>JALMGA010000001.1:61567499-62817499 GCA_023333525.1 Aspidoscelis tigris stejnegeri | reverse complement strand
CAGTGCACAAACAGCTTTGGAGAACTTCTCTAGGCCTACCATAAAGAGAATATGATTTCTGCACTCTGAACAACTGTTATAAAATGGAATTGCAGCGGTTGTTGTTTGTGATACACGCATCACTTACTCAAACTTCCTCCTCTACCCAACTAATGCAGGAGCTCTGTCCTCTTTTGCATATGGTAACCTAATTATGGTATAATATTAGACAATAATTTCCCTGGAAGCCAAAGTGACACCTAATTAAAATATGTAAGATCATTCATAGAAATGAGTAAGTTTTAATCTATGCTTCAATAGGCCTTTTTGCAGTACAGCTGAACGGCTGTAGTGCAGTAAGGCTAGGACACGTTGGGACGGATTCCCCATTCACAACTAGGAAGGTAAGGAACGTGTGGGCACACATTCCTACCTGCCTACGTGTGAAAGGGGAATCTGTCCCTGCGTGGCCAAGACCAAAAAGGCTGATGGGCAGGCCTGTCGCGTTCCTTCCCCAGTTCCCGTGGGCCCTAGGGGACTGGATTGGGTCCCCTAGAGCCAGCAGGAACTGAGGAAAGAACGCGACAGGCCTTCCCAATGGAGGCAGCCGGAGGTGGGGCCCGCAGCTGTCAGGAAGGGAGCGTGTGAACACTCTCCCTCCCCAACAGCTGTAGGATAGGACACGATGGCCAGGAATGCCCTGGGCCGGATGTAGAGCATGATTTCATGCTCTATAACCAGAACGTGAGTGGGTGCTTCCGAACAGAACTGCCAGCGCAGCAGAGCAAATGCTCCATCGCAGGGCATCCTACACATGTTCCACAGGCCTTTGTGTGAAAAGGCCTAATGTCTTGACACCTACCACTCAAACAGTCTTAATGAAACTTGCAAAATATTATAATGTGATACCAGTTAAAAAATAATGCCTTAATGGCTATATCCCCACCACAGAAATGGGGTGCTCTAGATTTCATGTCTCTGCCCTATCAGCTCTGCTGCCCACCCTTGAGGCAACTATGCAGAAACTATCATAAAGAATTGTGAGGGTGGATTTTGTCCTCATTTAGTCCAGCCATTTCCATGTAGACTGAATAAGGCAATAAAGGCAACTTACCAGGGACAATTTCTTCCCAACACTATTTAGTACTGGATAAAAAAGCAAACTGCTTGGCCATAAAATTGCACTGAGAAGAATCACTGAAGCTGTGGAACATGGATTCTATTGCTTGCAAATCTCTCAGGGCAGGAGGCACCTAATGTCTTCCACCTACACTGGGACTGCCTCTTGCCATTTGGATTATGCCAAATTTAATGTTCAGTCATTCTCAAACCCTGTAAAGATAGCTGGGACTGTTATGTGCTCTGTTCAGCATGTTGGCCTCTCCACAGGCACTAGATAAAGGTGAGGACAGAAATCAAAGGAGAATGCACCTGCTCTCCTTCACAATATCACTGTCAATACATCCATGTTCTATGCATCTGGAAGTTGGTGAGTACGTGAGAATGTAAGAACAATAATGGAGACCTGCTGGATCAGGCTACAGCCCATCTAGTCCATTATCCTATCTCACATAGTTGCCCATCAATTGCTTCTGAGCTTCTTAAGCAGAAGATAAAGGCAAAACCTTCATCTGAACTCAGATCCCTGCAAACAGCTTAAAGACGTCCTGCTTGTCTCTCCAACGTGGATGCAGTAACTAGGCATCAGTTCCAGTAGCCATTAATAAACCTGTTCTCCTCCATGAATTTGTCTAATTCTTTCTTAAAGCTATCTAGTCTGGTTGCTGTCACCATCTCTTCTGATAGTAAATTCCATGGACTGATGACAGTCTACGGAATTTACTGGTTTATCTGGTAGAGACTAGAACAATTCTTGAACTCAACTGAAATTAAAATGCAATCTCACAAACAAAATTTGAACTAATAATAAGACATGCAATGGCATCTCTTAAAGACATAGTTTATAATTTATAAACTTATGATAGAATTACAAGCTCCCAAAATGACAGCTGAGAAAGTCCTATGGGCAACTGATATGCAAATAAATATATTCAATAAAAAAAGGAATAATTTGTTCAACAAAAAACATATAGGGTACACATCAACAAAAATAAAAATACATGAAAATTTTATCCAGAATATAACAAGAACAAACAATAAAGATTGCTGGAGAGCTTGCCAACAATTACCTATATATTTTCAAATGATTGGCTTTGCACCTCTGTGCAACACTTTTGGACTGAGACACATGAACAAATAAACATCCCACTTTCACCAAATATTTACCTATTGCATGACATTACTGAACTAAATTAGGATATCAATGCACAAACAAGATTACATTATTTGATAGCTGCAGCTCAACAAATACAGGCAAAATATTGGAAATATGCTGATAATCTAACAATAAGGGAGTGGCAAAATGAATTATGGAAAATTATGATAAATGAATTTATCGCATGTAAACACTGTCAAATGGAAAATAACAACACTAATGAGTATTTTTGCCAAATATGGGAACCATGTATAAAAAGATTGTTAGCACAAATGAATACATGTATCCCAGAAAAGAATTTTCTATTAAAATGGCTGTATGCCTAGATAGTAGCCACAATTAAGTCAACTGAATTGGTCTATCACAGGGGAGGGGGGAAGGGATATATCAATACATTTTGTTTTTATTTATTTACTGTTGCTTTAACTTGATCTATGTACATATGTATGCAAGTTAAGTATGTTACTGTCTAATAAAGACCTTCCCCTTGCTTGTCCTAACTCTCTTGGCCATCAGCTTCATAGAGTGCCCATTGGTTGTAGTGCCATATGATAAAGAAAATAATTTGTGTCTACATTGCACTTGTGCATGATGTCAATGTGTAGGCCTACCAAACGGTCCCTGTGCTGGCACAGTAAACATCAACCCTTTAAGAAAGTATGGTTCTCTCACATTTTCTTAAACCAGTTTTTGGACAAGATATACTGGCAGAAGCCCAATATAGCATCAGGTCTGCCCACTGTCCCCCATATCTGAACAGCTGGATGCTAGTATTGTTAGACCCATATTTAAAAGACCTGAAGCACTGTCCTGCCTAAAGCTGTTTTAAGGAGGAAACAACTTTGAAAATGCTAACAGGTAAAAACTTGTAGAAAACTCGTCAGGTACCAGAGCACAGTATAGACACATTATTATTATTATTATTTCTAAATGCACTCACGCAAAGAGCACCAATATTAAGTGCACTCATATTCTGTCAAGCCTTAATTTAACAACAACAAAACCCCTCAAATATCAGTTTTTCTCTCCAGACTCCATTACTGTATTGAGGCCCAAGAAACAAAAAGCAGAAAATAGCCTTTCCTGCTGTGCTTATTGGTTCCTGATCCTCTCACGGATCATCTCCTATAGTGTGACTGTAGAAACTGCAGAAACTAAATCCCTAATTGGTAGCCTTTCTGAAGACTTCATTCATGTAAGATAAACCCCACAATCATAGGATATTCTTCAGGCATGTTAGATCTCTGCCTTTAAAAAAAAAAACTGTCTTGTTGTAGCTTTTCCGTGTTAATACTAGTTTCAGATTAAATAATCCATCTTTCATTCTACCAGAGTCCAGAGCAGCTCACAAAGAATTTTTCCATCTCATTTTCAATTAAGAAAATTGCCGTCTTCTTGCTTGTTTCATTTGTTCACTTATACCCCACTTTTTAAAAAATAACTTAGGGAAGCAAACATTATTCTTCATTCTCCAGTCCTTCTCTTAGGACAACAAACTGTCATCCAATACACCGATGCAGTAAGAACTACAGTAATTAGTAGAGGTGAACCAACAACTGTGATTATTAATACAGAAATTCATGGAATGAAGATCAAGAACAGGAGCAGTTTCCAGAAAGTGCTTTAATTTGGAGAAACAGCTGACTCTACTAATAGTAGCAAATTACCACTACAACGCAGAGTTGGTGGGTGGTCTTGATCATTGGTACTGGTAGATACCCTGCTCTCTTGGACATCAATCAAAATAGAGCATAGTTGCAGCCAATAGAAAAAGGCTTGCAACTAAGCTATCTTGATTTGGGGAGTAGTGAATTGTTAGAGCCTTATTTGTCTGTCGATGAAGCCAATAAAGTGCCAATATTCACAGGCTCATCCTCCCTCCAAAACTAACAGGCAGCTTGGCTTTAGCCATCCGTAAGTTTTGACTTGTGCCATCCCAGTCAAGACGTTCACTGTTCTCTGAGGATGATGGAGGAAGGTAAGTCCCCCCCCCACTGCTGTCAAATCCTAGTCTAGGGGGTCTATGGCCCCCAGCCACTCTAAGCCTAGCCTGCTGACAGGCGGCCATGGCTGCCTGGCCTGCAGGTAGGCAGCAGAGCTTTTATGGGGTATAATTATTTTTATCAGTAAATTCATAACTATCTTCAGAATAAGGTTGCATATTTCCTTTTCTTTCTTTCTATTTTTTTTTTTTAATTTGGGCATTTCACTTGTTATTTCCCATTAGAAGGACCGTGGTTTCTTTACGTGATAGGTCTTTTGTGCTGCCTGTTTTTTTGAGTTGATCTATCTTGTTTTGACTTTTGGCACCCCTACTTACAACAGCGGCAGAACAGCTGTTGTCTCGATTGGGTTGTGTGTGTGTGTAACAGAAAGCAGCAGACAGAGAAAGCGATCAAGTTTTCCAAGCCATCTAAGCATTCCCACAATTCCTATGGAGCTTCCTGAAGGACACCAAACCAGATAAGTCCAAGGCTGGCCACATCCTACCCTGCCTCTGCTACATCCCAGATAGACTTCCCTGCCTGCTGTGGAGAAGCAAAGCAGCATTGTCTTGTTTCTCTGCACCCAGATGGCCCAATGCAGATTGGTCCCAGGCCAATAATCTCCCACTCTGTCTTCAAGGGATATGTCCCCCATTCTTCTGGCCAAACAGACATTGTCAGCTGAGTGCCTTGGTGGAGATTGATGGGGCAATTTGCTTCTTCCTTGTGGCGTATAGCTCAGTTCTGTCGGCACCCTATTCGATGCACTCAAAACATGTTTCATAATAACATAGCTTGTAAACTTGTTGAGCAATTATCAAGACTCCACCTGAGAACCATTTATTATTATTATTATTATTATTATTATTATTATTATTATTATTATTATTATTATTATTATTATTATTATTATTATTATTATAGTTTATTTATAAAGCGCTGTTCATGTACTCAGCGCTGTACACGAAATAACATTAATAAAAAAAAAGTATAAAACCTGCCAGTGGCATACAATCTAAGGTAAGATAAAATAATTTACACTAAAACCAGAAGCAAAACAATAAGCAAATGTAATAAACAGATAAAATATTAAATATTAAAATATGACACAGATCACACCCTATCTGGAAATGCTTTCCTGAACAAACAAGTCTTCAGCTCCGACTTAAAGGATGTCGAGGACGTGATAGCCCGGATGTGCTGAGGAAAAAGATTCCACGCACAAGGAGAAATAAATAACAGATATTTCATTAAATAACAGATAAATATGTATATCTATATATTTGTATCGACATAGTTGCAGATATATAATTGTAGTTATAGATATAGATTTATACCAGTGATGGCCAACCTATGACACGCATGTCACAGGTGACACGCCAAACCTTTTTGGGTGACGCAAACGGCCACCCTGGCGCCTGGGCATGTAGTGCTTGCTTGTTGTTGAAGTGTATGGAATACCAACTTTCAATTGAATATTAGCAAGTGAAATTCAGCAACAAAAGTCACTAATGTAGAGAATTATCTGTTTTTGCTTTTAATAAAATACATGTATTGAAAATATAACTTTTTTACTAGAGCTACAAATATCACAAAATTATGGATATTTCTAGATGTGACACAGCACCCAAATTAAGCTAGGTTTTCTTGTGACTTTTGACACACTGAGCCCAAAAGTTTCACCATCACTGATTTATACACTTCTTTGCTTTCTCATTTTTTTATAAGTGTATAGTTAGAAGCTTGAAATGGTTTAATAAGGAAGATTTTGTTAGAGCTGCTTCAAAATTTTCATCTATCTACCAAAGCTATTCCCTTCCACTCCATTTTACAGCAATGGTTTTCCCCAAGAGGGAGGGGAAATATTGCTTCAAGGAACAATTTCTTGGCAAATAGCTCTCAGCAAACAGTGATGGTACACCAGCAGATTTAATAATAAATCTGGAAATATGTCAAGTGAGATCAAATGGGATGAGACTAAACTTCTTGTACGAAAGCGAAGTGGGAATGTTTCCATGCACAAGAGACAGTGGGCTGAACTTCATTCTTAAATTCAGATTCAGTTCAAATATACAGAAGCCTCTGGGAAAGTAGGAAAAATACATTGAGGATGATGTGATCAAAGAACTATTCTGAAAGTAGAACACTTAACAGATTTTTAACATTAAAAATAGAAAAAGAGAAGCAAAGAGGGTGGAAAGGTGCTTCTGTGAGCTATTGTAGTCAACCACAAGAGAGATAGACACATTTTTGTTAAGGCGAAGTAGTGTTAAAAACATCTATAATCACTGAGCACAATATGTCTGCTTAAGCAAGAGTTAAAAACATGATGAATATAAAACTATTAAATTACCACCTTGTTATCTAAGAAAATTATAAAGACTAATTGAAATCATAAATCCAAAGATTTTTAGTGATATAAAACTACACACAACACTTTGTTTCCCCATTTCTCCTCCCATTTTCTCATAAAGTGCAATTCTACTCTTTTAAAAGCAAAAACACTATTAAGTGTTCTACAATGAAAACCAAGATTACCAAAGAAACATGGACTTATCCACAGCTCAAGGGAGACTATCATATTGGCTACAATAATGATGCATTTAATTTTTTTCTGGTGGAAATAAAGGCAGATTTAGAATTTGGAATAAATTTATAGGCATTGTATAGGAACATGGACATAAATTATACCGACAAACCCTCTCCAGTGCAGTTGTAAAGCCTTAATATCAGACCACTGAAAAATTCTGTACCACAAACTCTTTTCACTGAAATCAAGTGCCTTTCTGGATGTTACCAGAAACCGAACTTCTGTCAGAGGCCATAACGTTTGAGCTCTTGGTGTGCATCCAAAAAAACAGAAAAGCTACCAGCATAAAATACCCCAGCTAAATGTTTCCCATTAAATATTAACTAAAACTCAAAGAAAGAAAATGTAACCTAGAGGAGATAAATATTTTAAATCCAGGTCAAGTTAGTTGTGGGCCAGGGAGCTAGCACTAAGAAGGGTGTTCAACATATTGCTTCTGACATGACTAAGTGGTATCATCTACAATGCACTTCAGGGAAAATTCACCCTAGTGTGCAGGGCTTGATGACACTGATGTATTACCTGAGTCTTTAGGACAAACTGGAATGGAGTATATGGTTTTTGGCTGCTTACCTGCCACATGGGTAAATAGAACCACAGAGGCATGAATGATTGAACCTATTGCAGCAGCACCGTAGCTGAATTTTGCATGCTGCAAGGAAAGCCCTCTGCAGGAAATGAGCAACACCAATTCTTGACTCTGTTATTTCTTTGTACTATTTTGTGTGTCCAAAGGGACCCAGGGTACCACTGGGTATTAGAGACATGTACAGGTTGTTAGGTGGTAGGACCTGGGAATTAATTCAGCTTGCGTTCAAGCGTTCAGGCTGAGCTCAAATGCAGCTTTGAGATGGGAAAAGGCAAATGCAGGGGAAAAAATGTTGGTCATTTCAAACCCAAACATACCCAGAGGGCACCTCTCAAGAGTGTCTGATCACAATAAGTATTTTACAAACAAACAAACAAAGGGTCCTAAGCTTACCATACAAGCAAAATGCTAGGGTCAAGTTACGAGGAGGGAAAGCAAAGAGGATGGGTGGAAAAATCTGTTGAGACTGAAAAGTCAATCATGTAGTAAGAGGAGACTATTGTACCATCAACTTAAAAATAGTCCCAAACTGTCTGCAATCTGGGTGTTTTTTCATTTTAGTCCGAGTCAAAATCAGATTCAGGAAGAGGCGTCCCCATGCATTTTAGATTTGGTCCAATTTCCGCAGACCAAATCGCCCAAACCAGGACCAAATTTGGTCCTGGAAAAAACTGTTCTCACTGCGGTTTGCCGCTTGACGTGCATTAGTTTGTGAGCTGAGCCTGTGCATGGTGACGGTCCCGGGCGATTTGTGGAGGAGATTAGCACTCACAACATTGGGAGGTGGGGTTTCATGTCCTGTGCTGACCATTCCTGTCCTGTGCACTGGAGATCGCAACTGCTGAGATTTTGGGGGATTAAATGGTGTCAAAGCCGAAATGACGAGGGGGTCAAATGGACGCCACTGCCCCACAAGACTCTTTTACACATGTATTACAGCCCACTTCCCCAATCACCAAGGCAGGCAGGATAATGGCTTGATTTTTCTCCTTTTCCATGGCAAGTATGTCAACCCCATTTCCTTATTGCCAAGGCTTTTCTGCTTGCTGAGTGTTCTCACAGTTCCCGGGTGGAGCAGAGGTGCGCAAAACTGCTCAACTGATGCCACACCTTGTAGCAGCTTTGCTCAAACAGCTGTGTTTTTTATTATTATTTTTGCCATTCAGTCCTGGCTTCTCTGTGCTGCTAGGGGGGGAAGATGTGGCATTTGCAGTGGGTGGCACAGGGGTGGGGGTGATGTCAACCTGTCTTCGAATCAGGAGAGAGGGGGCAGAGAAGAGGGGCGCTGTTCCCCTATGCTGGGGTTTAGTGCAGCTTGCATGGGGAGAGCTGTATTAGTATACTGCCTGCATTAGCGATAATGGCATGGGGAAGGGGAAGATTCAGTTTCAGTCCCAAACTTGGTCAAAAGGGAGCCACTCCCGCACCAAATCACTTGCATGGGCACTTGGCAAAAACTCCTCTTTCAGGACTGCAATATCTGACAAAAAGCAGGAAAAAATAAATGGCATCCCTGTTATTCCTTAGAGACTGACTATACCAAAGGTGTTTTCTTTGAGAAAGCTCAGTCATAATGTGATAAATTCACACAGGTTTACTAGTGGTCTTGGGGCCTCTGGGTCAGAACAAGCAGGTGTGTAGAAGGGTACATAATGTAAGTCTCTCTGGGAGTCTTTCTAGGCTTAGGATTTGAATATAAATGAGCCAGATAAATAAATAATAATGAGCTCTTCATGCATTCCTCCTAATGCAGATCTACAAATCCAAACCTCTTTTATTCCTCATCTTCTGGGTCCATAGTATCCATGTCTGGTGACATGAGTGCCTGGCAAAGCAGGGGCAAGTGTGTTTCCCCTCAAAGTGTTTATTCATACTTTTGCCCCTTGGACATGTTGAACAGGCAGTGGGTGCATTGAGATATTAAGTATGGACCCACAACCCCTCTCGCTGGTGTTCAGTCATTATACAGTATAGTCTTGGTTCTAATTCCAATAATCTGGATACTTTCTAAGTAATAGTACTTTTTTCCAAGGCAAGCTATCCAGGGGATTAAAGGCATGAAAAGTGGACCAAATAAATTGCATTCAAATAACTAGACAGACAACTGCACTGTTGTTAAGATGGTGTCATGACTGCCAAGTCATATTATCCTTTGATTCTTTTATTTGTTAAATATTTATTAAGCATGTCTGGTGAATTTTAAAAAAAATACCTCCCAGATGTTTGCAGACCTTGTAGCTGAATGTTAATTTCCTTTCAATGGAAAACAGATCACCTTAACAAAAGATAATAATCGAATTAGTCTAAAAGAAATCAAAATATGTTTTGGTGTAGGATTTTGTGCACAACGGCTCACCTGAATCTTGCGAGGTCCACACTTGTGCTTCAGGCAAGATTGATATTCATGTCAGTTTGATTCTTCACACCTCCACGAAGCCAGGTGGGTGACCTTGGGCTAGTCACAGCTCTCTTTCTGAGCTCTCACAGCCCCACCCACCTCACAGGGTGTTCTATTGTGGGGAGAAGAATAGAAAGCTTTGTCAGCTGCTTTGAGTCCCCTTAAATGGGAGAGAAAAGCAGGATAGAAAAGCCAACTCTTCTTCTTCTTCTTCCATTTTGGTAGTACATGTTAGTATGTAAGTCTGCTATTTTGTTTAAAGAAACATAGGTTTTTTTCTTCACTTAAATCTGGAATAGTACACTGCAAAGTCCTTTTCAGTATTCCAGAACAGAGGGCCTCACTGGCCTGGATCACAACAGGATAAGTGCAGAACAGCCCATGGTGTGCATGAATTTCAAGGGAGCTACTTCAGCAGGAAAATATGCACCATGGTTAATTCAGTGGCAGAGTTTTATTGTTATTATTCTAAGGCCTTTTCGCACAGGCCTTTTTGGAACGCGTGAAAGACAGCTTCGGACGCAGCATACGCATTGCTGCGGCCGGGTTTCCGTCCCGGCATGTCCGGAGCTGTCTTCCACGCGTTCCAGATGCAGAGCACTTTAAAGTGCTCTGCATCCGTTCCGACGCGGACAAGGAGACCTGGCGCATTCCGGGAGAGAAGCATTCGCGCACGCTTCTCTCCCTGACAGCCGCGGCCACGCCCCCGCCGTCAGCATGGGCCGGAAAACGGCCCAGCAGCTGATGGCGGTCGGGCTGATCTCCTTCGTTGCCGGGCTGTGGAAGCGATCGAGCAGCCACGGTGAGGATGGTTGACAGCGAGGGGGCCCACGGTTCGAATCGTAGGACCCCTTGCCATCTACAGCCTCGCCGCCGCTGCCCGATGACTCCCGCATCCCGGCGACGAAGGAGATCGCCCTCCGCGCGGGGGGAGCTAGGCCCTTCCCGGCCCCGGCAGCCCCATTGAGGCTGCCGGAGTCGGGGACCTGGGAGCATGGGCTTCCTGTAGCCCCTTTCCGGGGTGGCAGGAGGCCGATGCTGGGCTGGCTGGGGCCGAGGAACGCCTTGGTCGAACGGAGCGCATCGCTCTGGTCCCCCAAGAGTCCCCCCTGCCATCATCGCGGCCGTCTGCAGTCCCCCACCCCCCCAGTCCCCGAAGCCGCCACCCCCAACCACCCTCCGAGCCTGATCGGGCCCATCTTCGCTGTGTAGGTGCCTAAACCGAGGTGCCTTCACCACGAAGATGATTCCCCCCCCCAGGGCCCCGGGAGGACGCACGCGCGCACGACAGAGGACCTACCTCGTCGCCGTCCGGCCTCCAAATGAGGGGGGTATGCTGAGAGCGCGCAGCACGCAGCCCACCTAGGCCCCCATTGGACAAGCAGTTCATGTGGTAGGTCCTCCGTCGTGCGCGCGTGCGTCCTCCCGGGGCCCTGGGGGGGGGAATCATCTTCGTGGTGAAGGCACCTCGGTTTAGGCACCTACACAGCGAAGATGGGCCCGATCAGGCTCGGAGGGTGGTTGGGGGTGGCGGCTTCGGGGACTGGGGGGGTGGGGGACTGATCTGCGGGGCGCCTGCGCCTAGATCCAGGCGCTCGCGCCCTGCAGATGGGCAGGAACAGGGCCGGGGCAAAGCCTTTGGAGATCAGAGCCAGGGGCTCTGATCTCCAAAGGGGTCCTGCCCCATAGGGACCTTGCCCCGGACCCTCCGATGGGCACCCGGGTGCCCGGGCATCTTCGTGCCAGCTCCACAGGGCCCGATCCAGCCCCGTGGAGCCGGCACGAAGTGGGGTGAGTGGCTTGACAGCGCTGCCCGCCCCTTGGGTGCTCTCACCCAATGGCAGGCAGCACTGCCGGCCTTATCCCCGCTGTAATATCAATTGAGATTAAAAGAGAAATAAAGATTAAGAATTTAAACACCACAACAAGCAACTGCTGTTGGAACAGGAGTGGAATTTTCCAGGAATGCTACAGCCTACCACCCAAGAATCACAAAAAGTGAACCAAAATTTTATGTTTAGTGTGAATCCCTTGGTGTTCCTGCCATGGTCCACACTTTACGTAGAATGGATTTTATTTGGTCTATTTCTTCTCATGCTCCCTTGGTTTCCTGATCCTTCATCTGTGCTGCTGTCACCTCCTTCCCTCCTTCCTTTCCATTCAAACATACCCCTTCGAAGAAGAGGGAGAGAGAAACTCCAAGAAAGGGTGTTTTTCCACTGCCTGAAAGTACCCATTTTTGCACCCATTAAGGACTCATTTGGGGGTGAGCCGGATGATCCCATTTCCACCATGGCACCCATTTGGGACCTGATTGTTTCGACTGCCGCTGGGGAAATCCGGATCAAATGGGTACTTTCTGGCCTTTAATCTGGATTTTCTGTAGACCCCATTAATGGGGTCTACAATGGGGTCTTCAGCCAGAAAATCCAGATTAAAGGGAGCCTGTTTCTATGCTTGTGTGGCAATGGGGTCTAGAGGAGGCTAGGGGGAGGGTGCACCCATGGGGGGGGAGCCCTAAAACCTAAGCTTCGAAGTCATTTCAAAGTCACTTTGAAGTCTGTGCAAAATAGCTCCGGAGCATCTTTGAAGTTTGTGCTGATCTTCAGAGTGAACTTCGAAGTGACTCTGAAGTGACCCTGAAGTGACTCCGAAGTCACTTTGAAGTCACTCTGAAGTCACTTCAAGTTCACTCTGAAGATCAGCACAGACTTCAATGGAGCTGTTTTGCACAGACTTCGAAGTGACTTTGAAGTGACTTCAAAATGACTTCGAAGCCACTTCGGAGATTGCACCCCCTGTCCCCCCAAACACCTGGGGTGACAAGCAGACCCCTCATGGGTAGATCTGGATTTCCAAACAGATTTCCATGGCAGGGGGGCTAGCACCCATTGCTATTGGGTGATACACCACCCATGGAAACACATTGGGTACTTCCCTTAATCTGGATCTACTAGATCCAGATTAAGGAATGTAACCATTCCTTAGATCCAGATCTTCTTAATCTGGATTAAAGGAGTGCAGTAGAAAAAAACCCAAACACACCCCATCAAAAAGATCCAGTCCATGCAGTCTGGATAAGGCAAACGGCCCGACTGGTTGGGATAAATTGTCCTTAGGAACAATGCTGATGGAGTGTTCTTGACTAGCCTCCATGGCCCCAAAGCTAGTGTGAGCTCCAGAACTGCTTTCTGTGACCTTTGGTGGCCAGGAATGAAACTTACTGACTTTGGAGCCCCCAGGGGACTAATTTCAGTGGTGCAATAAGATATGCCTTCTGTTTGCCTCCATGTTCCAAACTAGGCTGTGCTGGTCCACTGGTTGACCGCAGTGTCAAGGACCACCAGTAATCCCAATCAGAGTCTGATGATTATGCTTTATCTGGCACACATGGAGCATACCAGTGGATGACAGAATCTCACAGATTTGCACTGTGCAGACCAATGCATACCTGAAATGGACTTTATTTTCCCTTGTTCCAAACCTAAAGTAAGTATAGAAAAACCCAGAGATTCTCCATGTCATTAGTTTGCATGGGGCTTTACAAGGGGGCTGTGTTTAGATTTTGAGCTGACTTTGCTTAATGGTTCTTATTGACTGTTTGCCTAATTACTGCTTAAATTATTTGCAACACTATAACTTGCTCTTTGATTGTTAAAGATTGTCATTTGATTGCCATCACTGTGACTCAGACCCATACTTGAGACTGTCAGGAAGTACCTGAGTTGAGAACAAGTGGAGCATGCACATATATGCATCTAGCAAAAATTCCGTTTACAGTGCAAGCTATTGCTTGTTTTTAATTAATTTTCTAAATTTCTGTAGCTACCCAACTACTAAAGTTCTCTATGCGGCAAACAAAACAAAGCATTGAAGTGATAGATCTTTAAAAAGAGTAAAAAAAAAAGGAAAGAAAATAAGTAGATTGCTTTTTGATATACTAATGATGGTTGCACAGTAAATATCACACCAGTTACCTTTGCTGGCTATCATGAACCCCTGCAATTGGCTTGGCTTAGGGATTTTTTGTTTGGTTTGGTTTTGGGGTTTACTAGGGCATGACAAACCTCCAAGCTCTTTAACATATCCATCAGGCAGATAGCTTGACAGAAAGGCTCAAGACAGCATATCTTAAAGCAAGATACCCCGGAGTTTTCCTTAGATCATTCCTGTGACCACTAATGTCCTAGTAGGGACTGGACAATAACAATGCCTTGCCCATTGTCCTATGTTAATGCAAGAAGACTTACAGCTATAGTAATCCTCAGAAAAGCTTCCATCACAGAAACCTGAGCCCCTTTCAGGTCATTGGATTTTTTTATTTTTATTTTTTGCTTTGCACTTGCTAAAACTGAAGTACTTTTGCCACTTCAGTGCCCACTCACCCAACGTCAAGAGATCCCTTTGGAGCTCTTTACAATCAGTTTTACTAGCTGAACAATTCAGTGTCATCAGCAAACTTTGCTATCACTATTTCTGCCTCTATATCATTTATGAATAAATTAAAAAGCAAGATAGCACTCAACCAATGTCCTTTGTACTGAGTGGGGGTAAGATAGGAAGTTGCTAAATCTACATGAGATCTAGTTTGAGTAGCTGACACTGCTGGTCTTCCTCAATGTCTACACCCCCACAATGTCTGCAGAAGGGGATTTTGAAGGTACTATTTTCCCTTTTTCTGCACAGACGAGGAACATGCAGAAAAGATGAAGGAAAGAAGATAAAACCAATTCAACAACCTTTTAGACATACTATCAACTTCAAACTGAGGTGCTTGAAGGGCACCATATTTATAGACCTCAACACTTTGATATGTGCATAGATTTCTCTATCTCATTTCCTGCTGGTAACAATCAAGAGTACTTGACTGGAAGTCAATAGCAGTAATGATAAGATAGAATGCAAGGAATTTATCTCCTAGTAGAATAGAGAACATTTAGAATTGGATCCTTTCAACAGAAGCACATGGAGGAAAGGGGGACCGCTACCTCCTACCTGAAGTGGTTTGCCATCCTCAATCTAGTTATTGTCACAATGTGAGATATCCTGCTTGGAGTTATCTTTTCCTAGACTGTTTTCATAGCTGATGTATGTTTGTTTACATTTATTTTCCTGGATATATGTCAAAGTTATTACCTGCTAATTCCTCTTAGATAGGGCAGACAGATAGGATAAAGAGGGACAACCAAATAGGTTGGGACTTGAGTTGTGGTTTCTGCTCCAACCCTCCTGAATCTGTTTTGCCATCCCCTGACCTATTTTAGAAAAACATACTCAGTGTGGGTTGCCTAGCAATGTCCTTCTCCAACATAAGAATGGCACAGATGCAAAGAAGTTGTCTTTTGAGGAGAAAAAAAAAATCACTACATTTGAAATTTCACTGTTTTCAAATTTCCATGGCTGAGTCTGTTGAAACAAAGGGATGGAATGTGAGTGCAGTTTGATGCCCAGAACACAAGTGTGTGCTTACTGTTTACCAGCGTGTGTTTATAAACCAGCTATAGGAAAGCCTTGCTATATAGATTCTCCAAATGCCAATTGTATATAAACTCCATAACGTATCCAAGGGTAGCATTTGTATGCAGCTGCGCACTCTGTACACAGGCTAACGGATTGGAATGAAAGTTCTAAGAATATCAGAAATTCATAGAGATGATTAATCCAAATCTTCAATGCTATTAGATTTTGGAATATTGCAAAATCTGATTGAATTTGGATGTCCGTTAATTTTCCAACCAGACCCTACTGCACAGTCTCTTCTGCGGAAAGGTGAATCTCTTTCTTTTACAAGGTAACACTCTCAAAATGTAACACTGCATAATTTTATGTCTAGGATTCCAGAATATTGTTTTTCAGGGAAACAAGACCGACCATCCATCTCACATGATTGAGCAACACCAACTAAATGGCTAGACAGCATTCACTTTTTCACAATCAGTAGGTCTCTTGTGGAAAAAAAAACAAAAAAACTTCTTTGTGAGGTCTTTTATAGGAGGTCTTTTAACCCTTCATCCTTATAACACCAATCAATAAAGCTGTGTTCACGTATAGTAATAAGACAGCTCAAAAGTGCTTTAGGTACTCTCATTCCATCTGTAATCTACCTTTTCTAGCTTAGAATGTTGAAGAGATGGTTAGGGGCAAACTAAGGTATGAATGATCCCACCCGTGAATCCTACCTATAAGCTGTCTCTGGGAGATTCTCCTCCCCTTTTTAAATGAATGACAGTGCAGCATTGTGAGAAGGAAAAAATCCTTTTCAGAAGTTCATATTTCAATTAAAACACAGATTTTTTTTCTCTTACTGAATCAAGTTTACACTTGTCTAAAGAACAATGTGACAAAAAAATGAGCTGCTGTTAAAAACGTTATTAGTTCAAATTTAGATTTTCTACTGAAAACCACAAACACACGAGTTCATTTTGCAGTTCTACAATGGCCAATTTCATTTAGCATTATCACAAATAACCTTTTCAAATAAATCTAAATGAATGTTTGGATTTCAGTTCTCAAAGAAGCAAAAACTAAGGTCACGGTTCTCTGAGTTTTTGCTTTAAGCAAGTGTCACGGCAGCAGAAGAAAAATAAGTTGTTTTACGTGAATGGAGAGGACAAAAGTCCATCTGAGATTTTTATTGTTTCTTTAGCTATGGTTGATACTGGAAATATTGTTTCCCCTTAATCCATGAAAGCCCGGTGTGTGCAATTATAGAATGATTTACTCTGCAGGCAGTTAGAAATTGAATTATATTATAAAATGTAAAAGCTTGAATCTTGTCATTCAAATTAAGGAAGACGTTTATACTGTATTCTTAGAATCTGGACTGCAAATTAAAAATCAGTTAATGCAAATAATATAACTTCTGTTCCTTTCCTATTTTACATATATTACTTAGGAATTAATATTAAACATATTGTGCATATTAGGAATTTATATATGCCTTCTCCAAATTAAAACCCCATTAAGTGACATAAATTAAGGATGTGCATGAAGCAGTTATAATGTGACCTGATCATAACAACCAAGAGGGTTGTGGTATTAAACCCTGATAAATCTTTTGGGATTTGGTTTGTTAGGAGACTGAACTAAGGGCAAACTGAAGCAAATGTTTCATTCAGTTCTATACCATTCCTTCCTCCATCCTTCACACAGTCTACTCCCCATTGCCCTTTAGCTTCTGCATCTTATATCATGTGCACACCATTACCCCATTGCACTCTGGCATTCATCTCCTTTGCATCTTACCTTCCTAGCACCCATGCTATCCTATAGTCCTTGGCTGCATGGTTCACCTTTATAGCCTCCTGTATTGGGCTTTGCTAAAATGGAGGAGTATGGGTGCTCCCAGCAGGCCATGAGTATTTCCACTACCTGGAAGCTCTCAAGTGTGATTAAGTCATGTTCAAGGCCTACTAGGAAGGGGAACTGCACATAGCTTGCTGAGGAGACCTATGATATTCTACTTCCAGAAGGTCTACCAGGCAAGGAAAGTGCACTGATCAGCTATCCAAAGACTGGGCATCCAGTGACTGTGGCTCAGAAAGGGTTGCCAGGAAGGTGAGGAGTGCTCCTTGATTAATAAAATTGATCTGGGCTGTATTTGGGGAGGGGGGACAATTCTTCCCGTGACCAACTTAGATAAATTAGGACTCCAACCATTCTGTGTTCTTGCACATCCTTAGCGTCAGTCAGTCAGATGGAAGCTGTCAGCCAAAGGAGGAGATACTGGGGAAGGGAATCTTATGAATTTCATCTTTAACTTCCATCTGCATCAGCTTTGGCCTCATGATGAGAAATTATGGGAGATTCATACTTACTTAACAAGAATTATTAGATCAAATTATTGGACTTCTTGCCTTTTTTGTGTTTCTACTGTTTCTTCCAACAACTACTTTAATCATTAGTCCAATGGATTACTACAGAAATGTCCAAAACTTGTTGTCTGTCCTACATACCACCCTGGAACTACAGAGAAGGATGGCATAGAAATGAAATAAAATAAATAGTCCTATCCAAAAGGGGTGCTTCACACTTTCAGTGCAACTTTGGTCTAGTTGTGCATGGCCCTGGTCACACAAGTAGTTTAGGACAACCTCAGATCATCTTCAGGTCATGTTACTCACATTATTTTAAGTTAATTCATTTTCCAAGCCGGCCTACCTCCATTAGATCATCTTAACCGTAGTCCTCATTTTTACAGGACTGACAAGGACTCACTCCATCCTGGCACCTCAGTATGTCTTTGCTTCCTCAAGTGTGACCCAGGGGATGGGCTAAAGGAAGCTGAATTGTGCTGTGGTGGGTGGGTGGGTCTGGTCTTTCCTTCAGCCAATTGAACATAAGAACATAAGAGAAGCCTTGCTGGATCAGGCCACAGCCCATCTAGTCCAGCATCCTGTCGCACACAGTGGCCCACCAAATGCTCATGGGCATCTCAAGCAGAGACAAGGACAAACCTTCTCCTGCTCTCGAGTCCCAGCAGATGGCCTTAGAAGCACCACCACCCCCGCACCCCTCCCCTCCCTTTCTCTCCTTAGTTGTGTACAATTCCTCTATCTATTGCTTTTATGCAAATTTATTATTTTTTTAAAAAAATAATCGCACAGAGAAGAAAAGCACATAAAAAATAAGGGGGATGTGGAGGAGGGGGGAGTAGACTTAAAAAATAACTGCAAACACACACCTTCACCTCCTTTGAGTGACAGAATGGCATTCAATCAGAAAGGAGACACGATTTGATGCAGGAAAAGAGATGGAAAGCCAAGAGTAAGCTCAGGTCAATCACAGAGAAAGATGTGAATGATGCAGCCCAAAGCGAGGACAGCCTCAGGAGGACCTATAACAATCTAGGTATAACCAGCACTGGTATGACCTCAGATCAAATTAATGAATAGGTCATCCTGTCTTAGACTTGTGTGACCAGGACCCATGTTATTTTAACAGCTCATTTGGGCCAAGGTTAATGTTTTGGCTTTAGTTAGAGTTCCTAAGAAATGTGTGGAATAAACTTAAACAATAAAAGCTTTCAGAAGTTGGACACAGTAGTTCATCCTTGTATAAAGGTCTGTACACAACATTTACTGTTTGCAATATCACTTTCTTATCAAACATTTATAGATTATGCACTTGTCAGTCTTTGAGGACTTGGAAATTCTTGTTAATGTATTTTTTTCTTCCATGGACAATTTCTATTTATTGCCAGGTCTTCCAATCAGAGGTGGTTCCATATCAGGCGAGTGAGGAAAGTGTATCAAAGTGCTACAGAAAAAGGCACTCTTCACATGGCCATTTTCAGTGACACCTCACTGCAAGGTCACCTTGCAAATAAGATGCCTCTGACAACAATTTCACCAGTAAAAAACGGTGGCCCAATCACCTTGAGGTCCTCCTGCCACTGGGATTGGAGATGTGGCAGCAGCAGGCATCTTCTCCAGCAGGCCCAGGGCATATAGGAGATGTGGCCTGTATCTAAAGAAATTATGGTCATTTGTACCTTTGGATCTCTACATTCCCATCCCCCTTTCTTTCACAGTATTTTTTTTCCAGTTCAGCCCAAACTCTTCCTCTGTTCAAAAGAAAAAAAGAGATTTCTTTCACCCCAGATTTTATGGATATCAAATACACCTTCCTACATTTTATATTAACTCTTAATTTTTGCTACTATATTGCTTTCTACAGAACTTCATACGAAGCATCTAGATTTTTAAAATGTTCCTGTCATAACTTATTTATTAAATAGATTGTGCTTTGAAACAAACAGAAAAAATAAACATGTCCTTAAAGTTCTTCTATTAGTAGGAAGATGTTCTATTACAAATCATGTTATTTCCACAAATAATAAAATTTATGTTGATTACCTGATATATATTGTCTTTCCTCCAAGAAATTAAAAGCTTCATTCTTCAAAAGTTGATTGTTCTATTATCCAAGAAGCAGCAAAAATAACCATTGTGAATTAGGCACAGGACACGCTAGTGCTTTTGAGTACAAATACGATCAGAAGTTCGGACTCCTGATGTAAAACTTATAGCCTCTTTTACCTTGAAATCATTTCACTTAAGTGACAAATTTTTATATTAAAAATCATTCAACACTGAACAGTTTTTAATTATGAATGAGGCATCACTTCATTTAGCACATCATTTTAGAATTCAATTTACACATCTCAGTGGCCTATCAAGGATTTCTTTAGCAAACCAATGCATATGAAAGTATGAAAAATGGAAACTGATTACCATCATTATCATTTTTGGGGGAGGGGGAAGCCACATAATCTGGAAAGTAAGGCTGAAAACATTTATCAGTTTGTATAAGTTTTCCAAGTCACTGGATGAAAATTTAATGTGCGTATCTTTTTTAAAAAACATAACTTAAATGTTTTCATAAATTCTGTACCTGTCATAAACCATATTTTGTTAAGATCAATAATTTTTCTTAAAATATATGAAGAGAGACACTGGCACTATCCACATTGTTGATTTAGGCATAATTTAGGGAGTTGTAATGTTGGGGGCCTCTTTGAAGCTTGGCAACAAGGATCAATAGTACTTCTTCTAATGCATGAGATATACAGTATGTATTTGCTATATGCGCATAGATTTAAAACATTTTATATATTCTGATGATGCTTCTTAAGTGTCAGTATTGCTTTATAAGTTGGTTCACTTTGGATAGATGGACTGGTAAAGGGTGCATCCAGATGTGACAAAATGTGTGCCGTTCCAGTGCTGCTGTGGTGGGGCTGCATCACATGTCATAGGCAATGACACCATAGTACCTCTTTGTTGTCCCTAAAAATGCTAAAAAGTATTGCTGGAAGACCCAGCACTCATAACACTTTTAAGGGATGCAAAGCGGAGGCAGTACCTTAGTATCAGTTCTAGGCTGAATCTGCACTTATCTGAAGTCAGTTAATGTCTGGAACATAGGGTGTTTTTCCACTGGCACAAAGTACTCATTGAAGTACCCATTAAGGACCCATTTGGCTGAGAGCCAGATGACCCCAATTCCACCACAGAACCCATTAGGGACACATCTGTTTCCACCACAGCTAGGGAAATCCAGATCATATGGGACCTCTAATCTGGATTTCGTGTAAACCCCATTAAAGGGGTCTACAATGGGGTCTTCAGCTTTAAAATCCAGATTGTAGGGAGCCTGTTTCCGCTACAATCCAGCAATGGGGGCTAGAGGAGGCTCGGGGGGGGGAGGAACTCATGGGGGGGTGCCCCAAAATCAATACTTTGGAGTCCTTCCAAAGCCAGCTCCGAAATCCCTCTGAAGGCAACTTCAGTAATTAGCGCAGGCTCTGAAGAAAAACCCCTTGTGAGAGCAACACAGCTGTCAAAGGCTGCAAAGGCTCCAAAGGGTCTTTGAAGTTAGCGGCAGATCGCAGGAAATGCTGGGCAGCAGAGGATGTGTGGCCAGGGGTTTCTTGCAAGCTTGATGGGGATCATGATTTTGCTCCCTTTTCCAGACAAGCTACTTGTACCCATTAATGGCTACTTAATGGGTACTTCTAGTGACAGTGGAGAAACACCCTATGTTGCTAAGTAGAGAAAGCAACTACCTTAATATGCCTCCATTGTATCACACACGAACAATAATTCCATGGAACTGCTTCTTTTTCTAATGCTTTTTTCTTCCTTTCTCTTCACTTACTTCTGACTATACCTGAAAGCCAAACAAATGGATTTACCACATCTCACTGTAAAATGATAGCCGTTTGACCTCTAATAGTTTTCCCATCCATCTCAGGCAACTTAAAACTGCCAAAGGTGAAGAATGCCTCAGGAAGAGTGACAGATAAGGCTCAGAGTAACACATACATTTGTGTTGGTCCAATCTCATCTGTCGGGCATATCTTCAGACAAGAAGACTGACACCATTAACTAATACACTACATGTATCTGGATAGTCAGCAGGATGAGAGAAGGCTTGACAAATAAGGTAGTTTTTAAAATGCCTTGATCATTGTATACATGAGTGTGTCTGAAGAAAATTCTAGAGAATCTAAAGCATAAAGACTGCAAAATGCTGGAACAGGAAATTGACCTGCCCGTGCCTTAAGATCTAGTGTTGAGGCCCTCCTGGTTGTCCCACCGCCTTTAATAGTGAGGCTGGTGGGCACCCAGGAGAGAGCCTTTTCTGTGATGGCCTCCAGACTATGGAATAGCCTCCCCCTTGAGGTGCATCATGCCCCTTTCGTATATATATTTAGGAAGGCGGTGAAGACGCACCTTTTTGCCCTGGCCCTTGGCTGAGCTGATTATATTCTCTCCCCGCACCACCCCAGTACAGACACTATTAATTTAAACATGTTGTGTATAGTTTTAAATTTGTTAAATTTTTAAAGTATTTTAATGTATAGTCTGTTTTAAGGTTGTTACCCGCCCAGAGACCTTGGGGTTTGGGGCGGGATAGAAATGTAAATAATAAATAAATATTTTAATGTTTTATGTAACATTGGACCGGTACTTGGAAATACGTTTTCCGGGGTGCTGCTGTTTCCTTACTGTCTTCTGTAGGTCCAGCAGGGTAACTGAAGCAGCAATCACAGCAACTGAGGAAGGGGTGTGCACGAATGCAGTTCTCAGGATTTGATTTGAATCGAATATCCAAAAATTTGAATCGATTTGAATGTTTAAAATTCAGATCTAGTTGTTGAATTTTCAATCCGTTCGTATGTGCCAGTACATACCCATATGCATCCCATATTTATCCTGTATGCCTCCTGTTTTCGTCCCGTACGGATCCGTACAAATGCGTACAGATGCGGGAAAGATGCATACGGGCAAGTACACATTGTGTACATATCCGTACACATACAAATGTCCAAGTAATTTGTACAAATGATTTGAAAACTCAAAATTCATTTGAATGTTTACATTTATAGACATTTGATTCAAATTTGATCAAATTTTGAATGTTGTGAATATTCATGCACATCCCTAAACTGGGATGATTATGAACCCCAGGTGATTATGAACTTTGCACAAGACTCAAGAGAGCTTTGGAAATAGGAAACTGTGGCTCTCTATTTGTTAATCTGGATCAAGGAGGTGCTAAAAACACATTGTCTGCAATGGCGTAGACTAGGGGTGTTTTTCCACTGTCACTAAAAGTACCCATTAAGTACCCATTAATTGGTATGTAATTTTTTGTACCCATTAATGGATACTTAATGGGTACTTCTAGTGACAGTGGAAAAACACCCTAGATCCAATGTGGTCTATATCTGTGCTCTTTAGCACACATTTGCTGTTCTAAAGCAAACTCAATGCAGATGCCTCTGCCTGTGGTCAGTCTGGATCTAGCTAATATGGATGCAGCTAATGCAGATCTAGCTAATATGGATTAACTGAGGTAAGTGCAGAAAGGTACGTCGCTGTTACTTCTCAGTGAGAAAAACATTATTTCATGTCATTTCAAACTGACACCTGATAACCAAGGTTTCAAGGTGGTCAACAGTCAAATGACATAATTTAAACATATTTAAATGAAGCATACAAACAAACAATAAAATAAGCAAATATAGGACTGTAGCAAACAAACAACCTGTTGAGAATCAATATATACTCTTTATATTGGTATAGTTATGCCCAAAATCAGCTAACCATCCTACATTCCACATCTGCTTGTCTCACTAGGATATACAATTTTTTCTTACTATATTCCCAATGAATTTCACTAGGAAATATTTTGATACTTTACATTACAAGGCTTAGCAGGATATAATCCAGAATAAGGCCCAGTGCAGAAAGGGACTTAGCTAGTAATGAGCTGGAATTTAGGAAGCACTTTTACAGTATCAAAGCTGCAAACCTAAATAGTAACTCAGAATTAAGCTGACCTGAATTTAATTGAATTTACTCCAAGTAAATGTACTCTACATATAACCAAGCAATTTGTGTACAGAACTACCAATGGAAATTGTAAAACTTCCATCTACCCAGAGCTTGTGGAAATTGTTATCATCTTCCTACCCTCCCTCAAGAACGTTTTGAAATAGGATAACAATAAAAAAAAGATTTAAATGCTGTGATTTCTTTTTTTGGATAGCTAATCCAAGTAGTCAGAACAGAAGAACCGGTATTACCATTTTGATTGTTTTGCTTTTAGCAGTCTCATGTGCTACTAACATTTGGCTTGAGAACAATGCTAAAACTAGTGTACAAGAAATAAAATGCAATTCATCTTGAACTATTTCATATATAAGGCTTTCAAAGTTGTGAAAGCACAAGGAAGAATGACTGGTGAATAAATCCTTTGACTAAATCATTGTGCATAGAAAGAGTGAATCCACTTGAGTTTTCCTATCAAAGCAGCAGAAATAGCAGACAGTACTATATTATATATTTAAATTGAATGTTTCTGTATTGCTTCCTTATGTCAAAATTTTAAAGCAGCTTTATAGTAATGTTCAGAAATTGGTGACAGTCTCATGCAGGCTAGACAACTTGAAAGTTGAACATGATGGGTCATTATAACTTGGTGATTCAAGGAGTCACATGTAGAAGCAGGTAGGATTGCATTTTTCACTTGACACCACATATTTATTTCACTTTTGCAAAAAGAGTCATATACTACTTCCCACAGGTCACTCTTAAGTGGCTTTAAAAGCAAGAAATAACAAGTGTAAAAACTATTCAAATTCCCTAAAAGCTTTTTTTTTAAAGTAAAGAATGGTATTGTAAAGAAGTAGGAAGGACAAATAATCAAGACAAGAATGCAAGGAAAGCCAAGATGAAAAGGAACTAACTGTAGCATGTAGCACATAAGAGGCTTATCTGAAGGTGGTGGCATGTAGAGATGGGTCAATGGTATCTTGTAGAATTCAGTTCATCATATAGAGGGGTTGTTTGAAGGGTTTGTTTTCAAACTGAATATTCCCTATGTTTGAATGAAAGTGTTTGATGTGAAATTGAACACTAAATGTGTTCAACGAGCTGTGTGAAGAACAAAGTATCTTGCTTTTTAAAGAGTCATAAAAATAAGTCTGCTCTTAAAATCAAAACAAAACACCCCAGATCATCAGTGACTTAACTGCATTAATGCAGCTACAAAAATGGTGTAATTTTACAATTCCTGTGTATGAAATCATCTCCCCAGGGAAACTGCTATTAGTTCCACAGTCTCGGTGGGTTTACATTCTTAATGACCAAATCTGTCAGATAGACATCCTGCCTGGTAAAGAATTGACTCATCAGAACCCAGATAAGAGCTGCAAAGCCATCCATACTACCTGGATGGATCTTTAAAGAGGGGTTATTGAAGAAGAAGACGTTGGCGTCTTGGCTTTTCTGCAATTTTCATGTCTCACAGTTGGGTAGATCTCCCAGGTCTTGCCACGTGGGCCAATTTGGTCTAGTGGTTAAGGAGTCGGACTCTTATCTGGGAATACTGGGTTTGATTCTGCCCTCCCCTATGAAGCCAGCTGGCTGACCCTGGGTTAGTCACAGCTCTTTTCTGAGCTCTCACAGCCCCACTTACCTCACAGGGTGTTCTGTTGTGGGGAGAAGAAGCTTTGTCAGCAGTTTTGAGCCCCCTTAAATGGGTGAGAAAAGCGGGGCAGAAAAGCCAACTCTTCTTCTTATGAGCCCTTTCTATATCTTCTGGCAAAATCTCTATATCTAAGATAACAAATTCAATAAGATTGTAGAAAGCTCACATGATAGAATAAACTTTGGAATCCTGGCAATTCTTAAATTCTTTCTGCAATGCTGGTTATCTGCCAGTCTTTCAGACAGATTATCTCTACTTTTTAAAGTCTCCTTTGTTAGGGATATGCCTATAACAGTTAGTACCAGGTCCTCCAATGTTAAAAACATTATTTGAAAACATTGGCATCTGCTATTCAGGTTGTGAAACAATGTCTTGTTTTTCCTATTAAAAAACAGCGTAATCTTGAAGACATATTAGATCAAAAATCACTATCTCTCCGGTACAAAAAGATTCTGTTTTTCTCCCTCCCCACCCGAAATTAGTACATTTTAAATGTTGACACTGCAAGGCATATGTAATGGAATACTGTGTGTAACTGAACCAGAGATACTCCATTTTGTATTTGAGTGGGGCTAAGAAGCCATCTTGGGAAGGTAGAAACTTTTCCCGTGGGAAACAAACTCCTAAGAGCTTCACAAGCAGTTGTATTACTTTAATTTAAGGGTGAGATGAACAGTTTTATTAATAATTAGTATAAAAATAAAATAAATTGCAAAGATGGAGAGGCACCGTGCAAAATGCTTCAAAAGAGGCCAAAACGTATACATTAAAAAATCACACCTTTTGGCAATCTCTAGAGAGAAGAGAGAAAGGGAGAAATGAGCCTATTCTACAGGTCTCACCAACGCAGGTTTCTTCAGAGCGGGATCAGAGAACATGTGGCTGTAGATCACGCGGCAGTGTGGGGAGGAGATCATTGTGATGGGAAAGAGCCCCATGACTGGCTACCCTTTTGGATACAGTTTTTATGTTCTGTTACTCTGCTGGGATAAGAAGACTTCTCAAGTCCAACCCATGGGATGAAGGAAGGAAACAACAGGGCTTTGACGTGACAACTTTGAAGGTTCCATTCAGGGGTTTCGGAATGGCGGGGAGGGAACAGAGAAAGTAGGTGGAAGATTCTGTCTACAGCACCAGAGTTAATGATCTGACTTCCCCTGCAGGCAATGATCTAATCAAATAGGAACAATGGCTGACACTTGAGATAAGCAGCTGTTTTCAGCTCAGCATCTTGGAAAACAAAAAACTGTCTGGGTGCTAATGATTTCCCATTGAGGTGCTAGATAGCTATGTACTGATCAGATCTGTCCTGTGTATATGCAAAACTCAAGGAGGAATCTTTTTGTTTGTCTGTTTCATAATACTGACTGAGAAATCCCGGAGTACATCTGTTTCTAGTGTCATTCATGCCTTATATTTTACAGGAGTATATCTCATATAATATCTTTATTGGGCCTGGCACAGAGTTGTGATATGTATATTATTATCAAATCTGCAAGTCCATCCTCATGCCAATTTGTACTTATATAGCTGCCCATGCCTGGCAGAGCCTTCTGCCTAGGTCTGGCGTAGCTGAAGAGAGGGGTTATGGAAGCTCACATGCTTATAACCTGATCTTCTAGAAGCTTTACCATGTGGTAGATGTGGAATTTAACTTGTGGGTGGATATAGTCTGAGGAGAGAAGGAACAAATGATGAATAAGAGCAAGCAATACCCCACTGCACACTGCTTTGAAATGGGAGTGAAGGCATGCATGCTGCAGCGACTTCATCCCTTAGAACCAGGAGATTTTCACCCAGGTGTTACTCCCAAGCCCAACAGTTGGCCAAGGCAAAAGAAAGTGGGGAAATCAGATTTTGGAAGAGTTTACTTTTCCTTTTGCTTTATTCTTTCACCCTCATCCCCCCTGTCCTCCCCCTTTTCCCTCTTTGTCTCCGTCTCTCCTTCTTTCCCTCTTCATCTCTCCTGATTTTAAAATGGTCTCCAAGCTGACTGCATTGCAGCAAAAACTCCTCCATGTCCTCCTGGCCTTGATGGTCCCCAAGGAGTCCTTAACCCAGACACTGGAGCCGCTCATGTCCTCTGTCACCACAAACCCCAGCCTATTTGTCCCACATTGTGGATTTCTCAGCAAGGCCAGGTGAGGTGGAGACTATTTGCTTCACGACCACAAAGACTGACCCCTCCTATGTTCTCCCCCTTTCACTGAGCTCTCTCGCTTTCCACTCTGCTTTGAAATTGCAAAGTTGCACAAAACTGCCAGTACAAAGGAAAAGAAATTGAAAACAGGTTTAAAGAATCTTAATTGTGTGGTAGATGTGGAACTGAAGTTATGCTTGGGTGGATATAGGTGGAGGGGGGAGCAAGTGGTGAATGACTAGTGATGTTGCCAGGAGAATCCATGTTCTGATACAGTGGTACAGAAATAAGGAGGGAGGAGTCTGACTTTCACCCTTCACTGAAGTCATAATTTGAAGGTTGGAACAGCATCCAATTGCTGACTGCACAGGGAAGGGTATTTGGTGAGAGGAGGGGAGAAAAAGACATGGTTTCTCCAAGCGGAGTTTTGCAAAACTGAAGAGTGAGATTGAGCAAGTTTGTTTGTGTCTTTGTAATAATACAGATGTGGGAACAATGGGATTTTCCATGTCATGCCAGCATATGTCCTTAAGTGTCCCATTCTTGGATTGGACCTTGCTGTAAACCTTCTACTGTTTCAGCCTTGACTCTTATTTTACTGATCCAGAGGCAGAAAAATCTGCTTATAATGACCAGAAGTTGAACTCACTTCAGTGGAACCTAATAACAAGAATATTGGGTCACATCATTGATCTGTCTAGCTCACTGGCAAAGATCCCCTTGAGTCTGCTCATCATAACTTAGTGACGAGGGACCACTGAAGAACAAATATCCAAGACCCCTGCTTCCAAAATTTATGCTCTCAATACTAAGCTATGGCTCCTTCTGAAGAGTTTCAAAACAGTGCCCACAAAAAAATGACATATGGAGGCAGCACACATTACATTGGTCTGGTCTGCTAATAGAACACATCCTTAAGGCCAGCTATTAAATTAAGGAAACACTTCATTTTGACAGTCTGAGCTGAAAAAGTCAAGGCAGCCTAAGAGACCTTGCCAATCCCTCAGTGAAAATGAAGACAGTGAATTTCAGAGAGAGAATTTTCTGGTCAGTAGCAGGGGACAAAGGGCACCTATTAGCATTTGATTAGCTAGATGCAATAAACATATAAGATTCTTTCCCCCTTGTTTTGTTCCACTCAAAAAAAAATGCAGCCTTCTGAGCAAAGAGAAGGTTCCTAAATGAGCTACATAATGTTCCTTGCCATAATCACCACTGCAACGAGAAAATTGCTAACATCAGGCCTGAGCCAGATTTGTCAGTCATGCTGCTCTGTGCTCTGAGTAACAATGTTCTGTGCAATTAATACCAGCCCTTCCAAAGCAGCTCAGCCTGGAGAGTCTGTGTGCTTCTTCCATCAACAACAGAAACTGCAGTGATGCTACAGAAGTGTATAAGAGCAAGGGGAAGAGGAGGGGGAAGGTGGAAGAAAAGCAGCTTTGTAGCCAATTGGGATAGGAATAGAAAGATAATTGCAGTGCATTTTCCACAAAATTGCAGCAGTTTGAAATGTCTTCCTACTCCCTTCACCCCGCCCATTTTCTGTTTAATTATAGTTATTATTGTACTCTTAAGAAATTCAGCTGGAGAGGAACAATTTCTTTTCTTCCTTTTCAAGCACATCCAACCCAACGATTATGTACTCTTTTCTTTGTGACCCAAGATGAAACAAGTGCTCTGGATTCTTGTTTACACTGGGGTCTGGAGACACAGTCATTATTTTTTTTGGGGGGAGAGGCAGCTTGCACATCGCAAGAGAAGGCAACGGACAAGAGAGAGAGTGGAGAAAGAAAACAGCTATTCTTCTCGGCGCCTTGCAGTGCTTTGTATATTGCAGTGTTTCTACCAGTATCAGAAAAAGGCATTCTCAGGCCATAATGAAGGCAGAAAGACCGAACAGCAAGGGGTGGAGGGGAAAAGAAAGCATGGATCAAAGTGTGCACAAGGTAGGCTAGAGACAGGAGCACTCAAATGTGTTTAAACAGATCCATGCTTTGATATCTATGTTCTGTTTTGCAAATAAATACTCACCACAGTAATGCAAAAAGTTGTTGCAAAAAGACAAAAAAGTTTTTTTTCCTTATAAGTCATGGATTTCAGACTCATAAATAATTGGCTCAATATGGACCACACATTCAAAGTTGCAAGCATCATGCAAAAGCAAGGGGGGAAACAAAGACCAATTTGGGGGGCCTTTACCTGCTTTTTGATTGCAATTACAAAAGTGAGCCTGAAGCAAGCAGCTGTGTGAACCAGAGCAGAATGGAAATTAAATTAGAGTCCACCTGGTACACTGTGGAGCTCCTTTCTACATGGCTGCAACAGTCCTGCCAATCAATTTAGTGCTTGTTCCAGAAAGTAGTCCTGTGAAATCAAAGAAAAGGCTGTTCTTGCAACAATTATCTGCAGTTCCTCCAGTTTGGTCTATAGCGGTGATGGCCAACCTATGACACGCGTGTCACAGGTGACACACCAAGCCCTTTTGAGTGGCACACATGGTCATCCTGGCACCTGGACGTGTATTCTTGCTTGTTCTTGAAGTGTATGAAATACCAACTTTCAATTGAAAATTTAGCAACAAAAGGCACTAATGTAAAGAATTATTTGTTTTTGCTTTTAATAAAATACATATGTCAAAAATATAACTTTTTACTAGAACTACAAATATCACAAAATTATGGATATTTCTAGATGTGACACAGCACCTGAGTTAAGCTAGGTTTTCTTGCGAATTTTGACACACCGAGCTCAAAAGGTTTGCCATCACTGGTCTATAGGGAGCTGGTCTCTTTTCTGGGAATACTGGGTTTGATTCTGCCCTCCCCCATGAAGCCAACTAGTTGACCTTGGGCTAGTCACAGCTCTTTTCTGAGCTGTAGGTCAGATGCTGGTTGCATCCAGATGTTGGTTGCATTACTTATTCCACTCTATGTGGTTATTCCAGAATAAAGCATGGATATACTGGAATATCCATGCTTTATTCAGAGTATCCAAATATTGTGAAATAAGTAAATGCAGCCACTGCTATGAAAGAGCTACATTTGCTGGCAGAGCCCATGATCTGAATGGTTGCATTACCAAGTTTAGTCTCCATCTTGTAAATAAATATTTCTTCATCAGAAAAGCTGAGACTTTGGAAAACCACCAGCAACTGCAATGAATGTGTCTGGGTCAGGATTTTGAAAAGGTCCCCTTTTTGGACTACAAATCCTATTGCCTTTACCTAAAGACCACTTTGACTAACGATCACAGGAGCCATAGACCAAAAAAGATTGAGAGGCACAGGGATTTCAAACTCTGGTCTGGCTTAGATTGACTAATAGTCTGCCTCTCTACAAGGCAATTTCATGTATTTCCACTGCTGCAATGAAGTGAGGCTGGTAGATTTCTGAAAGGTTGTGTTGCTTTGTTTCATCTTTCAAAGAAAAATAGCATGTTGACTTTTGACTGTATTCATTAGTCTTTACCAATGGGGAGGAGACTGTTCCTGTATATTAATGAAATAGCGTGAAATATATATCCCCCACCACCACTCATAGTGTAGTGGGACAGAGTAAAGGGAATATGAGAGCTAAAGCTTCTGTCATAGTGCTTTTCCTTGTTGTTTTCTATAATCTTACCTGGATCTTTAGTTGTTGACTCTTGACTTACAGATACATACAAGTGTTATTAAAATGAGGTGAGGGGATGGGAAACAGTGTGAGATGATGTTCATTCTTGGGAATGCCATATATCAATCATATGGATCGTCTGGGTCAAATTATACAGTAGGTGATGCATAAGGGTTCATAAATATTGAAAGTATATGAAGGATGGATGGATCTATGTGTCCATTCCCCCCGCCCAGAACTTTCTACCCCCTTGCTAAATACTTCCACTCTGTCATTCTGTGTAGGACTTTGCTGTATAAAAAGTCTATTTCCCTTCATTCTTACTACCTTACATCATATGCTACCTGAAAAATAAAAGGTGAAGGATGAGTTTCATTCTTGTCACAAGCCCAATTCCATCTCATTATTTTCTTACTGCTTCCTTTCCCCTTGGATTTTAACTTACCTGCCTTTCTTTGTAGTCATTGTCAGAATGTTTGCTCATGAAGACCTTACAGTGTAACTACAGAGACCATAACGTAGGAATCAAGTAAAGAATTCAAAGGAAACTTGGCCAATTAGCTAATACTGGTAGCATTGTTAGTGTTTTCAGATTATGACATCAGTGGATGAAGGTGAGTGGGATGAACAGCCGCCATTACAGGAACAACTGTATGGCAGTGGCAGGAAATTGGCAAACCACTGTCACATTAGCCTAAATATGCTGTCAGTGTCGATCACTGTTGAACAGGATTTGAGAGGAAGTGAGGAGAACTCAACATAAGCCCCATCCTTATGAAAAGAGCAATTTTTCATACTTTCTGAGGAGTCAACAGGATGGCTTGGATAGTGCTTTTTACCCCAGAGCTGTGGAGGAACAGGGCACTCTGATACACCCCTCTATGCTTCAGGATGGAGGCAGTGGCCTGGCATCCTGGAACACCCCAATTCACATGGCACAAATAAGGGTGGATAAATTTCTGTCAGTGTATTTGTTTGTTTGATGACCAATGTTACATTTCTAGAGCTTCTGTAATCTGGAGAATCCTGTAGATGGACCTTTCCTGAAGATTCTTCCTTTCCTTCTTCACAGGTCACCAATCAAAATCACAAACTGAAGCTATTTCTGCACATACTCTGCTCCATCCACACTGGACACACGATCCCAATCAGGGAGGCCCTGATAGGGATTCTAGTAGACCTGTTTGAGTCTGCCAGCAGATCTGGGGCCTAGGTCCAGAAAATGGGAGGCATGCAGAAGGCATGTCTTCCATGTTCTGTACTAACAGGACACACAGTATGGCAGAGCACCAAAGCACATAGTCCAAATGTACCCCCAGACGCTCAGAGGATAGGAACTTTTATTTCTAGTTCTCAGAGCTGTTGTGCAGACAGCCTCACTGATTCACTGATTCTGACTATGATAGGTAAATGCACAAAAAGGCTGAGTTTTAAAAGAAAAACAAGAAAGGAAAATGATAGGAAAAATGAACACCTTCAGCTTTTGAGATTTCAGTGGGAATTTTTTAAAGTTGCTTTTGTCATGCCCACCATTGCATATATCCTTCAGCCAAGCTCATGGCATGAGACTGGAAACAATAGCACCTGCAAGAACTTGCATAGTCACACAGCATGGTCTAGGGATGTGCATGGATTATCCGTGCATTCGGAATCCAGACGAATATGGCCGGATTCTGAGATTCGTGGACAGATCAAATAGGGCCCTATTCAAAGGGCCCTATCCATCCACAAATTGAATAATCCAGTAGCCGTAGAGGCTTTGGTAAACCCCTAATGCAATCCAGGACCCTGGCTCCATGCGGGCTTTGTACAGATCAGACCTTAGTCTGGTGACTGGAATGGAAATGGCAAAAAAAGCCATCTGAAGACACATTCCATTGCTTCGAAACAGCTTGTACATCTTACTACCTAAATGTTGACGTCACCGGTCAATCTTACCTACAGAGGAAAATTCCCTTACAAGATAAGATGCCTCAACAGCTGTTTGTAACTTTGAACACTTCGCTAATCCCAAGAGCACGAGAGGAAGACAACACTGTAAACATCTTGCTGCAAATGACTTGGCCCAATTTTTCGACCGAAAGTTCTGCTGCCTTATCCCAACCAATTGACCAGTTGTTATTTTCCTCCTTGCTGGAACCCTGAACAGCAGCACAGTCCCACCTTCATTAGTTGAGCAAGAATTTAAATTCACCCAGGTTGTAGAAACCAGCATAGAAAAAATTATAGTATCCTCTTGGCCTACAACCTTTCTGTTGAACTCATTTCCAATCTTGATCTATGCAGGTCCTCTACCGCTATGTTTACCTTTCATAACACACCTGCTGAAATGTTCACTTGTCAAATGGTCTTTTTCTAAAATGTTTTAAGCATGCTGCCCTTCAACTGATATTAAAGAAGCCTTCAGTGGATCCCTCAATTTGCTCAAATTACAGACCAGTATCTCTTCTGCCATTCTTGTCTAAGGTCCTAGAGAAGTTCATGCCTTACCTGACAAGTCATGATGTTTGTGACCCATTTTATTAGGGCTTTGTACAGGGCATTCAACTGAAACAACATTAAACTATATACTAAATGAGTTCTTGGTGGCAAATGCACTATGCTATACGTTGGTCTTGATATTTTTGACTAACATTTGACAACCAAATAGGGATGTGCACAAATTATTCGGCACATTTTGAATTTGGACAAATGTGTCCAAATTCCAAGATTCATGGACAGATCAAATAGGATCCTATTCGTAGGGCCCTATTGGTCCATGAATTGGATAATTTGGTATCCATAGAAGCTTTTAAGGATACTGGATTCCCTGGGGCCTCCCTCCCTGGGGCCCCCTACCCCCAAACCTCCCCTCAGGGCCTCCCTGGAGACCGCTTATCTGCTCTAGTGATGCCCCAGGCCTCTTCCCATGCCATCTGGAATGCCAAATAGGCTTTCTGGAACCTAAATACAGGCTTACCTTTGAGGGTGCTCCAAGGCATCCAGTGGTGGCAGTGAGGAGGTGAGGAGAGGGAAGTGGGGAGGGGGTGGCAATGGAAGGGTGGGGGACGGTTTATTCATTCGATGCACTGATATTTGTAGAATATCTGTGCACAGATATGACTACCCCCACATCTGTAGGGGGTAATATTCAGCCAGAGCCGAATCTTTCCACATTCTATTCACCTCGAATAGAATGTGGACATTGGGCTCCATGTACACCTCTACCACTAAATCTAATCGGCACTTTGGGTATCACCGGTACTCTGCTTGCATAGTTTAAATCTTTCTTGGCAAATCACTCCTTTTCAGTCAGCTTTCAAGGTTCACAATCAAAGTCTTTTCTGTTGTCCACTGGCATCCCACAAGGTTCAGTCCTCTCCTTTTTCATCTATATACCCTTCTGCTCGGACCATGTATAGCAAGGTGGGGTTTCTAATATATATGCTGATGACATTTAAATTTTCAAAAGTTTTAAGTCATTTAATGCTTCAAACTGAGAACTGATTTCTGGTGTCTATTAAAGATCTTGTCTGGCTGTCATTCCATCAATTAAAAATAAACATGGAAAAAACTAAAATTTTAGTGTTTCAACTAGATTGTTTAACAATTACACCTTTCCAGTTCTCGTGTCAGCTTCACAACTTCCCCCTGGTCCCTACCTCTATGGCCAGAAATCTTGAAGTCATGTTAGATGATCATCTAACTCTATGATCCTTCATCGAATCAACATATCTGCAGGATCAGAAGATTCTTGTCAGCCAAAACAACCCAGGCACTGGTTCAGACACTGGTTACCTCCCTCCTTGATTATTGTAACAGCTTCCCGGCAGGCCCTCTGCTGTGTTCCTTAGTGCCACTGACATTAGTGCAAAATACAGCTGTTTGGGTGGTTATTAACATTCCAAAATAGGCATTCATCTCTGTCCACCACAGATCCCTTCATTGGCTGGCAATTGGAGCTAGAGACCAATTTAAAATACTAGTAGTGGCCTTCAAGATCCTCAGATTAAATACCTTAAATTACCTGGCATCCAGGCTGTCTTGGTATATGCCAACCAGGAATTTGAATTCAACAGATAAAGCTCTATTGGCTGTCCCTGTGACATGGACTGCTTCCTCTAGACTTTACCCTAGGCATCTCAAGACCTGGTTCTGTGGCTTTGGAACTCCCTCCTGTTAGAACTCAGGCTAGAAGAAGACTTGGTCCATTTTTAGAAGGGCTTAAAAACCCTCAGAGTGAATGTTAAAATTGAGCTGTTAATAGGATGGATTTTAACCCTAAAATGTTTGTGTTTTCTGTTTTGGTAGAAAATTAGCCTGGATGCCCCTTTAACTCAAGAGATAAAGCTCATGCCCTCCTAGATGGTTTCAGCTTGCATTGCTTTTTCTTCTGCTTTAATTGCTTAACAGTCTGAGTTTAGAGCTTCAGCTGGCTTTTTAAAAATCTAAGTGCAATTCCTCTTATCTTTGAAGTTGTAGTTTTTACCTTGAAGAAGAGTGTTCTGTGTGGACCAATTTTAGATCCTCAGTTTGGGATGAGCACAGCTCATATAAGTAACTTCATCTAAGGTTTTATTTACTTGGAGCTACCAGACCGTTGAATTTATATTTCACTACCTGAGTTATTTTATTTGGGACCTTTCTCCACATTCATGCACAAACATTCTTTCCATTTATTTTAAAGGAGATCTTTCAAACAAAAACACCATGAAATCACTTTCATTGCCCCACACTTTTCTGATGTCAGAGAATTCATAAAGATGAAGCATGTATTTTCTGTTCCATTTATATCTATAATATCCCATTGTGGGACCCATGCACCAACTCTGTATGATTTTTGGCATCTGGTTAAAACACACCTCTTCAGTTTCCTCTCAATGTAGATCTGCTAAGATGGGAGGGTTACATTTTAAATGTTTCAGTACTTTGAGTTTTTATTGTATGCTTGGCCTACCCCAGGCGCTTCGTGTGAAGGGTGGGATACAAATGTTAATAATAAAAAACATTAATAATAATAATAATAAACTCTTTCAGAGATTTGAGCTTTGCCCCGTGCATCATAAAAGTTCCTGAAGTCTTCCCAGTCCTGATAAGCGCCTGGTCAAATCTGTCCTGTACAGTGGGAAAGAAAGCAGTAAGGGCAAAATTGCTTTTCCAGGAGTTAGGATTGCCAGTTGCTGTGGGTGACAGTCTGCTGTGAATGAAGCCAATCAGCTTACCCACTTCACAGGGGAAGGGGAAACATAGATGCCAAAGCAATTAGCACAGGCGTTTCATTGAAGCTAGGTAATTTTTTGCTCTCAGCACAGATGGCAGTTCTGACAAGAAGACATATCCAGAGGCAGTTAGATTCTCAATCACAGAATCAGTTTAATTGCATGTACTAGTTTGTCTTCCGTCCCTTTCAGTAAAGCATGCAATTCCATTTCTCTGGGTTCCAAGCCAAAAAGAGCCCTCCCACATTCCGTCCTCAGAGTTCCAAGCTAAACTACTTGGAAAATTTTAACTCCCTGGTCTGCTCTCTGGGTTCCATCTTCTCTGGTCGGGCTTTCAAAAGCCATTGTTTTCCCCAAAAATTATGCATAGAATATTACTGTGGGTGCCTCCAGACTTGGCTTTAAGGCACAACTCTCACAGGAAAGTATTGGGAATGCCTTTCCTGTCTAAGGCAGACATGGGCCAGAATACATTCACAAATTCAGTCTTAAGAACAGCACAAAGCAAAGACAGAAACCCATAATTATCAGCCAGGAAGAGGGAAAACACAGCAGGGGTTAAACAGCCCTGAGTCAGCAGCCAGAGTTAAGAGCAACACAGCAAGGATAAAACAGTTGGAGTCAGGGGTCAGAGCTGAAGTCCAGATGCCAGAAAGTATAACAACAGTTTCAGGAACAATCCAATAGCCAGGGTTAGAAGTCTTTGTAAAGATGAGAGATCATCTCTTTCTATTTCCATTTTATTTTTACAACAAACAGAAAATATGCCGTGCAAAGTAATAATCAAAACATTACAATAAAAATACATTACAAAAATTGCACATCATACAAAACATTGCAAAATAAGCCAAAAACACACACAGAAAAAAAAAACAACCCAAAGTCAGGAGACAAGGAACATGAGCAGGAGCTTGCAGTTGTCCAGGTAGAACACAATTGCCAGCAATAATTTGCTGGCAAGCTGCACCTGCTTTTATGCTTCTGAATCAGAACTCAGCTGGCCAGTGGGACAAGGCTTAATCGTTCAGCATCTTCTTTGCAATTTCTCTGAACTATGAACAACTGAATTCTCCCTGCATTGCTCTGCCAGGAAAGATCTTTCACCAATGTCATTTGCTGTCTCAGATGTGTTTCTGGGAGGACAGCCTGTGTGAAGTCTCTGCTTCAAACTGTCTGGTCTCTGTGTGCAGAACAACCAACTGAGTTGCTGCCTCTGAATAGACAGATTCATCACCTGAATGCATATCTGTGGCATTCTCGATACAGACCTGGAGAATTGAGGTGATATTAGAATATTGAGAACTGGGACAGTTCCCCCCACCACAGATATTATTGTTTTATACTGTTTTATATATGGTTCTATTTAAAATATGTCTGTTTTTAAATGCTGTTACCCACCCTGAGACCTTAGGGTGTTGGATAGGATAGAAATGTAAATATAATAAATAAATATCTTAAATATTGCAATTATGATAAGTCCACAGATGATGCTGAGTTTCCCATTATAGTGGATGCTTAGGATCTGATCAAGCAGAGCATCTTTCATCTGCTTCTTTTAGAAAAAGTAACTTTGCTGCAAAAACAAAGGATGCTTCCACACCTGCTGCCAAAAAACAGATCTAAAAAGATCCATTTTTCAGCCATCCGTTCTTCCGAGGATCTGTCCCAAATAGGGACAGATCCTCGGAGGCCCGCACATCTGCATACATGCGGCAAGGCCGGATTGGGCGGTCAGATCACCTGGGTGCTGCGTGGAGATTCTTGCGCTGCCACTGCCACCCCCGGAGCCATGGGACTGGAGCATGCAGCTGCGAGTCACCGCGTGTTTCCAGTGGCATGTGGCATGCCAGGGAGGGCAGAAGGAGGCAAACCAGCCTGCTTCCGCCCTCTCCAAGATGGTGGCCACTGGGATATCTGGCCTTCGCCTCTCCATGTGTGGAAGCCTCCTGCTTCTGAAACGGATTAAGGCGAAGGGCTGGATGAAGACCTAATTTTGCAGGTCTTCCCGGAGGCCAGATCTTTCAGCTACAAGACCCGATTAAGAATGGGTCTTCCCTGCCAATGTGCGGAAGCGCCGCTGAAAAGGGACCCAGATCCGGCCTCCAGTGCAGAAGGTAAGTTTATGTATTGTCTGTATGTGTGTCTGATGTGTGTTTAGATGTGGTTTAAGGGCCTGTGCAGAAACACCCAAAAACAGACATTTATTCCTTCACTTCAAGGTCTAGCAATGTATCTGTGGCAACAAATGCTCACCATTGCACACAGCCTTACTTGTGTCTGCCTGCTGCTTCCATAATTGTTCATCTTGAAAATATCCGGATTTAGTTAAATGCATGAAAACAAAAACAAAGGGAAGTGGATGTTGGTGTGATTGCCTCCTGTGTTTGGCAGGGCTGGTAAAAAGCAGTTGTGGGATCTCCTAAAGGTCTTGCAATTGCCTCTTGCCATCTGGAAGCCACCAAAGATGATGCACTGTTTGAGAATATCACCAGAGAGCAGAATGAAAGGCTGCAACCACACATATTTAAAAAGCTGCTCAAAAGACGTTTAGCAGGGGTAGCATGTGTGAGCTAGTGTTCCAATCCACCTCTAATCCACATTCAAGACCAGAAAATGTTTTCTTTTTGAACTTCATGTGGAAACAGACTAAGAGTTTTAAAACATTAATGCATTACAAATAGCCAAAAGAAGGATTCTGAGGTGCCTCTGCCAGAGCCTCAGAACTGCTTTCATTGCTGAGACTGTCAATCAAGTTACTGCAACTGTGAATGCAGTACATTTCACCATGGCGTAAGCCTCATTCAGCATGCAAAAAGTGACATCAGAGCTGTCACCTCTGTCTTATCTGGATTCAGTTTCAAGTTACTGACCCCCATCCAGCCCCTTACTACCCCTCCTAGTGCCTGTCAAACACTACAGACAATTCAGATGGTATGGAGAGATAGAGCTGGGTGTCGTCTTACCCCCAGACCCCTGATAATCTCTCCCAGTGGCTTCATATAGATGTGAAAGAACACGGGAGATATGATTGATCCCTGAGAAGCCCCACAGATAAGTTCTCAGGGCATTGTGCAAAAACTCTTGTACAACTAACTACTCTCCGGCATCAGCTTTGGAGGTAGTAGAATCATTGCAGTGTAGCGCTTTCAGCTCCCAACTATAGCTCTCTGGCCAGCTCACTGAAAACACATGCATCTGTGTACACTCTATCTATCCATCCATGTGTACATCTAGCTAAAGGTTTGAAATAAGAAAAAAACTATGTTCCTCCACTATATCTAACACTGTGATCTTTTCTAGTCTCTGCACATTCAATACTGTTCCTGTAATTAGCCATATTAGGAACCTAACATATTTAGATGACTGTTTCCACTTAACAGAACCATGCTCGAAAATTAGAGTTATGTCAAATTATGGTTTATGTTTCCACAGTGGACTGATTCCCTATTAACAGTTCTTCTAATATTCCTGTACTGTTTCTTCAATTCTGCCTTTTCTTCTTTGTTTAAGCAGAAAAACGTCAAAGCTGACAATCTAGTATTTTCCCTCCCACAATAAAAATGTTAATCATGACAATTATCAAAATTCTTTCAGCCAGTATCTCTTGGCAGCATGGTCCTCAAGTACCCTTTTCAAGCCAGGAAACTTTTGTTTTGCATTTTCTCAATCCGTCACAGGAGAGAAAGTTGATTGGACTGAGCAATAATACCATATTTTATATTCTGTTTTTCCTTTCTTTGTGTGGGACCTTACTGTGGGATCAAGGATTTTACAGTAGCCCTCTGCTTATGTTTTGAAGATCCCACATGCTATCATAGTGTTCAATAACATGTGGACAGCAGACCCCAAATATATACATTTGGATAGACCATTCCTGGAACTTCCTTTATGGCACTTGGTCCAATACACCAGCCAGTGCAGAGGTAGAGGTGTGGGGTAGATGCGGATCTACCCCGTTAAACCGGATCTACCAGTGATGCGGAGTTATTAAAACCGGTTCCTCCGGGAGCCGGTTTTAATAAATCCGGGTTTCAGAGATCCGGTTTAATTAGCCCCTGTGCCGAAGCAGCTATACACACAAACTAACAGTTGGATTGCAACAGACATAAGGGAAGGCAGAAGCACCAGCATTTCCAACCCACTCAATACCAGCAAAGAGATGTATAGGGTCCTGAAAGTGAATATATTAATCAGTCTTTCTTGTCCCTGAAGACAGACACAATAATGAAACATTAAGGAATTCTGATTATACTGTATGTTGGCCTGCATTTGCCCTTGTCTCGGTGACAAGCTGCCTCAATTCCTAGAGACTTAGCAAGCCTTAGGAGAGGGGAGTGAGTCCAAGTTTCCTTTTTGAAGTGATTTCAGCAAAGCAGCTCTTTTGGATCAGAGTTCAGCTCCTGTGAAGATACAGGTAGTGGAGTTTGAGATAATCAGACACTTAAAGATGGAGTGGGCCCTGCAGAAGCACAAGAGACCATGAATTGAGAGGAAAACCTATTCTTATATCCCAAAACTTGCCCTGGGTTGGACAGGAAAACAATCTGTTCTGGAGGTGGAAGGGAAAGGAAACTGAGGGCTTGTCCCCATGCTGAAAATATTCCAAAATTATTCTGAGGTTGCCTTGAGAGCATCTCCATGCAAAGCCCTAATATGGGCTACATGTGAGACAATATGTGTCCAAAAAACCCCAAAAACCCACGTAGCAAGTGTACTTCTTCCAAAATAGGGAGCTAGCACGTATTGTCCTTGGGTCATGCGGACCCTCCCAGGTTATTTGGGGTGGAGCTTGGCGGCCGCAGTATTAGCAGGCAGGGTTTCGCCTCTGCTCCCTGTTCCTGCCATGCACGCTGTGATCAGCAGCTGCTTGAGGATTTCTTTAAATAAATGGCTACAGTTATTACTGTCAAGAGATAGAGGAGAAAATGTGTAGATGTGAATAGGGAAAACAAGTTTCACACAGGAAGTACAGTAGTTAGTCTAGTTAGCTTAGTATCTAGTCAGGATACTCTTTCAAGGGAAGATAGGTGAGGTGTGCAAAACATCACCAGTTCTCCTAGACTGAGACAGCATCATAGAGATTGCAACAGCTTGCGTAAGACAGAGGCAAATGACTCAAGATCAGGAGTTTGGGTGTCATTTGAGTCATTGTGACCTTGCTAGTAAAACTATATAAGTAGGTGTGTAGCCCATGTATTGTTTACAATCCAACGGAGCGCTGGAGAGAGCGGGGGAGACTTTGTGTATATTGATGGAAGCATTAAATCCTTTTCGGTGACTGACTGACTGGTGCGGAATTCTTTCTAAACTACGACAGTGGTGCTGAAAGGACAGCTCCCGAAGCCAGGCAGAAGGGGGAGCAGTGGGCCAAGAAAAGACAAGCAGATAGAGAGAAGCAACAGAGAGTTGCTGAGTTATCTACTGACAAGGGTTATGTTGCCCAGAGCGTTAACCCTGCGTATGCTGGACAGTTCAACTGACTGTGAGTGCCGAAAGGCTAAGTGAAAAGAGAATCGGACGGCTGTCTGATTATCTAGTGTTGTGTGTCTGTTTTTTGTCACGTTTGACAGAAGAAGGAGAGAGGAAACTGCACTGCCTGAGAGATGGAAGCTGCACGTTTTCCAAAACTGGATGAGACGAACTTTTCCGCTTGGGCTGTTTACGCGGAAGCGCTGCTCACAAGGGAAAGACTCTGGGATGTTGTTGACGCAGGCGTGGCAGCTGGTACGGTCGGAGAGGATCAGAGGGCAAGGGCAACCATTTTGCTCACGATCACGCCGCCGCAAATCAACCACATCCGTGGGAAGGTAACTTCGAAGGAAGTCTGGGATACGCTGAGAGAGATTCACCAATCTCAAACCGCACTGTCAAGAATGATTTGGTGTAGGAGACTGTATGCTTGCAAGATGCAGAAGGCGCAAGCTCCTGAGAAGCACCTGGAAATCATGGCAGACTTGTTCCAGCAAGTTGCAACCAGAGGGATCGAAATCAGTCCAACCCAGAGAGCATTTATCCTGTTAGGAAGCCTGACTGAGGAGTTTGAAAATATCCTGTGGAGTCTGCAGTGTGTTGACCAGAGGCAGCTAACTCCAGAGATGGTGGCATCACGAGTCTTGGAGGAATGCCAGCGTAGGGACTACGAGGCGAAACTCCAGAAACAGGAAAAAGGAGTGATTCAAACCCACTCAATCGAGGCTTTCAATGATGTTGAGCCTGAAAAAGCATTTATGTCCGGAAGGAGAAAATGCTTCCACTGTGGTGGAAAGGATCATGTCATTAAGGACTGTAAAAGGTTGGCTGAGGAAAGAGCCAAGAAACAATCCAAGTTTGCTGCAAGCAAGAGAGAGGTTGTGAAAGCCGTGAAAAGCTGTGAGTCTGTAGCCTGTGTGGCTGCAAGCCCTAGCTGGGTGTTGGACTCGGGGGCAAGTTCTCACATGGTCAATTGTGAAAAGCTCCTGAAAAATAAAATGCCTTCGAACGTACATTCAGTCATGTTGGCGAATGGCGAATCGAAACAGGTATGGGCAATGGGGACGGTACGAATGCCATATTTTGAAAAGGATTTTTCAAATGTATTGTATGTTCCTGAGTTGCAAGACTGTTTAATCAGTGTTTCTGAATTAACAAACAGTAATTATACTTTGTGTTTCAAGGGGAATGATTGTACTATTAGCATAAATGATGAGATTTGTGCTAGGGCAGTCAAGCGAAACAAAGTGTATGTGATGACTGGCAGGGCAGAATGCGCGTTAGCTGTTAATGTGCCTAGGCACTTGAACTGCGCCCATTATTGCCAAGAAGCCAGAGGGCATGTGGACTTCACAAGTGTGGAAAAACTAGGGGAAGTGTGCCCAAAATTTCAGATGGAAATTTGTTCAAATGGTTGGGATGGTTCAGTTTGTGGCAAAGTGACGCCTGAAGCTCTTCCTGTAGCCAAAGTTAACGAATGCACGACAGAAAGATTGTTTCGGACTGTGCAGGCAAATTTGGCTGACCCTGTAACCAAGCCTGTGGGCAGGAATCAGCACTTCATGGGCATTGAAAATTGTCCTACACAGTATTCGTATGTGATCCCTATGACAGGGAAAAGTGAAGTAGCTGAACACTTTAGAGACTGGGTAAACATGGGTGAAAAGCATGAAGGAGTCTTAAAGCAAATGTGGGGGGAGGCAATGTTGACTGATAATCATGTTGCTAACCATGCTTGGAATTCTTTTGTAAAGGAAATGCTTTATCATATGCTGTATGGTAGACCATCAAACCTTGAAAGTATAAGAGGTTGTGGGCAATATGCAAATGTATATGATGTATATGTACCTGCAAATTTCTGGAAAAGGTTAATGTTTGTGAAGTATTCTGGAAACAGCTATAGATTTTGTTCAAGCCATGGAGAAATCTTACTGTCCAGGAGTGCCAACTTTGAGAGATATCCCAGCTGGGAAAGGCTCCATGTTAACAAGGAGGTTTTTCTCAAGCTAGGGCAGAGTGCCACAGATGCTGGAAATGGAGGGGCACTAAAGCAAGAAGGTTCTACAGATAGTGAGACTAACACTTCTGCAAATGAACAAACACAAACACAGCCTAGGGCAGATAGTGGGAATGGCAAAGAAAGGACACAGGTAATCCTACCAAGGAGAACTCAGAGAGTAAGAGAGCCCCCAGATTGGTATGGGATACAAACTGCAAACACTTGCATAGTGATAGCAGGAGGCAAGTGGGTATTCAAGAGGCAGGAAATGCCAGATGAAACCCAGAAACACAGAGATGGAGACAGCAGAGAGGTGAATGATCCTGAGATGCCTGGAGAGGACCAAGGAGGGAGAGTTAGTAATCCAGAGCAGTGGACAAGAACTGGAGTACTGTGTGGCATAGGTTGAAAGAGATAAAGTACAGATAACTTTAAGATACACATCTAAACATTTTTGGAGGGGATTGTCAAGAGATAGAGGAGAAAATGTGTAGATGTGAATAGGGAAAACAAGTTTCACACAGGAAGTACAGTAGTTAGTCTAGTTAGCTTAGTATCTAGTCAGGATACTCTTTCAAGGGAAGATAGGTGAGGTGTGCAAAACATCACCAGTTCTCCTAGACTGAGACAGCATCATAGAGATTGCAACAGCTTGCGTAAGACAGAGGCAAATGACTCAAGATCAGGAGTTTGGGTGTCATTTGAGTCATTGTGACCTTGCTAGTAAAACTATATAAGTAGGTGTGTAGCCCATGTATTGTTTACAATCCAACGGAGCGCTGGAGAGAGCGGGGGAGACTTTGTGTATATTGATGGAAGCATTAAATCCTTTTCGGTGACTGACTGACTGGTGCGGAATTCTTTCTAAACTACGACAGTGGTGCTGAAAGGACAGCTCCCGAAGCCAGGCAGAAGGGGGAGCAGTGGGCCAAGAAAAGACAAGCAGATAGAGAGAAGCAACAGAGAGTTGCTGAGTTATCTACTGACAATTACACCCCCCTTCCTTGATAGCAAGTCTGGGGCCTGAATTGGGAGAAAATTTTGAGCTGGTTGCGAGTGGGGGGTGCCCGCTGTCATGCCCGCTGTCATGCGGATGTGCGTACCTCCGCTAAACTGTGGCGGCCATGGAAAAAGAATGATCTGCTTTTAGTTATGCTTTTAACTAGCTTTTGGGTATGCTTTTAACTGTGGCAGCCAAGGAAAGGAATGACCTTTGTGTTTGTGGAGGTGCAACTGAGGTGTTTGCCTGTCATCGCTGCAGCGGGTGGGATGGGTTATGGTGATGTCAGCCCGGCTTCCTATCAGGGGAGAGGGTGAGTGGGGAGAAAAAGATGTGGGTTCACACTGCGGCTTGCATGGGGACAGGAATGTATGATTTGAATCTGCGTTGCCTCAAACCACTAGGGGACACTTTATTGCAAGTTACAATGCGGATTTTTATGACACACATCACAAGCAAACCAACCGACTTCCATGGGGACATGCCCTGAGTACCATTCAGGCTTTCCAAAACATGTAAACAACTTGCATGAATCTTAAGAGTTATTCAATTTGGCTGCCCAAGACATAAACTCTAATAGCTTAAATGTCACCTTCCTGGAACACGTTCACAAGATTAAGGTCCTTTCTGCACTGAATCTTATTCTGGATTATATCCCAAAATAGGGGTCTTCAGAGTATGGCAGGGCCTGGGAGTGGCCTTCCATTCTCTGCCTCATCACATGAACGGCAGTTATCTCATGGTGCAAGGAGCTTTTTCATAAAAGAGGCAATAGGAGGGTGTACCATGATGACGCCAATCCTACACTTTCACTTACCTTAAATGGGACTCAGATATGATCACGGAATTCTACTGTTGTAAATACTCTCTGATGCCATCTAGTCCAGACCCAATGATTCTTGTACAAGTACAGGTATGGGAAAGAGGTCGTGCTGTAACAGTATTTTAGCATGCAAATTATAACTCACTTGTGGAGGACCTTTAGAAACATAGTGACAAAACCTTGCATTTAATACACTTAGAGCACTGGAAATCATGCTGTGTTCTTTCTAGCAAACAAAGAAAATATATACACATACACATTATACACACGCACACAAATATTCACAATTCCCTTACATATCACACATGAATCAAGTTCTTTGAAGAGCAATAATTTAACATCTGTGTTGAGAAGTGAGCGTGGGAGTGAACAATTGTATTTAATTGGTCAGTTAAATTAAGAGTAATTAATAGAAAAGAGTAATTAATGCAAACAAAAATGGCATATGGAGAGAGCTCAATTCATTGACAAGTCTTTAAAAATTGCAAGAGAGGACTAACATCTGCAAAAGTATTTCTTCCCTGCAGTGAGAAATTTCCCGTCAATCATCTTGCAGTGTTTTCTTCTAGAATGAAGGCTTGTTCCTTGCCCATGTCTTATTTAAGGCTTCAGGAGATGAAATAATCATAATAAAAAATATCAATGCATACATAGCCTAGAGTAGATTCAATTCTCAAGGGGCAAGAGAAAGCGTTTGTGTCAACCATTTTCATGCATCGAGCAACTCTCACCCATTACTTTCAGGGATGTTGTTTGTATGACAAACCAAGAGTGATTAATTTCAGATTCTTGGAGCAATTAAAGTTGCAAGGTTGGTAGTTACAAAACTACAGATCTAAGCATTAATTTGATCTGCTTACCAATATGAAACCCAATTTTGCTTAACTGCGGACATAGAAATATCGATTCCTTACTCATGAGTTATGTTCTCACTGTGAAATCTGAAGTCATAGTTTTGCCATGTAAAACAAATTAAAACATTTACAGCAACAGCTGAACTTCTTGGCCCCGAGAATTCTACAGACTTCCTAGTTCAAGGATGATATACATAGAAGCTGGCTTCAAACATCATTTCCTTTTTCTGCTTGGTTTGGATATTCCACAATAAAACATTCTCTGCTTCAGATTACCCCAGAAAAGCAGAATAAGGAAGTAATATCTGGAGGCAGTTCTATAGTGTGGAGGAATAGTGAACTGTGGGCAGTTTTCACCTCTACAAAGTAATACAACTGTCTCTTCTGTGCAATATCTGTTTCTTTTATAAAATAATTAACCTAATTGACTTTAGATATTAGATCTTTCATTCCCTCTTCTGATGCCTCATTCTGATGCCTTATTACTTTATTAAAGGCATTTATGTTCTCAAGTCTCTAGGTGACTTAAATTTACAGTCAAGTATGCTTAACAATGGTTTTGTCCACACCATGGCTTTCTAAGCGCTTAAAGGTAGATCATTCACACATCAGTCTCACTGCCCCCTTTCCTGAACATCCTAAGCTAGAAATGGCAGACTAGAGATGGGATGAGAACATAAATGTCACACACTGCCATCTGGTCACATTTAAGCTTTAATCCAGCTTCAGTCCACTTTCAGAGTGACAGAATGCATCAGCGAAGTGACAAGCTGTTTTCTCTCAGTGTTAAATAACTCAGAAAATTCACCTGCACTATGGGTGTTACTAAAAGTACCCATTATGTACCCATTAATGGGTACGTTATGGCATTTTTGTACCCATTAATGGGTACTTAATGGGTACTTCTAGTGACAGTGGAAAAACACCCTATGTGGTCTATTCCAGCCCACCTAGCACAGATTGCTTAGGCTACATCCAGGTGTCTGTTACTTATTCTGCTCTAAGGCTTTTTGGCCCACATAGTATGGATTACTTAGTGTGGCCCATGCTAGAATGGGTTACCAGTACTCCGCTTCAAGGACTCTCTGCACCTGGACAGGCTGTCATGGCCTAACCCCCATTTCTGAAGAGCTGTTGGAGGCAGCAGGGAGACTGCAAAGGGTGGGAACAAAATTCTTGGCATTTGCAGTTTCCAGGACGGACACTTTCATCAGCACACACTTCCAGTGCCTTTTTCTGTCAGTGCTTCCTGGAATGTTGCAAAGTGTGCCCCAGCACATTTTGACCTATGGGAGAGTACCATAGGAGGTGGGAGCTGCTGTAGTCCATACTAACATGCAGATGGCAGGCAGGTCCTTATACTGCATCCTGGAATAATACCCAGTTGAGAAAGGGCCTAGGGTGCTTCGCCCTTCTGCGCTTGTGAATGCAGCCATTCACTGAGTGCCTTTCTCACTTTTTCTGGAGTATATAGGCCATTGAACTCACAGGCTGCAGACACTCCTGGATTCCACTTCCATTGCTGAATGTTGCAATGCCCGGAAGCACAATTGCTAACTGGTCACTGTCAACTCTGGCAAACAGATGCCCACCCTGCTCATAAGGAATTGACTCAACACCAGTCTTGGCATTCTGACATGACATGTAAAAGCCCAGGCAGCAAACCAAAGCACAGTTCCTATGCAAAAATGTCCAGCTCCTGCAATAATATCAGTAAAAGTGAGCAATCGTGAGAGCAGCAATGGGAGGCCGGGTCTGCTGTTGTTGTTGCTATATCCCCAAACTTATTTTGTTCACTGCTGAAGGAATGACTTTGATACACCTTTTGAGACAGATACATGTCTTGACAAGAAAGTGAACAGTGTGGGGAAATTTGAAGGTAAGAATATAGCTGAGAGTATGTGGGCAGCCAATGATCCAAAGGCCCTCTTTGGATCAGCTTCTATTGGAAGATATCTAGAGGGGGGAAAGCTGTAGGGGAGAAAATGCTTATCACTTTCTTTTCCCATTCCCCTCTCCCTGCACCAAATTGTTCTTCCATAATTCTCTTGCATAAGAATCAAGAATTGGATTTCAATGGGGAAGTCAGAAAAGAAGGAACCTGTGATCACTGTACACTTGAACATGCTAGCCTGATTTGGATGTAAATGTACTTCCTTCCTTAACCAGCTTATAAAACTGAGATTGACCAGGAACCCTGTATGTTCTTCTTTCACCCGTCACTCTGCTCTATGCCATGCCACCAACCAATATAGACTGGTTTGCTTTAACCTAGGCTTTCCAGGTTTTGACTTAATGACCTGATGAGTAGATTAAGTCTATCTCCATTACATGGTCACAAATGCTCTTCCCACCCCCAGGAGTTGTGTATTACTACTAATCTCATGCTGGAGCATCTGAGGAGAGGCACTCATTTCCTTCTGCATGCTGGTGTAGAATAAGGGAGGCTCCACTTCTGCCTAGCACATTCCATCTGTGCAAGCTGGAGTATAAACCAGGCTAAGGTGCCCAAAATAGTACCTCAGCCCAGTTTACTGGTAGATCTCTACATCAAGGTCTACAGGTGCACTACTGTAGATTTCTGGCCTGCAATAGTCATCCATGTGTACAGAAGGCCTACTGCCCCCTATTCTGGCACATGGGGGGCATTTTGGCAGGACAACAGCCCCCCTGGGAACTCAAAAGGCCACGAACTTTCATTCCTGGACTTTGGAGGCTCCAGCACCAGTTGCAGTGCTGGTGCAGCCTTCAGAGCTGATGGGGGCAGTGGTGCAGAATGGGCCCTCTCCATGTAGACTGACCTGTCCTGCACCATCCCAGCCTGCAGCAGGTTTCATATATAGACCATGGCACCCCACCGTGGCCAAGGATACTAAAGATAAATGCAGAAGGGAGGGAGAGGTTCAGGATGTGATGAACAACTCTGAAGTCACTACCTAGTATCCCAACTAGGGATGTGCACAAATATTCAAAATATTTGTTATTCGTACAAATTCATACGAATTCAGACATTCAAATTTCCAAATTTAACTGAATACAAATATTTTGAGTTATTAGTACAAATAATTTGGACATTTGTAGGTGCACGGATACATACACATCACGTACGCATCTGTACGCATCTTGTGCATATCCATATGGATACGTACGAGATGAAAACAGGATGCATACAGGATGCGTCCAGATGTGCATGGGAACATAAGAGATGTGTATGTATCTGCAGAGATACAAATGTCCCAATTATTCATACGAATACATATGAATGTATTCGTATCAAATCGAATGTCCAGACGTTCATTTTTTCGTTATTCAGATACATTTGAATTTTTGACTCATTATGAATTGAATTCAAAAACTGCATTCATGCATGCCCCAAATCCCAAAATCTTCCGTTGTCTTCCTTGTGTACCCTGTGGAACAACCACAGGCTGACTCATGAGGAGGCCATCAGTCTCAACCTCCATGTACAGATGCTGCTATTTGTCCCTATGCCCTGGCAAAGGAAATGGTAAGCCACTTCAGCCAGTCCATGATGGCAAAGACATACACACACCATCAGCTGTCTTAATATAAGGAGATTTCCCCATTTTTATTGGTTTGGAGAGATGACAGTGTTTCCTCTGAACAAGAAGTATAGTATGCTTAGGCCTGAAGTTTCTGTGCAAATGGCTTCTTTATAACTACACAAAAATTTTACCTCCCATCTGCATGGTGTCGTCTTCCTTAGATCAGCTGTTTGCACATGTTTCTTCAGGGTTCAGCTAAATGCCAAGAGTAGGGCCAAGTTTCTTCAATTCACAGTTGCCCTAAATGGCTGGTAGCAAGAGTCCACTCAGCCTGGTTTCTGAAGAGGGTTTTGTTGTTGTTGTTGTTTCTGTGTGTAGAACAGTTTGGATAGCAAGATGCTGCTCAGCCCAGGCTCCTTTAAACATTGGCAGCAGCAATCTCGGGGGCTGGACTGAAGGGCCATCTTGCTTTCATTGCTAAGGACCTGCCCACCCTAACCTAACTCAACCCCTGCTTTTCTCCCTTTCTGGCACATTACAAAAGATCTTTCTCCATGTTTGAACAGCTAAGTGGCAGATAATGCTAATACCTTAGTTAAACCCACCTCCCCTTTCTGTAGGGTTCTCCATCCCTGCTAAGCTCCACAGATCCAGCCAGGCTTCTTAACAAAATAATCTTCCCTGAAACTGCCATGGATGACATAAATCAAGAACTACACAGATTATATAGTAGGGGTGACATTAGCTTTTTAAATTATACTTTGCAAGACAAATTACCATGTAAGAGGGGGAACAAATACTGTAATTCTGAAGTTTTATCATAAAGATTCCCTGAATTAAAGTGTATAAGTGGCAGATTTCCACATCTGGTGAAGGGATTCTGTTGTCCTATAGCTCCAGAGAAACTCTGCCTTCATTTACAGGACAGCACTTTCCTGTCCATTCTGTCATTCTTTCCAATAGTTTATCAGTGTGTATGTATCTATATATGTCCATGTACTTGTGTCAAGAAGATCTAAAAAGCTGAAAAACCAGAATGCTCTAAAACACGGCAAATGAAATTTTTATTCTTTGTTGCTTGCAGATCAGAAGCCAAAAATAAAGAACATGGGCAATCTTTTTTAACAGCCCGTGTATACTATTGAAAGAGTCCATCCACATGTGTACCTACTCCCCTTTGAAGTCACTCCAGCCATAAAGGTCAACCGAGAAATTTGAGGGGCTTAAAATTTTAGCTGTAGTGTCTGCCTAAGACTAGAAGATCCCAAGGTCAACAATTTCAGCAACACAGAGGCCAAATACTAATGGCTGGAAATTGCTAAAGTCCCCTGGAGTAATTTGACAGCAACGCTCCTGATTTTCAGTTCCAGATTTTTCATCATGAGGTATTTCAGTGAAGTCTGCAGCTGAGCATCAAGGAGGTATTAGGGACAGGTTGAAAAGCATAGCTTTCTGCTTCCCCTGATTGGAACACCAGCTTCCACCCACTTTAGTTCAAGCCCTAGTTACTGTGCTAGTTACAGCTGGACTGAACTTGCATTTGGAGTAAAAAAAAGCTACCAGATCTTCCCTACTTAAAACCATACAAAGTGCATAGATTTCCCGAACCTTTATGCACTCTTGTTTGTTTCATAGGATATTCTTTTTAAATGGCATACAATTATTCCTCTGTTGGCTAATCTGTATTTAATTTTAGTATAACCAATTCTGGTATGACACTGACAATGAAGGGTGAGAAATAACTTTATTATGTTAATGCAATAAGTCTTTGACTTACTTCATTCTCCACTCTCTCTCTGTTGTTCTCTCTCTGTGATCTCCAAAAGAGGCTGCATCCAGATATCACTTACTTATTCTATGTTTGGATATTCTGGAATAAAGCATGGATATTTCAGAATATCCATGACTTATTCTGGGATACCCAAATATAGCAGAATAAGTAAGTGATATCTGGATGCAGCCTCTATAAAGCTATAAAGTTTGCATTCTTTCTTCTCTACCACAACTATTTTTCCTTTTATGTTGCAACTTTTAAGTTAAAGAAATGGGGAAGAGACTAACTACCTTGGCACTGACATTTTATAGAAAATCCTGAAAACAAAGTCTGGGGAATAAATGTTTGTGGGTGTTTCTGTGCTCATCAGTAGTTAGCATTATGGACACCCTTCTGCATTCTGGTGTGGGATAGTGGAAGTCCCACCCACCAGTAGCACAATTTGCCCACACTGGACAAAGTGAGAGACTGGGATAGGAGACTAAAATGGCACCCTATCCTGATCTACCAGAATCCCCCAACTGCCCTGGCAGAGAGACAATAGGCAAGGGGGGTACAGAGGGAATCCCTGCCTGCCCACCCAACCTCCTACCTGGCCTCCGGCTCTGGCAGCTAGACAGGAGGCAACCTGGGGGAAATCCCCATCCCCCTGCCAACTTAGCCTCCTTCAGCCAGACAAGATGCAAGGCAGTCTGGGGTAAAGCCCCCTGCCTGGCCTCCAGCTCCAGCAGCTGAACGTAAGGAAAAATGACACAGGGAGAATCCCTGTCCACCGACCTTGCCTCCAGCTGGATGGGAGGTGAGGCAGCATGGGAGGAATCCCACCTACCCACCTTGCCTCCCAACCAGCCTCTGGCAGCCAGATGGGAGGCAAGGCGGCACAAGGCAATCTCCACCAGCCCACCCACCTCATCTGGCCTCTGGCCTCAGTAGCTGGATGGGAGCTAAACTGGCATGGGAAGGATCTCTCCAATTGTATGGCTTCTGGCTACAGAAGCCAGACAAGAGGCAACATGATGCAGGGAGAATTTCCACCAGTCTGCCTCACCTCCTGCCTGGTCTGCAGCTTCAGCAGCTGGACAGGAGGTGAGGTGATGCAAGGGAAATCCCTGCCCATCCGCCTCACCAGTCTCCAGTGCAGGGAAATCTCTGCTAGCCCAAGGCAGTGTGGGGCTACTGAATGTAACATAGGCTGATAACTTCATTCAAGTGTGAAGTATGGCCTACTAAAGTAGTCCCCTTCGCCTTCACACGCAAAGCCTCAAACCTTCACAATTTGATGAAATTGCAAAGCTGCAAAAGCTTTTTGCTACATCTCTATTATGAATAGGCAGTCACCCTCAATTTACCTTTAGATTTCCTTTTTTCCCCTATCAAGTGGCATAAGTTGAATACATATTAGGACATCCTGGATGTCATCTATTGGTAGGAGAAACTGTACCTCCATTTTATACGTCTTGTAAGTATTTCATACTTGTTAAGCATTTTGAATTTAAAAAGCAACAAATATTGCTTCTTTTCCTGGTAATCATTGCATTTTTGTGTATGTTTCTTTGTTAACATTTACTATGAAAATAATTGAAAAGTGCCCATGGCCAGCTTTTGTTTACTTCATTATCATCATTATTGTGAAAGTACATTTATAACAAATATAACAAATTTCAGAAATAAACATAACACAATAACAAGTAAACTAAGAAACAGTGCACTCAGGAAACAGTGGTTTGACTTGTGATACTTGCTCCTAACCAGTATGTTAGTGGATTGTAACTTGGAATCACTATATTTATGTCTTTAGAAATATTTTTCAGGTTTTTTTTTAATGATTTAATTTCCTCTTTATTTTTATCTCCAATTTAATTGTAAATGCTTTGACCTTCTTTAGATCAGGAGTGAGATATTTTTGGTTCTCCAGAAGCTGTTAATCCTACAGTTGTAATTCTTCAGTTGTTGTTCTCCAGAAGTTTTATTAGGACAAGCCACCATAGCCCATATTCAAGGTTAGCAAATAAGCCCAACATGATCCAGTGAGTCACCAAACAAAGTATGTGAAGATGAGAGGAGTAGGAGGGCAGGGTGAGGCAGTAATTGATGTTCTGCTTTTGGTTTTGCTGAATCACCCTTTGATAGACCATTCTCATTTGCAGCAGTTTTGGGTCTGTTATGCCATGTTCCAGGTTCCTTCTGAGAATCTAAGCTGGATATCATTGCAATATCTGAAAGCTTAGGTTCTCAGAAAAAAAAACTGGAATATGACATACCAGCCCCAAAACTGCTGCAAATAAGATTGAAACTGGCAGTGAAAGCCTACATACAACCATGTTAGAACATTGTTCAAGACAAGGTAGTAATTACCATTTTTCCTCTCCCCACTACTCCAAATTTTTAAACTGTAACTGCCACAGATCCTCCTGTTACACAAAAAGAGCAAAAATATGTATATTATAAATGCATCATTATGCTGTTCCTCATCCTGAGGAGAAAACAATAGGTAAAATTGTGAAGAAAGATATAATCAGGATTTTTATTTTTTGCATCTAGTCTTTGCAGAGGATGCCACCCAGTGATCTAATTAATGTCAATATTAGAAACAAAGTGTTGGCACTCTGGATATGAGAGCCTCTGCTTTTCTGCACACTACATTACCATCCATCAAGAACTACATCCTTGAAAGTCTTGTTTCTGTTGTTAACATATTTCTGATCAAAAAGATCACCCACTCTTGCATAAATGCCTCCTAATTAGGCAGCAGAAATCAAAGGAACTGAGAAACTTCTAATTTAAAACAGAATTTCTTTCAACATTTGTAAAAGATTTGACATTGATTTAAGCGTCTTTTTGATTATTTATAGGTCTGTATAGAGGCCAAATTGAAAGCAAAAGGAGAAGAGGCTGTCAGAGGATGAGATGCATAGATAGTTGCATGGAAGCAATAGACGTGAGCTTGGGCAGACTTCAGGAGACAGGAGGGGACAGAAGGCCCTGACATGCTGTTGGACAAGAAGAGTTGGACACAACTGAATGACTGAACAGTAACAACGCAGAGGCCGAGTTTAATATGCAGTTATAGGTTCTTGTCACAGTTTTTTGAATCAATTGAATCAAATTTGCTAGGAGAACTACAGGTTAGCACATGCATTCTGGATTCTTGTTTGTCATAACTGATTAAAGCTTGCAAGGGGAAGATAGAATCAATTTGCTAAAGCAATTTGAAGAATATTTTTCCATTGTATAATATTTGTAATGATTGATTGAACCTTTATTTTCTGAGACAAGGATGTAGTGTCATTCAGTTCCCAGAATTCTTGGATGAGACAAATTTTCTTGATCTATTATGACTGTGTTCTAGGTAGCAACTCAAATTACAGTTTGTTTTGGTAGTCTTTAGAGATAGACTGACCATTCCAGTCAGGTAAAGTTGAAGCACAGAGGGAACCAACCACACATCAAGGGCTAATGCAGATGGCCAGGCCTGGGTGGGCTCAATTGCCTCGGCAATGGTCATGGCAACAGATTGCAAATGCCCAGATGTTGCCATGGTGATAGGGATGTGGTAGATGACTATGCAGCCACAGCTACGTCACCATGCCCACTTGCAGTGTCATTAATGCTGCTTACCGGAAACTCACTAGCTGCTCCTGGTCAAGCTGTGGACAACATTTTAGTGGTCCACAGTTAGCGAAGACCAGAGCAGCCTGAGTGAGCCCTAGAATGGCAGTGGAGGATGCCCATCATCAGACCCCGTCAGGCCAGCTGGAACTGCTCCACAAGATAAAGGCAAAAAGGCCCTTTGTGTCTGTTGATGTTTTCAATAATACTGTTAACCATTAAACATACTGAACAGTACACACAACTCTTTGGGAGTTTTGGCCATGCCAGATTATTATTAGGCATAAAGGACTTAAATTTTGGATTTGGAATAATTTTGGGTGACCCTTCTGGCCATCCTGAAAGAGCTGGGTGGTCAAACCAAAGTTTAATATGGGCCTTATATGTTTTAATTATTGTAACTTGCCCTCTGCCCTTGTAGTATAGGTCAGAATATAAATGGAAGTTAGAAGACCAGCTGGATCCTTGGGTGGAGCTGGAAGAGGCAGAACAAGACACCCTCCCCGCCCCTGTAACTTTAATAACATTCATGATAGGGATGTACACAATTTTTATTTTGTATTTGATTTGTGTTGAACTGAATGCAAGAAAATTCATATTCGCTTGAATAGATCCCCTTCGAATGTGGCAGGATTTGTATTTGATACAGATGTTCAGTATGCCATACGAAGCTTCATACGAATGTATCAAAACATTCAATTTAAATTCAAATGTCAATCTTCAAATGTGCCAACATTCAAATCAAATTCAAATGTCTGAATTTGGCCACATTTGTATGGATTTTGAACATTACAAATATTCATACACATCTCAAATTCTCAGCTGAGAAATGGGTGGATATGTGGATCCATTCAGGAAAAAAAATAAGACAGAAGAGAAGCAACCAGAGCTAGCAATCATCCCTCTAATGTTAAATGTTACACAGAAAGTTTCACTTCATTTTATTAAAGAACAAATCCCCTATTATAAAGGGCCAGTGGAATCCATCTTATTACTGTCCTCTTTTCAGTAATATAGAGATTGGTCCCAGTGGAAATATTTCAGTTTCAGATTTTCAAATTTTTATTTCAGTATCTTACACTCTGGTACTGGAGACAGAGCATCAAACAGAAAGGGGTTGGGTGTGTGTGTTGTTGTTATGTTTTGATGCCAGGCGCATCTGCCTCCAGTCTTCCAGAACCTCAGAGAAGTCCTATTTTGTATTCTGCTCACAGCAACCAGGAGCAGGTGCAGCGACTCCATTTCTGGTGGTTAGCTCAAGTGAAGGAAACTTTGACAGAACCTAATGCTATTCTTTCCTTCCTAAGGCAGAAGAATGACAGGGTCATTTCCCCTCCTGTCACTTCCTGCACCGATGCAGATGGAGCTGCTATCACTGCACTTGCTGGAGCAAGAAGGGTTGTGATTGCAAAATTGTGGTGAGAAAATGTGCCTTCCCTTTCGGTTCTGTTGCCCCCTGTGCATCGTATGGATGGAAATCAATTGTGACAAGCTGATGCTTGTTGTATCACGTCACTGCAGGCTCAATACCATCACAATGTCTCTTTGAAGGATCATTGAAAGGCTGCAAAGACTTCTGGCTCACTAGCAGCTCCCCTTGGACTACTCAGGCTGTTATTAGTAATGAGTCGTAAGAAATTCAATTCCTATGTGGCTAATTCAATGTCTATCTAAAGAGCTTTGGAGAAGAACCTGAATTTCCTCTGACTTTATATTGGGCTTTTGTAAATGCACAAGAAACAAATGAGCTTATGGGGCAAATTCTGTATGTGCATTTTGCAGTAATCATGCCATTTGGTTCTTAGGCTGATCCTTAGGTGATTCATACTCAGCTAGCAAAAGACACCTTTCAAAAATGTGGGACAGAAGTGTGTGGTCCTTGGGTTCACATTTCACCTCTAATCCACTTTATTGAGTCCAGAGTGGTCAATGGGCAGGCAGTAAATTATCCAACCTCCAAATAGTCTTGAAGCCACATCAGAGGGCCTTTTTTGTATTTTGTTTTGGTTTGGTTTTTTGCTGCTGCATGCGTATGGAGCCTAAAGGTTAAAGAAGGCATAAAAGCTTGTGGAGCACCAATGACTCCCAGGTGATTTCCTCCTTGCCCTCTTCTCCTTTACATGAAATTCTGTCACTCATTTATTTTTTATGAACCTTCCCCACCATTGTGTCACTACTTCCAAATCATTTTTGGGTGGTAAGTGTTGCAAGATCAAACAGAATCCCAGTGCAAATCACACTGAGGGCTTGGTCACACTTTACTTTTTATTTAGATGGAGGCTGTCCTGCATCCATAGGGGTCACATGTGAAAGCCTGCATCTGTGTGTTTTTCCTGCAGACTTTTCTTCCCTGATTGGGACTATTCACTATGCAGATTATCTCAGCACTGTGTCTGAATGGACTCAAACCTTCAACAGAGCGGGGATGCCCCCATCCCTGTTCCCACTGCCACCTGGAAAATGGTAAGCTTGGCCTCCCCCCACCACTCTGATCCCCCCCCCCGCACACCTCTGCTGTGCTAATCTTCCCCCTTCTCCTCACCACTCCAATCCTCCCCGTGCACTTTTCGCTGCATCGAGTCGTTCCCCTGCCCTCACTGCTCTGATCTTGTCCCCATGCCTCTCTTCCATACCAAGAATTCCCCTGCCCCCACTCCAATCTGCCCTCCACATCTCCATCACACAGAGTCTCCCCCTGCCCCCTCACCACTCCAGCCATACAGCCATGCCACAGTGAGTCATTCCCCCACACTCTGGCCATGACCAGTCACTCCCCTGAGCTCCCTGCACTGAAACTCTCCTCCCCCCTGGCAGATTGCTCTCCTTGCCCTGCCCCCCACTATGTGGGTCTCCCTCATTACACCCTCCCTCACACACATGGAGGCTTACCTTTTATCAGGCTCACTGGGGTGGGGGGAGAGCCTGAGGGACAGGCTGATGTGACTAAACCATTCCAGGCTGAAAATGACCTGAATCCCTGTCTGTCCTAGAGAGAGACTGTAAAGTAAGCATGTCACCACAGCCTGATATGAGCTGATGAGCTGTATTTGGCTTTTGATATACAGCTTCTAGTGTGCTTAGTGATGATGGGAAATTATGGGCAATTCTGCTCTGGCCAGGATATTGAACCAGCAGGCATATTAGGAACCTCTGTTCCACATGTTGGTGCAGTCTAAGGGAGGGACCCAGGGCCCTTCTTAGACCAAACCAGCATGCAGAAATGAGTATTTTAATACGTTTGCTGGACTGATACGCCAGCCAGTGCAGAATTTCCCTATGTCCCTTACCTGCCTCTCCATTAGGTATTTTATGTCCCTAGACTGACCTCAGACCTCGTAAATGTATTTGACTATAATTTCATCACATTTAACTAGCATGGCTGATAGAAGCTAAATCTTAAATATCTTGTCTAGAGAAACTGTCAGGCTTATGAGAAGGACGCTGCAATTTCATTAAAGCCTTGACGGCTTCTGTGCTGAAGGTCTCAGGTTGAGTCCTCAGAAGAAAGCTCTTCCATATTGTTGCAACTACACCCTTGTGTGGGTGTTCTGTGTGATTATAAGAAGTCAAGCTTATGTTGAGCATGTCTATACTGCAGGTATAGGCTGCAGGGGGGAGGTTTGGGGGAAGGAAGGCCCCAGGGAAGAAGCCCCCGGGGCATCCAGTATCCTTCGAAGCTTCGACCAAAGCTTATATGAATACCGGATTATCCGATTCATGGATAGATAGGGTCCTACGAAAAGGGCCATATTCGATCCATCCATGAATCTTGGAATTCACATTTGTTTGAATTTCAAATAGCACAAATAATTCATGCACATCCCTAATTATAACATCCTAATAGAAGGGGAAGGAAATGAATATGAGACAAACTGATCAGGAGAAATGCGTGTTTTCAATGGGAACTGATAATATACAATTAACCCTGAAAATAATATGCTCAAGAAGTCCATCTTCAACAGTCATATCAAAAGTCTGCAAATAAATTATTTTTAAATATGTTAAGACCTTTCAAAATATAAATGCTTTATCCCCAAAATAACTTAATGTTTTGATGGACAGTAGAAATATTCAGTGTTTATCTTGCTTTCAAAAATTCAGTCCAAGAGTTCATGGATGTTCACATCAAACCACATCTCAGTGGTTTCACATATCCAGAAATCTGATCAAACTGAGCCGTTCTCCTACTCATGAACAAAGCCAATATGATTGAATAGTTCTTGTTTGCTCTGATTTTGCTGTTGAAAAAAGCTTTTTTTCCCAATGAAAAAAGGTATTTTTCTGTTTTTGAAGAAATTTGGAATTGAGTGCAAATAACTGTGTTGTTTTTTATTAAATGGTTCACTGTCAAATTAAACAAATGGGGGTTCAGCTTGACTGCAAATCAAACATACAGATTTGTGTTGGTGTATATCTCAAACAGACATTTACCCTTTTTCAGAAGCAAAAAAAGTCACAGAATTTGGACATTAATTGTTACACAGAGGTAGGGCTATGCATGTATATTCATAACATTTGAAATTCATACAAATTTGTACGAATTCAGACATTTGAATTTGAATTGAATATTTTGATGCATTCATATGAAGCTTCTTTTGCGATTTGTATGGGATTCATATGCATTCATTTGCATTCGTATGGAATTTGTGGTGGATTCATATGGGATTGAACATTCGTGCTGAATTCAAATCCTACCACATTCAAAGGGGATCTAATATCAGCAATTCTCAACCTTCCTAATGCCGCGACACCTTAATGGAGTTCCTCATGTTGTGGAGACCCCCAACCATGGGGGCAGAGCAGCTGGGAGGTGGGAGGGAAGGGTGGCGGGAGACTTGTTGTGACCCCTCTGAAAGGGTAGTTTGACCCCCAAAGGGGTCCCGACCCCCAGGTTGAGAACCACTGATCTATATGAACAAATATTAATTTTCTTCTATTCCATTCAATATGAATTGAATACAACAACATTCATGCACATTCCTAGTCAGAGGTCTATTTTGTGAGTCATTTCAAAAGTTTAAGTTGAGCTATCCCCGGACTAATTCTAAAAGCAAAACAAAGAGCCAATCCACTTCACAGTCCATTTTTCCCTGGGAAATTACACTTTACAGCTAATTCCTGCCCTTATAAGCTGACTATAGCACAACTTATTAGCTGACTCAACTCCATTTCACGTGAAAGACTGAGGATAGCCTCCAGCTTTCATCCCTTTCATTCTAATGATCAAGTCTGCACCAGATTAAATTCAAAATGAAGTAGCCGGGTCAGGAAATCTACTTAAAGTTTAATGGAAGTTAATGATTCATTGATCAAACTCGTTTATGTCTAATTAAAGCTTTCCTGCATTGAGAAAGACAAGGGGGGAATTTTATAACGCACCTCTTTCCTGAACATGGCAGATTTGAAGCTGAAGTGAATAGAAAATTCATGGCATCTGGATTTTGTGTTTCTGTAGCACATGGCTTGGCAGAAACAGTGCATATTTAAAGCATAATTATTTTAGATGACTTCACCAAGTGGATTCTTTTTTTACGTAGCACTGCCAAACACAATGCAAAGATCCAGCTGCATGAAGCCAGACTGTCAACTAAGCTTGTGTGCGCCAGCATCAAGCCCCAATAATTAAGCTCAGAGAGGATTACAATAATTAAGCTGTGCTAAGAGTTTCAAGGCTGAATCTCACAGCTCATGGAAAACAGGAAATCACAACAGCTTGCGACTGAAGGGCAGATTTCCTTTCGAAGAATGCAGCCTCTCTTTTTAACAAATGTGCATCTTGAGGGGAAAAAAGCTCAGCAGAGTTGTTTCTTTAACCCTCTACCCCTCAGAGCAGTCATCTCACGGACGAGCAAAAGGGTCCTTACTATAAATAGTAGTATCGCTGGGAAATTAGGGCAATCACAGCTCAGGATAGATAAAGGCTATCACCCAAGGTATACGTAAGAAACACCTAGCTGCTCTAAATCAGATTAAATCTCTGGGGCCAGATATTACACCCCTGGGTATTGAAAAAGCTTGCAGAGGTAATCTTAAAACCTTGAAAAGAACAGCACAATTACAAGAGCAGCATGGATTTGTCAAAAATAAATCATCTCTGTCTAACCTGTTTCTGTTTAAGATAAAGTGACAGGTTTGATAGACCAAGAGAATGGTGTTTGGGCAGTAAATCATTTCTAATGATATCCTTGTGGAAAAGATGGCAAGATGTGATCTAGATAGAGTGATAGGAAGATCTGGACCTGCCTGGATGCAGCAGTTGATCTATTTTTTTTTTTTAACCAAGCGGGGCACAGATCTGTTGCAACTTCCAATCACATTTTGAAAGTGCCATTTAACTTCTTGTCTGTCTGTCTGTCTGTCTGTCTGTCTGACTGACTGACTGACTGACTGACTCATTTTTCCACCCCACTGATGATGATGATGATGATGATGATGATGATGATCAGGGCAAAGCGATCTGGTTTGCTTTGATCTAGTTCTGGTTGGATGCCAGTACCCAAATAGGGCTGAAGGGAAGTAGCAAGCAGGGTCCCCCAACGCTCTGTCCTCAATACTATGTTTTTCAACATTCCCATAAATGGCATAGAGGCTGCTGCCTAAGGAATACCTGTCATATTTGCAGATGATGCCAAACTAGGGGGATTGGAAAACATCTTAGGAGACAAAAGCAGGATTCAAAATAGCTTCAAAATCCATAACCAAGTGATGAATGTGAAATAGAAAGCTGCTTACGTGTGAGGCTTTTCCTTGCAGGATCAGAGTGATACTTCTCAGTTTCATTCCAAAGTCCTTTTTAGTACAGAGTAATATTGATACCAAGGCTGCACGTCAGAGTTCCTAGCAGAATCAGTAGGACACCTGTGTAATGCAGAAAAAAGGGATGGATCTGAAAGACAACTCATGTTATGACATCACTAAAAACCATCTTGATGTCAGAGTTTCTCTCAACAAGTGTATTTCAAATATGTGGTGGAAAGCTAAAGGTGCTCCTTCAAAGAATTCTCAATGCTCTGTTGAACTCAACCCCAAAGTCTCTTTGGAAATCAATGATCTTTAAGCTCCCCCTGGTGGAACTTCATTGAACTGCAACAGCTGTTTTTGTTAGTAGGTTTAACAAGCTTTAAAGTGAAGGGAAGAAAAACTTTAAAACTGTAATAAGTTATTAGTTTAAAAAGTGTCTTAAAAAATCTTTCCTGAGCAACTATGCAATGCCTCCTTTAGATTTTGAAATTCTAATTGCCAGATTGAATCATTTTCATTTATGACACCTAAATGCAATTCCAAATAGAGGAGCTGGAGAGGAGAATAAAGTGATGACACCATTTTAAACTGCCAAGAGCAAGAAGAGTGAAAATTTTATTGCAATTTTTTCTGTGAGTTTAAGTGAGAACTGTGAAAGTATTCTTTTTTGTACTTCTCATTTTTTTTAAAAAAAAATCCTTATGAGATAAAAAAAAAATTATCCAAAGGCATACAGTGCAGTATTTTTACAGTATAAGAACCTAGGAGGAGCCCTGCTTGATCAGGCCACAGCCCATCTAGTCCAGCACACTGTGAGGGCACAATAATGGCTACCCCTGGATTAAACACCATGAGAAAATGCCCTGCAGTGCAACCTGTTTTGACTCACAGATGACCTTCAGGTTTGGCTGTGTCTCCACTGCCATGAGGAGGTGCCCAGTAAAGCCTCTTCTGCGCTGTGTCTCCTTCTGCAGCAGTATCTTAATAGCCATCATGATTGGCATCTGAGGTGCTATATTCTGATTGTGCTGCCCTCAACAAAGGCATCATTATTGCCACTGAAAATTATGCCTCTGTGCTCATAAAAAGAGGCAAGGAAACATCATTTTCAGCACCTTCATCAATTTGCTTCTCCAATTTGTCTGGAAACGAGCCGCCCCTATTTTAAAGTGCAGACATGACCATCACCAATGCCTGATACAGCTCTCCTAAGACACTTAACAGTTATTTGTGGGTCATGATGTTTTGCATTCTTCATTGAAGGCTGGGTCATTCCCGAAAGTGTCTTACCTCCCTCTGATGTCGGCCACAGCTCCACTCCCCTTTTGAAAAGCTTCTGGAGGAAGGTACCTTTGTTGTCTTAACTTTGCCATAGCCTGGCCAAGTGGCTTCCCATCTCCTTGCCACCAGGCAGATGCACCTGAACATGGAGAGTTAGGACTGACAAAGGGAGGGAAGCATTTTTTTTTTCCACCCAGAGGGTTATTGGTCTATAAAATTTACAACCAGAAGAGGTGATGACAGCAGCCAGCCTAGATAGCTTTAAGAAAGGATTAGACAAATTCATCGAGGACAAGGGAACCAATGTGTATTAGAATGGATCTCTAGGTGCCACCTCTGGGCATGCTAAGAGGTGATGGGATTTCACCACCATGTGGAGAGGATGCTTCTGGACCCTTTCCTGCAGATAGGCAGGGAATGTTAGGACTGGAAAGTATTTTTTTTTTCAAGGAGTGGGTCATCAGTCTATGGAATTTACTACCAGGACAGAGATGGTGACAGCAACTAGCTTGGATAGCTTTAAGAAAGGATTAAGTAAAATCATGGAGGACTTGTGTTTCAATGGCTGCTAGAATGAATGACTAGGGGCCTATTCGCACTACAACCCATAGCACATAATTAGGCAACTTCTGGGGAAGAGCATCCAGACCTAAAGGAGGCTGTTACAGCCTCCAGGCACCCCCTGCCTTCCCATAAGTTGCCAAATTGTGCACTAGGTGTGGAACATGAAATCGTGCTCAGTACCTTTATTAACCTTATCTGAAACCTTACCTGGCACATCCAGTGGTGACCATCTGAGGTGCCATGCAAGCACACTGGCACCTTGGATGACCATAGATGTGACTGCAGCTGTGCAGAGCATCAGTGTCACCATAGCAATGGAGACGTGCCAAACACTTAAGGCCTCTAAGGCCATTTGCTGGGATTCAAGAGCAGAAGAAGGTTTGCCGTTTTCTCCGCCTGAGATGCCCATGGGCAATTGGTGGGCCACTGTGTGAGACAGGATGTCCCTAATCTTCACTTCCCTGGGACAGTGCAGTCACGTAGGGTGCTGCAAACAAAATGGGGCACTCAGAAGAGGAGCAGCAGCGTGATCTAACACAGGTATTTGGTTGCATGTGAGGTGGGCAGTAGTTAACTAGCACTAGCAAGTGTGAGAGTTAGTTAACATTGGGCGATTACACTCCTTTCCCGTCCAGTGGACAGGAAGGGAAGTGCAAAATTGCCCCAGGTTGGAGAGACAGACAGGTTGCCTCAAAAGGCCATTTGTAGGGATTCCAAAGCAGGTGAAGGTTTTCTCTTTGTTTTCTGCTTGAGAATGTCCAGAAGCAATTGGTGCCCACTGTGTGAGGCAGGTTGCTGGACTAGATTGGTTGCAGCAAGGCTATTATGTTTTTATTATCTTGGGGCAGCTCAGAAGGAGGACAGGCTTTGAATGGAAGCATCAGTTCGTTCTACTTGAACTGCATATTAACCTCCTCTGGGTCAGTTTGAGAAGATCAAAAGGTGGCTTCCTCTTCAAGCCTTCCTCACCAAGCACATAGATGTTCTCAGCAAGCCACCATTGCTGTTCTGGAAACATTTTTCCAGTGTATCTGAAAGAAGTGGGAAAATGTTGACGGAGGTTGAATCTCCTATATCCAGGATATTTCCTCCCCACCCCCATTTCCCCCCTGAAATTACTGAAAACTGACTAGAGACAGGAAAACAATCCATTTTGCACAAACCCTCCTCCAGAATTGTTCCTCCCTTCTGTTTGTTATCCATCTAATCTTACATGAATGTAATCTTAGTTTAATTCCATATTAAGGCCCTAAAACTGCTACAGCAGTTATTAATTACTCAATTTTTGATTCGTAAGTTGTCAAGAAAATATTAATAGGTGGAAAATCATAACACCCATGAATAATTATTCATCCCAAAGCACCTTTACTTCAGGCCTCTTCAATCTTTCAAAGGTACTTCAGGAATATTAGGCAGTTGCTAATGACCTTCTGCAGATGATGTAAATCTTCCAAAAAGAGTAATTACAATTTCCTCTGTGATTTGCTACATCCATCTAAAGTGGATGGCATCAGTATAACAGCAAGAAGAATGCTCGTGTTGGATCTTGATGCAAAGAAATGGTGACTGTATTCTGAGGTTCAGGGTTGCCACTTTTCCAGTGTCCAACTCTCTGGCAAGAAGAAATGTAACAACTGGGGAACACTTTTCACTATATTTCCCTTCTGGGGAAAGCTCTGCCTAATGGCTTAATGTTCAGTTGCTAAATGATGGAGGCAGCTTTGTTAAGGAAGAATGTAAAATCCTGATACTATCCTTTTCACGTAATGGACCAGTAGGATAACTGATTGGGCAATGCTAATCACATGGACCACGCCATGGGTTCCTTACATCACAGCCTAGATGAGAAAGGTATATGAAAGCCAGTTTGGTCTAGTGGTTAGGGAGCCGGACTCTTATCGAGGAATACCGTGTTTGATTCCGCCCTCCCCCATGAAGCCAGCTGGGTGACCTTGGGCTAGTCACAGCTCTCTTCTGAGCTCTCACAGCTCCACCTACCTCCCAGGGCATCTGTTGTGGGGGGGAGAAGAATAGAAAGTTTTGTCAGCCGCTTTGAGTCCCCTTAAATTCTATAAAGTATTAAATTAGAATCACCTAACCTGACAATACTAACCTAACAAACACAATATAGTCTATGACAAATGCAAGCTACAAGTGACTCCTTCCGCCAAAGTATCATGACTCTCACAGTCCAAGTTAACTCCCCCACCCCAAAAGTCTATATAGTGTACTTGGCTTTTTTTTTTTTTAACCAGCCTTCAGTTTCTTCCACAGTTATTGTTCACCTACTCACTCAATCTCAGTTTTCACTCGGAGACAGTAATATGAACAAACACAGGGTCTATTTGCGCTTCCCTCTTCATAAGTGTTGGTTGAGGCAGGTTTTGGTTGAACATCAAGGATTTTTATTTATTTATTTATTTTTACAGCAAGAGCAGTTCAACAGTGGAATTCATTAGCTGGGATGATGTGGCATCTCCCTCACTCAATTTGTTGATCAGGAGACCAGATGGTTGGGATGTGCAATACCTACTCAATTTTTTCAGTTCAGTTCAAAAACCTTTCTTGGCATAAAAAAAATACACAAATACTGAAATCTCTTTATACAGTCAAGGGCGTTAATTGATAATTAAAAGTGAGGACTTGGTATAGTATGTGGGTAGATACAACAACCACCGTAAACTACACACTAGACCTCACACGTAGGCTGTGTCTTCACGGCAACCTTATCTCGGATTCAAAACGTTTTCAATCCTCGGAGTCCGCATGGCAGTTTGGCTTAACACACTTTCTCCGTGTTAAACCACCCCAAAGTGTGGTGAATCTCAATCCTGATTTCAACAGGTCTCACTCTGGATCCTGTGCTTGAAATGTTTTACATTTTTTACTGTGGGGACCCTACCGTGTTAAGGGATGAGAATCCATGTTTAGGGTTTCCCTCCCCCAATAGCTTGCTTCCAAAGATAGTGATTTCATTGAAAAAATCCACCCGCAAAACAGCCACTATAAAAATCCAGTCCTTAAAGCTAACCTGTAGCGATGTAGCCTCTTCACACCTTAATAACAATGTTGCAGTTTTGCGCAATTCTAGCTCTTTGAAAGTTCTGACCTTTAAAAAAGGGAAAGGAAAGGAAAGCCCTGGAGTTTCTGTTTTAAAGGCTGTGGCTGTGAAGGGGGTTTGAGTTGCTGCTGCTGCTGTGTGCCCTGGGAAATGGGGAGAGGAGGGCAAAGAATCGCTGGCTGCTGGTGCCATTTTTCCTCCATCCAGGCGAGGCAGCCACCCAGCTAGGCTCCGTGAAGGGGTCTGTTATGGTTGGTACGTTCACGCCAGGAGGAAGAGGACAGGGCAGCCCCAAAAAGCGGCTTTTAAAAGGTAGCCACTGGAGTCCCCCCTTGAGTCACGTACGTCCTCAGAATCCGGATTGAACGTGATTAAGCTGAAAGTAATGGGAACAGGCAAATTCGCGTTTTCATCCGGTTCTGTAATCTCAGTTTAGGGAAAGCGAAATAAGGTTGCCGTGAAGACACAGCCGTAAATATCTTTTCGACTCTCCTCCAAATAATAGATTCAATATATCTAACTACTATCTTTGTTAACTCCTTGTTGGACCCTTTAAAAAGGTAAGCGATTTTCCCTAGATTGGACTGACCGGCCAGATCAAAGAGAAAAACATCAGATAGACAGCGCCACAGATCTTGGTACCATGCACAGTGCAGAAACATATGCTATAGGGATTCTATATCCCCTGAACCGCAAGCACATACTCCTTTCTCCATTGCTACTCTGCTGAATCTGCCATATAGAACATTGGACAGGACAACATTACATCTTGCCATAGTGAATAGCCTCCGGTCCTGTGGATGTTCCAAAAAATATAAATAATCTGGTCTTCGCCCATACTCAAATGGTAAATGAAAATATAATGGGGAGCAAAACTTGAGGGCAGCATCATGCAAAAATTGCCTCTCCATATCAAGAAGTCTAACTTTTAGGGTAGTGAATACCTGGGACAGAGGTAGTGTCGGACAGAGATAGTTTTGACTTTCTTGATAAATAGGGTTAGGCCCAGTGATGGGGTACAATCAGCTAGCAGCGCCTGCAGTAATGCATCTGTCTCTGAAAAGAAGCAGATCCTCACCCAGAATTTAAAGAATCTTAACCAAGCCAACGCCTCGAGTCTCTGTTGTCCTAGTCACGAGCCTGATGCTGACTGAAGATGCGTTGAGCTAGATTCCTGCATAGGGCAAGGGGGTTGGTCTGAGTGGTCTGCTTGTGGTTCAGGGGATATCGAATCCCTACAGCATATGCTAGATCTGTGGTGCTATCTGACGTTTTTCTCTTTGACCTGGCTGGTCAGTCCGATCTAGGGAAAATCGCTTATCTTTTAAAACACAATTTTCAAATCTTCAGAAACTCTTTTGGGCTAACAAAAAGCAATTCCATTTTCAGTTGGCTAATAGTGATGAATGTGCCAGGACTTTAAGGAAGAAAATACCCTGAAACAGCATCATAAAACAACTGCAACTTAACATTTTAATGTAGATTTTATTTGGAAGTCTTAGTAGACTCACTAAACACAGTTGGCTTTGAGTAGGGATTATTTACTGTGTTAATGTAATACAGCTGTCTGAGTGATTTAGAAATATTAAAAGCAATAAAATATTATTTAAAAAGAAATAAGTGATTTTTTTTTTAGTGTCAAAATATCTACTTTTTTTTTAAGAGTAAGTCATAGCTTATCCTGGATGCAAAGTATCCCAGACATACACAAAGTGACAGATGTCATGAACTAAATCCAGACTTCAGTTAAAAGACATGCAGTCCTATTCCAGCAAGGTTCCTGCAGTTCAAATAGCTCTACTTGATCCTTGCTGCATGCTGTAAAGCAAAAGACTGGAAATGTACACCCAGTCACCAATTAATTCAGTACAGTATATGCAGAATGTTCTTTTCCAATGCTAGATATTCCAGTCAAGCACAGTAGATGAGGAAAAGCTATCATACCAGCATTTCCAAAGGCAGATGGTCACCCACCCTATTCAGAGTTCTGTCAGCTGTCATGGCATATTAAAGCAAAGGATAGACAAAGAATTGAGGAACTCAACAAGCCAGACTGAATTGCACCGATGAATGTTCTGTATCTAGCGTTTGTCATCTCTGAGCCACGTGACAAGAGTGACTCATTGTAGTTTTGTGATCTTCAGAGTTAGCGTCCCATGTTTGTTTTTTCAATAAAATATGTCAATATCAATTTAGTTTGCAATATCTTCTTCTTGATCTTGAGGTCCCTTACATTTCTCAGGAGACATAGAAAGAGCAAATCTGTATTTATAGCCATGTATTAATTTCCTGTCACTTCAAAGGATTTTTTTTAGGAACCTGACATTAAAAATGGCAAATATCAATAAGAACAAGAAGCAGTGGACTTTTACCCTATCACACACTTATTGCAGGTATTTTATGTCTGACCATTTGCTGTACTTCCCTGTTGTTGTTTTTAAAGAATGTAAACTCATGTAGAAAGCAAAGCAAACCTGTACCTGTATGTGCTGAATATATTTTAAAACAATGAATCCCTTTGTTTTGTTCTCCCTCTGGACAAAAGCTAAAGGGAAATGTGACTGTGATGCCTGTTTAACATTTTCATTTCCATTTCATTTGTATACTATACCCCTTTCCAAAATGAAAATTTGCCCAATATGGTTTAAAACAAATAAAAATGTACAGTACAAAAGAATACATTTTCTGCTGTTATAAGTACATTATAAAAATCACAAATCATACAAAATAATTCATTGCACAATGATGAAGTAATATATAAAATAGAACAAAGCAAAGGCACCAATACCAGATATTTCTTCTCTATGGCAGGTACAGAAGGCAGAGCAGCAGGACATTAGTCTTCACTTTTCCCTCTCCATGCTGGGCACTGGGAGCCAGAAGCAGCCACTGTTGCCAAGACTCGGACAGAGGGTGGGGCAGCGGAACACCAGTCTTCATCTTTTCCAGGTACAGTTGCCACTTCCAAGGCTTGGGTAGAGGGCTGTGCGGCTGAACATTGGTCTTCCCCTTCCCCTTTCCATGTTGGTTCAGCAGTAAAAATATCCTGAACTGGTTTGGTTGGTTCATGGTGCACAGTGAACTGAACCACTCTGTAGTTTGAAAAAAATGGTTCAAAGTGAACTTGAACCAAGTAAACCGTAGTACACCACAAGTAGTTCTCTGTGGTTTGTTTGGTTTGCATATGAACCGAATCATCCTGTAGTTTGAGAAAATGGAACCAAACCAAGGGTAGTTGGTTCAATTAGGATTGAACGGCTAAACTTTAGTTCATGCACATCTCTATTCAGTAATGCTAGCATACATTGGATGACCAAATACTACAAAGATCAAGATACCTGAATGTTAAAACGGCTTAAGGAGCTATGCAAAAGATGGAAACTAGACAGATGCCCTTGGGAACTTACGAGGTGCCACAGTAGTTCAGATCAGAAACCAACAAAGTAAACATGAACAAAATGTGGTGGGAAAGAGAAATGATATGATGGCAAGCTTGCAGCAAAATTGTATATTATAGGCACACCCCTGTTTCCACAGGAGATACATTCCAGCTCCTACCGTGGATAACAAAAACTGCAGATAATACGAACATGTTTATTGTACTGTATAATCATATTTTCCCTGTGGTCAACCGCAGTTCAGTGGATCAGCAGATAGTGAATCAGCAGATATGGGAGAACATCTGTATTCCTCAGGAATTAATAGAGAACACTGAAAATTACAGCTGGAGTGCTTTGAAGCCTAATGTCATAAGACTTGGAGGGAAGGTAAGCTTCTAGAAGAGCTTGAAGAATTAAGGGTAGGGATAGCTTTTATTTTAAACTACATGTTGCCTTGCTGCTTAACTGCCATGGCATACTATGCCATGACAGTTAATATGAGGGATGGAGGCTGGCATTCATGTTGTGAGCACTGACCCCATTTCAAACTTCACCCAGAAATAATTAAGTAATGTGCAGGATTGTACCAGAAGCGGCATGGGTGCTCTTAGTGAAGCTCCTAAAGATCGGGGACAGCTGCACACACTGGAAGCCATTCCTGGATGGCCGTGGTTCTGAAGTGTATGAGTACAATGCTTTCAGAGCACATGCAGCCGTCCCAGAGCACCTAGAGTGGAAAGGCCCAAAGAATCTGGGAGAATGTTACAATATCCACTTCTTCCTCATCCAAGCTTTCCTCTCTTTTCCCGCAAACTGGAATTGGAAGGAACACACAAAGACAAGGTAATTAATTGGTTAACCATGATGATCCTGAATATTTACCTCTTCAAGGAAGTATGTGTTGTACACACACAGGGAGAAAGAGGAATATACACCTCTTATGCCAAAGAGGCGGAAGATTTAAGTGTTCAGTTTTGGGCATTCAGAGTAAATGTGAAAGGGCATCTTCTTCCTTTTTCCCAGCCATTGTCAACACAGTATCTTCTAGATAATAGGGATGTTATAGCTTTCATTTAACCCAGATCTCTGTCTAAGATGTCCCTCCACCATACACAAAGATTAGAGCCCAACAGTATCTGTAAGTCTCATTTAAGTTGACTAAAATTGGTTATATGAAAACTGTCTAGTCTAGAATAGCTTTCTTTAAGAAGTGTTCACTTGAATTTAAACTACAGTGCCTGACAAAAGTTCTGTCGCTTATCCATGTTGTTGAAACCAAAGCCTATAACCTGACTTAAAATTCATCCATTGGTTTTAAAAATGACTCATATGAAAGCTGAAACCCACCCAAATGAGGTTTTTAAAAAGAAAATAAATTTGCTTCACTGCTGAAATATTGATCATTTAATGAACACAGAAAGGTCAGATTTTGGCGAGACAAAAGTTTTGTCGCCCACAAAAAGTAATGTGAAAATCAAACAGATAATTCACTTCAAATACAAAGATATGTTTCATAACATTGGTGAATGAAGTTGTGGTGCTATTAGAGCCATATTTAATATTTTGTGTGACTTCCATGAGCCTGAAGGACTGCATCCATGCGTTTCGGCAATGATTCATACAATTTATTGATGAAGTCATCAGGAATAGTAAAGAATGCAGTTTTACATGCCTCCCAGAGTTCATCAAGATTCTTTGGTTTTGTGTTCCAAGCTTCCTCTTTCATCCTACCCCAAACATGCTCAATGATGTTCATATTTGGTGACTGGGCTGGCCAGTCCTGGAGCACCTTGATCTTCTTTGCCTTGAGAAACTTTGATGTAGAGATGGATGTATGAGATGGAGTGCCATCCTGCTGCAAAATTTGACCCCTTTTATGATTGGGAATGTAAGAGGTAGCTAATACGTCTTGATAGTTTAGGCTATTGATATTGCCTTCCACCTTGCAAATGTTTCGCACACCCCTATACTGAATGTAACCCCAGACCATGATCTTTCCACCACCAAACTTAACTGTTTTCTGGGTATATCTTGGATCCATACGGGCTCCAGTAGGTCTCCTGCAGTATTTGTGGCAGCTGTGGTGTAATTCAACTGAAGATTCATCTGAGAAATCCACCTTCTGCCACTTTTCCAGCGTCCATCCGTTTAGTAGGCTGTGGGCCTTGGCAAATACCACACGGTTTTTTAATTGCCTTTTGTTTAGTGCTGGCTTCTGGGCACTGATTCGACCATGGAGGCCATTTCGAGACAGAATCCTACAAACTGTTCTAGTTGACACAGGGACTTGAGGTGACCAGGCCTGTTGGAGCTCTGCTGCAGTGGAAGAAGGGCTGGCTTTTGGTTTTCGAACCAACAAACGTTCCTCCTGAGCAGTCGTCTTGCGGGGTCTGCCGGATCTGGGCTTGTCAAAAACATCTCCAGTCTCTTCAAATCTTTTTGTAATTCTTTGTACTTGACGCGGTTACAGATTAAATATATCTTGGAAGAGTATCTTTAAAGGTGCCAGCCACCTCTGCAGTGGATCTGGTCTTCAGCCTCCTGATAATCAAGGCTTTGGTCGCAGGGTGGATTTTTGGCATGTTGTCAGAGGTCAAGTTGCAGGTCAAGTGAAGGTGTGCGATGCTGGAGATCTTTTTATACACACCCACTAATTATCTGATCAATTAGTGGGCACAGGTGAGGCTGTAAACTAGGATTAGGTGCATTATATGACAAAGCGACAAAACTTTTGTCTAGCCAAAATCAGACCTTTCTGTGTTCATTAAATGATCAATATTTCAGCAGTGAAGCAAATTTATTTTCTTTTTAAAAACCTCATTTGGGAGGGTTTCAGCTTTCATATGAGTCATTTCTAAAACCAATGGATGAATTTTAAGTCAGGTTATAGGCTTTGGTTTCAACAACATGGATAAGTGACAGAACTTTTGTCAGGCACTGTATGTGCAATGACAGCATGAAGTCATGTTATTTCCTTCAGTTAATATGTGGGAGGCGTGTGGGGGTGCAGAATTTTTAAAAAGTCTTATCTCTGCTCCCACCAACTCATTTGTTCCAGTTGTTCTGAGCAGTGCCATCAAAATAACTTTGCTCACGAAAAAGCTTCTCTCATCCAGACTTAAGGAAAGCCATTTCCCCCTGTTTTATTAGTCTCATTAGCATTCTACTGCCTTTTAAATGTCACAGGTTCAAGAGCACAGCTGTACATAGCCTGGAAATATTTCAGTTTGCTATAATAAAGCACAAGGATACAATTTCCTGGGCCACAGACAAGCTGAAATGACGGAATGCTAAAGAATGGAAACCTTATTTTGGAAATAAACAAAGGAGTGAAACAAGGACTTTTTACGCCCAATTATGGCAACTTGACTTATTACTGTGGCCTCTGCTTGGAGCTGAAGGACATGTGGCTGCTCCAACTCAGGTGCTGGAGAAAAATGGCAATGCTATGACTAATGCTACCTTCTCTGACCCACAGTTAACTTCCCCAGTGATGTATAGCACATTTTTCTTACTAGTTTTCATTTCTGACGGGAAAAGCCTGCAAAAATTCATTATGTGCAATAGACAGATAGATAGAAATTTAAGAATGCATGAAATCAGACCAGAGGCCTATTTAATAAAGCAGGTTCTTTAACAAAACATTCAGCCAGCTATGTATATAATAGCAGCTTGTGCAATTTCCCCCAGTGTGCTAGTTTGTAGGCTTTGGCCTTTTCTGCACTTGGTGTTATTCTGGAATATGTCTTGGGATAGGGGTCTGCTGGCCATGTACTAATGCAGTCTGCATTAGCACCTGGGTAGCAGGTTCCTATTCTGAATGTGTTCTGGAATAAGACCAAGTACAGAAAGGCCCTTAGGGGGTGTCCCCATGCACTCTATAGTCCAAATTGAATCTGAATTCGACTCTGAGCGTCCCCATGCAAAGCCCCCAAACTGGGCTACATGTGGAACAAATCACCCAAATCCTCAGTAAATAAACTCCCCTTGCAAACTGTTCTCACTGCAGTTTGGGGGGCAAGCTCGGATTATTCTGGAGGCTTGGGGATGCTCCCGGGTTATTAGGGGAGGAGATTGATGCTCATGTCCTTAGCAGGTGGGTTTCATGTCCTGTGCTCGCCGTTCCTGTCCAGTACGTTGGGGATTGCAACTACTGGTCATTTTTAAAGATCAAACAGTGTAAAAAGAACTGATGGCCCCAGTTTGACAGGTAAAGATGCAGGGATGGGGGGGGCGGGGTTCTGATAAGTTTAAAAACTGTACTATTGCTGTTCTGTTGTCCTACTTTGATTGTGGAATTAATTATTGTGCTTTGCTTTTGTTTTGTTCCTCTGGAAATCTCATGGGTGTTGAGCGGCTTGGTGGGCGCTGCTTTATTTTTCTAAAAGCTCTTTGTTTCCAGAGTGTGTTTTTCTGATACTTTGGAGGAATTCTTGTTGTTTGTCTGAATCTAGTTGCACTTAGGTAGATTCTCTTACACTGTTATACTGGTTTGGGGCGGTGGCGGTTACAGATTAAATATATCTTGGAAGAGTATCTTTGGTTTGCTCTTTGAATCTGGTGTGCTGGGCAGATTCTTTTCTTTTTGCTTGCTTGCTTGCTTGCTTGCACTATATGACTGTTGTTGTGTTCTTTTGTTTACACAACCAGACTGTTAGTTCTCTTAGGTGAAAAATGTGTTGAATGTTTGACATGAATATCAAAATCACCCACATTTTCAGAGGCCCAATTTGCACAAATGTGAAGGACATCAACATTTGCTTTGATGAGAAGTGAATAACAACAACAAAATCATGTACATTACTACTCAGCACCACCAGATCATCCCATGGTGCCATTAAGGCACCATGAAAATCTTGCCTGAGGATACCCTGACAGCATTAAGATTGCATCCTTACAGTGTAACTCTATGCACATCTACACAGGACATTCTGCATAGAAGAGGTAGATGGACTCAGTAGTCTAAATAGGTCTTTTCAATTCTATGATTCTACAATATAAACTCCACTAGATTCAGATGGAGTCACTTCTAGAGCTATAGGATTCAATCCCAAATAATGGGGAAAATAGGAAAATCTCAGGAGGTACAGAAATACCACAATGACTGCATTGAGACTGCACTTTCAATATTTTCTTTATTCAAGGCAGTTCATACTTTTAGAAATGCTGAGTAAAATATCTTCCATCTATGCTGTCACGATCCCCAGGGTGCCAGTAAGTCCCTGCCCTCTCTAGGAGTAGCTTGGCCCTGTTAGGATGCTGAGTTCGTGCAACTGCCGAGTGAATACTACAGTGTGGACACAAAACACGGGTAGCAAGCGGTTTGAACAGTAAACTAAAACAAGTTTATTATAACACACAAGCAATACTAGAAAGATAATAAGGTTCAAGGTATTTGTTGGTTTAAGTCTATGAGTCTCTTAAGGTTACCAGCTTCCCAGCCTGTCAGCTCCCCTTCCTCTAAAGGAAAATAGTTCACCTTTAAAGTCAAACCTCTCCAGGTTCCACCGTCCTGACCAGCTCTGCTTCAGCCCAAGCCTAGCCAGTGTACTAGAACGTAGCTCTGGATGATCACAAGGCTCCTTCCGTCCTTGCTTGCCCGATCACTCTCTGGTCAGTTGCCTGCGAAGTCTTCCTCCAAGATCTTCCAGTCAAAAGACCCCTGGTCAACTACTGGTCCAGCTCCTTCAGGATTCAGCTCTTCTGCTCCCTTCAGCAACGGTCCCAACACGAAGACCTAGTCTGCAGTAATCTGTGTTCCTTTATGCCTTTTTCCCTGTGGCCCTGATTGGCTGTCACCTCCTAGGGAAAATTGCTGCAATAAAATGCTGCTGGAAACTCCTGATAGAGGTGCCTGTTCCACATGCCTGATTGGTGGGAACTCCTCCTCTAGCCCCTCCAGCTCTCAGATCCCCGGACAGCTTTTCCCTCCAAAAAACAGCTGTAGCCAATCCTTGCACTCAGGCCCGCACAGGATTTCCCGCCCTTTTTGTAGCCCAAAACCCAGGGCTTGCAAAGAGCTGTTTGCAAAGAGGCTGGCTATTGCAGCTTGCTAGAAGCCTGCAAGGCCAGAAAGCAAAACAGTTTGCAGCCTGTACCCAGAAACCGTCACATATGCCTAAACACACCTACAAGTTTTTTTTTTCAAATGAATAGGCTCTTTTGTGTATATGCATTCATATAAAAGCTATCTAATGGCAAAGGGTAACTGAATGCTGTATATATGTTTTAAAGTAAGGCACTTCAAGCTATTATAGTAAACAGAAGATTCATGTTTAAAAGGAGTGAGATTTTTGTGTGTGTGCAAAAGTATATGAACCAGAAATATTAAGGCGGGCAAAAAAAGAAGACCCATATTTCTTGTTTTACTTTCAAAGTTTTCTACTTAAGAAACGTGAAAAGGGAACTATCTTTCAGGTTCTTTTCTGTTTCTTTACCAAAAATTAATCTGCTCTCATTTGGTATAGTATTTCTTTATCAGAAAGAAGACAAAATAAATGTAACTGTTCAACAGTTATGTACCAATTCCATATCTATAACACCACTGCACTTTCCTTCAAAGAGTGGGAATTATTTTGTCCACCATTTGAAGAAAAAATATGCAGTAATTAGTGCTATTTGTGGTTTTCTGTTCAGATCAAAAGAACTCCTTTCTTCTGACAATCACAATACTTTCATTGTTGTTATTTGCCAAGTAATCACAAAGGAGTGTAGAGATGTTAATTGCCAAATAAAACTGATAACAAGACGGTTCATTTCATTCATTCACTCATTTATTTGACTGAAGGAACACAAGGCTTTGACTAGTTAATGATTCTACCCATTGAAAAAGCCATCTAAAAAGATATGACTTGGGACAGAACAGGTAAGAGAGGCTCTATAAAAGTGGGGTTCTTTGCACGACCACAAGAAAAGTGATTTTGCTGAACAGAGTGGATCAGGTACACATTTCTCAAGCCTGAATCATAACATGCTCAGAAGAAACCAAACAGGGACATGCACAAGCTAAAACTGTGTGTTCAGTTCATCATTGAACCAAATACTCATTCATTTTGACAGCACTGGCCCTTAAAACCCCATTAAGCAGACAATAAGGACACATATGGCACAGCAGGACAGATTAGGGCCCCTTCAGGGATGCCACTTCCGCACAGCCTCATGTGAGATCTGTCTCTAATAGGGTCTAGAGGCTGCCAAAACTGGTTTTTGGGAAGACCTGAAAAATTAGGTCTTCAAACTGTTCCTGCTCACAAAATCCACATCAAAGGAAGACACTTCCACACAGGGACAGGAGAGGGAATGCATGTGGGCAGGACAGGAAGCCGCCATGTTGAGTGGGGTGGCAGGAAGTCACTGTGTTGAGTGAGGCAGCAGCACCATGGCAGCCATGGGATCTCAGGCATGCTGCTGATTGGTGGGGAAATGAGCGGTGACTGACGGCTAAGGGCTCCAAAAACGTGGCTCCTTTGGCTGCATGGCTGCAGAGAAGCCTGATTCTTCTGAATATCGGTGCAGGAGCGTCCGCACAGCAAACACATGATGTGTTCCTCACTATTCGTGCTTCCCATGTGAGTGTGGAAGCATTAGACCTCATTGGATCCATCTCTTTTTCAGACAGATCTTCCCAGGGACCGATTTCAGAAATCTGGATTTCTTTAATCTGGATTGCAAGTGGTAAGTGCGGAAGCACCCAAATGGTTGTTTATGTTGTATTTCAAACTGGTTTGAAAACAAGAAATACCATTTGTTCCATTTTTTAAAAGTCTTTTCCATGGGCGAAAACATAGGAAATACAAACTGTTCAACTGACTAGCTCATGTTTGCAGTTGTTGGACTAGTTTGGTTTTGTTGAATTTTTGGATATTCAAACAACCACATGTTCAGTTTGATGCAAACATCTGCAAATTAATGGGTTTGCTGCAAACCTTGAACCGATTGAAACAGTTTGGCCCATTTCTAAGAGCAAATGTGAACCCAAGATATCAGGATTGAGGGGAAGGAAACATTGTTCACTTTGCTGTTATGAATCAGGCACTTCCGATTTTACCACAGGCTGCTTCCACATATTGTTATAATTTGGAGAACTATTTCAGTCCTCATGACTGTTTTTCAAATTATGCGTGCCACAAAGGCCAGATCAACCAAAGGACTCAGAGGAGATTAAATGAAAGTCCCAAAACAACACTCACAAAAGAAGAGACACTAATCAGCTATAGCCAAAGCCAGATCTCATGACTTCCCCTCTTCCCCTCCTTCTTTCTGCCAATATATTGCTAAGAAAAAAAAGGCTTTCTGGTGATTTTTAAGTTGTAGGCAGAGAGTACTTAAAAGAACTGCTTGTCACAGTTACTTTCTAATTAAACAAGATTCATGTTTATGGCTTGGAGAATTGGTGGTGAGGAAGAATTATATATGGGTTTAAAGCTTGACATCCAGTGTTAAAGCTTAGGCTGCTTAAGATGTACGTGCATGAGAGAGAAGTACAAGAGTTTTAGGAGGAAATCTATGGGCCCTTCTGCACTGGATCTTATTCTGGATTGTATCCTGGAATAAGGAGCCACTGTTCACATAGGGGCCTGTTTAGCTGAAGGTAGCTTCATTAGTCATTCCCTGTGGGTTCCTGCAATACTGACCTTCTGGAACAAGTGGAGACAGAGGAAAGGGTATTCCAGTCTATCCCTAAATGCAGATCTTTTATTTGGGAGATGCATTGTGTACTATCACATAGCTCCACCAAAATCTCTCAGGTAAACATGTTATGAAACCAATCCTCATTATCTGGGAATCCTCATAATTTCTGCAGATTCCTCAGCTAATGAACATTGGATACATATCTAATTTAGAGTATATTTTTTTTCAAACATCAAATAGAAGTTCAGTGGCTTTACAGCATTTTTCTTGCCTAATTAGATCAAACAAGCTACTTTACATGTGTTGATTAGTTAAATGATTCACAAGGGTTTATATTAATTGTTGTCTCTAATCTTATTTAATCCATCTCTCATTCTGGAATAGGTTTAAAATAGCTTTATCTAAACCATGCTAAGGATGTTTCTCATTTTGCTTTTTGGCCTCTAAAGCAAAAGCAACAGTAGTGTGCTTTATAAAGTTGCAACACTATGCCAAAGGATCTTGCTCTTGGCCCATTTATTCGTGTTTTATCTCTTCTTCAGTGTTGCAGAAATTCAAAATCTGTACTCACGCCAGGAGATGTTTGTGCTTCTGTGTGATGAAAGAGTGCAGCTTTTACAAGCAGCCCTGGACCTTTTAATTACATTTTTGTCACATGATTGCATGTCAATGAGCTTAGTGCGCCTGGGTCCACTGAAAGTAAGTGATAAGCCCTACTTTGGGACATGCATGGCAAAATGTGCTACCTGTGGCTAGAAGGGGACACAAAGATATGAACTCATGAGAGAGTCACAGGGAAGCAAACTCAGAAACAGGTACTGGTCTGAAGCAAATTATTGATATAAAATGGTATCTTGATCCAACATGTCTCATTTATGATTTACTAGGGTTCTGGATTCCTGTCCTTCCCCCATTTTACTTTTGACTTTCTAACTTCTCCTGTTGTTCCTGGTTCATTGCAGACACATCAATGAGGTCCCAAGCCCTGCTGCTTTTAAAATGGGAGGACCTTTACTGAAAAATGTGGAAGTGACCAAGGCATTTTCTACTATCCTGTGTCATACTGGTTCACAACAGGCAAAATAATCCACAATGGGCTGGAGGGCCATTTGCACATCTCAAGGGCCATCCACATTTTGGGCAGCCCAGCCCAACTTCAGAGGTCAGATAACCTTCTAAAGTTCCCAGTTGGGGCTGTTTTGACTGGGTAAGAAGCAAGGCACCTCTGTATGCCTGACAAAATGGCACCAAGCATAGTATATTATAAAATGACCTGTGTGCTGTCCACACATGGGCCTCTGATCCAGCATACCAGCTAGAAAACTCTTGGATCACTTTCATGCCACTGCCAACTCCAATACCTTCTCTGGTACAGGTGAATCAATCTGCTGAGACTTCTGGCCACCCAGGAGTTTACTCAGCAGTGCCTTTGGTGGGTCTATTGACCCAGTGCAGACATGGCATTAATGGATAGGTGTATTAACAAAAAGAAAATCTGGGTTAATGCATTTGATATAATTTTCTAATTAGTGATGACAAAAAAACAGTAATACAACAATTTAGAAAGAATAAAAATGACTGTGCTATATATAAAAAATTAAAATAGCAACATAATTGGTTGATGGGAGTCCTTGGTCTTGTTGCCCAGTAAACAAATAGAGGGATGCTTACTAGTAAGTGATGCTCCTTGCAAGTCATAGTGGGTGGGACAATTCCTCCCTCTATAGGAATTTGATTATTGAAGAAGAAGAAGAGTTGGCTTTCCTACCCTGCTTTTCTTACCCATTTAAGAGGACTCAAAGCAGCTGACAAAGCTTTTCTATTCTTCTCCCCACAACAGAGCACACTGTGAGGTGGGTGGGGCTGTAAGAGCTCAGAAGAGAGCTGTAACTAGCCCAAGGTGGCTCTGTGGAGGAGGGCAGAATCGAACCCAGTATTCCCAGATAAGATTCCGGCTCCCTAACCACTAGATCTAACTGGCTAGACCAAACTACACCAAAAGATTGAATTAAAGTAGAACAGTGTCTTTGGCCTCATATCCAAAGGATGGTACAGTCAGTAAATCCTGGAATATGTTCCCTTGATAAGTTTAGCAAGGCATACGTGTTCTGGTTGGATACCTTCTTCAGTGTTTTTAAATTTTAAATTTTCATCTTTTAAGAGGGGAAGGAAGCGGGGGTGGGGGAGGTCTGTTTGCAGTGATGAACCTCGACTATTTACAGACTGGGGGCACTCCTGAAAACTATCTCAGCAATCCTCATCTCACCATCACAGATCCAGGATAAAAGCATCTAAGTACAAGGTCTTTCTCTCTCTGGTTTGGTGATTAGAAGTAGCTACCCATGCCAGCCCCCAAGACAGCAGCCAATTCTCCTGGCTTGGTGCAAGCATACACATTACAAAGTTTTATCCCTTTCCGGTAATTTAGCAGATGAAGATGAACTGTCTTCCCTGATGCCAGGGCACAGCAGAAGGCAAACACAAATCACCCTCTAAGGTCATCATTGACAGGGCTTGGCTACTTAAGGAGGCGCATCAGCTTATAGCTCTCATTTCTCAAATCTGAAAAATTAGATTTAAGTCTATGATCTCGGCATGGGTGCGCGCAAGAATGTCTTTTGTTCTTTTTAAAACCTTTCTTGCAGCCGTGAGTCCTGGAGACTTGCCTCTTTCTACACTCAGAAGCAAAGATATGTCTAAGAGGATAAAGGCACATTGCCAAAATGTGATAATCCTAGTCAAGTATCCCTTGTGGTCTTATTCAGTTCTGAACAGCGATACTTTTTTTTTTCCTGGAGGACAGTAGCAAGGACTGGGCTAAAAACCAACCAACCATCAGCATTTTGGTCTAGAAAGAAAATGCAAGGCAGATTAAAAGAATTAAAAATGAGAATATCCATTTGGACAGGATTCAAAAGGGTGTCTTTCACAATGTCAGCCAAAGTCACGGTCTGCTTTACCTCAAGGAGTTACAACTGGTAGCTGATGGGCTGGATGGCTCTGCCCTGCAAGGATGTCAGACAAGAGTTACCTGAAGAATCGAGGAAATGCAGGTGAGAGTGCCAGTCTTCATTTCCTCAGAAATCAGGAGAAATTAGGATAAAGGAAGTCTGGTGAGCCCCTCATGTCATCAAGAATGAGACCCAGAACAACATACAGAGCCAAATCCAACCCATAATAATATATGAGATGGCAGGACTGGTTCAGAAAGATGAATGACCGCTATGATATTCAGAACATTTTACTGATTTTTAATTGGTACCAATTTGAAAGCCTCATAAATAAGTACTAATATCATCATCTTTTTATTTTCTTTTTTAAAATTCCAACAAAAACATCTAACATCAATAACCATGCTAAAAGCAAACATATATCAATCATAAACACTATGTTTTTGTCTTCTGATCCTCTTTTCTGACATCACATATCACCTTCATTGTTTGCTTCTCTTCCCCACGACTGATACCATCTTCAAACACACTTCAATATGTTCAGTACCAAAATAGGGCAAAGAGCTGGATGATCCACTGCTACCTTAAAGTGTAGATACCTGTACGATCTTGAGAAAATATATATAATACATACGATATATCTAAATTTTGTTTATTTTGTGTTATTTAGTTTGTAAATGTTTTGTTTAAGGCAGGCATGGCAGGAACATGTTCGCAAATTCAGGGGCTTTTTTGCCCTGTCCCAGGGAAGTGAAGATCAGGTACAGAAGCCGGCATTCACAATCCAACTCAAAGTTTCCCAGGACTTACCTAAAGTGCAAATGTTAGCATCTTGGGGCATCCCGCTCATCATGGCAATGACAACTGGTCAACGCAGCACATGACTATAGCTGTGTTGCTCCATACCCACACACCCTTCACATGGAAGCAGTGCAAAGTGTGCATGCTGGAGTGATCTAACAGCATCACAGATGCTGACAGTATAGCTGTGCTGCATTTTTTCATGTTCTACAGCTATCCAGACCTGGGGATGGTCTTGCATGCTTGGAGCCACCCTAGAACAGAAGTGGTTCCATGTGGTTCAGCTACTCCATGGAGGAGCATCCCTGGACCTTCCCTTTCACCTAAGGGCAGAAAGGCCTTCAATCTTTAAAGCAGCACTAAGCAAGAGTGGAAGGTCATAATGATTAACCAGGATAAGGAGAAACACAGCAGGGGTCAGACATTCCTGAGACGGCAGCCAAAGTAAAGAGCAACACAGCAAGGATAACACAATTTGGAGTCAGAGGTCAGAGCCAGAGTCCAGAAACCAGAAAGTACTACAGCAGTTTCAGGGGCAATCCAAAAGCCAAGGTTAGAAGTCGGTCTGTGGGTCAGAAATCAGGAGACAAGGAACACAAGCAGGAGATCATAGACATCTGGGTAGAACAATTACCAGCAACAATTTGCTGGAAAGCTGTACCTGCTTTTATGCTTCTGAATCAGAGCTCAGCTGGCCAGTGGGGTGAAGCTTAATCACTCAACATCTTCTTTGCAACCTCTTTGATCTACGGAAAACTAATTTCTCCCCGCATTGCTCTCCCAAAGAAGATATTTCGTCAACATCATCCGCTGTCTCGTATTGTGTGTTTGGGAGGACATCCTCTGTGATGAATGTCTGGCTTTGAGTTTCACGTTCTTCAACCTCTTTGTGGAGAATGACCAACTCAAATGCAACCTCCAAATAGACAGATTAATTATGTGAGACAGCATCTATGCCCAAAGCAACGTGCAGAGATTATGACATGACAGTAAACCACATAAGAGTCATTTGAAACCTGGGGTATATAAGTCGTAGAGAGATACATAGAAATATATATGTGCCCATACCTGTGCCCACACTTGGCCTTATTCTGGAATATATCCCAGAATAGGGGTTTGCTGTCTACATGCTAGTGCAGGCTACAGTAAGCCTCATTAAAAGCCTACAATATTCTGCATTATCATACAGATAACAGACCCCTTTCCCTCATATTTACAACCTTTCCCTAATCCACCTTTCCTAGCACAGAACGTTCAGAAAAGGGGGAGGGGCAGACTGGTGTATGAACATACAGTACCACCTTGAAGTCTTAAAGTCATCTCTGAAATGCTGCCCCCCTCCATGTGATCACAATCTCATTATCTAATGTCATGACTGCACTTCTTTGGTTCATGCCTGTGAGGCTAAAAGGGGAAAACTTTTATTCCTGGGCAACTTAGTTTCCATATCTTCATGGCCAGGCTTTTTACATCGTTTATCAAGATAGAAGGTTGCCAATAAACTCTGTGAATATGCATCAATGCACTTTGCCTATGCATTCATTTAGTACATGGAGTAATACCATCACAGCCTACTTATCTGAGAGCTTTGAGAACTGGTTGCCTGGGTGCATTTCTCAGTGCACTTCTCCTAACAGCATATCTGGTGTGCTGCCAAAATGGGTCCCACAGTTAACCAGAATATGAAGGTGTGCACCTTCTGCATATTTCTTTGGTCCAGATTACATGTGGCTGTTTCACTGGTGTACCTGACAAATATGTCCACAAGCGATCCAGAACAGAAGCCTCCTGATTTGACTCTTCTTCTGGTGGTGCAAATAGAGCATACTAGAAGGGGTGAGACCTTTCTGGTCCACATCAGCATCCAGACAAAAGAGTGCCTGAAGAAGACTACAGGATGAACAGCAAATTTAAGGTCCAAAATCTAAAGTAAATTATAGGAAGATAATGCATAGAGAAGAAATACTATGCACAATTATAGTTGATGTTTTCCACTTAACTAGTAATAAAAATGGAATGTATATGTTTATGGTCACTTGCTTCCATCCTTTGACTTCTAGTCTTATATTAATTGTTCAGGAAAGTTTTGAAAGAAGCAAATCCAGACAGTTACAGGCTTGGTACCAATTAATTGGTACCAATTAAAAATAAATGCATCTTGTCATGTTTTTTAAATAATTCTAAAATTGCTTTGAAATTTTAATAAAGATTCTTAATAAATTTTGATAACAATAACTTATGTATTAATTAATTACTATGGTTCCCTTGTTATATTTTTATTTCTCAGCTATACCATCTATCTACATGTAAGAACAGAACTCCTTAATCAAACAAGAGTTATGAACAAGATGATGTCTTGAATTCATATACATTTTATCTAGTAGATAAAACCCCATCAGCGTTTATTGATTTTAAGATAAAATGAACTCATACCTTATTTAGTAGGTTGTGCTTTTCATTAATTTATTTTCATTGATTATAACATCATCCCCAAAGTGATGTTGTATGAGACAACCCCAGTCAGATGTAGAGAATACTAAGAAATATCATTAGCAAGTGAGCATGGAGAATAATGGGTGTGGCATTTGCTCCATTTTGTAGAAGGTTGCATTTGAGAACAGCAGCTTATCTGGCATAGCTTCATTGCGTGTCACAAACAATGGACAGAACACAGGCATGGTAGGAGAAAGACTAAAGACTAGTCTTGTGCTGAAATGTTTCCTCTTTTTTATCTTATCCATTTTGATTGATATGAAAAGCAATGCCATTCAGAAATTATCAAAATGGAAAAGAAAGGTCAGTGACATTCTCAAACATGCCACATCCACAACTAGATTTTAATCCATTTCAGTTCACATTCAGAGTAGGGGTGAACCCAAATATTCCAAGGTCTTTGAACTTTGATTGAATTTGCCCAAATTTTGACATTCAAATTGAATGTCCATAAATTCAAATTTAAAGATGCGAACAAATTTCAAATTTTGGATCTATTCACTCAAATTATCTGGACATTCACATGTGTATGGGTTTGTACACAATACATTCTTGCAGATACGCATCTTTCCCACATCCGTACACATTTGTATGAATCCATACGGGATGAAAACAGGTTGCAGACAGGACAACTACAGGATGCATATGGATGTGTACAGATGCATACAGAATGCATAATGATGCGTATGCGCACATACGAATTTGAATCAATAAAAATTTGAACAACAATTAAGCAAATTCAATTCTAATTTGGTTAAATTCAAATTTTAAAGTTTCAAATTGAATGGAATTTTCAGGTATTCAATTCAAATTGCACTGAATCCTGAAAATTGCATTTGTGCATACCCCTATTTCAGAGTGAGATAGCACTTTGTCAGAGTGACAAGCTCTTTGGTTTTGGCTTTATCAAACTCAGAAAATCTGCCTTTGGGTTAGGTAATGTAGAAGGAAAATGTCAAGTGATCTGATACTAGATTAAAACATTAGTATTAACACAGCCATGGTCCACACTTTATTTCTATATTTCTAAGTAAAAGTCTGATATTCTCAATGATTTATAACCAACTAAACTGCTTCTTCTAAATCTGCATTTCTCTGTATAGGAATCCACATTGAGCTTTCTATACAGTATATTAATTGTTGTATGGAAGAGTATGTCAATAAGAGTTGCTACATTACAAGGTAGAGCTGCTAAAAACGTCCTTCCACAACTCTAGTAGAAGTTTAGGAAGCCTGACCCAGATTCCATAGGTAATCTACTTCTGGGAGAATGGTGAATATTGACTTGAATGATTGCAACCTACAAGATTGATCAGGGATAGGAAAATGTGCTATTAGGAAATAATTATCCTTATACCCAACATGTCAAAAGCAGCAACAAAATGCATAAAAAGCAACACAATGGCAGAGATCTGTGGACCCAAATAAATTCAAAGGAGATCTAAAGGGAGGCTCCAGTTTGAGCTTTCCCTTTCTCCTACCACCAGAGCCTTCTACCAACTGGAGGCCCTTTTGCCCTTAAATTGCTCACTGTTCCCACTTTGGAAGCACGTAGGTAATTTGGGTGAAGTTCAGGACCAGCGCCAATGTTCGGACAGTGAGTGATGGCTGGTACTGAACTTCACCCAAGATTACCTACATGTTTCTAAAGTGGGAAAAGTGTGCTCGACCATTTCTATGGCAATAGGTGAAGTGGGGTGTGACTGCTAAGCCACGCCACTCCTACACAGCCTACACATACAATGTAATATGAAAGTTGCATCTGGAGGTTCACAGAGAGTGGCCTAGGCACTCTTGGGGTGCTTTCACACCTGCCACCAGGAAACGGATTGAAGAAATCCGTTTTCCAGCAATCCGGCCTCTTGCGGATCCGTCCGAAGTAGAGACGGATCCTCGGAGGCCTCCTGAGCATCTGCACATGTGTGGGGCAGCCGGATCGGGTGGCCGAATCCCCTGGGTGCTGCGCGGAGGTCACAGTACCCATTCCAAAGGGCATCCGGCTGCCCCCGGAGCCATGGGACTGGAGCATACAGCTGCCAGTCACCACACATTTCCTGTGGTGCTTGGTATGTGAGGGAAGGGTGGAAGAAGGCAGACCGGCCTACTTCTGCCCTTCCCAAGATGGTGGCCACTGAAAAATTCAGCCCCTTGCCTCTCCGGGTGTGGAAGCATCCTGCTTACGATCGGATCAAGGCAAGGGGCCAGACAGAAGTCCTAATTTTCGAGGTCATCCTGGAGGCCGGATTCTTTGGCAGCAAGACCTGATTAGGGTCAGATCTTGCGCACTGGAGTGTGGAAGCGGCTGCATGAAGAGTCCAGGATCTGGCCTCCTGCATGGAAGGTAAGTCTTAATGTGTTCTGTATGTGTTTTTAAATGTGTTCTAAGGCCCTGTGTGGAAGCGCCCTTGGTCTAGCCATGTAACAGGTTTTTCTGCTCCACAGCTAGTGACAATCCAAGCAACTCTGGGCTACCTGGGATGGAAGAAACATCTGAGTATGAAGATGTTCTATCTCAGAACATTCATATAAACTTTAGCCATTAGCTGTACTTTAACACATACAAGCAGCTTTGTGATAATTTTTGTCTCTGGCAAACAGCTGAACTATCTGCAATATGGAATAATGTATGGCTCATTAAGAAAAAATAGATGCATCCACAGAAGCTATCTCCAGACACCAAGAAGAAGTGTGGGGTAGGAATGCGCACGGATACTCAAAACACTCAAAATTTGATCGAATTTGTTCAAATTTGGACACCCAAATTCGAATCAATTGTCTATAAATTCAAATTTAAACATTCAAATGAGTTTTGAATTTTGAAACATTCGTACGAATTATTCAGACATTTGTATATATATGGATACATACACGATGCATACTTGCACATATGCATCTTTCCCACATCTGTATGCATTTGTACAAATCCGTATGGGACAGAAACGGGATGCACACGGGATGAATAGGGGATGTGTACAGATGCATATGGGATGTGCATGGATGCGTACAGGCACATAAGAATGTTGTTGACATCCGTATTTGTAAATACAGATAAAAAATCTGCAGGACTAAATTTGAATGTATTCCAATTGAATCAAACTTTAAACATTCAAATCAATTCAAGTTTTTGGATATTCGATTTGAATCAAATCGAATCCTGAAAATTAACAGCCCCCTGCACAGATTTACTTACCTGCTTGTCTGGAGAGCTGTGTACAAAGTAGCCTCAATGGTAACGTCCAGAAGCCAACCAAATGCATGACCTCTTTCTTTTGTTATTTTTTGTCATGCTTGTTAGATTTTAAGTACCTAGTGAGGCCACTTTATATGCACATCTTTCCAGACACAGGGCTCTCACAGGAAACCTGGCGTCACTGACGAATGACAATTTTGCAATTTATTTATTTATTAGCATAATGCAAATAGTATGGCATTAGGAATACTATGGCTATGTCTGGCAATTTCCATGCAGTGCAGAGAGGCTTGTGGGGTTTACCTCATGTCTGGAGGCAGTAAGTGATTCGCAAATTGTATCAGAGCGACAGTGTCAAGGGAGGGGACCTATCCGATTCATAATTCTGCTAGTGGCTGCTTTGTTCTCCTGCAAGTAAATTTCCCCTTGGAACAAAGTACAACCCTAGGAGGATGATTTTAATCAGGAATATTGTTTGAGGAGAAAAGATTAAATGTTCCCTCTTCCAAAATTTATGAACCAGTACACTGACAACTCTCTACTCCATTACAATTCATTAAAAAGAAGGGGGGAAAGAGAGAAAATCAAGGGTCTTTCATTTAATCTATAATGGTCTTTGGTCCTTATTCCCTCCTGTTCACACCAGATTTCAAGAAAGAAGCTATAGACTAATGGCAGTAAAGCCTCCTTTTGAAGTCAGTTCCCAAGGGATTGGGTACAAGGATTGTTACAGCAAGAGTGTTTCGTCATCCTTCAGTGAATGTGGCCCAGTTAATATCCATTCAGTGAGTACTTTGAAAGTCTAGTCAATAAGTGTGTATTCCAGAAGCTGCACAAAACCCTTCTGTCTTTGGGGAAGTTGTTTCAAATGGTCTGAGGCCAACTGAGATGCTATTTTTAGCTGCCTGGCTAGTATAGCAACTTCGTCCTTTGAAAAGAGATCCTATAACTTTTTAAAAGTAGCTAATGAGGTTAAGGAGAAGAAAAGCTGAAAAGGTTACTGTTTTTGACCTTTCATAGAGGCCTACCTGTCTTAATAAATTCACTAACTGTGACAGGTCTGTAGAAAACATTGGTTTCCACAGCCCTTTCCCATCACAAGGGAAAACATCTCAGATTTATCGAAGAACTGACTACTGTCACATGGACAACAAAGGCAAACCTTTCAATACTGAACTAACCTTCATTACTGAAGGCAAAGTGAAGGTCTCCGGAACTGCAGCTAGTGAGGTAAAAGCAGGTATATGAGGGTAGGTAGTCTCCTGAGGGAGTTCACAATAGATAGGAAAAAGGAGGGAGGGGAAAGGGACTACTTTCTATCTATTGGATATTTTTACTTTAAAAACTTCTGCTTTTATTTATTTGCTTGTTAATATTTATGTAAACATAAGCCACTCCCAAATGTCTCTTGAAAGTCATGCTTTTTAGTGATATTCCAGATTAAAGGTCCTCTGAAATTATTGTTTCTTTCCCAGACAGCTGGGCAACAGTGTGAGAAAAGTGTCCCCTTATGCACTGGTGTCACATCAACATCAGGGTATTTTATGGCATGAAATATGTGCACAGTGGCCATTTTTGCCTCAGTTCCACTGTACAGTATGCCTGCACCAGGAAGGGGGGGGGGGACATTTTATTCAGCAAGAATTGTGCTGCCAAACTTCCAGATAGGTAGGTTTTTGTGCTATTCCAGGAAAACCTGCATTGAGTGTTGGGTTTTCCCAGAATAGGAAAAGGCTTGATTTTACTCCTATAAAGCAGAGCTATATTTCGGATGCCGTAGATACATGTGGCGATCCCAACATAACCACATTCCACACAGAATATACCTCTATCTCACTCATAATGAACTTCCCCCCTCTTTCCAGCATTCTTCTTAAGTGCACAGGATCAGATCAAATAACACTCCTCATGTGGAAACCCGTTTTTACGGACAAACCAGACTTGTAGAGAACATGGCCATAATGACTCCAGATATTAACTTCGGTCTAAGCACATTCGCTTAAGTTAACATGAGCAGCAGGGTAGGGATGTGTACAAAGGCTATTTGTCCTATTCACTTCATTTTGGAGCTAATGGGAAAAAAATTGCCTTCATATGAAGTGTGGCGAATATAGAGAGGCTTCGACTTCACCAAAAACCTTTGACAAGGATTCGGAGCGAAGGGATCATGAGGCCTTTCTGAGGAAGGGCATTGGCCTCCCATCTGGCTACCTGAGTTGGAAGCAAGGCTGAAGGTGAGACAGACAAGCAGGGATTCCCTCCCCAGTTTGGTCTAGTGGTTAAGGAGCTGGACTCTTCTCTGGGAATACTGGGTTTGATTCTGCCCTCCTCCATGAAGCCAACAGGTGAACTTGGGCTAGTCTCAGCTCTCTTCTGAGCTCTCAAAGCCCCACCCACCTCACTGGATGTTTGTTGTGGGGAGAAGAACAGAAAAGCTTTATCAGCCGCTTTGAGTCCCCTTAAATGGGTGGGATTGCTCCCTACCATGGGAAATAAAACAGTGCAGGATGATCCTGGCAAGGAAATTATATGTTTATGTCTGCATGTATACATAAGAGCTGAGTGTCATTAATAAAAGATATGCTATTCCAAAACTTGACTCCTTTTTCTGAGAATGTACAAAGAAGTTAAGGAAGATTCACAGGCTTTAAAAGTGCTTGCTTTTGCTTATTGCTCAGTGCCCAGTAGTCCTGAAGGCCCTTCCAATTTGGCAAAACAAGATACTTTATCTTCATGATGACAATTCAGTTACACTACTCAACCTTCTAAACACTACATAGATCATGTCCTTATTATCTGGATTCTAGGAAGAATGTTATGTTGTCCAAGGTCAACAGACACATCACTAACAATTATTTCTTCTGGTCAACAGCCACATTACTTAGCATCTAGTGTTTGATTTTAGCAGCACAAGCACAGCTGCATGTTCCTTTTGTCCCTAAAACCATACACTTTGGCAAAGACAAACATGCATTACAACTCATATGAAATTCAAATCTCTTTAAATAGTTGTTCCATATCTACAATGACATCCATGCTGTATATATTCTTTTCTTTAATTCTTTGTATTCTTTGTCTTACATTCAGCTGAGTTCTTTCAGCTGTTGTCACATGACATGTTAAATTTGGAGGGCATTTCAAAATAACTCAGAACAAAATGAAGAATAAAACATAGGGCATTTCTGCAATTACCTCTTGTGTGGTCCAGGAAGGGATCTAAAGGGTCTAGATTCCACATGCTGACATGAAACAGTGTAGGCCCTGCCCCTCTGGAATGGGTAGGATGCCCAAAATTATTTTACTATTTAAATTATTTATTACTTTTTCTACTAACTCCTCAACCCCCAAAATATCCATCCCAGAAACTCGCCAGACCCCCAGTAGTTATCCTTCCACCTTCCTCTGCCAAAATCCTGTTTCCTTTCCTTTTGTTTGGTCTCAGGAGAGCAGCTTTCTTCCTACTGAGTTCACAGTCAAACTGACATGTTTTCACACTGAGAAACATGGCTTCTCTGATTAGCTCTTCTCTCTGAGGCAGTAGCAACTGCAAGACCCTCCCTCATACCCTGTGCTCAAAACCACTGCCCCTCTGGCAGCTAAGCCAGCCACACGCCAAGTGTCCAACAAGTTCTCTGAAACTCAGAAGATCTATCCCAGAACCTCACCAGACCGCCTGCAGCAGTTTCTTCAAATTCCTTGATCTAGTTCCTGTTACCTTTACTTTGGTTTGGTCTCAGGAGGGCAGCCTTCTTTCAGATGAGTCCACACTTAAAGTGACTTGCTTCTCCCCACTGAGGAATGCATTTGGAGGCAGCAAAACATACACTGGTTGGCCGAGCAACAGAAGGAAGAAGCCATTATGGGTATGCATGTTTGTCTTCACTGAATGGGAAAATGTATATTAATATGGCTTTGGCAATTCCATTTTTTTTTTAAATGAAGCTCCATTGAGAATTCCTTTCACAATTCATTGTGGGGAATGGGTAGAGGACAGACACTTTTTATTTCACAGGATCAGGGCATAAGTGAAAAATCATGTTTCTATTTTTTAAAAATCATCCCTTAGATATCTCCTCTTTAATATAGGCTCCCTTTACACTGGCCATTTGGGTCTTCACTAGGATGTCTGGGGATAGGGCAGGGAAAGGCCACCCTCACTACCAGCCCCTGAGATGCCTCAGCCCTACACTGAAGCACCCACACCTTAATTCTATTCCAGGGTGCTTTATTAGGGAAATTTGCCACCCCTCTTCTATGTAGATGCATGAAGAGGCAATTCAATGGTTGAGGATTCTGCCCAGAAATGCTACATGATGGAGGACCAAGAATGGCTAAGGCAGAATCCTCTGAGGCAGAATCCTGACTGCTGCATGATAAATCCTCATGTGGCCACAAGGCCTCGGACATCTATCTTAAGCTCTCACGTCCCCATAGCATCCCCCAAACCACCTATTAACCTTACTGAAAACACAAATACAAAAAATGATTGTCAAAGGAAAGCATCTCAAAACGCCAATGAAATTACTGGGATACGGACAGCAGCACATTTGTGCCTGAACACAGTCCCCAATCATTGTATGCACTGGCAATGCAATATCTTAAAACAAGTGTACTAATGCCCTGTAAACACTCCATTTGCTTCAAGTGTATAGGCAGTATATTTAAAATGTCAATTCTTTGGCGGTAAAAATGGAACCAAGAGCAATTTTTAAAGCATAATTGCATAGAATCATCCAGAATGATACATAAGTGTGGGATAAAAGAGCCCCCCTTTTCAATAGGCAAAGTTTCAGGGGCATCATTCAGGCTTGGCTTTGCAACAAAATAATACTAAATGCAATCAAAATATTTTGTTTTTCCGCACTTGCTGGGTAGCATTAAGAATGGATGCTCAATTACAGTCATTTAAGCAGGTGGTACTCCAAAAAAGCAAAAAGGAAAATAGCTGGAACAGCAGAACATTATATTTAAAGATGGGGGAAGGGGAAAAATGAAGGATACATGATACTGGAGAGAACCCATCATTAAACAGGGAAGCAGCATTGCAAATAAATTGTGTGTGTGAAATGTCTGGACTTCTGCACTGCCATTTTACAGCCCTTAGAAGATGAAATTTTATTATGACTGAATGTTCCTCCTTCTAAAAATAAGCAGCAGTAGTTGTATATGTTGTTGTCATTGTCCACACTCACTGTCTGATAGGTTCCATTTCAGTAAAACATATGCAATACAAAACAGTAGTTTTGATTATCATTGTTTATGGGAAGGGAAAATGCCCACTTGCTAAGAGACATATGTCAAGTGGTAAACTGGTCATCAATAATTTTTTGCTGACATCTTGATGCTTGCAGAAATCTGGAGCATGAAAGAATCCTTGCTATTTGGAAGATGTGAATGAACATTGCCAAATTTATTACAAGCTCGCCTTTTGCAAATTTCCTTTTGATAAATAGTTGCCTGCTGCTCATTGTACTTGTTCTGATAGGTTAATGGAAGCCTGCAAAACAATATCTTGCATTTCTTTATATGTTCTCTATTTTCACCATCATATCAAGAAGTTTTAAGCACTGAGTGGACGTCCCCATGACCGAAAACACTCCAATGTTAAGCTTCTTTTGCCTCGGAGCAGCCCTATGAGAAGCTTTACTCCGGGTTAGATGAGGCGCAAAGGAGAAAATCTGCAGCAGAAAAAAAAACCCTTTCAAACAGTACTACATCTGACTTAGGGGGCAACCATGGATTATCCTGGGAGCGTGGGGACATTGCCCCAATAAAATGGTGAGAAGAGCTGTGAAAGCAGCTGTACGTGCACACAACAGCCCCTATCCCTGCCTGACAGCTGCTCAGCTGACTTCAGAGCACCTGTCAGGCACTCGTTTGGGCTAAAGGAAGCCCTTGCCTGGGCGACTGCACACTCAGGCAATGGGGGGGGGGGAAACCACCTGGAGAAAACGAGTGAAGCTTACAAGGGGGGGAGAGAAACCAAAGAGGAAGCCCACAGAGGAAGAAATCAACAGAAAAGAAGGGAAGGAAGGTGAAGAGACAAATGCACACACGAGTGAAGCTTATGGGGGGTGGAGAAACAGAAGAGGAAACCCATGGAGGAAGAAATCAAGAGAAAGGAAGGGAAGGAATCTCTCTCCCCCTCCTAATAATGAAGCCTCTGCTGTGAAAGAAAGGGGCAGATCGCTGGTTTGCTTGTGCATTAAACAGCTGTCATTACGTGAATGCAGCTGGATCTGACAGCTGAAGGGAGCCTGTCATCTCTCCAGTGGGTGGGGCAGAGAGAAAAAGATATGGGCTCACAAAAAAGTGGCTTCCATGGGGACGGGAAAGTATGATTTTAATCCACGTTGCCCCAAACCACATGGGAACACTTTATTGTGAGTTACAAAACGGATTTTTATTAATCACATCACTAGCAAAGCAACCAGCTCCCATGGAGTTGCACCCTGAACTAAATAGGCCCACTGTCCAGAACTGGGGAACTGGAGTAGAAAACTGCCACTTCTTTTTTCCAAACATAAGGGGACTGGAAAGAAAGCTGGAAACCAGAATTCCTTCAATATTCTTAGTTTAATAGATCATGGGTGGAAAGGAGATGATCCCTGTGAGCCAGTTTGGTCTAGTGGTTAGGGAGCTAGACTCTTATCTGGGAATATCGGGTTTGATTCCGCACTGCTTCATGAAGCCAGCTGGGTGACTCTGGGCTAGTTGCAGCTCTCTTTTGAACTCTCACAACCCAACTACCTTACAGGGTGTCCTGTTGTCAGTCACTTTGAGTCCCCTTAAATAGGTGCGAAAAGTGGAGTAGAAAAGCCAGGTCTTCTTCTTCTTCTTCTTGTATAAGCGCTTGTTTTCAGAAGATAGATGATTTCAAGTAGATGAAAACAATTCTCTCATATTCTAATTAGCACTTGTTTTATAAACATATGATACTTGGTTGGAAATAAACCCATTATCCTAAATGTGTCTTGATTTTCTTTTTTCATCATTTTTAGTAAATCAGACTTTTTAAGGTTATTATATTGAAATGTTATTGGCTGTGTCTCCATGAATGGCACAGGAGATTCCTGGGGTAGGAGTCTCCTCAAAGGTGCCCTCACCCAGCCTCAATGAAGCAACAGACAGGGTGCTTCTCAAGAGACAGGGTGTTTCACACCCTCATCCCTGGGTACCTCAGGTGGGTGACTGGCATGGTCTTCAAAGGGTACATCACAACTCAAAAATGGAGATGTGATGTCCAAACCCATTCCTGTGAGTCCTTGTGGGGGTACATGAAGACATACACATTGTCATAATTGGAGAGACACCACTTGTTTGGTTCAATATTAAAATTTAATGACTGAAGTTTTTTTAAATAGCCATTGTCTCGGTTGTTTATATTTGCATGTTGAAAATTTCCATTGCATTTTTGTGCTGTACTTCCATTTAACACTGAACATTTAAATTCTACTCTGAAAAAAAAAATCTGGGGATCTTTAGTTCCCCATTTTCAAAGGGGTCAAGGGATAAAGAGTGAGGTATAAAGACAGCTTGCACACCTTGACACTATGGAGGGGACTAGTGCTGCCACTAGTAAGTCATTAGGGACGCGCAAGAATATTTGAAACATTCAAAATTTGATTGAATTCATTCGAATTCGGACATTTGAATTTGAATCAAATGCCTATGCATTAGTTTTTTTAATATTCAAATCATTTGTACGAATTATTCAGACATTCATACGTGTATAGAGACGTAGGCATTACATACGTATCCATACACATCTTAATCGTATCCATACGTATTTGTACGGATACATACAGGATGAAAGCGGGATGCATATGGGATGCGCTCAGATGTGCTCGGAGATGCTCGGATAGATACAAATGTTTTCAACATTCATGTCATCAAATATGAATTTAATATCCATACGAATAGATACAAATCGGTTTGAATTAGAATACATTCATTTTTTTCTCTATTCGTATGCATTTGAACATTCAAATATTCAATTCTAATCGAATCAAATGTCAAAAATTGCATTTGTGCACACCCCTGTAAGTCATTAATATCCACTGCAGTATTGGTGCAACCTTAATCAGTGGTGCTGTGGAGAGGAGACCCAGTCTACCAATATCAGGCAAACTGCTTGTTCCTGGGACCACATTAAACAAGAAAAGTTGCATTTTTCTGACCGTTTGCTAATATAACAGGCAACTGTATTGTGGAAGAATGATCAGGTTTTGAACAGGTAACAAAATATTTAAATCTCTCTGCTCATTCAAGCACTGACCCTACTTTTTCTCCTCCCCTTTGCAACTGTGAGATATTTAACAGACAGAAAATATTGTTTGGAGGGCTTCATGAAACCCAGCTGTCTGTGAATGGCCAAGAGAATGTGCCATCAAATTCAGTGGGACTTACTTCAGAGTAGATCCATGCAGGGTTTTGCTGTCACTTGCTTTAATAATCAGTTTTATTCCTTTCTGGCCTTTTCCTGTAGGCTAGCACTGAAATGTTGTTATGTTCCAATCTGACAGGGGCAAATTTGTTGTAAACAATTCTTGTTTTTCAAGCAAGCTGAAGATAAAGTTTATTGTTTCAGTGCAGTTGGAGGCAGCTAGATGTGCCCATTCCATGTAATTGGGCCCATTTTAATTGCTGTCTTTCATTCCTACTGTGATATTTCGAAACACCAGAAATAAACTTCTGTAGACGATTAATTTTACTTAGTGTTTTGTCATTTTGATTTTCTCACCAAGTTGGCTTTAACTAGCCTTTTATTAATCAAAAGAGCTATTTAGTTGAGATGGCTGATGTCCCCTTAATTTGGATAATAAGCTGTCAGCTTAATCCAATTAAAAAGATTCCAATATAACATGATTGAATGGAGAGAAAGAGGACATGGAAAAAATGAAATCACCAAACTCTCACCAAGGGCAAATGTTTTGAATGTTAAAGTTTCTACCAAACAAATCTGATTTGTCTCATACAAAATCTGACAACTTCATAAAATGTGACAACAGAAATTGAAATCATTCTATATGACTATAAAGAAGCATAAGAATGTTTATTTACATGAATGCTGTGCACAGAAGCATCTGGGATGTGAAGAGAGGGGTAGGAGCTAACCAGGAAGTCATCTATAGTTTGTGAAGTTAGGAAACTGCTGACAAATAGGGCTTTGATACATTATACAGTACAACAAAATTCTGGGCCTTTCCAGAACAGTTTCCGCCATTCCTGGGTAAGTGTTCATGCACACCCCAATGTCTTCATCATCCTGGAGAGTCTGGCAGGATCCCTGAGCTTCCCCAATCCCTAAGTAAAAACAGTAAGCCCCCAACAGCAGCATTCACATTCCCTTCAAGGTGTAAAGCTGCAAGGAGGTGGAGAGGCAGATAGAAGTTGCCATGGCTGTAGCCATGGCAGTTTGTACAGTTTGTGATGGACCATCCACACTGTGAGCACTGGTGACCCAGTCGTCATACCATTCCATGCAGTTAAGTGCATACAAGTCTTCTGTTTGCCATCTGAAAAATCCTCAGTTAGCTTCCTTACAACCATCTACCTAGGATTATGTGGCCAGAATCACATATAGTCCATGCTAGGGATTTGCACAAATTATTCATCAGGTTTGCAATTCATATGAATTTGTATGAATTCAAACATTTACATTCAAATTTAATGTTGGCAATATTCAAAGACTGACATTCAAACGCAAAGCAAATACTGTATATTCTGGCGTATAAGATTACTTTTTAACCCAGGAAAATCTTCTCAAAAGTCAGGGGTCATCTTATATGCCGGGTGTCGTCTTCTTATACGGCGAGTATATCCCAAACTCTATATTTTAACTGGAAAGTTGGGGGTCATCTTATACGCCCAGTCGTCTTATACGCTGGAAAATACGGTACTTTTTTGTGCATTCATCTGATTCTTTATCTTTGTAATGCAGTAAATCAACTGTCCAGTCACATCTGCAGCAGATTCAGAGCAGATTCAAAGTGGATTCAGAACAGATTCAGAAGGGATTTGGAGGAGCGACTGGCAAAAGGGTTTTGAAATGGGTCTGAAGAACATTCAAAGACCATTTGCAGCAGATTCAGATCCTGCTATATTTGATGTGTCTCGCACATCCCAACTTCATGCTCATAAATGCTATACATGTTTAATCCAGTTTGTGTGTAGCACATGAAAAGCATAAGTGGTTAAGAGGCTTAAATTGAGAGATCAGCTGAAAGCCCTTTGAGCTCCTTAGTTGAGTAGTACATGGCAGAACAATAAACTATGTATCCCAGTACTGACTCTAGAAGAAATTGAAGTTTTACTTGTTCATGGAGAATTATTAGCCAGCCACAGCCAACAGCTGTGAGAAGAAATTTTATGTTTACCTTTTAATAGAAGCCAACCTGATTAATGTTCCCTGAAACAATATGTGTAGTGAAACACAGCTTCCTTCAAAATGCACACTACTCCAAATGTTGTGATTCAGTGTCCAATTCAGTTCAGTGTTCAAGCAAAGAACAAATATACTAAGGGAAAACAAAGACTAGGTGTGCTAATGGAAATATGAGAGGAATTTTTTTTCTATTAAGTGGGAGATCTGCTCAGTCATAAGCCCCAATAATGTTTCCTCAAAACCCAGGATATTCCATCCTCAGTAGACATGTACACAGAAGACATCGGCCGTGTCTTCACGGCAACCTTATTTCGCTTTCCCTAAACCGAGATAACAGAACCGGATGCAAACACGAATTTGCCTGTTCCCATTACTTTCAGCTTAATCGCGTTCAATCCGGAATCTGAGGATGTACGTGACTCAAGGGGGGACTCCAGTGGCTACCTTTGCCCTCTTCTCCCCATTTTCCAGGGCACACAGCAGCAGCAACTCAAACCCCCTTCACAGCCACAGCCTTTAAAACAGAAACTCCAGGGCTTTCCTTTCCTTTCCCTTTTTTAAAGGTCTGAACTTTCAAAGATCTAGAATTGCGCAAAACTGCAACATTGTTATTAAGGTGTGAAGAGGCTAGATTGCTACAGTGTAGCTTTAAGGACTGGATTTTTATAGTGGCTGTTTTGCGGGTGGATTTTTTCAATGAAATCACTATCTTAGTGGAAGCAAGCTATTGGGGGAGGGAAACCCTAAACATGGATTCTCATCCCTTAACACGGTAGGGTCCCCACAGTAAAAAATGTAAAACATTTCAAGCACACGATCCGGAGTGAGACCTGTTGAAATCAGGATTGAGATTCACCACGCTTTGGGGTGGTTTAACAGGAGAAAGTGTGTTAAGCCAAACTGTCGTGCGGACTCCGAGGATTGAAAACGTTTTGAATCCAAGATAAGGTTGCCGTGAAGACACGGCCATCTTGTGGTTTCTTTTGGAAATGGAACACCAGAACCTTAGAACATAGGCCTATTTGCAATAGGCCTCTGGAATGCAATTAGGGATGCCCTGGAACAGAGCCTTCACTCTGCTGGGCCAGTGATTCCATCCGGAACCATCCCAGCCCGCCTCAGGGCAGCCTAATTGCATGCCCAGTACAGAGCACAAAATTGTGGTCTACACCCATCCCAGGCCATTCCCGGCCATCCCAGGCTATTCCACAGCTGTACAGCAGGGAGAGCATTCGCATTCTCCCAGCTGGACAGCTGCAGGCCCTGCCGCCCCGGCCTCCGCCATTGGGCCAATTTTGGCCCAACAGCCGGCAGCTCCTGCCCCATTGTCATGCCTTCTGTTGCAGTCCCAATGGCCCCCCTAGGTCCTCCCCACACCCAGGGGTTCACGCCACCCATGTGATCCACTTATCTTACTGGGCCTTGGGTCTGATGTGGTTTTCATGCAGTCTGGCAGAGCAATGTGCTGCTCTGTGCACAGGTGCGTGCTCCCGCAGATTGCCCCCACATGACCTGGTGCTCATTACCTCAGGTCAGCATGGGGCCAAGCTACCAAAGCACACACCTGTTCAGAAAGTGGCAGATCGCTCTGCCAGGCCACACAACCACCACATTGGACCTGAGGCCTGACAAGGTAAGTGAATCGCGTGGACCCCTGGGTGCAAGTGGGTACCTAGGGGTCCCTGGCAGCTGGTAGCCATCGCACCAGTACACCCCAGTTTGGTCTCCCTCTACCCCTTTCAAGGTGCCCCATGGAGGCACCCTGGGCACCCCACCCACCCAGGGGCCCACCAGCCCCACATGCGATCACTTACTTTTTTGGACACTCTGATCCAAGGTGGTGGTCATGGAGCTGCCCAGGGCAATTTGCTGCTCTGTGCATTAGCACATGTGACGATAGACCGACCACACCACTGAGGGAAGGGCATGACCCCTAGGGGGTTACTGGCAGCTGGCGCAGCTCGATTCAGGCTGCACCAACTGCCAGTGTGTTGGTGCGAGTCCGGACAGTCCTCAACTGGCCGTCTGAGCATGTGTGGGTGCCTGGCCAATGAGGGGCCACCCCCTCAAGCATGTTCAGAATGGCCCAGACTATTCTAGCAGAATCATGCCAGGAAGAGAAGGTAAGGCCCGTTTAAGTGCACGCGTGACCCTGGGATGGGTTGGGGGGTGTTGGCTGGCATTCCTGCCCACCCCCTGAGCCTGATCTGGGATTCGGGAGTGAGCAGGAAGCCAGGAACAGAAGGCACCCAGGCTGCCCATCCTGGGTCCATATAAGCCAATGGGAGCAGCCCGGGGGAGGGTCTTCCCCCCGAACAGGTTGAGAACACTTTCCCGTTCACACTGGCAGGTAAGGGAGCTGTTCTCAAAACATTCCTTACCTGCCCTTGTGCGAACGGGAAAGTGTTCTCAACCCGTTTGGGGGGAAGTGTTCCAAGGCATCTTCGCCTTCGTGCAAAAACACTTCTTGTTTCTTTATGCCACAGTTATTCTTCCTGAACCTTTATTATGCCTGCTTAAATGTTCAGCTCTTAAAAACAAGCACACAAAAGGTACTTTTAACAGTGAATCTTAATGCTATTCTGATTTTAACAAATCAAAGCAACATCTGCCTCCGGCTCTTTTTTCCCTTTGACTTTAAGATGATTAAGGAAAGTCTAGTCATTCTACTAAGCAAGCAACATAAATGGTTTTATTCTCAAGAAAAAGAATCAGCTTTAAACAAAAGGCCACCTGTAAGCTCTGGTAAGGTTGGCACACATTCTCTTACAAGAACTAACAGAAGACAAATATCATTTGATCAGTCTTTTTTTCCCCAGAGTGCTCACTGTATTGTACTATGTGCATGCACTAAAAATGAATCTTTTGTGAAGGTTCTGAATAACCATATTCCAAAACCAAGAGACCTTGGGAAAATTGCAACTTGTAGATCACTGAAACCATCATAATATTTACGAGGTTACAATTATAAATGCACTACCAATGAATTAGATAATGAGTGATACTAAAATGTGTAAAATATCCTAACAGCTAATATAAAAAATACATGTATAAAGTATTATCATCCCTCCTTAAGGAAGTCATTATTGCAAAGAATTTAAAAAAGAACTAGAAATAATTGAGCCACTCAACAGTAATATTCTTAACCACTATTAAGCAATTTTTAATTAATCAATAGCAACCCTAAACTCTTAGGAAATCTAAGCATTTATTTCAGACATGCATTGGATAACAAGAACAGCCTCTGCCACTGAAGACTGAAATAAGAAGAGAAAGGAAATGTGTTCAGTTTACTGTCACACAGAGTGGAAAGGGAAACATAGAATAGTTAACTGAGCACCACAGCTGGTAAAACAAGATATACAAATATTCCACAGTAACTGAGGAAGGAATGAGAGGGGGGGGGACCATAGAACATGCAAGGGAGAAACTTTGGGTTATGGAAGATAAGAGAGAGGGAAGCTGTAGAGTTTTGCTGATACAGCTGTGCCCACCAGGTTTTCAATACAGTGTCAGTTGAGGTTTCAGGGGGAGGAGGGAGGGCTGATTTTATCTACAGAAATACCTTTCTGTGCACTAGAACACCTATCCAAACTATCACAGCTTTTATTTGACACTGAGGTAACCAAACAGATTGGGGCTGTTGTTGGTGTACTGTCTTCCTTGGAATCAACAATTTATATGGAACCAAATACAACAATGGAGGTTCAGTTAGAATGCTTGGCTGAGTCCAGACTTGTAATTAATGCATATTGGAATGTGAAGTCACTGTGAGGGCATCACACATCACGATCCTCAGATCATAGTAGCAGCGCAGTATCCTCTTCCTACTGTGAATTTACTTAATGCTGGTTGGAGAACGCTCACTCCACAACATTAAGAAAATTTGAAGCTTCCTGCCCATCCAGACAGGATAGTGAGAACAGCCAACAAGAGCCAAGACTGCAGCTCAGCTCAGCTCCCATTGGCTGCCCCATCCCACATGACGCACACCTCACCCCATGTGACCCCGCACGCTGGCCTCAGCTCTCACAGCTAATGGAGAGGAAGCTACGATGGGCTAGTGTAATATGGACACTGGGGCGTGGTATCACAGCAAGTAAACTGTGATGTTTCTTAGAATTGCAGATTTAATCTGCTAGTCTGGAAGGGACCCACACCTTAAAAAGAAAAATTATACTACCAGGTCCATGAGGACATCAGTATGGCTTAGAAATGTAATATAGGAACTCATTAAGAGCAAGAAAAGCTCTCTTAGAAAATGGAAGGTTTGTCTGAAGGAAGAAAACAGGAAGGAACATAAATTCTGACAGAGCAAATCAAGTATCTTAAGAAAATTTGAGGAGCACCTAAGCATTTATTGAATTACATCAGAAATAAAAACCCAAGCAGGAAAGCAGCTGATCCATTCAATGACAACAGACAGAAAGGAATAATGAAATAGGACAGGTAGATTGCAGCGAAGCTAAATAAATCTTTGCCTCTTTTTTCACTGAGGAAGACAAGGAACTTATGTGTGCAGCTGACCCCATCTTTTCAGGGAGAGAGTCAGAAGAATTAAATTGGACAGTGCAGATCTGTAAGGCCTTGCCAACTGCTGGTTCACTCCATCCATAGATCATGATCCAGATCAAGGAGGCCCTTCATCTGGATCGCTGGTAAACCTGTTTAAACAGATCCACCAGTTGGATCAGTGGACCCTGGTCTAGAACATGTGTGTTTGGGACTGGTGTGTGTGTGTGTGGGGGGGAAACATTTTGGTGATGGACCTAAAGCATGTTGCTGAAATGGGTGTCCCAGAAGCTTTGGGGCTAGGAACTGCTCCTCAGCTTTGAAGAATTGTGGATAGGGATGTGCACAGATGTTTTTTTGGCATTTGATTTGTAACAAATCGAATGTTAGAACATTTTATTAGTTTGAATAGATCCCCTTTGAATGTGGTTGGATTTTATTCAAAATGAATGTATTTGTGCGAATATCCAATACGAATGCTGACGTATCGGATAGTATCCTGGATCCGTATCCTGTACAAATGCATACATATTGGATACATATTCTCTCTGAAGTGTGAATGTAATCCGGTTCACCCCACCTTAACTTCAGTGGGATGGCATTGCTATCTCATCCCACTAAGCTAAGTGCAAATTGGCCTTAAGTAAATTCACTTCTGTGGTGGCTTTTAATATCAGATGTTCTTCAAATATCCCATGACTGTTTATGAAATATTCAGAGAAAGTTTACCAGTCAGCAGCAACAGTTAACATCTGTGTAAGAATAATGACCTGGTACAGAAAAGTCCATAGTTGCCATTATTGGAAAGTATAGTTTGAATTTCTGGCAGTCAGCATGTGATGCCTGACATTCACTGGCAATTGGTATTTAATTATTCTGACTACTGGCCTGAAATGAAATTGAATACATTTTATGTTTGCTGCACTCATTCATTTGGCCAATCCAAAAGAGGCAACATTTCAAATTCTGCTGTCACATTTTATTTCCAAAATGTGCATGCCGAGCTTTAAATCAAATTTTAACCACGAGAGCCCAGATATCAACATGCCCAAATCTGGCGCATAGGCACTCTCAGTAGTTAGATGGAGTAGGTCTGCCAACTACAGCTAGAGTAGATTCTTTTTTTAAAAAATGCCATTATGGCCATTGTTTTCTTATTACAACATTTGTGTTCTAGCGCTAAGAAATTGGAAGCAATGGAAGTTTGCATATGTTTTTGTTCTAGAGTAAGACTATACGAACAGAGATAAAAACAGAAAGAAGCAAATTGAAATATGAGTGGTATGTATGTAGGACAGTGTATTTCACTCTTTCATCTGACATGCAAAAGTAAACAAAAGAAGTCAACAGCTTCTCCATGGGGTTGTGCCCAGGTGGCCTTCTCAGCCAATCACAGATTCCCAGCCTCCCCTTATTCCTTGTCCCCTTAAACTAGTTTGGTTTTGTGATTAGAGTGTTGGACTCATGTCTTGTAGTCACCGGGTTTGATTCCACACTCCTCCATGAAGCCAGCTGGGTGACCTTGGGCTAGTCACAGCTCTTTCTCTCGGCATTCACACCCACCTACCTCATAGAATGTTTGTTGTGGGGTGAACAGAAAGCTTTGTCAGCCACTTTGAGTCCCCTTAAATGGGTGAGAAAAGTGGGGTATAAAAGCCAACTCTTCTTCCTACTTTCCTTCAACAAACCCTCTTCTACTGAAAACCACTTTAGCTAGAAAAACATGGGTGCATCATTTTACCTCATTTTATTTGCTGTCTAATCACAACGTAGGAAATTCAAAGCCTTTGAATTAATTGATTAAACTGGTGATTATGGTCTATGCATGGAAATTGGTGGGGGGAGCCCCTTTGGGGGATGCAGATTTTCTGCAAACTTTAACAACTCTGAACATCCCATGTGGTTTTTTCCTATTACGTTCCCCTCCAAGAGCATGTCTGCACTATTTCATTTGAAGCACTGCTGCAAGAGACCTGACTGCCTGAACTGAGGACCTTCTTTGGGTAGGTGAAAATTCCTTTCAGCACTGCCCTGTTTCTCTGCTCGCTGTCATCTTCTTGCTGCTTGGCTTTGTTTGCTCTGCTCAGTGAGGGGCACTGGGGGGCATGCCAGGGAGCTGACCTGCCTGGTACCTTTTTCTCGGCAGGCAAATAGGCCCACAAAGCCTCCCTTTTAGTAGTCAGCAGGGCAGTGGAAAGCCACGCCGTGCACTGAGCCAGCAGCCAAATCCAACTTTAATTGGGCCAAAGGACCTAGGCAGAATCAGGCCCAAGGGGAGGTGTCCACATAGTAGCATTCTCATTTCTTCCTTCCCCTGAGTTCTATATTTTAAGCAGATGTTACACTCTCAAATTGCAAAATAAGGAATCGTAATTTTTCATCCCTTGTTTTTGCAGCTATACTTTATTTAAGCAAGGCTCCAGGACTCTACATCCTTTTAAAAAAGATGAAATATGGGTAATGCATGTTTTCAAGTCATGTCTATTTTTTCAAATTCTTATTACATGTATGTACATGTAATTTAAGCATCTGTTTATTTTATTTTAATACATAATGTTTTAATAACCTTTGATTTTAGATGTTGTTACCTGCCCAGAGACCTTCAGGCATAGAGTGGGATACAAATGTAAATAAATAAATAAAATTAATTAATTAATGGAGTAATATGGGGCTTCATTAATGCTCATTTGCATTTTTTACATGAATGTGAACTGCAGACATGCAACATGTTATAGGAGCATGTATATGGCATGGTATTTCTTCATTATTCTCTCCCCGCCCACTGCTGACCCTGTTCAGAGCGTAAGGAAGGATAAGGGCCTTTCTGCCCCTACCTTGAATGATATGGAACTAGCAATCCAGATCAAGGCAATCCATTCCAAGGGTGTGATGGATTGATGTGAACCAGAGCGCCACTCTCTGCATGGCAACAGCTGTTCCAGCGCAGCCCTCAAACCAGCCCCGCAGCTTACAGTACATGAGCTTCAGAGCCAGTCCTCACAGGTCCCAACAGTGAGGAATGAAAGTCCAGGCCTTGGTGTCCCAGGGGGATCCATTTCAGTGGCACAATAAGGAACATCACAGAAATGGGTCCCCTAGTAAACTAGAACATGGAGATGTGCACCTTCTGTCTACTTCCACTTCTGCTGCTAACAAGGTCTGGTAGTGATTTGGATCAGGAGCCACTTGATCTGGATCATACTCCATCTGATGCAGATGAAGTGTACTAGCAGGAGGGAGGGCCCTAGACCCCTTCTTAATCCAGATCCAAGGTAAATTGACATGAAAAATCACATACTTCATGGCCAGGATTCCACTTACCCAGCAAGCTGGGTTCTGGGGAACCACATGGGAGAGGTGCCTGTGCTCGCTTGCTAAATAAGGTGCCTCTTCTGTCTACATTTTGGAGTAAGGTATCTTTTCAGTGACAGACAAAAGCACCTCGTCAATGTTAAAAATTGCACCTTGCAACAACAGGTACCTACTCCCACCACACATGGAGACATGGCAGGAGTAGGTCCCTCCAGTGGTAAGTTGCAATGCAACCCATGTGACTACAAACTGTGGGGTGCTACATACAAACTGTGAGAAGCTTGGGCAAATGACATGTGGAAAATGATCATTGCCACACACCATGGAATATAGGTCCATTTACATGCCATTTGACCCAAAACATTTCAGACTTCTCTCTTGTTGATTGAGTGTGGGCAAATCCACTATTTCACTGCCATTTCACTCTTCTGTTGTTGTTTAGCTACACAAAGCCGATTGATGATTTATTGTAGGAGTTACTCTTAATCATACCTTGGTGCCTGGAAAATTTCTGGGCCCACCCATTTGCAACTTGGAAAGAAAGAAACATCCAGCAATGTGGCAATGACACAGAGAGATCCAAAGGTGGTGAACATTATTTATAAAACAACAACAACAAAAAAAATGATTGCACAATACGCCCTTAAGATCTCTTCAGTCATAATACATAAATATTGCACTTTAGTTTGTGGTTGTATTTAGTAAAGGTTACTAGTTATATTGATGAATAAATGAGTTTATTCTCTTTGTTCTAGTGTATGTGGTAGAGCAAGAAGCTTGAAAAGCAAAGGGGCGCAAGTCTGATCCCCCTGGAATTAGGATCCTTCTGTATCTTTGCCAAGGAAACTGTACAGAATTGCTCAAGGACTCACCTTCTCACATGCTAGTACCCTTGAGCTTTTGACAAAACTGTTGTACAAAAAGGGCTTCCTTGGTGGTAGTGAATTTCTCAGTCTAACTCTCTGTGCAATGTGGGAAAATATTGTTCCTTCTTTGTCCTTTCAGGCATAGCAGCTGCTGCCTTCATCTGGCTATTATGTGAAGTAAAGATCAAAATGAAATTGTTATGAAGTCGAAGAAGAATCTGAAATTTTGCTTAATAAATTCCACTCCACTCAACCCACTTCCATCAAAACCTGCACTCTGAATCGTATTTGACTTTCCCCTTATCTCTTACCAGATGTTTGCAGTACTATGAGAAAATAACTACAAAAATATAGGCCATATTTTCTGTCACTTGACAGAAATCCCATTTACAATGGTTTGGAAGACAAGAAAATATCTCTAAATTTGTGTACGGATTACACTGCTCATTTGGGGTTATATTTTGAGGACTGATATATGCCCTCAATTAGGTGAAAATAAGTCCTCTTCAACCAGAAAAATAACTGGAACGGAAGACGATGCTTTAAATGATGTATGTCTGAAATGGGGATACAAAAACAAGCAGGTTGATGGAATGTGTGTCATTGTGGTAACAAAGAAATAGCAGAAGTGAAAATAAGACTGTTTTGTTTCTGAAGTTCCTTAAGAGCACCCAAGAATTATTCCTTACAAAATGACACAAGAAGAATTGTCTTGAGTGCAACTATGATTGTCCTAAGAACCCATTTTAAAACAACCTCTGAGGGTCCTTCTGCACTGGGCCTTGTGCTAAATTATATTGTAAAATAAGGGGGGGGGTCTGCTGTCTGCATGCTGGTGCTGGCTGGGGAATGATCCTGGTGGGGCATGCCACAGTCTGTATAAGCTGGAATAAACGCCAGTGTAGAAAGGGCCTGAAATAGCTTAGATAGAGTTTATAGGTGGTTCAAGGATTGGATCATTCACAAGCTATACATCCTCTTTGTCATGAACACTCTAGCCTAGAGAAGGTGAATTAGAGATAGGGTGAGAACACAAAGGCCTGGTGCTGCCATTTCTAAGGCACTTCTGAGCCCTTCTCTCTCTTTTTTTGCTGCAGATGAAAGCAGTAGCAGATTAACCAAAGTTAAAAGAGTGCAAAGCAAAACCTAATAGCTGAACATAAGTCCTTAATGTCCATTCCTAATTTCATAGAGCTGAGATATAGGCTGTCATCTCCACTTACTGCTGGAGGAATCTGCCACTACCCAAGAAAGTTTCCACAGCCACCACAGCCACTGTCCACACGTGACAGCACTAGGGTCCTCACGGCAATTGCAGCGCCCCATTCCCCGGCACTGTCTCCAACAGAAGCATCATTTTTGTAGATCACAATTTTGCACCCTGAACAGAGGCACATCTAGCCAGATTTGAAAAGATGGCGCCTCCATTGGAAATGGAGGCAGAGGAGACAACCTTTTCATCAGTGATTGTAGCTGTCCTTCCTGCATGCCTCCCAAGAAAGCACCTCACAAGGTAGGTGGAGACCTAGCCATACAGAAAGCCAGGGAGCCTTTTTTTTAAGCTTTAGGTGGATTTAAGCCAAAAATAAAAAGGATGATTATCCAATAGTTCAAACTCTTTTTAATGTGTTTTTGAGTCCAGGAGCAGCTTCCAAACTACATAAAAATTGTCCTTGTACTCGTGCCTTTCGTTTGATTTAACTGATGAGTTATGCATTGCATAGTTCCAGTTGATATCATTAAGGTAAAAACATCCCATCAACATGAAAGGGGGGGGGGCAAGAAAATCAAATCCTACAGCTGTTCACTTTTACAGAAAAACACACTATAGTGCCCTCAGTGATTACTGCTGGGGCCATATTCAGCATCATTCACCATGAAAGTCTTCAAGCAGATTAACATAGCCCATTAAAATAGCTTCCATAAAACGACTCTGAAGCAGCACATCAAAAGCAAAACTTATGCAAATCTCTAGGCTGGGGAATGACAAGATACTTTGTCTGCAAGATCCGCTTATTAACATCTCCATATAACTGATTGACATGATACATTGTGTAAAATCCATCGTGCAGTCACAAGCTTCTCTGAGTAGGGTGTTTTGCAGCTTATGCGCAGCTACACAGAAGATGAGTAATGAATTATCTGAAGCAAGAAAGACCTCTGGGACCCATAAACAAAAAGGTTTACAGATCTATGAACCAGCTGGTAGTTGATCTCTGTCACTCACAGAAGACTAGTAGCAACAACTAATGGAGTCCTAAGAGACCATGTAAGCTGAACTAGTATAGAAAATGTCTCCTTTTGGCTGAGACACACTCTCCCACTAACTGTGGTTAGCATGGACGTTTTGTCCCATTCCCTCTGCTCCCTCTTTCTAGAAAGAGTTATGCAAGAGTGCATTTACGTGCTAGATTCATGGGTGGTGACTGTGTTTCCACTTACATGTTTGAGCACTCAGAGAAAAGGTTTTAGGTGTCATGCCCCCATTTTCAATGGCACAATGCACCTGCTGGAGGGTGCAATACCTCCCTAAGGCACCTGGGAATACAAAATCACACTCTCCAGAGCAATGCCTTGCCTTCCATGTTATTGGACTCCATGAAGGCCAAAGTGGATGCAATGAAGTGTCCAATAATGAAGCATGGTAGGCAATTTGCACTTTGTGCATGGAGATACAGCCTGTGTGTGTCAGTGCTAATGCATTGGGCCAAGATCAAGGAGTCCCTAGATTTGAATCTCCCTCAGTCATGGAAGCTCACTAGGTAACCTTAGGCTAGTGACTGTCTTTCAACCTAGCCTGCTGGCAACTTTGTGAGGATAAAATGGTTGTGGGGGTGGGTGGGTGGGGAACAGTGTGGACCAAATTGAGATCTTTAGAGACATTCCTTTTTGGCCCTGTTCTGTAGTCCCAATCCTGCCAAATGGTGTTTCATCCACCACAAATCAAAGCGCAGTCTGACAAGAGCAAACCTGCCTCTAGACTGCAAGAGCTAATTGCCTCTTTCCAATTCCTGGTCGTCTACATGGGCAATTCCGTGCAGTTTCCTTGGCAGATACAGAAGGCAGATTGCCACTGCATACTTACAGGAGGAGGCTGAGGATCAAACCAGCAACCCTCTGCTTTCAAATCCGCAAGCATTTTAGAGCAAAGACTATCTGCCTTTAACAAAGTATAACAAGCCCAAATAAACATATGTGCTTCCACAGATACACAATGCAAAAGCAGATAAAGCCACTGGAATTGAGTATCTAGTATTCATATTAATGATTTTTTAAGGATATTTTAATGGTTTTAGAATATTTCAGTCAAGTTTTATGGGTTTGTTTTCTGCATTTTATAGTTTCTCTTTTTTGTGTGCACCACTTTAGTTGTTCCTGAGAAAAAGAATTGATAAATAATTAAATACTCAGATTACCAAAAACTTTCCTCCCCCGAAATTGCTATTTCTCTCCCAAGCACAATGAGAACAATGGATATTTTTTTTCTCTCTGAAAATATGTTTATTTTTTCCTGAGAAAACATATTATGAAGTCGTCTAAACCTAAGACCCTTGGGACTTTTTGGAGCATAAAACTGAAGGGTCTGGAATAAAAGCAGGACAACACCAGTAAATGTAAAAACTTAGAACTTTTGCCTTTTCCATTTACATAGGCAGAGCAGCAGCAAAGTCCCTAGACACCTCCCACAATTAATGCCCCCTCCCAGCTATTTATACAGAATAAATCACATCTCAGGAAGCTTCAACCCCCCTTCTATGCTGACTATTAGACAATCTACAATAGATGCTGTGATAACTCCAGGACTAGTTAGCAGTTTAGAAAGTGCAGCTGTCAGTAAGGGAAAGTTGTTAGAGTGGAGGTAGGTGTGGCTTGCTCAAATCTCAAGTTTGGTCTAATGGTTAGGGAGCCAAACTCTTATCAGGGAATACCGGGTTTGATTCCACCCTCCCCCATGAAGCCATCTGGGTGACCTTGGGCTAGTCACAGCTCTCTTCTGAGCTCTCACAGCCCACCTACCTCACAGGGTGTTCTGTTGTGGGGAGAAGAATAGAAAAGCTTTGTCAGCCACTTTGAGTCCCCTTAAATGGGTGAGAAAAGCAGGGTAGAAAAGCCAAGTCTTCTTCTTCCATGGGGAAGGGGAAAACAGCCCGAGGACTTAGCCAATGAGGGAGCGGAATTCCTGGGGAAGAGGGATAAAAGGACAGGACTGGAGAAAGTCAAGGCTTTTGAATCTGAACACAACTCAGGGGGAGGTGTGGCTTGGATTAAAAGGTCAGGTTCCATTAGTCCTATAAGTAGAGATAGGCAGGGGTCCTGAGTATTGTTAAAGGGATGAGAAAGGAAAGTAGTGAAATCTGTGTTCATACTGTAACTGAAACTTAGGTAAACAAAGTGCTGTAATCCAATAAAGAAATGTTACTGTTGAATTGAACGGCTCAGTGAAATTCATTGGCTTCATCAGCCAGGGGAAAGTAACGGCCACGCTAACTGGCATTTCAAAAACAAAGCTGAATTCTAGGAAGCCGCGGCTGGCGGCGTTATAAAGGGTTAGGCAGCTTGATCAGTGAGAGAAGCTGAGAGGAAGAAGGGAGGATGTTGTGGCTGGGGCAGATTTAGGATATCAAAACCCTGATTTCAGGGCAGAGTCAGTGCCTGGTGAAGGAAGCTTTCCCTGAGAGTTTTCCTGCCTAGGTATTTACGTGAATAAATTTGCATTTGAATTCTTGCATTTCTGCAGTATTTTACTAATGAAAATAGGCTTTTTCAATGGTAAAAAAAACCCATGAAAATGTTCACCCCTGAATGTGAAGGTTTGAATGTTCGAATGAACGACTCAATGCTGAAACAAGTTTTTGGACATTGGTTTTACTTATCAAACAAACCTGAATTTTTCATCCATACACATCCCTATGGTCCTGCCAGGGAGGGAAGGAGGGAGAGTTATATTTTAAATAGGTATTAAAAATATACTATATACTATCTTTTTGTTGTTATCGCCTGCCTTGAGACCCTCCAGTGAAGGACAGGATATACATTCTTAAATAAATAAATAACCCACCCAATATGATGTTGTGTGAGGAAGTGTGGTCAAAGGTGGGACTCAAAGGACATGTGGATTTCATGAGCCACTGCACTGGAGGAAAGGAGAAATTCCATTCCATCTCAAGGCAGAGGGCACTTGGCCTAGAGGGATAGCCTGAGAATCCTCCAGCACAGAACATCTGCACTACATGTAGCCACTTCCATTCCAGACTATCCATCGGCCAGAGAGCAGTGGAGCACAAAATTGTCTAAACATGGCTAGTACACTCTGGCATGTACCCTTCTCACCTTTTCTAGGTGAAGGGTGCATGGGACAGGGCAGAGCAAAGCAGAGCAGCCAGAGTAGTGTGCCACATAGCCCGGTCATGGCAGTGACAGCTGGCATGCATGGCCATGCCTGCAGCAAGGCAATCACTGCTAGTGCCAGGTAAGTTTGGGGTGTATCAGGTGTTCAAAGGGCAGACACCCAATCCATTCCAGTTCTTCTGCTTCTGTGCCTAACAAAGGTATGTAAAGTCCCGGAGATCAAGAGCATTCAATAGCCATCTTGTAGATGTGACAGCTACAACTTGTGCCATGTCTGTACCCTAAAGCCAGTACAAAAGAAACAGAATAATATGCTTTCACTGGTTTTGGCTTCAGTCTCATAAACAAAAGTTAAGTATGCCTGAATCTGGATTTCTTACAGCCTCCAGGAATAGTAGAAGTGATGTTCCGTTAAACAGAGCTTGCACTTTTATATAGAATAAATGACTGTGTAATAAATGATTGTATAAAAACTTGACATTACTAGTAATCCAATACCTTTTTTAGCCCGATGCTTCTGTTCAGCTCAGAAGTATGAGCAAATGGTGGTTGTGACAGTGGGTGTTTTTCCACTGTCAATAGAAGTACCCATTAAGTACCCATTAATGGGTACAAAAATGCCATTACGTACTCATTAATGGGTACTTTTAGTGACAGTGGAAAAACATCCAATTACACACACACAGAGAAAGAGAGAGTTGTCCCACTCCTATTTTTTTTAAATCGGAGAATCTCTTGAGAATTACAGATGAAATGTAGATTCCTAATTACTATAACTGAGTAAGATTTGAAGGCAGATGAAGCCACCACCTTGCAAAAGCTGAACTATACATGTTAGTGAGCATATTGAGGATCATTGAGGACTATATGCAGATGACAATGGATGAAACGAGGAGGAGGAGAAGATAGTTTCCTGTGAATTTGCGTATTCCAGTGTGGTTTAATTTCTTTCATATAAATATTAGTGCATAATTTTTGAGAAGTTCTATTTTTTGGAGTTCTATGCAGAGTGTAGTTTGGATAGCACTCTTCAGATGCTATAAGCAAGTGTTTTACAAACTTATTTCTACAATGTTCTTCAGTCTCTGTGCCGTACCATATATGGGTTTAACAGTTCATCTCAGGGCAGGGCTGGAAAACCTGGTAATTTCTGGATGTTGTTACACCATAATTCCACCATACTGAGAGCTACCCAGACTGTTGGAGTTATAATAAAATGCCATCCTACATTTTTTTTCATCCATACTTTCATAAGAGAAGCCCTGCTGGATCAAGCCGTACCGGCCTTAGTAGCCGGCTGTCTCACCTGTTTAATAAGGGTTTTTGTCATTATTATTATTATATAATGTATTTTTATAATATGCAATGTATTTTGATTTATGTAAACTACTTTGTCTCTGATTTAAGTTGCTGATTATATTTATCTGTCATGTTTCTTTGATGTTATGATTGTATTTGTATTTGAGTGAACCTGCTATGGGGGGTAGGCGAGAAGTTTCATTGTAGGTTGTTGTCTGTGTATATTTTTATTGATTGTATATGTTTTATTGTCAGGCCCTTTGGAAGAAAGGGCATTAGAAATAAACGTTTTATTTATTTATTATTAAGCCACAGCCCATCTTGTCCAGGATCCTGTCTCACACAGGCCGTTTTTGTACTGGGCCTTGTTCCAGAATATAACTTGGAATAGGGACCTGCTACCTGCTTGTTGATACAGACTCAGTGGGGTCAGATTGGAACTGACATTTGGCCCAGTACTGCACACATTCTAAGGTCCCAGATGGAGCATCCACACATGAAGGAGCCTTTTCTTTACCAGAAATGGCACCTTTCATGCAGGAGTTTACCACGTGTCCATTACACGTGGTTTAACTGCACCATGCATGCATTACCACCAGAGCCAGTAAGGCTACAGACTCACCATCCACACCTCTTACTATTTGGAAGAGGTGCAGGAGGGTCACATGACATGTGGCACAAATGTAATGATGCACTGCACTACTGGTTGTCCCAATGATGGTGCTGTCACCGGGGATTGAATGTGACAGGTGTTTACATTTAAAGTAAGCTTAGAATGCTCTAAGTATAGATGCTTAGAACATTCCAGCACTATGCCTCCTGGTTACCAGAGACACAGGGCGATTTCACACTTCCCTTCCCATCTGGTGGACAGGAAAGGTGTGTGATGAACTGACATTGGCTAGTGCTCACTGACAGCCCACCCCCCGTGTGATTGATCACTCACCTGTGATCAATTGCCAGGCTGCTCCTTTTTTGAGTGTGGCACCCTCTGCAACTGCATGTGCATCAGTGTCAACATAGCGATGACACTGATGGTATGCGCAGTCACAATCCCATGAGTCGGTCATTGCACAGCACAGCAGCTCCGATGATGTCCCCAGCTGGCAGAGGTGCAAATGATCACCAGCTGGACACTATCAGGTAAGTTCCGGTCACATTCAGTCATGCTCCACTCTTAGTTCATGATTAGTAACATCTGGGGAGGCAGGGGACACTTGCTACTTGTAAGCGCCTCCTGCAGGTACAAATGCACCTGCCCAGATGTTCACCTATCTCGAACCATGGGCCGAGGTGTGAATTGGCCGATAGTGTGCAAAGATCCATAGTCTCCATCAGCATGCAGATGGCAGCTACCTATTTCAAGAATACCTACTCCCAGAATAAGGGCTAGTGCAGAAAGGGCTATAGCAACCCACCAATTTCTTCTAGGAATTCTCAGAGCAGAAGAGAAAAGCAAACCCTTTACCTGCTTTCAAAGTCCTGGCAATTGGTCTTTAAAGGGTTCCTGCCTGTTTTTTCAGTAATACACTTTCTAAAATGTATTACTCAATGCAATTTCAATAGCAAACTGGCCTGTTTGCAAAACACTTCCTTCCGAGTAATTCCCCTGAAGCTCCCCAACTAAGCAGCCTGAAAATCCCTAACATTCTGAAGAACTGGATTGTTATTGTTTTTACAGACAGAGAAGCATTTTTTTCTGTTTCTAATCAAGCCCATTTGTTTGCCTTGTTCCTTTAACGAGCATGATGGGGGCACTTCTCTCTCTCTGCTCCTCACTAGCACAGCCTCCTAATCATCTTTGGCTGAGCTGCCTGCATTTTACCGGAGAAGTACTCTGTCATGCTAAGGATGGAGGAAGCATCTGGGAGAACCTGAAAGGGATGCGGGGGAGGAAGAGAAAAGAGAGGGAAAGCATTTTGCTAGAGCAGCTGCAAACCATTCAGTAGACCTAAGTGTATGCTGATTGGAATAAATTGTACTGTAGTTTTTTTAGATACTAGGGGACAAAGATGCCAGTCACAGTACAGCAAACTTGCTAGAAGGATTTTCTGCATAATCTATTATGATTTCCTCCTGGTGCATACACACTAGGGAAGTTGCTAAAATCAAAACCAAACATGCTAAAACAATTAAATATGAAAATAGGAGGCAATGGAGACCACTTGTCCAGAGGGTCTTTTTGTCCACTAACCTCCTGTTGCATCTCTCAAAAAAAGAGTAGCATTGGCACCAGGCACAGAAATGCTAAAAGCAGCGGAGGGATCACAACTGCATGAATTTCATCTCAGGTGGTCCACACAGGAGGCTGAGCAGAGAGTGGAGAGTGTTTCTGTCTTAGGTTTGTCTGCCTATTAAATATGTTATCTCTCTTAGTGGTTCTGACTATGGCCTTTTTGCACTTCAATCTGGAGAGATGGTGTTTAAGAGGGGAACCTGACTGAAGTATATAAAATTATGCATGGTATAGAACAGGTGGATAGAGAACATTTCTTTTCTCTATCGCACAACACTAGAACCAGGGGGCACTCTATGAAGCTGATGGGTAGGAAAGTTGGATCTGACAAGGGGAAATACTTCTTCACCCAGAGGGTCAACGGTTTATGGAATTTGCTGCCGGAAGAGGTGGTAACAGCTACAAGCCTAGATGGCTTTAAGGAAGGGTTAGACAAATGTATGGACAACAGATGTATCAATGAGTACTAGAATGAATGCCTAGGTAATCTTTCCTGTGTTTGTGTGTGCGTGCAACATCAAAATTCCCCTTTTCTCCCTTCACTGATTCTCTGCTTTTCCAGAAAAACCTATGTGTCTATAAAGTTAACAAGTAAACTAAGCTTTTTGCTGCTTAAGCTTTTTCGGTCATGGCTGGATTGCTTTTTAAAACTCTCAAGATGCGCAAAAACCAGTGTGAAGTAGGTAAGATGGGTACTTAATACAAAGGAATGAGAATCTCATCAGAAAGAGAATCTTTCAGCAAACCAACAGGCGTAAACCGATCAGATTTATACCACAGTGGAAGGTCACTCTTTGCACAGAACTGCATTCATCAGATGAAGTCCACTGTTATTTCATTCTGCTCAGCGAGTTTAAGTATCTTCTTTTCCCATCAGGCACAAGCTTCAAAGACTCATATGCACAACTCTTAGTTACCTAGACTACATCCAGACCTCAGTTACTTATTCTGCTATATTTGGATACTCCAAAAGGAAGTATAAATATTCTGGAATATCCAAATATAGTGAAATAAATGCCCAACATCTGGATGCAGCCCTATACTTTGGAGTGTTCACTCTGACCCATGATTAAAAGTTTCATCTCTTCTGTTAAGGAGATGATTCAGCCATTCTCCCCAACCCCAGATCACGAACTTTTTTAAAAGCATTTTTCATTCATAACATAGATTTTTTTTACAACATTAGGTAATTTTTCTATATGCCAAATATATGTTTGTTCTGGGTAACTGTTTATAAGGTTCTGTCCTGTTTAGTTTGCCAGGGAAATTCAAGGCAACAAAAGTTTTACAATGGGGCAACATTACAAAATGAGCAACCTCCAAATTAACCTCCATCACACAATACAAATACTAACATAAAAATAAATTTAACACTTCAAAACAACTATCTAATAAGTGCAAAATTAATCTAGTGAAGAAATCCCCAGCCAGAGTCCCTAAAATGAATAAATAAAAGTCAATACAAGAGTAATCTAGATTTTAGATGTATAGACAACAGCACATACAACAACATGGTATTATCTCACAACAGGAGGAATAGGATACTCCACAGTGAATGTCCTTGTGCTTTTTTTAAATCTGTAGTATTGGGTAATAATGCATAGATATTGAGGAAGAAGAAAAATAAGACTTGGCTTTTCTACCCTGCTTTTCTCACCCATTTAGGAGGACTCAAAGCAGCTGACAAAGGTTTCTATTCTTCTCCTCACAACAGACACCCTGGCCCAGTCCCCATTACAAGCTTAAAACGGTTTTCCTAAACCAAAATAATAGAACCGGATGCTAACACAAATTTGCCTGATCCCATTACTTTCAACTTAATCGTGTTCAATCTGGATTCTGAGGATCGTAGGTGGCATACGTGACTCAAGTGGCTACTTTCTAAAAGCCGCTTTAAGGGGCTGCCCTGCCCTCTTCCTCCTGGTGTGAACGGACCTTCACGGAGCCTAGCTGGGTGGCTGGGTGGCTGCTGCTTGCATGGATGGATGAAAAACGGCACCTGGCAGCCAGTGATTCTTTCTCCTCCTCTCCCCATTGCCCAGGGCACACAGCAGCAGCGGCAACTCAAGCCCCCTTTGCCCGCTCACTCCACAGTCACAGCTTAAACATTCACACATCTCACCGAAACTTCAGCTGCTTTCCTCCCTTTTCCCTTTCTAAAGGTCAGAACTTTTAGAATTGTGCAGAATTGCAACATTGTTATCAGGTGTGAAGTGGATGGATTGCTACAGTGTAACGGCTGCTTACGGGGTGGATTTTTACAGTGAAATCACTATCTTTGGAAGCAAGTTATTGGGGGAGGGAAACCCTAAACATGCATTCTCATCCCACTAAAACTGTACTGTTCCCACAGCAAGAAATGTAAAACGTTTCAAGCGCATGAACCAGAGCGAGACCTGTTGAAATGAGTGTTAACATTTACAACAATTTGGGGCAATTTAACACGTGGAAAGGGTGTTAAGCCAACCTGACGTGGGAACTGCAAGGATCGAAACCGTTTTGAAACCATTTTAAGCTTGTAATGGAAACTCCCCCCCTGTGAGGTAGATGGGGCTGTGAGAACTCAGAAAGAGAGTTGTGACTTGCCCAGGATGGGTTCATGTAGAAGTGCGGAATCAAACGTGGTATTCACAGATAAGAGTATGGCTCCTTAACCACTAGGCCAAACTGGAGTATTGTAAAACTTGCCTGGTAGGTTGAAGGCAGCTGCACATTCCCTGAGGAGTTTTAATCCTCTCTGGATGGAGCCACAGCCTGAGAAGCAAGCAGTGTTACAGCATGATGAGCTGGAGAAAAAGCTGGGTACTGTATTGCCACAGAACCAGTCAAATGTTTATGATAATTGAGCACTTTCTGCATCAGAGAAAGAATATGCACAAGTGATTGGCTATTATATTTAATGTAGAGGACTCCTGTCTGAATGCAGGCAGATTTATTATTTAAGATATTTATCTGCTGCTTTTTAGTTTTTAAAAGATCTCAAAGCAGTTTACAAGAAACATTAAAAACAAGGGTAAATGCATTCACAGACTAAGAACGACAATTTAAAAACAATTAAAATGTGTAAGTCAAGGAAGAAGCAAACTTCCACACAGAAAATGCCTAAGGAGAAAGATGCCCTGTTTGCACTTACCAGCCTGGCATGGTGTAATAATACCATAGCCAGCCAGTAAGATTGGAGTGTGGTGGTAGCCACTCATACTCCAAGTTTTAAACTAGCCCTGCACCTGACCAGCAGCCCATTCAGTGTGAATGGCCAAGCTGAATTGCCATGAGAATCTCTGAACTGGCATCTGATAAGCAGTTGGACATTGCCATGGAGTTCCAGGAGCTCCACATGACTGTGCAGTCACAATCACATAATCACACCCCCTCACTACACAGCACCAGAATGAGGGTGTGGAATCTGCCATCCAGGAACCATTCTGGTCAGGCTGTGAACTGCTTTTTAGCAGTTCAAAGCTGGATGCTCAGGGCAGGGCTGCAGCAACTCCAGCTGAGTTACAGCATTGGCCAGGTATGGATGGATTGCTCGACCATATAAATGTGAACAGGCCTTTATAGATCTTTGGCACCTATACGCTGTAAGTGATGAACAGCAGAGGGGAGGGCATTCTAAAAGGAAAGTGCCACCACTGAAAAGGCCCAACCTTGAGCTATTATAAGGTCGTATTTTGTATTCTGTGGGACCTTCAGTAAGACCTCTCCAGACAATCTCAGGGCTCTTCCAGGATTGTAAAAGAAGAGATGTTCTTTAAAGTTTCATTGTCCCAAGTTCTTTGAGGCTTTATATGCCAAGGATAAAACTTTGACCCTGTCCAGAACACAGCATTGGTGACATGACTGTATCCACTTAGAAAGTTTTTTGCCCCAAATACCGGGTAATATGATCACATCTCAATTACATGGCTTAGATGTCTTTTCCATACCCCCAGAGTGCCCATTCTTCATTTCTGTCAGGTTGTGTAGCGGATTTGGAATGGAGTCAGATCCCTAGTCAACCTCAGAGAATAGCCGGACAGTTATTCAGTCAAATAAATCCAGAGACAAAGTATTTCTTTCCTCACTAGAAGGTTCAGCAGCTTTATTTCAGAGTCCTTTTCTGAGAGAGAGTCCTCTCTCTTAAACAAGAAGTCAGTTTTACATAGTAGAGATACTTATATTTTGTAGCCCACAATCTGCAAGTCATCATGAGGTTATAGAATGTCATCCAATTACTGCAACAGCATGAGACTGAATCATAGGACTCTGACTCATTCTGACTCTTTAGTTCATGACTAAGTTAGAATTTTAATTTTGCTTGACAACTTCTGTCTGTTTGGTGCATGGTAGGGCTATATCACCTTCCATGCCAGCCTCTTCATGCTGCCAACAAGTTTTAGCTGCCACTTGGGCAGCCACCCACCCCCCACCCCCACCCTCAACCCATCCTCATGGCTGAGGGTGGACCAGGTTGCATACAAGTCAGGGGAACTGAACAGCATTTTGCAGCTGACAGCACTGTGGGGCCATGCAGTGTGCAAGCAAGGAAGTGTGCAGTCATGTGCAAACACAAGAGAACAGAGTTATGCCCATGTAGAATCTGTGAAATCAATTTACTGTCTAAATCATATTATATCCTAGAGAAATACTTTTTATTTCTACCTCTTCAAATTTCAGATTTACTAAGCTTGTCTGTAATGTCTGCATTAAAAAATTATCTTTATTACAGTGGTATTTCTAAACTTGGTCAATTGTTCAACCATAAGAAACTGATGCCTGATTAATTTCTGTACACATAGCAGTTTATTTAATATTCTTTTGTGTGTGTTTTTTTCCTTTTTCAGACCAAGGTATTTCAAATACAGGTCTTCTCCCTCCTTCTCTCTCCACACATGTGTGTGCATGTATGTGTACACACACACACTTGCCCCTGCTCCATTAAGAAAACAGGTCCACATTAGCCAACAGGCAGCTAGCTGAACATTTGTACTGTACCATTTACATTTAAGCAGAAAATGACACTGATTGTCACTAAATATAACAAGTGCCGTATGCATGTTTCATTGGAACCACAAGCTCAAATTAGCCTGTCAGAATTTCAACATACCCTGATGCAAAGCTGTCAAAGAACACAATTAGCTCAAGCGAATAAAGAAAAGGCTTGTCAAAGCTATCAAGTCTTTATTCTTGATCAAGTCTTGTCCTTTTACTCAGTGTGTTTATTAAATCCAAATGCATTTCATGCTTCCAGTTAGGTCAATGCTTATATTCCTCACCTCATGCCAACACCATCATGTCAGACTTTTAAATGTGTTAATTTTAGCAGGGCAGTGTCTTATTTACACAGCCCTGGATTCTCCATCATCAAGAAGTAAGTGAAAGCTTATCAAAGACTGAACCCTAGTGTTCAGTTGTGCAACAGAAAGGACGTGGTATTAGGCAGTATATTAATCACAGTATAGTAGTAGATTTTCAACTGGATTGCATCCATCTAAGAAAGAATGCAGAGATTCCTCCACATATAGATCAGATACACAGATTTGATTTGTTTCATGTCTGGATTATTTCAAATACAGGTTCAAAAACCTATAATATTGCCAGAAAGAAAATATAGTATACAAGAAAAATTGAAAGCTGAGGAAAAAAAAATGAAAGCTGATATAGCTAATTTCATTGGGTGTGTGTGTTTCAAGATGCTTTCTCCCCCCCCCTATTTATCTATCCCTTCTTCCCTCTGTCTGTCCATCCATCCATCTATCTATACATGCATTCATCTATGAATGAGACTTTCATTGAAAATTACAACTAACATACCTAGAATCCTGCCCTGACTTCTACAAACAAAACCCTCCAATGTTAACATGGCAACTGCTTCACTGAACTCGATGACTTGCCTCCCCAGAAAGAAAAGAAAGGGAGGGAGAAAATTAAAACTGTGAATAATATGGGTCACTGCAAGTCATTTTCTTTTTGTCCCTTTTCCAGTACTTAACAACCCAGATTGATTGGTATTAGGCACTAGGTAAGGGCTTGATTTACCCCAAACGTGTGCCTGACAGTTTCTCTGCACTCAGCTGAGCAGCTGTCAGATGGGTATAGGGGCTGTCAAGTGCACGAGCAGAGCTCCGGTAAATATACAAGGAAAACATTAAATTGTAGGTGTTTGGGGTTTGGGGTTTTTTTCCCTGAAATATGGAAAGAGTATTTTCTTCCATCAAGCACAACTTATTTGATATTGCTACCACAAATGAAATGCAAACAAAGTAACACCATGGGAGGGATTCCAAGCTCCCAAGAATGCTGCATGTTGCTCCTTCAACAGGAAGGAGAAAAAAATGATTTTGTCAATTCCTTTTTTTTCCCCATCCAGGTCTTTGAAAAGTTGCTTTGAAGGATGGGGAACATTCCTCAACAACATCTAATGAAACATTTTGTAAAAATTGCTCTCTAAAAGCACAACTGGACAAATGCAGATGTAACCTTCCCTCATCTTTTGAAACAGGAAGACTACAAGCATGAAAATAAATGTGTCTTCCAATCAGGACCCCTGTTTTGTCTGCTTCAGTTCTTGAAGGATTAGATCCAATGACTGAGAACTTCCAATTACTATTTAACCACAAGTATTGGGCTGCTCAGATTTCTATCAGGCCACAAAAATCTCTATATATCAAATCAGTGAGCACTATTTGGAGGACATTGAATCTAAGAGTGAAAATCTAGTATTAACAAATACTATATAATGAGATTGTTCAAATGGATAAGGTGTTACAATTGCACATGCCTATTAACTGGGAAATGATGAAAGCATTTTGAAAACATCTTAAGGACTGCTCCAAATCATTCAAAGAGTAAGAGCTCAGCTACACCTAAGTTTTAATCCAACTTTGACTTTCAGAGTGAGATAACACAGGTCAGCAAGGTAGCTAGCACCTTTTCTTCCACATTATATAACCCAAAGTTAGATTTATTGAGTTAGATAAAGTGGAATAAAAACTGCTTGCAACTTTGTTGAAAGTGGACTAAAACTTAGGTGTAGTTGGCATTTCAGAGAAGAGATTCTTGGCAAGCCTCAAGGGTTAATGGAATGGACTGAAAAGGAGTGACATGGAATGACAAATTTCTTTGGGAACTTGTGCAGAGCAGAATGCTGTTCTATTAGTTTAGACTGACACAGCAGAAACCAGAGTAGAAGTATTATATGAGGAAATCCCCCCATAGGTTTTGCAAGTATTTACATACATGACAGCATTGCAGTTCTGTACTGTAACACAGCTTCCCCCTGCAGACATTACAAAATCTTGTGCAACCATTGCTAAATAAAACTTCAGATGCACAGAGCAGGGAACTGAAAGAGCATAGCTAATCTCTCAGTTAAATATTAATTAGACAAGAACAGAAGATGAAAATGCTTAAAACAAATGTTCTTGGTAGTATTATTAAATGTTAACTTTTATGCATACTAAATCATTTTGTAGCCAGTTAAAACGGCTTTTGTGGTCTAGCAAATGCATAATTAATATACTTTTTTCTTGCCATTGATGTTTAATAATTAAATTGTATGCCTAAAATTTAGACAGCAAAGAAGAGAAGTCATTTGGAAAAAAAAAAGAGTGCCATGTCTCATGAAGAATGGTACAGAGATTAATCATTTCTATTAAAGCTTTGTTATTGTAATTTATGTTGCTATTCCAAATAGCAGCCTGTTTAGATTTCTTTAAGATCTGATACAGAGTTATTAAGCTGCTTAGCCATTTCCTGCACCCAACACGTTATTTTGCGTTTCATTGTATGGAAATCTGCATGCATGGAATTGCCAGTACTGAAAACTTTTTATTGCTTTTAGGTAACTCCCACACTGGGCAGGTAGGCCACACTAACAGCCTATGGCTTTGGTCACACCTTCTGTCTACTTTCAGAGTGAGAGAAAAGATCAGCAAAGTGACAAGCTGTTTTCCTTCAGTTTTAAACTCAGAAAATGTACCTGTGGGATGAATAATGTGGAAAGAAAATTACTAGTCACTTTGCTCTGAAGGTGGACTGAAGCTGGATTAAACCTTAGGTGTGACCACAGTCCATGAGGAATGCATAAGGACTAGTACACTGTGATGCCGTGCCCACCAAGAAAGAACCTTGTTTACATGGGATGAAATGTTGGAGTGGGCCGTGGTTCTAAGGGGAAACTGCTTTAAACTGTTTCCCCATGGCTCACATCAACAACATTGTGTGCAAAGTCCATTAGCTTTGTGTTCAATATCATTCACATTCACTAGCCATGAGCTCACTCTCAGCCCTAAAGAGTAAAACATTTACCTGACACACAGGCTCTGTTCAGACATAACAAAAGGGGCACTTCAGAAGCCCCTCAGAGAGACACATTTTTTATTATGCTTAGACTCTATTTTCTGACAAAAATCATAAGGTCCTATTAGGGTTTTGACCACAATAAAGTGCACAATAAATTCACATATTCCTCTCAATTTTTGTGATGGAGGAATGACCTCCTCTTTGAATTTCCTAGATGCATGAGTTCATTAAGAAGAGAAGTAGCACTGAGGTGTTTTATAGGGATTAATGTTGGAGACACCTATGGCTTGTAAGATGGAGTAGTAGATGGGGGAAAGTGACAACTGATATCTTCAATTGCAAAAACCCCTCCAAGCCCTACATTGCATTAGTTACAGATCAATCAAAGACAAAACCACATTTACAACTTCTCCCCACTCTACTGGGAATGCTGGCACGTCCTGGAAAGTGAAGTATTTGCAAAAGCAATTACTTCTACTTAATTGCATTTGCAAATGTGCTTATATTTTCCCTTTACTTCTGTGTTTCTTCTAGTACATATCAAGGGAGCTTCTTATTCTGATCTAGACCTATTAACCTGCACGATAATCCAAACATGAGCAGGTGAAACTTTCCCAGAGTGAAAGTATGGAAGGGAAGCCTTCCTGCTAAGTTTCTGGCTGCCATAACATAACTGAATGCACATAAACACTGCCAGGGGAAAAAAAGGTAGAAAGCCATACTCTGGCTGTTAATTACAACCTTATTGAATGAAACAACTGTGCCATCCATACTGCCAGCTGGACAAAGTCACACTGGAGTGCATTCATCTGTCACATTAATGACAGCTATTCAGAAAACTGATGTTCTGAAAGCTAGCCCAGACAGCAAGCCATGCAACGTATCTAGCTGCTAATGTAAAAGCTGGGACCAAGACATGTTCTCAGCTGAAAATGCCAATACGGAATAACATAGCATGTGACTGACAAGTATATAGAATGCATCTCCTTTGAAAACCAGCCCAGAGGCTTACTACATGTCAGTAATGGGACCATTTGGTGAAGGGTGGGATATAATGTTGGTCGGGGGTGTCAGCCCTCGTTGGTATTAAATCAGCAGATGCGCGGTCATGTTGGAAAGACAAGCTCTGCTGTCCCGGAAAACTTGCTGGCATCTCCGGAGCTGTCCAGCCTTTTCAGGAACTCCCTCCTTCTTCTGCCCGCAGTTTAAGAAACAGACTGAAACAGGAGTTCTCTCTCTTCGCAGAGGTTTATTCTTAACGGTTGCTGCATGTACAAGTATACATTTCTTCATCCAAGCTCTCTTCCAGCAATCAACAACAATAACACTTAACCAGCAGTGTATAGGCACTTTTATACCTTTTTCTTATCATAGCTGGTGACTCACTTCCTGAGTGTTGCACAAGCCTGTGTTGCAAGTGTTGCACAGACTTACGCAATTCTTGCTCAATCCAGCCTTGCTCAATCCAACCTTGAGCACTTTGTTGATAGTCACGCCTGTGACTCTTTGTTACCTTTGCCAGCACATCCGTGCATTTTCCTTATACGGGCTTCCCTGCCTAACATATAAATTTCCTAAATAAATAACGTAAAACCTGGAAAGAGGAATCAGTCTAAATGCACCAGTCTAGAAGAGGAAAGAAACACTTGGTAAAGAAATTCTGAGTTTCAGTATGTTTTTATTTATGCCTAGGTTTATTTAATTATTTTTTCCTACAGGAACTCTAGGCCTCGTTTCCTGGAAAATGTCACTTGAGCTTCATCAGGATAACACTTACTTAATCCTCATTACTTGGATAATCTAAAATAAAGAATGGATAACCCAGAAAAAAAAAGTGCCTGGATGTGCTTTACTCCAGATTTTCCAAATAATATGGATTAAGTTAGTGCTATCTCAATAAAACCAGAATGAGAATTCCTCAAGACAATACCCTCCAATGTAAATCTGTGAGTTAGAGGAATTATAATTAAGAGATCCATTGACTTTCATTGTGATTGACCAGCTGTTGAGGGTCATAGTCTAGCAGCATGCTTTTATGGGGAATTAGCTTGGACTAACACTGGCCCAAAAAGATATTGAAAGTGCTAATGGCTTTACAATGATAAAATGGAAAAAGTGCTGTCAAACAGTTCAAAAATACTGGCGAAAAGGGAATCCCAAGAAATGACATAATTAATATAAGCACAAGGTCACAGAAATGGTCTGAAGAAGAATAGATGGTTCGGCACTATGGTTATGCAAGTAGCCAATTTCCCCCATTCAATTCAGTGAGAACCAAATGGGAACATATTTGGCTTAGAGTGACACCCACCCCACCCCACAAATGTGGGGGTATTCAACCAATAGGAAGGGGCCAGCCACCCTCGTGAGGGCAGCTGGCCAATGGGAGGCTGTGGTGCACGCATGCGCAGTGGACGCCGGGCCTCCCACTGCCAGAAGCGGCCCGGCAGCAAGGAGGTAAGATGCCAATCGTGAGCATGTGACCCTGGGTAGGGGTGTAGGTTGCGGCTTCCCCTTGCAAGGGGGAAGCTGGGGATTCCAGCTGCCTGCCTCCTCATGCTTGCTCCAATGGCAGGAGGCAGGGAGGAGGGCCCAGCTGTCAAAGAGGGAGACCATGCACTCTCCCTCTTTGACAGGGCAGGCCCTTCAGAGGTCCGTACAACACCCACCCCTATCCGTTTCCCCATCCGGCCCTGCTGCCGCCGCCCTGCACATATGCAGACACGCAGGGCCTCGAGAATCTGTCTCTACTTGGGAGACATTCTCGGAAAAAACGCTTCACCAGAAAATGGATCTTTATAGATCCGTTTTCTGGTGGCAAATGCAGAAAGGCCCATAGTCTGTATGCTAATGCAGACTACATCTGGCTTTGGGACGGACCTACCATAGGTGCTGTTTGCACTTGGCTTTATTCTGAAATAGGGGCCTGCTGTCGACATACTAGTGTAGGCTACAGCAGGCCCCAAGTGAGGTATATTCCAGAATATGGTCAAGTGTGCAGCCCCATTCTCTGCACCAGCACGCAGTGCAGAAAGGGCCTAAGACTCATGGCAACTACATGAAGCATTATGTGCAGTTTTCTTTACCGTCTAATTCTGATAAGGGAACTGAACCTGAAACCTTAGGCATATAAAGCAGATGTTCTACTGTGGAACTATGTCCAGAATAACTCCAGGCATGCTTGGTTGTTTTGCCACCCATTCACAGATTTAAAAGACTTTTTAACAACATCTTTTTACTGTACACTTACCATAGAATGCCCTGCCACTACTGCAGGCAATGGAGCATCCCAGCTGGCAAATGGAAAACCGCTCTGAAGGGATGCCAAAGCTTCTGATCCTCCTGTCTGGTGGACCAGAAGCCACTGTCTCATCCCTTCACAGCTTCTAATCCTCCCATCTGGCAGACCGGAAACTGCTACAGCATCTCTCTCACCTAAACGGTTGGAATCTAAATTGCTAAATGAGCTTAGCCACTTTTAACAAACAAATACAATTGTTTCAACAAACGTCATACTCCCAATATTTTTTAGAATGCTACACAGAAGTAGAATTAATATTTTTATGATTATGTTTAGTTATTTTCATTGTATTTTCATGATTTTATATGCTTTTACTGAATCTTGTGACCCATCCTGAGACCTTCAAGTGAAGGGCTGGATATAAATATTCAGTGAAACCATAGCCAAGTACCACAAGCATAAATTTATCTGTATTTTCATTCAAATGGCATGAAAAATCCTATCCCTACATTTGTCAACATGCTCGTCTTTTATTTTTATTTTTATGCCTTCAGCCCACAGGTGATATTTTTTACAGCCATGGCTTGTATTACACTACCACCTAGTGGATGACTGAAAGGAAAAAACCTTGTTGTGGTTTTAACAAGTACATATTGTAAGGATTGCTGTAACACATGAATCTGAAATGTTTTTGGTATATATTGGGCATCATTAACACCAGAAGAAAGAGTGCATTCACGTACAATGTTTGTTTTAAAGCACCTCTGATGTGACTTAGAGATGGTTTGCAGGTGTGATCGTTCACACAATGATCTGCCCCTCTCCCCTCTCATGAGCACTCTTGGCCTTGTAGTTTGCAATAGGTTAACACCTGGGCAGGTGCGTCTGCAATTGCATGAGGCATTTACATTCTAGAAACGCCCCTGCCTGCCCAGATGTTGACCTATCGCAAACTAGTGGTCATGCACAAAATTGCACATCACATGCACACTAACCATAACTAAAGACATAACGGTGACTATTCACAGAATTTTCTGTGTGAGGGGTCATTTGAGGTGCCCCCAAATGCAACTGTGCATGCACAGAGTGTCATTGGTGCCATGATGCCGGTGCACTCACAAGTGCAGTTGCAATGGACACTGCAACAAGACGGTGGTGCCCTATGAGAGATCAGACATGTGCCCAGATGGAGTTAAGTTTCTGGATGTATGGAGCTTAGGCTGATGTGTACTACCATTCCCAGGTGGGAATGCTAGTACATGTTAAGACTGTTCTGGACTATGGGCAGAAATGCCCCAGGCACCTTTAAGCTGACCATCTTATTGCTGAACCTATTCTCTCTGTGGGCTTGCTCAGCAGGGCACTGAGATGTAGATCATAAGTAATCCTTTAAAAGGCCTCCTGGTGTCTTGGGAAGGAATGTATTTATTTGATTGAGCAAGTCAATCATAATTCATCTTGTGTTTGGCTATATATTTTTTTTAAAGCATGAAAATTAAAGGGTTTTCTTGGTTGCAGTTTTTGGTCCCTTCATTTCATCTCCTTTGGTTGCAATTTTTTGTGCCTACATTTTCTGTTGCTCCTCCTTCTCACTATGTGGATTAAATACACATTTTGATTTTATTCTAAAAAGAAAAAAAGTAGCACTTTGCTATGGAAACCGTTGGGACAATTTCACTTAATTATCACCTTAGTGGGACTCCTAGAAACTATATCGGTAGAATAATGATTTTTAGTTCTAGGATTCCTTTGGGAAAGGCTAAAAAAATATAGTGCAAGTAAATGCAATATGCTGTTTAGATTGCAACCTAGGATTATAATTTTGCTTATCTTTGTGACAAGTCCATATCTTTTTATTAACAACAATACCTCTCAATGAAAGCTTGATTTTTATTATTTATTTGTTATATGCATACAGTTAACCAATAGCTTAAAATATATTAATAAAACTATGCTATGCTTGGAATTTCTTGGAAACAAATATCTTTTGATCTAACTGTTGCTTCTGCATTATGGAATCAGTTTTATTTAAAAAAATCACTACTGACTTAAAGTTTTTTTTTCCAATTAGGATACCTCTCCTTGCCATCTTAATTGCCCTTCCTAGTTAAGTTCTCTCAAAATGAGAGATAATTAATAATAGTGTTCCTTAAGGGCATCTTTAGACAGAAGGCTAATAGGTTAATTATTTTGTACTTTTGCGTGTTTGCATTAAGAAGAAGAATATGAGCAGGTAATTAACAAATATAGTTTAGTTTACAAGAACAAAAACAAAAAATATATCTGTTGAGAATTTCAGTGTTTTTTTCTTTTACAACTAAAAATAAAGATATTAAAGATTTGTATGACTTGATTGCCTCTGAAGTAGAAAATGGATCATAATTTGCAACTTGTAATGACTTCAGTCTGCCAATACTTTTACCATTTAGTCAAAGGGAAGCAATAAAATCTTTCACTTATTTATGCTAACAAAGATCTTGGACGTACCTGAACAAACTCCAAATGAAGTGACAGATTCCATGTTACAGTCATGACCAGTAAATTATTACAAGTGTTTTGATGGTAATCAGAAATATTCTATGAAGAGTCATTGTACGACACTACATATGTAACAGACATATGTCTGTTGAATAAAATGCATGTATTCCTAGATTCACATGGGCCTTTCTTGATTTATAACTTCTCCAGTGAAATATCAGAATATGATCTTTCTAGATATTCAGAGGGGTCTTCTTTCCCTTCAGGTGTCAAGAAGTCCTTCATCAACCCCCACAAATTCCTAAAGAAAAATAGAACAATTTAAAAGAAAAAAAACATGATTGAAATGGTGCAAATGCTTCTCATGAACATTCAACTTTTATGTGCTTTATTGCAAACAATAATCCTCAGATTTTGTGAAGCCCTAGTAATGAGATCCTATCTTTTTATTAATCCACTAATATTTAGAACTCAAGAGAGGATGAATTAACAATTCAGCTCTTTCTTGGTGGTAACAGCTACCAGCCTAGATGGCTTTAAGGTAGGGTTAGACAAATTTATGGATGACAGATGTATCAGTGGCTACTAGAATGAATGCCTAGGTACATCTTTCAGGCTGGGGAGGAAAGCAGGATTCTTCTAAGGCTATTTGCTGGGATTCGACAACAGAAAAAGATTTGTCCTTGTCTCAGCGTAAGATGCCCATGAGCATTTGGTGGGCCTGTGTGTGATAGGATGCTGGACTAGATGGGCTGTGGTCTGATCCAGCAGGGCTTCTTTTATGTTCTTATGGGATGGAAAGCTTATTTTCAGTTTGTTGTGATGAGTTTTGAAGCCCTTTCTGCGCTTATCTGGTGATGGGAGAGACTGAGTCGACACCCTGGGAACTCACTTGTGGGGTTCCCCAGGGGTCAATCTTATCTCCCATGTTATTTAATATCTACATGAAGCCACTGGGAGAGATCATCAGGAGATTTGGAGTGAGGTGTCATCAATATGCAGATGATACCCAGCTCTATCTCTCTGTACCATCTGAATCAGGAGAGGTGGTTGAAGTGCTTGACAGGTGCTTGGAGGCGGTAATGGGCTGGATGAGGGCCAATAAATTGAAACTGAATCCAGACAAGACAGAGGTGCTGTGTGTCACAGGCTCTCGGGTCCAAGTAGTTGGGAGATACCCTGTCCTTGATGGAGTTACAATATCTGGGAAGGGACAGGTGTGAAATTTGGGGGTACTCCTGGACTCTGCGCTAACACTTGAAGCTCAGGTGGAGGCCGTGGCCAGGAGTGCCTACTCCCAACTATGGCTGGTGCGCCAATTGAAACCTTTTTTGGGCAGAGATGACCTGGCCACAGTTATCCACGCTCTGGTAACCTCCAGGTTGGACTACTGTAACACACTCTACATGGGGCTTCCCTTGAAGACGGTTCGGAAGTTGCAGTTGGTGCAAAATGCAGCGGCCAGAGTGCTGACAGGAACATCTAGCCAGACACATATTACACTGGTTCTAAAAGAACTGCACTGGCTGCCAATTCACTACCGAGCCCAATTCAAGGTGCTAACTTTGACTTATAAGGCCCTAAATGACTTGGGCCCCAGATATCTAAAGGAGCGCCTTCTCCCGTATCGACCTGCCCGTGTTTTAAGATCTGGAGGGGAGGCCCTTCTGGTGATCCCTCCACCTTCATTAGTTAGGTGGGTGGGTACCTGGGAGAGGGCCTTCTCGGTGGTGGCCTCCAGGTTGTGGAATGGTCTCCCCCTTGAGGTGCGTCAGGCCCCTTCTTTGTTCCTATTCAGGAAGGCGGTGAAAACGTTCCTATTCACGCAGGCCTTTGGTTAAATGTTCCCCACACTTCCCCTCACTGAAAATCACTGCTGTTTTTATCTTTTCTTGTATTTTTAAAACTGCATTTTAAAATTTGTTTTGTTTTGATACTGTTTTTTATACATCTGTTTTTAAATGCTGTGAGCCGCCCAGAGACCCTCGGGTATGGGGCGGCATATACTGTAAATTTAAATATAAATAAATAAATAAATTATCTGCAGTAATTCTGAATCAGTGAATCCAGAATAACCAGGCTCCATTCCATGCCCAACATGGAAGTGCAAACATGTCCCATAATAGAACCTCACTATTCTCCAGTGTTGCAGTTCTACATGGAAGACAAGAGTAAATAGGCAAATACAACTTTTTGGTTAGGGTTAAGGCGGATAGCTCCTGTGTTTCTAACCAAATTGATTACCCGTGCATGTCACTCCAGTAATCAGATTGGGTGGAGGGAAGAGAGGCTTCCAATTCCTGCCTGCCTCTCCTGCTATTTGTCCCTGACCCCTTCTATTAACCATCTTCTGATTGGAAAGTCTCTCTCCCTTTACTTAATATGCGGTGACCATTCATTTACCCAGTGGTGAATGAAAATAACTGAAAGATAGGGCCACTCCCATCTATTCTTGCACTTGAAATACTATAGATAATTCCTGGCCCTGAAAAAGAATGCTGGGAATAATTCTCATTAAGCCCTGTAAAGCAAGACTCACCTTTGATTCTCTTTAGTAAATTTGAGCCTCTTTAACATATCTGTAATGCTGCTTTCAGTGTCCTACAAAATATAAAATAATCAATCCTGAGAGTCTAACCCCTTTGATAGAAACAAAACTAATACGTTTGTATCAGAAATAGTCACACACTATTTATGGCTTGTTTTAGTTTTCATGGATTGCTGTGTAGGTTAACAAGAATTTTTATGGTTTTTGGCATGTTAAATAGCATGATTGCTGGTAGGGATTCTGTAATATCTAAATTCCTGTTAGCCACAGAATAGTGATGACAAAAAAAGTCTGCATTTTCAAGTATGCTATGCAAGGGAATGGCAGATAATGGAGCTTGGTTATTAACTCTACTGGTCTATTTTTGCCCAGGAATGGCTTCTTCCTGATCTGCAAGCATGAGATTCAGCTCTGTTGCAGGCGCTTCTACTAATTATATCCTCTGCCAAGGCAGGGGTTGGGTCATGATGACTGAGGCCTGGTACCACTGACTATTGGCAGCATATAGCTTTAAGAGCAGATGGACACAGGCATGGGCCACATGATTGCTGGCTTCAGGGGCATGTGCTGTTCCTCGGCATGCCAATGCAAAAGCCGTCCAGGCATTACATGTGTTTTCATGACCAGTGACCATCTGGCCTGCACCTGCAACCACCTGTCCTTAAAGTTGTCAGCTGCCACTGGGACTGACCTAGTCCTAACTCCTACAATATCCAAGGCTGCATCTGGACAGTAGTAATTATTCCATCCATTCTGGGATATCCATGCTTTATTATGGAATATCAAAATATAGCAAAATAAATAATCAACATCTGGATGCAGCCCAAATCTTATTTAATTCTGCTGGAATAAAATTTGAATTTCTTGTTTGCCTGCTTAAAACATTTGAATACAACTCTTTATGAAACATTCTGGGCTACAATATAAACAAGAATTAAAACCAATTGCTCTGTCAGTGATCAACAATGCAGGTAGTTTAATGATAATCATTTCCCAATACTAGTGCTGCTGATGCCTCAGCACTGATAAAGTAATATACTGTAATATCATGCACAGGTTTAATTAGTTAAATATTAATTTTAACAGATATTATTACCATAAATAGTATTGAATTATCTAATAATGGAGTTTGTTTTCTTGATGTATTGAAGAAGCATGTATCCCCCTCCCCCAAAAAATAATTAATACCTTTATATGTTTTCTAAGAAACTTGTTAGATGCATTGAGCTTTGAGGCTTCAGCCTGCATTAAAAAAAAAAGCTACATTATTTCTAAAACACTTTATGACAAATCTGTAAGGTGCAAGCTGTCTCTTAAGGAGACAGGCTGATTTAGTGATTTCACTCAGGCAGAATTTTCTCTCCCTTTAAATTATGGAACAGCATCTGAACGTGTTAAAAGTTTCCTGCAAAAATATCCAGTTTCTCTTGAGTGATAGAATAACAAGGCTCAGTAGCTCCATCTGTAAATTCTGCCAAGCTTTTTGCCAGTCAAATCAAGTTTTAAAATCTTTATCATTCAGTTCAGTTTTGTAACTCCAAAAGAGTTTGGACTCTCCCTTTGAAATCCACTCCAGTTAGTTTCATTGTTAAATTTACCCGTTCACTATAAGACCCTAGTTTGTGTGAACTGGAGGTTAAATCTTCCAGGAGGCATTCCCACACTTTGAATATACAGCACTAAACTGAAGGGAAGCAGAAGTCATACATTGTCTATGGATCTCAGCTACTCTTCCTGAGAACGGCAAATTGTAGTTTAAGTTTCCATTTTTTTCCTGACATTTTCTCACAATTCCCAGGTAAAGTGCTTGATGTGGGGAGAACAGGAATGATGTCCATAAAAATTATAGATCTTACCTCTAACTCCTTAACAGTCTTCTCACGGATGCTTACAATGCCAGCAAAAGTCATAGTATTTTTAATTTCTTTCTCCATTTCCTGAATCTCCTCCCATTTCATGATAATTTGGCACCTCAAGGATATAAGTTGTTCAGCACTTGAAAGAGGGGCCTTTGCTTTCTCTGCATCATCAATTTCCTTCTCTGCAAGAACAAACTAAAGACTGTCACTGAGACTGGCACACTACGCCTGCCACTTTAGTAGGTAAAGATCCCTCAAGCTAAGATGGTTCCCCAGGGAATATAGCTGCATGCTCACTATAGATCTTGGGTGCCCCTAGAATGTGGGTCTTCTTGCCCTTACCAGCCAAGTTTGGTATAACTTGAAGTGCAGATGGCTAGAGTAAGGCAGGACGAATCAGCATGGCAATGTTTGCAGCAACATCCAGCATGAACCCAGATATTGTCATAGCAATCAGTATCATGCACATGACTGCACAGCCATAGTCATGCCATCACTCCCACCCACTGCACCACACCTAGAAGAGGGTGCTGATGCTGCAGTCCGGTCAAACCAGTTCAGTGAAGAATGGCTAGATTGCTCTGGGAAGGGGCTAGCTCCCTCTAGTGTGTTGGCGGGTCACTAACAGGTAAGTGTGAATAAGCCCTGTCTCTGGGCTGTGGCAGGGAAATATCCCCAATCACATAAGACTTAGTAGCCCACAAGATGCGCAAAATTCACTCTTAGAGTCAACTTAAGTGCTGGGTGTGATAAACTGTTCCACGGATAGATCATGTCCTGTTTTGCTACAACCTCTACTGGGTAGAGCAATAGCAGTGGGGGAGAAAAATTACTAGAGGTCATTCCTCACAGCCCAATTTAATATCAGACTGTAAATGGCTAATTTCTGGGCCTGCTTGTGCCCCAGCCCTAAACTGAATCATGAAGAATCCTCAAAGGTTCTAAATCCAAGGCTTCAGATGTGGGGAGTCCTGGCTGCGTAAATGGTGTCCCTCCTGTCCCTCTAACAAGACTGAAGCCTTTTTAGCAACTGTCTTTTTGAACAGCTCCCTAGAATTTGCATAGCAAAAATGTAAAGGTGGCTTTTCATTGCTGCCTTCGGAAGAGGTGCTAAAAATTGAACCTGGAGCACCCTAAATGAAAAGCAGATGCTCTACTGCAGAGGCCCCAGCCCTTCCCCGCCTACAGCTTTAAAGTTCTGTGACAAGCACAACAAGGGTAGAAGGCCTCTCTGCATGCTTCACTTTAATATAACCCAGGTAACAGAACACAAGTACTTTGTTGATACAGTTCTTCAGAAGAGACAAACACGTAAATATCATTATGCAAAGAAATGTTGTTACTCACCTGATACTTGTGACTCAGACTGACTCACCCACAGTTCCATTTCTAACTCATTTCTGAGCCTAAATGTGAAGAAAGGGGTAAAGAAGAGTCTGAACACAATAATATAACCCCCAACAGCAGTCTTTTTTCTCAGTATTACAGAAAAGTAAAAATGAAGAGGCTGACCTAAATGAAAGCCTCAAAACTGGAATCATTTTTGAACTGAGGACTTGCTTCATCTTTGCTCGTTAACCTCCAAAGAGGTTTGCCTAATTTAAGACTACATAATGTATTGGCTGAGCTCCTCCCTCTCTGCCTTCCATGCGTGCAATTCTTGCAGCAGTAGAATTGAAGAGAATCATTTGGGCTAAATCTCCACTTTCAGAGCAAGTAATGTGTAATGCAAGGTGCCATTCTCTGAGTATGCAATTTTGCCACCCTCAATGAAGGCACCCAAGAGTGTTGTCATGCCAATTCCTTCTCAGGATTGCATCAGGAGGGGCCAATGTTCAGACACTACCTCCCCATAAAAGTATCATGCAAACCTTACCTATATTTTACTAATGTGTTTGCTTCTCTCCCCGCCCCCTCGCTTCATTGACCTGCTGACATATACTTGATGTGCCATGCTACACATTCCCCATACTAAGCATATATGCTTAGTATAATCATTTTACAGTTGGGTCTTTCCAACTCAGATGCAAAGTTCTGGAGAACTGTGAACAGAATTTGTTAAGAGCTATGCCACTTGTCCACCATAGTGTATGTTATTGTCGACCTTGGACTTGCTTATATGCAAACCCTTTGATAACATAATTTTATATTCCATTCCTATTTGCAGAACCATATTACAGAAGCAATTGCCAGAAACAGAAAACCTGAAGTTGGAGAAACAATGTCCATGTCTGCATCCCTGTTACCCAAACACGATTTACATAAAACAGTGGTTCCATATAAGAGCAATATAAAAGTGAGGCATAAAATCCAGACAGGTGTTAAGATGACCATTGTAAAAATGTCATGGGATTTTAGTTCAGACAACTGTGTCATTTACAAACTGGTTTTCAGAACTATTTCCTATTCATATCTGGATCTATACTGAGATAGAGATGTAGTTAGGGACAGAGATATTTCAGAAAGCCTATGTTCAGATTCTCTACCCTTGCAGTTAATACAATATGACAAATTCTGTTTACATTCTGATTTTCATAGGCATAGTCTGAAATAGATTAAAGAATTATGTACAAGAGATTAAGGCTGTGGTTATAATACAGCCAATACAGGTTAAGGCCCATTATATATCTCAAAGTAAATAGCCCAGACACCATGAGTACAGAACAAGGTCATGCACATTGAGACAGCTTGTTCTGTCCTAAGTCCTGTGCTGGTTCTAAAACTCACACCAACACTGGGGCTGGCACAGGGAGGCTTCAAAAGCTCTGAGTGCCTGGGAGACCCCTTGCCATGGCATGCCTTGTTGCCCCAGCACAATGGACCCCAATACTACACTGGACTACAGAAGCATGCCATCCTCATGTTAGGCTGGAAAGCCCATATAAAGAAAATGTAGAGATGTGTGCAGAAAGGTAACTAAGTGTCACAAGAATCACCAGACTATCACCAGACTGCTGAAGGCTGAATGAAGTAAGCCTTGTGTAATACAAAGGATGTGAGTCACCTTCTTGTGATAAAGGAAGTGTATAAAAGTGATCACACACGGCTGTGTGTTGTTGATTGATTGCTGGAGAGGGAGAGAGATGCAACTGCTAAGATGTAACTGCTACGAATAAACAAAGCCTCTACGGAGAAATCGGTCTCAGTCTGTTTGCTTCGGCTGTGGGCACAGAAAGGAGGGGCCTCCTGAAATATTGGACAGCTCTGCTGAAGGAAGCTGACAGCCAGCAAGCCGAGAGACAGACGCTTGTATTTTCTAGCACGGACGTGCAACTCTGCAAAGATTTATTACCAACGGGGGTACCTGACACCCCATTACCTCCTGACACCTCACGCCTTTGTGCTCCAGTGTACCATCCCCTAGAATGCCAGTAGATCTTGGAAAAAGAGGTCTACCTGTATATAGGACAAGCCTGCCATTTTGGGCCTCTTGGTTAATGCTCCATCCTGTGCAGACAGAGTATATGAGCAGGAGGTGGGACTTCCCTTAGACCACACCAGCATGCAGTAGGGAAGCTCCTAGTAAGTATGCTAGTCTAGTTTACCAGTGAGTCCAGAATTATCCTATATTTGCACTGCACAGCTGCAACTCAGAACACAGGGAATTTAAATGCTATTGGACATACTAGCATGTTGAATGTCTCTTTTAGTATCGCACCTATGATGCACCAGCAATTCCATAGTCTGTTCTGTGTCATGCTAACTGGCATATGATAAGTGAGAAAATGATATATATAAGGTAATTTTAATTTTTATGGAAAGAATAATGAGGAGTTCAAGAGCAACACTTAGAACCCTTTTCTATACAGCTTCTGCCTCAATAAAATGTTTCTCAGAAGCCATAGTTGGCTGTTCATTGAGATCATTCTGGGTGGCACATACTGAGAAAATCTCTTGACAGATTCTTTCTGCCAAAATCTCAAATCTATGTCCAGTGCCTAGAACAGTGATGGCCAACCTATGACACGTGCATCACAGGTGACACGCCAAGCCCTTTTGGGTGACACACCTGGTCACCCTGGCACCTGGGCGTGTAGTGCTTGCTTGTTCTTGAAGTGTACAAAATACCAACTTTCAATTGAAGATTTAGCAAACAAAATTCAGCAACAAGTCACTAATGTAAAGAATTGTTTTTGCTTTTAATACATATCAAAAATATAACTTTTTATTAGAGCTACAAATATCACAAAATTATGGATATTTCTAGATGTGATACAGCACCTAAGTTAAGCTAGGTTTTCTTGTGAATTTTGACACACCGAGCTCAAAAGGTTCACCATCACTGGCCTAGAGACTAATGGAATCTATTGCTTTTCCACATATGGGGTATATATAGTGTATGAAGTTCTCTCACTTACAGAACTTACTCTTCATTTCTCGTCAAGGCCAATTTGATTTTCTGCACAAGAATCTGTATCACATTCCTGTTCTCTTCTATTTCGTGAGTCAGCACTGTTCTCTTCTCCATGCCTTTTATTTGATTCTGCAAGGTCTGTTTTATTGTAGGAAACAATGAAATATTAAGATAAAACATTCTAGCAAGAGGAAGAGATAAGCACTGTGAAAAAGTCAGGTGAAGCTATTTTTCATTGATGATGCAGGACATCTTTTGAGATTGCCTTTATCTCACAGTCTGAGGGATACTTGTGAATTAATTGCTCTATTGGCAGAACTTCCAACTAGGGATGTGCAAGAATATTTGAAACATTCAAAATTTGTTCAAATTCGGACATTCGAATTCAAATCCAATGTCTATAGATTCATTTTTTACCATTCAAACAAATTCTAATGTTTCGAATCATTCGTACAAATTATTTGGACATTCATATGTGTACGGATACGTACGCATTACATGAGTATCCATATGCATCTTGTTCATATCTGTATGCATTTGTATGGATACGTAGGGGACGAAAACAAGATACATAAGGGATAAAAAGGGAATAAGATGTGTACAGACACATACAAATGTTGTTAACATTCTTATCTTCAAATAATAATTGAATATTCATACGAATAGATACAAATGTATTGGAATTGATTCAAATTTGAATACATTTGTTTTTTCTCTATTCGTTCGAATTTGAACATTTGAATATTCTATTCAAATCAAATCTGAAAATTGCATTCATGCACACCCCTACTACCAAACACTTTTCTTTCCCCACACTCCATGCTGTACCTATATACCCAAAAATTATTTGTATTTTGCAGAGCACAAGGAAATGGCTGATTTCCATAGCTGTTTCCCATGATCAGCACAACAGTCCTGTGCAGGGACATCAAACTGTAGAATGAAAGTTCCTTGGCTTTGATGTATTCACCACCAGTGGCAGTGGTAGGGGTACAGATACCATGTTGACCTTGGAGTGCTTGACAGCAAGGCAATTTGAGATTACTGCTTTCTCTTTTTTATCCTGCAGGAGCTGCCAAAGATACAGTTATAGATGAAGGTGTAGATATAGGGCATTTTCACACGTTGCCCTCTGTCCCAAGGAAACAAATTCTGGAATGCTTTGAGCATCCACACTTAGGGAGGCCCGAAGCATTTGAAATTTAGCCAGTGCTTTACTAACGTCTCTACAGCACTGTTGCTGCAGCAATCAGGCAATGCTGCCCACAATCACACCTGCACCACCACTCACATATTAACCCTTCACCTCTTCCACCCAGAAGAGGTGCAGATGCAGCATGCAGGGCTATCCCAGCCCTGTCACTAATATAGGTGTGAAACAGTTTTAGCTGTTCCACACCTATATGCATGAGGGGAACTCTAGTATGCATGGAGCCATTTCTAGTAAGGAAGCATCTCTGTGACGTGTGAGTGTGAAAACGCCCATATTTCCATACAAGTGTTTTGATTTTTCATTCTGTTCCCCAAATAATATTCACCAGTGATTATTTGAAATTATTCTGTTGAGGTGATTTGAAACAGGTCTTTCAATGATACGGGCAGTCAAGCATCAGGTGTGGACACAACTAGGAATGTCTGTAGCTTAGTAATAGAGCAAGCTGTCTCAAAAGTATCAGGTTGCTGGTTTAAAGCCCAGCATCTCCCCATGAGTAGGTAATGGCAAACCACTTCTGTATCTCTGTCAAGAAAACTGCATAGAGGTGCCAAGGAGGTGTCCATGTAGTCAACCAGGAGTTGTCCACAACTTGATAGTACCCAATAGCAACATAAACCCAAACCAGGTTTTGGCATGACCATGTTAACAAGCACTAACTTTGCATCAAGATGTCTAAAAGAAAAAGAAATATAAACCATTTGAAGCTATTTTCTTGGAGTTGCCCGTCTGGCTAGTTGTTTCACGTGTCTTTGCAGGGGTTTTGAAATGCAGAGAACCCAACCGTATGGCAGTCTAAGGATGGATGCATTGGGTGATTTGTGCAATACAGGAATTTCCAAAGCTGGAAGGTTGGGGAGGGGGTGTCCCAGGTGCATTTCTGTCTTATTGCTGCTGAATTTGGGGAGGGAGGTCTGTGACCCAAGTCCTACATGGAAGGGTTGAAGGGTCTGGAAATGTTCAGCTTACAGAAGAGAAGACTGAGAGGAGACATGATCACAGGGTATCTGAAGGGCCATCACAGTGTGGAGAGACTGTCCCTATTCTCACTTAGATAAGATGAGAGGACAAGAGACAACGGGTGTGTTCCAACTTCACTAATTTAGTGTGGGTTGGACTATCCTAGACCCCACTAGGGAACAGGACAGAGTGTGCATTTTGGGCTGTTCCCATTTACTTGATGGCAAACCGGAACCTCCCCTGTGCGGGGGGGGGGGGATCTTGCTAGTGGAGGAGTGTGGCTAGTGGAGGAATCCGGGGTCAGTTGCACTAAGCTAGTATCTAACTGTCCAGCCATCTGATATAGGAAGACAAGAGCTTGGTGCCGGATGAAGACAGACCACTCCAAGCCTTCCCTTCACTCTAGGAAGTGGAGGCAGATACCCACTCTGTATTGTAATAAAGGTGAGATCATAACTTGTGTTTTTTGTTTGTGAAGGATAACAGGCAAACTCAAAAACTTTATCTCCCTTTTTTACTTTTAAACTGAACTTGGATGTAGTAACTCAACACATAAAAGATATCTTCACATAGAGGATTATTCTTACAGTAGGTCACCTGGCTACATTAATGGACACAGTGCACCAGCAATCTCTGGCAGTTGGCTTGAGATGCAAAGAAATGGCAACCAGTTTAGCATTTTTGCCTAATTAGAGCCAGGGTGGATAATGGCAGAACAACTTGCTTAGCCTTTGGTACTGTACAGTTTCATTCATGGTGGGTGAGATGGCATCATGTTTGCCTTAGCCAACAAAGAGTCCTGGGCCAGCCCTGTAGAAAAGAAGGGAACTAAAGTATGTGGAAACAAGAAGTACTTCAGTGTTCTGTATTCTGAAACTGGATGTTCTAAGTGCATGAGATGTACGTGGCAATGATAGAAGGCATCTGTTATGAGAGGATCTGCTACAGCCTAGACTGAATGATACATTTCCTACATTGCAAACCAAAGTCTTACTCTGTATTGCATTGATGGAAGAGAATCCAGCAGAATCACAATGTAGAGTTCATATTCATTCTGTAACACATAGTCAAATAACATTAGAAACATTCGTACCATTTGGAAATCATACTTCCCAACCATAGAAAAGCAGAGGAAGGGGGATGGAGGAAAACCTCCGGGTGTCATGGGGAAACATCAGCTTTTTACAAGAAAGCTGGGGTTTCATCCCAATGGCCCCAAAGAGGCAAACAATCATCAAGGAATTTGCTATGACCTGAATGCAATGAGTGGGGAAAAGAATTCCTCTGCCCCCTTTCCCCTTTGTTGCTTTAATGCTGAAACAAGTACCCAGAAATTAATCCCATGCTGTTTTGTTACAAATCATACCAAAAAGCAGCATCAGCACTGCAATGATGCCTTTAGAGAACTCCAGGAACTCTTGAAATGTCTTCAAAATATAGTTTCAGCGAGTAGGAGAGGACTGACAAAATGGTGGATCTGTCTGCCAGCCCTGCTAGGATGCCAGTGCAATGCTGGGTGGGGTTATTTCAATGTCTGGTGAGTCTCAAAGAGATCCCATCCCTTTCTCCCTGACCTTTGAAACACTTTTAATTTTTTTTTAACATAATGCATTGGGACTGAAAAACATGGAAAACTGTGCTTAAATCAAATTGTAATACATATTTACAGATGCTGAGTACTTAGGGACTTTCTGTGCTTACCTTGTGCTGATTCGAATCAGCTTTTCAGGATCAAGCAATCTGGATTGGAACAAGGCCATCTGTATCATGTTGGTTGTTCCAGCCCAGCTCCCATGCTGGCCCTGAGGTTCATACAAGATTTGGGGCTGACCTCCAAAACCTCTAATAGCAATGAATGAAGTTCCTGGCCTTGGAGCCCCCACAGGACCCATTTTGTTTCACCTTGTTGCACCACTGAAATAGGTCCCTCAGCAAGCCAGACTGTAGAAATGGGCAAGTTTGGTCTTGTGGTTATGGTGCCAGACTCTTATCTAGGAATACTGGGTTTGATTCCACTGTGTGACCTTGGGCTAGTCACAGCCGTTTTCTGAGCTCTCACAGCCCCACCTACCTCACAAAGTGTTATGGTGTGGGAGAAGAACAGAAAGCTTTGTTACCTGCTTTGAGTCCCATTGAATGGGTGAGAAAAGTGGAGTATAAAAGCCAACTCTTCTTCTTCTGGTTTACCACCAGCTAGTATATCAGTGGACCTATTTAATCGGGTCTAGTGGTGTTCTGGATCAGTCCTCCTGAACTAGATTATGCTCCATCTGGTGCAGTGTGTGTGCCCTAGTAGGGGGCATATTACTAAGAATTCACAACAGTTCCCACTACAGAATGTTGGGCACTCAGGCTACTCTCATGGAGTCTGACAGTTTGTTCAGAAAATGACTCTGGAGGTCATTTTGTAAGGATCTGCCAGTGCTCCTCCTGTTCCTTCTTGCATAAAGAAGCGGATACTGGTTCTGATGCTGGGTTGATGCCCTTTAGTCATGAAGCAGCCCATGACTTGAAATCTGCTTCATGCTCTTGAGACTGTGCTGGGAGACACATCAAACCTTCTTGCAATGACACATATGGACATGCCATTCTGCAGGAACTGGACTACCTGGACTGCAGGTACCACCTCATGCTACCAGTAGTGACAAGGACACTAGCAAAACATAAAACTAGAGAAGCATCAGTCAGGAATGATAAGAAGAGAGCACTGTCTGTGACCACCTTCTGCAAAACCATTCCCTATTTGGGGCTGCTTCCGCTGTTCTTCCTCCAGTGCTCTTGGCAGTCACTTTTCCTTTGTACCAAAGCAGATGAAATTGAGTCGCAATCACTTACACTTCCTAACTGGACAGATTGATATCCCGGAAGTTCAAGTGACTTGGGGTAATATTGTGATGTTTAAGTGTCCCCTTAATTTTCGTTTTAGATCAGTATAATAAATTTGTGCATGCTTTGATGTATTGCAAGCTAAAGATCTCATTTCATATTCTTAGTGAGAGCCAATAGAGTATAGTAGTCAAATGATGAGCTAAGACTTACAAATCTCTGTACACAAAATCTCACTTGATCATGGAAACACACTGGATGACACTGCCGGAATCCATCCATCTGTCCGTCTGACCCCCTTTTTGTACTTGGCAGAAAGGGGGCATCCGGGCAGCATCTCCACATGTGCTGGACTGTGCCTTGGCCCAGATAGCTATGAAGCATGTTTTCATGCTCCACAATTATAGTAGCCTTGGGCTGGAAAAACCCAGCATGCTCTGTTCACAACTCTTTCAGGCAAACGGACCATGCCATGGGGCAACATAGGTGGAGTTGTGTGAGGTGTAACCTGGTTGCCACAGCAATATTGCTGCACTTGCCCATTGGTGCAATTTCTGAGGTGCAGCAATCACCTTGGTTTGGAATGGATCCAGTCTCCCAAAGTGAGGAAGCTGGATTCATTCCCAGTTTTTACTTCTCTAGGATACTTTCCCAGGAAGTCTAAGGGCAAATCGGCTCTTAGTTAAGTGCCAGGAAGCTTTGATATGGGGCAGGCCAGATCTTCACTTTCCCAGGACAATGAAAAATCTCTGTGTCCTTCATCTTGCCCTGAGAGTTCTTCTCAAGTTTTTCCCATGCATGGCAATTCTGACTGCAATTTATTTGTTCATTGGCCTGGAGATCCAAAAAACTTTTTTTTAAAAAGCAACAAATATCTTCAGCACATTACCAATGAAATGTATATTTCCCCAAAACATATTTTTTGTAATTGTTTCTTGCATCCAGAATTATGGATAGGATACAGGAACTAACAGATCCATGATGAATGATGATTCAGCAACAGTTGTTGAAGATAGGTAAGGAGGCAAATATCAAAACAACTCAGTGAAAAAGTTACTGGTTTTCAGAAACAGTACATACTTTTACTTCCTTTAGTATGTCACCAAATATCAAAGAGCTGTTGCAGATATCTTCAAAAACGTCTCCAACAGCCTGCAAACGGTTAAAATGTGGACGTTTGCAGTCACAGATATTCTGGAGTGCCTGAAAGAAAGTTAGATATATTCACAAGCTTTATTCAGATCTTTTTTTTTTCAATTATTATATTCAACTAGAATATGAATTTCAGGCAAATCCTAATCCTTTAAAGGAATAACAGATATCTTCTTTTGGCATGTAGAGATTATGCTGTTTCTTACAAGAACCAAAACACTGTCTTGCTAATTATAATTCATGTTTTAAAAATTATTTGTCCCTACGAAGATTAATTAAAGGGCAAAAGAAGATAGATTCTGTAACCATGGTAAGATCTGCACAGTGCTTTTATGGTGTCATGACAGTGCACCGAGGGTACAAAAATTGCACATCCCTGGTCCCTCATGGTATCATGGAACTGAGGACTGAGTACAGCATCCACATGGATCTGAAGACACCCAGCCACCATCCTGCCCTAAAAACTCATTAGAATGCTAAAGTGGCAGTTGGCAACTCTTTGTACTACTCTTCCAAAAATCATGCCACCACCTACCACCACCACCACCACCACTCCAGTGGACTTATCTGATCAACTACCTTCTTACTTCCTGCAGCCTGTACAGCCTTCAAACACATGAAATGGCCCACAAAGCTATTTCCCATGTTTCAAGACCACCATCCCCAGCTGGCAATATCATGCCAGGGAATGAAAATGCCCCAGCTGCAATGTTCATGTGGCTAGATGGCAACAGGTGTGTGATCAGCATGCCTTGCCACTTCAAGAAAAGTGCTACCAGAATAGTTCTCTTCTTAGTGTGAAGCCAGAAGAGCTCTATGCTGACAGCACTCTTGCTACTGTGAGACTTCTGCTCATGTCTGCATTATGAATCTGGGAAAACCATGTGTATTTATTCAGATTTTGCATAATAATAATTTTGATAATGCTGAGAATGACACAGATGATGATTGCTGTTCCAGACCAGTGAGCAACTTATTCATGTTCTTGGCTCTGAAATGTCAATAAGGCATTGCTTTTCAAGCATGTGTTTGCAACTGTAAAAGCTATATATAGAAAACTGCTTTTGAATATCTGAGGGTCTCAGGTATTCAGAACATACTGTTTGCATAACATGCCAATTACACTAGCTGTAGCATCTGTACTCAGTTTAAGTAACCAGGTTTTTTTTGGTTTTTGGTTTTTTTGCGGCGGGGGGGGGAATTCACTTCAAAACCCTAAACCAGAGATCATGAGCAGGTGGCTTTGGGGATTCCAGCAAAGGGACAAAAGAGTGATTCCCCACAAGGCTACCTTTTTCTCATATAATGTTTTTCTTCACATTATCTCCTCCCACACAAGCCTCACCTCACACTTCTTGATGAACGCACAAGAGCTCCAGGTTTAGAAGAGGACAAGCCTGAATAGCTAAAGAACATCTAGTGAGCTGACTAATATTCTAGGAGTTCTTCTGTTCCCTTCCATACACTTTTTGAAATTTCTTTTCACCAGTGTATTTAATTGGTTAACATAGCCTGTCAATTACAAGTAGATCTCCCCTACTGTTTCAATGTTCAGGTGTGTTCCTGGGCAAAACTGGAAACTGACAAGCCTAAAATGAATGCATTTCTGCACATCTCAGCAGGTAGAACAACAACAAAATGCAGTTATGTGCACAAAGCCAACTTTCCCCATTCGATTTGATGCATGCAACTCTGGAAGGCATACATTAGGCGTTGGATGAGCATAGGAATGGTGGCAGATGATGTGGAGGATACAGCTGCGGTTGCATTTGGGAGTAAGGGGGCATGGCTGGGGGGCAGGACAGGGGGCCAGGGTGGACAGATCATGCCTTCACCAAAGCTTCAAGGAAGCCCAGATCCATTCAATTCACCTATGAATATCAAAATTCATATGAATCTGTATTAATTTCAAATGTGCTGAATATTTGTGCATATCCCAAAGGGCACTACAGAAGCCGTCCCAGCAATCTAATGTTTTGTGCCAGCTTTTCCAGCCAAAGTTTTGTGCCCAGTTGAATAGCAGGCACCTCCATATGGATCCCTGAAGGTATGGCAAATTCCCACCACCATATAGGCAGCTGAATCTGATCTAATGCACCTGTGCTGTTTAAGAATATCAAAGCTAAATAATAAATTACTCCTTTGCCATTCCCTTGCATCCTGCTACCTGATCTGAAGCTTGCAAGGAGAAGAAACTCATTTTCTTGTAGATATTGTTGGACCCCAACTCCCATTATTCTTCATCACTGGCCATCCTAAGGTTCATTAAAGTTTGAACCCAGCAATACATGGAGAAATGCAAGTTTGCCATCCTCAAAAGATTTGGAAGCAATTGTTCTGAAGGGTATCCTATACCCTTTTGAAGACTGACCTCAAGGGCAGCTTCCGCATGGTCCACTTGCTGGTTCCCTGGGAGGCCATGTCTTCCAGGGAATGCCTTACCTGCAAAGACCTATAACCTAGAGAGCTTTATAACATGAAAAGCACACTAAAGTGTACTCCAGCTGGAGGCTACTTTAAAGTAGTCTCCCAGATATCCCTAGGTAGGGAAGTGCACAAATATCTGAAGCATTTGAAATTTGATCGAATTTGGACATTCAAATCCAAATCGAATGTCTCTAGATTCAAATTTAACATTCAAATGAATTTTTGAATCATTTGAATCATTTGTATGAATTAGACATTTGTATGTGTACAGATATGTACGCATTACGTACGTATCTGTAGGCATCTTATTCGTATCTGTATCCATTTGTACAGATATGTATGGGATCAAAATGGGATGCATCTGGGATAAACAAGGGATGTGTCCAGATGCGTACAGATGCATACGGACACATAACAAATGGTGTGGACATTCGTATCTTCAAATATGAACAAAAAATTTGTACAAACAGATTTGAATGCATTTGATTTGAATTGAATGTGAATACATTCGAATTTTAAACATTCAAATCAGTTAGAATCTTTGGATGTTCTGTTTGAATCAAATTGAATCCCGAAAATTGCATTTGTGCACACCCCTATTCCTAGGCCTTGGATCACTTCAGCCATTTCATTGGGTATCAGAAACGGCCCCAGAAAACAATGTTTGTGGTGTATAGCTAAAATCATCCCAACCTATAGCTTTGGACAGTGGGGAAACCTTTGTTTTCTGGCTTCAAAAGCACATCAGAACAGGACCTCAGCATGCACTGCCCTGTCCCACTATGGTCTTGGCTCAGATTGTGCAATCCAGGCCAAGACACAGAGTGTGAAAGTTCTCAAAGGCTCTACTAGATGCCAAAGTCTTTCTGCCCAAGATACAATCATTTTGTGACTCAAAATTTCCTGGATTTTGGGGATCATATCTCTGTTATTTTTTAATAGTTCTCTATGCACTGAATTACCTGAGTCAACTTTTTCTCATGCTGCTGTACTGACTTGCTCCCAATATAGTCATTCTCCAGCAAATCCTGCTTGTCAATAAATTCCTTCTGAAATTGCATGAACTTGTAATACTGATCTGCTTTGGTCACACCAGATAAGTAGGAGGGAAGGAATTTATATTCATCTTTCGACTCCTTTGTGAAACAAACCCGACTGTTCTTCATCGGTTTATATTTCAACATTTTCATCTCTGGAACGTCTAGTTCTTCCCTTATAAGTGGCTTTTCACATATGCTAAATTCATCCTTTTCTTCCTCAGGAGGAATCTCCTTTCTTTGTGACTTGACAGATGTGGCACCACGTGGAGCTGCAGAGCCAGAAGTAGCCTTAGATGTCCAGCGTCGATATGAATGCGCAGCAGATTTGGCACGAATATGTGTTGATGTTCTATCATTATCTCTGGTCAAATTATGCTTTGCTTTTCTGGGCCCCTCACTGGATGGTGTGAGCTGTGCTTGTTTCGTAAGAATTAGTGCAGATTTTTTTGCACTTCCCCAATAATTGTGCTTTACTGATTGTTGGGGCTTGTAAAGCTTATTATGATTCAGGTGACCAGAGGTATAAAGTTGAATTTCAGCTTTGTGGGCTCTTTCCACTCCATCTAAGAGGTCTGCAAGATTGCTTTTGGGGTTCTTCTTTGCCATGTAAAAATTAGTTGCTGTGCAGACAAACAGAATATTCTATTAAATTCATTGTGTCCACTTTTGGATATAACATTTGCAATACTTCTATCCCTATTGGAATCTTGATGGATTTTGCCTAAATGGGCTAGAATATCTTTCCAGATGTCATTAGCATCATCTGTTGAGATATAAGAAGCAACAGAGTCCCATGAAATACTGCTTTTTGTTTTTCAGTTAAGAACATACAAAGACCATGCTCACACTTACCATATAGGAGCAGCACCAGCCACTCCTGGTGAAGTGTATCTGTATACTCTGTCACCACTGCCATCCCAGAGTGTCCCAGAGAATCTAGCAGCAGCCCTGATCTTCTGAAGTTGTGGTTATTGTGAGGCAATCTGGATGGTCTGGGTTGGACCATCCACACTTTAAGTGCTGGTGTTCCAGTTAGGGAGTACAGCAGCACTTCAAATATTGATGGCTTCCTCTGTGCGTGTTCTTCACTTCCCTGGAATGGTACACTAATACCATTAGTGCAAACAAGCCAATGGTGTCTCCTGGAGTAGTGGCATTCTAGTTCAGCTGCCTGCTCTCACAGGGGCCATCCAGATTACTATAGAAAGTGCTCAGAACTAAAGAATTTCTCAAGTCAGCTAGGGATATGCCCTCTCCCCTAGACAGTGCCATTAGGCTGTACATACTTAGACTCTGAATGTAGATCATTTTAGTGGCCCCCAATTAGTATAAAGATTAACTTTCTGCAATCCATTATTTATGACCCACAATTTCCAAGCCACAAATTAATTTACTGACAGACGTTGCAATTAAAAATTGATTTTAAAAAATAATTGTAAAACATCCTTAAACTTTTGGACCTTCTTATTTGCAATTCTAACTTTTGCAATGAAATCATGCTGCAGGGTGGAAGAATGTAGCACAACCATTCTTGTTCACACTGAAGATGTACAGCATTCACACAATAGAATCACACTCACTAGAGCTAAAAATAAACTAATATATTTCAGCATGCTTTATATAGGGTGGACAGAAAGGAGGAAAGGGAGCACAGACCTAGCTTTTTATGTGCTTCGCTCCAGAGTGGAAGTGATTCAGGTGCGAGAGGAAAGAAGACACCCTGAGAAAAACAATCAGGGCAGGATTCCACATGCAAGGCAGGAGAATCCATCCTTCAAAGTAGGCCTGGTGGTCATGCCAAAAAAGGGTCCAGTGTGGTCCCTACAATGTGCTGTCTGCCAACAAAAATGAAGACGGTATAACAGAGCGCCTTCTTGGATTCACAGAGGTGCCATGGAGACACAGCCTAAATAGTATTGATAGGATTCTTCTATCTTTTTTCACTTAATCAGTTTTTTCTTGGACTTCCTTGCTTGGTGCAAAAACTACAAATAGAGGACAATGAAATTCTTTTAGTTTCAAGTCTTCCTAAGTGTATTTTCCTTCAACTAGCTACATCATTAATCTCCTATAGCATCTACAAAACACCATAGAAGATTGGCATGTTTTTCCCTTTCCCAAAACAATAAACACCACCTTTTCATGCCATCCACTACAGCTAACTTTCCTAAATTTGACCAAATTAATTAGCTAAGAAGAGGACACCATTTTTATCAAAAGCCACTGGAAACAAAAAACAGTGGTCAACACAAAAACCTAGAGCACTTTATCATTCTTTTTGGTAGGCTTTGAAGACTCTTGAAATTTCACCCCTTTCTCAAAAGAATCTAACACAGGGATTTTGATTCCTTTGTTAGAGTGAAAGTGAGTGGTGGCAAATGCCATCTTGCCCAAGAGGTTTCAGAGATTCTGAGTTCATTTCTACTACCTCTAAAGCACTTCAGACAGGGAAAAATGTCAGGCACATTCTAATAGAGCATACCAGCTGTGTATAGTGCTGCTTGACCTGAATGCACAGGAATTTTAGTGAACTCATGTTTCAGATGGTTGCAAGAAAATCTTTTCAAATTGTATAGAAATAATCTCAGAGGAGGAAAATCAGAATATGGAGTCTATTCAAATATATCTGAACACTTTTCTAGAATGTTTTATCATTTATCCAAATGAAAATATTTCACAGGTCAACATATTTCAGTTTGTTCCCCGACCTCTGCCTCCTGATTTATAATCTTATTGTTTCTAGATATGATATTACAAAGTTTTTAATTGAACAGAATACTCATGTAACACTCCAGGCTCAATTTGGAATGCCGATGCTGCTCTTCAAAGCTACGCATAGCTTTGCACTACCGATCTAATGGAATATTTGATCTGGTAAAATCTGTTTCCACCCACTCACGCTTGGAAGCTGATGAGCAGAGACTGGGGTCACCATTTGTGGAACTCTCCCAGGAGTCCATTTAGTCAGGTGAAGAACATTCTCCCTTGTAGGCATGTAACAGAGAAACAGAAGAATTTATGCCTTCTCTGTTCTCCCTGTCTATGGGGACCTGAGAGTATCCTCAGGGTTTTTAGTGAATTGCAAATGCATTTTTAATTATTTTTTTAAAGAAGGGTTTGATTTCATACTTGAGAAACTTTTTTTTGCTGTTGCTTTTTTTTTCTTTTTTCTCTCTCTCACACTCCCTGAAGACCTATTGGAATGATTGGAGTTTAGATTGGAGGCAAGAATGGATAACAGGTTTTTCCCCTCTTCCCAACTAACCCTAAAAAGTAGGGGGTCTCTCAATGAAACTGAATTTTGGGGACAAGAACAAAAATCATACAACCCACAGTTAAAACTTTGGAATTCATGGGTGCACCTAAGGGTGTTGCCACCAGCTTGGAAGGCTTCAGAAAAAGAGTTTGGAGTAGCTGGTAATAGCTGAGTAACTTTATCTGATAGAGACAGTGTGCTTTTAAAGGCAGGTGCTGTGAGAGTGGAAGAACATTTGTATTTATGCCCTGCTAGACTGCTGGACCAAAAGGACTAGTGGTCCAATACAGCAGAACGTTTCTTTTGTTCTAAGTGTCATTTTTACACTCCAGAAACTCTCTCTTCAAACTGCTTTGTGGCATTAATCATTCTAAGTTACTTCAACTATTTGACATAGATAACTCAGGATTCTAATAGCTGATCTGAAGACTCATTGATAAAATTGCCCATCTACTTAGATATGGCAATCTCATAATGTTTTGGAATTAGAAAGTGCCCTGGACAATTTTGGGGCAATTCTGCAGAAGCTGGTAGACCGGACCAGCAAGTCTACTAGGACTCTCCCTTTCTGCACATTTGTGTGGTCTAAAGGAGGCCCCACCCAGGGCTTCCCTTGAACTGCAGCAGGTGTGGAAGGAAGACTCTTGTACAGTAACCAGTCCAATATGCCTGCCAGTGCAGAATGACTTTAAGTTCACACTAGGACTTTTTAAAAGTAGCAGATTTGAATATCTGTATTTTACTGCTTGGACTAGTCACATCAGCACTGCTCAGTGCATAAACTGTTCTGGCTTTCATGCAGTGTACTTGCGAAATAATACCATCCTGTTAAAAAATCCCAATCTTAACAACCCAAGTAACTTCTCTTGTGGCACCTTGTTTTGTGGCATCTTGTTTTTAATCCTGTTCACTAATTTAAGAATGTGCATAAATAAGAGTTAATTTCTACATTTAAAAAATCAAAAGTTTCATTACTTCTGCTATTAATACAGTTATTAAAAAGTTTTTAAGATGAAGAGTGTATATATAGAGTACTTACATTCCTCAGGCTCCAGAAGTATACAGCATAACTGCTACTTTTATGTTAGTTCATCACCAAGGAAACAAACCAAACATTCCAAGCTCTGATTGGGCACTGTGAAGCTATTAAATAACAATGTGTAACTGAACACACCCAGTGAAAAGTAAAATCTCAGTTCTGAGGTTATTATCTTTTCATGAGATATTTTCTTTGCAAAAGAGGCATTTAAACAATAAAAACCACTTTGGAGGGTTTTAGACCAAAACTGTAGATTACAACCATTTTTCCAGGATTGGATGCTTTTTCTACAGTAAACAGAAAACCAATTTTGACCAGTTTTCCACATGTAGCAGGTGCTGATTATGTCTGGTAGGGAAGACAACTAGAGGGAAAGAAGGCCTGGAGACAGCAATAGTTATGGGCAGAATATTACAACACTGTTTTGACTTACATAAGTAAGCTCTGTTGAAGAAAGAGACTTAACCAAAGAATAAACAGTCCTGGGTTGTAAGATAGGAAGGGGCAAACAGCAATGAGTTGTTGAGTACACTGAAGCGTTATCCTCTTGCCCACAGAAGTAAGACACCCTTCACCCAGTCCCTTTAAAATACTAACAAGATAAGAGTAGGGAGAAATGAAGGTGCATGTGGCTTAAGAAACAGAAGGACTGTCAGTAGGGATGTGCACATTTTATTTTCCCCTGTTCCCATCAAAGTGAATGGGATGGACTTTGGCAACCATGCGAATGGAACCACTTCGAATGTGCTGTCACCAGTCATGCCTCCGAATCTGACCTGAATCCTCTCTAGAGGTGACTGGGCAGCTGCTTTGGATGCAAAAAAGCTTGGAATGAAGGCATAAAAGCTTTCACTTTGCATGCAAAAGTCAGTCTTCGGATATAGCCAATACTTAATTTGAGTGTGAAATTTCATGCAAATTGTGAAGGTGACGAACATTCTTCGCCCATCCCTAGTTGCCAGTGGCACCAAAAGTGAATAGCCCAACAGTAGTTTATCTTTTTGTGACCTAGTTACAAAAAAAAAAAAAAAAGGAATGTTTACAAAATTGCTTTTCAGAGCAATTGCTTTCCTGTATCAGTAAAACTGAAATATATTGGACTTGTTATCCTATGAAAGCAGGCATACACAATGTCACAGAGAGACCAGAAGAAGATCCCAATGCTTTCCTCCCTCCAAAACTATGCTGTCTTTAAAAACAACTTTGTATTTATAATCGTCACAACATGTGTATGTGGCATATATATGTATAATTCAATCCAAATTATGAACAGTTCTAAATGTTTGATATTATACATACATTTATAGGTATAATTACATATCCACAGAAGAAGCTTTGCTGCACTACAGCCAGCTGTTAAAGCAGAAACAGGATTTTGTCATAGGACCTCCAGATATGGGCAGGTTCTGGCTGTTTGGTTTTGCACACTTATTTACAATTTGCCTATACCATAATAAATGATTATACGTTTTGTGGTACAAACATAATAAAGTTTTGAGTTTCTTTAAATACAAAGACTGCAAATGAATACATGGAAATATTACATACCATATACAGTATTTATAATTTATAAATGCAAAGTTAAGACCTCTTTAAATTATTGCACTTGTGTATTTTTTACAAAGAGATTTTATTTATGCACACACATATACATGTACATATGTATATATGTGAGTGATCTGCTGCCCCAACTCCCTAGATATAGTAAGATTGGACACTATTTCCTCAGAATTCCCTCTTTCAAGAGCAATGTACCAGAGCTTGGATGTGTAAGGTCTAAATCTACAAACTGTAACATTACTAATGAATTGAGTGCATATAATCTTATTATAACTGAGCACAGTTTTTTGGTCAGCAAACAAAATGTTTGAAGGGAAACTGTTGTGATATGCCTTTAGTGGGTTGGAATGAAAGATCTATAATCTTCTATGAGTTAATGCAGGATTGGCCGAACTATGGCCTTTCAGATCTCACCAAGTTACGAGTTCCCATAAATCCTACCCAATCTAATCAATGGGAAGGAATCAGGGTAGTAAGTCTGCAACTCCTGCAAAGTCATGGTATGGCCAGCCTCAAATTTAAGGAAGTACTATCTAGACCTCTGAACAGTAAAGAATAGGAGCCTGGCAGTACTGAATTTTCACAGGAGTTAAAAATGTAGTGTAAAATAAGCCTTTTTTTAAAGTGCCACATATTTTCTCCATCAAGATTTGTGAAACTCTGGTGATTCACATCCCCACCAATGAATGACCCAAATATTTGGTGACTCAACTAACCACTTCCCCTATCTTTGGAAATATTTTTTTTTAAAATTAAAATTCATTGCAGTGGTGCCACCTGCATGACTCCTGACATCCTTGCTACAGGCTGCCTGATTTCTCCACTACCCATAAGTGGGTCACAACTCATACTTTGGGGAACATTGTTCTATATTGTTTTAGCCCTCGCTGAACTCATGACGTATGCGTATTGACAGATACTGGCCCACAAAATTTAATGTTGGGTTCAGTTAATAGATGAAAACTATACTGCTCTGACATGCAGTATTAAAGTGTGATGGGGAAGAGACACATACCAGACAAGTTCCATAAATGGCACTGTTGTTTGGCAGTAGAGAGTGAAGCTTCAGTTGGTAAAGCACCTTTGATCTTATTAAGCCACAATGGATCTGCTGTTGACCAAAATGTGGGTTGTCATGATTAAAAGCGAGTTCGAGCTAGAGTCTCACTGATTCCATGCTCACTTGCTAGTTCTGCTTCACACTCACCACTGCACACAATACCACCCAGAACATATATCTGCTATTGCCACTGTAATGTTAGCCAACTTAAATCTGTGCTCTAGATAGTGACAATTCAAATATTTAACTGAAATGCACTTTTGCCGACACTTTTCTGAGCCTATACATTTTCTGCATATGAAATCAAAAACAAATCTTGGAATAAATCAGAACTGTCTTTGCTTTTATATGCAAGCAGTTGTCTAGATTAACCATATCTGACCATATTTTCCTTTAACAGGAATTTGGCTCATTGGGCCCACATTTGACCATAAGAAGGACTGAAGTGAAAAGGCAGATAATGCAGCTAGGCTGCTGAATGTGAGTAGATCCTTTTAAGAATCTATTGTTTTTGTTTGTTTTTAAGCTCTTAAGAGCACAGGTGTACACATATACATTATCTACAAGGCAAAATTTTGATTGTAGTTTTACAATTTCATTTATCACCAGATAGTATACAGTTCTGTATAGGCCTGTAACAGAATGTGCTCAATTATAACCTAAGGCAAACCTTTTTGGAGACCAGTCAGTAATATATACTTTATATATATATATTATACATATATATATGTGTGTGTGTAAAAGGTGTGGGGGGATTATTTTCAGTTAAAAGAGTCTTGTAAACAATGTATAAACAGTACGGTCTGTACAGCATTTTGGACAAAAATGAAGAAACAAAAACTACTCAAAATGCATTTTTAAGCCACATTACTCAAAGTCTATCATAGCATCCAGACATGTGAGCATGTAAAGAGAGTTCTTTGCACTGCATAGAGGATGAACAAACACTGGAAAAGACATTCTTAATGGCATATGTTCATATCTGAGCATCATTCCCATGTCTGATTTTTAGTAGTGCCAGAGGCAGCAGCAACAAAAAAGCACACTGAGAACTACAGAATTTGAGTCTGTCAAGAAATGATGACGTTGGGCATACCAGTCAGTTTATGACTTCATAGATTATATTGCAGACACCAGCCTGCATACAGGTATTTTCACAGTATCTTGCCATAGAGATTCATAAGAGAAGCACGCCTAATATAGGGACTCTATGGCTTCTTCACATTAATTTACAAATGTTCGGAACATATACAACTGAATATGCTGAATGTAATGTTGGAAAGGACCACATGGGTGTAAGATGCAACATGCATAAGCCAGAGCATGTATGTGTGCGTGTGTTGAATAGTTTGCCTACCAGGCTAATCTGTAAAAGATGCTCCATGAACAGGCCTATTTTAATGTTTCAACATGTACATAGCTTTTGCTCTTTTGCTGCTCACAGATTCTACACATCTAGGAGTTCTTTTAACAAGAACAAGATGAAGGGCAAGGAAAAAGACACACCAGTTCCATATTCATTCAAGTCAATAGCAGAACTCACATTAGAATTAAACCCCATGGCTTATTTATAGACTCTATAATTGCTTGGGTAAAAATTTAAGTTCAAAAAAAGTACTAGAACTAAGACCATTTCTGCACTGGGCTTCATTCTGGATTACATCTCAGAATAGGGACTTGCCATTCAGATGCTAAATCCCAATGTCTTCACTAGCACAGAGAAAACAGGTTCCTATTCCAGGATATAATTCAGAAGAAAGCTAGTACAGAAAAGTGTCTAAAATTCAGTTCTGCAAAGAGGTATACCCTGACTCATGTTTCACATAATGCAGTTATTTGCAGAATTAGGGTCTAAGTCAATAGAAACCTTCTTTCACAGTATTCAAGAGCAATGGTGTTCATTCAGCTCTTCTGATCAGCAGAAAACTTATAAATTTACACTATAGTATTTTTAAAGGTTTCTAACTGATTGGAAATTGGAAAAGAATGGCAGGATAGAAAATAGATAGGATTATGAATCAACTCAGATACAAAGTGAGATGTATTTTTGTTTCTTTTAATGGTACCATGACGATTACTGGAAAATATGACTTTGCCTTGAAAGTGCTGTTCTTTTGTGAGCTAACTGGGATTTGGGACAATGTTTCTCTGGCAAATTTTGAATGTATTGATTCGATGACTTTGCAGTTCATTGCCACCACATTTGAAATTCAGCTCCAACTAACATAGATATGCGGGACCTCAAGTACTCTCCCTAACAGAATTATCTGGTGGAATATCTACCTCTCTGATTAACAGAGATAATTTTGTAACATTTCCTGAAGCCTGCAGCTTTCAAAAGTTTAACACATGTAACAAAAAAATCTCCCCATGATAAGAATAAACTAGTTTTTGCATGTGGAAGTTAATCCCCTCCCCCCTCCCCTGGCCTTTTGCAGCAAAATAAGTTCAAGTACTGTAAATTCAATGCTAGTAACTGCCCCAGAGATTTTCTGCTGGCGTTTCAATGGATTACACAAAGATCCAACATAAACATTCATAAAAGCATTCTCAAAAATGCTCTATTGATAGACAAGAACTTCCCAAGTGAAACTAGTGTTAAAGGCCCAGACACAGTACAGTGTAGGAAAAGTACCACTGAAACTCCCTAATGCAAAGACACAGTTTAAAATAATCTCCTAAGATTTGCCATCCCTGACCAAAAACCTTAAATTAAGGTCTTAGCAAAGTAGCCGGTGACAAAAAGCCAGTCTTTCATATTTACAACCAAGCATTTGCGTTGACAGCAGATTCTGCAATAGTTGAATTGTAAGTCAGTCTCTTGGTTTGCACAATCTCATCAATGAAAGGAAATTTCCAGACAGTCTTCCCTGTTACAATTTGCCATGTTTATCCTTTTAAAAATTTAAAAGTGAGTGGGGGTCTTGACGTTAGTTCTCAATCTTGACAGATTCAGATGTTTCAGTGCTGTTTGTCTGGGCAGGTATCCATCCATAGGCTTCTTCTCCTCGTATCACTTTTTCCCACTGTTTCAGATTCTCCCTGATTAAGCAAAAACAAAACAAAAAACCAAAAAACCATTTAATATAAGATTTAGGTCCTTTCTCTACGTACCTGTCTTTAATCTGCATCTGTGGGTTTGGGATAGCCTAACTCATTGGTTTGACTGCGAGATAGCATGGGATGGAGGAGACCACACGGTGGGCATGAAGCTTCACATTCACACTGCCATACCTACAATAGTTCCTAGTCTTGGGGCCTCTACAGGAATGATTTTCAGTGTCACACTATGGCACACTGCCAAACTGTACCTTCAGAGGTCCTGAACACACAGGAGGCATGCCATCTGTATCCCTCCCGTGTTCTAGATCAGGTCCACAAAGGCCCTCTGATAGACTGGAGCTTCATCCCAAAAGCATTTACTTAATTTGCATTATTTGGATAATCTGATTTCCTAAATCATCCCAGACAGATGTCTGTCCAGCCACTGCTTGAAGACCTCCAGTGAAGGAAAATTCACAATCTCCCATGACAACCTATTCATTTACTTCAGATTATCCAAATAATGTGGATCAAGTAAGCACTGTCTGGACGAAGCTACAGTCTACCAGAGAATGAGGTTATAGCCTCCCTTAATTTGGATCACATCTATGAGGCTTAGACGTGCACTACACAGACTCTTAAACCATATTAAGGGTTCATGCAGGGAGGGCTTTACTCTTCAAAATAAGGAAACAAAGTATCATTCCTGATGTGCAAAACCCAGTGCTAACAATATTGTCTCCATGGCCACATCTCTCTTAGGGCCTTTCTGCATTTGCCACCGTAAATGATCTATAAGATCCGTTTTCTGACGAACAGTTTTCTCCGAGAACTGTCCCAAGTAGGGAGAGATTCTCAAAGGCCCCAGGCGTCCGCACATGCACAGGGTGGCGGTGGCAGGGCCAGATTGGAGAGGGGGCTGGTGTGGACCCACCAGCACCCATCCCAATCCGGCCTCTGAAGGCCCTGCCCTGTCAAAGAGGGAGAGCGCATGCTGTCCCTGTTTGACAGCTGGGCCCTCCTCCCGGCCTCTGTGATTGGCTCCATCGAAGCCACCACGAGAGGCTGGCATCTGCTTTTACCTGGTCACTGCCGGGCGGCTTCTGGCAGCAGGGGGCCTGAGGTGCACGTGCATGTGTGCACTGTGGCTTCCCAGTGGCCAGCTGCCCTTGTGAGTGCATGCACAGTGGGACTCCTGCAGCCAGAAACCGCCCGGCAGCGACCAGGTAAGGACCGGCTCGCACACGGGCGACCCTGGGCAGGGTGGGAGCGGGAGCTGCGGCTTCCCTCATGGGTGAAGGGGAACCCGGCGAAGCTGGTTGCAGGCCTCCTTGTGGTGGCTCCAATGGAGCCAATCATGGAGGCCAGTGGGAGGGCCCAGCTGTCAACAGGGAGAGCATGCACTCTCCCTCTTGGACAGCTGGGCATGCACCGGCAATCCAGCTTTTCCCCTGCTGTTGCAAAAGCGTTTGCTTCTGAAACAGTTTCAGAGGAAAAGCCAGATGTAAGACCTAATTTTTTAGGTCTTACATCTGGGTAGGATTTCTAAATCCATTTTTATAGCCAGTGCAGAAAGGACCTTAATTAGCCTCTCCATCATCATTGTCATTCCCATCAGCACCACTTAATTATACCACAAATTACAACTTTTTCAAGAATTTAAATGCTCCCATGGATTTACTGGATTTCAACATTGCTTGTGAATGGATGTTAATCCGCTTTAATGAAACATGATCCTTACACCTCTCTTACCAGCTTACATTTACAATAAAATGGAATTTAGACCACAATCAAGATCCGGAACCCTTTCAGTGGAAGAAAAGTAGGGATGGCAGGTCAGGCAGCCAGTTTTCATAATACTGGTTGCTAATAAGATCCCAATGGGATCCAATCCAAGGGTTGTCAATATTCCCAGGTCTACAGGTGCATTTGGAATTTTAAGGACATACCACAGGCAATGTGTATGTGCCTGGCCAGAAACTGCAAAAAGAAACATGTATGTTTAAAAAAATGATGTGCTTGCTTCAGGTTGAGGGCTATGTGGCCTTTCAGAGGTAATACTGCATTGGGGTGGCTGTAGCTCAGTGGTAAACTGCCTGTAAGTCAAAGGATTATGGTCATTCCCAAGCCTCTCCCCTACAAGCAAGCAATGAAAAACCATTTCTGTATCCTTGCTAAGAAAACTGCATAGAGGTGTTCATACAGTCAACCAGGAGTTGACCACAACCCAGTGATACCTAACAAGAAATATTGTATTAGCATCCAGAATTCATAACCAAATCTTGTGATTCTTAGCTTTTTTAAAAAAAAAATCAAGTTTTATATATTCTGGTAGAAAAATGATGCAGTAACAAAGCTTCCACTCATCTCCGATGACCCATTCTTTTGTTTCAGTGTGTTCTGTTGTGCCATCTTACTATTTCCATATTATCTTTAACCAGCAAATTATTCTTCATATGCTTACAAGTGGATTTTCTGAAAGGGACAAAACCACTGTAAGACATGGGATAAAAATTTAAGACTAGAACAGGGAGTATTGTTAGCATGCCTTTACTTTGTGTAGTTCTTCTGTGGATCCAGCAGTGGTAGTAGCACATTACCTGGTAGTCCTACTTTTGCTAACTTATAATGTACCCTTGGGTACTGCTTCCAACCTATGGCAACCTATGGCAACTTTTACAACTCACCGGCATGCTCGAAGTAGTGGGCTTGTTGGAGGGAGTATCTGTGAAAGAGTAGTGTAGCATGGTAAGGCTACAGCATTGAAGAACCCAATCTGAAAGAAATCAGAAAGAATGCTTACATCCTTGTTTTATTTTCATTGGCTTCAGTCTAAAAATACTTGAAGTTCTTGCAGATGGCATCACTTGTGTTGTATGGTTTTTTTTTTTTCAGAAGTCATATTCTCATGTCAGAATCACCCCTCAGGGTCCAGAGAGTCAGTAAGAAGACAAGGGTTTGTTCATAGCAAGTTTCTTGATTTATTGTTGTTAACAGAGGGCAGAGTATTGAGGTTTAGAGACACTACTAGCATACAGACTACCACCAAATTTCCCCCCATCCCCACCATTGCTCAAAGTCCTTCTAGCAGTACCATTACTGAGATATAAAATTTGCCACAGCTGGTAGCTGGTAGTCAAAACGTAGGCAGTGATACTTAAATATCTTGATACTTAATGGCTGTAACTGTTTGAAGCCTGAGTTTCATAATGAAATGTGTCTGCTTTACTCCATTTTATCCAAATGATGCAGAATAAATAAGTGTTGTCTGAATGTAAGTTCTGGATTATCTTTAGACTTACTTGTCCCTGAGGAACTTCATCTTTCTTATCTCTGTCCATCATAGGTATAGGCTGAATGCCTAGCTTCTTCATTTCATCACCCTAAAAAGCACAAGACAAAAACCTTTAATGATTCATGAGTTCTTAGTTCCCTCCCCCACAAAAAAAGTTTCTGCCTTCCCATTCTTTTATATATAGCCAACTATTTTAGCATTTTCAATACGTTATTTGGGTTGGCAAGGAGATTTTTCGGTATGAAAGAAGAATTCTTTGGTCTATCTAGCATTTAATACAAAGCCAACCAGACGCCTCCATTATTGCCACAAGCAGGACACAAAGTCAAATGCCTTCCCATGCTAGAAGACTTTATCTCTATTAACAGATCTGGGCTTGGTGAAAGAGATGCAACACATACCTTTACATAACAACCACACACAATAATCATAATCATAATTCTTACAAGTAAGCCCTCAACTACATTAGGACAGTCATGACTAAATTATGTTTCAGTCCTTCTGCATGGCACTATTAAGGAGATGCAGTGGTTTCTTGGAATTCTTGAGGTCAATGCAGCACTAGTGGAATGAATGAGAATACGAGCATCTAGATGTCAGGGAGGAAGTACAGGTTCTAGGGATATGCCGAATGCACATTCAGTGAATGTGAACATGGCTCAGAGGCCCAGGACAGTTAGGTTAATTCACTAATAGTCCTGGGTGTAATTGTTTGCACTTGTTTACTTACAAGTAGAACAACCAGCAGAATTTACCTGCATTCTCATCTTGTTATCACTGCCATTATAAGGCACTTTGTGAGTTGATGCATTTGCATACGATGTCATTGTGCATGCACAGAGAGCTCAGAATGCTAACACTGCATGCTTCACACCTGCCCATAAGGGGATCTATAATACTGGTGCAGTGGTGAAAGTAGAAAGCTGGTACGTTTCCTGTTTTGTGGCTACATTCACAAGTAATTGAGTGCAACTGATTACAGTCGGGACTGTTATTGAATGAAACAAACAGTCCCCAGCCTCTAAACTCTGTCTGCATTTCTCAGATTCAGCCTATCCCTAACAAGTTCTCTTCCCCCACAAACAGGAAATTTTTCATGTAAGCTTTCATCTATAATCTGGCAGTGTGATGCAGCAACACATTTTCTATTGTTCTTCTCTGATTGTTGGTTTTCTAGTGGCAGAAAGGACAAAAAAGGAAGCATTTAAGGCATAGATTAAGCTTTGGATCCGCTTGATTCCCAAGTTTCTTTCTTAGGGTGTTTTCCCACTGTCACTAAAAGTACCCATTAAGTACCCATTAATGGGTACTTAATGGCATTTTTGTACCCATTAATGGGTACTTAATGGGTACTTCTAGTGACAGTGGAAAAACACCCTTAATGTGCCCTCTCCTGTGAACAGCTTCGAGGTATTTAAAAATATGTTTTAAAAGTGTTTAATATATTTTTTCTTATTCTTATTGTGGCAGACCCTGGGACCAGTGTGTATGAGTGTGGGTGGGTGAGTGAGTGAGTGTGCATCTTAAAGCTGAGAACCGAGCAGGTCATCCTTCCCATTGCTATCTTTTAATTGACCTGAAAGAATACAAGTAATACTCACCATTAGGTACCACAATCAATAAACCTGAATTGTCTTTATACACGTGACTTCTGATGCATAAGCAACCAAATGCTCTATATAATGAACAGTACCTACCTCAGCCCAGAATTCTGCATATATATCACTAGCAGTTAATCGTGTAACGTGCCACAATTTTGTCACAGAACATAAATCACATGCTGTCATCATCAATCCAATCACACGGTCCCTAGAATAAAACCACTAGTAATTTATCAAGCAATTTACAAGTTACTCTTGTTCTTTTCGTGGAAGAAAAAATAAATATTTACAATTTTACAAAGCAATTTAAACATCATAATTGTACAGGCTGGTAAGATTTGCACAGACTGATATGTACAGGCATATAACATTTCCAACTTACTGTCTCTGATTAGAAGCGCCTGAATTTGGTCTAAGTAGGAGTGTGCAACCAATTTAGCTCTGTTAGGTAAACCATTTGAACTAGGAGCACAGCTTGGTTTACATCTGAATCCGTAGGCATTCAGTATGGTTCACCGAAATGCACCCGGATGGCCACTGCCACTGTGGATCTCTAATTGTCTGGTAAGTGTAAACAGGCCCAAAGTCTCTTGTTCTTCTTTCACCTTGTGAATTAACAGTCACTGAACCACTCAAGCAGGTTGAAATAAAATGGGCATGCATCAACTTAGAGACAAGCATGTCCATTATTTTCTTTGTATCCAAACTGCAATGGCCTGCAGGTGAATTGAGCTGCTACAAACACTTTCTGCACATCCTTGATTCCAAGATTTTTTTACTCTACAGCATCTGCCCTCACTGGTGTTTGGGCTTTTAGATGTTATATACCATAAACAAAACCTATAGGGCCATTGAACAGAAAAATGCAAAGAAACATCTAACTCAGAACAGAAGCACATTCTAGATTCTGGCAGTTTTTTTCTTTAGGCCAGTTTAAACTTTCTGTTGTAGAAAGCATGAATAACATTATGTATGACACCCTAAGGCAGAAGTTCTGACAGGCATCTGTGAAAAAATATTTCTCTACAACAGGGCTAGTAAAGTGAGAAGCAAAAGGAGCAGAATTGGCTAGCCACCAAACTGGAGCTAAAAGAGGGAAATCTGGTGATTAGCAAGCTGCATTTTATCACAGCCAGTGGGTCTTTTATCTTGAATGGATCCAAGCAAGGCCAGTTTGATGTTCCTCTCCAATTTCAGCTGTCCTCCTCCAGTTCCCGTGTTTCACTCACTGTCGATGCAAGGGGTGGATATGTATGTCTACTGTGCAGAGGCCAGAATGAAAAGGAATTTGAATTTAGAGAGCTGAGATAAATTCCCCACTTGGCTTTTTTGCTTAAGTGGTTTTGGAGCTGTTTCCAGGCTCCATAGAAAGCCTTGGCAGGCAGTCCGTGTCTGGAGGCACCAAGCTGATGATACAAACATATTTTAACTGAATATGAAGTGAAATTCTGGTTAGAGTCTTGATTGCAAATAAGCTTGTCTAAAGCAGCCTTCTCCAAAGTCTCTGACCACAAAATGGCACTGATGGGAAATAGACTGCAAATCCCTTTGGTGGGAGCCAGGAAGGATGATTTATATGTTTCATGCTTCAAGTTACTAGAAGGCTTCTAATTAAGTTATGATACGGCAAATGCTACCAATATTACTTTTCTCTCTATGTAACAGTTCCTTTCTTCTTCAAGATTTATGTTTAGACTGAGAGAAATGACTTAATACTGTACAAAGGAAAATATTAAAAGCTCTAATACTGGTAAAAAAGAAGAAAAGAAAGAAGCATTACAGAAACTGGAAATAGAATTATACATAAATATTTGTTCTTTACCTATGTGCTTGATTTTTAAGGTTTAGTGTTCTTGTCTGATGCAGTTCCTCCAACTGTTTTCGGTTTCCAAAATACAGGGCAAGGTCTGTAGCAATGATGGCTTTGCGGATTATTTCCAGTACTTGCTCATATTCACTGGAGCTTAGATTAGAGAATATATTGTGGCCTTCCAGCTATTCAAAAATAAACACTGTAAGATCTTATTCTGAACACAGTATAACTTTAAAGCAATGTTTTAGAATTCTCTTTTAAACTTTGTTAGCATTCACTACAAAGTTTTCACAATTCTGGCAAAACCCCTCAAATTAAATTTGTATTCATTGTATGTTTCTTTACATTCAATGGGAATCCAAAGTCATAGGGCACACCTCGTCTGTATAGTATAGTCCATCTTAATGCACAACAGGATCTGCACCTTCAAGTGTACCTTGAGAGCCTGAAAAGCACTTCAGTATTCCATGGAGCTACAGGAGATTATATATCTGATTTTAAATGTTGTCACCTGCCCTGAGACCTTCAGGTACAGGGTGGGGTAGAAATACATATAATAAATTAATTATAAAAAAATGTTTGTGTGAACAAAAGAACATAAAACACATCTATCTACCTGTCAGTTTTAACAATTGGTGTACCTGCTTTTTTCAGTTTTTAATGGCAGTTTGACAAAGGTACATGAAGATTCCAAGGACTGTCACAAGGAAAGCTCTTTCAAAAGATTCTAAAAATTCTGTATATTAAAGCATAATTATTGTAGGGAACATAATGGAGATGCTTTCAAAATCAGCATCTACATAAAGCCTTCACCCTCTCTAACAGTATCACTGGCCAATCAAGGGGCCTATTCGCACTTGGCTTTATTCTGGAATATATTCTGGAATAGGGGCCTGCTGTCCACATGATACTGCAGGTTACAACAAGCCCCAGGTGAGGCCTTCCAGAGTCTGCATTAGCATGTGGGCCACACACCCCTATCCTGAGATATACTCCAAAAAAAGTCTAAGTGTGAATAGGCCCAAGGTTTCTGGTTAATATATTCCCATTCTTATGGCCTATTCACATTTAATTCAGTGGGATGTTGTAACAGTAGTGAAGATCAGCACAGAGGGAGGACTGTAGATGGCCTGGCCCGGCTGGATCACCATGACAACCATGGCAGCATCCAGCATGCACCAGGATGTTGTCATGGCAATCAGCCCATGGTGCACAACTGCATAGCTACAGGTATACCACCCCACCCATTCACAGCAATTGCAGAAAGGAGAGAGTGTGAACGCCGTGACTGAGAGCTCACCAGGCGCTCCTGGTAACTTGTTCACTGCTAATAAAGATTGGGAAAACTGGAGAGAGCTTCCAGATACTCTGGGATGGTGACCGTGAATGGACCTCCCCTGGAGTGACTGGAGTTGCTTGAGGATAGTAAATGCAAACAGGTCCTGACTCACCACCTGTTTGTTTGCAGAGAACAGTGAGTCTGTATGTCCATTTCATAGTGAAGGCATCTTAAGGGAGTCTAGTTTCCATTAATCGCAATGGGGAACAGCAGCCCTGAAAGCCTTTACTGTATAATGGAGACACAGAGACTAGCACAATGCAACATGGCTAAATGTCTTTGCATGTGATGGACCTGTACAGCGAAATTCATTTCTTTCTATCCTTTAGCCAAAAAGGCTTCTATGAAGAAAAGCAAATTTCGTCAAAACTTCAGTGATGTCTGAACACACAGTTCTGTGTATAGTTTTGCTTTCATGGAAGTGAATTTATAGAAATAATTCAATTATTCCCTCCCACTCCACTCCACACATAGTTTGGTTCAAAAACCAATTATTTTCATGTTCTGATAATTATGTATCATCTCCAGATAAATTTCTGAAGGATGTTTTAACTCTGCAGTATACATTCAATGCATAAATTTAGTAAATCATTATTTCACTAAGATTAAAATTAATTGCAGGGCTTCTTTCAGGTTTCAGATTTCCTTTTAGAAATAATTACTATGCTTTTATTATTCAGGTGCATCCACCAGACACTGAACTATGATGTAAAAACAATACTGAAGAAACAAGATACCAAAAATGTTGCTGTATTTGCTTCCTGGAATTTTATGCTAACCCCACCTGCAGGTTCATCTTAAAGAGATACTGAGAATGCAGCTCTCCAGAGCTTTATGAATCTAACCTGCTGTTGAGTTAGAATGCAATTTTTTACCTGCAGAATAGACACTGTTTGGGAAAAATGATGCTGTTCCATAGTAGAGGTGGAATAAAGAGCTGCTAATGGATGATCAAACTTCTGAAGATAACTGTTGCTGTAACCCCTGTGGTCCAAATCATGACATAAACATGCAATAAGAAGACCTTTTCGCTAGAAAAATAAGCAAACAGAATATGTTGAGATAATTTTGTACCACTAGATGTCACTCTACACCTCTGCAGATATTTAAATACTTGTAATTTCACTGGAAGCAAACTAGTCAAACTTCATTTGATACAACACATTGGTTACATTTTGAAAAATCACCACACTATACTAGGAGAAATATATGCAATCATTACTTCCCCTAACTACTGGTTTCCAATTAATGGGAATTATTTTTATAAAGCAATTGTGCTAAACAGAACTTCATGCTATATAAAGGTGAATCTCTACAAAACTGGTGTTACATGACTGATTATAACTTTACTGTACATCTTTACTGTATAACCTTGGAGTCATTTGTTTATCAATCAGTGATTGTGACTATAGGAGAAGGGCACTATGGCAGTTTTCCCAAAGCATGCATTATCCCACATAGTTCAGGTCTAATATTGGGCTGGATCCAGTGATCTTGTACGTATGTGATTGGAAAGATGGCTGCCAGCATAGGTCAAAGGCTATCTGTACTGTACTGGCTCAGCCTGACTCAAATTTGGAGACTGGAAATGAGTGTTCCCAGCCTCCATAGTTGCCAGCCAAGAGACTTTTAGGTGGGAACCTAGACGTGGGACACTTCCTGGGTCATTTCCAGGAGCCTGATGAAATCCTGTCTAGTTCCTCATGCCTGGTAGACTGAGACAGCCATTTGGTGCCATCCGCACATAAGCAGCTGGACTGGTCTACTACCAAGAACCCAAGGAAGACCACTACAAAATGGCCTCCCACTGAAGTGGGCTCCAGTGTCATTTTCTTACCAGGCATACTTCAACACTGTGCCCTTACATATATGGCTTTTCCTGGGAAGTATGCCACTTCCAATAGACTGACACACATTACAGACAAAGGATGTGATTAAACATGGCTTTTTTGGTCACCCCTTTACCAAGGAATGCCCCATCTGCAGACATACTACATAAAGTGCATCAAACTGAAGTTACCAGAGTAAGTGCCTAAAAACCCAAGGGAACAGCAGCAGGGATGGCAAGGGCCACAGGCGCAAAGCCACAGTGTGCTCCAACAACAAGAAATATCCCTTGCCTGCCTGCCTGGCTGCTGTTAAGGCATTGCTGCTATGGGTTACTAGCAGCTTTCTTAGCCTGCCTCCTCTGCCCTGCTTCAGTCTATGCTGCTGGTGCTACTGCTACTGCTGCCAGTTGTTTGGTTGCCGTTCCTCTCCATTGCCTTCCCTGATGGCACCTTCCCTAAACTCAAGTGCTCATCACTGATGGCTGTTTGTCTTCCTAGTTTCTGTGGTCCTGATAGGTTACCCATCCGCTGTACCTGTTTCAGGCTGTGATTGGCTACATAAGCCTTTGTAACGTCCTGCCCAATCTGCCTCCCCCCCAAAACAAGTCACCTCAGTGTTATTTTCTGTTTGAGAAAGGGGCACACATTCAGAGGCTTTGGATGTGGTAAGGTGATTTTGGGCATTTCATGTCTGCCCTAGAGCTTCAAATTCACCCAGAGGGTGACCCTTTAAGCCTGGCTGATTTCACCCAAGTGTTTCCCAAACTCAAATTATTATTTTTATTTATGTTATGTATCATCATTAAAAGTAGTCACATAGTTGATAAAGTTGATAATACTTATTTAAAGTATTCTAAGATCTGGGATTATTCCACCTCACAGGCATACAATGTTCTAAATGGGGCCTTTAAAAAAATCACCATGCTATACATTTATTGGGACGACATTCCAACTATGACCCTTCAGATATTCCTGAAGTACTGTTCCTGCCAACCCCAGTCAGCAATGCCAATAGAAAGGAATTATGGGAGCCCTTGACAAAACAAATTAACCCTGCAATTCTGTATATATTTATAAAACATATCTATGAGGTATTTCTAACTAGATACACACGCACTTATTCTTTGCCTGTAATGAAATGTTCATGATAGCATTTCATCTCATTACTTGTCCATCTGAATGTTTCTTTGCATGTTAAGAATAATTCTGTTATTTTCAAAGCTTTGAATGATATGCGCAAAACATGAATGCCAATACTGGTAAAAAAAAAAAAAGCCCCTAGTCTTGCACTTACTTCTAGGTCTGTGAAAATCCTGCGATTGTTCTGAAGAATAGCATACATGCAATGAGCAACTGTGACTGCATGCTTCCAGTTGTGATAGGGCACACGGCGGTAGTTCTTCTTTACAGACATAGTGAAACGACATAATTTTTCTAGGTCAAAGCTGAAAAGAAGACCAAGTGGTCAAAAAGTGTGTGATATAAATTACAATACATGTAATAACTGATGTAATTATAAAATGGCAATGTTGGGGGGGAGAGAAGAAAAAACGCTATTAATGAATATTTACACTGATTTTAATGCTCCCGAAACTGCTGGGCCCAGTTACTAATAATCTACAGTAAATTTAAAATAGGTTACAAAGATACATCTAATAAAATACTTTTTTTGCCAGATAAACACAGAAATTCCTTCCTTCCCTCCCCCCTTTTACTCACATGATCGTAACAAAAATGTAGCAAAGAATGAGGACTATTAAGCAATCCCTGTCTAGCCAAAATATCCCAAGAATTCATATCTAACTGGATACACAGCTGGAAAAAAGGACAAACTTGCATTTCTATTTGAGACATTGAAAATATTCCGCTGTGTGCTTGTGGAGACAACACACTGAGGAAACATGAGAGATACTTAAGCTTTTATTTCTTCCTCAGTCCTCCTTGCCTCCTTCCAGTGGTGTTATTCTCTTTCTACTGCAAATGTCATCATCACATTACCTAGCTTCCACTATGTTTAGTTGGAAACTACCCATTCCAGATGTGTCTCCAAACACTTGCTAAAGTTCACCCAGGCCAAAAAACTGATGTAATTTTGACTCCTTCCCTATAAATATTTTTCCACTACAGTGCAGTGCCCAAAACATTTGACATAAACACAGAAGCTTCTGCTCCCTTTTTGTGCAGGGCAAGACTTTACAGGTTCAATGAAAAACAGCTCCCATACTTCCCAAAGCTCATGGGGACAGCCTTCCCCTGCAGAGCTGCATGTCCACATCAGAGTCTCACAGAGCTTTCTCCGATAATCCCAGAGCCTTGAAAAATGTATCTATAATTTCTCAGCAGTCTACCGTCCTCTTATTAAAAATAAGCAATTTTGAAGAACAGCAACACCTAGCAGATCACGGGACCTAGCTCTGCTTTCAAACAAGAATTTGATCCTAAATCAAGGGATATGTATAAAAAAACCCTCCCCCAGCAACATACTCCATGTGTTCAAAGCCAGAGTCCAGGCTAAAAGCTCTAATTACCCTTCCTCCATTACATCAGATTCCACATAAAGGCTCAATGCTGACATCATAGTATTGCCATCTTCTTTGTCCTTAGTCACTTCACTTCTTTTCCTCCTGCATGTGCAAAATGGGGCAAACTTACATGGCCAGAAAATGAACTACCTTTCTTCTATTGTACAATTCTAACATTTATCTGACTAAGACATCTTTAAAAAGAAAGAAAAATATGTGTTTAAGGTGCTTTGATTAATCTCTTCAAAGCAATGTAAGTGTATTAAAATATTAGCATAATCTACAGTCTTGTTCATACTTCCCAAACACCAACATTGAAAAGCTTCCTTTGGATGAGCCTCACGGCTGAACAGGATCTCAGCAATATGGAGGACCATGCAATGGAGGCTTTTCAGCAGTGTTTGGTGGCAAGCATGAACCACGCAGAACAGAGGACTTATACAGCCTGTGTCTCATGAAACATGTCCCTTGAGTGCAGTTTATGTAAATGGGGCCTATGACTAAGAACTTAACCACGCACACACTTCCTCAGAAGCTCTACTGAAGTCAGCAGAATTTATTTCCAAGGAAATATGCTGATTATTACAAGTGAAGATTACCTTGATTTTAACCAACTAAACGTTCATGCAATTATACAGAATTGTACCTTTAAATGTATTACAAGCAATTAATCTCTTCAAATTGACTTAATATGCAGATTAATTAGCTGAGGAACAGAAAATAAATATTTGCATTAAAGAAGGCACAGCTCCTTGTGTAGATCCAATTCTAAATGTAAAACATTAAATTTTATTCGGGATGAACAGACCGTGCTTGCACTCAGTGACGGCTTTGCCTTAGCAGAAAAAGCTTCCACTTAAACAAGTCAGAGTATACAATTTTACTGATTCCTCCCTGTGCACTTAAGCCTTGACGCTTCTTAAAAATTGCTCTGAAGCACAGAAAACAGATTGGGATGTGGTATAAATGGCTTCTGTAAGCAGTGGTGATCAGGAAATATTGGTAACCCCAACATTCCTGATCAGATAGATTAGATAGAATCTCATAAATCTGAGAGTCTATTTTCCTTTTATTCTGAAAGTTTGTTTCAGTAATCCCTCATCAACTACAATGTTAGGTCATCCAAAAACCTTATGATAGATAAGATCGAGATTGATAAGATCAAGACTTTGTAGGAAATGGGATTTAAGAGAAGAAGGGTACAAACTATCACACTGGAAGCAGAAATCAAAAATTCGTGGACTCTACAAACTCATAGCAGAAATCACACTGCCAACAAACAACACAGCTGATGACAGAATCATAGCTTCATGTATTGGCACCAAACACAAACAAAGCTGCAAACTCACAGTCCTTCAAACACACAGCAGAACTCAGAAACTTTCTGTAGGAAGCACATCTTGGCAACCAGAAACCATTGAGCATAACTGTCACTAAACTGATCTTGCACAATTGGCCAACCCATCTGATATTTTGAATCATGCCATTGGTTGGGTTGTAAACACACAAATCTGTTGTCCTTCTGCTTGGAAAAAGCTTCACAAATGAAAATCATGTGCTTGAAAGGAATTATTTTATTAATTATATCCTGCTCTATTAAGATTATAAGGCAACTTAATTAAAGACTTCAGAGCTAGGACAAATTTTCAGAATTAATTAAGAAAAAAATAGAAGCAGGGAATATTCTGATCTTTTCTTCAGTGGCAGCTGGCAGCACATCTGTATACTCCTGAGGCCTTTTCGCACAGGCCTTTTCCGAACGCGTGGAAGACAGCTCAGGACGAGGCATTTGCATTGCCCCAGCGGGGCTTGCGCCGCCTCGCGTCCAGAGCTGTCTCCCACATGTTCCAGATGCAGAGCACTTTAAAGTGCTCTGCATCCGTTCCGACGCGGACGAGCCGCCCCGGCGCGTTCCGGGAGAGAAGCGTTCACGCACGGTTCTCTCCCTGACAGCCGTCGGCACGCCCCCAGGGCCCGACTTGCCGGGCCGGCGATCGTGCCGGCGCGGCGAAGCCGGTAGACGGGACCCACTGAATTGGGGTTCCCCTTCCCCATCTGCCAGGGTCAGTGACCCTGGCAGATGGGACAGGGGAACCCCGATTCGGTGGCTCCCGTCTGTCATCTCCGACGGCCACCGGGACGTGGCTCCTTCCTGGGTCAGGCAGCCCCTATGGGGCTGTCGAAGCCGGGGAGCCACCAGCATCGGCGTCCTGTCGCCCCTTTCTGGGGTGGCAGGGGGCTGATCCTGGGCTGGCTGGGGCCAAGGAACCCCTTGGGCGGCCGGAACGCATCGCTCCGGCCCCCCAAGGGTCCCCCCCGCCCCCAACGCGGCCGTCTGCGGGGTGCGGGCGCCCTGCAGATCAGTCCCCCCACCCCCCAAATCCGCCACCCCCCAACCACCGTCCGCGCCAGAGCGGGCCCATCTTCGCTGTGTGGGTGCCTACATCGAGGACGCGACGGAGGACTTACCTTGTGGCCGTCCGCCGTCCAACTGAACTGCTTGTCCAATAGGGGGGCTAGGTGGGCTGCGTCCTGCGCGCTCCCAGCATGCCCCCCTCAGTCGGACGGCGGACAGCCACGAGGTAGGTGCTCCGTCGCGCACGCGTCCTCCCAGGGCCCTGGGGGAGGGGGGAATCATCGTCGCGGTGTGGGTGCCTCGATGTAGGCACCCACACAGCGAAGATGGGCCCGATCCGGCGCGGACGGTGGTTGGGGGTGGCGGATTCGGGGGGTGGGGGGGGGACTGATCTGCGGGGCGCCCGCGCCTAGATCCAGGCGCCCGCGCCCCGCAGATGGGCAGCAACAGGGTTGGGGCGAAGCCTTTGGAGTTCAGAGCCAGGGGCTCCGAACTCCAAAGGCATCCTGCCCCATAGGGACCTTGCCCTGGGCCCTCCGATGGGCACCCGGGTGCCCGGGCACGTTCGTGCCAGCTCCACAGGGCCCGATCCGGCCCCGTAGACCTGGCACGAAGCGCGGAGCAGCTGCTTGACAGCGCTGCCCGCCCCTTGGGTGCTCTCACCCAACGGGCGGCAGCGCTGCGGCCGAATCCCCGTCCCTGGCCGGCCTTTGCCGGCCAAGACAGTTCCGGGCGCTTTTACCATTCACACACAGGCGCGCCGGAACGCGTTCCAGTGCGCCTGTGTGTGAATGGTGAAAGCGCCCAGAACTGTCTAAAGCTTCCCGCCTGCACGCGTTCCAAACGGAACGCGTTGCAGTGTGAAAAAGCCTCTGGTGCTGACATTCTCCAGTTTATTAGTTTCACTAGCAGCCCTTTGATTTGGGTTAAAGAAAGACCTGCCAGCACACAGAAGATTTCAGTGAAATTGACACCACCCATTATGTTTGTCCTTCAACCACCAAAGTTTAGGTAGTTCAAAGAGCTCTACCTAAAAAACCTTTTAAAATCCCAAATGCATTCAAGTGGTACATCCAACAGCTTAGAACTTGAAAATATTCTTCCTTCCACCAAAACATGCTTCAGTTCTGTTTCAATTAACAAGCACACAGTCAATTTTGGCAGAAGGCATAATTTTCATGTGGATGTCAACCGAATTTTACTATTACCACTTGGTGCCACTTCAGTCTCAATAAGCTAAAGCTAATACTATCCAAAGATGAGCTGGGAGCAGCTTGCAGATAACTTCAGAAATTTCAGAACTTCTTATCACAGAAGAGCAAGCATCCTTTTATCATGACAAAAATTGTTATTCTATACCTCTATGTTATTCTACATGAATTTCATCATTAGCAATAGTCTTACTTCTTCTTTCTTGAAAGTTACATCATGTAGAAAAAAAGTGAGAAGAATGGTTTCACCTACTTTTTGAAGCTCAGATTAGCAGCGGGGCAGATGTACATAATGCAGAAAGCAAGAATTAAAGAGAGCCTTAGGCAAGTTCTGCATAATGTGCATTATCCCACCCCAATCATATCAGATCTTGATCCAGATCATTCGATCTCATCTAAAATTGGCGGGGGGGGGGGGGGGACATTGGCTTGTGCCAAGAGATACCCACATTATGGACAGACCATCCCAGCCCCATTTGGAGGCTAGGAACGGAAAATTCTCCCCCTTCAAAGTTGCCAAAGCATTTTTAGCTATGTGCTACTTCTGATAGCCTGCAAAGGTAGCATTAGTGGAGACCTGGAGAATTTTGGTGGAGAAAGTGCAGTTCCACAAGGGTTAGGAGTGTTCACATGTTTATGTGCTAAAACCAATAAAACAATTCTCTTGAACAGTAGTACTTTTGGTGGGTTGGCCTCCTTCTCCCATTCACCAGATCATAGATCATTAATGTTTCCAGTGCCTCAATAGTAAAAATTATGAAGCCAATATTTTCAATGTTTTTGTAGTGCAAATATATGTACCCATGGTTTAGATCTTTATGAGTCCTTGTTATTAACAAGGTATGCCTTCAAAACACCACCAAATCATACTGTAGGTCACCCTTGTGCACACTCGATTCCTTTTTTGGGGGGAGGAGGTGGCTTTGCTTTCATTGCATGCAAGAATCAAGGACACTAGCATGGATCTACTTTTGGATGATTGTTCACAATTACTATTGGTGGCACAAATGTGACTCAACTGGCACAGAGGCTTCTGCAGCATCTACAACTGCTCACTAGCAAACTGTGGGAATCGTGTGCAATGTCCTCATAATACGACTGTGTTTTCACAAGTGCCCCCCTCCAAATAGTCTCCTCTGCAAGAACAGGAACTATGCAGGAAGGGCTCGTGCTGACAGAACTAATGAAATGGTATAATGAAATGGTAATGAAATGATGTGATCTGTGTCATATTTTAATATTTAATATTTTTATCTGTTTATTACATTTGCTTATTGTTTTGTTCCTGGTTTTAGTGTAAATTATTTTATCTTACCTTAGATTGTACGCCACTGGCAGGTTTTATACTTTTTTATTAATATTATTTCATGTACAGCTCTGAGTACACGAACAGCGCTTTATAAATAAACTATAATAATAATAATAATAATAATAATAATAATAATAATAATAATAATAGCCTTACATGAAGGACATCACAACTGTACAGAAGAAATTTCAGGGGGATTTTGTTTGTTCTAGTGACAGTGTTTGCTGGATATATGATTTTTACTACAGTGTACCATTGTTAGTTTGCATTGTAGAATGTAAAAGTCATGAAAATTCATAGGGAACTGCTGTAATTCTACTAGTTCCAATTTTTACTCTGCTTCAGGAAAGCAAATCATTTGTCATGTGTGCTTTCTTACTGTTAGAAGGCAGGAATAAGAGTGAGGGAAGAAAAGAACGCAGCAAGACAAGGCAATATCCACAGATTTATCTCAAAGTTCCAATATTATCATGCAGTAATGGGTCATAATAGGGGAGTGCAGGCAGAAGCCCCTTGCCTGCCATGTCTCTTCAATGATAGCAAATCCACAGTTCCCCCTCTCCCAAAAAAAAAAAAAATTCAAAGAATTCCTGCAAACCAGTGCAAGGCAGAACATTCAAAAGAAGCCTGCAGACCACTGTAGGTTGGTAAATGCATTTTCATCTGTACTCCCCTCTTGCTGCCATCTGTTAAAGTCTGTAAATGTGGCTAGTCTGATTTTTCAACAATTACTACATCCATGCAAGAATTTTGCCTTAAGGAATCCCGGGATTCTTTTGCTTCCTATTAAATCAGTCAGAGACAAGGCATGCACTGGTGAACTGGCTCTTGTAGTGCAAGGGCCCACATCTGTGCATCTGCATTGCACAAAGGAGTACTCTTCAGGTGTATGGTACACATGGTTTCACATCCTGAGAGTATCCACTTTGCCCTAAGTGTTCCTTGAACCACTATAACAAATCAATGGGAAGAGCTTTCCAAGTTCTTCCCACTCTGTTACACTCTCTTTATTTTGAAGAGCAGAGGTAAAATGGCCAACTTCTGAGGCCATTTCTTGTGATTTGAAAAAAAAAATGTGGAAACATATAACAGGAATGAATGTTTCCTAGTTCCTCAAGCACCAGGTAAGTGTGATCACCACAACCACGTCTCACAGCTACAGGCATGTGTGGCACCACTCCTGCGGTGACCAGAGGGATTTTCGCACTGCAACGCGTTCCGTGTGGAACACGTGCAGGCGGGAAGCTTAAGACACTTCCGGGCGCTTTTACCATTCACACACAGGCGCGCCGGAACGCATGTAAACGCGTTCCGGCGCGCCTGTGTGCGAATCCTAAAGGCGCCCGGAACTGTCTTGGCCCAGCAAAGGCCGGCCAGGGGCGGGGATTCGGCCGGCAGCGCTGCCGCCCATTGGGCGAGAGCACCCAAGGGGCGGGCAGCGCTGTCAAGCCACCCACCCCGCGCTTCGTGCCAGCTCTACGGGCCCGGATTGGGCCCGCGGGACCTGGCACAAAGATGCCCGGGCACCCGGGCACCCATCATGGGGCCCGGGGCAAGGCCCCTATGGGGCAGGACCCCTTTGAAGATCAGAGCCCCTGGCTCTGATCTCCAAGGGCTCGCCCCGCGCCCCGATCTCGCCCATCTACGGGCTGCAGGCGCCTGGATCTAGGCGCCTCCAGCCCGCAGATGAGTCCCCCGCCCCCCCAGTCCACAAAACCCCCACCCCCAACCACCCTCCGGCCCGGATTGGGCCCATCTTCGCTCTGTGGGTGCCTACATCGAGGCACCCACAGAGCGAAGATGTTTCCCCCCCTCCCCCAGGGCCCTGGGAGGACGCGCGCGCGACGGATCACCTACCTCGTGGCCGTCCAGCATCCGACTGAGGGTGGCATTGTGGGATCGCGCGAACGCTTCTCTCCCGGAATGCGCCGGGGCGGCTCGTACGCGTTGGAACGGATGCAGAGCACTTTAAAGTGCTCTGCATCTGGAACGCGTGGAAGACAGCTCCGGACACGAGGCGGCGCAAGTCCCGCTCGGGCAATGCGAATGCCTCATCCGGAGCTGTCTTCCACGCGTACCGGAAAGGCCTGTGCGAAAAGGCCTCAGGTTACGGCACACACAATTGCAACTGTGCTGCCCCCATGCTCCGTTTGCCCAGAAGAAATGTGCAGGGCTGTTCTAGCTGCCTAGTATAGCTGTGGAGAACATTTTAGTGCTCCAGGCTACCTGCCTGGGGATCCATCCAGCACACATGGAGATGCTTCTGGGACGGAAGCATCCCACACAGTGCACACGCTCCACGTGGGAGCATACTTGGGTCATCCCACTGGGTCAAGTTTAAAAAGACCTTTGGTTCCACTAATCCAGTGGTCAGCAAACTCATTAGTCAAAAGAGCCAAATATCAACAGTACAACGATTGAAATTTCTTTTGAGAGCCAAAGTTTTAAAACTGAAGCAATATAGGTAGGTACATTGTTATTAACTTAATTAGGTTACTCCTAAGCTGGAAGAGCCACACTCGAGGGGCCAAAGAGCCGCATGTGGCTCCCGAGCCATGGTTTGCCTACCCCTGCACTAATCCATGGATTAAGATCTATTACTCACTTAATGTGGTTTCACATTTAGCAAGCCTCCAGACTGAGACTCCTGGGAAAAACTCACAGTTGTTAAATTTGCTGTTGGTTAAAATGAAGACCATAAGGGGGAAAATCAGTCATAGGAAGCTACTGTGCTTTAAGGAAGAAAATAAAAGGGTGCATAAGAAGATCCTTTGAATGAAATAATACAAGGTTATTCCCCATTGTTAAGCAACTGACGGAAATCCTAAGATAAGTGAGCTACCATATGAAAGAAACTAGGAATCGTTGGCCAGGGACCAGGGCTTCAGTGGCAGCCACTAACTTCCCTCCAAAATCCTCATCTGAAAAGGAAATCTGTGGGCCATTTCAAGTACTTGCTGCAAATTTGGCTGCTAGCCATTTGGAGCTCCAGCTGCAATTTCAGTTCTTGCAGGTAATATTCAACCCATGTTTGGTTCAGGCAGTTGGTGAAGGCTGATTCGATTTGGCCAGCCAAAGAATCACACTGATGCTGCCCATGAGGAGTCTCATTGGTAGCTCATGTAGACACAGCCTCAAAAAAGCCACTCACTTTTGGCTGAGGAGGTTTTGACTGACAGTTGACAAGGCAGGGAAAATGGATGCTGCTGCAGTCTCACTCACGCAATAATATACACATGCAGTCATAAACATGCACACATTCTTAGAATGTTGCCTGCAACATTTGTACATCACCCTTTTTTTGTCTCCTCCCACCATTCTGCTTCAGTTAGAGAAGTCTGCCATTTGTCCCACAACTCCTGATGCATAGACTCTCATGTGGATAGTCTTGAGGGCAATACACCCTTGTTTTCCCCCTTTTGCCCTCTTCTTCTACTTTATTCCTCCCACCATACCTTTTCTGACCCATATGCGAGCTCAATTATTTTCAGACCTGGGACAAAAAGATCCATCTGAGATCCAAATGAATTAATAACATATAACTTCTTTCTTCTCTGTACTGATTTTTTTCAAAGTCACAACCTTCCAAGAAGAGAGGCACTGCATTGTTAAGTAAATTAAGTTATGTTGTGCACATGCTTAAGTTGTATACAGCAAAATAGCATGGAAAATAAATTCATATATACCAAAGGTTTGTGCTAGACAAACATGTGATTGTTGAGGGATTACTGTATGTGTGCATGTATGCATATATAAATACCCACACCCACAGGGGAGGGGGAACATAAGGAAATAGAAGTGTGAACATGTATATATATATATATTAAAAAGACTATGGATGAAGAAATAACAATTTCTCTGTTTAAAAGCTCTGCAGGGCTCTGAGGCAAACATGGAGATCTGCACAAACATTCACTTTAATGCTTCAAATGGAGTAGGTTCTGGTCACCTCAGAGATTCAGAACAGAAAGGGATTGTTATTGTTTTCTTTTCCAATAGGAAAATAAGACATTTGCAGGAAAAAAAGGATGAGGAACAAACTGGAAATATTTTCTCTTATAGAATCGTAAGTGGTTTTAAAAGTAAAGTTTTCATTCCATGTTAGTGCTTCCTAATAATTCTAATAATTCAACCCACACAAATTATTTACTCAGGAAATTACACCTCCTGAATATGGAAACATGTATAAATTTTAGGCCCTCTTTTCTGCTCCAAACAATTCCATCCTGTTAAAGAATGGTGAAAGCATGAAAACCTTGAAAGAGATATGCCAGACTGGTTCCTTTTTGAACCAGTTTGCATCAATCAAGGGATATTACTAAGCAATGACCAATCAAGGAATATTACATCAAACATGAGTGCTGAAAAGTTTCATGTTTGAACTAAACAGACTATCCATTTAAAAACAAAGGGATGTTTTCTTCAATTCGAACAAAAAAAGCCAATTTTAAGTTTGTGCACATCTCTAAAATAAACTAGTTGAAAGACTAAAGAATCTGATTTTAGTCTGTGAAAACCTTCAGTTCCGTGTTCCGTGCACATAAAAAAAAATAGAAATAGGAATCAGAAACGTGTGTCATTGAACTTTTAGCAATTAATTTTGGTTAGAACAGGGAAGTTGTTACAATATTAAATTATGTATGTTTAAGTAGCTACTCTGGGACATGATAACACTACTGAATGCTTCAAGGTAGTTCTAAAGTTCAACTCAGACTCATTATTCCAGCAATACTAAAATACTGTGACTGATAGAAGGCTGGCATTAACCTTCTACATAGGATAGGAAACAACTTGAAAGACTATACAAAAACCCAGTGCAAAAAGTTATAAAAATAAAGTTTGAAAATAATGAATTCATACCAGCTTGTCCCACAACACTGATGGATCATATGGATAAAAATGGCTGGCCAGAAAGCTTCATAAGGACTGATATCAAAGTGGTACCTGTTACCAATAACAACAAAAAGAGAGAAAAAAACTTAGAAGAGACAATTTTGTGAGTGCACGTAGATTAATTTTTATAAATTTCTGCAGTCATTCTCCTATATAAAAAATGAATGACTTGATTTAAAACATTTATTTACAGTTAGACTGGCACCAAATCTAATATATACTTCTGTCTTTCTGGCAGTGTGTTCTCACTCATGCTAAAAATCAATTTCAAAGTGATTTCCCTGTTTTTGCTTTTAAAACACTTCCTCTTTATTCCTTTGGGAACTCTATAGCAGTATTGGGGCAGATACGTCATGAAACAGGTGGGGTTTCGCCCTGCTTAGGACAGCCCCTTGCCAGATTTATTAAAGTGCCAAAAATTCATTTCATTTTCAGCCAAGAAGTAACAATTCAGCCTGATAAGAAGTAACAATTCACCCACTCCACTTCACACTGATAACAAAGTTTCATTTTCCACTTCCCCGCGTGTTCTCCTTTTTCTGCTGGGCTGCTGGGTGATAGTTCTCCTTCAATAGACGACTTGGTGGGACAGGGAAGGGGAAAGAGGAAGGGGAAGTGAGGTGGGGGGATTGCTTGTGGTGTGATCAAACTCGGATGTAGACCTCTCAACCCGCTCACCGGCCGTCCCAGAAGACCCTGCCTGGAAGCATTTTATTTGGCCTACAGAAAGAAGTGGTGGTGGTGGTGGGAGGTTGCATTTAATTAAGCATCTTTTCCACCTTCTGCTGTTTTTATCTTCTTGGCAGAGTCTCCAGCGGTTTTCACTTGCCACCGTTCCTTCGGCAGCAGTGCCTTTAAGTCCTTCCTTCTCTCTCTCTCTCTCCTCTAATCATCTGATCTCACAAAGTTGCAGAGAAGCGAAAAAGCAGCAGCAGAGAGACAGATAACCCTGCCTGCTGGCTGGCCTGTCAGTCACCCTACCTGCCTGGTTTTCACCTTTCTAGGCAACAATTAAAGGCAGAAGGTTCCTGACCTGGATTCCATGGCCCTTTCTGTGTTGGGGCTTTTTTTGAATTATACAGTATCCTGGAATAGGGACCTCTGGTGCTGCGCATCGATATGGGCCTGACCACCACCAAGCAGAGCAGCCTGCCGCTTCTCTTCTATGCGCTCCAGCACAGTGAGTACAGCGGGGTGAGCAGGGGCAGCGTTCTCACTGAAGTGACACTAGGAAAGCCTTGACACCACCTGTGAGAGCCTAAAGGGCCGTATTTGCATCACCACTACCATGACTGCCCACTAGGTTTTAACAACGGCGCATGAATGTGTGAGCTGATGATCCTCTGACACCACCCCAACTTGCCTAACCCACACTGGCCAAGCGATTTCTGTGTTTTTTTTCTTTAGCCCACTTCGGTCCAAGCACTGCAACTGCATCAGCCTTGTCCTTCTTTGTTTTGCTGAAGCGGCCATAGTGGTTGGACTTTTTGCTTGATGCAGTATGAGTCCTCCAAGGCAATCAAATGCTTACTTTTTTCCACAAGCAGCATATATATTTCCCCTCTGGATTCAGACCCCAAAGCATCTTTTCCCAAAGTGCAAAATAATCTTTCCCCTGATCCCTTTCAGTAGGGTTACCATATGGAATCCCAGTTAGGGTTCCTGTATCTTCTGAGCAGGGGAAAGCTACAACTGAGGGACTGCCATACACTTTTCTCCATAACTTTTACATATATTGGAACCAGACGGCCACACATGCATGTGCTCAGTCACCAGTGGGGCATCAGGTGGAGGTGCTTCTCTCCTTTCCCGGGTCATAGCTGGTCTTTTGCAAAAGCATGAGGGGAGGGGAGAGGAGAGGGGGGAGCTGGGATTCTCCACCCTCCGCCATGTCATCGCGGCATCCAATCGGAGAATCAAGGGTGGGTGTCCCAGCTGGCAAAGGGGGGAGAGAGAAAATATCCGCTTTCCCTAATGCGATTCTGATTTTGTGTGGGAACAGCAGAATCAGGGTTGAATTGGGGTTGACACTGTAAGATCAGCCAGAATGCACGTTTGCATCAGGTTTTTCTTGTTTCATTTTTAAACCGTTTTAAGAAGCTCAAGTGGAAACACACCCCTACAGTGACATTTTTTCCTGTTTATTGTTTAAAATAATATGTAGCATTTAGCTGTGATCCAAAACAAGGTAAAGCTGGATACTTCTACTCAAGACTTTTCCTGATGGGGCCTAATAGCCTTAAAATGGGCAAGAGTGACCCATGATGGGCAGGGGGTAGCGAAATTCAGGCTGAACAGCCAAGAAATACCGTTTACATTCCCTTCTTTAATTCTTCAGTACAATAGGGAGAGGGGACATTCCTTTCTTCTGACCATAGTAAGTAACGAGATGACATTTTTGCTCAGGCAAACATTTGTGGTCCTTATTTTGCAGGTGTGATATCTGCTTTCTTATCTATTCATTTTTTGGAGAAAGACTCTCTTACGTTATACCTGCATTTTTATTAAATGTAAGTTTCTGTGAAAAACTGAATAAGACTCTACTGAGTGTCAGAATTGTTCCCCGCCACACACACCTTGCAGAAGATTTCTGCACTCCAGCTTGCCTTGTAAAGCAAGAGCTTTTGGATGAGCTATCAGTCCTCTGAAGATATCTGCCTTATTTTACCTACAGCAATGAACACCGCTTATAGCACTTGCCAAGGCAAATTGGGAAGCAGGGGGAGGAGAGATGTATTTTCCAAGGCTTTGAGAAGTTGCATTGATTGCTTGTCAGCTTGTTTGGAAAGTTGATGTTTAGTTAAAATAATGAAAGGAAATGACAACATTGATCATAATGTAATGGATTTTTGATTATGACAAATCTGAATGCATTCTGAATGTCAGTTAATACTCTAAAACAAAATAATGCACTCCAAACATTTTAAATTGAATTTTATCATCTTCCTCAAACTTATATTCTTCCACTGTCAATATTCATAATCTGATATTGAAGCACAGCACGATATAGCTGATAATTGTTTTATTATTAATTGGTCCTGCATCATACCTGCTTGCAGCAGGTGTTTTATTTCTCTGTCACTGAATGCTTTTGTGAATTGGAAACCCAGTCTTGCAGAGAACATGTGTTATATCTGAAAGTAACAGCTTTGTTTATACAAATGATTAATCTATCACAGTTGTCCTGACAACTATGGGATGGTTCCAGAGTGTTTTTTTTCAAAAAGAATGTTTTATTTAAATTAAATGAGTTCAATAACAATAATAAAACAGAATAGAAAACAGTAACAGTTAACAATAACCAATTAAACTCAACCAATCATAAAAAATAAACCTGCAAAGTAGTATAAATACAAAATTATCTAACAGAAAATTTATTATTCAAAATATTCTATTTATACAACTGTAAATTGTATTAATGACAAAGAAGGAAATACATTTTCCTCTAAGGCTGCATGCTCATGGGGCTGCCACTGTCTTGCGGGGGATTCAAGGCAGCCTTAATGCGAATCTTAATTCACATTAAGGAGTCCGCATGGCAATGGAGGATAGGGCGGGTTCAAGGCGAACCCACCCATCCCCATGAAAACCATGGTAAATCCCTGCATCAGAGTACCACAGTTTTCTCTCCCCCCCCCCCTTGACTGAATGCTTAATTGCCCAGGTAAGGGCTTGATTTACCCCAAATGATTGCCTGACAACTGCCCTGCAGTCAGCTGAACAGCTATCAGGTGAGTATAGGGGCTGTCAAGAGCACGGGCAGAGCTCTGGTAAGATTATTAAAACAGATGCAAAAGTCGTGTCTGTTTTAATCATTTTAGTGGAGCTCTGCTTGTGCGCATGACAGCCTGACAGTTGCTCAGCTGACTGCAGGGCAGCTGTCAGGCGATTATTAGGGGTAAATCAAGCCCTTACCTGGGCAATTAAGTGCTCAAGTAAGGGGGAACAGTTGCAATCGCAGCATTAATGGTGGGGACAGTGAAGCCTGGCCTGCTAATGCTGTGATCATAACCTGGGAGTGACCCCATGCCCCCAGGATAACCCATTCTTGCCCTGTAATTCGGGGCAAGAACAGTTATAAAGGTGAGGGGGTTTTTTGTTTTGCTTTTGGGGATTTCGTCCCTCACGTAGCCCAAATTAGAGCTTCCCATGAGGACTCTCCTGAGGTGAACTCACATTCGCCTCACAGTATCCTAACCATGGGGACACAGACTAAGTTGGGTAATTCCAGTATCAAAGGAAACCATACCTCTAGGAAGGATATTTTTGGAGAAAGGCCTTGCATTAATTGGTTTTGGTATGTTTTAAATGTGTATCAGCTCACACACTTGATGTTTCCCTCCTGCCCATAATAATGATAATCTGGAGGTGAAAAGATCACTGAGAGGTCGCTTTCCAGAGTTAAATTTGCACCAATGAAATACTTCCCCCCCAACACACTATTTTTAAAGGCGTGATTTTCCTTAAGATTATATATCAGGGGATGAAAAGATTTAATCACATTCCATGCCTACTCTGAATCTGTTGATTTATCAGTTGTGTCCAGCTGATGGCATTAGTATTAACGCACACACATGCAAATTGAAACACTCATCTATGCACAAGGAAAGAGACAGAAAAATCTGAGGAATAATCTATATCTGCAAGAAAGGAGAATGTTAAAACTTACAGATCGATTTCTTTACAAATGTGTTGTGGCAGTTTGCAGTCCATGAGGTTTTTCCATTCTTCTGCTGTGCAAACGCTGTGATAGGAAAGCTTTTCCATAGTTACCCTATAAATGCATTCTGAATGCCGAATTCTGTGATACATCTAAATAAAAAAGGTTTTGCAGGAGAGAATTATTTTCATCAAGGTTATTACACAAGAACATAAGAGGAGCCCTGCTGAATTAGGCCACAGCTCAAGTAGTCCAGCATCTTGTCTCACACAGTGGTTCACCAACTGCTTATGGGCATCTCAAGCATAGATAAGGGCAAACCTTCTCCTGCTTTTGAATTCCAGCAAATGGCCTTAGAAGCATCCTGCCTGTCTCCCCAGCCTGAAGGATGTACCTAGGCATCTATTCTAGTAGCCACTGATACACCTGTCATCTATGAATTTGTCTAACCCTTCCATAAAGTTATCTAGGTAGACTGGTACAACCTCTTCTAGCAACAAATTCCATAGACCAATGACCCTCTAGGTGAATAAATTATTCTCATGTATGATCTGACTCGCCTACCCATCAGCTTCATAGAATGCCCACTGGTTCTAGTGTTGTGTGATAGAGAAAATATTTTTTTTCTATCCACTTTTTCTATACCATGTGTGATTCTATTTCTTTCCTACTAAAAACCCACACCTGTTAGCTTCCATACTCTGTCATAATAAAAAACTAATGTTACCACCATACAACTGGAACAGTTTTTAAAAGTGGAAATTGTGCATTAACAACACTAAATTATCTAAACAAATTCCTGGTAGCTAATTATCTTTGATTTAAATAATATATACAAAATGAATAATGGCTATTTTACTTACATTAGCACAGTGTAAGGCCAAAGCACAAAAGACTGCAAACATTTTAAAGTTGTTCTCATCAGTTTTAGAGAAGGCACTTCCACTTAATTTGTTCACCATCTGCACAACACCTATGACGCTTCCTCGGCTCACAATAGGCATGCATAAAATGTTTCTGGTAGTGTAGCCTGTGTAGAGATCTACCTCTCTAGATAATAAGGAAGGAAGGAAGGAAGGTGAATATTTGTTAGAAATATACTCATTTTCTTCATACAAGGCCACATAATATTAATACCAAGCATTCAACGCATTTTAACTAAATTACATTGTTATAACCCCTATAACAATCCTGTAACGTTAAGGTCGCCATATTCATTTTGCAGTTTAAGGTTGAGAACTGCAGCCATGATAGATACTTTCTGATTAATTACTTAGCCTTTGAACTGCAGTACCACACAAGCTGGTCAACTAGTTCAATGCTCTACAGTGCCCAGCCCCCTTTGAGCAGGGATCTATCTGATCAGTAGAGAAAAGCAGCATGTATGTAGTGAAAAAAGGCTAGCAAATCAGTAGTAGCATCTGAGATCGGGAAACCTCATCAATCATAGTGTCTTTCTACACTTACTGGTATCCCGGTACAGTGCTTCTGGGCCTCTCCCACACTTTGGTATGGAGTAGAAAGGTCATGCCCCCTTCTAGCATACACTTTCTGCATTGGACAGATCATGACCCAGTCTAGGCAGTCCAAAGAGATCTACCACATTCCTACCTTCTGACAGATACACTGCCCTAAGCCAAAGCTTAGAAACAAGGCAGAAAGTAACTTCAGCATGTTACTCAAACTTTATTGGTAATAGATTACAAAGATGTTAGGTGAGCAGACATTATGAAATTGTAGTGCAACTACATTTCCCATACCTCCCAATGAGCCCGGCCAAAGTTCTGAATTCTCAAAAACACTTTCTCAGACATCTTATCTATGTCCCAAGGCTAGCCACAGAGAAGCAACGCATGATGAAAAATATCAGCAAGCAAGGATGAAACTGAGAAGGAGATAAAGATGGCAGCACAGTGGAATGGTACTGCTACTCATGGGGAAACTAGTCCAGGAGGTATGTGAAAGGATGCACACCTCCTGAAGCAGTTTAACAGAGGGGGAACATTTTAATGGCAAGCAACATTGTGTTACTGAAGCAGATAACTTGTGTGGAAGCTGGTTCGAAAGATCACATGATCTTTGGGGCCAGTATGGCAGCTGTACCGTAACAGTTGCCCATATCTGGACAGCTTATTCTGGGACAGTCATAGCGGTTCAGCTTCTGGGACCACTCCAGCCTGGCTAGGTCCTCTTGGACCAGGCCAGGAAAAGCAAATGTATAAATCCTCACAGCTTCAATAGCTGCCCAGAAATTGCTGGTTAGCTTCTTTCCTTACACCCAAATATCTGCCCTCTCTGCTGATCAGGCCACTTGACTCACACAGTTGAAATAATAAGATCTACCAGTAGTTGTTATCAATAATATGGCATGCAGCTCTAGTAAATTTATAGAAAGAAATTACTCCATTTTATCCATATTCTGATTAAATGTATGAATTCATTGAATATCCAAAAATTAAAAAATGAAACAAGAATTAGAATCTGCACTCTAGCACTTTTTAAATTTAATTTAATTTACTTGTGATTGTGAAGTATTTATATACTACTTTGTCTTAAAATATAATCTCATGAGAAACAAAAACAAATAAAATCATAATAGTTATACAAAAGTGTGGTTAAAATCACATACTGGGAGAACAAGTAAACATTCACTCCGAGAAGGGCTGGGTAAAAAGATAAGACTTCAGTTGCTATCTAGACACTGGGAAGTATATCTTTGTGGCCTGAAGATAGCAGCTCATTACCCATATGATACTTTGAAACTCATTTTAGTATGTTGGTATTACTTTCAAGGGGGCATTTATCTACATTTTAACAAAATAATTATTACCAGACATAAGTTATTTCCATGCTGCAAGCATATGCTCACAATTTAATTTTGATGAAGTGGCTAGCAATGATTTAATTCTAAAGCTCAGATTCAAATACGAAAAGTCAAGCTTTCAGACCAAATGCATATTCAAAATGTACGTTAGAATATGATAGCTGCTTTCAGGGGAAACTTACAAAATGTGCTACAAGTCTAACAAATCTGTACCTGTTAAAACGTGGATCTGCATAGGCATCAGGAATGTTGAGGACTTCACCTGTTCTTGCAACCTGACCAGCTATTCCTTTTTCAATAGAAAATCTGAAAAAAGGGAAATTCTATCATAATAAAAATACAGCATCAGGTAACGTTTTATATATATGACCCAATAGATCTTTAATGCCCATTCAGGCATGAGCAAAGGAAAAACAAGGGGGACCCACCCTCTGTGTGGCTGTGAAGGGGGGGGGAGTCAAGTAGAACACTCAGTCACTCCATCCCTATCAAAGGATGAAACTATGTTTCTATCGTCTACACTAGTAATGCTAACAGTTGTCTTAATCTCTATAGTAACCACAGATTTACAACCATGGTTGTAAGGATGGGAGAAGAATCAAATCTACATAACTGGGCATGAATGCCTTTACTATAAAAAATAAATTGGAAGCTAAATGGGGCCGGTTGAGAAATCCAAGGCGTTTTCCAGAGGTGCTGAGGGGAGGGGTTGATAGAGAGAAGTGGATGTATACTTCCAGGAGGCCAAAATATGATTGGCAGAACTGTAACTAATCACAGAAGGAAGAATAAGAGGAGAATAATGGATGGAGTGGAGACAAAACAGTATCCTTTCATCAGACTGAGGCCAGGAAGACTAAAAGTGTGGACAAAGCAAAACAAAGCAGTGAGGATCGTATCACGAAATGTGTGACATGTCATTTTGTGATCCTGGTCCCCCAGCACCCTGAAACAGATTTTGTTGTTGCAGTGAGACAGTACCCTAAAAAGGCTTTTCAAATCCTGACACTTTTGCCCCTTGATTGCTAATTTCTTGCTGTATTAGTGTGCGCTATAATTCACAACAGCTGGAAATACAATGCTGACTTAAAAGAATGGAGTTCCTTCTGCTGTTACCTTATTTCTTTGGTCTTCTTGAAAACAGGTTTTCCATCAAGTTCCTCACCAACATCAAATAAATCTGAATATAACTCGTTGTTCTTGTGATCTACCTGGAAGAGTGCACAGCGGTCTGCATTCACCAGGTTTTTTGCATATATCTAGAAAGATAAAAAAGCTACAAATCAATCAAAGTGGCCAATAAGAGAGTTGTTTGATATTTTTCAATTTAAGGTTTATTGATCTTAGGTTTATTAATTCCTTTTACTGGAATCTCACAAGGATAAGCACAGAGTATACGATTCAAATGCTAAAGAGTTTTGACAGAATGAAATCAGACTTTTCCCTAGAGCTAAGAATAATTATTGGGACTGTGGCAATAAAAGAAATGGCTAATGGCCTTCAGGCAGTCTCATGCCTGACTACGCAACAGCTGATATTAAGTATCATGAATCACATATGTTGTTAGGGCAGTAATTAAAAAAACTTTGGTTTACAGAATAAATCTAGGTAGTAGTAAACAAGTCACTGTCAGCACATTTCACATTTCCCCAACATTCCAAGATAGTAGCTCAAAATACTACAGGTTGCTTGTAGTAGATCTGCTTGTATAGTAAGAATGAAAAATCACCCAGCAATCTACAATACTGCTTGTAAAAAGAATTTAATAATTTCAGATTTTTTTTCATATAAGAGAGATCCTTTTGTGAAAGCTTTAATACTGAAATTTTGGAAAGAGATATCTTACCATTATATTTTCAAGTAGGGAATCTATTGCAACTATGTTATCAAAGTAAGTTCTGTGGAAAAAGAAGTGAGATTCTTAATATTATCACTGTTAGATGCTACCACTACAGTGACTTGTGATGGTTTTTAAAAACAACAGATTATCATCTCGCAAGAAACACATCAATATAAGCCTTTTCCCTATTCCAGGTTCCTACACATTTGACAATATTCTTGGATAATCCTTCAAGGACATATTCCAGTAACAGGTGCTTTTTGAGTGGACTCTCTAGAGGGTTGATCTATCTACATAGACTTGACAGAAGCTTAGGCTTCTCATCTTTAAGAATTGTACTCTTTCCCTTGCAAGGGAGGAGAGTAGATTCATTTTTCTGTATGCAGAAGTGGTGAACAGTTCTCTCATACATTTTTCAGATGGCACAAATATACTTGCACGATCTGCATAGAGAACTAGTGGGATTTTTATAATCCCAAGAAGCTCTGGCACTATAAATGTTTTATGTACAACTTTGAACAATAGTTTAATCTAAAAAGCAGCGAGCTTCATAGATGAAGATGAAACAAAACCCAAGTGTCCCTTGCCCATGAGCCAGTTCCATGGTCAGAAATATCTCAGAATCACAAGCACTCCTCTTAAAGTGATTCAGTACTGACTGCATGCTGACTGCTGCCCTGACCATCAAAAGCACAGCTGGGGAACTTTTATTTTCCAGTGCAATCTTGATAGCTGGGGGGGGGGGGGGAGTAACTGGGCTGAAAGAGCAAAAAGAAAACACTAATCAAAAAGGAAATAAAATAATTATGATTCTTATCTTTCTATACTTGTTGGTAATTTATACCAACCTTAGACTGGATTAGCCTAATTGTCTATTATTTAAAATCAGTGGATAGGTTTGCATTTATCAGCCTAGTATGGTATAACAGAATTATCACAGCTAATAAAGAGTCAGTGCAGCAGCAATAATTTGCACTTTGAGTGCTGGAAAAGCCCCATACCAGGCTGGCAGCACTCAAAGTGCAAATGGGTAGGGCAAGCCAAACTGCCATGGCAACATCCAAGGCAACATTTAGTGCACACTCGGATGTTGCCATAGCAATCTGGATGCTGTGCAGTCATGCTGTCACACTGACTCGCCATGACGCACCTGGAAGAGGGTGTGGATCAAGTGTCAGATCTTAGGAGGAAAAAGGAAATAGGACAAATATTTATCAATAGTTTAAGCAACATGCACGTAACACAGCTTCCTGAAAAAGAGTTTCATGTTTCACTTACTTTGATACATCAAGCAGAAAGTCATTCAGTTCGGTCTGCTTAGCGAGGCCTCTGGATACCTGACCAGAACATCGGAAACACTATTGCTTATTTAAGCAGAAAGTTAGAATCAGCAGGAATCTGGGGGATGTATATACTAACTGATCAATCCATTTACAAAGAAATAAACTGAGATGTGTGAGCAATATGTGATTATTTTATTTCAGTTTATAATCATTGATTTGAATATTAAAACACTTAAGTGGAGAGGGACTGATTGTAATGATTTCTCTGTTTCTTTAATTTTCTAAAATAATTTTCAGGTCTAGCCTGAATAGCACATAAACCCATTTTGCTGAAACTAAGCAGGTCTGGATTTGTTCAATAGATAACAGACGCCCTAGGAGCCAAGTGTATGCCAATCTGGCTTCCAGCACTTTTATAAGAAGATAAAAGTTGCTCCCACTATTTCATAAGGCTGTTACCTTCTTATACAGAGGTTTGAAAAGAAACTGTATACACTATATTCATTTTAGCAGGACTTTAAACGAAATAAAGGATTATTCCGTAAATATGCAAAACTTTTCTTCAACAATGCTCCCCCTATTCCACAATTACCTCAACTTGAAGAAGATAACTTATAAAGCAGCTTTGAAATACACATTATCTTTTGGGATTCTCTTGACTTAGTATGCACAATGCATTTTGGGAAGACCAAAGAAAAAAGACACATAGGCTGCTTCCACACATGTTTATACAGTGCAGTGGAATGCACAGGCCTCACACATGACGATTGATGGATCATCATGGCATCACATTATCTCATCAGGACTGTGCACTCACCTTAATGCTGGATCAAGGACACTCACTGCACAGTATAAACAATTCCGAAGTTTCCCTCCAGTGAAGGCAGAACAGTGAGAACAACAAGACAAGAACAAGAAGGTCAGCTCCAGCGGAGAAGCCACAGAGCTGCCTTTTGAGTCAGGACACCTGGCCATCACTGCGCAGTAAGTATATTGCACTTTTACTTTTAACTACAGATTTATTCCACTAGTTTGGAGGCAGCCATAAACTTCATCTTATCATTATCAAGTCCAACTACACAGTGGAATTCCTTTCGCAGTATAGTTTCTCCAAAATGTGGAAGCAGCAGCAAATTATGAGTGTCTATCACTACTCCCACCCAGCCCTGGTTTCCAAGGCATTTGTCCTGAAAGCTGGTTCTTTGGGCTGCGGGTTCATGATTGACTGCATTCAAAACTCTTTGAAGTATTTCATTTAAGATGAAACTGTACAAAATTAAGAGATCCTGATGAAAACTCTACTTGAAGCTTTCACCAAATAAATAAATAAGCTTGGAAATGAGAAATGACTAGAGCATGATGAAGAGGGGTTTGATATACCCAACTGAAGGCAGATTTCCAGAGAATACCAAGGAGAATTGTGAAGGCCTGCTTAAACAATCAATAGAAAGAAAGAGAAGAAAACAAAAGAATGGTAAAGACATCTCTTCAAGAATGCTGGAACAAAAATAGAATGATAAAAGATAAAAATGATAGAAACTGAACAGAAAGAAAAGATCAAAAAGATGTGGCAAGAATACACAGAAGAACTATACAAGAAAGATCTTAAAAGCGCAAATAACCACAATGATTTGGTTGTTGACATCCTGAAGTCAAGAGGGTCTTAGGAACCATTGCCAACAACAGGGCTAACAAAGATCATGGAATTCTGGCTGAACTACTTAAAATCTTAAAAGATTATGCTATTAAAACATGGAATTGAATATGCCTGTAAATTTGAAAAACTCAACATTGGACACAGGACTGGAAAAGTTTGTTTACATTCCAGTCCCAAAGAACAACAATGGCAAAGAATATTCAAGCTATCGAACAATGGTACTCACTTCACATACTAGCAAGGTTATGCTCAAAATTCTACAATCTAGGCTTCAGCAATATGTGAACTGAGAACTACCAAAAGTGCAGGTTGGTTTTCAAAGGAGCAGAAGAACTATAGATCAAACTGCCAACATTCTTTAGATTATGGAGAAAGCAAAGGAGTTTCAGAAAAACATCTACTTCTGCTTCATTGGCTATACTAAAGTGCTTTGAGTGTGTGAATCACAAGAAACTGTAGTAGGTTCTTATAAAGATGGAAGTACAAGACCAGCTTACATGTGGAATCTGTATGTGAGTTAAGCAACATGGAACAACTGATTGGTTCATGACCAGGAAAGAAATTTGACAAAGTTGTATACTATGACCCCCTTTATTTAACTTATATGTGGTGTACATCATGCAAAATGCCAGGCAAAGTTGCTGGGATTAAGATTGCCAAGAGAAATATTAACAAACTCAGATACAAAGATCTGAGAAGAATTAAGGAACCCTTGGAATAATATGAAAGTGGGGAATATAAAAGCTAGCTTGAAGTGTAACATTTGAAAAAAAAACACTAAGATCATGTCACCTGATCCTATCACTTGCTGGCAAATTAAGGGAGAAGAAATGGAAGAAATTTTGTTTGCACAGAAAGACTGCAACCAAGAACATAAAACGTCCATATAGCCAAAGCTATTATTTTCCTGGTGGTAATGTATGGCTGTGAAAGTTGGACTATAAAGAAGACTGAGCACCAAAGAATCAGTGCTTTCAAACTGTAGTGCTAAAGAAGACATTTAAGAGTCTCTTGGATTGCAAGGAAATCAAATAAGCCAACACTAAAGGCAATCAATCCTGACTGTTTACTGGATGAACAAATACTGAGGCTAAAGATCCAATACTTTGTTCATATAGTGAGAAGACAGGACTCCTTGGAAAAGATCCTGACACTGCAAAGTATTGAAAGCGAAAGGAGAAGAGGATGGCAAAAGATAGAATGGACTGCTAAAGTGATAGAAGCACCAAACATGATCTAGGGCAAACTTTGGGAGGCACTATAGGACAGAATGGCCAATGGGGGTCAAAAAGACTTAGAGACAACATCTGAACAACAACAATGAAATACATCTTGAGCATTCTTTCTTTAACCTTTTGATTATTTTGCACTGTTTTTGTTGTAAACCTCTTTGAGCATTTTTCTTTGAAAAAGTAGTGTAAAATTAGATAAGATTATTTTACAAGTTACAAAGCTGATTATAAGACACTGTAATTCCTAGATTTTGTTTAACAGGTTCTTTAAAGAACTAAAAGTCAATTCAGAGACTTACCTCCACTTGATGTATTGCTACTGAGGCCCATGCAAGATTTGCTGTTGCAACCTAGAACAGAGAAAATATTTTATTTCTTAAAAGAAAATAGAAAATGTTCAGTGTTTTTTTTTAGCATTTTAACAAGAAAATATTTAAATATTTTTGCCTCCATAAACAAATAATGTTTTATATAAGGAAAATGACTTGAGGCTGAAAAGCCACAGGTTAAATATCAAAAGAATCCTCATACTAGGTAGGGAAGAATGGAGTAGGGCTTTTTTTTTTAACCATATCCACAGTTCTGCAAGATTCTGGCCAAGGATTCAGCAAATCCAGCTCCAGCTACACAATATGTATGCCAGAGACCACTACTGGCTATCCTTGGTAGAAATTTAACAGATTCTCAATGTATCAAAAAGTTGAACTTATATTAGAAACCAAAATATTAAAATAACATTATATAAGTAGTAGGTAAATACAGTCACCAAAATTAAGACAAAACAGGCCTGCCATTGTCTGCATGTGCATATAGATAGCAGGCCCCTAATCTGGGATATATTCTGGAATAAGGCCCAGTGTAGAAAGACCCTTAACTAATGATTTTCACATGGCTTTACCTCTTGATGGCTTGTATGAAAGGTATCATTACCCCAGTGTCGATATAACTCCAAGATACCAATCAAGTCACCAAGTGTAGTAACAATGGGCAAACAGAGCACAGACTTGATACGAGTTCCTGATTCCAGCCCAGTACCTTTGGGGAACCGCTCATCCTAGAAAACCAAGCACAGTTTTTATATTAATGGCACATCTATTTTACTTACTATGAAAATAGTACCTTTAAGATTCTATACACGATAGATCATTAGTATTTTATCATTCTCACTAGTGAGGAAGTGCCTCCTTTCCCAAGCTCTTCAGTAACTAACATCATATATTTTTCAGTGCCTGGTTAAGACCGACCTCTTCACCCAGGCCCTTCATGGTTCAAGTTCCCACCATATGTTGTCCTGCTGTTTTGGGGTGCATAGGTATGATTTAATTGTTATAAATGGGTCTTTTAACTCAATTTTAAATATTTTATGTAACCCACCACTAAATTTCTGGATGAAGGGTGGGGAATAAATAAGTGTGAAAGGTAGATGGGTTGGGTGTCACCAGCAATCTGCCCTATTCAAATCCAGACAGAACTAGTGGAAGGAGAATCATGTCTGCCAAATTCATGCTCTGCTCTTCACAGCAGAGCACCCATTGAGGTCACCGTTAGCAATATTCACATGTTGCCACCAATGTCAAGATAGCCTCGGAACTGCAAAAAATGTTTGCAGGTGGAGTTCTCTAACAAATGGTCCAGTCAACTTGGTGGTGTGCATGCCTGTACTGATTGTGAATGATACCACTGTGGAGACACCACGGGCCTAACATCACAACAAGGCCTCTGACATTATTAAAAATACTATTTGTCAAACATTTTGAACATGCGGACTTAATCTTATACTATGTTCTTAATTCAACAGCTATAGAAACGGCATTTAGTTGTTGAAGCATCAATTTAACTGAAGTGCAGATTGTTGCCCAGATACTGAAGAGGACTCGATTCAACTGACACATGGTAAGGATTTGTGAAACTTATGGCACTGCAGCATAAAATGATGATGATATTCCTGATACTAAACAATTATATATTAAAAGACATTAAATGAATCCTAGAGTTGTCTGCTCAGAATTAGAGACCACTGAAGACAAAGTTCCATTTGAGTAACACTACTACTGTCGTCTACAGTCCTACTCATAAATCCCATAGAGTTCAAGCTATCTGGTATACAATTATACCCATCTTTGGAAGCTATACTTTGAATATAAGCCTACTGCAACTTGTCCATGGTTCGTTTCTGATCATCTGTGGGTTTACTCATTGAACGCTCTGTATCTTTAAGCACTCTTGAAATATCTTCTATCCAACTTCTTAATGAGCAGACAGGAGCAAAGCATACATTTTTTGCACATTTTGGAGGTCTGTTAGTTAAGGAAGTCAGTAGAAGACCATGTTGAGTAGGTAAATTATCAAATTATGATCCTACAACTAATTATATCTGGACAATGGAGTTTTTTACCCCTAACAATATGGTCTGTCTACTAGATCACAGTTCAGATACTTATTTTCTACTTCTGTGATTCTTTTCGCCATGTTTATCCCTCCTCCCAGAATTTCTGAATTATTTATAAGAGTAGAACACTATGACAATGTTCTTTCCTGCTCCTGAATAGGTCTAGGTGTAAATCCTACCCCCTTTTTTCCATCTATGTGATTGGCCAGGTTGTTCTGCTTTGCTTGAGTCTCTCTACGCAAACAAGAGTATGGTTTACTGTTAAAGCAACTGTCTTCACCAAAGTGTTCTTCCTTCTCTGATTTCAAGACTGTCCCTGGTTTCAAAATCGCTAGAGTATACAGTTATTCCCTTTGTCTCACTTACAGGAGCTGGGTTTTCTTCTTTCATCTGTTGGCACTAGTGCCAGGACTTCATACTGGGAAATACCTATTAAAAGAAAGCAGGATTCAGATGCGAAACCCCAATTTCAAAGCTCGGGCAAAAAGCCAAGCTAAAAGGATGTGCCCAAGGAGTCCTGTTCAAAGTCTAACACTACAAGCCATTCTTTCCAAGCTTCCCAGATCAAACAGAAGTAAAACTGATTGAACCATTTGGATTTTAAATAGTGATACAGGACAACCAATAATAAATCTACCAGAAGCTGCACAAGATCTATTCACCAGCATTGATGACCAAACTGGTCAGAGAAAATTAAAGACTGGTGAAGCATGTTATATTAGGTATGGAAGAGTCAATGTTCAGAAAGAAGAGAAGGAAGGTGGAAATCTTCCCAGATTTAGCTTGTGCTCACTCTAACTAGCAACTAAAAATGGACAAGGGTCACAAAGTAAAAGAAACCCACATGCATTGTATCTCCTCCAGATACAAGAATTCAGAAGAACTCTCAAGAATGATTTACAGAAGATCAATATTTCATATAATTTGCCTTTCGAGACAATGTAAGATAATTCCCCAAAGAGATTAACACCCTCCAATTGTTTGAAGAAGGAATACACAGGTCCATCCTGAATCCAATATTCTTAAGACAGATCAACTAGAGTGGCCAGAATTCAGGCCCACCATAAATTCACCATTCTGGGACTTTAGGGTAGGGAGGCATACAGATAAATGCAATGTAACATCAGCCACATCTGTGTAAATCATTACAAACAGAAGTATCTATATGCTTAGAGACTTTCACTTGGAAATAACCACCTGGATGGAATAAATGTGGATAAAATTGTTTGTTTACTAAATTTATATCCCACCCTACAATCTGAGGTCTCAGAGTAGGCTACAACAATTAAAATCTATAACAACTATATTCAAAACAGATAAAAACAGTCCAGTACACGAAGAAGTGCTCAAAAGCCATATAATCCATATAGTATCCTGAAGTTTAAGAGAGTGGGCATCTAAAACAGGACAGCATGGATTATGTACGATCTTGGACAAAATTATCTGTGAGATATCTGGATTATAAATGGGAATAAGGATGAGGGCTATGTTTCCCATAACCTGTCTTCATTTAAGCCTACAAGAAGGAGTAGACTAAAGGTGAGGCTAGCAATTTTAAGTTCTGTCTCCCTAATGAACTGCATTTTTGTCCTGCTAGAGATAAGACTTGTTAATTCAAAGTGGCCACCAATCATTCTTACTTGTAACTATATGTGTTTGGATTTAAATCAATGCAAAGCTTAAGAGTGTTGTAGTAGAAACTGGAGATTTGTAGAATTCCACTGAAATCTTAAGATCCAGGACTTCCATTGCTACTGGTTGGAGATTTTAAAGCACATATGGTCCTCCAGGAGTGAGATTAATGTTGGATAAATGCTTTATGATAAAATAGAGATGTGAACAAACCAGTGGGCATGGCACAGTTTGCCTGAACTGGCTTGTCACTTCTTCATGAAAAAGGCATAAAATGTAAGGATGTGCAAAACACTGAGTCAAAATACCTAAGCAAGGTGTTCTGGGTATGCCAAATTCAGAACAAAATGCCTTTTCAAAAAGGGCTCGATTCAAGTTCAAAACAAATTTCAAAGGAGCCATTTCCTTCTGGTAACAAAGGGACAGAAGTCTTTTCTCCTCTTTCAGCAAATTACTGGGGGTAAAAAGATCAGCTATTTGGGCTGAACAGCAGACAATTATTTCCCCTTCTGGCAACAAAGATTGCTACCAGAAAAGGAGGGAACTGGAACCTTTTGAGTCCCGAGGACCTTGACATAGGGAACGGGGTGGTGGTGGTAAATTAATTCCCCCATTGTTCCCAAAGGCTGCTCCAATGGAACAATCAGAATGTTTCAAGATTCTTAGGAAGTACAACAAATTCTGACATTTTACTGAGAGGTAATCCTTGGTTTAATCTTAAGTAATTTATCAGGACTTGGTGGGAAAAGTCAGTATAATTGCACCTTCAGTGACCACAATTCAACATTTGTAAAAGTAAAAAATTCAATACAATAATATTTGACTTTAGAAACTGAGAAAGCAGGTGTAAAGAATTTCTGTATATAGATGTTTACTGCCACTGTGTTTCAAAGATTAACAAAGGGTAGGAGGCAGCCTTCATGATACACAATAAGATATGCAAAGAGAAAATATGAGGATCATATTACCAGAACGATAAAGGAGAAATTAAAGCACAAGTATGAGGCTAGCTAAGAAGGTCATTAGGCAGTGAGAAAAAGATGCACTAAAAGGGCAGAAGGAAATTTCTGAGGAAATGAATGATTTTTTTTATATTTGCCTTCCTGACAGAGAGTACAAGGCAAATCCCTAAATCTGAACTCCTTTTCTCAGAAGCAAAGGCTGATGAACTAAGAAAATCATGGTAACAAGAGAAGAAGTGGTAGGTCTTACTGAAAAATTAAAAATCAACTAATCACCAGGCTCAGCTTAAATAATTTACAGGTAGGATTATAGGCTTTTAAACAAAAATATGGAATTTGTTGATAAGTTCATTGGCTGTAGCTGAAGTCTGGAAAATGGCCACTGTCACCTCAGTTCTTTAAAACAATATCTTTGATCTGTCTCAGGAAACGTTGTGGAAACTATTATTAAAGATAACACTATCAAAATTTTAGAACACAGGCAAAACTCCTGACTAGTCAGCATGGTTTCTAGAAAGGAAAGTGTGGTCTAATTAATCGTTGGAAGATTTTTGAGAGCATCAAGAGGCAAGGGATCCAGCAGACTTTTTAGTAAAATAAAAAGGTAGGACAAGCCTTCTTATGATTATATATATATTTCCACACAGCACATACATAAATACTGGTATTCATCCATGGATGGCCAGCAGCCTGGAAAGCTTCAGAAGAGGTTTGGACAAATTCATGGAAGTCAGGGCCATCATAGGTTAACAACTGTGATAACTGAGTGGCCTCAGGAAAGTACATGTGAGAGGCAGTATACCCTGAAGGATAGCTGTTTGGACACTTCTAAGCAGAGCAATGTGTGTATTTGCAACTGGTTATCACAGCTGGACTAGAAGCACCATAGATCAGGTTCAGCATTCGTTATGCTCCTACAATATTAACAACAACAACAACAAAAGAAAACTAGATCCATTGGAAGTTTGATAATAAACCTTGCTGATATTTCACTAAAATTTATGGTAGTCAGGGACATTGGACAAAGTCCATAATGGGCTAGGGGCCCTGAAATGGCTACCTAGTCTGGAATACCAGGAGACCTTTTAACAAAGGTCTGTGGAGGTATTCCATGCTCCCACAGTTGCCCAATTTTAGTAACACAAGGTGTTGCACCACAAAAATGGAGTCCCCAGGGGGCTCCAAAAGCAGGAATTTTCATTTCTGGCCACTGAAACCAAAGCCGGAGCTGTCTCAACAACCATCAAAAGCAGACAGCCATGTTCCAGGATAGTTGGACCACTCCAGCTGGTGAACTGCTCCAGCTGCTCCAGTCCCATTGGAACAGTCCAATAAATTTAAGTGTGGAAACAGCCTCAGTGGGACCACAATAACAACTAGAAAAACCTTAAAGAATCAAAGTGCTATATCTCAGCAAAGGCATGGAAATGACATTTGAACAGCTTCTGAATGGTGATGAAAAGAATGGATTTTCCTTATAGGCTTCCACCCGTACTGGACTTCCAGAACGGGGACAAGTACGCACCTCCCATCCCACCTGGGGGACAGGAATGATGCACTTGCAACCACCTGTACTAACATTTACACTTGTGAATGCTAGTAGTAGAAGAAGAAGAGTTGGCTTTTCTACCCCACTTTTCTCACCCATTTAAGGGGACTCAAAGCAGCTGACAATGCTTTTCTATTCTTCTCCTCACATCAGACATGCCCTCTCTAACTCAGGACAAAAAACTGCAGAGTACAATTTGTTTCAGCACCTATGTTACCTTATAATCACCTCTTTTAGGGATTAACAATTTGGATTCAGTTCTATCAGTTTAGGATTCAGCTTAGATCTAATCTGGTATGGAAAATATTCATTCTCTGTGGGTGCATCCCCATGGTCTGCCATTACTTCGGGGTGGATTCGGGGCACACTTAATGCGAATCGTAGTTCACATTAAGAAGTCCCCATGGTAACTGAGGACAGCACGGGTTCAAGCTGAAAACTGTGGTAAACCCCTGCATGGGGGAACTGTGGTTTTCTCCACCCCCTCCCCCTTGGGTGCAAGCATCCCCCCCTTGCCTCCTTGCACGATCTGGCAGGCACACCTGGGTAAGGGCTTGATTTAGCGCATGGGCACCTGACAGCTTCCCTGTACTCAGCTGATCAGCTGTCAGATGGAGGTACAGGAGTTGTCAAGCGCACAAGATGGAGGTCATCTGGCTGGGCTGTGGGGCTGAACCTAGTAGCCTCCAGTTGCCTCTTTTCGGGGAGAGTTCCTTGTGTACTCTCCCCAGCATCAAGAGCTTCGGTGTCCACCTGGACTCCAAGCTTTCTATGGAGACCCATGTTGTGTGCTCAGTTCAGATGGCCTTCTATCTGAGGCAAGCTCAGCAGTTGGCCCCCTACCCCTCCCATCCAGCCCTAGCCACCATGATCCATGCAACCATTAGCTCCAGGCTAGATTATTGCAACTTTCTCTATGCTGGCCTTCCCCTAGGCCTGAGACGTTTTCGCACGGGGCTGAACGGAACGCGGAAAAGACAGCTGCGGACACGTCATCCGCATTGCCCGCGCGCGGCTTGCGTTCCGACGTGTCCGCAGCTGTCTTTTCCGCGTTCGAAATGTAGAGCACTTTAAAGTGCTCTACATGCGTTCCAACGCGGACGAGCCGCCCGCAGGCGTTCGGGAGGAGAAGCGTTCGCGCCTGCTTCTGTCTCCCGAACAGCTGCGGGCTCGCCTCCGACGCCGCGCGGCTTTGACAATCAGCTGTTTGTCAAACAGCTGATTGTCGATCTGCCTCCGCGGCTGTCTCCGCGCCCCTTGCCGGCGTTTGCCGGCTAAGACAGCTCCCGGCGCTTTCCCCTTTCGCACACAGACGCTCCGGAACGCGTTTACACGCGTTCTGGCGCGTCTGTGTGTGAACGGGGAAAGCGCCCGGAGCTGTCTTAAGCTTTCCGCCTGAACGCGTTCCGTTTGGAACACGATGCAGTGCGGAAATGCCTCTGATCTGGAAGCTAAAGTTGGTGCAGAACGCAGCAGCCTTCTTATTAACAGGTACCTCTCATGGGCCCTCATCTCCCCTATCTTACGGGAACTGCATTGGTTCCTATTGAGTTCCGGATCCAGTTCAAGCTGTTGGTCATGACCTTTAAAGCCTTACATGGCTTGGGGCTCTCATATCTGCGGGACCGTCTTGCCCTCTATATGCCCAGGAGAATATTAAGGTCATCTGAGGACCTTATTGGTTACAGGTCTCTGGCGTCAGTGAGGCCCACCTTTCATCCACCAAAAATAGGCCATTCTCACGCATCCCCCTACCTGGTGGAAGACTCTGTCTGCAAGTACTCGAGCAATCCAAGAGCTGTCTAGTTTCCTGAGAGCTTGCAAGGCAGAGTTGTTCCACCAGGCTTTTGGCTAGTTTCTGGTTTATGACCCTTTAAATTGCTTTAAATATTCTTTTGATTTTGATTTTATATAAGTCATGTTGTATCCTGTATTTTATGTTTTGTACTGTGAGCTGTCCAGAGCCCAATTGTGGGGTGGGCGGGGTACAAATCGAAGAGTAAAGTAAAATAAATAGTCCGCTGATATAGACATTTATTTACTAAAGCTGCATGGAACTCCCTAGGTAACTCAATGTTTAAAGGGCTTTTCTAGAACGCCCAAATGAACAAATGAATATATTACGGTCATAGATCAGAAGCAAAGAAGCTGAAACGTTGTCTTCTTTGTCTCTTCAGTCCAGACATCTGTCAACATCTGTTAAACCCAATTATGACACAATTGCAGGGAAGAAAATTGGTACTTAACTACTTCCACCAGGAATAAATAAGGGTGCATCCAGACTTAGGGATATTGCGCATTCCGATGCACAGTCGAGGTGTGGGCATCCCACCTGATGCCCAATACTTCGTAGCAGTGGCACATTATGCTGCCACTACTTTGAATTAACCTACTGCGGAACAATGAGCACTCACTCCGCCGTATCATGTAAATTCAAAGTTTCCCACCTGTCCTGACAGGACAGCGAGAACTGCGAATGAGAGTTGTGCCTGCAGCTCAGCTCCCATTGGCTGCCCCATCCCACGTGACAAGCGCCTCACCACGCTCGCCACGGAAGTCTCACAGCTGCCGAGGAGGAAGCTGCGGACTTGCGTTTCAGGTGGGGACAATGAGTCGTCACTCTGCATCCAGGTAAGCTGCAAATTTTTATATAACTGCATATTTATTTCTGCTAGTCTGGAAAGTACCAGAGTGAGTAACAGAAATGTCAGGTAAATTTTTGGTTGTAGTAGACAACACCTATATCTGCACACATTAAAAATGGAGGCTCAGAAGTGGCTTAGAGAAGGCAGCAGGCAGATACTGCTGTTCCCATCCTATCTCTAATCTATATTAAAGGTCAAATAATGCATTCTAGAAGTGCAGTTCCTGGCTTTTCATGTGGATTAAGGCAGAGGTGTGCAGATTCTACCACTTATAAGCTACTTTTGAACCACTTTTTAATTACTGTGTGCAGATTCAACCAATGTGAAAAAAAACAATCCCCTCCACAATTCTTCAATCTGCTTGTATGAAGTAAGAAAGTAGATACTGGATAATGAAACGGGAATTGTTCATATCAACATTAATTTTTAAACTGGTGTAAATATTCTATGGGTCAGTAAGCCCATCATAAAATGATCGACTGATGAACATAGGACTTTTTCACACTTGGGAATCAGGACAGCCATGCATGCTCTGGCACAGTGCACTTGCTCATGATGGTGCAGCCTCCACCACAGAGCAGCTCAGGGTGCGCATCGTCATCCTGATTTTCAGTAGCTGTGGAGCAATTCTTACTGCTCCATAGCTTTACCAGGAATGCCTAGGTCACACTTAGTGCAGTCCTTGAAGCACTATCTGCATCACTTCCTTGTGTGAATGCTGCACGGAAGTGGGATGGCAAAGCTGCAGCTGCACAGTCACACACTGTATCATGATCGCCATGGCAGCAGCCCAGCATGCAGCAGAAGTTGCCATGGCCTTTGCTATGGAGCTACAAATGGTCCAGAGCAGACCATCTACACTGTGAGGGCTAGAAGTGAACTTTGGAACACTGGCGGCATTTGCATTTTTGAACTTAACTTTCTTACTACAGTATCCCATAGATGTTAAGTGCAAAAAAGTCCATATTACCTCATACACAACTCCCAAACTGAATAAGTGATTTCTAACAGACAGAGCTGATTTAAATAATGCTATCTTGTCAGTTCCTAAATATCAATAATTATACTATAAGCATCAAAATACAGGGTTAAAATTTTCATTTGGTTTTGTTTACCTTTTGCAATTTGTTTTAGCAGTGTGCCTTCAGATGTTGTTAAACTATAGCTCACATCACTCCCAGAATTGTTCCAGAACTCTAGCCACACTGTTCAGATATTAAGAATGTTGTAATCCAGAATGTGGGGCACACTAGCTGGGAAACCTATTAATTACTGGGCCTTGCCATTTCTGTATACAGCTTTGTTTCTATGAGCATTGGATGAGCCAATAAAGAATGAGAAGAAAAAGGCTCTTTATCCACTGTGGCTCATTCTGGATTAAGGGTGCTTCTGCACCTGCCGCCAAAAAACGGATCTAAAAAGGTAGGGAAAGATCCTTAGAGGCCCCGCGCATCCGCACATGCATGAGGCAGCAACGGCGAGGCCTGATCGGGCATCCGGATCGCCCGGGTGCTGTGCGGACCCTGCAGCACCCAGGGCCAAAAGCAGCTGGATTCCACACCACCGATGCCGCCCCTGGAGCTGCGGGACTGGAGGATGCAGCTGCCAGTCACTGCGTGTTTCTGGCAACACGCAGCGTGCTGGGGAGGGCAGAAGGAGGCGGCCGCTGAGACATCCGGCCTTCGCCTCTCTGTGTGTGGAAGCGTCCTGCTTCCGAAACAGATTGAGGCGAAGGGCCGGATGAAGACCTAATTTTTCAGGTCTTCCCGGAGGCCGGATCTTTCGGCGGCAACATCCAATTAAGAACGGGTCTTACCTGCCGATGTGCGGAAACGCCGCCAAAAAGGAACCCAGATCTGGCTTCCAGTGCAGAAGGTAAGTTTATATGTTGTCTGTATGTTTGTCTAATGTGTGTTTATATATGGTTTAAGGGCCTATGCGGAAACACCCTAAATCCCAGAATAAGGACATTTCGTATGCATGCTAGTATAGACTATGGCAGAGAGCAGAATCTGCTATAGTCTGCACTAGCACACAGATTTAATGTTTCTATTCTGGAATATAATTTAGAATGAGTTCCAGTGTAAAAAGGGCTAAAGACAACAAAAGAAAGACAATGGCAGAAAATTTATAGGCTAAAAACAAAGTTAAACCTTATGCACAACACGACTAGATTGCAGATACTAAACCACAGGGCAGATTGTATAATGTCATTTGTAATGGCAGCAAAGCAACTGGCTGGGAAGCAGAAAGCCATGGGATTGATCCCCAGGATCTCTCTCTCTCTCCCTCAAAGACAACAACAAACAATGACATATCTGTATCTCTGCATAGTCAGCCCACCCTGTTAAATATGCAAATCACAGTCTGGTTGATTTAACTCACTGGTTCAATACAGTCCTTTTCTTGATTGTCTGTAATACAACCCTAACTTCCTCAGTAGAAACTGCATCTTCATATGCAGGCTTAGTTCCTCCTTTAGATCTCATTTGAGCGTGGACTACTGCTGCTGCTATATACTTATTTACCACAGCAGCTATTTAGCTAATGCAAGTCTCTCAGTAGCTTCACGTATTATTCTTTATGTGCTAATTTAAAATATTTGCAAGATGCTTCCCCTATATACATCTCAGAGTGGTTACATAAAAATATTTAAATAGCATATGGAAAAATACAATTAAAAACAGCAGGGGGAAACTACTCACACTGGGAAGACCTGGGTGAAAAGGAGCAATTTCAGTAGGCATCCAAAATATGGTTTTGTTTTTTTAAGATACTTCAGTTGGTCATTTGATTCATCCTGCCTGAATATACTTTGAATTAGGGGTTATAGTGCCACCTCTTTCAAATCCCTCTTTGCTGGGACTACACCCAGGAACAAACAGTATGACAGCAATTATCTGGTAGTGGAAAAGCCTGATTGCTATGAAAACAGTGGCCCTTTTCACACTTGGCCTTATTCTAGAATATATCCTGGAACAGGGGCCTGCTGTCTGCATGCCAGTGCAGACTATGGCAGGGCCTAAGGGAGGTCTACTATAGTTTACATTGGCAAGTGGACAACAGACCTCTTCCCCAACATATATTCCAGAAAAAGGCCAAGTGCAGAAAGGGTCAGGGTTTCTACGTTTGTTGCACCAGGATGGAGGCATGCAACCCCCAGACCTGTAACTTCTAAACCTTCCTCGACCCTGGATATCTAGGGTCAATTCAACATTGTCAATTAATGGTTTAATCCATTGATTTAAACCAAAAACAAACAGAATTATGAGTTAAGACATTATCTTAAAATGAAGAATTTACCCCCAAAATGTCTTCAACCAACAACGTTTTCCTGTTTTTGGCTACATGAGCAGATACTGTGGTGCCAAGCTTTATGGGCCCTACTGGAACAAGTTGTGGCTGTCCATCTTTTACCCCTGGAGGTGTGAACACGCAGAGACTCTAGAGAGAACGAACAAAAAAGAAAAGTGCAATTAGATGGTTGGCTTATTTATTTGTGGCATTTATAGCCTGCCTTTTCTTCTGAAGAGCCTAATGCACCTCAGTCTCTTCCCATCCATTTTCTCTTCACAACAATCCTGTGAGGTACCGTACTGTAGACAGAGAGTTTATAAATGACCAATGGTCACCCAGAATGCTTTCATGGCCAAGAGGGAATTCAAACCAAAGAACTCCTGCATTCTAGCTTGGTTTTAGCCATTATACTACAATGGCTCTCTTTTACAGACTTATTGATTTGTTTACGGAGTCTGTGAAATTCATTATGCATAAATGTTACATTTATTTTCGAAACTCTTCAGTGTAAGAATGTTAATTTGTTGTCTGTTGTCATTTCAGAGCTTGTTCTTCTGCCATGTAAAAGCTACAGAATTATCAATAATGTATGACTCTCACTGCATTACTGATACTGCAGTGCCTGGTATCCTGAACTAACAAACCTGCGACAAGTCTCCCACATGCTGGGGTGGCCTAAGAGAGGTCACACCCAGGGGCTTCCTTAGACTGCCCCACTGTGCAAAATGGAGGCTCCTCATATCCTTGCTGGTCCAGGATACTGGCCAGTGCACAATTACCTTCAATTATATCACTTAAAGGGATTTTGTAGGGCACATTACATGCATGGCCCATTTGTACACATCCTTTAATATTGCAAACCTGAAAGCAGGAATTTGTCTCACAACACATTTTGTAAGCCACTCTTAAGAGCCTTTTGTAGCAGTGAATTAAAAATACAATAGACAAATATTCTAAAAAGTTTATAAATAAAAAAAGGATAAACAAAGGAAAAATAGATGTTCCAATTCAGATCATTCACAAACAGATCATTCACAACCCAGAAGCCACAGTGACCAATGGTAAGTCAGCTCCATCCATGCCTGCAAGCTCTTCATTTGGATGGAGCCTTACGTTTTGTATCATTTGTAAAATGTTGTAAAAACATGGTAAAAGGGAGAGACAACTTTAAAAAACACCTGTCATGTCTATCTGAATCACATCTGGTCTTAAGCAAAACTTCTGTGCTCTTCTCCTACTATAGTATTGTTTCACTTTCACTTTCAGCAGCCAAAGTCAACCATCTCTTTCCTAAAGAAAATAAAAATATATCTCACTCTTCTTCACTCACTGGGTCATGATCCCTCTGGAAGATTCTATCTCACACACACTTTTTTTAGGGGGTGGGTGGGTTAGAAATCTTAAAACCCACAGGCTTTGTTTTTTCCACCATATATTTCAGAATCAAAAACAAGAGGAGAAAGAGGCTCAAAAGTACTTAAAACCAGAAGCCAAAAGTTACCAAAGACCCCACATATCCAATGACAAGATTATAAAATTAGCTATTAACGCCTTTTTAACCATAATATAAATGATGGATTCAACTTTTCACACTTGGATTCCATTACAGCACTTCAGTTGGAGATATGTTACATCATTTATGATAGAGACCAATATAAATTTTATCAGATGTGTGGTATAATTCAAGTTATTTCAGTTTCTTTTACACACGCTGTGTGTATCCTGTCATTCAAAAGTCAACTTAAAACTATTTGTCCTATCTCTTCTTCTGATAGAGAATGCATGAAAAACAATTAATATTGATTTTGAATCTAAGATTATCTTGCGCCTACGGAAAGGGACTCACTTTTTTCAGAATGCAGGCTTGCAGCTGCATTGAAAAGTAATTCTAGAATTCTATTCACATAGTTCTGGATCTAGTTCTTCAATGTCACAAAACATTTAAGTCACTAGATGGCACTGTCTACCATGTAGAATTCATCCCAGAATAAGTTTAATGTGTTAACCTCCAAGTAGGAAAATATGCATTGGTTTGTGGCTTTTTAGAGAACTTCAGCATAGAGTGCATTTGTACACGCTGCAAAGGCCAATCTTGACTTGCATTGCACAATCTGGGCTAAAACTAGAGCTAGTACCACGTGTCAGAGGCATCTATGCAGTGTTCTTATATCAATATGGCCTTCCACTGGTTTTCCCCACAGAGGTGCCAGGAACTGAGCCTGAGATCATATGCATGAAGAAGTTAAAAAGGATATATATAAAATTTACAGAGTAATCCCAACACAATTACTTTGCAGTACATGGTATGAAATTCTCTAGAATCTACTGCTGCTGTTTGTACTTGTGACTACAATATAGGTTTCAACAACACAATTGATAATGGCTGAACCTACAGATAATATCAGCAAGGGCATCAGCAAAGTCATGCCAGAAGCAGACTTTTCCTTTAAAAAGGGCAACTTTCTTTAAAGCAGAATAAACTAATCTAAAGTTGCCCACTTTGAAGGTGTTGGCATCGTAAGGTGTTTAGACTGCTCCTTTGCCCCAATGCTAACTCTTTGCCCGGAATATCAGACTAAATACTGCGTACACTTCCCAACTTCTGAAGCAACCTGCAGTCCCGGCTGGCATGTACAGTCAAGAAATTAATTGCTGCAAATAACATTTTGCCAGTGCATACAATCCAGAAGCCACAGATGGTCAGTCAGGCTGCATGCAGATACAATTATACTGCCCATTGGAATGCGCAGTCCTGATCGAGCCATCACACACAATGCTCGATTGATCACTGAGGCATCGCCTTATACGATCGGGACTGCACACTTACTTTAATGTGGGATCGACGACATTCGCTGCGCAGTTTAAAGAAAATCTGGAGTTTCAAGCCAATGTAGGCAGGAGGGCGAGAAAAGGAGATGAGATGCCAGCAAAGCAGGAAGGGCAGCTCAAAATTTGATTGGCTGCCTCAACTCTCACAACTCTGATGGGGAAGCCATGGAGCTGCACTTTTACATTTAACTGCAGATTTATTCCACTAGTCTGGAGGCAGCCTCAGCTCCAGCTAGGTGAAAATTCTTTATAATATAGCTTTTTGAATGAACTTTTGGCAGTAGTTCAAGAGACAAACTCATTCACTTCCTTCAGAATGTAATTATCATCTGATAAACTTTGTACATTACATATAATCTTGAAGAAGGACTTTTTTGTTCACATAGAATAAAGCTTTTCAGTGTAATACTTACATTATTGCATTCACCCAGGAAATACAGTGCAAATCCATCAGCATTTGTAGCTACAAAAATGATAATTAAAACATGTAAGCATATATTAATAAAGGGTTGTTGTTGTTGTTTTATATTTTACAGGTATCTTCTAAACAGCATAACATAATTGTTAATACAATTTCATCTAACAAAGTAATTCCAAAATTTAAGTATATTTGATATGCATTTGAAAAACTGTGAATAGCATATACTCAGAGGGACCTGCCATAGAAGTGACATTCTGCCTGTTGGAGGTAAGGTGATGGTTAGGGATTAAGAGTCCATGTAGAATATACTTCTAGGCCATGAAAATTAACATGGTAATGAGGATCCATGAAGCTGTGCCTCCCTGCTTAGTCCTGCTCTGCCTGCACAACATGGAGCTAGATCTGGACTAACGAGGCCCTTAATCCAGATCTCTTGTGGACCCAAGGCCTTGTTCTAGATCACAACATGACTATCCCACATCGTGCTGGCACATGCCAGGTAATATGGGTCATGCGTAACTAGACTAACCCTAGCACAGGTTAAAAACTATCTGCATTTTAGATGGCCCACCTGGGTCCAACCCTGGCTGCCAGCTTCAGAGCTCAGGTCCAGTCATCAAAGGCTAAGAACAAAAGTTCCCTGCCTTCAGCATTTCCAGCCAGGCCCCATTTAGCAGTGAAATGACTTCCAGTGGCACTGCTGCCATTATTTCCTTGTGTTCTGGTGAAAAAGCTTCCCCACTGTATTCCAGACTAAGGGGGCATACTCTCTACAGACCCTTCATAGCCTGGGACAGTTGACACAGTATATTGCTGGATCTCTTTGTCAAGGTCTTCTGCAGGACCAGGATAGAGAATCATTTTGGCACTCCATGCAGTCCGCCCCTTCATCTGGACAAAGACCACTATGGAGGAGCAGGGCTTAGGCTATTTCACATGAGTGTGCAGAAGGCAGGCTGCTGGACTCCTTCCTAGCATGGGATAATGCAGAAAGGGTGTTAGTACAGATCAACAGCAGCCCACAGATGAGGACTACATACAGGGGATGAAGAACGTGGCTGAAATCCTTGCTTACAACAGCACAATCCTGCACTGTTTTACTTAAAGCATTATGCCATCCCAAAGCCTTCCCCTTCATCATGTGAGGATAAATGCTTGTCAAAATCTAGCTATTGTGTCACTAAATTTCATTAAATTTATTTATTCACGTAATATTTTTTTCTAACTGTAGCAACCCTGCTACTTAAGAAGAAGAATGAAAGTAATAAACAGTGATTTCCCCTAGCCCCCCCACCCACCGCCGCCAAATCTAACTGAAGTAAAAAAATGGTAGAAGATTTATCTCACTTTAGGCAGAAGATTCTATTTCCTTTTCCTCAAGTAAATTGCACAGCCCTAGCTTAACCTTTCCTACTTAAAGATGTGGCTTTACTTTAACAGGACTTCCCCTTACATGCACTTTTGGAAAGCTATGATAGAAAGCAGCAGCATCTCACAGACCAGAACTGCTGTAGTCCCAATCCACAGGCCACTGCTGCTACGAAATGTTATTAGCTTGAGTAGGACAATTAACACAGAGAGATGTTTGTTTTCCCTTCAGGACTTTTGTAATATTCTGACACTAATTTTATTTTGGGATGAGATCCAACAAGCTCCTACCTTTCCCCACAATATGATTCCTACCCACAGCGTAGATTTACCTAAAAGAAGAAAACCTTAAATGGTTTCTTACCCATCCGAATGATGCTACTCAATTCATATAAAAGCAGCTGATTGTTGCCTCCTATATCCAATCGCTGCTCTATGTAGCCATTCAGTTCATACACAACACCTTGCATGTCGGAATTCTGGTACTATGGAAAACACACACATATAATAGAGCTAACAAATAATAACAAAACATCATAAAACTGTGTATGCATTAAACATTTAAGAACGCTTTATAGTCTTTCTGGCAGAGTAAATTTTTAACTAAGCAGGAAAAGCTAGACATTCAAAGAAAGAAACTGGAAAGACAAGCAAACAACTAAGAGGGGAACTGTGATGAAACATAACTAAAAAAAGATTCTTAGAAAGTTCATCAGTGGCTGCTTATTATTTGTACAAAAGTAAATAAAAAGCTACCTAAATGCAAGAACAAGGTTAACTGGAAAGCTAGTTGCAACGGAACAAAGATTACATTAAATAGAATTCATTAACGGTGTAGAAAACAAGAAAGTGATACTGTGGCTGTGTTCCCACCTACCCGCAATCCAGAGTAATCAAGGTTCTGCTGCAGTTTGGGTTGGAGGCTGGGAACAGCACTGAGCGTGTGGCAAGCTGTTCCCAAAGAGGCCACAAGTGCGCACAAGCACACCTGCAAACAGCGCAGCATGGCGCGGCAAGCTGCCACTGCCAGCCTCCTCCTTGGCTGCCTTCCTTCCTTCTCCCCCCCCCTGTTTAAACAGGCGGAAAGAAAAGGTAGGATCAGTTTAAAGGCAAGCGGAGGAGGACAGCTGGTGGCCAGGCCACACCCCCTCACACACTTACCCGGCCACTTTAATCCGAGTCAGCCAAAAAAACCCTGTTGAAACAGAGGTTTTCTTTCCCTGGGTTTTCTCTGGAAAATCCGGAGAAAGAAAACTGACATGGGAACAGGGGGCCTAAAATCCGGGGTGGATTTGGAGCACTGGGGGATGTAATGGGATCCCTCAGCGCCAAAAGTGAATCCACTCTGGATTTTACCTCCTATGGGAATGCGTCCCGTAAGACATATGTCTGTGGGGCCCCCTCTCTGCTACAGCAAGTGATGACCGTTTCCTTTTACCCCTCACTGTCAACGCACCGTCCGACATTGTGGAAGGAATATTACAGCTTTTAACATCAGTGAAAGAAATTCTCACACTCTTGCTCTGCTCCCCTTGCTTCCCCTTCTGAAATGCTTTTTCTGGGCATTTAAAAAATATCATTCTTGATTTTCTGCAAAACCACTAGAGAGCAAATGAAAAACTATGATCCATTGCTTCACACAAAAGTTTAGCACAAAAGTTTCCCGGCATGTAACTGGAACAAGGGGAAACCGGAAGTGGGGGGCACAGGATGGGAGAGGTGACCATCCAAGGAATGGTGGTGATCAAAGAGTACCAACTGCTTGGCAGGAATTTAACAGGGAGGGTAGGAGTGCCGCCAACTCCAGTGTATACCATCCAGATATACAGGCATTGGGCAAAAAGGAAAGCAAGTACCCATCCTGATACAGTTCAGCTCCTTTTAGTCCGGCTTGCCAAGCTGAAAGGGACTGAGACCTGTGAAAAAGTGGACTCTGTAAAGTAAGAATGGAGGAGGGAAAGTCCACTTATAAATCAGATTGGGGGGGAGGTGTGAGCAAAGCAACTAGAAAACAGCCTAAAGATGGCTTAAAATGAAGGTGTGACCACAGCCCTAATGGCATGAATACTCAAGCCACCCATTTACAAATCTGACACAGGACTCAATGGGAATGGGTTTAAGATAAGCTACAGGTGCAACAAGAATATTATATACGTTATTCAAAGAGTTCTTGGCAAAGGTCACAACCAGCGCAAAAAGAAAAAACTAGCTCAAATGTGATCTGTAATTAGCATGATGCAGCAATGTTCTCACTCCATTCTCATTCTGTCTCTAATCTACCTCTAATATACTTGGTAGTGCTTCTGAATGTTCCAGCTCTAAACCAATTTAACCATATTTGAGGATTAGTTTCATTTTTTAAGCCTAAGTCAATACAACACTATGCCTCACTTCTGAGAATACACAGGGGTGCTGCAGATCTTGCCCATGCATGCTAAAAACTAGCAACCTTAAGATATTCTGAGGACAATAATTCAGAAGTCTATGCTGACAGGGGTAGACAGACAGACAAATCTAACTAACTGCACTCCTCCCTCCCTCACTTTTACATGTACTGAATATGTGCTTGCAACAGCTCAACTCCTCAATGCTTGCACAAGTCTCTAAATTACCACTGATTAAGTTGCAACTCAGTCAGGCTCCAAATTCAATCAAGGGGGAAATGGCCCCCAATCCAAAAGTAAGGTGTTGCATAGCATCTATTGCTACCTCTGTTCTGCAACTCTGAAGAAGGACTAATCACACAAGTCCTTCCTTCTGAGATATACTGTTAAGTGAACTAGACTCTGGTGGTATAAAGGAAGCCCCTTCTGAACCAGAAATTAGAAAACTTTTAGCCTCCTTGCAGACCACAAGTGTCTCTGAATTCTGCTTCAACCCAATGCCTAGGCAAAGAGTGCATTCCGTTGTCTGGCTCTGAAAACCTACTTCCCTCTCTTAATTGCCAAAAGAACTCTTTAGCTTCTTAACAGAGCATGCCCATTTCCAAATTCTGCCCTGAAATCTTGCCTAAGCAAAAAAGGAAATCCTGTGCCTGATTCAGCTAAAAAGTTATCATATTTCAAGGAAGAAAAGGCATTCTCTTCTGCCTGCCCCTACTCATGATTACTCATATTAGTCTGCAGAAGTAGCAGTGGTGGTGACTATAGTTATTCAGGATCTGATGTCCATGTCACACTGAGGCTAGCAAAATGAGGAGTTGGTACAGACTTCCAGGGACATATTGGTTTGGAAATGGCAGAAGGAACAATTTGATTAAGCCTCTGCTGCCCAAACTGTGAGAGGAAGGGTTCCCAGTGATCTTTTACCACAGTGCTTAAAAGAAGTCTCCAAAAGAAAGATCTGATGATGGAGTGGAGAAGACATATTCCCAGATTCTCTAGGGATCTTCAATGTCGTTGGAACCCAAGGTTCCTCCAATAAGCTTCACTCAGGTTCTTTGAGATCTGCTCACAGGCTATCTCCAGCTGCCAGCATAGCAAATAATCTTGATAGCAAATGATAATCTGGAGTATTGACCCTTTGGCATGATCACTTGCTAGCTAGACAGTGCCATGGCCAGTAATGTCTTTGCACATTTTAGTGACATGCACATCCATATATTTGACAAGCATGAAATACCCAGAACTGCAGGTCACCATCACTGTATATATATGCAGCTATCTGTTTTAGTCCCCGCATATGCACAGCAGATAAAAATGATGGCAGCTCCATCCACAGGGTTTTCCAGCAACAGGCTACTGAACTTTTGAGTGGGTATATAGTGGAGCTATGGTGGGGTTGCCACAGGTACATGTTGCAAATGCACCATATCACAGCCATAAGGGCTCTGTATTTCCCATTTTGACAGGGCCACAGAGATTGGTCCAGGTAAGCAACATGGAAGTTTCCCAAATACCAGATCCCAAGTTTTCCCTGGACCTATCCTGACCCAACTATCGATCACACCTTTTGTTTTCTTATTTTATCTTTTACATAGAAAGGGTGCTAGCCAAAGCCAACAATCAAATGGGAAATTACTAATCTGGAGTTTTCTGAGTTGAAATACAGGAAGCTGATACTCATCTAACACAGGACTGAGATTTGGCATCTGGCTATGGATCAATGTAATCCTCAACCTGCACAAAAGGTTAACCACTTCTGTTCTAGAATATTAGAACATAGTTTTATGTCTCACTCATTTTCCTTATTGGAATTATCTGACAACCCTACGTTCTTGTGATGACACCAAAGCCGAATCCACATCTCAGTAACACAGAATAAGCTGCAGAGGAGGATGAAAGAATGAATTCCTTTCTTCATTTCCCTTCTCTCATCCAGTTTGAAATATTATATGAAACACTTTAACATCTCCATGTGGAAAGTGCTATGCAACCACTTGAAGTAAATAAATAAATAGAACTAACACAAATAACAGGAATCACCCCCAGAAAAAATGGCTGCCAAAGTGATATGCAGCACTTATCAATTTGGGCAAATGGATTTAAGTTTTGCAGTCATATCACTCCCTCCTTCCATATTTGAACACGATGCAGGCTATGTTCAGGCACAACAAAACAGGCATCTCAGAATTGCCTCAGAGAGAGACTGTGTGTGGCCCTCATGTTCCCAAGCCCTGAGGAGGGAGGGACAGACTGGTGTGTGAAGAATCCCACCTAAAAGTCTTCTCTAAGCTGTTTAGAGCTTCCTTTTTTCAGTGTGTGATCACAGCCACAGTATCTCTGGTAATCTCTGGAGTCTTGCTATTTACACATATAGTCTGGAATGGAGGACAGGAGTTGGAACTACAGAAAATTTACAAAACTAGTGATCAGTCCTTGATTTCATCTGAATGCATTTCAAATTCATAATATCAAGTAAGAAGCATGTTTAATAAAATAACATTTCTAGAACTGTTCCATGTGAGCCAGTTTGGTCTAGTAGTTAGGATGCCGGTCTCTTATCTGGGAATACTGGACTTGGTTCTGCTCTCCTCCATGAGGCCAGCTGGGTGACCTTGGGCTAGTCACAGCTTTCCTCTGAGCTCTCACAGTCCCACCTACCTCAGAATACGATAATATTCTGTTGTGGGGAGAAGGACAGGTTTGTCAGTCACTTTGAGTCCCCTTAAATGGGCGAGAAAAATGGGGTAGAAAAGCCAACTCTTCTTCTTCTAACATTCTGTCAAAACTTATTCTCAATAAATATATAATAGAATTCTCAAAAAAAATATTAAGAAAGGGGAAAAATATCTATAATTAAAAACATGAAATGCCCTTCAGGAGTAGACCACTGCCTCATCTAGTCCATCTGCTGGTTTCCACAGTGCCATACAGACAATGACCACAGCAGCACTTAAAAAGGAAGATACCTTTGAAAAGCATCTTAGCCAAAGCATCTCTATATGCAGCAGCAAGAGGCACCATGTGGCAAGTGCGCTACCTCATTTTCAGGTGTGATCACTTTCCAAGGTACTGTTTCCAAGGCCTTATCTGTTCCCCTCACTGTTTCACATAATGCATATACACTCTGAAACTGAGACATGGAGCCACTTTTCCTGGCACCTCCCCTCAGGCACTGCTTCCCTAGTGAAATGGAGATGCAGCCAACATCTCACCCTATTCATAGTCCTCTGGAAGCTGGCCTTTAGGGGCACACCACATCCTACACCACAGATAGTCATACCTCCATCAGTGCCAGCATCTGTTATTCCCTGCCTTCCATGAATTTGATTCCTTCTGAAGTTACAGGCCAATGGCCATAGTCACACCTGCCCTTTGAACCTTCTTCAATCCATCTTCAGGTTTGACTGCTCACACCTTTTCATTTCTATTCATTTTATTTGTAGACTTTCCACCCTCCATTTGAACTTTCCTGAAGTTCCAATAAAATGAACTAATGAATAAAAATGAATAGAAACAAAAAGGTGTGAGCAGTCACATCTGAAGTCAGGCTGAAGAAGGTTTAAAGGGAAGGTGTGACCATGGCCAATGTCACATGCTATGGTGGCAAATCTGTCTCTCCTGATTCTTCTAGACTCACCTTCACTGTATGATGCCAGGTACTAGTATTCTGTCATGAAATTAGTCCCAACAACTACACTATGTATTGCTGTATAATGTTTACCAAACCAATGTTCTAGTCTACAAAAAGAAAAAAAGATGAGAGTCACAAGAAGTATGCTAATCGTCCTTGCTGAGGTCTACCTTATCTAATTCAGATATCATTCCAAGCAAAAGCTATTCCATTTGCATTCAGAATTTTGAGCACTAGCCTGTCATGCTAACATCCCATAGGATGTATTCACATGGCCACTAAAAGACAGTCTCTGCTGTGTGAAGTTCCATTTACATGGTCAGCACCTTCTAGCCTCTGAGGCTTTGAAGCCCACACAATGCAAGTTCTGCAGCTTTGAACTTTCTGCTTGGTGTGGTTTAGTACTGGATCAAAAATGGCCCAAGAAGATGGCTATTTTTGGCCCAATGCTAACCCTTACCAGACAGAAATCACTCCTCATTAAATCTCTCCTGCCATTGTTGCTGTATGTGGCAGCAGGGGCAACTGAGAGCATGATCTACCTTTGGAGTGCATTTGGTACTCTGTGTGCAGGGCACTTCCACAGATGGATCTCATGACTCTTGGCAGCTTGCTTGCCAATGGGGGGATGACATGTTTGTTAGTCAGGCACCAGGGGCACTACAAGAGCTCAAAATCGACCATGGTTGCAGATAGAATTTGCGACCTTGAATAAGTTCATAATCTAGCAATAAAGCAATAGAACTCAGCAATCTGCAAAAAGAAATGCTTTACAACTGTGTACAAGGCATCTCTTCAAACAAAAGCAGATTTCAAATGAGCAAGCAGAAAGGGCTCTGACATATTTTAGAGGAAGGAAACAAACTTCCCCTTATCCAATGTCCACATTATTCATACCCCTCTCATTTGTCTCCTTTCTAAAGAAAATCCAACTCTGGAAACCCTTCTAGCTCTGCCATATTATTTTTGAGACAAGGTAACCAAAAACTGTGCATTTATTAGCATTTCAATTTTAATTCTATAAAGGAGCTCTGTTTTATTAGCATTTCTGTTTTCAATGCCTTTTCTTATTATCCTTAACATGCTACTGGTCTTTTCTACAGCTGATGCATACTGTGTGGACTCCTCAATTGAACTGTCTGTCATTATACCAAGATCTCTTTCCTGATCAGTCATAATCAGCTCAGATTCTATTACTAGTAGTCAGGATTTTTTGCTCTTTACATTTGAATACATTGAATAGCATCTGCCATTGTGATGCCTGGCCTCCCATTACTCAGATATCCTTTTGGAGGTCTTGCTCTGCACAGTTTAGCATCACCACAAATCTTACTTATTTCACTGTTCACAAACTTGGAAAGAGCAAGTTTTTATCATGAAGAAAATCTCATGCAAATATTTTCCATTTTGGAGGCATTGAATTTTATATTATTTGCTGTCTCTATAATGGAATTTTCATAGCTTGTATGGATAATGGTATCATAATGCCAGAATAAATGACCACTCAAATGTACTTTAATCAGATGCACAATTCTAGTTTTTCTTTTTTTACTATTAGGTAGGCTTTCAAGATGCTTGGCGAATATTTTAGAAAGAAAATCTTAAGTACTTTTCCATTTTAAAATATTTAATAATTTAATGTATTTCCACCTATAATATAATTTTTATTCTGTGCCTTTTATTATGTACATCATGTGCACTGGCAACAGATCCTACCTGAATAGAGAGCCTTGACCATCAATGCCTTCAATGATTGCTAGCTGAGTGTGTGTGCAAGACTCTGAACTAGGGATGCACACAAGTGTTTTCTTCATGTTCAATTCATATCAAATCGAATGCAAAAAAAACCCCCTGTATTCATTCAAATAGATCCCCTTTGAATGTAGCAGGATTAGAATTCAATACAAATCAGATTTGAATTCCTGCTACAAATTGCCTATGTATCCCCTCTGAATGCATCAAATCCACTCTCAATTCACTTTGAATCCACTCTGGATCCTCTGCAGATGTGACTGGGGCAGCTGCTTTCCCACCTCCCCAAGATTACAAATGTAACAAAGCTTTGACAAATGTATTGAAGCATTCAATTTGTATTTGAATGTTAATCTCCAAATGCACCAACAAATGTGACAAACATTCATGCACATCTCTAGCCAGAACCATCTCTTAATATTTTGAGACTAAACAGCAGTCCAAAGACACCAAGAAGTGGTGTTTTCCCTCCCTTTTTGTGCCAGATCTATATTCAGCAGAGAAGTAACAATTCAGCCTGATAAGATGTAGCAATTCACCCACTCCATGCTTCACACTGGTAAGATAACAAAGTTTCATTTTACACTTCCCCTCGCTTTCTCCTTGCTGGGAAGCACACTCACATGCATTTCTCTCTCTGCTGCTGCTTTTTCACTTCTCTGCATTTGCGGAGAAGTGAAAAAGCACCAGTCCTGAGTTTACGTGTGTGTGTATGTGTGTGTGTGTATATATATGTGTGTGTGTGTATCAGCCGGTGTTGCTGGTGATGGGGAGGGGAGGAGAGGAGAGTGAAGGGGAGGAAGGGGTGTGTGTAATCTCCCAACTTGGCCCTGTCTTGGCTACTACCTGTCCACACAGAGAACTGAAAATCTGGGCATGTGCAATAAGCAAAAAGCATCTGAAAAATTGAGGTCTGCAAACACTTCCTTCCTAAGAAGCCCACTTTGTACAAATGTGAATGCCTAAGAAGAAGTCTGCAGAAAAGCAGAGCTGCTCCATAGGCTGGGGATCCCTACCAATGGACCAGCCCTACTCTCAAATAGACCAGGAGAATTAGTGAAGTTCATCCTCATTAGATGGTTTGCAAAGGAGGATTCACATCCCGTCTACTGTCAAGGAAGTGACACTAATTTATAAGAACATATTCCCTTGCTATATCTGCAGAAATCTTAAGTCTGTTTCATTGGGAACAAAACCTGCTTGCCACTTTCACTGTGTTAAGGGATAATCAGAAATTCCAGATAACAAACTCCATCTCTCTTCCATTGTTCTGCAGCTTGCAGAACTCCATCAAGGCTTTAGAATCAGAGAAATAGCTGTGTTAGTCTAATTCAAAAAGTCCAGCAAGGTAGTAACACTTGGAGACTAACAAGAGAAGGGTTGGTGGCATGAGCTTTCGTTGACACGTCTATGTCTCCAAGTGCTACTAACTACCTTGCAAAGCTTTAGAATTTAAGCAATTACAGTATCTATCCCTTCTTGTTTTTAGTACGTCAAGTAGACCTTAAACCAAATGGAGACTTATATCTGAGGTCAATTATGAATTATAATTACATGTATACTTTTTTTCAGCCATTTGGAATTTTCCTTTTAACTGAATGGAGAGCAAAAGAATAATAAAAATGAAGGAATTTTATTGGTAAATCACCTTGTGCTAAAAAAAAAGGCCTTTTTTTGTCTTTGTGTCTTTATTTTGTTTTTATATCTTTTCTGTGGGTCCACAGCCCCAAATTCTTTCTAGGTAAAATACTGGCAACACTAAAACGCACCTGCAGGTTTTTACCTGTCACAATATACAGGCATGCTGACCTTCACAGATATAGTTTTGGTGAATGTACTGTTAAAATATTTAGCAGCAGAGTTGGATTCAGTTTAATACTACACGCTAATTCTGACATTGTGCAAGCAAAGCTTTTGAGTTTTTAATAGAAAACAGGCAGTTCTAAAACATTTTTAATTTGAGGAGAATCAACTCAAACAGTTCATTTGATCACTGTATACATACTATAGCCATATAGAACTGCACAGGAAATATGAAAATGTTAATTCTACTGACTGTGATCTAGACAGTCACATTAATCTCTACACTGAGATTTCTTTATGCACAGAAGCGTTCTGGAGCAGAAGAAGCTCATTACAAGACAACAAAAATAGAATGCATATATTTAAAGAAAAATGCATATTACATTGCAGCTCTGTGCACTTTGAGCTGACAAGCCTCTCCAGTGCTAACCACTCTTTAAAAAAGAGTGATGAAGAGGCAGAGTAGAAGTTCTTAATGTGGCATTTTACTACAAAACCCACCCTATATGCAAAGGTCTCAGACAGGTCACAATAAACTCGTTATAAAAGCAGATAAAAAAGTGGCAGTCCCTGTATGGGAAGAAAATGCTGTGATGTGTCTGCACCAGTTGTCTAAATACATATAATACCTGATCCAATTCACTGAGAATGCCCTCCCATGTGTCCTCAGGTGAAGGGAAGGGCATGGGCCCACCAAACGGGCCTCACCTACAGATCTTAAGGTATGAGCAGATCTATAGGGGGGAGTAGGGGTGTGCACAAATGCACCGAATATCCAAAAATTTGATTTGATTCGAATCCTTAAAATTTGATTTACCCAAATTCAATTCAAATTAAGCAAATTCAAATCTATTTTTCAAATTTTTTATTTGAATTTGCACTTACAAATGTTGACAACATTCGTATGTGCCCGTACGCATCATTACGCATCCCATACACATCGCTATGCATCTGTACATGTCCGCATGCATCCCTTATGCAACCCATTTTTGTCCCGTATGGATCCGTACCAAATGCGGGAAAGATGTGTACATGCAAGTACACATTGTGTATGAACCCGTACACATATGAATGTCTGAATAATTCAAACGAATAGATTCCAAAATTCAAAATTCATTGAAATATTTAAATTCAAATGTTGAATTCAAATGTTGAAATTTGGATGAATTCTATTGAATTTTGAATGTCTCTGAATATTCATGCACATCCCTAGGGAGGAGTCCTTAAGTTTCAGATAAAAGTATAGCCTTCTTTTCTGATGGCTCCTTCTACAATACAAGAGGCTTTCAAAGAGGAAGAAACAATCAGGGCCAGAGCTGATGTAAGTATTTAAAAGAGTAAAAGTTAAAATAGAAGACTCTATGTCATCACAGGTACAGCTGTTTGTGGTCTCTCCTCTGCACTTTGAATCTTGTTCACCACTCCTCCTTTATCAACCATTGTCTTTTCTTTAATAGAGAAAATCCATTAGTTGAAGAGAGACTAACGATGTTTGGCGAAGTCAAGACAAATGAGAAAATATGCTTGATGAGTCTAGCACTATAAGAAGTGAACTAATTGTAAGATGAGATCCTTAGTCAGAGGGCCTTTTCACACTTACCTGACCTGGAGCACCTGTCCCAGAACAAGAATATCTGTGCTTGGGATGGCTGTTTTGAGACAGTCTCCAAGCAGCCCTACAGCTTTTATGAGCTTTGGAGCCTACCACAAGGGCTCTGGCAGCCAGGAACTAAAGTTCTGCCATTGGAGTCCTCAGGGAACCTATTTCAGAGGTGCAATTTGATAGAGCACTGAAATGGGTTCCCCTGCTAAAGTGGAACAGAAAGGCATGTGCTCTTCCAGTTTACTTGGCTACTTAGTTCAGTATAACTCTGTCCAAAGTAAGTGGGGAAGCCTAGCAGGGGATGGGGTCTCTCTGTTCTGCTCCAGATTACAGAAGAGAGAAATCCAGAAGGGATCTAGGCCTCACACTATACCAGGATACTATTCATTAAATGTCTTCACCACATACTGTGAAAATATCTCCCACTATTCTGAATGTTGTGTTTTAATTGCACTGCAGATTGTTAATGTGCACATCAACAATATCTTTGGAGTACATAGAATGAAGTGCAACACAGCAAGACAGTCATTTCAAATAAATAGAAGGCCACTGAGACACTGCTCTACCTTAGGGAGAGGAGAAGCACAGCTGTATATTACTTACCCTACTGGCATGCTTAGGGGCTGAATCATCTGTGGAAAAAAAGGAAGCAAACAATTAGAAACTTGTGGAAAGCTCTGGAATGATTTCATAACAAAATTTTTATGACAAAGGCTTTTGCAAAATTGCAGAATCTTTACATTATTTTCAAATCTTAACCAAAAAAATGCCTATTATATCAAGTTTTCACCAGCATTTCTCACTGGATGCCCCTGGTTTCAGTAATATATTGTTTTACAGTACTGAGAATGAAAATCTATTCAACAGACAAATGAACCTGTCTTATATCATTAACTTGTCATTTATGTTAAAAGGAAAAGGCACAACGGAGATCTGTCCTAGCAGATTTATTTTGTTGGTCTTTCAATATCCTTACTTCATACTTTTAAGAAAAGAAAAAGTAAATTTATGGGCAGGTGGCATGAAGGAGTCAGAAAAGCAAAGGAAAACAATATTTTAATTGCTTTTACAATGTATGCCATTTTTAAAGAGCTAACAAAAAGTCAGAATGCAAAAACAAAGCAGTACAACTTTGACAAAATATGATTAAATAGTATTACAATCATGATTAACACACTGTAAATCATTATAATTAGTTTTTGACGGGCATGTTTAGAATCTTGAGCAAGATGCATGATATAAACTTGATGTACTAGCTTCTTTGGTCATTACTCAAGACGGAAGGGCTCTCACAATTTTATTTCCTCCCATCATAAAAGGTTGGACTGGCTTGGGGTGGAACACAGATGAAAAACCTAATTTAGCAAGAGTGCATATCCACAGGGATTGACTGTTGACTCATATTTGCCAGATTATCCACTCACTGCATTTATATGAAATTATGAATTTAGTTGGAGGAACTAGGGTAATATCCAAGAGAGCTTCAAGAAACTGTTATATAGTTTTCTTTATACAGTAAAAACTTATGAAATATTTCAAATTGAAAGCAAACAACACTTTTAGCTTTCTCCTCCTTTGTTAGTACACAATTTTACATTGGTGGGTTTTCTATCTTTTCCAAAACAGTTATAACGATCCTGAAATAATAATTGGGCTATGCATGAAAAACAATGGAAGTAAATTCACATGCTTTCACTTCTGCTAGTGTTCCTCTATGATAGCAAATAAAACATATTGCCTCAACTTTTTGTTTCTCTTTTTCTGACTGCACAGAAAACAGACTTTTGCTGAACTTTGCAGTACAATCCCTAACATCTGCAGTGTAGTCAAGACAGAAGTTTTCTCTCCTTTCAGACCAGCTGACAAGGGAAACAAAAGGAAAAGCCCCCTAGGAATTGTCTGCTAACGTCAACAGGGGTAAGGGGACCATTAGCAGAAGAAATGATAGGCTACCACAAGGGAGAAAGTAGGAATCCAATGTAGAACAGATTTACGTCAAGGGAACTATTTCATTCTCTCCAAAGGAACCCTACTGTAACGACAACATACGTACATCTATATTAGAGACGTATTTTATTTATTGTACTCCAGGGATTGAAAATATTACACTGAGAAAATGTTTAAGGGGCTTCTAGACAAACATGAACACTGGAAAAATGACAAGAACATACATTCCTTTCTCATTTCAGGGTCTGAACCAATCTTACTTAGAAACTTTTTTTACCATTCTACTGAAGCTAAACTGCACATGAGAGCAGCTGATTGTTTAAAGCTGGGGTCTGCTCTAATTATGCACTAATCAAACACTAAAGGAATCTGGTATTTAGAGTAAAATAGAACAGATGGATACAGTATGCAGTGTTTCCAGGGTGCTTCCGCATTTGCCACTGAAAAATGGATCTAAGAAGATCCATTTTTCACCTATCTGACCTCCCAAGGATCTATTCCAAATAGGGACAGATTTGAAGGGCCCTTGCATGTCTGCACATGTGCGGGAGGCTGGATCCACAGCGCCAAATTGCCTGGGTGCTGCGTGGAAGCTGCAGCACCATGGTCAAACGCAGCCAGCTCCCACCCCTCCAACATCACCCCCAGAGCCGTGGGACTGGATCAGTCGCCGCACGACACACGGGGGAGGGTAGAAGGAGGCAACCCAGTCTCTCCGTGTGTGGAAGCGTCCTGCTTCCAACTGGATCGAGGTAAAGGGACAGATGGAAAACCTAATTTCTGAGGTCTTCCTAGAGGCCAGATCTTTGGGTGGCAAGACTCAATTTAAGAATGGGTCCTGGGCGCAGAAATATGGAAGCGGCTGCCTCAATCTGGCCTCCAGTGCGGAAGGTAAGTTTACATGTGCTCTGTATGTGTCGTTAATGTGTGTCTATATGTGTTCTTAGTGCGTGGGCGGAAGCACCCCCATTCTCTTACCGCCTGAATTATGTCAGCCAATTCCTTTCTTAAAGAAAAAAAAACCCTACAGACCACATCATCAAGAGGAAAAGAGAGACACAGCAGAGGCCACAGCGTACCCCTCAACGGTTCTAATTCTACTGGAAGGCCGCATCCCCATTACAACCTTATTTCAATTTCAAACCATTTTCAATCCTGGCAGACTCCACATCAGTTTGGCTTAACACGCTTTCCGCATGTTAAATCACCCCAAAGCATTGTAAATGTTAATCCTCATTTCAACAGGTCTCACTCCGGTTCGTGCGCTTGAAACATTTTACAGTTTTTACTGTGGGGACCGTACGGTGTTAAGGGATGAGAATCCGTGTTTAGGGTTTCCCTCCCCCAATAGCTTGCTTCCAAAAATAGTGATTTCATTAAAAAAACCCACCCCTCAAAACAGCCACTATAAAAATCCACTCCTTAAAGCTACACTGTAGCGATCTAGCCACTTCACACCTTATAACAATGTTGCAAATTTGCACAATTCTGAAAGTTCTGACCTTTAGAAAGGGAAAGGGAGGGAGGAAAGCAGCTGGAAGTTCTGTTTTAAAGGCTGTGGCTGTGAAGGGGGCTTGAGTTGCTGCTGGTGGTGCTGCGTGCCCCGAGCAATGAGGAGAGAAGGGGAAAGAATTGCTGGCTGTCTGCTGCTGTTTTTCTTCCATCCAGGCAAGCAGCAGCTACCCAGCCACCCAGCTAGGCTCCGTGAAGGAGTCTGTTATGGGTGATGTGTTCATGCCAGGAGGAAGGGGGCAGGGCAGCCCCGAAAAGTGGCTTTTAAAAAGTAGCCACTTGAGTCCCCGCTTGAGTCACATACGCCAGGTACGATCCTCAGAATCCGGATCGAAGGCAAATAAGGTGAAAGTAATGGGAACAGGCAAATTCGCGTTTGCATCCAGTTCTGTTATTTCGGTTTAAGGAAACTGGATTGAGCTTATAATGGGGATGCGGCTGAACTGTCACAGGCCATGGTCACACACAAGTTTTAGGTTGACCTGAGTCATCCCCCTGGCCCTGTAACTCACATTAATTTTATCTAACTCATATTCCAAGCTGTCCTCCACCTGTTAGACCATCCTAAAATGTAGTCCCATTTTTACAAGACCAACAGGGACTCAGGCTGGCCTGAAATTCCAGTCCATCTTCTATTTCCTCACATGTGAGTGGAGGGATGGCCTAAAGGAGGCAGAACTGTGCTGTGGTGGATGACGCCTAGTATTTTCTTTTGGCCAAGCGGCCGTGAGGCACCTCCCCTTTGGCCAACTGGCATGCGCGGAGTTCATGAGGCAGCTCCCCCTCTCCTCAGCATCCAGTAGGAAACAAGACAGATATGATGTAGATTTGGAGAGCCAAGGGCTCTATTGAGAAATGCTAGGCCTATTTCTGAAGAAATGTATGACCAACATAGCCCAAGGCGAGGATGGCCCCAGAATGACCAAAATCAATCCATGTCTGATCTGCAGTGGTACGATCTCAATTTGAACTCATGAATAGGCTCACCTGTTTTGGACCATTCAAACAGGACCACAGTGTTGTGAGTTGGTTCCTAATTCTTGATTAAGAACCAGTGAATCCTGATTTGAGCCTCTATTAAGGGGGAGAGGGAGACTGAGTCCTCCTCCAGTCACCATATTTAACTTTGGTTGCTTTACTTAGCCCTTCAGTATTGCAAGGCTGAAAACACTGGGGGAAAAGACTGAGGTTATACATAGCAACCATGGAAGGCATGCAAGGGGAAGTGTGTGCCAGAAAAGCCAGAAAAAGAATTATTGCCTCTTCTTCCTTATCTCTCCTCTGCATGCAAAGGTTGAGAGAAATATGAATGGAAGCTTTGCAGATTTCATAGGTATCTTTTGCTTGTTCTCCATTTCTGTCTTAATACCTCTCCAAAATGTTGTTCCATGACACAAATGACAGCCTGGCCTGTGAGCTCATATAGCCTTCCCCTCAAGCTATCCTTCCCTGCAAAAAGAGGAGGATCATCTTCTCTCACTATCCCTTCCCTTAAGCAGCCTCATCCATTAAGCATCTTCTCTCACTAGCCTCATCCATTAAGCCCTTCCCACTTTTGAGGGATGTTATGAAAAGAAAAGGAAAAAAGTCACAGCGTGCACAGTCTATATCACCCAATTAGGCCCTGTGTGATTTACACCAGGCCTGCTTCCACTTCAGCAGTTTTTTGTGTTTATGTTGTTCTGCTTGTTTTCCTGAGTGTCATCCTGTGACATTCCTCTAGGGTCAATCTTTTCCCTTGTGCTTTTTCATATCCAGATGAAGCAGGATGCCGTCAGTGTGCTGACGACACCTAGCTCTATTTCTCCATTCCAGGAGAGGCAGTTGAGGTGCCTGACTGTTGCCCGAAGGAGGTAACAGTTTAGATGCGGAACAATACATTGAAACTAAGGCCTTTTCTGCACTTATTGCCCATAATCTGGATTAGTGGATCCAGATCAGTGTATGTGCTAGATGACAGCAAATGTGGCTCAAGGAGTGATGCAATGCAGATACCTTCACCCTGTTCTCCATCAGTGGATGCAAACTACCACTGTAAGAACTGCCCACACCACACTGCAACTGGCCCACAACACCCAGTGGAATTGGCCCTATTCCCATCAAATGCTGCATCCAGGTAGCAGGGGTGAGGTGACTTCAAAGGCAATGCATAGACACCTTTGCTATGGATGGGAAGTGCCTTTTCAGGCACTGAGATGAAACCATTGTTATCAATGTAGCCACTGATGTGGAAGCTCCGTGAAGGTGTCTTTGTGCTTGCATGGTAACTGCATGTGTCGCTTGCAACTACATCCATGTAGTTGATCTCGATTAACAAGTAAGCACAGAAACAGCCACACTCTAAGCAAGTCAGAGGTACTATACATCAGGGCTTCTTAAACCTATGAAGTAAGGAGACATCCTGTTCTTGATGGGTCACTCTGCCCTGGAAGGAACAGATACCAGTACATAGACTAGATCTGTTGCTATAACTGAAAACTCAGCTAGCAATGGTGGATATCTCCAACTCAGCCTTGTTCATTAACTACAAATTTTCTGGGCAGAGATAGCTTGGCCACAGTAATTCATACACTAGTAGCAGTCAGAAGGAACCATTTCAATGTGTTCTAATTTGGGCTACCCTTGAAGACTATTCAAAAGCTATAACTAGTGCAGAATACAGTACTGTAGTTAGGCTGCTGACAGGTATATTTTAAGCTGGCTGCACATCACTCCGATCCTGTCAGTTTGCTACTGAGTCCAATTCAAGGTGCTAAAATGACTTACAAACTTGGGCCCAAAATATCTGAAGGAATGCCTCCAACATAGATTTGCCCATCAGTTAAGATCAACGAGACACCTTTTCAACAGTTAAAGATGCAAGGACCTTCTCTGTGATAGCCCCAGGTGATGAAATGACTCCCCTATATATGAATTTAAACACATGGTGAAGTTGCACTTGTTTATCCTAGCTTTCTCTCCCTTCAGAATCATTGAAAATTGCACTTGTATATTACTTTTATTGTAACTCACCATCATATCTCCAGGTATGGAATGGGATAGAATTTATGAACAAATGAATGAATATTTTTAGATTTACCTATTTACACTATTTACCTACTAAATGTCAACAGGATTTAACAGTCCAGATAGTAAATATAATCTGAGCCACTCTCTGTAGTTTTAATTTTGTTTGTTTGTAATAGTGTGCTCTCTATAGTCTCTATTTCTGAATCTAAATGATTTAAAGGCACTAGTGTAATGACTGATTAAGATTCCAAGGCACGAAGCAGCTTTCCCCAATAGATACCAGGTATTCAGGCAAGGCTTGTCACACTCCGGGAATCTGATGGCGTGTCAACTCTGCCGTATTGTCAACTCTTTGAATAGGTACACCCCCATAGCTGGCAGCTGCTTGATTGCTGCACAGATAATAGTACATCCCAACTGTTCACAAGTCCTGTGGCAAAGCCCATTCACTAAGAAGGCTAAGTTGGTATTTATAAACATTTATTCTCAGTTGATGCATGGACAGGGGAGTCATAAGCCCTTGTGGATTAGAATCAAGATCCCAGTAGAAGAGGTGGGAGTGATGTGGCTTTACAATATATTATTTTTTAAAAAATAGCTTAATTAGAGTTCCTAGTGAATGGTTCTAAGATTTCAGAATTTCAGTGAGATGGCACTGGCATAAACTGATAGCATTGGCATAAGCTGATGCTAACAGCTGGTGTAGACCTTCTAAAGTTATGAAACTCCCACTGCCATGGCAACTGCTCACAGAAATCCTTCCCCAACTGTTGCTGAGTCCACTGAAAATTATCACACTCATGGTTAGTACCAACTTTATGCTGCCTTCGTTCTTATTTTCAGATAAAAATATTAAAAAGGAGAAATGATTTAAATGTGAATGCAGACATGAACAGAACATAAATCAGCACTGTGTATGGTTTCAGTGCTGGATTAGATCATGGGGCTGCTTCCATGTTCTGAATAGTAGTGCAGAACACAGAGCACCATTTCTGACCCAAATCAAGTGATTCAGGCCAGGAAGTTATAGCATCTGAGGACAACCCTGGCAATCATCTGCTGATCCTGAACTAATTCTGGAGATCAAGAATGAAAGTTACCCAGCCTCTGAAGTTGTAGGGTGTTTTTTTTGTTTGTTTTTTTGTTTTTTAAAGTACCCACTCCCATGCAAATAGCACCTTTCAGGGTCCAGTCCTGGGAGTCCAGAAAATGGCAGTTGGTTCCATGTGCCACTGATCTGATCTACCATCAGGAATGCTCCCTAGCAACATTTTCCTGCCTGGGAGTGGGTCAGCCCCATCATCATTTGAATGGACCGTTCCACAGCAGGCCATGCTATGAAGCTTCAAGGGAGTAAATGCAGATTAAATATTAGGAAAAATATCCTGACAGTGAGGGTGATCCATGAGGGTGGAACAGGTTCCCATGGGAGGTAGTGAGCTCTCCTTCACTGGAGGTCTTCAAGCAGAGGCTGGACCTACATCTCTCTAGGATGGTTTAGCAAATCCTGCATTGAGCAGGGGGTTGGACTCGATGACCCCGGAGGTCCCTTCAGACTCTATGATTCTATGATTCTGTGCCTCCCAGGGATCACTCTAGGATGTGAACTCTGTGTTCCCCAGTGGCAAAGCATGGGAGTTTATGTTGGTTTATTACTGAAACTGTACATCACTTCAGCATAAGAGAGAGTTGGCTTTTCTACCCTGCTTTTCTCACCCATTTAAGGGGACTCAAAGTGGCAGACAAAGCTTTCTATTCTTCTCCCCACAACAGACACCTTGTGAGGTAGGTGGGGCTGTGAGAACTCAGAGGAGAGGTGTGACTAGCCCAAGGTCACCCAGCTGGCTTCATGGGAGAGAGTGGAATCAAACCTGGTATTCCCAGATAAAAGTCCGGCTCTCTAACCACCTGACCAATTTTCTGTGTATATTAGAGTTGCAATATGGGAACTGCTGATTGGCTAATTCTGCTGTAACAGTTTGTATATCACATGCTCTCTCTCTCTTCAAGTTAAAAATAGAAAGATGGACTCTAGCATCTCTAGACCTGTATATCTGATGTAAATAAGTTATGACAAGATATAGATAAGTAAAGTTATGTTGAAACAAATCAAGGTGTATGCTTCAAGTCTGTTCTTCAGCATGTTCTCTGCTGAAGTATAGTTTTATAAATATAAAAAACAACAACTAGTTGATTCATTTACTAAGCTACCTTGGGCCAGTCATTGCCTCTTAAACATTTTACTGTTGTGGCCATAATGGTTGCTGTTGTGAAGATAACACCAAATGGAAAGAATGTTATAAATGTTGTCTTAAACATCTGGAAAGAATTAAACAATATATCAAACTTTGCCCAATTTATTTGGGTTAATAAGTAATTCTAAGGATTTGGGAAATGATAAAAAATGTAGAATGCAATGCAATAATTTGTTATAAATTATTTAGATTACGGTATTATTAGCATTAAATGATAGAAGGTACAGCAACCAAATTTATGAATATTATACCATAACTTGTGCTTGACGTATGGGGGTGGGGCTTAGGTGGGAGGTTTACCCCCAAAAGTAATCATTAAAAATAAGGCATGTAAAAGGGAAATCCTGGGACCAGATAATTCTCCTCAGTCCTTCCCCTGAGTAAATACTAAGTTGCAGTGATTCTGAAGTGCTTCTCCTATTCATTCGACAATCACCAAAAATAAATCTTCTGCACTGGTAATGTTTCTAAGGGTGCTTCTGCACAGGGGCAAATAAAACCTGATCTCTGGCACCCGGATTTATTAAAACCCTCTCCCAGGGAAACCGGTTTTAATAGCTCCAGGCGCCCGGTAGATCTGGTTTAATGGGGTAAATCCGCTGTGCGGACACCCCTCACCGGAAGTGTCCTAATTAGCGACCCGTGTGCGGAGGCGCACATTGGAATGTGTGCTTAATGGGTGTTAAAGGGCCTGTGTGGAAGCACCCTAAGGCTTAATTATGAATAAAGTAGCCAAAAAGGTTTTGAGATGTGCATTTTTATAAAAATGTTCCAAGCTTAGATTGCTTTGCAACAGTTTCTTGCAGAAATCCTGAGTCCCATCAGCTTCTCCAGGACCCAGAGGACCACACCCAGTAATTCTTCTCAAGTCTATGAGACTATACATTTATGCCACAATGTCCTTCATCACTCTTTTTCAGTCCTGACTGAGCTCTTCAGCCTTCTGCAGCTGTCTGGTTCTGCCTCTTCTTCGCAGTCTCTTTTCTGCCTCAGTCTTCCATGGTTTGCCCCTACTTCTCTTATAACACTTTGGGATTGTTCACACTTGGCTTTATTCTGGAATATATTATGAAATATGGGCCTGCTGTCCACATCCTAGTGTAGGCTACAGCTGGCCTCAAGTGCGGCCTGCCAGAGTCTGCATTAGCATACAGACAACAGACCTCTATCCTGAGATATATTCTAGAATATGGCCAAGTGGGTTCATTCTATCCTAACATGTATTTTCTTCAGATTCAATAAAAATGATCTTCCTGAAGTGAATACCAAAATGCTCCAATCTGGAGGAAGACTGAAAACACTCTAGCACAACTAGGTACTTAACAACAATTTAGTTCAGGTTCTTGATCAATTATTATATGCATAATATGTGAGCAATGTCTTCACCACAGTTCATCACCTCACCATTTAACACTCCTATCCCCACATGTGCAGAGATAAGAGAAATGCCAGTCCAAAATTGTTAACCAAAGTATTTTCAAAGTTCCTAAAACTCAACCAGATCTTACCTTCCTCTGTATTATGTTTCCTTCTTAGCCATTTTTCCACTGTTTCAGCACTTACACTTTCTGACACAAATTCATCCAGTACTTGGGGATGCAGGGAAAGGTAGGCTTTCACTTTTTCATCTGTTAAACCTGCAAAAGAGAGCATCACTATTTAAACTAGTGCTACTGTAATGACCAACATTATGGAAATTGCACATAGGTTGCACTGCACCAAGAGCAATGGAGGGACCAGGCTTAACCTGGTAACGTGAGGACTGTCCCATACCAGAGGCATTTTCCCATTACACGCGTTCCATTTGGAACGTGTGTAGAACGGGAAGCCTAAGGCACTTTGGGACGCTTTGATCATTCACACACAGGAGCGCAGGAACGCGTGTAAACGCATTCCGGCGCGCCTGTGTGCGAATGCTCAAAGCGTCGTGAGCTGTCTTAGCCGGCAAATGCCGGCAAGGGGCGGGGAGACAGCTGAGGAGGCTCCCGCGGCCGGCGCTGGCTGAAAACAGCTGATTGTCAAAGCTGCACCGGCGTGGGAGGCGAGCCCGCGGCTGTTAGGGAGAGAGAAGCAGGCGCGAATGCTTCTCCTCCCGAATAATGCGGGCAGTTCATGCGCGCCCGAATGCATGTAGAGCACTTTAAAGTGCTCTACATCTCGAACGCGTGCAAGACAGCTCCGGACACGTCGGAGCGCAAGCCCCGCTGAGCCAATGCGTATGCCGTGTCCGGAGCTGTCTTGCACGCGTTCCAAAACGGCGTGTGCGAAAACGCCTCAGGATACGCAATCTGTCCCAAGCTGAAACAGATTGCTATTGGCACAGAAAAGCCATCTACACTGGGGCAGACTGTTCCATGCAAGACCCCCACATAATTCCTGATCTTTGGAGCTACTGGGGGTCCCATTTCAACAGTGTGTCTTGTTGCATCACTGAACTGGATTCCCCATGGTACACTGGACCCACCCGGGCTTGCAATTCACAGGCCTCCTTAATCTAGTAAGCCACTCCCTACTATGCTGGAATCATTTCTGAACACTGCACATCTCGATTAGAAATGATGGGAGTGGCAGTTCAATAACACCAAGTCCCTGGCTTGAAAAACAATGTGCTAAGCAGATAAGTAAATGAGAGAATACAGATATGCCACAAAGCTCACAGTTGAGAAACAGAAAAGATACAGGTGATTGGGTGCTTCAGTTTCACCCACCCAAATCACTTCACTGCACTGACGTACATCAATAATTCACTTGGGTAGACAGTGTTGCATTTCCTAATCACACTGATGCTCACTTTGTTATATGGTTCTGATTCATGCATTACATGTGATTAAAAGGATAAGAGCAATAATCTATTATTGCATCTGCACAATGTAAAAAAGGTGGTAAGAGCAAGCACAGCTTAGAAGTGGTGGTGTCCATACACTAGTGCATTTGTATGAACAGACAGGAAATGCACTTCCAAAATGCATTCTTTGGCATGGGATGGAACACTATCATCCACATACTACCATTCCTAATGTGCTTTTGAGCTACTTCTATTTAATGTGTTCAGATACAGCCTAATTTAAAGCAGCATACATACTAACTTCAAAAAAACATGTTTTGCTAAATCAGTAGGTTTGTCTATGAGTATTTCTCCACAGCAAATGTTGGCACACACTATATTGGGCCAATTATGAGCCAGATCACTCCAGTTCTAGCTTGGTTAGGCAGCGAGTGGTCCTACCCAACCCAGCTTCAAAGACTGGCAACAAAACTGGTGGTTGGGAGTATTTTTGCCAAGTGTCCAGAAGTGTCCTCCTTCTAATACGACTTCTAGAAATGGCACCAGGCTTCAGGAACCAGGTAGACTGGTCTGGCCACTTGGTGCTGTTCTCACAATATTTCCTTGCGGGGGTCCACTCCAGCACCAAGTCCCATGAGGATATAACATTGCACGGGAGTTCTCCCAGTAGACCACTTCGTAATAAGGAGGAGCTATTTGCCAAATGCTGCTGGTCCAGTCCTGAAGTCCAATGTAGACTGTGTTTGAAAGGATTCCAAAAGTTGTAGAAATGAATCTAAGAGCACTAAGCAAACTACTGCCAGATGTTTATGCCCTCCATTGACCTACCGCCCATTACTGTAACAATGTTGATGGGGTTTGAATCAAATACTGATTGAAAACTGGGATAGGGGAGGAAACGAAGGGTCCACTTTTGTCACAAAGGATTATGTAGTGGAAGCAGGGGGAAACTAGGACTTCAGTAATCTGTGCAGCAAAGGCACAGGACATATGTAGTACAGTCTATGAAATCAAAACATAAACATTGCATTCAAAGCCATTTCAGTCATCATGAATGATGAAGAAATCCAGACATGAAGGAGAGACAAATGTGTTCTTCCAGGCTTTCACTTCATCTACTCTGAGATTTTGTCTGGGCAGCTTCCGCTGCCCATATAAGGCCTCTAAAATGCTGGTGGCACTGCTTGGAGAGACTCCTCTCTCTTTCTCCTTCCTCCTCATACTTGTTTGTCCTCCCTTTGCCTTCTCCTTTTCCCCAGGCTGCTCTGAAAGAAGTAAGAGATAAAGTATAAGCCAGCTTATTCAGGGGAAGTGCAATATATGCCTGGTGTTCATCCCTGTGCCCAAGAAGAAGAGTACAACTGTACCTTACAAAAAAAAAAATTAAAGCAATTAGAGGAAACTGCTGCATGATAAACTCCAAAACATTTAGTAAGTATAGTATTTAGATTCTGGGAATGAAGAAGGCACTGTGTTTAACACTGATCACCCCCCTCAAGAAAAGAATAAAGAACAGCATGTAATGACAAAGCGAATGTCTCATTGGAAATCACTAAACTGAGAAGAATTACAAGAAGCTGAAAACTTACAAAGCTTGCAAATGGCATCTATGGAATTGGCTGTCTAGACAGAAGGGATCCTGAATAGTTCAAATTAAGGATGTGCTGAACTGATATGGTATGAACCTAGTTAGGGAGGGTGTCGTGAGGTTCAATATCAGATTGAATTCTTAAAATTCTTTGGAGGTTAGTAAAAACTGTGGACAAAACCAGGAGGGGTTCAATAACACCACAATTCCTTCCTTAGAATTTCATGTTCCAATCTAGAACCAGACCTTAGTGGTGTGAAAGCTATGACTCAGGAAAGTCCACAAACTTCAAATCTTCATCTTTCTCAATTATCATTACTCCTACCACTACAACTAAGATTAGCACTTCTGCTTTATTTATTTTATTTCTGATACTCAAAGATTTTTAAACAATTTAATAAAAGAGCCAGAATAAAATAGTGGCTAAAGTGCCAAGCTATAACTTAGCTGTTTTTGGGGGCCCTTCTATACTGGACCTTACTCCAGAATATATCACACCCAGGGCCTGCCATAGTTTGCACCAGCATTTCTATGATAGGCCCCTTTTCTGGAATATAATCTGGAATAAGGTCCAATCAAAAGCTCCTGGATTTGAATCGTCACTTGGGTTTGAAAGATCACTGGTTACCTTGGCCTAGTCTCAGGAGGAAGGGAGGTAGGTCTTAATCTGGAGTCAAAGTAAGGTCCATGTGAGCACTACACACATCTCCCTGAGGAAAGCATTCAACAAACAGGACAGCATTAGTAAGAAAGGCTTTGCTTTTGTCACCACCTTTCATAGAAGGCATCTAAAGCTATCTTATTAATGGTACCAGAGGCTGAACAGGGTCAGATAAACAGAGAAGCAAAATATTGTTGTAGTGAGCATGGAGCTTTATAGGTTATGAATTAGGAGTTTCAAGTGAATGAGCTGGAAGCCAGAACAAGTAGACCAGAGCTGTTGAGATTTAATCAAAACACTTTCTGGTACACTCCATCCACACAGGATGGAGTGTAGACTAGACTAGTACACCCAAAATGCATCCTAGTTTGGGTCACTGGTAGACCTTGATTTTAAGGTCTACTTGTGTACTTGGGGTGTCATTTCAGCTTCACAACTGGTATGGGGACTGGCACAAAACAAGCTATCCCAATGTGGGTGATCTTGTTCCATGTTAGGAGCAATCCATCCCAGCTTGAGATGGATCGCCTGTCCTGTTATGGGGCAGGCTGCCCTGTACGGAGATAAGCTACATAAGTGTCAAATTGGGGATAAACAATTGAATATCAGCTTGGCATTCTCTTTGGTAGTCCCCACCCTTTGAAATACTCTTCCCTTGAATGTCCATGGGGAGTCCACTAATATATCTTTTAGGTGCCTGCTAAGATTTATTGCTTCACTAAGGCATTGTCTCTATGAATGAATTGTATGCTTTCTCCATCCTACCTGCTTTGTAATTTTTAATAATTAGTTTGGTAAAGTTTTACATTTTTAGCCTTGTTTTTCAGCTTTTAAACCAACTCAAGGTGGTATTATTATTATTATTATTATTATTATTATTATTATTATTATTATTATTATTATTATTATTATTATTATTATTATTATTATTATTATTATTATAAGGAGGGGGGAAGGAAGAGGACTAAATGAAATGTTACTTTGATTATCCTACTTATTACCTGTTTTAAACTAAGCATAGTCAACATCGCAGACACCATCTTTTATCTCCCATTATCCTTTATCACTGGGACTGCTGGTGGGGCTCATGGGAACTATGTCCCTGAAAGTTCCAGAACGTATCATGTTAGATACTCTTTCTTTAATTTAAAAATAGAAATAAACATTTGTCCTAAGAAATGTATTTTCATTATAGCAGGGATGAAGAGAAGGACAACAAAAATCTATATATTTCTGCTGCATCTTAGAGTAGAGATTAGGGAACTATGGCTCTTCAGATGTTGCTAGAGTACAGCATAACTCTTTTGGTTATTAGCCATGCTGGCCAAGCCTGGTAGGAACTGGAGTCCAAAAATACCAGGAGGGGACTAGACTCCCCATCTCTGCTGCATAGCATGAAAATAAAGTTGTCACTTTAAAAACAGCAAAGGATAACAGCAGCAGTAGTTAATAACAGTGTTAAGACAGTGCTAAAATGATCATACATACAAATAAATTGGAAACAATAGTAGTATCCAAAACAAATATGACAGAATATGTTAACATCCATATCAGAATTTCGTTATTCATGACCGAAACAATTCACTTGTCCTCGCTTACCCTTGCTTAAGTCCCATTGATATCCACAGACTTGTTTATGCATAATAATTCAGGCTCAGAGCCACTAAGATGAAATCAAGTGTTCTCTTCAAGACATTGAACTAGAAAAATAGCAGCTTGCATTTCAAAAATGCAGTTGAGTCTGATTACTTTATGTACACTAACATCTTAGATTTTCCTGATGTCGTAAGATTTTCATTGACAAATATCTACTTCCTCTCTAATAAGTAATAGGATACTGAATATTTTTCAAAGCTGTATCAGAAACAAGTACATACAGCAAATTGTCTAGAGGGAATTAAGGTGCATGTTTTCACAAACAGAACAAATACTGAATCCAAAAGAGTTAATTAGTTCTGCTGGGGACAGAACTAATTACTAACTACTGCTTTCATTGAAGAATGTGTGGATGATAAACATTTGTTTCAGTGACAATAAGAGTACGGTACAATCTCCTTTAATGCCAGAGTTTCATTCCAAGAAATGGTTCTTAGAAAAAAAATGTGCTCTGGGGGCAACAGACTTCAATATAAATCTGGGGCTTAGGGGAATGGCATTGACTTACATTGTAGCTGACCAAGCCTGTCCAGAATTTTGATTACACTGACTTAAATAGGGAAGGGCTCAAGATGCAAGTCAATGGAAGAAAGGAACCTGCATTGAATGTGTACAGAACAACCCCTTCCCATGCCCAGAGAATCTACTATAGGCCAGGGCCAAAACACACAGAAGTCATGTCTGAAATCTCTACCGCACAGATGGTAGCCAAGAAGCCTGCAGCAGTGCTCATCTACACCCCAGATAAGAGGTGTGGTTTTTTTACACAAGGCAGAATGTGCACATGCCAGGTGAGATCACAACAGTCCATGACCTGAAAATAGCTTTTTTTTCTCAGAATTACAATGATGAACACACTGATACCACACAAAATGCTAACCTCTCCTCACCCAAACAAGTTTTTTTCACAGACTGCAGTGTAGAACATACTGGTGAGATACAAAATGTCGCCACCACCCTACAGCCAGACAAGGAGTTTGACAGATTACCCAAGTGCCTAAAGGAGTGCCTCCTCCCATATAGACCTGCCCATGCCCTAAGAACCACCAGTGAGATACTCCCTTAATTCAGGAATTAACGGGGTGGAAATGCATGGGAGGGCATTCTTAGACATAGCCACAGACGATGGAATAGCTTCCCCTCTGAGATCCTAAGGTACCCTCATTAGTTTCAGACAGAAAAAAGAACAGTTTACACAGCAACACTGGTGAATTATTTTGCACACACACACACAAAGAGTAAACAAAAAGGCAGACATCTACAAAAAGCATTTTGCACTCACTCTGGAATCCAATAACCTAACCAACTACTCCAGTACTGATATACTCCAGCACCAAAGCAAAAACACTTAAAAGTACTCAAAACCCAATAAGAAAAACTGCCAAATACCCAAAGAATGCATGCACCAGTGGCCAATCTACTCATCATTCTCCAAAACACAAAAACCACACTCAGAAGTCATTTCTGTTCCCCAGAAAAAACTGACAAGACAATCACCTTCCTCCCTACACAAAGACAAGATAGCTGTTGAACCAAGAAGAAGGCATCAGCATGCTGCAGTCTCACTTCAAACTCTGCAGCAAGAAACACAATTGCCTAATAAGAGGGCTATAATCACAGTTTTTAAGCACATTACAGCAGCGACAGAAAACATAGGAACTTTTACTGTAATACAAAGCAAACACTATAAACATTTTTTTCAACCCTGTGCAGTAGGTCAACATTCCCATCTTTATTGGTTGGTCAGAGGGAAAATATTTGGGGGCTGTTAGCACTTACTGACAGGTATGGTATAATAATACCATAGTAGTCAGGTAAAGACCCAGCACAGTGATAGCCATCTGCATGTCAAGTGCTGTTAAAGCCCCATACTGGGACAGTAGCACTTGAAGTGTAGATGGGCACGACAAGGCTGGGCGAATTGCCATGGCAATGCCCACAGCAACATCTGGCATGTAACTGCACAGCCACAATTGTACCACCGGACACACTCACAGAGTCGCAGCCAGAAAAGAGTACAGATGCTATAGTCCAAGTTAAGTCTGGGGATGGGTTAATGCATTCTGGGGTGGTGGCAGTGGCATGCAAAAGCACCTGAATAGTAAGTGGACTTCTGTTCGCTGGTAGGTAGGTGTGAACAGGGCTACTGGTTATAGCTACTGACCTAACAAGTTAAGATGAGGTCTGAATAGTGGCCTTTCCATTTTGGTATCCTTTATGAACTTAGGCTGATAAACCAGCTGCCAGCATATTAAGACAGATATAAACTGGCCACATCAGTTTCATCCTCTGGTAACTTCTCATTTAGATGACAGAATAATAATGCACTCCTCAGAGATGGCTTCAGAAATAATCCAGAAATGTCTGTCAAGTAGTAAGACTGTGAATTGTGACTCAGCAGTTTCATCACATTAGGTTAGTACTTTGTTTCTGCACTAGGGCTGATCCCAACCATTAAGTGGGATGAGCCAGTCACCTCACTATAGCTTTAAGCAGGGGCTGGAGAAATTCATGGAGGACAGCTGTATCAAAGGCGACCAGAAAGGATGTCTGGGTACCACCCCTTGGTTAGAGAAGCAGACAGGATGTCTTTAAAGACCATTTGCAGAGAGTTTGCCTGATAATTACCAGAAGCAAATGGTTAGGCAGAGTGCCAGACAAGATGCTGGACTAGATGGCCTATGGTCTGATCTAGCAGGGCTTCTCTTATGTTCTTATGACTAATCACAGTGAAGGAGCAACTTTGTGCTTCCACAAGACACTTGTCTTATCCAATTTCAAAGTCGCATATGACCACAGGTATCCTTTGCCTATTGCCACCTTGAAATACCACTGTAGGCCTTCTCCTCTCCCTCCCTGTCTTACACTAAGAAAAGTGAAGTTTTCTCTCAGAGGAAGGCATTGTGAGTAAAGTGACCCTGCAATCACGTTCGTTGCCTTGTTGGTTAAAGAAGCTATTTAGGTATGGTCTTAAAAACTGGAATTTAATTTTAGGATTTATTTTCTTTTTTGAACATGCCTCCTATTCATGATAGACAATCAGTTTGTCTTCCAAACTGTAGCAAGCTCTTCTAAGGAAAGATCCCACTATATGGTCCTCTCTAGGAGTAAAGCATTTGACACTGCACCTGCAAGTACCCACCCTTTGCTGCCCACAGCAGGAGGATTGGGTTTCCATTGCCAGCAGAAGTAGACCTCTGCTTGGACAACCACTGAGCCTTGCAATAGCACAAATGTCCACTTCATTCTCAGGCGAAGTTTTTTGAAGCATATTTTCTTTCTTATCATATAATTGTTTAGCTAAAACCTGAGGCCAACCTGGAGGATTTTCTTTGGGTGGAAGAGATGAAATGGGTGGCTAACAGCAAGAAGGCCCCCTCAGATACAGCCTCCTAGTTGCAAAAAAATTCCTCCAGATAATTTCTCTTACTCATTCAAAGACCCTTTAACAGTTTTTAATGGTGGTACAATTGCCTGGTCCTTCATCGGTTCAACGGATTGCTTCATTTTATTCTCCAAAACATGAAAATGTTAGATGGTAGTTCTTATTTTCTTCAGTTTAAACTGTATTTTTAACCATTCTGATTTGTCATTCCAAAGGTTTCCAAACCTCCTTTGGATATGAGGCACAGCACCTACAGATGTCTGGGATGGGTTCACTTTAAGAACTCGAGGTTTTTAAAAGTGAGCTCCAGTTGCTAAGCAACCTTGGAATGTATTGGGAGGGGCTCACTTAGGAGAGGGTAATTTAAAAAGTTTTTAGTTGGTTTCTGGAGCAAACCAACTAGTTCAGTCTGAGCAAACAGAGAGTCCCAGAAGTTGTTATATGAATGTGTCTTTAAATACAAAGGAAAAATGAATAAGTAAACTGGTTGTCACAGTATTATGGGATAGAGCGCCTAAACATTGTAACTAAGAAGAAAAGACAAAACACTGTGGAAACCTGACTTCGGAGGAAGTAGTAAAAGATACAGCTTAAGGAAACCTTGTTTTTAAAATAAACCATTATCAGTTTTCAATGTTATTCCTTCTGACCTCATTTCTGAAAATAATTACGTACTATCATAAATATATTTATATCATACACTGGTTTGTGACATTATTTGGTGGCAACTTGGTTTCAGGAGATCAGTTGTGATGGCACTACTCATATAAAGGATAATGAATCCTTGTATACACAACTATTGTTGTTTTTGATGAATAACAAGATGTTTAGAACTAAAAATATTTATGTCAAAGAAAACTGTTCAACTTACACTTATTTTAAAGTTTGAAGTGTTTAAATCTTTGTTGAAGCTTCAAAAGAAGGTACAAAAGCTTTTACTTTGCATGCGAAGGTCAGTCTTTGGATACATCCAATATTCAATTTTAATGCAAATCTACACCGGGTATTTATGCCATTATGGGACTGAATTGATGGTGCAGCAGCTACATCTCTACTGAACCACAAGACTGCTCCAATGGTAAAGGTCATGCATGGTCCTGCGCTCTAGGACCACTCATCATGACAAAAACACTACACTACTTGCGCTTACATGTGGAAGCTACCATAGTTTACCTGTCACAATCACAACCCACACATAACTGAAAACCTGCATTACCTCTTCTGATTCAAATGGAATGGAGAGAACTAGGTGTCATCGACAGATTGGTGACATGGCACTCCAAATCTCCAAATGACTCTTTCTACTGATTAATATGTGCTACCATGTAACTCTTTAACCTAGAATTTAAAAAGAACTATGAATAATGAGCATATGTCTAAATTTATTCCAGTAAGAAACCTACAGCTTCTACGTATTTTGTTGCCTCATCTATAACAACCTAGTTGATTTGAGCCCATGAACATCTATTTTTCCACATCTATTTTTCCAAGTTCCCAAGACTCTAGCAATTTTAGGAGCAAGAAAAAACAATAACAAAGAGCAAAAACCACAACTATGACCCTTTCAACACTTACCTGGCCTGATCCATTATAGTGGGTTAGAACTCTTTGGGCCAGAACTAGGTCATCCATGTGGTGATGGTGAGTTCCATATTAGCCCCGGCACAGGATCAGGGGCGGGCCTGCATGAGTTCTGAAAATTCCTGACATCAGAGTCCTGAGGAACCTATTTCAGCAGCACAATAAGACGTACCACCAAAATGGGTCCTCCCATAACCAGAACATAGGCACCTGCCTATAAAAGGGTGATTGCAGACCTCAAGGGGGGGAAAAGCCATAATTGTGCTAAACTGATAAACAGAATTCTAAAACAACCCTATTTTATGCTTGCTAAAAGCTACAATTAAAAAAATTGCTATATGTCAGGGAACATAATATTGCCTTATTTTGGATATGGAACATTTTCCCTACAAATTCCTCTTTCAGCAGGAATAAGAGAAATCTACTTGCCAGTTGGGCTCTCTTGATCCATATATTTTTTATATTCTTATTATGTTAGTTGTTTCACTGCCCCTCCCCCAACCAATCACAATGCTGTTTTGTACAACCCAAATGAAGATGGCCACCAGGATTAACATAAATGCACAAGCCTTGACTTTGTGATCTTACGGAGGACAGGGTAGATCATCAAAGCAGAATGCCCCTACGTTTACGTGCTAATGATCATGATCATAACACAAAACCACAGAGTAGGAAATTTCTTTTTGGAATAAATTTTAAAGGCATTCTTGGCATGTATATGTAGCACTTCTTTTGGATTTAGATGTTAATCCCATTAAATGAATCCATTCGTTGTTCAAAATATTAGAATTCAAAACCACTAACTATAATTTTGTAATATCCTTTTCAAGGAAGATTTTTTTATCACAATCCATTTGAGATTAGAGAAGTGGATTACAGCAAGGAGCCTAACCTGTGTGAAATGCAGTGCTGCTGCTTTGGAAAACTGCAACCGCAAACTTCTAATAAAACACCATATTTATAGAAATGATCAAGGGGCTGAAATACTTTATTTAAAAAATCAGGCTGCAGCTTCTAGACCACTTCAGCCTTTAAAGACAGCTTTTACGAGGGGACCTGTATTTAAAGTCATGCACAGTGTGGAAAAGGTAGATAAATTCTTTTCACCAACACACTACACTAGAAGTGGGAACATCTAAGAACCTGATGAACAGGAGAACTGTCACTGACAAGAGGTTGTTTTTTCACCCAGAAGGCAATCAGTCTATGGAATGTCTTAGCAGAAGAGGTAGTGACAGCAACCAGCCTGAATAGCTTTAAGAAAGGATTATACAAATTCATTGAAGGCAGATGTATCAATGGCTACTGGAAGGGATGCCCAGGTACTGCCTCCAGGTTGGAGAGACAGACAGGATGCCTCTAAAGGCCATTTGCAGGGAGTCGAGAGCAGGTGAATGTTTTGCCTTTGTCTTCTGCTTGAGAATGCCCAAAAGCAATTGCTGGGCCACTGTGTGAGATTGGATGCTAGGCTAGATGGGCTGTTGCCTGATCCAGCAAGGCTCCTCTAATGTTCTTATGAAGGGGAAACGTCTGAGCAGCTGGATCCACAGATATCACGCCTCAGGCAGGAAGCATGGTGTGCAATTCCCATCTTTCCAGATATTGAGTTATGGGAGGAACTTCGGCTATGGAACTTTTAAACAGTAGCCTCCAAAGTTTCAACCTGACTCCATTAAGGGTTAAACAGGCAATGGCTGTGGAAGTCTGCCATCTTCTGCCTAGTCCTTGTCAGGCTGGGTGTATTCCCTTCTATTTTATAAAAAGATACAGAATGGAGATAATTCAAATGCCTTATGTAAAGCATTGTAGAAAACAAGTAGGTTATAAAAAGATGGAGTCAAAAAAAAAAGGAAACAAAACTAATAGTAAGCTTGGAAACCATTTATTCAATGATTCCTCTATTTATAGATCAGCAATTCCTATGAATTTAAGATACAGCAATGAGGGTACTTGTTCCAATGGGAAAAAAATAGTAATGCCACTGCTATGTAATTCTTTTTTCTGTTCATTATATTTCATTTCACCTGTTTTTAATCTTTGCATTCCCATTATTTTGAAAGGAAAATAAATGTGTTGTAAACAGAAAGATAAGAGAAACCTTTCATTAAAAGGTATGATTAGAAAGAAGCTTGATACATTTTTTCCAAGAAATTGTTTAATCAGATACAAGTTAATCTAACCCTTTAAAACATTTCCCCATAATTACTGTGATTATATATAGTTTGAGGGCAAAATTATAAAGGGTAACCTAAATTATTCTAAGTCTCCATAAGAATCAGGACATGCAGACTTCCATTGTTCACAGAAATCATTCCCTACTCTAGTTTTGTTTTTAAATATGACTTTGATTATTCAGCCAAAAATGGATGCTATTGCTATTATGTTCTATTGAACAGGAGTTCCAGATTGAGAGTTTAGTCTTCATCTATTAAAATAAAAAGAGGAAAGGGAAAAGTCGATATACTAAAATGCAAAAGTCCCTGTTGTGCTCAGTTTCAAGGCCAAATATTTGACAAGAAAACAAAATTAGCATGACCTTTTTTTGATTTCATGTATATTTTGTTACTCATAATTGCATTTCTACTGATCCGTCCTCTAAAGAGTTCAAAGACCTGGGGATGATCTCTCTCTTTCCCCTGTTTTATGTTCACAACTACCCTCCAAGGTAAGTTTTGCTGACAATGGTTCAACCTTACCCAATGAGACTTGCATGTTACCCCCAGCCTCTAACATTAAGTCTTTGGTGCCTGCTATATATAGAAATGATTGTGGAGTAAATTAAAATCTAGCTGGATGGCAGTCCAAATGATGCACACCAAGACCAGCCTAACTGGCAGAAGAAATGGGTGGAGGGGTTCCCTGTAGGAACAGGGCATCATCATGGATTTCCTTTGCTAAGGGCTGCATTACCACAGCTTGACAGAATACATGCCACAGTCATGACTGAGAGGGAACAAATCTTATTAAACTGTTGTTGCAGTCACATTAATTAGTGACAAAGGAGGAAATCTTCTTCTAGGTTGCTACTGATCTGGGCACTTCCCTGTATATGCCAACACTGTGGATTAACAGAATTTATCCCCTTGCCCCCAAACCATAGCCTGGGGGTAAAGAATGCAATTCCTTCAAAGGTGCCACGGCTATTATGCAACCCCAAATCTGGAGGCTTCCCTTAATACTGCTAATATCTGCACAAAGTGCCCCTTTGCCAATGATCTAGGGCTGCCATGACTACAGAATGGTCAGAACAACCACAGTAATATTTATATTATGTTTCCTCCTCTCATCTACATTTATATGCACCCTAAACTATGTTATTTACTCTCTATAAAATACTTTTTTTCACAGTTAAGGTTAACAGGGTTCACTTTTTATTTTAGTATTGTTCCTCATATAATATAGTACTTCCTTATTCTTGTAAACCACTATCTCATATTCAGTACATTCACATTAAGGAAATTAACTGAAGCCCTTTCTGCACTACCCTGTTCATCTGGATCAAAGGACCTCCTGATCTACATCTTAATCCAGATTGAGGCCCTGCCCCTATTAGTCTGACTCTATTTGCACAGGAGAGAGCCAGATCTGGATTAAGAGGCACTTAATTCAGACCTGTTGTAGACCCAATATATCAGGTCTACAAAGTGGACTAAGAACTGTATTCTGGATCATGGAAGTGTGCAAACGGCAAGCCTCCCTAATCCAGAATTACCAGGCGCTGCCATTCAGCAGTATGCCATAGTGCACTGTTGAAAATCAACCACCCACCTAAACGTTCCAAGGCTAGGAACTTTCATTCCTAGCTATTAGATTGGCAAGGACACTTGTAAAGCTCACACAAACTTTGAAATCTCAGGGAGGCTTGAACTAGATTAGCATTGGACATGCAAACAGTGTTGATCCAACCCTCACCTCCCTAAGATCTGGATCAGTGGGTCCAGTAAGACCAGAGGTACTGATCTAAATCTAAAGCTGCTATGTACAGAATGGGGCTCACTGTTGTTTCCTTAATAGCCAGAGTTACTTTATTAACAATACCATCTATAGCATAGTTTCAGTTACAGCAGCTCCCTGTTATGTCAGGGAAATTGCCTTTTACCAGCAGCATAAAAGTTAAACTGTACTGAAAATAAACTGCACAACAGACAACTGTATACACACTTTAAAAGTTTTTTAAAAAAAGAATTTCTGCCTCACATGGATTGCATATGATTTCTAAATGCTGCATTCAAGCTATGCAAGTGTCAATATATTAGGAACAATTATGTTGCATCACACAATCCCATCTATTATGTGGCAACCAACTATGAAATTCCCAGTGTTTCAAACATGAACTTGTCAAATACAGAACAAAATATAGTCCTCTTCAGTATTTTTTTCTTGAAAAGTGATTTTATTATTATTATTTGTATTGAATTGTTAGCTCAGTTACAGATGGAAGTGTTCTATCTGTTAATTTGGAACTAAATATAACTGCACCAGAGCCCTTTTCCAGGGCAATCCTAACTGTATCTTGTACGACAATGATGGCATACCTATGAGACATGTGTCACAGGTGACACGCCAAGCCCTTTTGGGTGACACACATGGTCACCCTGGCATATGGGTGTGTAGTGCTTGCTTGTTCTTGAAGTGTACAAAATACCAACTTTCAATTGAAGACTTAGCAAATGAAATTCAGCCACAAAAGTCACTAATGTAAAGAATTATTTGTTTTTGCTTTTAATAAAATATATATCAAAAATATAACTTTTTTTACTAGAGCTACAAATATCACAAAATTATGGATATTTCTAGATGTGACACAGAACCTGAGTTAAGCTAGGTTTTCTTGCAAATTTTGACACACCGAGCTCAAAAGGTTCTCCATCACTGTTGTTAAGAATTTATTCCCATGGTTACTAATAGTGTTTACACTCTAGAATTCCTAGGACTGTGTTCTTCAAGATTCTTTAGCCACAATTTCCTTCCCTAAGCTGTAAGAGTCTGAAGCTATGGTAGGGAAGGAAATCAGAGGGGGAAATGCTTATTGGAAGAACAAAAGGAAAGTTGATTCTATGTTAGAGATAAGATACAACAGTGTAGCTCCAGGATAGCCAGTATCTTGTTCAACCAGTGTGCACAACTCATGACTCCCACCTCAGATTCCAGCTGCAGCCATTCCTGTGGAGGTGCAGTCATAATTATTTTTCTTAACAAATTTAATAAACACAAACCAGCCCATCTATAGTAACTATTAACTATAACTTTTACTCATCCTAAAGTTAAGTTTAAGTTAAAACAATATTCCAGACCCCAAAAAACCAAAATTCTCTATCAACTCCAGCCAGAACTTTCAAAAATCCAGCAGTGATATTACGAACAGCAATCATAAAATTACTTATTTATGTTACTCATTCAAGTGTTTATAGCCTGCCATTCACCTGAAAGTCCCAGGGCAGGTTACAACATTCAACATTCAGAAAAATAACCAAACCAATAATGAGAGGTTTGTGGTTTGTATTTTAACTTCAGGATGAAAAACAGATTTAATCATTTCAGCTGGGGAGTCATAATTACTTTCTCATTGCAATAATTGTTCCATTTGTCCCAAATTGTTTTAATTTTATCACAGAAAAAACATGTGAAGTATTTGGCAATATAACCCTCAAAATTCTGTTAGACATCTATCAATATAAAAGTTCTTCAGCATGAAATAAACCTAGTATTTTCCATTTCTCTGGTATGTCTAAATTAATGTGACTTCCAAATTGTGGGAGCAGAAAAATGATATAAAAGGGAAAGGAAAAAGGCAGGATTTGTTGTCTGCTGTTCTGGCTTTTGAACAATGCACAAGTGAAAGTATTTTCATAGTGTGCCTACCAAACACATTTGAGTGTGGTTCTAATTCAGAACCAAACTTAAAATCTTTCAGAACATTCCAAGGATTTGATCAGAACACTCTTTTGTTCTGCAGAACATTTGGTCCTTTCCTAATCTGTTCCAAATGTTTAAGTCAAAGGAAAGAATGGAGAAAATGTCCCAAGTACCCTGAATAATTCTTGGGTGGATGAAGCCTGGATGCAGTGGATTTCAGAACTCTTTCACTTCTTCTCCTCTCTGTCCTGACAACATCCCTAATTTGGGTTTTATTTCCATATGTAACTGCAAGGATCCAAAGCACAGTAAAGCACTAATGATCCAAAGGTATAACTTCCATGACTTAATGAAGGACTATATTTACAAGGAATTGTATGTGAAATGAAGTCATTGATCTGAGATTCCTACATTGTATATTGTTAATTAGTTTACTTACCTAAAAGAACGAAAGATTAGACTTTGGGGAGGGGGGGTTACTCGCATTTTCTATGTTCCTTCTATTCCTTCTTCGAATCCCAGATTTTGCACTAGTGTGTATATTGAATACTTCCAATTAAAAGAGCATCCACTGGCGTGCACTAGGAATCACATTTGTGAATGATAGTACTCATCAAACCAACCCCCCACATGCCTGGACACTCACCTGAGTCTGAATGCATGTCTAGATACTGCTATCTTCTCTTCAAGTGCTGGTGACAGTGCAAGCTTCTGGGATGGCAGGAGCCATTTCTGGTGTGGAAATGGCTCCTGGAAGTGCAGACGCTCCTATCCAGATGTTCCCTCAATACTTCAAGAACTATTTTATACATGGGGATCACATGGATGCAGACTGTGCATATTATAATAATGTGAGTGACAAAAACTCAGGGTAGCAGCCTACAGACCACATAAAACAGAGCTTTCCTTCCATCCCGCAAACAACTTTCCGTAGGAAAGTGATCAGTACACACTTCCCCCATCATAAGCATAGTCCTCTTAGTCTCCAAAGCATTGTATGGTACACCAGGGAAAGTCTGACTGGAAGTGCCAGCTGGGTGGCTTCCTCACTGAGTACTCTGGCATGCAATGCAGACTCCATTGTTTGCCCTAAATCAAGTTGCAGGGGAGGGGAATCTTAGCAGTTATTGGACTTTATATGCCAGATGTGGTCTACCCGCATCCACACGATGCTGCATGGAGCATCCCACAACCCAGGAACACTTGAGATAAGTCCCGTTGGTGCACTCCCTGACACAGTTTTCACACATGGGAGTGCTCTATACGAAAGAACGGTGTAACTGCTCTGGCAAGTGGACACAGCGCTCTAGGGAGACTGCAAACATGGTTCATATGAACCATGCAGAAGCTGTCTCTGAGAACAACAGAAATGCATTATAAAATTAAGATTGCTTTTGATGTCTCCTTCCTCCTCACTGTTTACAAGATTAGGGCTAGAAAGAGGTCCTGCCTCTTCAACAGTTCAACATTTCTACTAAGGCTACAACTACATGAAGACACTAAAGAAACATCCCAATTAATGCTGTTTCCTCTGAAACAGGCATCACTTTCAGCAGCTTTATTAAGCCACCTTGATGGTATCTGGGATGAATGCAGGATATTCTTAGGTTGCAGTAACAAGGGGAGAAATAATACCTTGAGCAGAAAGTTGCTTGAAGTTTATCTTATTTCAGAGGCAGCTTCATACTACTACTGTTGCTTGGAAAGTGGCTCCCCCTCCCCCAATCTCTTTAGGATGTTTTGGAGCTGCAACAACTCTGAGGATTCAAAACTTACCATCTACTTATGGAATTAAAGATAACACAAATACTTGGGGGGGGGTGCACACCCAGCTTGCTGTGATAATCACACTTTAGACAATTTGAGGAGGGGAGTCCAAATAAGATTCATAAGGGGGAAGGAATGAGATTTGGAATAATAACAGAAAAAAGTAGAAGATGGAGAATAAAGTTTAAGGAGTAAAAATGAGAGGACAAGAGGACAGATTTTTACAAGGCATAGATGTAAGACAGAGAATGGTGGAGCACAGGAGGAAAGTGAAATCAGAACTTTTAGTACAGGGCCAGGATTTGAAAGATATAATCCTCTCCTTCCCACAAAGATTTGAAAACCTTAGAGAATCTATAACCGATGAAGAGAAAACTTCATTAAACATGTGGGGGAACATATGGATAACTGGGAAACCTTGGAAGCACTGGATCAAGCTCAAAATAACTTGGATAATCTCCATTTCTTGGAGATCAAAAAATTAAGGAATTACTAGATGGCATCCAAGTGAGATTAAAAAGGAAAAATATTAAAGTGAGGGAAGTCCAGGAGTTTTTTGGGGGAAAATGTATAAGAAATTTTATTGTAAAATGGTGGAAGTCTCTGAATCTCAGAACACAACTCACAGAAGACAACACTGTCCACCACAGTTTAAAATCAAAACTGTCAGCTGGAGAAAATGAGAGACTGTAACTGCTTTTGGAAAGGGAAAACAATGTGAGATGATTTGCAGAGCATTAAGTACAAAGGGACAAATTGAATATCTATGGAAAGAGACTATGAAAATGAAAGGAAATTTTGTCTACCACCATCCAACTGAAGGAAGCCTAAGTCCATTTCACATAGGTTTATCCAGCTACAATACTTTATTTTAGAAGTTCCTGGCAAATATTCAGATAAGGGGACCAATTATGTGAAACCGGATATCATTGCCGAATTTTCTATAATAGCAGTTTTACTGGATACTGGCTCACTATTACAGCACTATATTGAGAATGCTGCAATTGAGCCTGGCATGTCCAATATATTCCTGGAAGAACTGCAGATTTTAGTCCATATCTGGAGGCACCCTTATTGCTAACCACAGTTTGCCAGAGCTTTAAGCAGCAGAAAACAGTCTATACTAAAAAGAAAGAGAAGACCAATAATTGACAGAAGAAAGATCTCTCAAGGAAGCATATTGAGACTGGTGCTTTAAACTTCATAAATGATCTGGAGTTGGTCCAGGTGCTAACCAAGTTATTCAGGGTATGAGGTTTCCCTATTGACATTAATGGAATAACTGTTTTTGTTATATACATTTTGCTGTAAAACCAATTAAGTATGAATAAAGGGGAGATAACATATAATAGTAGCAGGATATGAGCCAACCAGCCTGCAGTACACACAATGGTAATGCTTGACAGCATTGTAAGAAAAAGCAAATTAGTACAAATTGCTTTCAAACTTATTACCAATAAGAAAGAGTTGTTTCAATTATGAACTTCAAATTTGTTTTCTTAAGTGTCAAAATACTGTACCAGGAAACATTGCCAAACAACACAATCACCACTCAGATTCACAAAACTGTCAAATGCAGAAAATACCACAACAGTATAATAGTCTGGCTAGCTCTCTCCTGGAAAAGCAATCATTTCTAGATTTCTAGGCTTTATTACAAAAGAAGGGAAGAAAGAGGATGAGTTTGTAGCATTTGAGCATGCTGTTATAATGCAAAATGTACCAGCATCATTCTCTCTAGTTTAGATAGTCAGCCTTTATTTTTTCTACCAACCTGTTCTTGCTTTACAATGTTTTTGAGAAAGAAAAAAAAAATCTGATTTTTATGGAAACAGCGGGGGGGGGGGAGGGGGTCCACTGACCTCCCTTAATCCAGCTCTAAGAAGATCCAGATCTAAGGAATGGGTCCTTCAACTAATCCAGATCTAGTAGATCTGGATTAAGGAGGTACCCGATGCATCCCCATGGGCGGTGCAGAACCCAATAGCAATGGGTGCTAGCCTGCTTGCAGTGGAAACACTGGAGCACCCATGTGGCAAATCCGGATCGACCCAACACCCCAGGTTTTTGGGGGGACAGGGGTGCAATCTCCATAGACGCTCCGGAGATTCTTTGAAGATTCTCTGGAGCGGCTCTGGAGAATCTCCAGAGCTTTGTCATAAGCTCTGGAGATTCTCTGGAGTGATCTGCCGCAAACTTTGAATAGTTTGTAAACAAAGGTCTGTAGGATTGGCATTGCTCTCACGTGGGGTCCTCTTTGGAGCCTGTGCTATACTTCAGAGCCAGTTTAGGAGCCAGCTTTGGAGCCAGCTTTGCAGATTGTGCACAGGCTTCGGAGCTCTGGGTTTTGGGGTGCACCCCCCCAGAGCCCCCCTAGACCCTGTTGCCCAATCACTGTGGAAACACGCTCCGTATAATCTGGATTTGATGCCTGAAGACCCCATTGTAGGCCCCTGAAGGACCCATAATTGATTGAAGGACCCATTCAATCTGGATTTCCCTAGAACTTAATCTTTTCTTTTTGCTTCTAACTTGCTAAGAAGTTATTGCTATCTTTCATGAAACAATACAAGTATCCAGAATTTAAATGTGTAATTGGATTCTGATCAGAAAGAGATATTTGTTATTATTCTAACTCAGTCACCCAACCACACACTTCAGATTATAAAAGATTAAATTCTGCTCAAAGAGATAGACTATCATTATATCCATACTGTTGATATCATGATTGAATGCAATGTGCCTGCAAAACATTTAACTGCTATTTTACCAAGACTGCCACAGGTGAGTAGGTAAGAGGGTAGACAGCTATGAAGCACATTTTAATGTCCCTTTCCTGACAGGTTGCAGGCTGGGTCTCCATGCAGGAAATTTAGTCCTGAAATAGTCCTTCAGGACTATTTTTTGGGGACTACTTTTAATCTGGATTGAGTGCCCATCTATTAATCCAAATATAGCCGTCCCCATGCAGCTTTTTAGTCCTGGTTTGGGGACTATTTTTAATTGTTAAAAGCAAGGCTTTCAAAACAGCCTCCCCCCATGCAAACACTGTCTGCAAGAAAAGAAGCAAAAATGGGAATTTTAAAAATTCTAGCTGCACACTCCACTTTCTTTCTCACACTCTTCACCCCCTTTTGAGATTACTTGCCAAAAGTTCACTCATGCAGATATGTGAGGCAATGTAAACCCCCCCCCCCCCCGCAAACCCTGTCTGCAGGAGAAGCAAATGTGATCCTAATTACTTTCTCCTTTTCACGGCTTTCCCTTTTGTGATTACAATGTATCAATTCAAGCATTTCTAAGCTTCTATCCTTTGCAAATGATACATGTTTCAAAAGATACATACAAGAGATACATGTTTCAAGATACATATTCCCAGCAAAAATCTTTTAAAAGTTTTGAAGAGAAACTGTTTAAACTCCTTTAAATAAGACAAGAATTCTCCTCCCCTTTTTGCCTTTTTCCTGCTGTGCCGAGTTTTTAGGAGGCTAGCAAGGGAAGTGGGGAGCTTTACATCTCCAAAAAACCACCCACAGTTGGGGGAAATAAAGCAGACTCGACTCCAAAATGGGGACAGAGTCCAGAGGCCTTTTCACATTACAGCCAGAACGGCTGTAATGCACTTCAGCTAAGTCAGTTTGGGACGGTTTCCCCATTCACATGTAGACAGGCAAGAATGCCTATGCTGCATCTCCGCGTGTTCTCCGCGCATTCGAAAACCCCTCATGCGAAAAGGCCTCAGTTTTCATCAGGACTTTTTTTTTCCTCCTGATTTAGGCAGGATAGTCCTCATAAAATCCGGGAATAGGAAATTGTATGGGGACGCTGGGTGCTGAATTCAGATTCAATTTGGATGAGACACTCCTTCCCACATTTGAATCAAATTCAGATTAAAATGCCCATGGGGATGCACCTGTAGAGTTGGACTTTTTGTTTGGTTTTCTTTATTGACCTATTTATTGCTTTTGTTTATATACAAACATACAATTAATAAACAGAAACCTGTGATCCATGTTTCTGATATAAAAAAGTATTATCCATTTGTAACAGGGAAAGATCTTACCTGTGATAATGGGCCTTTCCGCATTTGCCGCCGAAAATGGATCTATAAGATCCGTTTTCCGGCGGAACGTTTTTAAAAACGCACGGGGCGGTGGCGGCAGGGCCGGATGGGAAAACAGATTGGGGTGGGTGCTGTGCGAATGCACCAGCACCCATCCCAAACCGGCCCTGCCAACGCCTGCCTAGCTGTCAGAGAGGCAGAGCGCATGCTCTGCGACTCTGACAGGTGGGCGAGTCTGGCAGCCAGCTTCCCTGCCTTCCCCCTGGCCAGAGAACCAACAATCCTCCGTTCTCTGGCCAGGGTAAGGCAACTCCTACTCCTACTCTCACCCCCACCGCACCGAGAGTCCCTCCAACTTACCTGATCATCTCCAGCTCAATTCTGAGGCTGGCAGGGCCGGCGCCAATCGTGCATGTGTGCGCTGCGGCCCTGACGGTCCCAGCAGCCCAGGCTTGCTGGGAAATGTAGTCCTGAATCGAGCTGGAGACGATCAGGTAAGTCGGAGGGACTCTCGGTGCGCTGGGGGTGAGAGTAGGAGTAGGAGTAGGAGCCGCCTTACCCTGGCCAGAGAATGGAGGATCGTCGGTTCTCTGGCCAGGGGGAAGGCAGGGAAGCTGGCTGCCAGACTCGCCCACCTGTCAGAGTCGCAGAGCATGCGCTCTGCCTCTCTGACAGCTGGGCATGCACTGGCAATCCGGCTTTTTCCCCTCCGGTGTGGAAGCTTCCAAACCGTTTTAAGGGAAAAAGCCAGATGTAAGACCTGATTTTTTCAGGTCTTACATCTGGGTAGGATTCGGCGGCAAAACCGGTTTAAACAACCGGTTTTGCCTGCTGATGTGCAGACGTGGTGTCCTCAAAGGGACCCTAATTGTGTTCCCTGTGCAGATGCCATGTCCAAATCCTTCCCCAAACAGGCTCTAAATGCGTTTTTAGAGCCTGTGTGGAAAGGCCCAAAGTTTCCATTCTAAGAAGAATTTTTGAAATGTACTGCATTTTCAACATATTGCCTTAAAAACACAGTTTTCTTCCATCTAACCTCAACCTCTGTTGTTTCCATGTAGGGACTGGAGAATCATTTGTCCAGGTCCACCTTTTTTTCACTCACCCATAGAGGAAGCAGAAAAACTTGCCACCAAAAATCATGGTATAAAAATTAAATTTTCCACATTTCAGCAGGCTGGGATGGAATAGGAGTCTATTGTGGGCAGAGATCCCACTATTCTGGCTTCCAGATTAATGCGTCAGATGCCACTCCTGCTGTTAATGTACTCACAAAGTGCATGGTTGATTCTTCTGTCCTTTTACTTCTTATGTATTTTTCTGTCACCACAACAGTTGGGCAACAGCAGGAGAAATAATCTGGTTGCAAGATGAACGTAGTTTGCTAAAGTCTCACTTAGAAATTTGAAAATCATTTGAAACTACACTGCACACATACTTAAGGCTGGTCCCCCCTTTTTTTTAATAGATGACAGATGTACCAATAGCCCTGAACTGAATTGTAACTCTTGCCTCTATGCACCTTTTCCTTGTTGGAACGCTCCCTTCCTCCATTCTTTAGCCAACATCCTTCATGTATACTACATATCTCTGATACAACACAAAAACAAAGGCACCATTCAAATATAGAAACGGACACAAGAAGTGACAATAGAGCAACATAACTAAACTCTCAGTTGTTTTTCATCAAGTTAATAGGGATGGAAACATCAGTAATCTGGAATATGCAGATGGTGTGTCTCTGTGGAATCTTTTGAAAAGCCTTAGAATTCATTAGGAAAATGAAAACAAAAAGTCCAACCACTGGATTAATCTATTTGTTAAGGAGAAAACGTAAATGTCCACCAAAATGCTTGAGGAAAATACAGCTAACAATGAAAAATTAGAACTGGTAAACGGTTTTGTTCTTTTGGGCTCCCAAATAAAAACAGACAATATATTACAGAATATCACAAAGAATAAGGATAGTTATCAGAATCATTAAAGCAACAGCCCCTCTAGTTTGTTTGTTTGTTTGTTTACATTTTTATCTCACCCTATACCCAGAGCTCTCAGGGCAGATAACAACATTTAAAATCAAACATTATTAAACATTATGTGTGAAGTATGGCAGCGCAAGTTGGACGCTGAAGGAACAAGGGAAATAAGCTAGATGCCTTTAAATTACAGATGCAAGAACAGCAGGGACTGAAAGAAGAATAAAGAGATCCGTCTGTATAAAATCAAATCTGGGTGCTCCTTAAGGCAATGATAAGCAGAAACTCTGATGTGATTTGAGCAAATGAAGGAGTACAAATAAGTATTAAGCTTGGCAAGGTTGAGAGAAGCAAAGGAAAAGGGAACAATGGTCAAGATGGATGGATAGGATCAAAGAGATTTGGAAGTGCTGCAAAATATTATTAAAGAAAGGTCAAAATGATGATCATAACATTATTGGGAGACTCCGGACAACATGGTTCGATAGCATAGCATATTTTCTGTAGACAACAATACCCTTCCCATTCTACTCTTAAATGAATTACAGTACCTCTACATGTTCAGTAATAGCCTTACATTCATAGACAGGTAGAATGCAGGGAGTCAAGAGCAGGTGAAGGTTTTCCCTTTGTTTTCTGCTTGAGAATGCCCAGAAGCAGTTGGTGGATCACTGTGTGAGACAGTATGCTGGACTAGATGGGTTTTGGCCTGATCCCATGGGGCTCCCCTTGTGTTCTTGTTTCTTACTTGAATAACAATTCATTATGCTTGTTGATCCAATATACTAGCCAGCACACAATTGCCATAAAACACTTCAGTGGGGCTTTCTTCCGCAAAGTTTGCAAACTAAAACTCTACAAGGCAACCTGTGCCTACATTCAGTCTGTCTACTCAATACCCAGTGACATGTTTATTCTTTTCTAAATTACTTCCTATCTGCAGTACTTCAGCTCTTCCTTAAATGGTCTTAAATCTACTGACTAGAATGCAGGAAGTTCAGCATGCTGTGAATAAAAATTTCCTTTCATGCCAGGAAGTAACAGCTAATCTTTTCTCACATCATTTTCTGGTACTGGCTTCCTAAAGCAATAGTCCTCTTCAGTATATCCACATTCAGTAAGTACATGACAGCCTTCTCAGTTTATTTATTTTCATTTCCATAGACTGAAAAGGGAGATAATAATCACTAATTTAAGAAGACAATCTAGATAAACATGGTAGTATTCGATAACGACTTTGTTTCATTTACATGTCTTAAGCTAGCATGAAGACAAGGAAAAAATTACACTAAAGTGTATTCATGAACATTTTCTTTATCAATCTCTTTTCATCATCAGTTCTATTACAGACACTAGCTTTGGATACAATGGCCTTGAATGCTACTGCTGCTACCACAAAAGTTCAAGAATCACTTTTTTAAAAATAATAATTTGTACTGAATATAACTACAGGATATAATCCTAAAATCTCAGCAAAATGGACCAATTAAAATAAATGTCCTCTGCATTATATACCAGCATTTTAGGACTTCTCACACTTTGGGAACATTCAGACTACATTACTTTCAGTTGTATTTCTACAAATAAGAATAAAAGAGGCTGTCCCCAATCTTGCATCTATAAGCCTGAAGAACATAAAATGAGACTTGAAACTTTGCATGCTTTTGAGGGGAAATCTATAGGTGCCCCTGAGTTCTTCATGCTTAAAAACCTGACTTGGTAATTCATTTTCTATGATTTTATACCATTTCAACTTACAGATTTCCCATAAGGGAACATGAAACTTTATTACACTGAGGCAAGGCATAAGCCAAATGCTGTAATAAAATGTGATGCAAGAAATACTACTGCATAAGATAAATACTTTCTGGTCTGCAAGTCAAATTTTAAAATATAGTGGTCCCTTTCAGACCATGTCAAAGTTGTGCAGTACCTTCAGTGTTCCAGGTTGACAGCCTCACAGGGCCACCGAAATGGCTTCCAGGCCGCCACACTGGCAGATTGGAAGCTTTGGTGGTCCCAACAGAGCGATTTCCTGTCCATCAGATAGGAAGCTCCATCAACAGCAGTAGAACATTCCAAGTTAAGTGCACATTAAAAAGGTCATCTGTGGGGGATGAAAGCAGCAAAGTCCATTAGCCATTTTCACCCCTGTCTGGAGGCACCAGTGTCATATATAAGCCCAGCTGAACTGACACAGCACCATGTTTGGCCCAAGCCTGCTCCAAATGGCCATTTAAAGGAGCAGAATTCCAGCATGCCTCCTCTATATTTCATTTCCATGGATGTAAAAGGTTTGTCAAGTATGCAACTGCAGGAAATCCAGTGGACACATATTTTTTCTCCACCACCCCAAACAAATATTGAAATATCCCATACCCTTGAAAACTGTTCAGAAGTTGGAACAGTTGTAGAGTGCAACAGCTCAACTGATGGGAGTCTCTGGCTGGATTCACATCACACCAGTCTTAAGGGATCTGCACTAGTTACCTATTTGCTACCAAGCCCAACTCAAGGTGTTGACACTAACATATAAAGCCCTAAATGGCTTGGCCCCTGAAGGAACGCCTTCTCTCATACAGACCTGTCAGGGCACTAAGATATCAAGGAAAGGGCCTTCTTGTAGTTCCTTCTCTTCCAGAGGTACAAGCCATAGGAGCCTGCAAAAGGGCCTTTTCTGCTGTGGCTCCAAAACTCTGAAACAACCTCCCTCTTGAGATTTGCCAGGCACCTATATTGTATACTTTTTGGCACCTGGTGAAAACATATCTTTTCACCTAGGCTTTTACTGTTTAAATACTTCCTCAGGGTGCTGACCTGTCAGGGAGAGAAGGAGGGGGTGGGAGGAAGGAGGTTATACCTTATGTTTTAATCTCATTGTAACCTGCTCTGGGACCATTTTCTAAATAAAAAATAAAAAAAATATGCTATAAATTATTCATTGTTTGTAGTTTTGAACACTGCACCCTATGAAAAGACCCTGAATGTGACCAATAGTGTTTGAAAACTTCTAGGAAGTGAAACCACACACTTGACTTCCTGGGAGTATCTGTAGTCCTCTAGTGCCAGAAAAGCATCAGGTATCCACCTGTTGGCCAAAATAACCTTCAAAGGGAAACAAAGATAGTAGCAGCAGCCCAGTGCGGCAAGATGTTCAAGTGCATGTGAAATAATTTAACATCATCTATTGTCGCCACATTTGAGCTTCATACAACACAGCCCTGATATTAATAAACGGCAAGGAACAAATTGAAAATACATGGGAATAAAACCCAACTAGAAAACATATAAATGAAAATCCAATGACACAGAATGTAGTCCTACTTCATTATCAGCTGCTACTCCTACCAGTCTGCAGTCAGCTGGGTGCAGTAATATTAGCTGTTCCTCTTGGAAAACAGAGTCCCCAACGCAACCAGATGAAAGTGTGGACAATCCATGTTTTTTGGTTTCAGTGAGCTAACACTCAGGCCAAACATTTGAAAGCTGTTGAATGACTTATTGCACAGAGTCCAAATGTGGCAGCATTCAATAGTGTAACTTGTTCCATTGCGGTGCTTCCAGACTTACCCTGTACTGCGCAGTCCCACCAGTGTCACTTCCCACCTGACACGTGCAACAACTGGAAACTGCACAGGAAAAGCACAGTTGCTTCCATTCCACCTGACAGGGTGATCGAAAGCTGTGCTGTCCCTTTGATGTGGCTTCCCATAGATCAAACAGGATATGCCGTTGCCCAAAGCAGGGGCCCAGCATGTCCCTGAAAAAGCCAAGTAAAAAGATGCTGATTGATCAGCATCTTTTTACTTCAGTTGAATGCTGCATCACTGCTGCGGGCTGAAGAAAGCTGCGCACCTTTCAATCAAGTCTGGATGCAGCCCAACAGCTGAAATGCTCTTGGCCTGAGTGTTGTGAGTTATAAATTTACTTTCAACTTTGATAGGTTCGGTATGTTGGTTATATTTTACTATTTTATATAGATTAATTTTTATAGAGCACTCCTGGAGCTTTATTTCTGGCATTTGATTTACTTTGTTTCAGGGTTTAGACTTGTTTGTTTGTGCCTCCAGAACAACATAAAAGAGTGGCTTTAGGGCACTACGTAGGAACACTAGAGAAAATGATCTCTTGCAATGTTCTCTACTAAGTCAGAAATAATTCCGTGACTGTAAATAGGCTTTCTAGGGTTGGGGTTTTTATTGTTTGTTTTTTAAAGCAAATCAAGAACAGAGTTATAGTTATTTTGTAGCAAAGTCCCCCTACCTCCACTGACCATTCAGAATTTATTTAAACCTTCCCATTTTATAAACATTTCATGAAGCATTCAGCATCTGATTCTAAAAGCACAGTGAAGTAAATATCACACATGACGATGGAGTACACTCTTTTCGAACAGACATTTTTGCTGGCCAAGTAATTTAGAAATAATCCTAAATAGTTTGAGCAGACAGGATTCTGGCTTCAGCTCAAAAACAACAACAAGATGTTTAAAAAATACCTCAACAGAGCTGCCTTTTTCAGACAAAGAACCTTTCTTCCTCTCTGGCACATATGTTTGGGAAGAGAGCCAAGATACTACTTATCAGCTGTTTGACATCAGGGGACAACTGTGTGCGTCAGTAGGCCCGGTGGGGAACTCCTGACTTATGGCAACGGACCATGTGGTTCTTATCAGTTTTAAGTCTGGCACTTCAGCCATTACAGTGTGAAAAGAGAGAAAAGGAGGGGCATGAGAGGAAGGTGGTTTAAAAGAAAATAAAGACATGCAGGCTACTCAGAAGCCTGCAGAATAAATATGCTATATTACATAGCAAAATGGACCATCTCCCATTCTTTGGCTAGTTCTCCTTACCCTTGCTTCCACCCACTAAGGCCGTGTCTTCACGGCAACCTTATTTCAGATTCAAAACGTTTTCAATCCTCGGAGTCCGCATGGCAGTTGGGCTTAACACACTTTCTCCGTGTTAAACCACCCCAAAGCATGGTGAATCTCAATCCTGATTTCAACAGGTCTCACTCCGGATCGTGTGCTTGAAATGTTTTACATTTTTTACTGTGGGGACCGTACCGCGTTAAGGGATGAGAATCCATGTTTAGGGTTTCCCTCCCCCGATAGCTTGCTTCCAAAGATAGTGATTTCATTGAAAAAATCCACCCTCAAAACAGCCACTATAAAAATCCAGTCCTTAAAGGTACACTGTAGTGATCTAGCCACTTCACACCTTAATAACAATTTTGCAGTTTTGCACAATTCTAGCTCTTTGAAAGTTCTGACCTTTAAAAAAGGGAAAGGAAAGGAAAGCCCTGGAGGTTCTGTTTTAAAGGCTGTGGCTGTGAAGGGGGTTTGAGTTGCTGCTGCTGCTGCTGTGTGCCCTGGGAAATGGGGAGAGGAGGGCAAAGAATCGCTGGCTGCCGGTGCTTGTTTTTCATCCATCCAGGCAAGCGGCAGCAACCCAGCCACCAGCTAAGCTCCGTGAAGGGGTCTGTTATGGGTGGCACGTCCATGCCAGGAGGAAGAGGGCAAGGCAGCCCTGTAACGCGGCTTTTAAAAAGTAGCCACTTGAGTCCCCCCTTGAGTCACGTACGCCATGTACGATCCTCAGAATCTGGATCGAATGCAATTAAGTTAAAAGTAATGGGAACAGGCAAATTCGCGTTTGCATCCGGTTCTATTATTTCGGTTTAGGGAAAGCGAAATAAGCTTGCTGTGGGGATTCGCCCTAAGAAATTTCAGCAATTTTTAATCCCAATTCTCTAGCTTTCATGCAGAATTATTCAAGCACGACCCCACAAGTTTTGGTTCCTTCCTTGTTGTTCAGCAAGATGTGACTACACTACTGTAGCAGCAGTAGGCAACTTATAATCCATTTAACACAAATCCTCCTAATACCTGTTTCTTTTCATTTAAAACTCCAGCACAATATGATGAGGCTAAATCTCTCACTTTGGTTCATTTTTCTTCCCATTTCAGTTGTTTTCTTGGAAGAGAAGTTGTAAGGAACTTGCAGAATTTTGAAGAGAGCCAGTCCTTCATTATTCATAAAATTAGGACTTTTCTGTATTGGCTGATACACCAGATCATGGTCCAAACTAGAGGCCTTTTCGCACAAGGGGTTTTGGAATGCGTCTGTGACACGCTGGGACAGAGCATTCGCTCTTGTGGGGTGGCTGGATGCGTTCCAGGCCGCTCCAAGCATCCTGACGCGTTGTAGACACAATTCCAAAAGCAGAGCACTTAATTGTGCTCTACACACGCCCCAGCACATTCCAGCCATCCCCGGCCATCCAGGGAGGGAAGCATTCACACACCTCCCTCCCTGACAGCTGCAAGACATGCCCCCCCCCCGCCGCCACAATTGGGCAAAAATCAGCTCAACAAGTGGCAGGCCTGCACAGATCACTCACCCAGGGGTGCAATCCGCTGCAGTCTGCGCAGGCACGCAGACTCTGGTAGATGGGACCCAGGCTGACCACATGGGTCCCGTCTACTGGGAGCATGCATGCCTTCACAGACTGCGGCACATCACATCCCGGGCCTGGCAAGGTGAGTGATCACTCATGGGGGGGGAGGGTCGCTCACTCCCGGCTCCTGCAGTCCCATGAGGACTGCAACAGTCAGGGAGACACCCAGGACAGCCAGCAGGTAGGTGCTGTGTGCACGTGCACGTCCCTGGGCCATGGGGTGGGTGGGTGGTGCCTGGGGGGGATTCCTGCCAGCTGTAAGGGACCTGATCTGGTCCCCTACAATGTTCAGGAACCCAGAGAAGGGCCCCGCCAGGTCTGCCCGTCCCTGGGTGTTAGTCACTCAATGGCGGGCAGGCCTGGGAGGGGTATCCCACCCCTGTCCCAGCCTCTTCAGGCTGGGACAGGTGGGAACGCTTGCTCCATTTGCATGGAGGCAGGCAGGAACGTGTGTAGACACGTTCCTGCCTACCTCCGTGTGAATGGGGAAAGCGTTCCAGAGTGTCTCAGCCTTCTTTGCTACAGCCGTTCCGACTGTAGTGCGAAGAGGCCTTTGATCTCTTTCATTTGCACACTACTGCAATATAGGGAACAGCAGAAGCCCTACTCCCCCAAGCAGGGTCTGCCTGCACAGGATGAAATGTAGACTGGACCAGGCCACATAAAATGATGTTCTGATCATATCTATAGGTAGTTGTCTTTTTGTAGGGATCCTTGCATATTATGGGATAATAAGATGGGCACAGAGGAATGTGGAGGCTATTTTTACTGTGAAACAAGGCACCCTGCTGTGAAATGGTCCCCCCAGGAGCCTTAAAACCCAGGAACTTTCATTCTTAGCTTTTGGAGCATTCAGACATGGAGTTGAACCTGGCACTAAACAGACCATCTTAGTTCAGACTACTTTGTTTCACTGCAGCCCTGTCCTGGAATAAATGATCTGGACCAAGATGGGATAGGCAATCTTGATGCAGAACAAGGCAATTTGGATATCCTGTTCTGCACCAGCCCATGTTTTGGCACCAAAACTCACATCAACTTATTTGAGTACACAAAACTCATAGTTAATAATTTTTTTAAAAAGTCTCGGCACTGCTTGGGGAGCTGGCACACATTGCTCAGCAAGCCAGGACCACACATGGGGACGCTTGCGGGCTTTCAGGGAGGAGATTCACACCCATGTGCCTCCTGTCAGCAATCAGAACTCTCACCTGTCAAGCACCTACTGCCTCTAAATTGTTGCGGCTTTCGGGGTTAATTTTTTTTTAAAAAAAAAGTTATTTCTAGTAATGAAGCTTTATTTGTGCTTCTTTTTGTGCCCCCCACCCCAGTCCTGGCTGTCTCTGCCACTAAGGGAGGGGGGATGTGGCAGAGAGGTGAGCTGACAGCAGCAGTAGGTACTTGACAGCTGAGAGTTCTTAATATCGCCTTCTCCATTGTTCCCATTTGAGCAGAGGTGTGCAAAAGTCTGTGCCTCCTGTCAGTGATCAGAACTCATAGCTGTCAAGTGCCTACTGCCGCTGTCATCTCACCTCTCTGCCGCATGCCCCCCTCCCTTAGCGGCAGAGACAGCCAGGGCTGGGGTGGGAGGCATGAAAAGAAGCACAAAGAAAGCTTCATTACTAGAAAGAACTTTTTTTTAAAAAAAAAATTAATGCCAAAAGCCGCAATGATTTAGCGGCAGTAGGCAGTTGACAGCTGAGAGTTTTGGCTTTCGATCCAGCTTCCAATGAGGGCAGAGGGGGCAGAGAGGAGGTGGCACTTCTCCCCCATGCCAGGGCTTGTCATGCTTGTCATGGGGACACCTGCATCTATGCTGAACCCCGAACCCAGCCCTTGTTGATGGGAATGACATGAGGACACCCAAGATGCATTCCCAGTCCCGCACCCAGCCCATTCAAGCCAAAACAGCACCCAAACAGTGCCAGATGGCCAGCATGGGGATGGGGCCTTAAGAACTTTCTTAAGCTCTTGGATCAGTTCAATTGGTGCAGCCTGAGGATGTGAGCAAGCTGTATGCAAGGGTTCAGCTGACGTGACCTCTGGGCCCTTGCCCTTCCTGGCTAATAAAGGCTAGCTGGCAAGGTATGATTGGCTGGGTCCAGGGAACAGTGAATGCCTCCTTGAGGAACAGGGTTGTTCCATGTGCTCTTGCACCCTCTCCTCAAGAGGGCACCCCTGGATCCAGAAGATCTAAACAACTATTCCCCAGTGGCCAACATACATTTACTGGGCAAGGCACTAGAGACAGCTATGGCTGTCCAACTGCAGGCACGCTTGGAGGAAGCTGGTTATCTAGATCTATTTCAGGCCTGGTTATGGCATGGCAACTGCCTTAGTTGCCCTAGTCAATGGCCTTCTCCGGGAGACAGAGGGAGTGCAACCCTGTGGGTTCTCCTGGACCTCTCAGCAACTTTTAATACCATTGACTATGGTATCCTTTTGGAAAGGCTACAGAGTTTAGGAACTGGAGGCAGTGCATGGCACTGGTTCCATCCCTATCTCTATTGCCAATCTCAGAGAGTGGTAATGGGAGAATCTGACTAACTTCCTGGGAACTCACTTGTGGGGTTCCTCGGGGGTCAATCCTATCTCCCATGCTTTATAATATCTATATGAAGCTGTTGGGAGAGGTCATCAAGGAGATTTAGAGTGAAATTTCATCAATATGCAGATCTATCTCTGTGTGCCATCTGAATCAGGAAAGGTGGATGAAGTATTTGACAGATGTCTGGAGGAGGTAATGGGCTGGATAGGGGCCAATAAATTGATGTTGAATCCAGACAAGACAGAGGTGCTGTGTGTCACAGGTTCTCAGGTCCGTGTAGTTGGGAGACACTCTGTCTGTGATGGGGTTGTAATGCCCTGGAGGGGACATGTGTGATACTTGGGGGTGCTCTTGGACTCTGTGCTGCCACTTGAAGCTCAGGTGGAGGCTGTGGCCAAGCATGCCTATTCCCAACTACAGCTGGTGCACCAGTTGAAGCCTTTTCTGGACAGAGATGATTTGGCCACAGTTATCCATGCTCTGTTAACCTCCAGACTAGACTATTGTAATGCGCTCTACATGGGGCTGCTCCTGAAGACAGTTCGGAAGCTGCAGCTAGTGCACATCACACACTGACTGCTGAATCACTACCAAGCTCAATTAAAGATGTTAACTTTAACTTATAAGGCCCCAAATATCTGAAGGAACATCTATTCCCATACTGATCTGCCTGTGCCTTAAGATCTGGAGGGGAGGCCATCCTGGTTGTATCATCACCCTCAGCAGCAAAAAGGATGGGCACCCAGGAGAGGGTCTTCTCAGTGATGGCCCCTAGGCTGTGGAATAGTCTCCCCCTTGAGGTGTGCCTATCACCTTCACTGTACATGTTTAGGAAGGCAGTGAAGATGAACCTTTTTGCCCTGGCCTTCAGTTAAATGGGGATACCTTCCCTTCCCACTTGCACTTGTTTTAATATATACTGTTATAGTTTTAATATGTTTGATTTTAAAAATTGTTACCCACTCTGAGACCTTTAGGTATAGGGTGGGATAGAAATACAAGTAATAAAATGAATAAATAAATTACTTGGGCCCCAAATATCTGAAGAAATATCTGAGGTGCATCTATCACCTTCATTGTACACATTTAGAAAGGCAGTGAAGACACACCTCTTTGCTCTGGCCTTCAGTTAAATGGGGATATACTTTCCCTTTCCTCTTGCAGATGCTACTGTTTTAATACATAATGTTATTGTTTTAATGACGTTTGATTTTAGATGTTGTTACCTGCCCAGACACCTTTGGGTATAGATGGGATCAATCAATCAGTCAATCAATCAATTCCTCAGGTAAGTGCAGAGTTGGCCATAGACAACATGAGGTGGCTAATTCAGTTCCCTCTGTGTAGCCTTCACTGTGTAGAAGGGAATCCCCTACCCAGATGTTCTCTCTGGGGTTGTTCTTTCAAGTTGCCTCACAAACAGATTCACACAATCATGCAAGTACTTGTAACAGTCTTTGCACAACTAGATTTACTATTTTCGCCTTCTACAACAAACCAACAGTGTAACCATATTATCATAATCTCTGTGGGAGAATCATGAGAAAGTTTCATGTTAAGGAAATCATCAATACCTAAAACTGGTTGGTATTACTGTATATTGCATGATATATTGATTTTAAGAGATAATATATTGATCAAGCATAAAGTTTCAATATTATTGATAAATGCCAACAGTTTATTCAAAAACTGGATTCTAAGGGGGAAAAAAATCAACCTTGGCCAAAATCTGAGAAAAGACACTGGAAAAGCCTAAAAGCTGATCACCTGTTTATAATTACTTCAGAGATAGGGCAATGCAAATGAGGCAGATCACCAATACTTTTTTGTAGCATGTGTGAAATTATTTTATCTATCCTCATAACTCTCAGGTATTTCTCAAGTTTCTTTGATATTACACTTATTTCATCAATTACTGGTACTACTGTTGTCTTTTCCCCCCCCAAGGCACTGTAGATCTCAGTATTTTGCCATTTTCTTCTGTCCTCAGTTCTGCTAGACTGTACAGTCTCATCTCTTAAACTCATCTTTTTCTTCCCAGCAGTTTGAATTCCAAAAACCCATAAAATTTTAAGCTCACTATTTTTCATATCTTTCTCCTAATACTAGTAGTAGTGAATTTAATAGCTTAGGGTGAAGAAAACTGAGCAACAGATATAAGGGGGAAAGGTGGGGGTCCTTCACATGCCAGTCTCTCATGAAAATTCTAGGCTAAAAAAAAGGTGGATTAGCAGTGGAACAAGAGCACAAGGGCCACACACTACTTTCTCTAGAACAGTGCTTCTCAAACTGTAGTCTTCCAAGTGTTCCCAAACGACAAGTCCCATCATTCCAATCCCAGCACCCACTCTCAGAATTCTGAGACCTGAACATCTGTAAAACCACAATTTGAGAATCACTACTCTCAGGCACTTTTGAGACACTTATTTTGCTGTGTATGAATGCAGCCTGAATCACAACACAAGAAGTATAGAAGGATAAAACAAAAACAAAAATGAAGCTGCCGTGGCCTGTTTAGGAGAGAAAGGATGCACATGAGGATATGGATGATGATTCAGACAGAAGAGTAGGGAAGCAGGTAAACTGACTGATGGAATGAGAAAAATGGGGAAGGAATCTGCCCTTCATTAATACACCTTTTGTGAAATGGGCATTTTTCTTGGCAGAAAGTAATAAGACAAGAATGCTGGCTTCTGGTGAAATGGATGATCTGTCAGAAGGCACAGCTATGGGTTTAAAGGAATAACTTTGTTTTGTAGGGCTCAGACTCAGAATGAGGAAAAACGTGGAATGGTGGCTGAGGAAAACTACTGAGGAGAAAAGGATTATATGTTTTTCAAAAACAAATACAATTAGTATACTTTCTACTGTCTCAATACACACCTTACTGTACTTATATACCAAGATACTTGAGTATTAAATTGAAAATTGCTCACCAAGTTTTTTCTCTGCCACCTCAAAAGAGTCTGCAATTTTGTCTCTTAAATTGCTTCTACTCTCTTTTGCCAAGAAGTTTGGCAAGTTGGATGAAAGTCTTCCCTGTTGTGTTCGGATTTGTTTCTGAACTGATTCATCCATAGTCTCATAGCAAACACCTTGAGTATTAACATTGGTGGAAGGGTGCCAAAAGATAAGGAGAGTCAGGGGATCCAACATTCACACACTGCCCCCAAACCATACTTAAAAACAGTTTGGGCAAAAGAAGTTACTCCCTCACTATACCAGACACACTGATGAGTTATGGCCAACAGACACACTTCTCTTCAACTGACAAACTGACTTTTTTTTTCAGAACTTTCACCAACAGACCTCTGTGACATCACTCCACTCCAGCAAAACCATATTACCCCCTATTTCAATATGCCTAACTTTAGAACAAACAAAAATGTTATGGCTAAACAAATAAGCACCAACACAATACATCTCAAAATACATGCACAAACAACTAAATACATGAAACATGCTGTTTTATGTCTTCTTTGACCTCCTGGTTCTTGTGCACTGTTGACTGATCACTTACTTAGACACTGTTTTTGTTATTCAATAATTCAGTCATATTCAACCAGTTGTGTCCCTATGGACCACAGCACACCAGGATTTTCTCTTCTTCACTGCCTCCCAAAATTTCCCCAAGGTAATGTTTGTTGCTTCCATAACACTATCCATCACCTCCTTCTTTTGCCTTCAATCTTTCCCAGCATCAGGGCATTTTCCACTGAATCCTGTCTTTTCATTATGTGGCCAAAAGTATTTTTTTTTTCTTCCATTGAACCGTCAGGATTTCTTTTAATATTGACCAATTTTATTTCTTTGCAGTCTAAGGGCTCTCAAATGTCTTCTCTAGCACCACAATTTGAAAACATCAGTCGTTCAATGCTCTGCCTCCCATTTTGCCCAGGGCTCTAACACAATTGTTTTTTAGGAACCAGTTAGACTCATTGTTCAACTTTACTGTGTTTCAGCAATCTCCTAATTGATGTCCACCAGAATTTTCATACTGTATTCCTGATCTGGCAAAATCCTCAGTGCACTGTATATTCCTGACTGCTTATTTAAAGAAGCTTTCACTATGCAAACATAGGCAGGATCCACATGGCCTCCTAATGACACAATGACAATGGTGGAAGAACACAGAGTTTGTGCAATCCTACACTTGTTCACAAAAGCCCATAATAAATGCTCATAAAATCACTTTAATGAAGAGCATGAGAAAGCACAGTGACAACACTTTCTCCCACTCTTCCACTATGCTGTTGCTATTGCTATAGCATGCAGACTTTCTTCGGGCTAGAGTAACATAGACCTGTTTCCCAAGCACATGAAATGGCAAACTTTTGGAGCCACTTCCTCTTTTTACAAAATCTGAGGGACTGGTCAACCAATGGCAAATGAATTTCAATGTTAGTAGGTGCAAGGTGATGCACACTGGGGCAACTCCCCCCCCACACACACACACAATTATGTCCATAAATGCATGGGGTTTGAACTTCTTGTGACAGACTAAGAAAGGAATTTTGGAGTTCTGGTAGACAGCTCAATGAAAGTATCCACGCAGGACACAGCAGCAGTGGGGGGAAAAAACAAATTCAATGTTAGGTTTAATTAGGAGCAGAATAGAAAATAAATCTGCAGACATAATTACAAAATGTCTGCAAATGAAGAACTTGTTAGAGAACTCCAACAACACAGAACACAAAGCCTGAGCAACAGAGAAAGAATGGTGCATTGATGCATCACAGAAGACCAAAGCATCTAGAGAAACTCAGACTGTGTGCCCTACATTGCAAGCTGCCATTGCAGATAAAGTATTATTTCCTTTTAAAAAACTATAATCATGGTGGCAAATTAAGACTTCCATGTATTAATATGATTCCCAATACTAAGAGTTCATATATTGGCAGCAATGGTAAACATTCTTCAAATTCTGTCATCCTGCATAACAGAGAAAGAATTCCACAAAGTAGATATGTGCTACATATTTGAAATCGGCTGTTCTAAACCTGCTCTCCAAAGCCAAAGATCATCCGCCAAGGCATTATTACTTGGATTCTTATAGGCAACTCTCTGTCTCAAAACTTCTGTAACATTCTATTCTTTTGGAAACATGGTTACTTTTGTTCAGCCAAGCAGAAGGCATGTACTTACATGGACACAAAGGGAATATAAGGATTGACTTATTTACCCAAGCTATCATCAAGCCAGAAAATTAGAGGGCTGGGGAAAAAATAAGGCTGCCCTTTTTATTTTTGTTCAAAGTTTTAGAAAACCTTCAAAATCAAACCAGTAATACATTCACAGAGTCATACAGCAGATTCTAGTAGAAGTGACTGACTTTAATAAGGTTGCATTAAATAAAAATTATTCAAAATTTTAGAAAGTTACTCAAGAAAACTCATGACTGTCTTGGTCCTATACTGGAAATGTGAGATATGCTTCTGGCACTCCTAATATCGTGTCATTACTTTAAAAGATGTGGCCTCACCCACACTGCAACCCCACCCATGGAGGGGACTAAAATAGTGCCAAACCAAACTACAGGAGTGAGTTGCCCCAACACTTGGATGTAATTTCCTACTCAAGAGTCACATAAACCTTTCCAAGGGAGCCGAGACTGTTGAACAAAGGACTTTACAGTCCTGATCTGTTCTTTGAATATCATGCTCCTCTCCATCCCTGCTTGCTTTTAGGAAGCACTGCTTTCATACAAGAACACATATCAGATAAATAGCCTGGACTATCAGGTGGATGCAACCAGTCACAGTAAATAAGACTTCTTTGGGTATAACAAAAAATGCAGTTCTAATACAATAAATTCTCATGTAATCAAGCTGCAACTGAAATTCTAGCAGGTTTTTTAAAGGTAGAGCAACAAGCAGCTTTTATATAGATGGACCCCAAAAGATTTATTTTTTTAAAAAAGAAAGACTTAAATTCCATATTTAAACTCCATTAAACAAAGATGAATCATTACTTAAAACAATTAAAGTTCATAAAGTCTGTAATATCCAGTGTTGATCTTATGGAGCAAGCAATCAATATTGATGAAATTATTCTATAAATCTAATAACACCTAAATTCTGTGTTCACAACAAAATACTGTCCGCTCCAGTAATTACAGTTTCTTGTTTCTGAAATACTCATGGCACTTAGCCCCATAATAGGCATGGCACATCAGGGGGTCTTCCCATGTTTCCATGAGAGCATGAAGCAAGACTCTATTATGCCTCATCCCTAAGATGACATAATTTTACATTTAAAAAATCACGAAGGCAGCCTGATTAAATTTTTGTATTACACATTGAAGTTTAGTTGAACTTTCTTTTGGAGTTATAGTCCATTTGAAAGTCAATTCAAAATATTGTTATTCGTACTAATTCAGATGAATTCAGACATTTGTATACAAATTAAATGTCCAGACATTCGTACTTTAGTATTCGTATGAATACAAATATTTTGAGTCATATGAATAATTCAGATATTTTTATGTGTATGGACACATACGCATCACATACATATCTGTATGTATTTTATGCATATCCGTATGCATCCGGATATGTACAGGATGAAAACAGGGTGCATACAGGATGTATATGGATGCATACAAGATTCATATCATTGGATATGTATAGAATATTCGAATGAATAGATATGAAAGTATTTGTATCAGTTCGAACTTCCAGACATTCATTTTTTTTTATTCATGCAAATTCAGATTTTCAAATATTTGATTTGTTACTAATCAAATTTCAAAAATTGTATTCATGCACACCCCGATTCCATTGTGATCTTTAGCGATCCTTCTTCCTACACTGCAATTTCCTGAGACCATTTTCTTCTAAGACATTTTTTCCTAAAAGCTGAAAGGCCCTAGTATACAGTGGAAGGAAGGGTACGGAAGGAGTCCCAAAACTGCCAAAATTACAGAAAGGCAGCTAGCTTTACATGGAACATCTCCACTTGTGCATACCATCATCATCAAACCTTCCTTGAAGTTCACATGTGCACGGACACTAGCCCTTATCTCTTTCTTAAAATCCTTTCCACCTCTAAGAGGCTTTTGATACCAGGAAAAATGAATAAATATAACTGGACATATTTGATTGGGGAAATTCTGGCATAAAGGCTTTATATTTGGTTATGAGTCCTTAAACTGAATTTTATCAGAGCTTGGAAATTTGGTCTTATAATTGGGGGAAAAAGAGGCTGGACCATTAAGTTGGAAATATTATTAATAAGGCCTTGGAAAGATATTCATACTCCAAAATATTTCTAAAAAGCAAAGGAAGCTCTGTGAGGTTTTGGAAGAACAGATTTCTTCCTTTGGTTAGGGGTTGCTGATTAAGGAATTGTTGTTGGGTTGCTGACACCAGAGAAAAAGATCTGTGTCCTGGTGAATCATTTGATGAGATTGTGCCTTGGGTGCCAGAAGAGAATAACAAACTTTGTCTATCATGGGTTAAGGATTAATCACTGGGGAGAAAGAAGGGTATCTTGTTTTAAGGTGGAGGGGAATAGAGTTCTGAGGTGGATCCTATGAAATAATGCTGAATTTTGGAATTTGGTCTTTTTAAAAGATTTGCCAAAGTCTACACAGCTACATACATTTTAACTGGGAGAAGGACAAGAAAGAGAGAAGATAAGATTTTTTTTTTGGAGTTTTTACTGCTTGCTCTGGGATTTAATAGGAATAATCTCTGGGCAACTTGAAAACCAGTTTTTCCTCTCAGGAAAGGGGCGAAAGTCAGGAGTGTTTGCTAGGATCTCTGGAATTGGAACATGTAGTCATTTCTTATTCATTAACAGAAAGAACCATCAGTTTCCATGGCCCAATTTTTGGCATAAAAGGGGCAATAAGGTAGAACATGGGATGGGACATGTGAGATCATTCTCCATGTATCCATAATGTTTTTTTTAAATAGCAAAGTTATGCTTTTTAAAAAGCATTTTCTGTGTTTTTTAAGAAGGGGGTTTGCCTGCCCCTCCCCTTGATTTTTCCTCATTCCCCCCCCCCTCCTTTCTCAGCTCTGCTCTACTGTGATGGGATTAGAGATTAGGAATTGACAAATTGAGCAAGAACTCTTCTGTTAAGGAAAAAACCTGACATTCTGGTTTTTATTTGGAACCAGAGGAACAGTATAGAGTGTTTTAAAGAATGTTTCTGTTTTTGCCCACCTACCCCCTTTCTTCTCTCTGCTTGAAGAGGAAGTGGGAGGAGTTTTCCTGTGAAGGCATTTTGAATCCTGCGCCTTGCAGTTTGGTACCCCTGGTCAAAGCAACTGAATAAGACCATTTCTAATAGCATTTCCTTTTAATTTTGGGAGATTTTTTTACTCATTTTTGGAAATCAGACTGGCCAAGATAGAAGATTATTTTCTTTTTCAAAGTCATTTTTGTTCCTGGAGAAGACCTTGATGCTGGTAAAGACTGCAGCACATGAGATGGATAGCATCACGGGAGCAGCAAGCATGAGCTTGGCCTCGGGCCTGGGGTCACAAAAAGTCGGACATGATGAAAAAAAACCCAGCTCAGTTTCATCACGCATCTCCATGAATTTTATTTTGTTTAAATCACAGCACAAAAAGAGATTACACTGACCATTGTGCTTCAAATAAATCAGTCTGTGTATGCACAGGTGTCCACTGACAAGTGAAAGATTATAAACTAACTGCAATAAAATATGCACATATCATTTCTCCAAGACGGAGTGAAAAACAGTCAGATTTTAGGTTTCTTTGAATTTTTTTAGTTTTTATATTGTTCATATATCAGAAAGTTAGACAAAAATGGGGAAGGTATACAATTTTAAAAAATGACTGAATAATGTAATCAGAAGGAACCACAAGGATCATCTCATTCAATAATAAGAATCCGCTACTAATGTCATGTAGAAAAGTGTGAGGATTGATATCACTCATTTCACTATCATTTAATTTATATCCTACTCCTCACCAAAATACTCTTTCCTCTGCTGAAATATACAGGACTGAGATGAACCACCTCTGGACAGTGACAAGTCTCAGATTAAGGGAAACTAATTAAATACATGTCCTGCACAAAGACCCAACCTGCAAAAGAGATAACCTTGGAATGTGATAAATTTTCTAATTTTAACAAGCATCCAAAAATGGAGAAACTGACAGTCACAAAACAGCAACCACAATGGAAAGAAGGGTGTGTTTTACAGTACAAACTCAATCTTATGAGGAAAAATACGAAGAACTATAAACTGTGCTAACATTGGCCCTTTCTGCATTTACCTGGTAATCCAGATCAAGGAGCCTCATAGTCTACATGGTCTGCACAAGACTAGGGCTAATCCAGATCAGATCCATACTAGGGGCGCAGTAATCTAGATAAGTGGTAGATGAGATTAATTGGTAACACAACCATACTAACACTGTCTCATTCAGAACAAGTGATGGGGCATCCACACATAGAATGGATCAGAAAGACTATGGGTCTTCTGGAACATCAAGGAACAAGTACTATGATGGCAAAACTGTGAAGATGCCTTCACAGGCACTTAAGAAAAATGGCCATGTTGACAGCAATGCTGTCTTCACACTACCCGTGAAGACATATCATGCAGTGCCTGACTGACAGGGATGTGGGCTAATTGCATCGGGATTCTGGAGGTGCTGTTGGAAGTATTTCACATCTACTAATATGGAACAGTGCTAAGGCGTCCACATAATGCAGATGCCTCTTGCTGTGGTTAATCCAGATGAAGCTAATCTGGGGCCAATGCAAACTTGGCCGTGTAGTACACAACAGCGTAACATCTGGTAAGGAGTATCAGCACTTGCAGGACATGTTTTCAAACCAGAATGCCTCCTGCCTTACCAGATGTTACCCTATCATCTACTAGCAGGAGTGCACAAAATTATGTACCACATGCATTCCAACTCTTACCTTTTCCATCCAGTACTATGATCATTCACACCATTTCCAGTGCTAAGGGTCATCTGAGGTGTCGCACAAGCATGCTAGCACCTCAGATGACCCCAAACATGACTACATGTGTGCGGAGCATCACTGTCACCATGGTGACAGCACACACGCCATGACAGCAGGCTCTGCAAAGAAGATGGTGGCACCCAAACACCAATAAGTTTCTGGGATGTGTGGGGCTTAGTCTGGTGTGTACTAGCATCCCAAGTGCAAACACTAGTACATGTTAGTAGGAAATGCACTTTTCCCATCCAGCAGACAGGAAGCTAAGTGCAGAAACACCCCTGGAGCCACTAACACAGATTAAGCATCTAGAAATATCCATAATTTTGATATTTGTAGCTCTAGTAAAAAAGTTATACTTTTGATATATGTATTTTATTAAATGCAAAAACAAATAATTCTTTACATTAGTGACTTTTGTTGCTGAATTTCATTTGCTAATTCTTCAGTTGAAAGTTGGTATTTCATACACTTCAAGAACAAGCAGGTACTTAAGCTAAAGCAATTCTTGCAACCACCAGAGGAACTTATAACATTTGCCCTGAATAGAAATATATGGTCCTTTTTGCACTGTGCCTTATTCTGGAGACCTGCTATCTGCATGCTAGTGTAAACTGTAGGAGACCCAGGGTGGTACCTGCCACAGTCTGCAATAGCATGCAGATGGCAGGTCCTTATTCTGGGTTATAATCCAAGTAAGACCCAGTATAGAAAGCACCTATGATTCAAAAATCTGAAGTTTCTGTGATCAGCTTTCAGAAATGTTTTAGTTCCCCAGGAAATTATAACAGCCACCGCTGGTAAAAATGAAGAAAGTATTAGGCAGCCATTGTTAACTTGGTGACAAGATTATCTAACTCTGCAAATGGGTGGAGTAAGTTCTGCGGGTGATAGAGGCGTGACAACTTCCATCTGCCTCTTAGCACTAAGGCTTTATGGAAGCTATAATAAAAATAAAAAATCCAGGAAGCACCAGGTTGACAAAAGCTGTACTAGGGACAGATGGAAGCCATCAAGTTTTCATCTGCCACAGTACCCACTCCACCCATTTGTAGTGTCAGAGAACTCTGCCAAAGGTCAACCAAGGTAAAGGCTTCTTCCTTGATCCCATTGAGCACTGCAAGTTAGTAAAAGAGACTAGGAGGTTTAAAAAAACCTGAAGAAGTGAACTGCAAGCCCCAGTGTTATTGCCAAGAAAACTGTAACAGTGAAACAAACCTCAGGCTGAGCATCTCCCTTTCCCCTTCTGCACATTTAGCAAGCGGTGAAAAAGAACAGCATTTACTTCCACATTTGCTAACATTAGTATCTTATGTTGAAACTAAAATTGGATCTGCATAATGGCAGAGTACAGTACTTTATGCGCCAGAGTGCTTACCCCAACCTTGAAAGCAACCAGCTCATTGTTCGCACTGCAGATAAGTTGGCACAAGTGCAAAGGTGGCAGAAAGCAGAGGGATATTTTGCACTTTGCATGAAAAAAGGCTCTAATGACACTTTCTGCCCCTATACAGCATGGCAGTGGCCCTATGGGATGCAGGACTGTGGAATTCTCACACTCCTCTGCTTTTCCCTTAGTGCCATCACTACATCATACTGATCCTGCCTGGAAGCCTTGGTCTCCCTAAACCACACCTCAGTGATCACAGAGCAATTCAGGGAGATCTTACTGGTAACAGTGAACTTGATTCAATGGCTGCTGCTGTGCTTAACTAAAGGTTGGATTAACTGAAAAGGCTGACTCCAAACTGAAATTTGAAATCTCTACTTCTTTCTGGGTTTTTTTTTCTAGTTTTCCTCTTCCTGATCAATATTCCACTTCCTTATTCTTTTCCACCGGGGTGACCTCAAGGAAAAATATGAAAAATGTTCAGCCACCTCTGATTAACTGTGGCTTATCTTTTATAAAACAGAAGTGATTTTTTTTTCATGGTATGCTTTGTGGAAGTAGAGAGCGGAGGGTCTATTCACACTTGGCTTTATTCTGGAATATATCACAGAACAGAAGCCTGCTGTCCACATGCTAGTACACGCTACAGCAGGCCCCAGGTGAGACCTGCCAGAGACTGCATTAACATGTGGACGACAGACCTCGTATCCTAAGATATATTCCAGGATATGGCCAAGTGTGAATAGGCCTGGGGACTGATGAGCATGCAGTCCAAGTACAACTCATTCCTAACATGCTAAACCAAAGTTACTGCAGTATCCCTGTACAGTGAATAACCATGGTCACTAAGGGTGCTCCCAGATGAGGCCTAAACCGGTAATTCTCCCAGGACTATATTGGGACTGCCACACATAATTTTGGCATTCCGAATATAGTCCCGGGATATCAAGGCAATATCCTGTAACAGCAATCACTTAAATTCATCTGCTGCCTCCTTTTGTTATCATTGCTCTTGGAGTTACCTGGAAGTCACCCCCAAGTGTGCAAGGAAAAACAAAGGAAAGTGGGTGGGTGTTTGGCTGGTTTCCAGGTATTTGTGAGAGTAATGGTAACAAAAGAGCCAAGAGACAGATGAATTTCCCCGTGTGTCTAGTAGGGGAAGGAAAAGGCAATTGTGGGTTCTTCTTTAGATCTTGCTACCTGGAGGCACCCTAATCCTGCTAAACTGCATTCAGATTATGCACAGACATATACAAACTTCAGTGATTCTCAGGTTCATGCCATCCATCACCTGTTCCTGTATTCATGAAAAAACTGGAAGCTCACTTTAAAAGAAAACCTATAAAACGAAATAAAAATACTTGGAACTGGTAAGAGTCCGCTCATACAGAGAACATGTTTATTAAGGTTAGACGTGCATGTCCGACTTTCAAGAACACAAAGCACCAGTGATGCTTCTTATTGTTTCAGTCTGGAGAACATGACAAGTTTGAAGAATCTTTTGCTAACAATTCAAAATAAGTTTCTTTTGCTTGCCTATCTTAAATAGAAGTTCAGTTCTATTACAACTCAGAAGAACAAAATAGGATTGGATTGTTCTGCGGTTAAACCACCAGCAGAGGGTGTACAATAATCAAAGTTATACTTGTTTTTAAAAGGCAGTATAAGAGACATCTTGAAATAAACATAAAAATACTAATATTTTATGGAACACAAGTGTGTCAAGAACTGTAAACGGAACACTATTAAATTTATACTGCTGTCCTAACTTCCCTTCCTTAGAAGAAAACTTTTCGAATGGCCACATGGGTAGGATTTCGCTGTCAGTATTCCAAAAGTTCAGTAGGGCTTCTGTACAATGAGTTCTAGTTTTTCACATGAATGGTGTGAATTCAAAAATATGCAGAATCTGCTGGTCCTAAAAACACTTTCCATACCCATGAAAACTGTGTGCCATACCTTACTGCAACATAAAGCAGGACTATTTTGCCAGGGATGGATGAAAGTAATGGCCCAGAATTAAAACTTTCATAACAATTAGTAAACATGTAAAACAGTTCAATCTCCTTTATTGTGTGTGGGTTATTAGTATTTAAACAAAAGTTAGATCATTTGTTATTCACATTTATATCTCAGCCTATAGCCTGAGGTTTCAGGGCAGGTTATAACAATTAAGAAGCATAAAAATAAAAGCAGTTCAAATAAACTTAGTGCACAGAGGGAGAGAGTTACCTCTTCATGGTAAAAAGGTGTCCCTTCACCAACCACCCAAATGTACTGACTGTTAGGGCCTCTTCTCATGTGCCTGGTGGATAGTTTCACATGGGTCACAGAAACTGTCCCTGTGGCATCCTGACCTATTCCTGAGGCTTACCTCCTGTGGACAGCTTAAATGCTGTCCTCAAGCTGTCCTGCAGCATTGACAATGCTACATCCATGCTACCGGTGTTGCAAGATTCAAACCTCAAGGCTTGCCCCCCTTGCACCAAACAAAATATTCCCTCACCCAGTCATGGTGAGAGGTGGACAGAACACGGAATGAGCCTGTTCCAGCATTTAGCATGCTAATGGCCATATCCATTCCTGTTCTTCAGGGGCTGGTCTTCAGAGGCCATTCCTACAAGGCATGTGCAAACACACACACACATTTCTATCCTACTCTACATCTGAAGGTCTCAGGAAGGGTTACAATATCATAATAAAAATATTTTTTTTAAATGACAGTAGTAGTGCCTGCATGGGCAGGGGATGTTGTTTCCTCAGCCAAAGACCAGAGTAAAGAGGGACATCTTCAGCAGTCTTCTGAACACATACAATGAGGGTGCCTGGCACTCCTCAGAGAGGAGATTATTCCATAACTTGGGGGTTTCAACCAATAATGCCCTTCCCTAGCCTTAGATGTGCTTCAAAGAGCAGCCATTTGCACAGCCTGGGGGGTGCTGCAGACAAGGTTATCACACTTTGAGAAAGTCCCTACCCCTTTAGCTTCTAAAGATCATGTCATGACCAAAGGGAACTCTCCAGAAGATCTTAATGAACAGGCAGATTTATACTGGGGGAAGTGCTCTTTTACATATGTGAGGCCAACTCATTTAGGGCTTTATTAAAATCCTCCATGAGATGAAGTTCAGCCAGCAGTGCTTACCTTGCTGATGTATCAGGTATTAGCTCCAGCTTCAAGGGCAGCACTACAAAGAGGCAGTCTGGAAGTTACCTGAACATGGATTACTATGGCCAAGCTAAGATCTTAAGATCCATAAGCAAAGTTCAACTTCCTACTTCCTTCCCTCATTCTGTAAGCCATGAGACTTTACACATCCTAAGGCTACAATAATTATCAGAAATCAGGCATATATTTCTTGCATTACTGAATTATATCATTCCCCATGTATCCCTCAATAACTAATTCAGTTGCTTCCAACTTCCTGAGTCCTATCAAGTTAAAAGGTAAAGATCCACTCAAGTCAAGCTCAACTCCTGGTAGGCACTACTAAACTATGGTGCTGCTTACGGGAAAGCCTCTGTTTCCCTTTCAAGCCACCTCCCCCTTTGCCTTCTTTAGCTGTGAAGCCTTCACTAGAACCTTTTCTTAGAATACTTTTCCTTTCAGCAAGTAGTTTTTCCTACTTCTTCAGGAAGTTTTCTCAGCAACAACAAATAATTTACCACACGCCAGGGATTACTTGGTGGCAACCCATGGACAATCAATGAGAAGGGCTGTATGGCAACAAGCCTGACACAGTTCAACAGCAGGACAAAAGCATCACAAAATACTGAAATTCAAGAGGGCTGCTGCCAGGATGTCCAACATTATTAAAAGCAAAAACTGCATTAAAACATATGGTGAAAATTAAATGACATTTCCTAATGCCCATAGAAATGCCAACTTTTGAAAACAAGTTTATTTTAAAACATTCCTGAAAATGAGAAGCACAATTCAACATCCTCCCAGTTAGTCATGACTTGATAATAATCCAGTTTCTGAGATTCCCATAAATGTTGTACCAAGTAGAGCACAGACATCAAATTCAGCTCCAAATTATTCTAACACTTAAATGAGCATGTGCTGAACACGTTGAAATGTTTATGAAACTGACTTGAAACTTTTAATTTTATTTTTAAAAGTAATACAGCAAAATACAGTAAACCTTGATGGTCTTTTACATCATTAACTAGTAATTCAATTTTCAGCAGAACAAACACTGAATAAAGTTAAATTACACAGTATGCATGGGTGCTGGCAGCAAATCAAAGCTTGGATATTCCAAGCCCTGTTGTTGTTTAAAAACGGGATTCCTAATTTGTCAACAGTGCCAGGGACAGCTGGCAAACAAGACTAGTGGGGCAGTAAGGAAATCACACTCTACTGATTCGCATGGTGCCTTTGATCACTGCAAGCCTGATTCTGATCCAAAGTGGATCTATAACTTGCCAGGGAGAATGGGAAAGTAGACAAAAGTGTTGCATCAATCAGCATGACAGCATCAGCTTCCAGCATTTCATAAGCTGTTACATTAGGGCTTTCTGAATATAATATTTATAGGAACATAAGAGAAGTCCTGCTGATCAGGCCACAGCCCATCTAGTCAGAAAGTGGCCCACCAATTGCTTCTGGGCATCCTTAAGCAGAACACAAAGGCAAAACCTTCACCTGCTCTCAACTCCCTGCAAATAGCCTTTAGAGGCATCCTGCCCATCTCTCCAACCTGGAGGCAATACCTAGGCATCCATTCTAGCAGCCATTGATACACCTGTCCTCCATGAATTTATCTAATCCTTTCTTAAAGCTATCTAGGCTAGTTGATGTCACCACCTCTTCTAGTAGTAAATCTAATTCCTCCAGAGGTTGTCAAGGTGGAGAAGAAAACATGAAAGCTGGGATTTTTTCCACTCCATAGTTTAGTGTTACATTCACATTCAGTCCATCCATGCCACAATTTATGAAGGATCTAAAATCAGCAATACAAAACCAAATCTAGCAGCTTTCCATCATCAAATAAACTTCTCGCAGGAAACAGATTTACAAGACTTTAATAGCCATCAACTGTATGATCAGAATGTAAACAGGGAAGCCACTCATTTTCACACATACTATCATGCAGAAATAATGAAGGTGTCTCAAGGATGAAACCTTTTGAGTACTCCCTCTGAAAAGAATTCTCATTGATGATCTATGCCTCTTTCAGCAGTTACCTTTGATCTGGTCAAAGGAGCCTCTTACAGCAGGTCCTAATGATTAATGTAGATCAAGGAGGCCCTGTCTCCATTAGTCCTGCTCCATCTGCACAAGATGGAGCTAATTATCGACTAAGAGACCATTAATCAGGTCCACAAGAGGACTAAGGATCTTCTTCCAGATCATGGGAAGTATGTAGATTACATGCCTCCATGTTCCAGGACTACAGGAAGGCTGTAGCTTGGCAAGCTGGGACTGCAAATCTCCCACAAACTTCGCAGCCACGGGGAGACATAGACTGGATCAGTGCTGCCATTGGGTGCTGATGGGGCCATGCCTCCACACAATTATTCCGGATCCACTGATATGGATTAAATAGAGTTAAATGCAGAAAAGACCTGTAATGCCACTTGCATGTTTTTAAAGCATTATCTCCTCTCATTTTTGTCATGAGTGGAAGTCCATAGATTGGGACCACAGGGTAAAAGGTTCTAGCTTGAGTCCATTCTTTGATATCCCAAACCACTGTTTGACCCACTGCCCCATCCCTGGGGGAGAGAGACAGGATACAAATAATTTTCCAACATCAAATAAAACTACTTTAAACTGGCATCTCAAAACATTCTTTCTTTCTTGAAATATACCAAATTTATCACATTGTTTATAAAAGGCAATGTAAGGGAGAGTTCTGGTGGTTCACAATATAACATTCATTATGAAAAATCAAAAACTAGTAAAAGAATGAAAAAGCAAATGTCCAGCATTACAGTCTAGCCTTTTATACAAGCTGCAATGCAAATTGTTCACCTGGGTTTAGTTTCCTTTTGAAGGTACTTAAACAGTGTTATACAGTTAAACACTGTCCAGTATTTGAGTTTATTTACAAATATAGTTATTATCATACACTGGCATATAAAATGCACTGATAATCTGACAAGTAATATTTAGAAAAGACAAATTAAAAAATATAATTGTGATTTTAGGAGAAAGTCTTTCAGAAAAAAATGTGGATCATTTTTTAATTTATTTGTATTATTATCCCACCACGTACCCAAAGGCAAAACTACAGTAAGCATGGCTCTTTCTGCACTGGGCCTTATTCCAGATTTTGGGTGTTTTTCCGCTGTACCCATTAAGTACCCATTAATGGGTACAAAAATGCCATTACATACCCATTAATGGGTACTTAATGGGTACTTTTAGTGACAGTGGAAAAATACCCTTTATCTTAGAATAAGGGACCTGCTATCTTTACATTGCGGCAGACTACGACAGGTCCCAGGTAGGGTCTGAAGAATGCATGCAGATGGCAGGGGCCTATCCTGAGATAAAATCCATAATAAGGCCCAGTGCAGAAATGCCCCTTAAATAAAAACACAACTTAAATACCCCACAGAACCAAAACTGGTTGCACCACATCAACATCCAGAGAGACACAGTCTCCAACAGGCTACACATTCTGAAACATGGTGAATACAGAGAAGAAGCACAGCTTATCAAAAGCAATTGACCAGGTGTTCCTCAACAGAGTATTAGCTGATCGCATATACCCTTTCCTATTCAAACCATACAACAGCTTTCTGCATTTCAAAGACACATGGAGATATTGAATAAAAACAACTAGTACTGGACAGACAAAAACAAAGTGATTTTTTTTATAAAAAAATCATTCTAAAAACATAGTGTAGACATGAGTATACTGTTGGTTGTGAAGGAAAACTCCAAAGGAACAAAGTGCTTGAAGCAAAAAAAGAAAAAAAGAAAAAAGAAAAAAAGAAAAGCATAAGGTTATAACTTTCCATGATGCTTCACAAACCAAAGTTGTGGAAGATGAGAGATTAAAAATAGAGAATAGGCAGAAGGGCAAAAGGAACTGGTCTTTAAATAACTCTTATTCATGTGTGCTCAAATTGTATTGATAGTTGTACTTGTATGAATTTTGTATATTGTAAATATTACTGATTCATATGCATATACTTATACATACACACACTTACATATATATAATTATACATACACACACATGTATTAATGGGTGTTATGTCTTACTTAGGCTACATAAGGACATTGGTTACTTATTGTGTTGTATTTGGATATTCCAGAATAAAGCATGGAAATTCCTGAATATCCAAATATAGCAGAGTAAGTAAACAATGTCTGGACACAGCCTTACGTTTCTCTCAATCACAATATGGTTTTAAGGGTGTTTTTCCACCGCGCTCCTTTAATCTGGATCTAGGAAGATCCGGATCTAAGGAATGGGTACGTCGCTTAATCTGTATCTAATAGATCCGGATTAAGGGAAGTACCCAATGTGTTTCCATGGGTGGTCTAGAACTCAATAGCAATGGGTGCTAGCCTCCCTGCTGTGGAAACATCGGAGTACCCATTTGCAAATCTGGATTGACCCACAAGGGGTCAGCCCATCACTCTAGGTGTTTTGGGGAACAGGGGGTACAATCTCCGAAGTTGCCTTCGGAGGGTAGCAAAGGCTCTGAAGTCCCGCCGAAGGCAACTTCGAAGATTAGAGCAGGCTCCAAAGACAACTCCCTTGAAAAAGCAATGCAAGAGAGGTGCATATTAATTAGCTCCTTGTGAGCACAGATGAGTCAGCCTCATTAATATGCCCCTCTTTCCATGCCTGAAGGTTAACAGGCAGCTCCCAGCCGCATTGGACTTTTTGTGTTTGCTAGTTCCCTTCAGGGGCATTTTGGAGCTGCCTTCAGAGGGACTCTGAAGTCTTGACTTTGGGCCACCCCCCCCCATGGGTGCCTCCCTCCCTGAGCTACTGCAAGATTGTAGTGGAAACAGGCTCCATACAATCTGAATTTGTAGGCCTTTGTAGGCCCCTTTAATGGGGTCTACACGAAATCCGGATTATAGGTCCTGAAGGACCCATTATGATCCAGATTTCCCTAGCTGTGGTGGAAACAAATGTGTCCCTAATGGGGTCTGTGGTGGAAATGGGGTCATCCGGCTCTCAGGCAAATGGGTCCTTAATGGTTGCTAAAATGGGTACTTCGTGACAGTGGAAAAATACACTAAGTTATTCTTCTCCCAAAAAATTCCTGCCACAGAGGGAAAATACAAACAAAAAACAAGTCTGGGGAAGAAAGGATACTCCCACGTCCCCAATATCTCTTGTGTTTAGCAACAAACTAGTCTGACACATGCTCACTGGCATGGATTTAGTTAAGCCCAAAAGGCAATTCAAATATTATGCATTAGGTTTTACCAAAAGAAGCATTTTTAGATGTGTCTGTGTATGTGAGAGAGAAAGAAGTACAATATGTGGCTATTTGAGGTCTTCCCCAACTGTATTTTGCTATTTTCTACTGTTCGCCCAATTTCTCAATATTTTGTAAAGGATGTTCTAACACATCTCAGCTGCTCAGTGTCATGTAAGGGAACAGAATTGGGTGTGGGTGAGAAGAAATCAAATTCCGGTTCTGGCGTGAATCCAGCTCTTCTCAAGACTGTTATGAGGATAAAATGGAATACGAGAAAGAACTAATACATCACCTTGAACTCCTTAGGAACAATAAATGTTAATAAATAAGTGTTGTAGATAGCTCTGCAACAAATTTTTAATATTTAGGCCCATGAAGTGTTTTTTTCCTGTTTTTGCACCACACGCTGAGTACGTAACAAAACGTATCCTCCAACTTTTCAGTAAACATTTCCACAATTTGAACATGCAGAGATTTACCAGTTGCAAATATATATGGGAGATTACCAGTATATGATTAATTTGTAATAATCCATATAAAGTAAGGAAGATCTGCAAAATGACCCAGAAATTATGTACAAGGAAAAGACAGTGAAAATGACTGTTGAGTAGTGATGTAAATGAATGGTCAGAAGCTTCAAAATACCAAGATAATCTATATGACTTCCTCCATTTTTCAGGCTCCTCTTCTTAGTGTCGCTTAATTCTTAAGCTCCCCTTGAATATCTCTTGTTCCTTTTCAGCTTGCTCTTTAATTTTTAGCCAAAGCAATGTAATAATTTGATACGAGAAAAAAAAACGTAAGGAGTTTTTTTAGGCTGTTTTGAAAATGCTTTTAATAAATATAATATCAAAAAAAAAACCCCAAGATAATCCACAGACTTTTTAAATTATATATGACTGTGAATTGATGGCTGCATCCAAGTTCTATCAACACAGGTTGAAATCACAAACTGACACAGAAACTGAATGAGAAGTAATTATCTATCTACCATTCTGATTAGGAAAAGCTAATGGAAACCCAGTTAAACACACATTGCTTAAAAGTGAAGACTGCCTCTTTATCAAGAGTCAACATTGCAGCTGTATTAAAAGGGTGATTTCCATTTGTTTGGCCAAAATTAAGCTATTCATCCAGTTTTCCCATTACCACCAAGCTATTCAACACTATTAACTAGTTCCCACTTTTCAGGGGGAAAACAGACTTACACTTTGAACTGAGCTCATTTAATCCACATGAATATAGTACAAAATGTATGGAATCTGAAATTATGGTCAGGACAAAGAATATGCAAGGCAGTCTCTAAACAGATTAATTGGTCTGTCAGAATGAAGACTAATTTTATTTTTCCATATTTCTATTAGCTGAAGTGCCACATGCGCATTATTTTTAGTGAACCCTTCCCCCATAAGAAAAAGCTGCAACAAGTCTCGGTGATATTATTTTTCGGGAGATGCCAGTCATTATAGAAGCAATAACATGTGCCACTAGTCTACTTCAGGTTCCATACTATTCAATTATGAATGTACATAAACACTAACATGCAGAAGAAGGAAAACACAAATGTAAGAATAGGTGCTTTAAAAGAATAACAAACTGTCTCCTTATTATAAAAAAGTGACTATTTCTTTTTATTTATTTATTATTTATATTTCTATCCCGCCCTATACCCAAAGGTGTCAGGGCAGGTAGCAACCTTCAAAACCATTCTACCATTCCTTCCCCTGACCAGCTGTTTCCTAGTGGGCCATTCCTCTCCCTCTTACAGTCAGAAAAAGTTGCAACTTCTATCAAGTTGCTTTGGGCACATCCCAAGAAAAAAAGGGCATCCCTTCTTGTATCACTGATTAGTAAACTTACTCTGAAGCTGAGTGTCCTGTTTAGAGTATTCCACTGATGTATCTCTAAGCCTGGAAACAAAGTCTCCGGAAAGAGAGAACTCCACCACCTCTGGCAAACAAACTTCTTCTACCGCCAATCCATTCCCTACAAGCACACTACCGCTGCTTCCAATTTCACCCAATCCTGGTTCCCTGCCATTTAAACCTGTTTCTTCCACTCCAAAGCCTCGGCGGATCTAGAGAACAATTGCTCTCCTTTTGTCACCTCCTCCCACAAGCAGACGGGTCAAAAACACGCACCTGGCAGCGGCAATGTTTATCTTGCAAAACGAGAGGTGCCCGGGAGTTAAGATCGCCCGCAGCGCCTTCCTGTCCCTTTCCCACGCCTTCCCATCACGGGGGCCAAATTCCACACCGCGCAACTAGCCGGTCCCACAACCCGAGAGAGAAAGACAGACAGACAGAAAGACGATGCCACCTACTCGTGCTCAAGAAACACTCGGTGAGCCGTCTAAAGCAACTGGCCGAAGAAGATCCATCTTCCATGTCTGGCCCTAGCAAGAGGGGAGTGAAGGAGGAAGCGGAGACAGCGGGGAAAGGTGTCTCTCGACGGCCACCGCCGCCCGATCGCCTCGCTCGTGACCCAAGGACAGCGGCTTTCCTTGCCGCTGCCGCCGCTCTCGTGGGACCTCAGGGAGGAAGAGAAGAGGGAGCGATGGGCGCCGTCGACAGCGCCGTGGCTCGACGCCGCCTTCCTGGGAGCCGGATGGAGGAAGGGAAAGAGAATCGCCTCCTGCCGCCGTCGGGATGGACGATCAAGGGAGCCGCCGCCGCCGCCACCGCCGCCCCTGCCCCGACATCGCTCCCCGCCGGCGCCCGGCTGCCTTGCCCTCCTCCTCCTCCTCCTTCCTGTCTTCCCGCGGAGCCTCGGCGGACCGAAGGAGGATGAGGCGGGGATCGGCGGAGGTGGCGGCGGCGGCGGCAAGAAGCGAAAGGAAGAAGATGGAGAGGGGAAGGAGGAGAAGGGGAAGGAGGAGACTGAGGCAACCGCTCCCGCTCTGCGTTGGAGACGATGCCGCCGCCGCCGCCGCTGCTGCTGCAGAAGACGGTCTCGCGGCGTGCGCGTCAGCTTGCGCTCCGGTTGCCGCCGAGAGGATGAGCCGCAGGCAACGCGGCCGCTTCCAGAGGGACAAACCCTCACCCCGCCGCCGCCGCTCCTCCTCCGGCCGCGGGAGTGAAGGCGGCTCCTCGGCTCCGGCTTGAGCGCCGCTCCTCCTGTAGCTGCAGTCAGGGGGGCTGCTGGGGGCGGGCTAAGCGCGCTTTCTCGGGGTTGGACATGGCGCTTTCTTCCCGCCCTTTCCGCGGGAGTTTGAGGCAGGACTTTTGCGAGAGTCACCCAGCAGCGGCAGCCTGGGAGGGAGAGGGAGGGAGGAAAGGGATTGAGAGGCCGCGGCCCCGCCCGCCCGCCCGGCAAGCGGCGCCGGCGGAGGTTCCCACGTCCCTTCCCGGCTTCAACGAGGCGCCCCCAAAGCGGCATCTCCGTCGGCTTCTTCCGCCTTCGCGCTTCCTCACAGCCCGGGCAGCCCTTCCTCGCTCTCGGACGCGAGCAGTCAAAAGCTCTCCGCCTCTAGTTCCTCCCCGGCAGCCGAATAGTTTCTCAGCCTGAGGAAGCAAAGCGGGGGGCCGTGTGGGGAAGCGAGAGGGGTCCCCCCCGGCGCCGTTTCCTCCAGTTTCCTCCAGGCCGCGCCAGGAAGAAAGGCGGGAATGAAAATAATAATAATAATAATACCAGCAGCAGCAGCAGCAGCAGCCCACGGGCGGAGCTTAGCGCTTCCGAGGCACCGCCTCCCCCTCACGCCGAACGAGAAGTTTCGGCCCGCAGAGAAAGCGGGGCACGAGGCCTGAGGTCGCCTGCTTCGTCCTCCAAACTTGGGCAGAAAGAAAAAGGCAGGGCCGCTTGTACTCTGACGAAGCTCTGTCCATCCCAGCCGAGAAAGGGGGTCGCTTCCCACGCTCGCCTGAGGGCGGGAGAGTCTTGCCAAGGGCCCCGTCCAGCAGCCCACGCAGCGGCTTCGTTCCCGAAACGAGGCACCTTAGAGCGCCAAGAATCTTCCACTGGCTCGTCAGAGAGGAAGAAAGAGGCGTCTTACGGGCGAGGGCATCTTCATGTACTCCAGAGCCCGGCTGAGGCGCTTTGTGCCCTGGGCGCTACATTCTGCGTGGATGAAAGCCCCGCCTGAAAGCCAAACCCGGTGGAGGCTTCCTGGAGCATGAAACGCACAGGCTGGGTTCGCACCCAAGTGTTAATCCGGCTTCAGTCCACTTTCAGAGTGAGAGAACCCATCAGCAAAGCGAACCGCGATTTTCTTCCCACATAGTCTAACCCAGAGGCAGATTTTCTGAGTTCAGTAATGCTGGAAGGAAACGGCTTGTCGCTTTGCTGATGTGTGATATGGACTGAAGCTGGATCGAAACTTAGGTAAGAACGCTGTCATAGGGAGGGGAAGAGAGCGCCCAGCGCCCCCTGCGCGGAAGGGGCGCCTGAATGGCCGCCTCTCCCGCGCGTCCCTCTTCTTCTTCTACCTGGGCGACTTGTTGGAGCTGTCCAGGAAAGCCCCATCCAAGGTCCTTTCCCACTGATTCGCGTGTCTAGAGGCGGCGGCTTGTCGCCCCCACCGGATCCCCGAAAGAGGCTTCGGTTTCTCCCCAGCTGCCAAACGGGGCGCTCCGAACGGCGGCGAACTCGGGAAAGCCGTTCCCGTCGGTTTGGGGTCCCTCTTGGCTCCGAAGCGCTGCCCTCCTAGAGGGAACGCCAGGGAAACGGGTCCATTCCGAAACTTTTACGTCTCTTTTTCTTCTTCTCTCGGGACAGGCGTAGTGGCCAGAGGCAATAGCCCGACGGCTCTCCTGTGGGGCGCTGGGGGCTTCGCCGCTAGCCCAGCTGCCTGTTCTTCCTCTGGCCGAGCGATCCCCGTTTCAGCACCAGGGAAAGAGGGCTGGAGCCGCGCCTCCCTCTCGCGTTTCCCTCGTCGCTCGCTTGGTCTTTCGGGCGTCCAAAGCAGGGGAAAGGCGAGCGCGTCGTCCGCCCGGGACTATTACCTGCCAAGCGGGGACCGTGGTCCGACAGTCTTCTTCGGGGTAGGGCGCGGCTCCAGGAAAACGCTCCTCGATCTTTGTGCACCACGAAGCGGTGGTTTTAAAATGAACCCTGCAGGCAACGACAAACCGGTCGCGAACTTCGGTGGAGCGCCCCGAGAAGAAAACAGTGCTGGGGATGCAAGAAGAAACGTAAAAATCTGCCTTTTAAACGGTGTAAAAAACCCACCACAGAAGAAGAAGCGCCGATCTTTCAGTGGTACCAAACCTGAGAAGCGTCCTTCTTCACCAATTTGTTGCCCTACCCACCATCCGGATTATCCTTTATTTTCTTTAAAGAAATTCAGCCTGGAATTCATTGATCAAATTACCGATTCAGATATTTATTGCAAGTTTTCAGTTATTTGGGTTCTGATTTTTTCCTGCCATTAATAGTCCCTGGGGAAAAACTGGAAATGGGGGAAGATAAGGGTCTTCTATCTGGACGTTATTTTTTCATATTTCTTTTGTGATTTGTATTGTAATACTATACCTTGTCCAGGGTCCATAAAAAATATTTCCTCTGACTGAGATAACATTTTATAGTAGGTCTCTTATATAGTATTTTTCTTCAGCAGTTTTGGTAGTTTTTTTCATTGATCCATAAAAGGAGATTTATTTAAAATGTAGAGAAATGCCACCTTACAATGAAACCAGTTTTTCAGTGGCTTAGATTTCTCTTGTCATTCCATTGCCATACACCCAGGGAAGCGCTTTGTTTCAGGAGGAAGTTGTGTTTCTTAGGTCATTCAACAAGTTGTAAGATTCCTTAAAAATAGTTTTTGAGGAAAAACGAGTTAGAAACTATCAGAATGTAAGATTGCAATGCAATGCTTGCTCTCTATCACTCACCTTTTTGAACTCAATTGTATCAATTATTCTGTAGTAAATATCAAATGAGGTTAATCATAGTTCAAGGAGAAATTAGATCCAAAATATTTACTGAATTTACAAATATTCTCAAAGCAAATTGGCAAACTGTTCTTGCATTTTTGGTTTTTTGGCATCTTCAGCATTTACTACACAAAGTTAATACTACAATCACTGAACCCATGTATTATGAAACCTTAATAAGTTGGAAAATAGTAGCATCTAAGATTTCTTGGAATGTCAAACATGATTACATAGCACAGAACTTGTATCAAATTGGTGATGTAACTTAAATGATTTCTTTTTTAAAAAATCACTATATCGTTGCTTCCAAACAGCCCCCTCCTCTAAAATAATTGTAGAATTGTTGTTTACTTTTCCCACCTTGTTTTCTTTTAAAAGAGTAACTGAATTTCTTAGGTTTGCTTATAACTATTATGAACAGTATAAACAACATTAGAAAAACCTCTCTAGATAAAATTCAAGGAAAACAGTACATAAAGCTTCACTGTAAAGTATAATTTTCTTTCTTTCTTTCTTTTAAAGCCTCACTACATTTTCAAACATAAATAACCAGATATAAAACATTTTTGTATCAGGAGATAACATTTCTACAGTCTATTTTTATCTTTGTTGTAGATTTAAAGCATTTACCTGTTATTAGCAGGCATGGGTATTACACTATATTATGTTTATTTTATAAAAGAATAATATTTTTGTCCATAGGTTTATTAATTACTGAGCTGTTCTGTAAGTAAAAAAGATCACTTTTTGTACAAACATGCATTACAACAAAATTAAATTGATCTAGGGGAACTAAATTACAAGAGAATTTATCTATATGTTGAATAGGATATTATATAATTTGAGATACTGAAAAATGAAAATATATACTCCAACTTTGGTTTTATTTTATGTGTTGTCTTCTTGCACTTCCTATAACTTCCTTGAAATGCAAACAATGTTGAAGCTTCCATAATTTACCAGTATTTCATGCAACAAATTATTTGTCTAGCAAATGAATTTACAGCCTCATCTTATGTGCATTTACTAAATAATACATTCTAATGATGTTAATAGCCCAGACTGCAGGCCAATTTTTAAAAATACATTCATGACATTTATGAGTGTTATATGAGGTCTAAGCAATTCTAAATGGATGATGTTGCTTATATCCATTCTAAGTGTTGCACGTCTAAAATAAAGGTAATAAAAGGATCACACAGGAGCATAGTACAGAACAAGGACTGTAATATGCCCTGTGCAACAGAAGAGACTTGTTTCTTTAATTTCATCCTATGTACTTACCCATAGACATAGCTCATCATAATCCATGCTGTCAGTCTCAAGTCAAACATTTGCTTTTATCAGTGCAAACCATTTAGCATCCATTAAGGCAAATCCAAAAGAAAGCATGTGAAAAGATTGTGGGCACTACCCAGTCACTTAAATTTACTGTCCTTTGGCCCCTCAGGATTCTTGTAACCAGCAGCAATTTAGTTATATAATATACATTTTTCTTAGCATCATTTTTTAAAACCAAATTGCAAGACCTATGTTGTCATCTGGACAAAGATTTCTGAAAGTTCAAAATTCTACAATAGTACTACAGTCAGTGACATAGTTCTTAATGCTGTTGAAAAAGGACTTGGCTCCAAAGTAGGCATGTATGCATGCACAATTAAAGAGATGGTTCTTCAAATTTACAAAATAATTTTAAACTTAAGTGTTTTAATACACACACACAAAGGCAAACTAAATTTCTGTAATTCCTGAAGGTGTACCAGGTACCTTCACTATACACATTCAGGAGATTAATGAAGAAGCACCTATTCATCTTAGCCCTTGGCTGAGGAAACAGCTCAGCCCCCTGCGCACATAAACACACACACACATATATTCAGGTACTGCTATTGTTTTAGTGCATTCTTTTTAATCTGTTTTTACTTCTGTAACCCACTCTGAAGCTTTGGGTGTAGGGCAGGATAAAAAATACAAATAAAAGGAAAGGAACAGTATTTTCTCAACCTGACATGCCAAACAAAACCTAACACATGAAGAATAAAAATAAAAGATTCCATTTTTCAAGCATAAGCTTGATTAATAACAAACAAGGACACTGGAATGTCAGTGTGAACAACACACGGAGTTGCAAATATTACTTTTCAAGTTTATACATACACACACAATTGATGTTCTTCCACACTTTGCCTTCTCTGAACACCAGTGATGAGAAGACTAAGACTTAGCACTCACTCCATGACAGAAAGAGAAAGAAGTGGAGGTGACCTTACTGTTGAAGAAGTAATAGAGCAAAGGCTGGAAAGTGCCTTTGATAGTCATATTTCTGCCCAGTGCTTCATTCTAACACAGCTTCTCCATTCTACACCACCAATAAAGCTTCTCCTGAGCACTGTGGATGGAACAGACTATTATGGACTTATACAAGTTAATTTCTCTGTCTCTCCTTGCTTAATCTCATGTTTACAAATATGTGCTTATTTAACTGGAAATGCTTTTTAACATTCCACATCAATTAGACTTATTTGGACCCCTATAATTTACTCAGAGGTATTTTCAGCTTCTAGTAATGACCTTTCTGTTCTGTAGCTATTCAAAAGTTATTCTGAGGATTTGGGGATTTCAAGGTGTTTGTGGTTGTTTGTTTTTAGCCCTGAAACTTTAATATATGTTTTGCTGCTGTAATATGTAAAAGAAGGCAGGGTTCCTACATGATAAACAGATGGACAGAAGAGAGAATTTTACCAAGTAGGGCTTCCCATTCAGGCAATGCCAGCTGAGATTTCTGTTCCTATATAGTGCTTAAAGATGCAGAAATCCTGGCCTCTTTCACATACAACAGTCCTAATTCAGTTAGAATTTGTATACATTATTATATTATATACAAATGTATGCATACAAACAAATGTGCATCTAGAAATCCCCAGTCTAAATAGCCCATCTGGTTTAATAGTCTCATAGTGGCCAACTCTGTGGATCAGGGCAACCTATACAATCCCAAACAAGGGAAGGCACGGGTCAGATCTACACCATCTGCGCCAATGGCACTGATCCTGATCAGCCCATACCGTGTCATCATGGCCTCAAAGTAAGTGCACACACTTGAAGGCTGGGCAAAATGGCCTCCAAGGAAGATGCACTCCAAGCCTGCACTCCCAGGGGCATTGGCATGCTGAACTTGTTCCCCTGTAGTTCCAAACACAGAGGCAAGCCTCTGCACAGCATGCCTCCTTGTTCAGGATTAGAGCTGCTCATTTGCCTGGTAGTCACAATTAATTGTGAGTACTTGTGATCCCATCAGATCCCATTGGGATCACACTCTGCATAAAGCGGATGGCACATTCCAGTGGAGGTGGGGTGATGAAATAGATCCACATAAAAGTGTAGATCTATACGGCCTATAACCTTTCTGTGTCTGCCTTTAATCTTTGGGAGGCATCACGACATCTTCTGATAGCGAATTATTTAGTTTAAATATATGCTCCTAAGAGTGTGGGGGGAGGATATTGTTACCTTTCATAAGTCCTGAATCTGAGCAAACTCCTCAGATAGTTCATTTATAAACACAGGAGTACAGTTTTCAGAACGCTGATATTTAACAAAGACATATGGTATGTAGAAGAAAGCATTTTTTCTTTAATAATTGTAGTATGTCAAAACATGTGTTAATTATGAAAAATATTTAATTTCAACCACCCTATACCACAGCCTACACTACCTCTGGAAGAACAGATTTAGTCGCTGGTTCCATATTCTCATCTGAAGCTGGAATCACTCCCTAAGAACAAAACAACATAACATATGGGATCCATTATAAGCCAGAAGCTATTTATGCTGATGTTACAATCACCGTTAGCATGATTAGTGACTTGCATATTTTTTACATTCCTGCAAATCGTATACAGTTATACAACAAATAGTCAAAATATCAGTGTCTGGGTGCTTCCAGACATACCCCTTGCTCCACCTTAAATGCAAAGCTTCTTCCAAACTTCGCATTTCCAGTGGAGCCATTTCCTGTCCACCAGATGGGAAGCTCCATCAGCAGCAGTAGGAGAGCAGTAAGTACCACTGAATGCATGGTAAAAAGATACAGACTATCCAGCATCTTTTTACTTTGCAGGATGGGGGGGGGGGATGCCGCACTCCTACAGTGGGGTATGGAAGCAGTGAATTCATTCATTCATTTGTGTTTCTATCCTTCCCTATACCCAAGGTCTCAGGGTGAGTAACAACATTTAAGATCATACATCTATTAAAACAATAGTATTTTAAAACAGTAACAGTGTCTGTAAAGTGGGAAGAGACAGTATATTTCCATTTAACCAAAGGCCAAGGGATAGAAGTGCATCTTCACTGCCTTCCTAAACATACACAGTGAAGGAACCTGACACACCTGAAGGGGGAGGCTACTCCATAGCCTAGAGTCCAACAGCATCCCCAAATTTTGCATCTGTCTTTTCAGGGCATTACAACCCCATCAAGGTCAGAGTGTCTCCCAACTACAAGGACCTGAGACCCTGTGACACACAGCACCTCTGTCTTGTCTGGATTCAGTTTCAATGTATTGCCTCCCCATCCAGCCTATTACCACCTCTAAGCACCTGTCAAACACTTCAGCCACCTCTCCTGATTCAGATGGCACAGATATAGAGCTGGGTGTCATCTGCATCTTGATGGCACCTCACTCAAAATCTCCTGATGACCTCTCCCAGTGGCTTCGTATAGATATTAAAGAGCATGGGAGATAAAATCAAACCCTGAGGAACCCCACAAGTGAGAACCTATTTCAAACCATCCTTGTGCCAAATCATATAAAACCACCCATATGTCTTTTCTATACTGACCCTTTGTCAGGATCAAGAAGAGATCTATGGGCATCCCTTCTGCACAATAATGCAGATATCAGAGGCCCTGCCCACCACAAATATGGTCCAGTCATGTAGGACAGAGCATGATCCAGATCAAAAAGCCTTTGATTTGGCTTGCCAGTAGACTTGGTCAAACAGATCCATTGCCGTACTAGCAGACTATGATCTAGAACACAGAGGCATACAGAAGGTGCTTGTCTGTGTTCCCAAATACTAGCAGACCCACTTCAGCAGCACCCTATTTCTAGCGGCTCTAAGGCTAGGAACCATTGTTCTTAGCCATTCAAACCCCTTGAAGCCCAGCCGGTATAAGCTCTGAGGCCAGTATGGAAGCTGGTCTGAACCAGCACCACCAGTACTGTCCATGATCTGCCTTGCTGGTTGAGATCCACTGGTTCAGATCATGGGCTTTCAGTGAAGAAAGGCGTTTAGTCATGATCCTATTAGAATGCCTTCAAATCCTAATTCAATTGGTACATTTTATGTATGACCAGCTAAGTCCTTGCCATTTATTATTACATTCATAAATCATGAGGAATTCAATTATTATAACCACATTTGTTTTGGGGGCATTTTAATCTCTCCAGAAAATTTCTAACATCCAAATGTTTATGATAAGGTACTGTAAAATGTATGCTATTTAATCCAGACTAAGACAAAATAAAGGTACAAAGGATTTGGCTAAAAGCATTCTTGTCGGCAATATTCTAAGAATAGGCAGGTTAAAGAAAATTAGCAGGATCAGAGTGATGTGGGACAGCAGAAGGCTGAAAAATTCTAGAGAAAAATCTCCTGAGCATATGGAAACAATCTGTAAAAATAAGAATTTTTCTCTCTAGTTTTTAACACTTTCATCCACATGAACAAGTGAACAGGCACGCACAGGGAAGAACGGGTAGTTCATTGGTTGTTTCCCCAGCAACAGCAAATAAAGTAACCGGGTGCTGGAAAAATTCAGTTCTCCACAGCTGACACGGCAGCCTGTGGGAAAACAGCTGGATCCTTTATACTCGAAGAGCAAGCAATCGGAAGGGCAGCTGGATTCTCTAGAATGTAATGATGACTGTATATTCCCTAAAGAAAGTGGTAACTTATAAGGGCTCTATGTTGCATTTATTTTCCCTGGAGTTTCTTCACAATCTATGAGGAGTTTAGTTGTTTAGAAGCCAATATTACACAAGAGATTTTTAATTTAATTCCCTTCTGAACAGCATTCACTTCATATTTTATGTATGACCAACTTAGTCTTTGCCATTTACTTTTACATGCATAAATCATGTGGAATTTAATTATTATAACCACATTTATTTGAGGGGAGTTTCATGTTAGTAGAGGCAATGGGAACTTAAGAAGAGCCCTACTGGATCAGGCCACAGCCCATCTAGTCCATCATCCTGTCCAACACAGTGGCCCACCAATTGTTCTGGGCATTCTCAAGCAGGAGACAAAGGCAAAATCTTCACCTGCTCTTGATTCCGTGTAGATGGCCTTTAGAGGCATACTGCCTGTATTTCCAACCTGGAAACAGCACTTAGGCATCAATTCCTGATAACCATGAATATATTTGTCCCCCGTGAATTTTTAAAATTCTTTCTTAGAACTATTATCTACATATACCAATGACCTACTGAGTGAAAAAATACTTCCGTTTGTCAATCCTAACTCTCCTGCCCATCAGCTTTACAGAGTGTCCCTTGGTTCTACTAAACTTTTCCACAATATCTTTTCAGGGGAGTGGTGACCAGAATTGTATAAAATATCCAAATGTGGCCTCACCATAGATTTACAAAAAGGAACAATTGCACATGCCAACTTACGCACAAGGACAACACCTTCACTGAGCTGTCCACTAGGAACCCTAAGATCCCTTTCCTAGTCTGTCACAGAAAGCTTAGGGCCCATCAGTTTACAGGTGTAATTGAAGTTTTTTGCCCTAGGATGCATAAATTCCCCAAGATGTTAAAGATAATTTACAGATGGCATTATACAAACAAGAATGATTCCACAAATTATGCATCTTTGTTGGCATGGATGTGGTAAAACAGGACATTTTCTCCACATGAAGTGGAATTGTCCCATTGTTCAACAGTTTTGGAACAAGGTAATAATAATAATAATAATAATAATAATAATAATAATAATAATAATAATAATAATAATAATAATAATAATAATAATAATAATAATAATAATAATAATAATAATAATAATAATATTTATTTGTATACTGCCCTGTGGTGAACCAATCCGGGCGGTTGACAACAATAAATATAAAAACATCATATAAGAATAAAACATTATGGTCCCTCCCCCCCTTAAAAAGTATTAAACAATATGACAAATTAAAATACAGTATCAAAAATATAAAACAAAATATAAAACATAATTAAATGGGCTAACAGCCCTAATATCCCTCCGGAGCTCCTCAACCAACATTTAACTCTGGAAATCAACACCATCCCTCAACTTCAAATTCAGCTGACTCCTGAGTTAGGTTTATGCCACATATATGTAAGTGATAATAACAATATCTCATTTAAATCTTTGTTAATTTTATGTTCTTAGCTGCAAAAACAAAACAACTAATTGTTGAAATTTGCCATGCCAAATGGTGAGAATATGTCTGCATGGCATATATAACATATCAAGTAAAATTAATGCAAAGCCTAAAAATATCATCTTATTTTATCAAAACCTGGAATCCACTATTAATATACTGTATGCCAGCTCCCTACAAATAGAGCATTTACCATCTGTGCAAGTTATTTCACTATTTTTTGATTATCCACAAATTATAGAACAAGAAATCTAATATTATAATTTGTCTCATGTCGCAAAGCAATGTATTGTTACCCTGTTTGATGTATGTATCTTGTTCTTGATGTCACTTTATGTTCTGATGTATTGTATTATAAATAAAAAGAAAGAAATGGAATGTTCCACACTCCCTTTGTGAAAACAGCTCTTTGCCAGATGGCAGGGCTCAGAGGTTCAACCAACAAGCACGCTCTTCTTCCCAAGTGAAATCAGCTCAAAAGTAAACTGCAAAAAATGCAATCTTCTTTCAGAAACAAAGCTCCTCTCTTCAGTTCAGCAACAGAAGACCCTCTGGAGCTACCAGCAAGAAAAATGGGGTGGGCTGGATGATCTTAAACATTTTGGTGCTTTCTTCAGTAAGGCGTAGTTTCAGCTGTAATGAGATGAGAGGAAGACCTTCATACAGAATGGATAAAAATATGGACTTTATACTCATTTTCTAAGGTCACATCCTTATGCACTATATAGTCTGAATTGAATCCGAATTCTAAGACCCATCCCCATGCAAAGCCCTCTTTCTGGACTTTATGCAGACTAAATCGCCCAAATCCATACTAAATTTAGTCCTGCAGAAAACTGTGGCATTCCTTGTCATCTCTGCAGCGGGTGGCCCAGGGATTGGTGACGTCAACCCATGAGAGGGGGACGGAGAGGAAAAAGTGCTGTTTCCCAGTGCAGCGGTTCAGCATGGTTTGCATGGGGATGGCTGCATTCGAATAGAGCCCGCATTATTGGCAACTGCATGGGGATGGGCACAATTTGAATTTGGCTCTGCATCCGGACTAAAAATAGTCCAATTCGAACTAAATGGAGTGCACGGGGATGCGGTCTATATGGGAAAAAGGGCAAGCTATCTTATTGGATAAAAAAAGAATGGATTGAAATCCTCACTTTTTAATTGGTCTGTGAGCCAGTTTGTTCTAGTGGTTAAGGAGCCAGACTCTTATCTGGGAATACTGTGTTTTGTTCCGCACTCCTCCATGAAGCCAGCTGGCTGAACTTGGGCTAGTCACAGCTCTCTTCTGAGCTCTCACAGCCCCACCTACCTTACAGCTCTTCTTGTTCTAATCTAGTGCTTTTAAAATATTTTTTAAATTCCCTACAATTTCAATAAAATCAAACAAGAATTAGAGCTGTGCAAAGCAATTTGCTACCTAAGAGATGCAAAAGCTTCTGAACCCCTTTCTTGATGCAGGATGGGAATATTAAATCTATTCTCATCATCAGTCATAATTGTTCGTCCAAAACAGGGACAATCATGAGAACAGCAACCGGCCTAGATGGCTTTAGGGAAGGGTTAGACAAATTTTTGAATGACAGATTGTCAGTGACTACCATAATGGATGCCCACATCTTTCAGGCTGGGGGGAAAAGCTGGGATTCAAGAGTAGGTTAAGTTTGCCCTTGTCTCTGCTTGAGACGCCCATGGGCAATTGGTGGACCACTGTGTGAGATAGGATGCTGGACTACATGGGCTGTGGCCTGATCCAGTAGTGCTCCTCTTATATTCTAACATAAGACCTCAAAAATATAAGAAGAGCCCTGCTGGATTGGGTCACAAGCCATCCAGTCCAGCAGCCTGTCTCACACAGTGGCCCACTAACTGCTTTTGAGCATTTTCAAACAGGCAAAACCTTCACCTATTCTTGACTTCCTGCAAATGGCCTTTATAGGCATCGTATCTGTCTCTCCAACCTGAAGACAGTATCTAGTAATCAATTCCAGTAGCTATTGATATACCTGTCTTCCATGAATTTATCTAACACTTTCTTAAAGCTATCCTAGTTGATTGATATCACCACATCTTCTGATGATAAATTCTATAGACTGACACTCTCTTAGTGAAAACATATTTCCCCGTTTGTCCTAACTCTCCTGTCCATCAGTTTCTATGAAACTCACCTTTAAAATGTCATCTTTCTAGACCAAAGAGGCTTCTGGACTGTGGTAGGGAAGATGTCCCAACACCTTGATCATTCTCATTGCCCTTTTCTGTACCTTTGCAAGTTCCACAGTATCCTTTCTGAATTACCAGAATTGTATACAATATTCCAAATGTGACCTCCCCATAGATTTATTAAGAGGCACAAAAGAATTTGGCAACTCTCCCCACACCCCACACCCCCATTCCCTTCCTAGTTTAGCCTTACCACTGAATTTGCTTTTTTCACTGCTGCTGCACACTGGGTTAGCACTTCACTGAGCTGTTATTGTATCCAAAAGGGTGTTTCTAATGTTATAAATCTGATATAATATATAGATCTAAATGGTGATTTGTTGCTTGCCCTAAATGTGGCCTGTTGCTCTTTGCTTCAGTATAGAAACATACACTTTGGTGTTGAACTGAAGGCCATTTCTGCACCTAGGTTCTTCAGATCTGGATCAGTAGATCCAGATTCACTGGACCTACTAATCTGAATCATTGGGAGACAGGGGCCAGATCAGCACCATCTGCATTGATGGTGCTGATCTGATCCAAGGCTCCCTGAGGCTGTGAGCTTCACAGGCACGCACACACACATCTCCCCAAAGGCTAGGAGTGAAAGTTCCTAGACTTAGGGTTGGGGGAGTGTTTTTCTCCAGCACACTATGGTGTGCTGCTGAATAGTTGAATAGATGCTCTTAACCATTAGGGGTGTGGGAGGGGCTGCCACAAGGCTAGGAATTTTCAATCCCAGTCATGGGAGGGTGCGTGGAATACTTTTCAGTGGCATGCTATAGCAGCTCCCTGTGCCGATTGCTTGCCTTTGTGATCTGGATTAGGACTGTTAGTCCAGTTGTTAGTCCAGTTAACCCAATGGGTCTACAATAGAGCCTCTTAATCTGTATTTGGCTCCATCTTGTGCAGGTTCAGGAACATCACATAAGAAAAATTCTAGAAATACAGAGACAAAAATGTGCTGTCTGTTTAGATTTCATTATAAGCTGTCAATGAACTCTAATCAGTATGGGTGGGGTAATTTTGTACCCCAGCCAAGAGAAACTGTAGATGTATATGGTTGTGTAGCACAGTTTTCAGACACGCTCCCTGGAAATATCCCTTCAGAAATCGGGCCAATACTATATAGTTAAGTTGCAGGAATTAAAAACAAGTGATATACAAAACAACTTCATCATGCACATATAGCATATTTCCATATATTTTCCTGTACTCTTCAGGGTGAAATACTTAAGAAATTACAGTGTGAAAGCAATATCTGCATGCAGGTTCAGACAATTTCATGGAGAGAAAGTGTATCAGTGGTTGGTGAAATGAATGCCTAGATACTGCTTCCAGGTTGGAGAGACAGGGAGGATGCCTCTGAAGGCCATTTGCAGGGCATCAAGAGCAGGTGAAGATTTTGCCTTTGCCTTCTGCTTGCAAATGTCCAGAAGTAATTGTTGGGGCACCGTGAGAGAAATATGCTGGATTAGATCAGCTGTGACCTGATCTATCAATGCTCTTTTTATGTTCCTATGATCTTGGCAATAATACAAACATGTCTTGCTGTTGTCCTCTACCAAAACAACACTGAAGATGAACCTTGGAATCTTATCCATGCAAAGCACTCTGCCCACTTATATTTACTGTTTATTACCAGAGTCACAGACAGAAAACCAGGCACAAAATCTGCACAAATAATATAGCCAGCCGTCCAAACAGGTAGACCATCTGCAGGGAATTGGGGGGTGGCACGGACTGCTGGGTGGGGGTGGTCACCCAGGAGCCTCCCGCAGGCCCAGTTGGGGTGGTGGGAGCCTGCAGAACCCCAAGATGGGCCGGAACCAGGCTGCCAGCCAGTGGGCCAATATGGCCCAGTGGCAGGAGCCTGGGGCGGGTGTCCCACCCCCATGGCAGCCTTTTTGGTCTGGGACATAGAGGGATGGAACGTGTCCCTTACCAGCCAAAGCGAATGGTCATTCGTCCCAGCATGTCCCAGCCTTAGTGCACTACAGCCATCTGGCTGTAGTGCAAAAAGAGCTCTAGTTAGCTTCCAGTGGAAGGTTGTTCCAGAGTCTGAGGGCCCAAACTGAAAAGGCCCTTGCATGTTATTTTCTCTTGGACTTCTCTGAGGGAGGCTGGTCTCCAACAAGGCTTTCTCCTGAGATCTCTGTATTCAGGGTATCCTCCACTCAAATTTAGGCAGGAATGATTTTCAGTCCCTTTTCTGTGCTTTTGCCGCTAATGAAGAAAGAACCAAAAGAAAGAAATGCAAACCAAAATAATTTGAGTATTCTGCAAATGATTTTCTTTAGATTCAGACCCTTTATCCTGGATCCCCTTTCCTCTGCTTCATGTTGCCAGACTGGCTCACTGATCTTTTAGAAATCTTTCTTTCTTTCTTTCTTTCTTTCTTTCTTTCTTTCTTTCTTTCTTTCTTTCTTTCTTTCTTTCTTTCTTTCTTTCTTTCTTTCTTTCTTTCTTTCTTTCTTTCTTTCTCATTTTGCTAGCAGAGTGATGTTATTTAAGGAGGAGCACCTATTAATTTAAGTGATTTTTAATTGATTCCTTTGTTCTATTTCACAGTTACATCCTACACAAGAACTGAAAGTGACTTATTAAAATTATTAAAATACAGTACAGTAAAACAGTATAAAAATAGTAAAACTATTGAAGCAATCAATCTGCTCCCTCTGCAATTAACCACACAACATAGGCACAATAATTTCTTCTCCACATCATTAAGGTCAGTCTTCAGACTATTCACTTGGCTTGGTGCAAGCATTTCTAAGTTTTGGCCTGGTTCAGACCTGAGCTTCCTAAACACATATCTGTGTGCAGGTAAAAAAAAAAAAGTCAATCCTCGAAATAAATGTTTGCTGGAACCTCATGTGACAGTGCACACATAATATGCTTTTCTAATAGAAACCATGACTGATGAACTAATTCACTTTGCAAAACTGGTTGTTACGCATGCTTGCAGCCACTTAAAGAAGCTTTGAAAATGTGACAGTTATGGTTCATTTGAAGGACCTCTAACATACATGAAATGTAAATCATGCAAGCTGCTTTAGGTAATTATCCCCTAACTTTTGTGGCTGCATCCAAGGAGCTAAACACTGAACATGCAGCCAGCTTATAATGTGGGAAAACCCTTGAGTGTGCTCTACCAGTAAACCCCAGCAGAGCCCTCTGAAGATCTTCCCTTTCCACCCTAAGTCTGTTATCTGGAGGGATAATGACAGCATCTATGACTTAGCACCCAATCTTTGTCTGCATATTCAAGGGCAAGACTGAAAAAATTGCCTTCTGCAGCCGTTTCCTGCCTGGCATGTACTCATCTCAGGAGGAAATGTTTGTTCCAACATGACATCAGGGTGGGAGGTGCTGGCTGTGTAAATGCCATGTCCCCCCCCCAAAAAAAAAACCAGTGGACCCCCTTCAGCAGCACCCCATTATCCAGAAAATGGAGGCTATGTAACAAGTATCTTGGGCTTTGTAATCACACTGTGGATATGAACTGGGAAATAATAATAGCATAGAAGAGAAACTTCTGATCTTTAGTGCCTTATGAATTGCAAGAAGGGCCTTTTGTTTCTCCAGCACAACAACAGGAGGCATAAATTAATACTGTTGTTTGATACCATTCAGTGCAGTCAGGATTGAATCCTGGCAACTCCAGGGACATACCCAGTCAGTTTTCTTGGCAGGCAGACATAGAGATTGTAGCATCAACCCTCTGCTTTCTAGGCGGTTGGTCTTCCATTGGTTTATGGCCATGGACACTCCTTAGGGTCAGGAAGTTTGCCAGTTATTATGGAAATGTTCACACATACCTGTCTGGAGCAGCTGCAACCGCTCCAGGGGAAGTGCATATGCAGACCATGTCACTTCCACTGAACCAGAGCATCCCAGAGCTCCTTCCATCTGCCCTGATTGTTGTGGGCTGCAGACAAGTAAAAGCTTGTCCTCAGTTTCATGGAGAGCAACTCCCAGTTGCTCCCAGATGCAGTGTTCACACTCGCTTCCAGTTGCGAACTCTGCAAGGGAGCAGAGTGGCTGCAGAGTTCACAATGTCACGATCACCAGGGATGTGGCGGATGTTGGCCTGGCCACTGGCATAATGGTCAACGCTGGGCCAGGCCAGACAATCTGCACTGCAAGCCCTGGTGGTCTGGTTGGGGACTGCACCAGGGCTTGCAGTGTGAATGTGTTCCTCCCCACCCAATCGTATACCATTCCAAGCAGTTAAGTGTGAACAGGCCCCATCTTATTACTCTTCTTTTTTCAAGTTGAAAGAACTAATATAACAAAGCGTTGCATTCATTCTCCCAGTTCTGCTTTTACTGTTCTCTTACTTTGACTAATTAGAGCTGTGGAACTCTGCTTTCTATTTGCATACATTTACAAAGCACATAACAGAATGGATTCTTTTAAGCAATTAAGATTGTTTCAGTACCTTTCATATATCCTGTAGCACAAGAAGTTTTGAACTGTATATTTTGCATTTTTGGGGGGAGGGGGACCTATAAGACCCCCTGAAAGTTTATTTATATGTTTTTAATAAACAGGAAAGAAATGCCTTGCGTTACTCAGCAGTGAATCTGCCAAGCAATTGAGAACAATATTAATAAACTGACAAATATTTTTTGCCAGAAAGAGAGACATAGCAAGCAGGAATGCATTAAAAAGGAATGAAAACTTATTTGAAAAAGGATTCACATGCCATCATCCCATGCTTTAAGAGCTTTACTTTACTTAGTCATTATTATGCAGTAGCTCAATATTATTCATGAAGTGTTCATTTCTGCGAAAACACCACAGATTTAGAAAATCATGAATAATGAGTAAGCCAGAAAATGCCATTTTCTGATCCTCTCAATTTCAAACAAGCAAGCAAACAGTGTTTGGCCAAGCACCATTCTCCATTGCTAATTTCTGCATGGGCACAGTTTTTAACTCATGAGCAATGGAGTAGAAACACATACAGTAACTTCCCATTGGGTACATCTGCATCCCAGGAAAATCCCTAACATTGGATTTCCTGATTGTATGTAGACATCCATGGCTAGTTTCAAGCATACTTGTAGCATTTTTTGGAGGGGGGGGGGATATTATGCCATGTTCCAGGTTTCTTCTGAGAACCTAAAGCTGAGTTGTCTGAAGATGGATATTGCTGCTATAGCCAAAAGCTTGGGTTCTCAGAAGAAACCTGGAACACGGCATAACAGCCAAAAAATGCAACAAATAAGATTTCCTATTGCCCAGTTTAAAATGTATATTCCAGTAATGTTGTAGTACTTTCTGTGAATATGATTGGATATGATTGGATATGATTGTGTGTTCACTTCTATCATATTCTCATCTTTTCTAAACAATGAACTGGCTCCTGCTTCTATGATTTTAATAGCACCTCAAAATTAAAAACAGGAGGTGACATAAGAGTTTTCCTGGTGTAGATGTATGACAGCCACATGTTGTGTATATGGAATTGCTGTGAATAGCTTAGGGTCAGAAATAATAAGAAATGGGAATCTAATTGCTAGTAATGTTGAGACTGATGTTCCCATTGGTATTTTTAAATCATTAGAACTGATGTAAGCAGGAACAGATTATATTAAAAGGATGAGATATGAATGTCTAGAAATGAATGATAAAGACAATTTCCAGAAATAAAATTATATCCCAAGCATCATGTTTTCTGCTTAGAAGTTACTGTGAATAATCACGTGATGATGTTTACTGATTTTATAGCCACATCTCAGGGTTGCTCCTGTGCTTTGCACACACTTTACTGCATTCTCATTTGAGATCAGATTCTCAGTGGAACTGCAACAATACTGAAGCTGCTGGTTTGTCTTTTGGATTAGAAAGATGAATCCAAATGGGAAGGGAAGAAGCTTAGTACTAATAACCTGCTACAACTTAGATCACTGGACTTTGTCAAACTTACATTTCCTGGGCCAGTGCAATAGAACTGGGCCAGGCTGGAGTGGTTACATCAGGTAGATAGTGATCAGACACTGCAAAACAGCATCTCTGAGGTGGTTTAGAGAAGGCTTCAAGAAAGGATTTCACTCTCCTGAACATTCTGTGCCAGAAAGGTGGCTTAGTGAAGGCTTGGGAATACAAGGGCTAGGCACTGTCTCTCTGAGGCACCACTGAGGCATGCCTTTTGTTATCTATGAACATACCCCTACTGTCCCAGGGAATTAGTGAGGCTCTTTTTGCATTTAACATTATTCCAGAATAAGGGCTTGCAATCCAAATTCTAGTGCAGACTAGGCTATACTGGATGAAGCATTGACCGAACCGGGGCATTCAAAATGGCGCCATTGCCTGATATAGTTGTAGACATCAACAATGAGATCTACAACTGCCTAAGGACTGGTATATCAGACCACATGCAGTCTGCTGTACCATGGGGGACTCATTTTAGCAGTGAGGAAATGGACCTGCCCAAAGACAGTCAGGCTGGAAACTGGTGAAACTGTTATTTTTTTAATATGTTTATATTTGGTTTTAAATGTTGTTTCCCACCCCGAAGCCTTTGAATATAGGGTGGGATAAAAATACAAATAAAAGATAAATACAAATAATCTTTCATTCCCAGCTTTCACAACCACCACACAGTCTCCAAAGGCAGCACAGAAGCTGTAGTTCAAAATGTCTAGAAGGCATTAGGTTGGTTTCTGCTGGTCTATAAACATGACCGTACTTTGAATGAAAAAGGTAGGAGCAATAGTCCTGCAAAAGCAGAGAAACTGGAGTTGATATGCTAAATGTAGTGGAGATATGGAATAGAGTTTTTGAGTCTTAATAAAAAGAAATATGGCATGTTTTGCTGTCCATGAAACCTGTTCCAAAGATGCATTCCCCAAGGAGAGAAAACAATTAGCAAGAAAGAAATGAGCAACTGTTTCATAGTGTCATCTGTGACTTGCATGTCACCAGTTATGTAAACTGTTCCTAAAGCAACTGTGGGAAGTTTGCTATATGATAGAAAGTGGGGGTGGAGTGAAAAACAGGGTGTTCCACACCCTTTACTGAGCTGAGAGCCAAGAAAACTTCCTAAGCTCTTTTCATAAACTTTATAAAAATCTAAGAAGCAAAACTTTTTAAAATCAGAGGCTTTTAAAAAAAATCCTAAATATTACTGCGAACAAGCTTCCATAATGTCATAATTTTATAGCAGGCTCTTTCCAGGAAAGTATTTAAGATAAAACTTATTTTAAGATGAACTCAATAGATCTTCTACACAATTCTGGAAATTAAAAGTGCTGAAGGGGAAATTTGCCTAGAAGTATTCTCATTGTGTGGAGACTACAGTTTCAAGCTTGTAGTTTGACTCAGAATGATAAGGAAAAAATTTTGCAAATAAGTGAAAGCCATCGCAGTTACCAAAGCATGTGGATGACATCAACAGTCATTTATAACTATTTTTCTGCATTTCATCCTGAATGTTCTGCCTCTGTTTAATATAGTGTACTTTCTATAAACCAGATATTAAACCTTTGTATATACATCAGTTTTCACAGGAATCAGAAGACAGTTAGCCAAGCTTTGAAAAACACACAAGCACATGTGATTTAATGGAATATGGCTGAAGTGTATGAGTCTTAGCTTAACTCTTCCTTGACTTTAAAAGAATCCAGCTGGGCCAAACACAGCATTTTCAAATGGAAAGTAGTTGGATGCAGAAATAAACAAGCATCTCTCAACAGAAAATGCAGTTTTGGCCAGATGGTGGGGCTGTCAGCACTTACTCTCTTTTAAAGCTCTTATTCAGTTGGCTGGTGACAACTATGGATAGCATAAACAAGCCTCAATAGACCACTAGCCTTTTCTGCACTGGATAGTAAACCACAATATGTTCTGGTCTAAGCAGTGCAGACCAGTAGTGGTCCCACTCACTGCTAGCTCTCTTTATGCACTGTGGGCAAGATTATGGACCAGGATATAATGTCACTATGGCGCCCTATCCCAGTCCAAGTATGGACCTTTTTTTAAAGAGATTAAAACAATCAGGTCAATGTTTGTATTCCAGATCACAAAGGGCATACAGAAAATATGCCCTGTAGTCTGAAGTAGAATGGGGGATCCATTTGTACAGTGCACCAGGAAGCGTCACTGGAAGCGATACTAAATCCAGCCAGAAGTTATGAAGGCTGGGAAATTTTGCTCCTTGCCTTCAAGAACTGAATGTGCATTTTGAGGAATGGATGGGAACTTCAAAGCCAGAACTCATACATATATAACTTTTATCGATTAGTCTGTTTGACCATATCAAAATACAGAAACATAGTAGCAATACAGAAACATAGTAGCAGCCAGAACTCAGGTAAGGGACAGGATAGGCTGCCCAGAATGCAGACAGCTCTTATCCTATATCACTGGCAATCCATCTCATAGATGGATAGTGTAGGCCAATTCACACTGGGCCTTTTAGTTTATAATTAGTTAACATCTGGGCAGTTGCATCTGCACTTGAAAGAGGTGTTTACAGCTTACAAATGTGCCAGCCTGCCCAGACACACTACAAAATCGTGCACCACAAGCAACCCAACAATCCATAATCCCAACCAATTCCTTACCTGGTGCATCCAGTGGCAACCATCTGCACTTTTTCCAGTGCAACTGGGGCCATCTGAGCTGCTGCGCAAGTGCGCTGGCAGCTCAAATAACCCTTGACACAACAAAGCATTATTGTCACCATGATGTTGGCACTGGTGCCTACACAATTGTGAAGTGCACCACAACCAAAATGGCGATGCCCTGCAAGGATTGGACACATGACTGGACACAGGTAAGTCTCCGGTCATGTTAGGTCTAGGCTAATGTGTACTAGCATTCCCTGATGTGAACTCTAGTACATGTTAGTCTATCATGCACCTTTCCCATCCTATAGATGGGAAAGCAAGTGCAGAAACACCTGATCATAAGCAGGTTATCCTGTTCAGGTCCAAGAAGCCTTAGGCCAGTGCAGAAATGGTCAGTAAAGCTAAATAAGTAGTCACAATATAAGCATTCATCCTTCAGTGATAAGCATATTCATTTATATGTGTATTTACTATGTTTATATAACTTTAGTTACTGAGCTTACAAATGCACATATATTCAACATTTAAAAGAGAAAGGCCCCACGTGCATGGAATAATAGTGTGAGCCTCTGGTTGGCCAAGGGATGGGACAGGAAAATGTCCCACCCACCCCCACTGGGCTTCCATACTGCTCTAAAGTCCTCAATGAAACACCCTTACATTAAATCCCTTACAAGCACTCTGAGGGTGCTACATTAGCAAAAGTCACCTCCCCTTCCCCATATGGATGTGTGCAGACTGGAGAAGATGATTTACCAGTTCAAAATTCTCCCCAGACTGTTTACTAGAACATCAAAAATAGATGCCTTCCAACCATACTTCTGATTTTCCGGGAAATGGCCTGGATTGTGAACTTCTTTGTGTGAATAAGAGTGTGTGTGTGGGGGGGGGGGGTCCCTTGTAGACTGTTCTCCCAAAGGTCATAAGCTGCCACAAGGCATGTAGAATTTGTCCATTGCTTTGGTTGCCATCATGGCAGCTACCAGCTTTGCATCCCAGATCCCAATCCTTCAAGGGCCAGTGTGGATGCAGCCAAAGATTAAAACAACACTAAAGTCATAGATATCCATGAAAGTCCAAACAATTACCATATAAACTAATGAGTCCTGATGGTATGAACTGTGTGAGCATCTACCCAGCTATTAAGCTGTAGCATGTAAGGGATTCTAATAATTACACAGGCAGCATCCACATGAGCACATAATGCACCTCATCTGGCCACTTCAGGGCATAAGCATCCTAATGGTAGGATGCCTAGGGACTTGAGCAGCCACATGGACCCACCTCCCAACTCGCATTCAAATTGCTGGAACTTTCCCACAAAATGGCTTCCTGAGAAATCTCCTTGGAGAATTCCTGCGGCACTTTGGAGAGGTTGGAGCACTCCATCCCTGTGTGAATGCAGAGAGAAGGGAGGGGTCAACTAACCTGGCTGATTTCCACCACGTACTGCCTCTCCAGAACTCTGAAAACAATCAAATTCTAGGGCAATCTCCAGTGCCTCAACACAGCCTCTGTGGAAATATCCCTCCTTCAAGAGGAGTTCTTCACAGCAGCAATCTTTCTAAGGGTGGGAGCCTCAGGGAAGTGAGTGACAGGCTCCCACCCTTGAATGCCTCCCGCCCTGGATCCCAGCTGCAGCCCTCGCCTATGGGTATGTGGCCACATGCTTGCTTCTAATTAATTCACAACCAAATAGGCTGTGTCATCTGTTCTGTAAAATGGGTTCCTCCAAATTGTATTTGATCCCAGCTCTTGGCATTCTTATCCACTGGCCCTTGCAGCTGAGGCTGATGAGAGATGGAGTGCAGGAAGGACCTGAGTTCCGCGAAGGCAGAGCTAGTCCATATAGACTATCCTGAGCTCTTTGAAGGAAAGTAACATTAAAAACTGTGTAAAATATGAACCTAGAAACCTTTCAGGGGTTTAACTCTATATTCTTAATATATTTGCATGTAACTAGAAGTCTTTTTTTTTTTAAGTAAACATAAATGATCCAGTAACTTGTCACGCGGACAGTAACAAAGATGAATGGTGGGTGAAAATGACTCATTCATAAATGGAGCCATCATATGAGTCTCTGACAATGTTGAGCTTTGCATTTTCATGTTTATATCTGCACAGTGTCAGAAACAGAGGAGTACATCTGGTTGGGATCATTAATGTGGAAGTAAAATTTGTCCAGCAGGTTGCGTAATTTTGGCATGCTATAAATCAACTCAGACGTCACATCAAGAGAGATGAAAACAGCCCTTTCCTAAGGTTCAAGCTTCTTCCTGCAGTTAAAAAAAAACACTGTTTAAACTTGGAAAGCAAAAATTGGGGCACAGGGAATAGACTCCTTTTTAGCCAGGGAGGAACCATCTAATAAAAAAAGAATTTCCAGACTGGCATACATAATTGGCAGGATGCCATATTTCTAAACTTTGATATGTTTATCATCTTGATAAAACTAGAATGATGATAACCAATGTAACCATGGACCTTTTTCACACTTATCTGGCATTCATGAACAAGTAGATTGCTGGAATGCTTCATTCACACTTGCATCTCCTGGAGTGTTCCAGAAGAGTTTCTTGCTAACCAGCTGTGGATTGGTTAAAAGCAGTCCACAGGCATACTTGTGGCAGCAGGAATGGTCAGAGGTAGTGTTTCTTCACCACTTCTGGTGCTGAGCTGGAGGCTGGACCTTGCAATTCTAGGGGCTGGAGTCTGAGATGCTAGGATCCAGATTCTGCAATGCCTTCACTTATGGGATACAATGCAGGAGTGGCACAAACATTGCCCAATCACAGAGAGGGGTGAGTGGACCTTCTGACAGAATGACATGTAATCAGGAACAAAGCTGGTGTGTCATGCTCATTGCTTGCACTGGGACAGAGGTGTCCCAGCAGTCAGAATGCAAATGGCCCCCAATTGTGTTGGAAGTGTACCAGCCTGGGACTGCATTGTTTCATTCCAGTAAGGTAAGTATGAATTTATCTAATGTTTTTAAAGCTTTGTTCCATTTTCTTTGGGGAGAAGAAGAAACAGGAAAAGGGGCATTTCATACAATTACTCTGGGCTGAACAGCTCCTTTCATTCTCCCCTCCCAGTCAACATTTTGCATCTTTAAGGCCATGTCTTCACAGCAACCTTATGTCGAATTCAAAACGTTTTCAATCCTTGGAGTCCGCACGGCAGTTTGGCTTAACACGCTTTTCCCGTGTTAAACCACCCCAAAGCGTGGTGAATCTCAATCCTGATTTCAACAGGTCTCACTCCGGATCATGCGCTTGAAACATTTTACATTTTTTACTGTGTGGACAGTACCATTTTAAGGGATGAGAATCCATGTTTAGGGTTTCCTTCTCCCAATAGCTTGCTTCCAAAGACAGTGATTTCAGTGTAAAAATCCACTTAACAGGGATCGCTACACTGTAGCAATGGAACCACTTCACAACTTGATGGTTGGAATAACAATGTTGCAATTTTGTGCAATTCTAGCTCTTTGGAGTTCTGACTTTGGAAAGGGAAAGGGAGCAAAGCAGCTGAATATGAATGTTTAAAGCAAAGGGGCTTTAGTTGCCACTGCTGCTGTGTACCCTGAGCAATGGGGAATCACTGGCTGGTTGCCCGCTGCCATTTTTCCTCCATCCATGGAAGTGGCAGCCACCCAGTCACCCAGTTAGGCTTGGTGAAGGGGTCCCTTATGGGTGGTGCATCAATGCCAGGAGGAAGAGGGCAGGGCAGCCCCGAAAAGCAGCTTTTAAAAAGTAGCCACTTGAGTCCCCCCTTGAGTCATGTACGCCACGTACAATCCTCAGAATCTGGATCAATCACGATTAAGTTAAAAGTAATGGGAACAGGCAAATTCGTGTTTGCATCCGGTTCTATTATTTCGGTTTAGGGAAAGCGAAATAAACTTGCTGTGGGCATTCGCCCTAAGAGTTCCATGCCTAAGTGCTACTCCAGTGGATAAGAGATCTGGAAATGGAAGTTTTCACAAAAAATTGGTGGGGGAAATTTGAAAACGCTTCTAAGGTTATATCTATTTGGGTGTTAAAATGAGTGATTATTTCCTCACTATCTGTGGCAACCCCAACATAGTCTGGTGATATAGGGGTAAAATCCTGCTGTATTCCATTTTGGAAAACCAAACTCTCAAAGTGGACTTTCCTGAAATAGCACTATAACCCACCTGTCTCAAAGCTTGCCTTGTGGGTTCCTTGTTGAAGAAAATGGCTCTGCACAGGCACAGGGCTGAAGCTGGGGAAAAAATCGTCACCACTGAAGTAGCTGCCTCGCACTCACCCATACAGTTGTGGAGACAGACAAGTCATAGTGCTTTCTGCGTGGTTCTACCCTGATGTCAGGAAGAATGGTGAGAGGAAATAGCAAAATGCAAAAAAGTTCTCACATTTTCCTCTTAGTATCTGGAAGCAGCCTAAATTTCCTTATGAAAGAACTGAGGAGTAAAATTAAAATTTTCTAAAAGTGATACTCCTCTTTGGATATTTCAGAAGCACAAACAGCTGCATTAGAATAATGCAACAACTTTGATCAGTTTGCTGTGAACTGGGGAGGAGGAATAATGAGAATGTAAGTAATTCAGATGTTCTTGGATTTTGTAGTTAACTCTTTTTCTCATTATTTGCAAAATGCATTTTCTTAGGCATTTGCATGTTGCAAAAGACATGGTGCCATAGCATAGCAGGGTGTTGTTGCTTAAAAATTGTGGAGGAGGTCAGACCCAATTCTCAGCTTCCTACACTGCTTTTCATACTGAAAAGTTCTGCAGCATAACACATTAAAAAGGGATGTTAGTATGTTACATAAAAAGATGAACTGCACTACATTCTTCTGCATGAGTCTACTATTTGCTTATGGATGCCATAGAAACAGAAACTTATGAAGAGCTAACAGTGTTCTTTAAGACAGCTCCATCACTGTCATCTCTTCTTAACACCAATATGAGCAACGTAATTCCATAAAACAATAGGTTAAAAATAATATGGCTTCCTATCGCTGACAGTATTCAGAGGATTCATCAGTGGAAGAGAAGAATAACAATTTGTTCAGAGCAAACTATGATTCTTGTCATTTTAGTTATACCAGTGGAAACATGCTGCCAACAGAACAGAGGCAAAGCAATGTCTTATTTCTCCAAGCTCATTAAAATGTAGAGCATAGGTCCCTTTCCCTCTGCCCAACAGTTAAAGTCCATTGCTTTACTCATTCTGAAAAGTTGGAGGACTAATTATTTTTTTTTCTGTGTGGGTTCCTTTGTTTAATCTTTTAACATTCCTCACTATTTCAGTTGTACTTCTATTTATAGCACATTTAGTAGTATAGCATTGATGTATATTCATTAAATGTGAGTGGCAGTGACTGAGGCTGCATCCAGACTTCAGTTATTTATTCAGCTATATTTGGATATTCTGGAATAATGCATGAATATTCTGGAATATTTATACTTTATTCTGGAATATCAAATATAGTGAATAAGTAACTGACATCTGAAAGGAGTCCCAAAATAACATGCACTATGAAATATGTCAATATTGGAAATGGGAATCTTAGGAAAGGGAAGAAAACGTAGCTATACCATTGGAAGGACATGACTGTGGGGCTGCCCATCTTCACCATCACCACGGTATCGGGCAGAGGGAGATATGGCGTTGGGAGGCAGAAGAGACAGGTTAGGAGAAGGGGTGTTAGCCATCTTGAGGCTATCACCCCTTCTGTTCTGCCTCCCAGCCAGAAGAATTTGGGGAGGCCTGCCAACCGAAACCCCCACTCTCTGGCAGTGCTGCTCTTGAATGCCAGATCGGCCCGAAATAAAACAACAATCATCTACAATTTAATTATTGAAGAAAGAGCTGATCTGGCATGCATAACTGAGACATGGGCAGATGAACTGGGTGGGCCCTGCCTCACTCAGCTCTGTTCTCCAGGGTACTCAGTACAGCACTGCTCGAGACCAGGGGGAAGGGGAGGAGGTGTCGCTGTGGTCTATTGAACTTCCATCTCTCTCACCAGAAGACCAGTTTGCTCTGTGACAGGGGTTGAGGGCCTGTTTTTTTTGCTAGGCCAGAGAGACAGAGTAGGGATGCTGTTGGTGTACCAATCGCCCCACTGCCCAACATCCTCCCTATCTGAGCTGGCTGAGGTAGTCTCGGATATGGTGGTGGAAGCCCCTGCCACAGTGGTGTTGGGGGATTTCAACATCCATGCTGAGGCTACGCTCAGTGGACCGGTTCAGTTCTTCATGGCCTCCATGACAACCATGGGGCTGTCTCAGATTGTATCTGTCCCGACGCATATGGCAGACCACACCCTAGATCTGGTGTTTGCCTCAGAGCGGACTGGTGAGTATCCGTTGATAGGAGGGTTGACTGTCTACTCGTTGTCATGGACAGATCACTCACTGGTGAGGTTCAGACTCACAACGGCAACTACCCTCTGTGGGGTAATGGGACCTATTGAAATGGTCCGCCCTCGGAGACTTATGGAATCTGGGCGATTCCTGAATGCTCTTGGGGATTTTCCGGTTGACATGTCTGGTGCTCCTGTCGAAGCCCTGGTTTCTCTCTGGAATCAGGAGATGAGCAGGGCTATTGACACGATCGCTCCCAAGTGCCCTCGGCATGCTTGTAGAGCCTGCAGATCTCCTTGGTATTCCATGGAGCTACGGGCCATGAAACAGGTAGGTCGACAGCTAGAGCGCAGGTGGTGTAAATCCGGCAATGACTCTGACCGAACATGGGTTAGAGCACATTATCGTGCCTACTACGTGGCAGTGATGGCAGCGAAAAAGAGTTTTTTCCCCGCCACCATTGCGTCCTCGAGTAGCCGTCCAGCAGAGCTCTTTAGAGTAGTTAAAGGCCTGATAAAACCGAGCTCGAGCAAGTATGAGCCAGGGCCAAGCAACATCTGCTGTGACAAATTTGCAAAGCACTTTGAGGACAAAGTCGCTCAGATTCGTAGGGGATTGGATGTCACAATTGGGCATAGTCCTAACGAGGTGTCCAGAGAACTGTCTGGTCCAGTTAGATTGGATCAGTTTCAATTATTGCGGCCTGAGGATGCAGACAAGCTACTTGCAGGGGTGCGGCCGATGACGTGCTCTCTAGACCCTTGCCCCTCCCGGTTGATAAAAACAAGCCGGCAAGGTATGACTGGGTGGATCCAGGGAGTAGTGAATGCCTCCCTGAGGGATGGGATGGTTCCATCGGCTCTGAAACAAGCTGTGGTGCGCCCGCTCCTGAAGAGGGCCTCCCTGGACCCAGAAGATTTGAACAACTATCACCCGGTGGCAAACATACCTTTCCTTGGCAAGATTCTGGAGAGCGCTGTCACTGCTCAACTACAGGTATGTTTGGATGAAGCTGATTATCTAGATCCATTTCAATCTGGCTTCAGACCCGGTCGTGGCACAGAAACCGTCTTGGTCGCCCTGGTTGATGACCTACTCCGGGAGAGAGACAAAGGGAATGCCACCCTGTTGGTTCTCCTGGACCTTTCAGCAGCTTCTGATACCATTGACCATGGTATCCTTCTGGAAAGGCTGCGGAGCTTAGGAGTGGGAGGCAATGCTTGGCACTGGTTCCGCTCTTATCTCAGCAGCCGATCCCAGATAGTGGCTGTGGGAGATACGGTTTCGACGCCTTGGGAACTCACGTGTGGGGTTCCGCAGGGATCAATCCTATCCCCCATGCTCTTTAACATCTATATGAAGCCGCTGGGAGAGGTCATTAGGAGTTTTGGAGTGAAGTGTCATCAATATGCTGATGATACCCAACTCTATCTCTCTGTTCCATCTGAATCAGGAGAGGCGGTAGAAGTGCTTGACAGGTGTCTGGAGGCAACAATGGGCTGGATGAGGGCCAATAAATTGAAGCTGAATCCAGACAAGACAGAGGTGCTGTGTATTACAGGGTCTCGGATCAGCGTAGTTGGGAGATACCCTGTCCTTGATGGGGTGGCTATGCCCTGGAAGGGACAGGTGCGTAATTTGGGGGTACTCCTGGACTCTGCGCTAACACTTGAAGCTCAGGTGGAGGCCGTGGCCAGGAGTGCCTACTCCCAACTACGGCTTGTACGTCAGCTTAAGCCATTCCTGGATAGAGACGACCTGGCCACAGTTATCCACGCTCTGGTAACCTCTAGTTTGGACTATTGCAACGCGCTCTACATGGGGCTACCCTTGAAGACGGTCCGGAAGTTGCAGTTAGTGCAAAATGCAGCGGCCAGGGTGCTGACTGGAACAACTAGCTGGACACATACAGTGCCTGACAAAAGTTCTGTCGCTTATCCATGTTGTTGAAACCAAAGCCTATAACCTGACTTAATTTTCATCCATTGGTTTTAAAAATGACTCATATGAAAGCTGAAACCCTCCCAAATGAGGTTTTTAAAAAGAAAATAAATTTGCTTCACTGCTGAAATATTGATCATTTAATGAACACAGAAAGGTCAGATTTTGGCTAGACAAAAGTTTTGTCGCCTTGTCATATAATGCACCTAATCCTAGTTTACAGCGTCACCTGTGCTCACTAATTGATCAGATAATTAGTGGGTGTGTATAAAAAGAACTCCAGCACTCCAGACCTTCACTTGAACTGCAACTTGACCTCTGACAACATGCCAAAAATCCACCGTGCGACCAAAGCCTTGATTATCAGGAGACTGAAGACCAGATCCTCTGCAGAGGTGGCTGGCACCTTTAATGTGTCTCAGCATCAAGTACAAAGAATTACAAAAAGATATGAAGAGACTGGAGATGTTTTTGACAAGCCCAGGTCTGGCAGACCCCGCAAGATGACTGCTCAGGAGGAACGTTTGTTGGTTTGAAAATCAAAAGCCAGCCCTTCTTCCACTGCAGCAGAGCTCCAACAGGCCTGGTCACCTCAAGTCCTTGTGTCAACTAGAACAGTTTGTAGGATTCTGTCTCGAAATGGCCTCCATGGTCGAATCAGTGCCCAGAAGCCAGCACTAAACAAAAGGCAATTAAAAAACCGTGTGGTATTTGCCAAGGCCCACAGCCTACTAAACGGATGGATGCTGGAAAAGTGGCAGAAGGTGGATTTCTCAGATGAATCTTCAGTTGAATTACACCACAGGCGCCCTCTTAGACCCCGTAAGAAACCGGCCCCTTGGTATACTTTGGAACTGAGGGAGTTGAAACAGGGCCTAAGACGGCTAGAGAGAACATGGAGGGCCACTCAAAGCGAGGCTTCAAAATCAGCCTACAAGACTTCTATGCAAGCCTATGAGAAAGCAGTGAAGACAACAAAGAAAAAGTTTTATTCGACCAAGATTCAATTAGCTCAGTCACGTCCAGCACAATTATTTAGCTTAATCAGACAATTAACGAACCCAAGCGAGAGGAAGAAGGGAGATGAATTGGCTCTGAGCTGTGACACCTTTGCGACTTGCTTCTCTGATAAGATCGAGAAGCTTCGCAATGACTTACCAACTACAGTTGATACAATAAGTGAATTGGAGGCTCTCCCTCGCCCGACCCCGGGTCCAATATTAGACAAATTTAGCCCACTTTCCCAAACATCAGTGGAGAGAATCCTTGCAGCTTCTAGACCAACAACTTGCCCCCTCGACCCCTGCCCGTCTTGGTTGGTCAAGCAGTGTGGGCCCTCTCTGGCAACCCAATTGAAGGACATAATTAATAGCTCCCTTGAGCAAGGAATCTTCCCAGCTGGGTTGAAGGAAGCAGTGGTTCGTCCCTTGCTAAAACGTCCTGGCTTGGATCCTGCCGACCCCGCCAACTACCGCCCAGTATCGAATTTGCCGTTCCTGGGCAAGGTACTTGAGAGGGCAGTGGCAGAGCAGCTGCAGAAATTCATTGAAGAAGCAGGTATCTTGGACCCTTTTCAATCTGGTTTCAGATCTGGACATGGGACTGAGACAGCCCTCCTAGCCATGACTGATGATCTCCGGAGACAGTTCGACAGACGCGGATCAGCGCTGCTGATTCTTCTAGATCTAACAGCAGCGTTTGATGTAGTCGACCACGACCTTTTGGTCCACCGTCTCTGGGAAGCTGGAATACAGGACACAGCCTTATCGTGGCTGGCCTCGTTCCTCCTGCTCCGGGGGCAGCAAGTAGTGGTGGGAGAGGGCAGGTCCCAGAGGCTCCCACTAAAATGTGGGGTGCCCCAGGGAGCCCTGCTGTCCCCACTGCTATTTAACATCTTTATGCGTCCCCTCGGCCCTCTGATTCGGAGCTTTGGGCTAAGTTGCCATCAATATGCTGATGATACCCAGCTCCTACTGTTTATGGAGGGGGAGCCGCCTTCTGCCCCACCAGCACTGGCCAGTTGCCTGGAGGCTGTTTTAAATTGGCTGAAGAGCAGTCGATTGAAATTGAACCCGGCAAAGACAGAAGTCATGTGGCTGGGTCGGGGAGGGGGTGGGGGCAATTTCGGCCTGCCATCTTTGGAGGGGGAAGTTCTTCGAATATCCCCCTCTGTGCGAAGTCTGGGTGTGTACCTGGACCCGGCGTTGAATATGGGGATCCAGGTTGCACACACAGCCCGCATGGCCTTTATCCACCTGAGACGGGCCAGACAGTTGGCCCCCTATCTATCCAGATCTGACCTAGCCACAGTGATCCATGTGACGGTCACCTCCAGGTTAGATTACTGCAATGCCCTCTATGCGGGCCTACCCCTGAATGTGATCCAGAAACTGAAACTGGTTCAGAATGCAGCTGCCCGCCTCCTAGAGAGATCCAGGAGAGATGTCCACATAACACCTGTTTTGCGACGGCTGCACTGGTTGCCGGTAGAGTACCGGATCCAATTCAAGGTTCTGGTGCTAACTTTTAGAGCTGTACATGGCCTTGGTCCCACATATCTTCGGGATCGTCTTCCTATATACATCCCTGGGAGAGTCCTGAGATCAGCCAGCCAAATAAAGCTGGCCACTCCCAATCCAAGGGAGATACATCTTGTTCAAACTAGAACCATGGCCTTTTCTTGTGTAGCCCCAACCCTGTGGAACACTCTCCCACAGGAAGTCAGGGCCTCTCCATCTTTGATGATGTTTAGGAGAGCCTGTAAGACCTGGCTGTTTGGGAAGGCCTTTGGTCAGGGTGGTTAATAGGCAAAATCGCAGTCAGTTGGATTGGGGTGGTCTTCGAAGGTTCCTATGCCCCGGTCAAATGACCCTTGAATTAGGGGAACTTTTTGTTAAATTGATATCGTCTGTTGTAATGTTTTTAAAGCACTAGAATGAAGTGTGTATTTTTAACCTTGTTAGCCGCTCAGAGTCCACCAAGGTGGAGATGGTGCGGGATAAAAGTTAAATAAATAAATAATAAAATAATAATAATAATAAATACTGCAGGAGACCTACTGGAGCCCGTATGGATCCAAGATATACCCAGAAAACAGTTAAGTTTGGTGGTGGAAAGATCATGGTCTGGGGTTACATTCAGTTTAGGGGTGTGCGAAACATTTGCAAGGTGGAAGGCAATATCAATAGCCTAAAATATCAAGACGTATTAGCTACCTCTTACATTCCCAATCATAAAAGGGGTCAAATTTTGCAGCAGGATGGCGCTCCATCTCATATATCCATCTCTACATCAAAGTTTCTCAAGGCAAAGAAGATCAAGGTGCTTCAGGACTGGCCAGCCCAGTCACCAGATATGAACATCATTGAGCGTGTTTGGGGTAGGATGAAAGAGGAAGCTTGGAACACAAAACCAAAGAATCTTGATGAACTCTGGGAGGCATGTAAAACTGCATTCTTTACTATTCCTGATGACTTCATCAATAAATTGTATGAATCATTGCCGAAACGCATGGATGCAGTCCTTCAGGCTCATGGAAGTCACACAAAATATTAAATATGGCTCTAATAGCACCACAACTTCATTCACCAATGTTATGAAACATATCTTTGTATTTGAAGTGAATTATCTGTTTGATTTTCACATTACTTTTTGTGGGCGACAAAACTTTTGTCTAGCCAAAATCTGACCTTTCTGTGTTCATTAAATGATCAATATTTCAGCAGTGAAGCAAATTTATTTTCTTTTTAAAAACCTCATTTGGGAGGGTTTCAGCTTTCATATGAGTCATTTTTAAAACCAATGGATGAATTTTAAGTCAGGTTATAGGCTTTGGTTTCAACAACATGGATAAGCGACAGAACTTTTGTCAGGCACTGTATTACGCCAGTTTTAAAAGAATTGCACTGGCTGCCAATTCGCTACCGGGCCCAATTCAAGGTGCTAATTCTGACCTATAAGGCCCTAAATGACTTGGGCCCCAGATATCTAAAGGAACGCCTTCTCCCATACTGTCCTGCCCGTGCCTTAAGATCTGAAGAAGATGCCCTCCTGGTTGTTCCACCACCTTCCATAGTGAGGTTGGTGGGCACCCGGGGGAGAGCATTTTCAGTGGCAGCCCCTAGATTGTGGAATAGTCTTCCCTCCTGGGTGCGCCATGCCCCTTCCCTGTTGTCATTTAGGAGGGCTGTAAAGGCATATCTTTTTGCCTTAGCCTTTGGCCAAGGTTGACTCATTCCTTCCTTGGTCACAGTTTTAGTAATAGACCCCTAGATGTAGGGCTTATATTAGAACTTTTAATTGTATACCATAGCTTAATCTGTGCCCTGTTTTTAATACCTTGTTTTAATTATTCAATTTTAATATGTTTACCTGTGTCTTGTTTTTAATATGTTTTTAATTGCTATTAATTTGTTGTTACCCGCCCAGAGACCTTCAGGTATGGGGCGGGATAGAAATGGAAATAAATAAATAAATAAATAAATAAAATCTGGATCTATTCTAACACTTCCCCACAAGTGGAGTCCAGTATTAGTTCTTCCATATATTCTAGGTCATTTCTTCTCTTTCATGTCCTAGCCCAGGCCAGCTGCTGGACTGTTCCTACTGTTCCAAAACAAGCTGTCCACATCTGAGCAGCTGTTCTGGGACTACCACCACCCTGGTCCTGAAGATTGTGCAATTCTTGGGACCAGCTTCTGCATTCTCCAATGACTAGAAACTAAAGTTCCTAGCCACAGAGCCCCTGGAGGATCTATTTCCATGCCATAATTTTGTGCACTGCCAAAATGGGTCCCCCTGCTAAACTGGCCTACCTTGACCTGTGTATTCATGAGTAAACCTTTTTAAAAAGAAAAATATATATCACTGCCCCAACCTAAGCAGCCATTGTGGAATACCTAGATTTGACTACACTCCATCCAACATGGATAGAGCATGCTAACAGGAGGCATGAACTCTCTAATCCGCAGCAGAGTGTGAAAGAGAGAGATCCAAAAGTGGATCATGCACTGTACTAGGATACCAATAAGTATGGAAAGGATCCTGGAGACCAAATCCCTAAATCATTTCCCACATTTTCCTAAGTCCTATAAAGGCAAACCATATATTTCTTTAGTTATATCCTGCTATGGGCTTCCATATGCAACTGTATGTCACTATATGAAGAGGCTGCTGGAGTAAATGGGGCACTGGTCCTATCCAGAAGGACATTTATGATGTTCATCAGTAGTCCTGGCCATCATTCATCTGGGAACCTCTAGAATCTATGACATCAATGCCCCATTTTCAAGAAGCAAAAACAGTCTGGGTGCCTACTTAGTTTAGTTCTGATATAATATTCTATTTTAGTGTTTTTAGTTGTACTTTTATGGTGTTGTAACTATTTGATTTTTTGCAAGACAACAATGAGTCCAAAAGAAAAAGCAAAGAAATTCAGAAGTTACTAATTGTTTTACAGCCTTTGCCCAGCCAATGCATCTTCTTCCACACTCATCTGCAGTTGTTGTTTTTTTAAAACCACCCTCAAATAAGTGCAGTCTGAGAAGGTCAAAAGCAAGAATTTACCACTGACAGCATCCGGGCACACAAGAACAATATATGTCATATCTATCAAACTTTATAAACTATTTGACACATTAGTACAATAATAAAAGAGAAAGGATCTATGACTTCATTAACCAGAATATGTTGCAGATAATTTCTCATTCCTTAAGTTTATCACACACTGCTAGACTACACTGTGCAGCACAGCTGCTGCTTTTATTGTTTTGTTCTGAATGTCCTCCTTTGATTGCAGGCATCCTCCATTGGTTCTCTTCCATCTTCCCCAGACCTCTTCTTCAAAGCCAAGCTCATGCCGGTCAGTTCCCATTGTTCATCCAGGTTTCATATTAAGGCCCTGGAAGGGATTTCTCTTTTTTGTAATGACAAACCTTGGAAACATCCTAGCTATTACCAAGGAAGCAGCTTTCGAACTCTTCTTCACAAACAAAAAAACTGATTTAGGCCTTTTTTGCACAGGGCTTTGGTCCTGATCAGAAGCCTCCATGGCAGTCTTCTAAGCCACAAAGATATGTGTGATGTATAAGTCCACATACTTTATTTTCATTAGACAGGGTGTAATGACAATCAGGGAGGCCCTGATCAGAAATACTGGTAGACATGATTAAATGCTGTAGCATACCACTGAATGCATACCTGCCCCAGTCACACCTAGATGAGATAGGACATCCTATTCATAATTTGAGATGAGGTTGTATCACCCCTTTCCTGCATCGAATCTACCTCCTTTCTTATTGGATGCTGTTCTGTCACTCAAGTGGAGGCAAGGGTATGTGTCTCCAGTTCTTTTTTAAGCCTGCTCCACCACTTCCATGCCCCCCTTCCTTTTTTATATGTGGTTAATTTTTTTAAAAAATAAATTTGTGGAGAAATGCTAGATAGAAAGAGGAATCATACACAGAAGCTCAGAAAGTGCCTTTGGGTGGCCCAGGTGGAGAAGGAAAGAAAGGGAGGTGCCTTCATGAACTCGGCGTGTGCCACCCTCCCCTAGACACTGGCCAAAAGGAAAGACTAGACTCCACCCATCACAGCATAGTTCAGCCTCCTTTAGCTGCCCCCCTCCCCCCACTCACACTGTGGAAGAGAAAACAGCCTGTGATGCCAGGACTGGTTGAGTAGGGGTGTGCATGGAGCCATTTTTTCCACATTCTATTCAAGGATGTGTGGGTTCTTGGAAGTTCTGAATGATGTAGCCAGTTCTGAATCTCTTCCCTTACATCCCTTACATTTCCCATAAGATTTCCATAAATGCATGAGGGTTTCAGAACTTAAACTGCATTCTCTGAACCTTACAAAGGGGATGGGAAAGGAGAACATGCAAAAAAACAAAACAAAAACAGAACAAGCATACTGGCATTCCTGATCTACATGCCCCATATAGAAACACCTCAGGTGGATTTTCCTTTAAATGAGAAAGAAATTGAGATAATTAAGTTTAGTGTTCAAAACGTGTAAACTTCTTCACAAAGGGATGTGCAAAATTACATTCAAATTCACAAATCTGTTCAAATTTTTCAAATTTGCAGGCATTTGCATCAAATAAAAAACCCAAAAATGTTTGAACACCCAAAAATTCAGTCAAAGCAAACAAAGTTCCTGCTTGTGAAAATGAATGTTTCAATTGAAAATTCATATTTTGTTCTGGCTTTGGTGATTAAAAAGAACTTTTTTAATGGAGAAAAGGTCATGAAAGCATTTGTTAAAACACATGAATGCAAAAATCTGATTTTTCAATTTCATGAGTTGATGACAAAACAAAATTTTGCAGGTCAGCTCAATAACAAACCAAATTTGATTTTTTTCTCATTCTTCAATTTTTTTAAAAATCCCCAAAACATAATAGCAACAATACAGTTTTTGTAGCACCTGCTTTACTAATGATTATATAAATATTGCTCAGGTGGAAATAAAAATGCAGTCTTACAAGGTTGCAGCTTTAACATCCTGTATCATGTTACCAGATGCACACAGTCTGTTTCTGTTAATTCTCTGCTCTCTACCTCCAATCTCTGCTGCCCAATGCAAATCTGCATTTTCTCACACCTGATCTAGCAACTCTTTATCTTTGACGTCACCTCTGAAGGTGAATTGCACAGTAAGAGAATATTAAAATGATCACCTCCCTTGGGGTAAGAAACATTTTATAAGCTACCAAAGATCTTACATATTACTTTTTTTTTCCTGTTCAAAGTAGTGGACCCTTTTCTGCTTTTTCTTTCAACCTATAAATTTTCTAGTGTGATGCTGGTGAATACTCAACAAAGCTAACCATGCTTGAAGAAAGCCAAGGGGTTTATTAAACAGCAGGTTAACACAACAACATTGGTGCCTTCTAGACTAGCGGGGAAAAATCCACAGTTAGTAGAAAAATCGCAGCTTACCTAGCTGAGAAGCAAAGACTTGTTGTCCCCACCCAAAATGCAGGTCTGTAGTTTCTTCCTCAGCAGCTGTGAGACTTCCGTGGTGTGTGTATGGTGAGGTGTGTGTCACATAGGATGGAGCAGTCAGTGGGAGCTACTTGCTGTTCTTGCAGTCATGACCGGACTGGTGGGAAATTTTGAATTTACTTGATACTACGGAGTGACCGCTCATCATTCTGCAGTAGGTAAATTCAAAGTAGCCGTGACATAATGCACCGCTGCTACCAAGTATCGGACATCAGGTGTGATGCCACGCCCCGACTGCACATAAACCAGACCATAAACCAGAAAAAGTGGTTGAAAATAAACAAACCAAACTACCGTGCGATTTCCAACTTCAGACTGATTGAACACTGGAACATAAGCCAGATATCACAATCATGGTGAAAGACAAAGTTTTTATCATTGACATTGCTATTCCAGGTGACAGCAGAATTGATGAAAAACAGAAAAACTTACCAGATATGAAGACCTGAAAATCGAACTGCAGCGACTCTGGCATAAACCAGCAAAGGTGGTCCCAGTGGTTCTCGGCACACTGGGGGCAGTGCCAAAAGTTCTTAATGGGCATTTGAAAAGTGTTGGCATCAACAAAATATCCATCTGCCAGCTACAGAAAGCCACTTTGCTGGGATCTGCTAATATCATTCGCCAATACATCACTCAGTCCTAGGTGCTTGGGAAGGGCCCGACTAGTGATAACCGTTACCAAAACCAGTATAAATATCTTTGCTGTGTGTTACTGTTGTTTAATGTCAACAATAACAATAACAATAAAATAGACTTCCAGAACTGCTGATGCCCTAAACAGTAGCTCCTCCTAATCATACAGATAAAAGGCTTCCTTCCTTCCAGTCCTGCTCTATTAGTTTTGTTGTGGAATTCCATTATTCAGCAACCTTTAAGTGAAAAGGTCTTGCTTTAGAGTAATCATTTACATCCAAACAACCAGCTACATCCAGCAAGTCAGTCATGACCAGAGTCGGGGGGGGGGGGGATAAAAAATACACAATCCCTGGTGTTGCATTATTTTTGAAAAAGAGTAGTAAAGTTTGTCTCATTCCTCATCATCTTGATATGTTTAGGGCAAAATAATCCAAGATGGTGTTAAGGCTTAAGGTGCGCAAAATGTTTCAAAGTCAAAACATTCCAGCTCGAAATGGCTTGTCTTGAGTGTTGTGAACTTCTCACTTTGTGCTTATAAGCCACTTGCCTTTGCTTTATTTTGAGACTTCATACTATTTACAGGAAGTTATCATAGAGAAAATATCGCAGAGAAGACATTTTCAAATCCAAGATGTTAAACTATCCCCCCGTCCCCATGGTAAGGATACTGCAAAGCAGACATGAGTTCGCCTCGTGAGAGTCCCCATGTAAAGCCCTAATTCGGGCTACATGAGGGGAAAAATCCCCAAAAGCAAAAAACCAAAAAACCTTTTATAACTGTTCTCACCCTGAATTATGGGGCAAGAACGGGTTATGCTGGGGGCACGGGGGCACTCCCGGGTTACAACTGCAGCATTAGCGGGCGGGGCTTCACTGTCCCCACCATTAATGCTGCAATTGCAACTGTCCCCCCTTACATGAGCACTTGATTGCCCAGGTAAGGGCTTGATTTAACCCAAATGAATGCCTGACAGCTGCCCTGCAGTCAGCTGAGCAACTGTCAGGTGGGTATAGGAGCTGTCATGCGCACAAGCAGAGCTCTGCTAAAATGCCACATCTGTTTTCATCATCTTACCGGAGCTCTCTTCGTGGTCTTGACAGCCCCTATACCCACCTAACCTGGGTGATTAAGTGCTCAGGCAAGGGGTGGTGGTGGAGAAAACTGCGGCACCCAATGCAGGGATTTACCGTGGTTTTCATGGTGATGGGTGGGTTCACCTTGAACCTGTCCTGTCCTCCATTGCCATGGGGACTTCTTAATGTGAATTAAGATTCGCATTAAGGCTGCCACGAATCCACCATGAGGCAGCGGCAGCCCCATGGGGATGCACTCATTGTCTCTCTCCCCCAACCCTCTCTCTTTACAGAATATTTGAATAATAATTACTTAAGCATATTTGCTCGCAGGTCTCACCCAGAGGATAAATGAAAATATTAACTTTAATGAATGGACCAAAATATATCCAAATATGGTTTGGAAAAAATGCCTGGAAGCATCAGGCGAGCTGCCAAGTCAATTGCTGAATGATTCTAGATTGTCATCCAGCTGAGTCATCCATTCTGGTTCAGCTTTCCGTTCTGTTCACACTTTGGAAGTCCTTCCCCTCATTCCTCATTCTATAAACCCTCTTTATGCACCTGCACATGGGTGTATATGCACACACAAAAACACATAAGTCAAATATTGATACCAGTACAAGTGAGTGATATGCTGGAACTGCCTCAAATTTCTTACCAAAAATTCATTTGTAATGTTCTTGTCTTCCCTCTGCAAATTATACCAGTTTTCAAAAACCTTACACAATGGACCATCTATAATGTGTTCCAATTAAACCAGTCAAATATACTGTATGGCTGCCTTCAGACAGCTGGAGGAACAAGTGACGGTTTGACTTCATCTCACAATTGCCTCTCATCATCCCCAGCAACACTATGTGACAAGCACAAGCCTAACCTGTCAGGATACTTACGATGGCGAGGTGGCTAATCCCAAGTATTTTGACAGTATGAAATATGAAGTGTGCATGCGCCAGTCCCCACACATGTACGATGGACATGTTTTTGCCCTGGTTTTGGCCATACACATGTGCAACAGGCATTTTCTCAAGAAGAATCCCTCAAGCAAATTTCCAGATAAGTAAGGTCATATCACTATTTGGGAACACCTGGGTGAGAGGTGATTTTCCCAGAATAGGGATATCATGGTATTTCACAACTATATTGTTGGGCTATGTGTGACAATCCCAGCATAGCCCTGAGATAATCTCACAGTCTGAGAACTGTCTATCTCTCCCTAGAACAATATGGTCTACCCTCTTCTAACAAAAAGATGAAAAGAAAACGAGAGAGAGGTTAGAAGGGAAGAATAACTAGATAAACTAGGATTGTGGTACTTAGATTACAGAACTTTCCCTCAGTTTCAAATCCATTTTTTACAATTATTATTTCTAGACCGATTTTAGAAACAAGTGACAGGAGGGAAAGTTCTGTAATCTAAGTACCACAATAATATAGAAATAATAATTGTAAAAAATGGATTTGAAACTCAAAATTGTATAATTTTGAGCTTCAAATCCATTTTTTACAATTATTATTTCTAGACCGACTTCTGTGTGGTATAACATTCTATTTTTGTTCCCTACAAATATTTTGAGGGCAAAAAGTCACTATGAAGTGATTCCTTTTCTTTTCATTACACATGATTTTTAAAAAACAACAACACTGTAATTGCTATATATAAACATCATAGAAAATGTTATCTTTTCAACGTTCAGAAGTCCATCTTATCACATTAATAATGAAATACAAGGGTGACTAGAGAGTGTTTCTATCACATGTAGTTATACATGTTGCACCCTATATTTGTTCTGGAAATCAGAGGAAATGACTTTCTGGTTGGTGAGATAAAAAGCTTTCAGGATGCTTCTATGGCATTATGCACATGCAAATGCAGATGGCATATGCCACTTTTTCCCCTGAGAGTGAACTTTACTGCAGTGGTAGGGGAGAAAAAAGAAAAATGAGCATTATAACCAAAGCATACACCTGGCTTAAATAAAACAAGGTGTTGCTTCAAAATGCACAGCTAGTTTCAGGGATTTTTAAAAAGCCCAAAGTGCAAGTTTGGTAAAGGAGAAAAACTGGCAGATGACATGCGATAAAGGACTTGGAGGCAGGGCAAGCAATGCCTTTTCAAAGGCAACACACACACACACACAACCCAGAACCAAAGGAGGAGTCAGAAGGAAGAATGCATACACATGATTCTGACACATGATACGGCACCTGAGTGGTGCAGACAACAATCTCAACATTTTAGTGCATTCATTCTTTGGTAGTTCTTATGCGGGCTCCCTCTATGTGGTATACATGGTTCTTTAGGACACAGTGAGAAAATGGTGGATTATCCCAAATATATGCTTTGTCAGAGCTACATATGATTGCAGTTTCAGTGTGTTTTAGCTAGTGGTAGAAGATCTGCTTTGCATGCAGAAGACCAAAGTCCAGCTCCCTTCATCTACAAGTAGAGTTATGTAAGACCAATGCTTAAAAACCTAGGGAGTCAGTTCGTGTAGACAATACTGTGTGAGACAGAGCAATATGTAATGTTTAGGTCCCCACAAATGTTTATTGTTATCTTTTCTCTCTTGTGTATAAATAAAACATTTTACTCATAGGACCACTAGCCCCAGTGATGAAGCCTTGGCAGGTAAAAGATGAGAAGACTAGCCTGCGTACATGGCGGGAGATGGAGAACAGGGTCCTTTCTGCACTTACCTCAGTTAATCTATATTAGCTAGATATGCATTAGCTAGATCTGGATTAACCACAGGCAGAGGCATCTGCATTGAGTGGGTTTTGCTCACAGGAATTCAGGAGTGCACAAAGGATGTGTTCAGAAAGGATCTGCACAAAAGGGGCGCTTCAAAGAGACCGTGTGGCCCTTGTATTCCAAGCCTTCTCTAATCTACAGTACATTTCCTAGTGCAGAATGTTCATGAATGGGTAGATTGGTGTGTGAACAATTCTACATTGAAATATTCTATATGGTGCCTTAGAAGTGCTTTTCTTTCTTTTTTCTTTTTTTCTGTGTCTGATTACAGCCACAGTCTGCAGAAAGGTTACAGGGTCATAAAATAAACCTGGTTCCGTCCACCAGATCCAGCATGCACTACGTCTGGATGCCATGCAGATAGGACTGAAGAGTTGTCTGACTCCAAAGGTATTATGGGAGGGGAAGTGTCTTATGGCAACATTTTCTTCATGCTTACGCAAAAGTTAACACCGCAGGGATCAGTAGGGTTTATCCTTAATAAATATGTTTATCATTGTAGCCTACGTTTTGTTTCCGTCCTCAAAAGCGCATGAGAAAATGTTTATCTTATTATGCAGCAGAAAGGTTTTTATGTGGTTCCAAATATAAATGTTTAAAACTTCCTTCACCCCAACTTAAAAAATGTCCTGAAGTTTACTTTTTGCTTATGATTTTCAACATCAATGCAAGTTTAAATCAATGAAACACAATTAAATAGTTAAGTGATCGAGGGAAACAGTGATAAGATAATCAATTTCCAGGAACTGTCATTTTCAGCAGTAACTTTTAAAGCCTTCACAACATTCTTTCAAGAAAAAAAAATCTACATTTTAAACAAGCAAACTATTCTTGACTTTATTTCTTATTGATCCCAAAAAGTTCTTCCTTACAAATCAGACACCTGGTGACATCTTTATTTTAAATATTTGTGGGGAAAAAAATCATTTTCTAATCTAATGAGGAGAGCGATAAAAACCTTGAACCTCTAGGCTGCATTCCAACAAAACAAGGATAATCCGACATCTCCACAAATGAACACCCAGTACCTTTATAACATGGACTCATAACGGACTTGTTTGTTCCCACTCTTCATTCTTCCCATGCTTGGCATGGAGGAACCCCCCATTTTCTTTCCTTCCCTCACCAAACAGACAGCAATTGGACACCAGCCTACCCTTCAAACTGTGACTTCATTGGGGCGGGATATTCAAAAGGGGGTGGAATGACAGATGAAATCAATATTCATATGGTGGTGAATGAAAGGATGTCAAAAAGATCCACAAAAAGATCTGAATCCAAGTATTAATAATATGTTTTACTCAATAGAGTGGATTTTTTTTTAAAAAAAAGAACATATAAAGTAAAATTATTAATACTTGGATTCAGATCTTCTTACACTTTGATATTGTATTCTAATAGATCTATGAATTGAGACTTGTTTGTATCTTGTATGGGAAATGAAAGGAAACATTTGTTTCTCTTATTCATTAACAAGGGAAAAGGGAGCATACATTGTCCTTTTACTTGCATGGATGCAACACAAAGGAAATGGAGGATACGTTGAACCAGCTTGGTCTAGGGAGCAGGACCCTTATCTGGGAATACCAGGTTTGATTCTGCACTCAACAAAGCCAGTTGGGTGACCTTGAGCTAGTCACAGCTCGCTCCTGAGCTCTCACAAACCCATCTACCTCACAGGGTGTTCTGTTGTGAGGAGAATAGAAAGCTTTGTCAGCCACCTTGAGTTGCAGGGACTTCTTCCATGTCTTCCCTCTTATTCTTTCAGCCTTGCCCAATAATGACATTCTCAGCCTCCTGAGTTCAATGCTTACAATTGGATAAGAGGAAACAGGGAGAACACCCCCCAAAGTATGGTTCCATTCCAAAAAAAAGACTACTTCTTCATTCCCACTTTGCAAAATAAAACAGGCTAATGCTCTAACCTGGACTGAGAGGTCATGTAATCCACATATAGTTTAGTTCACTTTCAGAGACTTTAGTCTACAAAAGGCATGGAATCTTTAAAAACTGCCAGAATGATTAGTGTGTCAGAGCATAGCCTTTGTTTGTTTGTTTCTTAATACTGTATGCTGGGGGGGGGGGGATAACCTATCCTCTCCCCCCCACACACACACCCCCTAGAAAGGAAAAACATCAGCAGAATAATCATCACAGGGCGCATCTACATGCCGAAAATACTCTGGAATTAAGCTTGTTTTGCCTTGGAGCATCTCCATGCACAGCTTTACTCCGGGCTACATCAGGCGCAAAGGAGGAAAATCCATGGCAGTAACACACACACCCCTTCAAACAGTACTACATCTGACGTTGAGGGAAACCACAAGCAAAACTCAGCCAGCCAGCCTACCAAGAGTTAAAAGCATAACCAATACTTGTAACACAGTTACAAGCATAACTAAAAGCAAATTGCTCCCTGCAGCCTGTCAGCCAGCCAGCTGTCACATCCAGCCTCCCTCCATTCTGTTTAAGCACACAGACCACAGATCTCTTTCTTCTTAAAACAGATGTTTCCCCCTCCATTGTTAAGCTAATTAGCATCACTTTCCCCTGATAACAAGCACAGAATTTATCTCCCCCTCCCAATAATGTAAAAGAGAGAGTTCACGGGACAGCTTCTGCACACAGGCAGCTTCAGGGAGTTGAGCTGCTTTCAGTTTTTGCATTAGTTATGGAGAGAGCTAGCTGCTTTCAGTTATGCTTTTAACTCTTTGCAGCCAAGTAAAGGGATGATCTGTGTTGTGTTGTGGAGGTTCAATTGAGGGTTTTGCCTGTCATCGCTGCAGTGGGTGGGTGGGGTGGGGGGAGAAAAAGATGCAGGCTCACAAAAAGCAGCTTTTATGGGGACAGGAAAGTACGTTTTAAATCTGGGTTGCCCCAACCTACATAGGGATGCTTTATTTCAAATTACAACGTGCATTTTTAAAATCCGATGCAAGAGAGGAGCAAAAAGAGATCATAGAGACATGCCCACAATTTACAACTGAAATACTCCAATAAAATGCAATCAGGCAGATTAGAAAATTGAAATGATTATTTGACATATCTGTCTCCTACCCAAGATGCTTCCTAAGACTTTAAGGATCAAAAGAAGGGCCAAATTCTCACATTTACTCAGGATAATTGACAACACGCAAATAGCCCGCTGGCTCATTGGTCTAACATAACTAATGTTTTCTACAGTTATGACTACTGTAATATTTCCCTTGGCCATTTTTATTGAATCCAGGCATGTGATTTGATTTCCCAATATGATTTGTATACATTTTTACTTATTCTTTGTCTATTTACAAAAATCAGTTTTTAAAAGCAAAACCCAGAGTTAAACCATTTTGTTTACTCCATACGCAAATATTGTAATTGACTATAAATGAAAATTATTTTCTTCTGAGGCAAGGAAAATATGTCAGGAGACAACCATTTCTAACCTATAAATTACACATTAGTCTCCTAGGGCCTTTCTGCACTTACTTCTTCTGGTTTGGAATAATAGGACAGTAGCACATGTCCTTTATGTCCTGGGCCTTGTTCTGGATTATATCCCAGTGTAGAGACCTACCATAGGCATGTTTGTGCAGACTACAGCAGGCCCCAGGTGAGGCCCACCGGAGCCGAATATTTCCACATTCTATTCACCTCAAATAGCATGTGGAAATTGGCTCAGTGCACACCCCTACCAGGGACACTGGGGTGGAGTGCAAAAGAATCATGTGCTAAGGAGGTTGTGAAGGAACAAGGTAAGGGGGAAGCATGTAAAAACAAGCAAGAGATACTATCAGAAGGAAATGTTGCTCGAATCTTAAACATTAGGGAGATCGACATATGATCCCAAGAGTACTATGTACTGAAAGCCTATTCACTTTTACATCATTAGAACAGGTATATAACTACCTAGGTAAATTCCCATACCCAGTTGAGGCCCCAGAATACTGCATCCATACACCTGAGACACCCATGAATATAGAAGTGCTCCTCCAAGGGTGTCCTTGCCATAGGCCAGGATAAAGAATTCTGAGAGCACCCAGGCACTTGAACAGCTGTATAGACACATAGTGGCTGCTTGAGCAACTAACTTTACTAACTCTGTGCAGGCATCGTGCCAAAATTCTGGAACTATTTTGGCACGACTGGGAAATCATCTCTATGAAGCTGAGGACTGCATGTGAGGGCGTGAAGAGTGGTACGCGAAGTCATCAAGCACCCACCTGGGGCAGGAGCAAGTCCTCTGGCATTAGGGCACCTGCTTCTTTTGTCATCTGTACCATGGGACCTTCTAATCATTTTTCATTTATGCATTTATCCAGCTAATGTGTCTACAGTACAGACTAACTCTACACTTTCTGTTCCAAACTGATCTGAACTGTAGGCGTCATGTTAAATGAAGTGACATGCCATCTACTTTTACAAGTAGCTCTTTATCTTCTGTTAAGTAGTTTTTATTTTTAAAAAACTTGCAGGATCCTTTATGAATTACATCAGCCATGCTTATATAACACAGCATTTGTGTTTAACAGTTTATGAGAAAGGACTGCTCTGATGCGAAGGGGCAGGTACAGAATCATCCCAAAGGGTCTATGAAAAGTCTCTGGGGACATATTAGGCACTGTGTCCAACTTTGGTATTGGTCATGGGCTGTTGATAGCCTTATTCACATGATGAAATAAGACCTTGAATGTGTCCCAAATTTGTGATAATAGGCTGACCTTAACCTCCACACATTCATCAACTCTTCTGCACAGTTTTCATGTGCATCTCATCCCATGATCCATAACCAGCTTTGGAAAACAGGGAAGTTCCTGCTACTAAAATTCATTTATTAATCAATCACCTGTTTAGTTATCCCAGCAGGTGATGTATAGCAGTAATGTATAATATTATAAAGAAAAAAATAGCTCTGCTGGGTTAGCTTCAACTCAGTTCTGTCTTGTTCATCAGCCTATTCTCACAATGACCGTACTGCAGTCTCTTCCACTTCTGAACCTCAGCTATTTTTGGCACCCTTAAACTTCATGAATTCAAGTGCCCGTGACAAGTTTGCCTTTCCACTTTATATGAAGAATTCAATGAATATGAGAGAGAGAGAGTCCATATAAGACTATAAGAGGTGCCCTGCTGGATCAGTCCACAACCCATCTAGTCCAGCATCCTGTCTCACACAGTGGCCCACCAATCGCTTCTGGGTGTTCTCAAGCAGAAGACAAAGGCAAAACCTTCATCTGTTCTCAAATCCCTGCAAATGGCATCCTGCCTGTCTCTCCAATCTGGAATCAGCCCTGTTCCAGCAGACTTTATGAAAAAGAGAACATCAACCATCAGTTGTTGTATTTGGGAACCTTCTGGTTCTTAATTCTTTATTTAGAGGAGAAGGAGTTTCGATGCCTTTTATAAGTTATATTGGAAGAGCTATATTCTGAAAGATGGGATAAAGTCATTACAGTAAATAAAGGTATTGCTCTTCAGCAGTTGTGCATTCTTCATTTCCACAATCTTCTGTTTCCTGACTTCATTTGATCTTTAGAGGAAACTGTGAAGAAAAGTAGATTTTCCTTCCATGGCAGAAAACCAAATACAGTTGCCGTATTTCTGCCTCTTCATTGTACAGTCAAAAGCTAAAAGCTCTAAAACATTTTCTGTTTGACAGAGTTTGACTTTTGCACTTAAAAAATAAATAAAAACAACTTAAGAATTTTACAGGTCACATTGTAAATGGTTATCACTTTTATCACAGTTACTCCAATGCTATTTTACTAAACCCATCTAAAATAGATACAAATTAGCAATGTTCACACCTGAGATAGCCAATTGCTGCTAGGAATATGTTCACTCCATTATTAGGTAGCAGCAGCAGGATGTACAAGAAGATCTGAAAGGCAATTTGCCATTTACTGTTGATCTCTGTAAAGTGCAGTTAACTGGGGCTGATTTTGCACTTCCTTTCTGATCCTGTGGATGGGAAAGGTTTGTGATGAACCAACATTGACCAGTTGCTTACAGCCCACCCCTGCATAATCGATCACTCACCCATTTTCGATTGCCAGGCTGCTCCTCTGCAGGGCACCACCATCTTGAGTGTGGAGTCCTCCGCAACTGTGTCAGTGCCATCACTAAAGCAATGCTTACACTCTGTACAGTTGCAGTCACATTGGGGTCTTGTGAGCTGCTAGCACGCTGGCGCAACAGCTCCAATGACCTCCCCAGCAGGCAGAGGTGCAAATGGTCACTGGCTGGGCGCTGTCAGGTAAGTTCCGGTTGCGTGGGGTAAGGGTTGGTGAGCTTGTGGTGCATGATGCCATGCACCACAGCTAGTTCACAATAGGTGAACATCTGGGAAAGCAGGGGGTGCCTGTAGTTAGTAAGCACCTCCTGCAAGTGCAGATGCAGGAGAACTATGGGCCAAAGTGCAAATCAGCCTAGGGTTATGATCTTATGTGGAAGCACTTCCATGTTGGATCAGATCCTGTTTTTCTGCACTTTGTAAAGATAGAGGCACCTGGTGAATTGTCATTCAGTCCATCCAGTTCAACCTAGCCTCCAGGCTCAGCTATTTTTTATTTATTTATTATTTAGAAAAGATGTAGAGATGAAATGGGAGAAAGGACCATACATCAGTGATAAAGTACACATTTTGCAAGCAGAAAGACCTAAATAAAAGACTTGTACTAGAAACATTGTGAGATAACAGCAAGATGGGGCAAATCCAGTGCCATTATGGCACTGTTTTTTTGCCTCTAAAAAGTGCTTCTAATTGTTGCTGGAAAACCCAGCACTAGTCACAGGTTTTCCATCTTGGGAACCACTTACCTTTCTGGATGGAGCCGCAATCAAAACTCCATCCAGTACACATATGTGGAGGTTGAAACAGCTAACTATGCATGAGTGGAGGTGGTGGCATGCACATCTGGGAATTCAATGGCAGCTGAATTCCCAGATGTGCACAATTCAGCTGCCATTGAATTCCCAGATGTGCATGCCACCACTGCCCCTCATGCATAGTTAGCTGTTTCAGTCTCCACAAAGACAGCGCTGTATTGCACAGTGCTGTAAAGACAGTGCTGTAAAGACAGTGCTGTATTGCACAGTGCTGTACTGAATGGACAAAGACAGCGCTGTGGCCAGCACTACCTAAGCAGAAATCCATAATAGCATCACAGTAATACTGCACATTATTGCTTCCTTGCGCTATATCTGGCTGCCATCTGGGCAGCTTTAGTCAACTTTCACCAGCTTGGTGCCTTCCAGATGTTCTGAACTACAATTCCCTTTAGCCTCCGCCAGTGATCTAGAGTTAAAACCAAATAAACATCTGGAAGATATCGGGTTGATGAAAGCTAGAACAAATGAACCACAGGTTTCACTTGAAATAAAATAAAACATTTTCATATGTTTTTCTTTTCTACATTGTTTTTTTCCCCCTACCAAATACCCTTGTAACTCAACCAAAAACATTTTGCTAAGCAAATTTCACATGGTTTGCTTAGACAAAGAAATATCCTGGACAATAACTAAGGAAAATGATTTTATAAATTTAAAATATTATTAGAAAAAAGAATTAAACAAGCTATCAATAGTGTTAGAAAAAAACTAATCCAGAAATGGGAAGAGAGAAAAAAATGATAAGGGGCCATCTGAGCAAGGAATAACTCTGGCCTTGTGCCATAGTTTAAAACTATTCATTTCAAAATAATATTAGAAGTTACAGATTAATGTAAGGATGAGTGGGTGGGCTGCATCTTCAAAGAAGGATTTTTTTCTAGAAAATTTTAGACAAGTCTTCATATGACATTTGCAACACCCACTCAAATCAACCTCTGGAGACCTGACAAGCCCCACCTGATTTGATTTACTTTACAAACCATGGCAACACATTTTTCATCATCAGCATCTATTACGAGATGCTATGAAATGTTTTTTCTAACCTCCTTACTTAACCCTACTGGAGTACTACCTATGAATTGTGGGTCCTTCTTTCTGCACTGGGCCTGGAACAGAGACCTGCCATCTGTGTGCTGGTGTAAACTACAGTACAGCAGGCCCTGGGTGGGGGCCACTGCAGCATGTACTAGTTTGTGAACGGCAGCTTTCTGGTTCAGGGTATAATGCAAAAGAAGATCCAGAGCAGAAAGGTTTGTGCTCTCAGAAATCTAGCCACGTAGCTTAGTCTGTTGTAGTCTGTACTAGCATGCAGACTGCAGGCCCATATTCTTGGATATATCCTGGGAAAAGGCCCAGAGCAGAAGTACCCAGTGACAAAGAGGAAGAGTTGGCTTCTGTACCCTGCTTTTCCCACGCATTTAAGGGGACTCAAGGCAGCTGACAAAGCTTTCCATTCTTCTCCCCACGAAAGAGCCCAAGGTCACCCAGCTGGCTTCATGGAAGAGTGCGGAATCAAACCCAGTGACTGTGAGATGTGAGTCCAGCACTCTAACCACAAGACCAAACTGATGTATATTTTTGCTGCTTTAAATATATACCCATATATTCCGGCATATAAGACAACTCCCAACTTTTCCAGTTAAAATATAGAGTTTGGAATATACTTGCCATATAAGAAGACGACCCCCGGCGTATAAGACAACCCCTGACTTTTGAGAAGACTTTCCTGGGTTAAAAAGTAGTCTTATACACCAGAATATACTGTATGCCCAGCAGTGAATAAGCACAGATCTATGAAACCCTCAATATGCAGCTTTACTTAGATGTAAATCAATGTACTAGATCACACCAGAACCCTGCTAAAAGTCTATCCAGTTAATAATGATGTGAAAATGACTGCATGGTCATTTCTCTGCCCTTACACTACCGTGAAAGCTTTGGTGGGTCTGAATTTTCAATGCTACTGGAAAAATACTACTTGCATTAGTGTGGATTAGAAGATCCAAAACAGAATTTAGCTCTAAGGGATCGTTGCATAACTTCAATAAGTTATTTAGTAACATTCAGAAGACAAAAGACAAATAGATTCTCAAAAACATATTACAGAAGAACAACTTTTCTGGCAAACCTTTTAGATACTACAATATCTAGGCAGCCTGAACACAAAACTGCTCAGAAGAGTAAAAAAAGTCAACTCAAGTGTGGCTTACACTGAAGTATCGAGTTACATGAAACCAAAATCTTTTATTAGACACAACAATAAATAGAACACTGCAGAAATGCTTTTGAGTAAACAGGTGACTGGGTGCTAAGGCAAACATACAGGTATTAAATAGCATAAGAGTAACGCACGCTGTAAGTAGAATGTTTTATTAACTCCAAAAATTACATATACATGGCAGAGGGAGGCATTCATCTCATGTTTGTTGCAAACAGCACTTCCCATGGAATTTGGTGGAGAAAATTAGTCACAGCTTAAACACACACACACACTTTTATAGATGAATTATTTCTGAATGCTGAAAAATTGACAAAGCAAAATCAAGTTACCTCCAAATTGCCCTTCCAAAGACTTTGGGCCTGTTCATACTTGTCTCACTGGTCTGCTATAATAATACCATTATGGTAAGGTGAAAATTGAGTGCAGTGGTGGCCATCTGCACTTCAAGTGCTAGTGCATTTCCAAACCAGACCACCTACACTTGAAGACTGGATGGCCAAGCTCAGATAGGCAGAACACCATGGCAATGGCTATAGCAACATTGGTCCATGACAATCCATGCAGCCCCAGGTGGACCACCATGACTACTTACAACATCACACTCAGAAGAAGGTGCAAATGCTGTTAACCAGGAGCTAACTACCACTATTGATCAAGCTGTGGACAGTGGTGGCAGCATATGGATGGGCCAGATCAGGGAATTGACAGTACCACTCTACATAGTGAGAACAGGCCCTTAGATACTTTAGAATTATGAAGACAGTGTGTGACAAGAAAGTAATTCGACAAGAAACTAGCCTTCCTTCCTCCCTAATTGTATGCAAATGTAACCAAAGAGTTGCCCAGTCAAACTTGCCCACATGCCAGCTGCTCACTCCCCCAGCAAAGGCTAAGCATAGTACATGTAAAATAATCTTAGAGGAATAAAAGCTTCAAGCTGTTTGAATTATTAGAATTTTTCCTTCACTTGGAGACAGATCTTACTTGTCTGAAACAGTCACTTGCAGACAGATCAAAAGTGTGGCAACTGCACATTACCAGATCCATTGGATCTGTGGTCTGTCTCAGAGAGACAGAGAAATGGCAGTGGCATGGGTGACTTACATGAGTTGCCTCTGCCCAACCTGATTAAGGGCTGGGCAAAAAATGGCTGACGGCTGCTGTCATTTCCGGTCCAGACCTTAATGGGGCTGGTTTGAAACCTTTGCACCTTTCAGATCTATGAAGTCATGCCCCCTGCTGGTCCACTCTGTCCGCATTAGACAGAGTGCGCTCCAGGTTAGGGAGGCATTTAGTTTGGATTGCTGGTAGACCTGTTTAATCTGGTCTACCAGTGGTCCAGCAGACTTAATCCAGAACAAGTAATATGTGCAAAACACACATCTCCCTGTTTGCAACTACTGGGGAGGGGGGTGCGTTTCAGCAACATGGCATAGTGCGTTGCCAAAATTCACACCCCAGAGGCCCTGATGGTAAGAATTTATATTCTTAGCCCTCAGAGGCATGAGATGCAGCTGCAAAGCTCACATAAGCTTCAAAGGCTGGATCAGTGCCTTTGGTGCAAATGGCACTGATCCCATCCACACCTAAACAGGGTCAGGATCAGAGGACCTGGCTATCTTGGGCCCACTGATTCCAACTATGAGCAGGTGAGTGCACAAAGGACCTTTGAAGGTGGGCATCTTTTGCTCGTCATTTCCAAAGTTCCAGAAGGCACCAAGCATACAGATAGATCCCTCCCTCCTTGCATCTCCAGGTCCAGATCCTGTGTTGCCAATGGGTGGAGGCAACCTGAGAATATCTACAGAGCCAAATTCACTAGTGGCTCACGGACTGCTTCTGTGACAGGGGCAGAATTACCCTAAACTGTTTAGGGCATTCAGCTAAATAAAAGAAAATCTCCAGTCCTGCTTCCTTGTACTTCCATAGTCCTAATCTTCAGATTGTCACCTGCGCAGATTGTTTTGCCTATTGAAAGATACATTGAAAAGCCCTGCAGGCTTCCATTTACCTATCTAAAAATGGCCTCTGAAAAGTTAGTCGTTCTAGTGCTTAGGATTTCTATAGTTAGATAACCTTGAGTTTTCTTTTCTTTTAAAAAGTAGCTTCTTATTTACACACCCTTCAGCTTCCTTCATCAATAAATACACAATAAAATAATGCTTCCATTGAGTGGAGCTCAACTCCCAGGGACTTCTAGGATAATTCCATCCAGTTTGTTTGACAACAAAACAGGCAAGTGGGTTGTTGTTGTCTTTTTCCATCAACTTTTTTTTATCTCACTGTCTGTCATACAGCATCTCATTATTTAGGATTCAGTGCCATTCAAGTGTCTCAGTTTTCAGCATTATTCACACAAAATCATCAAATCATTTTTCCCAATTCATCTGGATTTACTATGACCGCAAGATTAACCACAAAATCCTGATAAGGAGGAAGAATAAATTCTAAGCCTTTCCTCACTTTCCTGTTGCTGGAACTCTGGGGGAAGCTGTGCATGGACCACCCGCATTGCATGGAACTGATTCTCCCCCAGATCCAACTCCACGCACCCAGGACTACCCCCGAAGCATGTAGATGCAGAGCAGTTCTAACCCTATGCTCCCTGCAGCCAGGCGTGGCTCAATCTGCACCTCTAGTTGGAACAGAACCTGGGGAGGAACAGCACGAGCACAGTTAGCACCCCACTGTCCCATCATTGCAGCAACGGTACCACAAAGTCCCATAATCGCATTGGTGCATTGGCGCCGTTGCCACTGTTCTGTGATCGCCACATCATTTTAAAGCAGTCATAAAACATAAGAGAGCCACAGCCCATCGAGTCCAGTACCCTGTCTCACACAGCGACTCACCAATTGCTTCTGGGCATTCCCCACTGTTGCATTAGTTCTGCCACAGCAGATGCAGTATGAGCAGAGTTTGAAACACTCATTCCCCCATGTTACCAAGTGAGAGAAACATGAGTGGGGAAAGGCTCTTCTTTGTGACCAACAGACTCCCAATTAGAGAGAATGACTTTACCAATGTTCTCAGATCGCAGCGCTTTGGAGGAGAAATGACAAAGTGATGCCTCACCTTCTACTTGCTGAGCATTGTAATTCTGCTTCCGACCGCTATATATGCACACATCCGCTCAGATCAGCTTTGTAGGGTGTTTCTGTGTGTGCAAAAAGACTGAAAAGTAGTATGTAGAACAATTTACATTCAGAGTATAGGGATGAAAATACGTTGCTACACTTCATACAGCTGCCCAACTCTGAACTTTTATAGCTGACACTGTTCCTGCTAATCTTTAGTGCTCTGATTATGAACAAGAGCTTTAGCACATGCATGGAAGGGTGCAGAAGAGATCCACCTCTAGACCAGAGCATTTGCTTTACCTCAGTAGTTGTGTGGAGGGTCACCCACTCCCACACATCCCAGTCACTGCAAACATCAATACTGAGAAACAAAGGTTTCCAGTTGGAGCCATTATTCAAAATACGGGCACACAACCACCACAACAGGCCCATGCATAAAGAGTGCTCCCAGGAATGGATTCCACCCTTGGCAGTGGGCTGGGTGCCAGGTGGAACACAGAGATGTGCAATCCCTGAACTCCCAGTGTGGGGGTGGCATGTGGGCACTATGGTCCTGGCCCACTTTTGGCATAGACTAAGTTAGCTTTTGTATCTTCGCTTTTTAACAGCTCAGTGGGATACATAACTTTTCTATATGACTTGATTCCCTGTGTGAATTCTAAGGAAGAAAACTGGGAGCCTTTTCACACTTACCTGGTATGTACACCGCCAGCACAGAGTGTCTGCCAGTTTGGTCTAGTGGTTAGGGAGCCAGACTTTTATCTGGGAGTACTGGGTTCGATTCCACCCTCCCCCATGAAGCCAGCTGGGTGACCCTGGGCTAGTCACAGCTCTCTTTGGAGCTCTCACAGCCCCACCTAGCTCACAGGGTGTTCTGTTGTGGGGAGAAGAATAGAAAAGCTTTGTCAGCCACTTTGAGTCGCCTTAAATGGGTGAGAAAAGCAGGGTAGAAAACCCAACTTTTCTTCTTCCTCCTCCTCCACAGAGCTGCTTCTTTACCAGAAATTGCTCTGTGTGTGCCAGAACATCCCCTGTGTTGTATAGGTGTGAAACAGTTAAAATTGTTCCATGCATATAGTAGTGGCAGGGCTAGTAAAACCCTGCACACTTATTCTGCACTTCTTCCTGGTGGAATATGTGCAGGGGGGAAACATAATCAGCATCACAGGCACAATTGTGCACTGAGTTGCCAGGTTGCCCCAGTGAAGGTGCCACACTGGCACTCGGGCACTATCACTGAGGCTCCACAAAATTGTTAACAACTGCCTTTTCTTCTTCTGTCTCCTTCCCACTGTCAAGAGTCCATACTGTGAGTCCCTTCTGTGATTCAACCTATATATCCTATAGAAAAGCAGCTTGGGATCCATATTATTGTAAATGCAAAATGCATTTTTCCCATCACATAGATAAGGCAAATCACTAAATAAATAATGAAGAGCTATCTAAAGGTTGAATGAGAACTTTGAAAATATGCCAAGAACCAAAAGGGCAGGACAGGTCCAGTCTTCTGTATTTATTAGGAAAAGATGCACTTTCTACTCCCCTGTCTAGACAAGAGGAATATAGCACCACTACCATATTACTATGGCGGGGTCACCACCCCCCAAAAAGGGCTAAAAATATTATTGCTGGAAAACTCAGCTCTGGCTGTAGGTTTTCCAGCAATAGTACTTTTACTCACCTTCTGAACAGAGCAGCAATCATTGCTCTGTCCACCATGCATGCGTGGAGGCTGAAACTGTCAGCTCCACGTGTATGGTTGTGGGGATGTGTGTTTCACTAAGCTGTGCAAAGATAGTGCCACCCATGGTGTTGTCTAGCTAAAACACCAATAATGGCATGGAGGCAATACCTCACTTTATTGCTTCCTTGCAAGATATCTTTCTTGATGCCTCCACTTGACATTCATGGTGGCTACGTGTTAGATAAGGAATGCAGTATATAGTGTTCAATTAGTGAATGTACATTTAAAACAGTGGTGTCAAACTCAATCCGGCTGAGGGCCGGATTTTAAAAAAAAAGTGAGGGCCAGGGGGCGTGGCCGGGGGCGTGGCCGGGACATGGAGGAGGGGCTGGGGGCGTGGTTGGGGGTGGGGCTAGGGCGAAGAGGAGGGTTAGGGGCGTGGCCGGGGCGAGGCTAGGGAGGGGCTGGCTGTTCATGGCGGCGCCCGCGCGCTCGCTCGCCTCGCCTCGCCTCCTTCCGGCCCAAGGAGGGTGGCGCGCGTCGGCAGGCGTCGGCGCGCGTCGGCAGGCGTCGGCGCGCGTCGGCAGGCGGCGCGCGTCCCACGTCGGCAGGCCGGCCGCGTTGTCGGCGTCGCACAGCAGTGGGCCGCAGCCGCAGGCGGGCCGCTTCGGTGGCGGCAGCATTCGAGCCATTTCGGCGGCGGCGGCGTTGCGCTGTGGCGGGCCGCACCCGCAGGTGGGCCGCTTTGGCGGCGGAGGCGGGGACGTTGCGTGGTGGTGGGCCGCAGCCGCAGGCGGGCCGCTTCGGCGGTGGCGGCGGTGGCGGCGTTGCGCGGTGTCGGGCCGCAGCCAGAGGCGGGCCGCCGCTGCCGCCGCCGCCGCAGCGGTGGGCAGCCGTGGGCCGGATTGAAACGCCTCGCGGGCCGGGGCCGGCCCGCGGGCCGTAAGTTTGACATGCCTGATTTAAAAGCTCTTACCCTGAGATGTTTAGCCTGAGAAGAAATCATGAAGGCTGCAAACACTGGCAGCATCCACATCTAAGTAACATTTGCCATTTCAAAACAGATGCCACTGCTGCTGCCCCAAGGGCAGGGCACATGACATCTACATGCTGTGTGCCTTGCCTCTCACCCTCTTTGTGGCTGATAATTCAGCCTTGGAACTGAGATGTAAGCTCCAAACAGAAAGTGTCTTCACTGCACCAGAAATGGGTCCCCCTATAAAAAAGGCCTACCAGCACTCTGATTTGGATCACACTTTCTCTTGTGCACAAAAGGACCAGACAGGGGGCAGGGAACCTTTTCACACTTGGCCTAGAGGAACAACTGGGGGATGCTCATACACAAAGCATCCATAGCTATACTAGCCGTAACTGGGACATATCTGGGATGCACAGTGCCACTGCTACAGTCACATCTCTCAGGCCGTGTCTTCACGGCAACCTTATCTCGGATTCAAAATGTTTTCAATCCTCAGAGTCCGCACGGCAGTTGGGCTTAACACACTTTCTCCATGTTAAACCACTCCAAAGCATGGTGAATCTCAATCCTGATTTCAACAGGTCTCACTCCGGATCGTGTGCTTGAAACATTTTACATTTTTTACTGTGGGGACCCTACCGTGTTAAGGGATGAGAATCCATGTTTAGGGTTTCCCTCCCCCAATAGCTTGCTTCCAAAGATAGTGATTTCATTGAAAAAATCCACCCTCAAAATGGCCATTATAAAAATCCAGTCCTTAAAGCTACACTGTAGTGATCTAGCCTCTTCACACCTAAATAACAATTTTGCAGTTTTGCACAATTCTAGCTCTTTGAAAGTTCTGACCTATAAAAAAGGGAAAGGAAAGGAAAGCCCTGGAGGTTCTGTTTTAAAGGCTGTGGCTGTGAAGGGGGTTTGAGTTGCTGCTGCAGCTGTGTGCCCTGGGAAATGGGGAGAGAAGGGCAAAGAATCGCTGGCTGCCAGTGCCTGTTTTTCATCCATCCAGGCAAGCAGCAGCCACCCAGCCACCCAGCTAGGCTCTGTGAAGGGGTCTGTTATGGGTGGCATGTCCATGCCAGGAGGAAGAGGGCAGGGCAGCCCTGCAAACGGCTTTTTAAAAGTAGCCACTTGAGTCCCCCCTTGAGTCACGTATGCCACATACGATCCTCAGAATCCGGATCCAACGCGATTAAGTTAAAAGTAATGGGAACAGGCAAATTCGCGTTTGCATCTGGTTCTATTATTTCGGTTTAGGGAAAGCGAAATAAGCTTGCTGTGGGGATTCGCCCTCAGTGAAGCAATTGCACTTACCTGGCATGTCGTGTAGTGTTGAGTAAATTTCAAGTGGTTTAGGAGTCTCAAAAGTGTAGACACCCAATCCATCCTACATCTTCACTTCCCTGGGACAAAAATGAAGGTGCAACTTTACTCTGAGCCTCTAATCTGCACTAACATGCAAAAGGGAAGCCCTTAGTACACTTGATAGTTTGGAACACCAACAAGTGCTGAAAGACTTAAACTGTCAAAGGACATATTATGCAGAACTAGGCAAGAGTTCCACAACCAACAAGCCTTGAGTGACAAGCTACTTACAAGTCAAAATGAAGCTTTTAAAACCAAAAAGAGCAGAATAACTACCATATTGTTAGTTTTAAAAGGAAAATCAGAAGGAAGTTAAAGATGAAGTCTGAACTGCATAAAGGAATAATAAGCCACAAATAGCAAAGAAAGATAACAATAATGTTCTTAAAATATTATGGAGATACAAAAACTCACGGCACGATCTATTTCATATGTAAAACAATGAACAATAGTTATATAATTTAAAAGGCTCCAAGGAACTAGTTATTAGTTAGAAAATCAATGGGATTTTATATTTTTCTAGTTGTTAACAGAAAGGTTAAAAACTGCATATCTACACCAGAAACTTCTGTTTTAATATTATAGCAGTTTTCATCATTTCCCCCACACAATGCTGGAAGTTTAAACAATTATGCATATTTGCAATATTTTTGTTAGGAACCTGTACTTCCATTTTCATTAGCACAATAGTGCCAGGTAGTCACAGATTAGAAAAAGGCAAAAACCCAAGCTCAGATGACGGTAACTACATCGATTCACCATGCCTTCTCCAAGGAACCTCAGGCCCTTTCTGAACTAAGGAGCTGAAGATCCAGGTTTGAAACTGAGATTTACTAGATCTACTGATCTGGATCTTGGGAGGCACTAACCCAGAAGCATTGATAATACTAATCCAGTTAAAGTCTCCCTTGAGGCTGGAAACCTCACGTGAGCTTCACAGTCGACCCCAAACAGGTAGGAGTGACAATTCCTAGCCTCAGGACTTGGGGGAATGATTTTTGGCAATATGCTATCACACACCACTTAATGACAGCTCCTAGTAATTCCAGATCACAGAGGCATGTCATCTGCATGCTTTCATAATCCAGAATAGAGCCCTTAATCTGGTTTGTAAATCCAGATTAAGGGCCTCTTAATCCAGATCTGGCTCTGTCTTGTGCGGGTCTCCTTGATCTGGATTAACCTGTGGATCAGGAGGTCCAGGATCTGGATCAGAGGCCCTTTGATCTGGATCAACAGAGTAGTGCAGAAGGGGCTCAGTTTAGGGCCGCTGCTGCAACAGATTTACATAGCTGTGTGTGACCAAGAGAAGGAGGGAGTGTTTGGACAAGGCGGGATCAATCTTGAATACAGGAAACACAGGCTTCTTTTCATTCATATGTGGTGCTCACCTTCAATATGTTGCTTTAGGCACCCTCTACACCACACCCGCTTCTAGGCATAAATGCACTTAGATACAAGTCTGAGGCCTCACTGAAGAGACTGGAATGCTACTGAAGGTAATATACCTCCCATAACAGCAAAAATTGATGGTCTGCAGTGGGACCTGTGCTCACAGCCCAGCACCATGCAGTTTGATTGGCATTTGCCAAAGAACACCAGAATTGGCAGGTCCACCATTGGTGCCCCATTCTCTTCACAGATGAGAGTAGGTTCACACTGAATATGTTTGACAAATATGAAAGAGACTGGAGACACCATGGTGCACATTACACCACCTGCAACATCATCCAGCATGACCAGTTCGGTGGTGGGACAGTGAAGGTTTAGAGAGGCATATCCTTGGAGGGTTGCACAAATGTACCCTGACTCTTGTTAGGTACCAAGACGAAATCCTGAGAGCCAGTGTAAGACTTTACACTGGTGCAGTGGGTTCCAGGTCGCTCCTGATGCAGGACAATGCCTGGCCTCATGTGGCAAGAGTATGTAGGCAGTTCCTGGATGAGAATAGCATAATTGCCATTGACTGACCTTCACATTCCTCAGACCTGGATCCAACTAAGAACCCCTGGGACATTATGGCCATGTCTTCACGGCAACCTTATCTTGGATTCAATATGTTTTGAATTCTCGGAGTCCAGACGGTAGTTTGGCTTAACACGATTTCCCCGTGTTAAACCACCCCAAAGCGTGATGAATCTCAATCCTGATTTCAACAGGTCTCACTCCGGTTCGTGTGCTTGAAACGTTTTACATGTTTTACTGTGGGAACCCTTCCATGTTAAGGGATGAGAGTTTCCCTCCCCCAAAAGCTTGCTTCCAAAGCAAGCTGTAAAAGCAGCAGCACCCCGAATAGCAATCCAAGCAATCCACTGTAGCAAACAAGCAATTCACACCTGATAACCATCTTGCTATTGAAAGTGCTGACCTTCTAAAAAGGGAAAAGAAACAAAAGCAGCTGCCGTTTGGAGAGATGTATGAATGTTTAGCTGTGACGAAAGGGGCTTGACTTGCTGCTGCTGCTGCGCGCCCTGAGCAATTGGGAGAGGAGGAAAAAGAATCGCTGCCTGGCTGGTGCCGTTTTTCCTCCATCCAGGCAAGGCAGCCCCCCAGCTAGGCTCTGTGAAGGGGTCTGTTATGGGTGGTACGTTCACGCTAGGAGGAAGAGGACAGGGCACCCCCGAAAAGCAGCTTTTAAAAGGTAACCACTGGAGTCCCCCCTTGAGTCACGTACGTCCTCAGAATCCAGATTGAATGCGATTAAGCTGAAAGTAATGGGAACAGGCAAATTCGTGTTTGCATCCAGTTCTGTTATCTCGGTTTAGGGAAAGCGAAATAAGGTTGTCGTGAAGACACCGCCTATGTGTCAGTGCATCTGAGGCGGTCCAGGAGCTCAGTGATATCCTAATCCAGGTCTGGGAAAAGATCCCCCAGTACACCATGCACCACCTCATCAGGAGCATGACCTGATGTTGGGAGTACATACAGGCATGTGGGGGGGGGGGCTATACACACTACTGAGTCACATGATAAGTTGCTGTGATGAAATTCACACAGATTGGATCCACTTGTGATTTCAATTTTTTCTTTGATTGTTGGGGTGATCTGGAATCCAGCCCTCAACTGATTTATGATCTTAGTTTCCACTGACTGTTGATACGTCATTTTGTTCTCAATGCATTACACAATATATATCAGTAAAGATTTTCAACATGAATCTTTCGTTCATTGAGATCCAATGTGTTGCCTTAATATTCCTGAGCAGTGTATATGCATTTCTGGATATGTTTGCTACATTCAAGTTCTCCCTCCATCAAATGCAAATCATTTTATTTAACCATGCAGCACTTCATCAAAACTGGAGCAGTTTTTTACTGTATATAATGCTGACTCTCTACAATGTATAATCACTGAGCCCTATCCTTTTAGAAACTGGATTATGACAAGTACTATCTGAAAGTAAAATGTCTCATTTTCAAATTCCTCACAGATATTTTTGAGCAGCTTACAGGAAAATGTCCTTGCATTCACCCCATTCACCATCACCACACACACACACACACACAACTTTACTTTGGTTATGCTTTGTTTAGCAAAATTAACAGTTCCCTGAATTAGTTCTGCAACTCTAAGCATGGGAAGAAAAAAAAGATCCATCGTCATGGCTCTCTCCAAAGATGAAAGCTTCTTTCTGGCTTGCTTTACATCCTTCTTAATTACGCAGCTATGCAACTTAGGTGATGGCCAAGAATGCCGCTGTCTGTGGCACTGGGTCAGCCAAGACAAATACAAGGGCAGCAAGAACTAAAGGAAGGCAAGATAAGGCAGCCGTAAACATTCTGTCCTCAAAGCACCCACTTCATCCCGGGAAATCAAATAAGGCACTCAGCTGACGCAATAGCTGACACTTTCCAGGTTTTCAAGTTATTGATAAGACACTGAAATTTAAAGCAGCCGCTCAGAATGGTTTACATTGCTTCCTTAAATTGATTTAAGAAATAGGTAAGCATCAAAGTGTCCACTTCTCTTGCAAGTTTAACCCCACTATCTGAACAAAACCAAGCATAGATAATTCAGAGAAGCTTTGCACTGTTGAAGATAACAATTTTCTTTCTTCCTTTCCCTCCTTTCTTTTTAACTATAAGCTTTAGTATAACTCCAGGAAGTGAAGATGCCATGAAGCCATCCTAGTTAAGAGGAGGACGGAGCTTCATTTTTACCTCCCCTTCCTTCCTTCGTTTTATTTTTAAGGTCTACAGAACATCTTAGAGGTCTTTTAGATGAGGATGTTCTCAGAAATAAGCCTTCCAGTCACTTTGTTCAGGCAGCCTGAAGCTTTTTATATGCAAAATGCACATAGGTGGAGAAAGCAGAAATTATGTTCTGCCATCTTTTCCCCACCTCCTTATTCTTCCAGCTGAAAATTAATCAGAAGAGGAAATTGGCTTATAGGATTTCATTGTGCTATTTGTTCTGCATTCTCAGCCCCCTATAAGTCAAGGGAGCAAATCACTCCACTGGATCAGACAGATTTTAATGTATCTCCTTGCAAAGAAAAAGGCCCTTTCTGCCCTTGGCCTTATTCTGGAATATATCTCAGGATAGGGGTTTGTTGTCCACATGCTAACACAGATCACGGCATGCCTCACCTGGGGCCTGCCAAAGCCTGCACTAGCATGTGGACAGCAGGTTCCCATCCCGAGATATATTCCAGAATAAGGCCAAGTGCAGAAAGGCTCAACTACTGAGAACTTCTTATTCCTAAATAAAAGGGACTTAAATGTAACGATAGGTGGTTAGATATCAGGAGTCACTGGCTCATAAAGACAAAGTGGGTTGCAATTCACCACCTGGCAGAACATGAGTCTAGTGTCTTTTTTGCACTCACAAATGTATAATCCACAAAGTTCAGTAGGTCTTCTATGTGGCACAGTTGCTTCTTTTTATTGTTCTGTCTATCATTAGCAAAACACAATGCAAATCTTGGTTCCAACTATTTTCGGCTATCCAGAGGCCTTTTCGAACTAAAGCCGAATGACCGAACAGCTGTAGTGCAAGAAGGTAAGGCCGTGTCGGGATGGATTCCCCATTCACACCTAGGCCAGTAAGGGATGCATGGGAAGTAGTCCAGAAAGGCGGACACGCGGGCCAGAGTCCCCGCCCTCAGCTGCTGCCACTGGGTCAAAATCGACCCAAGGGCAGGCACCCGGGGTCCAGCCAGTGCATGGCCTCCAAGGGGCCCAGTCACCACCCAGGGCTGCGGGCCTCCCTGGATCTGCGTGCATGAGCAACTTACCTGATCACTGCCCAAGTTCCAACTGGCAAGCCCGGGGGCAGGGCTTGCTGGTCCGGTCAATGATGTCCTGCGTCTGCATGCACTATGACCTGTGATTGGTCAGTGATGCGCACAGATGCAGGACACCACTGACCGGACCAGCAAGCCCTGCCCCCAGGCTTCCCAATCTGGACCCCGGGGTCGAGCAGGTAAGTCGCTCGCTAACACACGGTCTTGGGGAGGCCCGTGGCCCTGGATGGGGGGCGGTCCCAGGGGGTGTATATGGGGAGCAGTCACAGAATTTCCACAGTGCGAGTGCTGGTGGTCGAGTTGGGGACTGCAATAGTGCTCATGGTACAAACATGGCCAAGTGGCCAAAACCTAACTGTGGTAGAATGGTATTGTTATATCATTCAACACAATTAAGTGTGAACAAGCTGTTAGTCTCCAATTGATGAGAAAGACTTGTGTCTTTGACATAGTCAACAGTTATCTTTCCTCTCACTACATGCTAAGCATTTAAAGTGTGTTGCCATTAGTTACATGCTACCAAGTGTTTCTCTGTTATAACATACCACTGGACAAATTCACCCAACACTGAAAGTGTTTCCAGTTTGGCCTAGTGGTTAGGAAGCTGGATTGTTATCCGGGAATACCAGGTTTGATTCCACCCTCCCCCATGAAGCCTGCTGGGTGACCTTGGGCTAGTAACAGCTCTCTTCTGAACTCTCACAGCCCCACCTACCTCACAGGGTGTTCTGTTGTGGGACGAAGAATAGAAAGCTTTGTCAGCCGCTTTGAGGCCCCTTAAATGGGTGAGAAAAGCGGGGTAGAAAAGCCAACTCTTCTTCTTTGCCACTCGATTTTATAGTTCCTTTTAGTAAAATAAAACCAAATGATCCTTAGCCAAAGTGACCATTTTGTCAAAGGATCTTGGGATTTGCAGTTAAAAGAAACCATAAACCTTTCTGAACCCTGACTTGATCTCCTGTTTCTTCTATACTTGCACATCTACAAAGATAGATTTGATACCCTTCCAATGCACTGAACAAGTTCAACACTGCTTAGGTTTGTGGGGTTAGGAAGAAGCACCCCATCTTATTTTGTGGTACCAGCATAGTCAATAAACATTTCCAGAATATTTCCATTTACACATTCCAAATAAAAGTGGCCAACATTACTGCAAATTTCCTTCAAATGTATAATACAGCTACATAGGGTTCTTTCCTTATGATTTTTTTGATAACTGTAAAAAGTGGAGTTGAGAACTTCTCTCAGAGTTACTGTAAAGACAGAAGAAACTCCAAATAATGACAAAACTAATACCAGCTTCAGTGAATAACAGATTACACGTTTCTGAAACTATTTCCTGTTATATAACAATTCAACTTGGTGACAAACCTGCATTAAGTAGTACGCTATGAAGCAGATCTCTGAAAGTATCCTGAATCACCATAATCTGGCCTGTCCTCATTTTGTACTGTCCTTATGATTTGTCCTGCAGTAGAATGGATAAACAGTTTTCCTGCCAAGTCCCAAAAGATTAGCTATAGTAATGCCAATGAGAGCAGAATGTATGCAACAGTATGAGTTACAACAGACATTCAAAATCGTAACATGATATAGGATCTTTGAAGGAACATTGACTTGCTCTGGAAATTATGCCCAGCATTGGATAGAGCATCATCCCTGCTCTAACATCAAAGCACACTAAGCAAAAATTATTGGGGCTTACAGTCCAAAGATTCCAGAACAAAGCTTGTGATAGGCATGCAGATTTAGGCTACAATGACAGGTCATGGAACACTAAGGCTCAAGCTACATGTGACACTATAGGCCCATAATGAGTTTCCTCTTGGCCGGGTTGTTGTCATTTCAAATGCAAACCAGAAAGGTTGTGGATGTAACTGCAGCTGCTGTGACAGCAAAGGGTCAAGATACAAATGGGGAAAATATAGCACCATGACAGTGTCCCTATGGTGGGGTTGCCTCACATGTCTTGAGGTAACCCCATCCTAGCCCTGTTATTCCCCCATTAAAAAGTAATGGAAATTATTGCTGGAAAACCCAGTGGTGGTCACAGTTTTCCAGCAATAGCAGTTTTTGTTTACTGTCTGGGTGCAGCCTCCATCGTAGCTCCATCCACGCATGCATTCAAGGATGGCCAAACACCTGTATGCACAAGTCAGGAAAATTCACAAAGACAGTGCTGGTGGTGGTGCTGTCTAGTTGGAGGCAGTAACTGCAGAGGGAGGATTTCCTGCACTATTGTCACCTAGCAGGATATCTGGCCACCATCTGGAGGTAGTCTTAGAAGCTGCATTCTGACCCAAGCTTTAATCCAGTTTTAGTTCACTTTTAGAGTGAGAGATCATGTCAGCAAAGTGACTAGGTATTTTCTTTTCACTTTATCTAACCCAAAGGTGGATTTTCTGAGATATATAATGCTGAAAGAAAATAGATAATGCTGAAAGAGAACAGCTTGACACTTTACTGATGTGTTATCTCATTTTGAAATGGGATTGAAGCTGGATTAAAGGTTAGGTGTGAACACAACCTGAGAGTCTTTCAAGCCAATTCACTACAGGGTTTTTTTCCACTTACCTCCCTTCATCTGGATCTAGGATGATCTGGACCTAAGGAATTGGTCCTTCATCAAATCCGGTTTAGAAGATCTGGATTCCAGCAGTACCTGATGCATCTCCACGGGCAGTGTAGCACCTGATAGCAATGAGTGCTAGGCATGCTTGCAGCGGGAACCCTGGTGCACCCATGTGGATCACCCGTCTATCCCCAAGCAGAAGACATGAAGGCGGCGCGGAGCAATTGGCTTCCGCATACGCCAGTCAAGCAATGTTTTGGGAGCGATTGGCAATGGGGGGTGGGAATCTCCAGAGCCGCTCTGGAGATTCTTCGGAGCCTGGCCCAAGCTCCACAATACAGTCTGTGCTGATCTTCAGAGCCATCTCCAGAGAGGTCTACCAAGATTATCCACCTGCTTCGAAGCATTGGGTTTTGAGGCACCAACACCCCAACAAGGGTGCCACCCAAGCCCGCCCCTGGACCCCATTGACCCGATCATGGTTCAAGCACATGCCGTCTAATCCACTCTTCAACAGTGAAGACTGGATTGAAGACCCCATTAATGGGATCCACGGGAAGACCGGATTTCAGGGCTTGAAGGACCCATTCAATCTGGACTTCCCTTGAACAGGTGTGAACACATTGGGTCCTAATGGAGTCTGAAGTGGGAACAGGGTCTTCCTGGTTGGTACCAAACCAGCGCCTAATGGGTACCTAGTGCCAGTGGAAAAACATCCCACATGAGACAGCAAATCTCACAGCATCTTTCTCTTTCCCTTATGATAAAGTGATACAATCAAAATAGTAATCAAATGAATAGCTAATGATTTGCTGTCCTTTTCTGACAGCTGAAATGGCTCCCGTGAGAAAGCCGCCTCATTCTGCCAATGGTCAGACTGGCACTGTTCTCATTAGGAAAACATTCTCTGAGACACATGAAAGAGGATTGGTTCTGGATCATTGATGGGTGCATGTAATGTCCTTGAAAGTGCAACCTGTAATGAAATGAATGATGGCCTTATCAGCTGCTACTCATGCAGGACAATTTCTCTCTGACATTTCACATAATAGCTGGAGTGAATCCTGGCTTTCTGAGCTCATTGTGTCAGGAGGGTTAAATAAGATGTACCAGGCTCTGTTTTCTTTTCCCAGCTAATTTTTATTGGGATATCATGTGTAACCTCAACAAGTGCCCAGTCAGCAAAACAGAAGGCCCATAGGAAGCATTGTTCCTCATCTCTCGCTGGGGATTGTGCTTTCCCTTTGTAACATACCTGCCACATCAGTTCTTAGAACTGTGTATCTCTAGAGCAAGGTCTGTGCTTTGCTTCTAACAATATAGGTGCCCAGCCCAAACCTCAAGCCCCAGCTAAGTTTGCAAGGCTGAACTATAGGCACACTCAGAGAAACTGCTTACAGTTAATTACTTGCAAACCACATTCTGCCAAGCATTCAATGTTATCTTTTTGAAGTCACAGATTCCTCTTCCGAGCAGGCTCATGATCCAGGCAAAATACCAGAGTGAGCTGCCAGGGATTCCATTCCAAATCCAAAATTGCAATTCATTGTTATGACAGCAAAATGTTGTTTAAAATGCTATTTTAAAACAGAAATATGCATTGTCAAAATGTTTGCATATAACTTTGCCCTTTTATTTCAAGAATGTGGTTTTCCACCATTCATGCTTATTACAAATTTCTACCAGACACACAAAAGCAAAAAAAAAAAAAAAAAATGTTTGTTTTGGCAGTTACTACCTGAACGATTCTTGTGGGGTGAAAAAACCTTGACTATTTCCCTCTTAATTGACTCTTAAAATGATCTGTTCACTTGTTTGTTTAAAATATTCATATACTGTTTCCCATTAAAAAAGAAATCTTGAGCCGAGATGGCACCCTTCTCATCATCCCTATCAGCAGTCTGGCTATTGTTGCTATTCTTGGGTACCACCCAGTCAGGAGTGGCTGGTTCATTAGGGCAAAGGGGCCATCACTTCCAGGCTTAGCCATTCAGAAATTGAATCTAGGGATGTGCATGAATATTCGTAACATTTGAAATCCAGCCGAATTTGGACATTTGACTATGAATCTAATGTGAGCACATTCGAAAACTATCTTTCGAATCAAATGTTTTGATACATTCATATGAAGCTTCATATGAAGCTTTGTTTGGGATACATATGCATTTGTATGGGATTCGTATGGGACTGAACATTTGTAGCAAATACAAATCCTACTACATTCAAATTAAAACAAATACAAATTTTCTTGCATTCGATTTGATACAAATCAAATACAAAATCCCCTAAAATCTGCACCCTCTTTCTCTGTCATGCATTATAATTCACAAGTAGCTAACCAATGTACAATCCACTCTGTTCCCTGGGACCTATTTCCTTGTGTACGTGCATAGCATTTCAGCCATGCAGTGTTCTCTTTCCAATGGATGTTTATGCTCAGCTTTCAAAGAAAGCAGGGAGGGAGACTGACGCTGATGATATCTTGTATGTATCTAGCTCAGAAGTCACTCCTACACCACTAAGAAAGGAGGGGCAGTGCTATCTAGACTCCAAGGCCAGCACCTGTCCATGGCTATTAATCAGACCAGGGGCAGAGTGAGACACAGTCGTTTTAACTGCTAAGAAGATGAGGGCACTAACTATTAGAGCCACGGGGTGTTGTGGCTGTCTGGGGGAGGGCCCTGAAAACTTGGCTTCTAATTGTAAAAGTGAATGCAATAACTTTTCTGCTATAAATATTCCTGAAAATATTTATCCTTGCTAGTTACAAATGTATCTCCACTGATGAAATTTCTTGAGCCAGTGGCCCTTTTTGCACTGCGCAGGCTCATGCTATGGTGGGTCAGGACACGCAATCCATACCAGCGTGGGATGGGCCACTTCTAGGGTTGTCCACACTACAGGCAGCCCAGCCCAGCTTCAGAGGACAGGAATACAAATCCACAGCCTTCAGGGTTGCCATCCAGGTCATTTTCAGCATCACATCTGGCACCACTTTTGGGTACCTGGCTAAAATGGTGCTGGGCTTAGTATACCATCTCACAACCATGTGTTATCTGCATGTAGGTTGTGGCCCAATATACTGTAGAAGAACACATGTTAACTAGTCCACAGCTGGAGTAGGATATGGCATCATTCACATCATGTCCATCTCCAGAGCTCCAACCCATGTGAATGGAGCATATAAGCAGTAGACATGGCTTCTATTAGGCTCCTCCATTTCCCCAGCAGATTGCCAACCCCTGGACTGGTCTACCATTAGGTATACCTATTGCTGCATCTAGATATGCCCACCATTAGCTGTCCTGACCTCAACCCTTGTTTCCCCATAGTACACCTGTTATGGCTAGAAGAGTCATATGTTGACTCAAGGCTGCTATGCTAAATTAGTTCAGGTGGGCAAACAATTTAGCCCTTTTATTAGGGATGTGCATGAATGGGGTTTGTTTTCATTTGATTTGTAACAAATCAAATATAAGAAAATTCGTATTTGTTCGGATAGATCTCCTTCAAATGTGGTAGGATTCTATTCAATATGAATGTATATACGTACAAATTCATACAAATATCCAATATGAACACATATATATCCAATCCATATTCCATACTTATCCAATATGTATTCCTTAACATATCCGCTCAGAAAGCATCAAATCTGCCCTGAATCCACTTTGAATCCACTCTAAAACCATGTCAAATTCACTCTGGATCCATTGCAGATGTGACTGCTGCAGCCACTTTATGAGCTCCCTGTTTCATGAATGTCCTGAAGCTTCGTACGAATGCTCTGAAACATACAAATGTCAATGTACAAATGCCATAACCTTCGATTTGTATATGAATGTCTGAATTCATATGAATTCATACAAATAACAAATGTTATGAATATTCAGGCACATCCCTACCTTTTATTCATTGCTGGATATATTTCCTGAGGTATTTCCAGCGTGATGCAATATTATATAGCATCTTGCCACTCAGAATCCACCGTTCATGGAGCAAGCTCATTCATCACAGTCCAAATCTAAAGAAAATAAAAAATGGGGAAAGACTTTCGAAACATAAATACTTTGGTAAAATTAAATAAAATTTTCTCCCTCTCTCAGATGTGCTCCAGTGAAGAGGAAACATGGATATTTCAGAACGGGCAGAGCTATCCACCCATTGCATAGTTATAAAATGGGAATTATTTTCAATCAGTCAACAACATTTTCAGAATAAGTATTAGATGAATTCATACATTATAGAACTATTAATAACTGCTAGTCATGATAGCTGTTTATTATTTCATCAATGGGAGACTGTAGCAGCCTCCATACCACACAGTTTGTCACATGATGGAGAGGCTGTTCTTGGGCAGGGATGCTTGATCCAGGCCAAGACTGGAGCAGAGGATAGTGGTATGTGCCATGCCCTATCCTGGCCTAACTCTAAAGGCTAGAAACAGAAGTTCCCCAGCCTCTGAAGTTGCAGCCTGGAGAGTACTATTGTGCTATGCCATAAGCACCACATTCCTCGGGCCATTTCTGGGAGCCTGGCAAAATAGCACCAGGCATTGTATACCACTTGGTCCAGTCTAGTCATTCACATGACAAAGACCTAGACTAGTCCATTGCTGGGAATGCTTGGGAAAATGCTTAAAAGCAGTCTCCCATCAGCATGCTCCCCAGTGCCATGTTCATGCCAGCTGCCAGCATCGTGTGCCCACTGCATTCCCAGGAGGTCACGCTTCCCAGAGTTCATTCTAGCAAGCAGATGCCACCACAGTTTGTGAAGACAGCTAGCATGACCATGATAAGGACCATGCTGAAACTGCCTGTGGCTCTTTCCACATTAACATTTTTAGTTGTATTGTAGAGAAATCACAATCTCGCAGTTCGCTTCTTAAGAGTTGCTGGTCTGTCCACACAGCTTTCAAAACCAGAAGAACTCTGAGTTTTTTTAAATGTCCCCTTCCACGGAATTATGTTCAACTTTCAGCATGTTTGGACACATGACCAGTTTGTAGACTTGAAGTTTACCAATAGATACTTCGCAGCTTTGAAGTTGGTAACTCTTCCTCCTGTTACAGCATTATTTATCTTCTTTATTCCTTGTTATATCTTTTTACCTTGCTAAATCAAAGTAAAAACAAAAAGTGGCCACATTTTTACTGTTTTTATTCTTGCTCTCATTCCCCTGTTCCTCAGATGTGATCTACAGAGATCTACTGGAAAGTCAGCCTTCTGTCTCCACATAAAAATGTCCCCCTTTCTTCTCCTCCCCTTCTGCCAACACCTCTGCTGTGGAAACAGCTTTGCACCCGTGTGGGGAATCCGGATCGACCCACAAGGGGTCATTCCATTACCCCAGGTGTTTTGGGGAGGCAGGGGGGTGCAGTCTTTGAATTCACTTCGAAGTCACTTCGAAGTCTGTGCAAAATAGCTCCAGAGTGCCTTTGAAGTCTGTGCTGATCTTCAGAGTGAACTTCGAAATGACTTTGGAGTCACTTCAGAGTCACTTTGAAGTTCACTCCAAAGATCAGCACAGACTTCAGAGGCACTCTGGAGCTATTTTGCACAGACATCGAAATGACTTCGAAGTGACTTCAGAGCCTAGGTTTAGGGGGGGGGCAATGGGTGCATCCCCTCCCCCTAGCCCCCTTTGGACCCCATTGCCTGTTTCCAATGGAAGCAGGCTCCCTTTAATCTGCATTAATGGGGTCTACAGAAAATCCAGATTAAAGGCTAAAATGCACCCATTAGATCTGGATTTCCCCCACGGCAGTGGAAACAATCGGGTCCCAAATAGATGCCATGGTGGAAATGGGATCATCCGGCTCACACCCAAATGGTTTCTAAATGGGTGCAAAAATGGGTACTTTTTGACAGTGGAAAAACACCCAGAGTTCGCTGGACAGTTTCTGCGCACAGACAGTTGAAGAGAGTGAGCTGCTTTCAGTTATGCTTGTAACTTTGTTACAAGCATTCATTATGAAGAGAGTGAGCTGCTTTCAGTTATGCTTTTAACTCTTTGCAGCCAAGTAAAGGGATGATCTGTGTTGAGTTGTGGAGGTTCAATTGAGGTTTTTGCCTGTCATCACTGCAGTGGTTGGGGGGTGGGGGTGGGGAAAAAAAGACGCAGGCTCACAAAAAGCGGCTTGCATGGGAACAGGAAAGTACATTTTAAATCCGCATTGCCCAAAACCACATGGGGATGCTTGATTTCGAGTTATAACACACATTTTTAAGATCTGATGCAAGAGAGAAGCAAAATGAGACCATGGAGACGTGCCCGCAATGTGGTTTAGAGGTGGGATAGGAACTCTAGCTGTTACATGCTACTACTTCTAAACCACTTTTGAGGACTTTTGGAACACAAGTAAATACAGCCTAGGTCTTTTTTTGATCAAGCAATTATTTTCTTATGTTTCTATGGTAGCACCCCTTCTCCAATTAACTTCTACATTAGGGTGGGTTATCTCTGGTTTTCAGATAATCTTAATTTCCACCACCACCCCTGCTCCACCTAACCGGACCTGTAATCAAGGGGTGATTCTGTACTAAGCAGTCAACTGTACCAGCAAGTATACCAGGAGCCTCTCTGCATGTCTGCCCAAAGAACTGTTGGGTCACAGAAGTTCTAACCCTCTTCTAACCAACCAAGAGATCATAAAAATTCATCCTCCTGGTTTCATGTTCTTCCTTTAAAAAGAAAATCACTGAAAATTGTCAGTGTGTTGTTACAGTTTCCATGAAGGCCTTTCTTTTAGCTATTAACAGCTTTCTAACCAATTCTGAACTACTTTTTGGTGGGGGAGAGAAGATGATTTCAGGTTCTCTGTACTGCAGCTGACAGCTCTGCCAGTGTGGGGGAGAGAGATCTCTGATGGCTCGAACTCACGCAACAGAAGTTACTTTTGAAATATCTCTGCTATTCAAATGCAGATTGCGCTAGCACATTGAATAAGAGCTAATTCATGCCTGATGAATTTCCTTTACAGGCATGTAGGATGAAAAACATGCATGTCTGCTTGGGCATCTTTTTATGTGGCAAAAAGAAGTTAAAGATTCTAGAATTCATTCTCTAACAATGCAAGGGTGAAAACATAGATTTACATAGGATAAATGATTTCTGAGGGGAGATCCCAGAAACCTGACTATGCCCTGTGAAAAAGAACAGAAGCTGAGTGGTAAATGTAAATCACCTGAAAGAATAACTGAGTGGAATAGAGTAAGAAAACCAACACAACAAAACAGTAGTGGTTTTTAAACATGAAATGATGGCAAAGATGGCAATTAGTAGTACTCTTGTATGCAGGACAAAGAATAACAAATTTAAAGTAGGATCCATATGGGTTTTTAAAAAAGGTTAGCTAGGAAGAACCCAAGGGGCAGGTCATCCACAGGAGAGGAGAGGAGAATCTACCCCTGGATGTGACCCTTTTGCAGACCGGGATAACCTGCACTGCATGGTGCTTGCCACCCTATGATGCCATGGCCACCACCGTGTGGACTGATGGCAGCAACACGAGTGACTTTCTTGGGTCACTATCTGACTGGGGTCATTAAGTGATGCCCAGAAAATGGCCAACTTCCGGGGCCACTTTCTTCATCTCACTTGGCCCCAGGAAGAAACTTGAAGCCAGGGAACAACAAAGACACAGTTTTCCATCGTCTTATTTCAATATTTTTTCAGCATTCCTACATAAGCCTGGGATTTCTTGGTAATATCCCAGCCAAGTTCAAATTACAGGGTCTTTCTAAAAACTCCATTTTGTATTCAAGCTGGATAGAATCTGCAGGGTGTCTTTATGGCATCAAGTATGCATTATAAGGGAGCAGGGTGTGCACAACCCTTCTCTTTATGGCACAGCCAGAGTGAAGGATGAATGAAGCATCTACCCAGATGCTACACTGCCTCCCTGCTACACTGACATAAGCACTCATACAATGCTTCAGCACAAGAGTGGGACAAAGAGCTCTCAGGACTCTCTGCTTGTGGTGGCAGTTCCGTCATTGCTACTGCTTGAGGGGACCCACCTATCTCCTCAGTAACCTTATCAAACAGGTGCAGCACTACTCTTAATGCCCAGGGAGGGGAATGCTTTGCTTATAGTGCAGCTCCCTCTCATGGGCAGACCTTGCCCTAGTAACTGCCATATCATGGCCCTGCTACTTTTTAATCTTGCTTTAGTCTTTTTTAAAAACATATATAAACATGCAGCACTTTGGTTTTATCGTTAAAGACACAACTCTTTTAGATTATGCTCTGTTTGTGCCTGCATTTTTTAGAACTTTTAAAATTGGACTTCTGGAAGTCTATGTTATTTTAAGTAGTCTGATGACATAAAAATTTCCATTATTGAGCAACAAATTAATATAATAAATTAACAAGCTTCTGCTTGTCACAAATAGGCCCCTTATTATAGATGAATAATAGTTTCTTCTAACATTTAAGCTTAGAATGCTACTGATTTTTATCATCATATTAGCCCTTTCTGCAATGGGCCTTATTCCAGATTATATCTTGGAATAGGGACATGCCATCTGCATGCTCATGTAGACTTCAGCAGGTCCTGGTGGGGCCTGATGTACTCTCCATCAGCATGCAGATGGCAGGTGACTGTTCCAGGAATACCTAATCCAGAATAAGGCCTAGTGCAGAAAGGGCCATTGTCTCTTGCTTTTTGCATTTCAACACACACATTATAGACCATGATTTTGAGTGAAGGTAGCAGATGCAGACAGAAAAGAGAAAAGAGAGAAGTGTAAAAGAACAAACAACACAAAAAGGAAAGAAAGTAGTATAGATCCATGGTGATCCATACTTATCTTAATATTTACCTCTTTATATCAAAAAGGATTTTAAGGGAATTCAAGATTGGCCCAAAACGTTTTGCTTCCTAAAATAAAGGACAAGTTGATATTCCTTCTCCTTCTAGGGACATGTCTCCATGCAAACCACTTTTTGTGAGCCCACATCTTTTTCTCCCCACCCCCACCCCTGCCCGCTGCAGAGATGAAAGGCAAAAACCTCAATTGGACCTCCAGAACACAAAATCATCCCTTTACTTGGCTGCCAAGAGTTAAGAGCAGCTACTGAAAGCAGCTCACTCTCTTCATAACTAATGCTTGCAACACAGTTACAAGCAAAACTGAAAGCAGGCTCCCTTCAGCTGTCAAATTCAGCTGCCTGCATTCACCTAATGGCTGCTGATTAGCACAAAATCAGACCTGCAAAGTGAAACCGTATTTCACTTTGGAGGCTGTGTTATTAGGAGGGGGAGAGAGATTTTGTCCTTGCTAACAGGGAAAGGTGATACTAATTATCATTATCATTACTACAGAGATTGTTTTTCAGCAAGCAAATATCTCTCTCCCCCTCTGAAGTGAAACAATGTGACAGTTTGGAGCTCTGCTTTCGGACTGAAAGAGCTGAATGCAGCCGATTCTGACAGCCAATTCTTCTGCAGAGATTAAAAATGCCTAAAAATTCAGTGGAATATGGGAGAAAATGTGGAGAAAACATCTCCATGCTCCCAGGAAAACCCATGGCTTCCCAAAAGTGTGGAGGTAATCTTGTTTAAAGGGGGGGGGGGGTTCTGCCACAGATTTTCCTCCTTTGTGGCTCTGGAAGCCCAGAGTAAAGCTCTGCATGCAGATGCTCAGAAGCAAAAGAAGTTTTTTAATGGATTTTTCTTTGCATGTAGATGGGGCCTCGGTGTACCTACAAAAGCCTTCAAAGTGAGATAACATTCTAGTCACAGATGGATGGAAACACAGAGCTCACTCCAGAGGTGGGTAACATGCTGTTCACATCTCCTCCACCTCTCATCCTCAGAAACTTGACAGCTGAGGAACAAAATTTCCCCAGCATCAGTGTTTCCAACCAGGGCCACTTAGTAAAGCCCAGCAATGGCCTTGGAAACTGGCCTTTTTCTGTGCCTTACTGAATGACCCTGGATAGATCATGAAGCAAGTAGAGCCTCATCCCCACGGCATCGTTATCTCGAATTCAAAACGTTTTGAGTTCTCCTTAGCCAGATGGCAGTTGGGCTTAACACGCTTCTTCCGTGTTAAACCACGTTAAACCGTTTTAAAATAAATCCTGATTTCAAGAGGTCTCACACCGGATTGTGCGCTTGATACGTGTTTCATTTTTTACTTTGTGGACAGTATCATTTTCAGGGATGAGATTCCATGTTCAGGCTGCCCTTCCCCCAATCGCACTGTAACCAATGGGCTGTCCGTATTCTAGGCACGTCATGTTTAGGATTCCCTCCCCCAATAGCTTGCTTCCAAAGAGTGATTTCATTGAAAGAATCCAGCCTCAAAACAGCCACTACCTCCAAAGCTACACTGTAGCGATGTAGCTTAATAACAATGGGAAAGGAAAGGAAAGCCCTGGAGTCCCCGCTCTGAAGGATGCAGGGCTGGAAAAACACAATCCAAAGCTTTTGCAGCCTGGAGGCAGATCAGTCCCTCCCTGCCAGGCAACTTTCTCTATGTCCTGAACAGCACTCCAACCCCATTAGGAGCCCAATCCACCAAAAATCTCTGACCTCTGGGGCATCTTTCTCTCTGGCCATGGTCACACCTCAGGTTGAATCCAGCTTCAGTCCACATTCAGAGCGGGAGAACGCATCAGCAAAGTAACCGTTCATTTTCTTTTTCAGCTGCTTTGAGTCCCCTTTAACAGGTGATTACAGAAGGTTTGTCAGCTGCTTTGAGTCCCCTTAAATGGCAGGTCACAGCTCCCTGCTGAGCTCTCACAGCCCCATCCACCTCACCGGACCATCCCAGGATTTTTTTAATTTAATTTTTTTTTTGGGGGGGGGGGAGAAAAAAGAAAGAAAGAAAAATTCCCCAGAGCGCTGCTGGCTGGCTCTCCCTCCTTCCCCCCTCTCTCTCTCCCCCTCTCTTTCCTGCTGGCAGAGAGATCCAGTCGGCAGCAGCGCGGACACATCGCTCGCTGGCTCGCCTTCTCCTCCAGAGCCATGGAGCGCTCCCAGGCCACCGGCACCAATCCAGACCTAGCGCGGCACGAGCCCTGAGCGGAGCCCCCGAGGAAAGAAGGAAGGAGGGAAGGAAGGAAGAGAGGAGGCGAGCAGGCCAGTTGTTTTTGCATGCCGGCCCCCTTTTTCCCTCCCCGCCGCTTCGCTCTCAGGCCGATTTGCACGCCAAGGGCTGGAGAGAAAGGAGACACTTTCGCCGCTGCTTTTGGGGAGGGGACAGCAGCTGGCCGGAGTTCCTGCTGGACTTTAAAGGGGGACACATGTGTGGGAGAGAGAGAGAGGAGGCTGCCCCCCCTCTCGGGGTTCCCCCCACCCCAAGGCTGAAGAGCGACCACAATCGCCATCCCGGCCGGCCGGCCGGCCGGAAAGGACGCTCCAAGAGGCTCGGCTCTCCTCCTCTTCCAGCCAGCGACGGCAGTGGAGGAGCGGAGCAAAGCGGCGGCGGCTCTGCCACTGGGCAATGAGGAGCCCCAGGGCGAAGCCGCCTGCACCGCGCCAGGATGGATGGATGGATGGATGGATGGATGGATGGATGGATGGATGGATGGATGGATGGATGGATGGATGGATGGATGGATGGATGGATGCTGCTGCTGCTGCTGCTGCTGCTGCTGCTGGGAAGAGGAAGGGAGGGGAGAGAAGGGGATGGATTGGGCAGGGGGTCCCGGGCGGAGCTGAGTGCGCCAGAGGGATTCGGGCAGGGGGCGTTCCAATGACAGCTGATCAGAACAAAGAGGCAAAAAAGGCATGCATGACGCACAGGGAAGGGAGGGTGGGATCCTGGGAGGGAAAACCAATCACAGAGAGAGGGTGGGCAATGGGCGGGAGGACAATGCTGCCATGTGGACTCTGAGTATTGATTCCGCGTTAAGGCTGCAATCGGAATGCCCTCGGAACCGGATCAATTTGCAAGTCGTGTAGACAGCTTTGTTCCGGTTCAGTTATTTCGAATTATTTAAACTGAGATAATGCATGCCGTGAAGACGCAGCCTAGGTCACTACAGTCATTGTCATCTGTTTGCATGATGGTGGTAAGGAGGAGTGATGGTGGGAAACACAGTCCAAGTGATGTTTGCAGTGTATGTGAAAAGTGTTTTCCACCCCTCAATGGCAAGATGCTCATCCAATGAATGTGGGATTATGCAATCCCCATGTCCTTTGGGTCTTCCCACAGTGCCACATATGTGTCACATAGATCTTGCCCAGGTTTTCATTCAGTGCTCACAGCAAGATGGTATTCTGTCCTGAGTACTGAGAACAGACTTATGACACCATGGAAACCTCTGCAAAGTCCCTTGTGTGGGGGGCACAAGCCACCATATGCCATAGAAGGGCACAGACACAGGATCTACACTTAGAAACACTACCCACATGGGCCATGCTGGTTTCTGGTTTCTGCTGCCATCATGCAGACAAGTGGAAGTAGCAGGAACAACCCATACACAGTTTTGGAATCCTGCAACATTTCACCAATCTCTAGAAGATGACTTCCAGGGCCATTTTTCTGGGAGTATAGCAAAATATCCCCAGCATTCAACTCTGAAGCTGGGGGGGGGGGAGTCCTCTCCAACTTCAAATATAGTCTGGATTGAGCCAGCCATTTTTTAAATTGGCAGAAGATTACATTGCACTATCCACTGTGTTACTGACTCAGTATTCTTTTTGAGGGGGGATACCACATGAATGCATACGGACATTGCCTAAGATACGCTAAAGTTTCTTCTCCAATGCCTTGCCATCAGCATCTGTTCTCCAGTATCTATCATTTATCTGAGGCATCTACCTCGTTCTGCGTAGTGGTTAGATTGTCCCTGAACCAACCATTTATAAATATCTGGCTGGAATTTTAAGATATATGTGACAGAAGGAAATGAGGTGGGGAACTATTCCTTCCTTTGCTGTTTTGCTGACTGAGGCTAACTGAAGAATCACTGTAGTAAAACTGTACAGCTGAACTCAATGCTTTCCCCCCCCCCCTCAGTGAATTCTCATTTTATCTAAGCTGCCAGACAAGAACAAAATACGAATGGTTAATAGACTAAAGGGAAAATGTTTACATCAAAAGTTGCCAAGACCTCAAGGTAGGCAGAAATTCCATTTCTGCATTTAGCTGGCTTGGAACACTCCAGTTACAAAGGTTTCTACTGGAACCATTCCAAGATGGAGAAGTCCAGCTGTTCTGGAAAAAGGTCATCAGCATTTTGGAAGGCTGTTCTGGGATAGAACACTCTACACCACTCCAAAGCTTTAGAACTTGTAATGAGGGCTTTGATGGGCAGGAACCAAAGTTTTGGGTTGGGGCCTGCAGGAGGACCCATTTTGGTGGTCCAATTTTGTATACTGACAAAATGGGGGGGGCTGTTAAATTAGAACAGGGAGGTAGAAGCCCTTCTGCATGCCACCCTTAGGTGGTTTACTTCTTTTTTAAAACGTCTACCCCTGTCCCAGTCTTGGTAGCCAGTGGGAATGGAGTAGCCTAGAAGAGGGTGTGGCCTCTTTTGTCTACACCTTAGTGCAGAAGACAGAGGTTCAGACTATAACTGCGCTGTGGAGGCTGTGGCCAAGAAGGCCTATTTCCCAACTATGGCTGGTTGGTCAGCTAAGACCTTTTCTGGACAAAGACTATTTGTTATGGTTTTAATATGTTCACTTTATATGTTCACTGGTTTTTAATGTTGTAACCCACCCTGATACCTCTGGGTATAAGGCAGGATAAATATTCAAATGAATAAATAAATACAATAAACATTAAGTGCAGAAAGGCTCTCTGACTTTTTGCCTAGCAAAAATAAACTTACATTTGTTGTTTCTTCCTTGCTGAATAGCAAACAAGATTGAAAAATGAAGAGATTACATAATGTTGAGTTATATATCTCATTCTTTGGGGCCCAAATATTCTTTTACCTTTGCAAGGATCCAATTTACTGGATAAACACGGAAATCAAAACACTATAATTTAGTGAACACAAATTGGACTGCAGATACTGTAATTCTCACATCATTTAATATTTCCTATTGCTGTATAAAAGCAATTTGCCCTTCTGGAAATTTATCTTATCTTTTAAGAACTGCATTACAAATAGTTCAAAACACTTGCCTATAAAAAACACCTGAAGATTCTGGAAGACAGCAATTAGAAGGGTCAAAATCAAATATCATATATTTGAGGGGAGGGCTATATTTTGATATTTAATTTTACATGGTTAACTGGATGTATGTTCAAAAGCAGCAGTCAAGCATTTCTGATATAAGGTGTCAAAAGTACGGAAAAAATAGGAGGAGGAGAGTTGGCTTTTATATCCCACTTTTCTCAACCTTAAGGGGACTCAAAGCAGCTGACAAACTTTCTGTTCTTCTCTCCACAACAGAACACCCTGTGACATAGGTGTGGCCATGGGAGCTCAGAAACAGAGTTGAGAGTAGCCCAAGTTCACCCAGCTGGCTTTGGGGAGGATTGCGAAATTGAACCAGGAGACTACTAGATGAAAGTCTGACACTCTAACCACAAGACCAAACTGGCTCACAAGAACACCATTAGAGGAGCAGGCTAAAGGGACAAGCCAGTGTTACAATCATCTCTTTATTGCAGTAATAGAGGCCCTTGGTCCTCTAGATGTTTGGGTTCCAGGTTGCATAAGTTTCATCCAGTGGCACAAACATTCATTGGTAATTTCAAAGGTAATTTTATTTCAGCAACATCTGGAAGGTGGCGGATTCTCCCACTCCGATGTATATAATATCTGAGGGCTGGCTTATGTCCTACAGCGGAAAGCTTCTAATTGTCATTTCTTCTTGACATAGCTTTAATATCAAGTGGAACTTGTCATTAGAAAAACTGATATCATGGAATGAGTTTCCATGTCACAAGAACAAAAGAAATGCCTGTTGTATCAGACCCATTTAGTCCAGCACTCTGTTCTTAGAGGAAGCAGTCAGTTGCACAGGGGAGCACACAGATGCACACCACCTTCTACTACCATCAGGACGAATAGCTATGATAGCCCTGACTTGCATGACGTGGACTAAGCCTTTTTTTAAGCCATTCAAGCTGATAGCAAGCACTACATCTCATGGAAGGAAATTCCAAAGTTTAACTATGAATTGTGCAAAAAGAAGGAGAAGGAGAAAAAACACCTTTTATCTGTCCTGATTCATTTGGGATTCAGCTTCATTGGATGAAGGTGACCTTGGTTCTAGTTTTTTGGCAAAGGAAGAAAGATTTCTCCCTATCAACTTCGTACAAATCACACATAATTTTGTACACCTCTAAGATAACTCCTTTCGCTTATCTCCTTTCTAGACTAGAAAGCCCTAGATTTTGCAGTCTTTCCTGATATGGAAAATCTTCTGATCTCTTCACCCTACTCAGCAAGCCTGTTGCGAATCAAATGCGGAAAAATTCAGCTTCGGCCAAACCCCATCCCTTCAAATGTGGGAGGCTTTGTATTTGTGCCTTTTTGGCCTCCAGAAGGCCTATTTCAGCCTCCAGAGAGTGCCAAAATAGGCTAGGGGGTGCCACCAATGCCCCCCAAAAGGTAAGGGGGCCGAAAAAGGCCTTCCAGTTCTGTGTGCACATGGACATAGAACTGGAAGGCCTGGGAAGAAGACGTGGTGGCAGGTAAGTGGGGCTTGTGGGAGGGAATGGGGGCCCCATGGGGGGAAGGCCATGGGGGGGGTGCAGGAGGCCTGGCGGGATCTACTATCTGCTGAAGCTTTGACTGAAGCTTTGATGGATACCTGAATATCTGATTCATGGATGAATAGGGCCTATGAACCTAGGCCCAATTCAATTCATCCGCAAATGTTGGAATGTGTATCTGTTCGTATAAAATCCGACTTTGTTGGATATTCGTGCCCATCCCTAGTCACAGTTTTTTGTGTTGTTATGCCATGCACCATGTTTCTGCTTTGAACCTATGCTTCCAGATATGGCTATGATACCCACCATCTCTTTTCTACCAACTCACTTGGTGGTTTCCAACCTAGCTTGCTTTCTCCCCAACCAGCATGGGAATGGTTGAGGGAGGCAGCCCAGTTGGACCTCCACCAAAGTTTTTTCATAGAAGGCAATTTTTAAAACATGAAGACAACTAAATTGCACCTCCTTCCTATGATGGATATAGAAGAAGTGGACGAGCAGCCTCCTGATGTGCTAGTCAAGGAGACAGCAAGCTAGTAAATTAAGAGGGCTTATTCAGAAGACAATGTTTACCTAAGTTGTGCATGGAAACACTGTATAATCCTGAATGATCACTGAGCTCTGTTGATGAGATTATCATGGTAGCACTACAGTCTAGCACCCAGCAGAAAATAGTCTGTTTTCTTGTAGCACCCAAATTATAGAATGGTTTTCCTCCTAAAATATGGCTTGCACCAATCCTTTTTCACTTTTGGCACCTGCTTAGATTATATGAAGTGCTCAAGCACTTGCGAGCTACTGATTAAGTTCTTATTTGACAACTGGTCACATTAATTCCCCTCCCCCTTTAACTTCTATCATTCAGTTGTAAGCTGACCTTGCATTGAGGGGAATAATCAATCAATCATCAATCAATCAATCAATCAATCAGGTAAGATAAGCAAGGAAATGAACACTTGATTTACTTAAAAAAAACCTTTTTTGACAACAGTCCTGAAAAGAGGCATGAAAGAAGACTAGTTTGCTTTTCCTGAGTATTTTTTCCAAGTCAGTTGACTGCACCTGAAAATGATTCCCATTTTAATTTAGAAGTTCATTGTTTTCCTCAGCTTAGAACTTCCCCACTCAAAACAAAGCTGTTTTGCTTTGTATCATTTTACTTGGGGGAAAAAAATCCTCCTAGCAATTACACTCCCACCTGATCCAGGCATTAAAAACACCCTTTGGAATGTGTAACTGTACTCAAAAGTGGAGAAACAGAAAAGTTTTACTGCCCTCTAGTGAATTCTACTGAGGATTAAAAAACAAAAACCAATCTAGGCTCCACAGGTGGATCTTTAATAAGAACAATATTAAGAGAAGATCATTGGAAACTAAAGGCTTTTTCACACGTACTGTGTAGTGCTCTCCAGTCTGCTCACTGGTCAGGGCCATCTACACATGGCTGCTGCCACAGCTCACCCAAAGTTTCTAAGCCTGTGGACAACTAAAAAGCAGTGAAGGCAGTGTGTCTGCAGCTGCACAGCCATTTGCAGCATCCAGAGGTGTACCAGATGCCAGTTCAGACTTTGCATTCGTCATCTGGGCAGGCCATTCTTGCTACAAGCAATGCTGGTCAGGTACAGGGCATAGAATAAAGTATGGCAAGTTCCCAGTTTCCCATAGAGCAAATAAGTTAGGGGCTTCTCAGCAAGCAAAAATAAAAGGCATGTGGTAAAAGCAGAGCATTTCAAAAAGCAGCTTCAGAGGAAAAAACTGCAACACTGGAATTATACAAATGTGCAAAGAACAAGAAGAAGTACCACTCTATCTGTATGAAAATCTGTGGTTTGTGTAGTTTTGCAGTAATTGTTCTGTTTGATATCTGTATGGTGTATTGCATAAAAGGGAACCTACTGTATAGGGGTCTATGATTTCCTGAGGTCTCATAAGGCCAGAAGGTATATAATTGTGTAATTGTTGAGCAGAATAAGCAGCATGTTTTCATTGCTTCTATGCGCATGTGAATAGATCAGTTGATCAATAAAGATGCCATTTTGATTTGGGAACATTTCTACATTGTGAGGTCCTAATTGTTGCATTAACATGGGCTGATCTAGCACCTGTAGTGTGAATGGCTGCCAGTGACACTACAAGCACCACTTGTAGTATGAATTGCCTGCCCAGATCACTACACTACATCATACCAGTCAAGTAAGTATGATTCTGCCCTAGGAAACAATAAAAAAAAAATTATTGCATATCATTGGAAGAACAAACCTTCCAAGCTTCTAAGGCCATTTGCTGGAATTCAAGATCAGGAGAAAGTTTGTCTTTGTCTCTGCTTGAGATGCCCATGAGCGTTTGGTGGGCCACTGTGTGTGACGGGACACTGGATTAGATGGGCTATGGCCTGATCCAGCAGGGCTTCTCTTACATTCTTATGTTCAAGCATTCAGTGGCCTCAGTTTCAGGATAGTAAGAAAGGTAATAAGGAACATTTTAAGTAGAGTAAAATTGACACTTTAAAAATAGTGTATGTGATGATATTTTGTTCAGTGCCCCATTCAGTGCTAGATAATTTAATTAATTCATCTCTGACCACATTTTTGGAATTTATGACCAGGACTAGGTAGAAGGTGGTCAGGAAATTGGGTCAGGAATTGGAGAAGCACTGAGTGATAGTAGCCATCTACAGATGGCCATCAGTCCTGGCTTGCCTTCAGAGGTTAGATACTGAAATTTATCTGGTCTCTGAAGTTGCAGGTCTGGGGGAATTCAGCAGTGTGCCTGGAAATGGCCTTGAAAGAAGGCTGTTTCCAGAGCCCAGCAAAATGGCACTGGGATTCACGTGCTAGCCGCCTGGGCCACTTGTGCCACCACTGCCTGTCTACATGGTAGTAGCTGGAGCAGGTCTTAACCTGGGGGTGCAAGGAAGACCACTAGTGTCCTTCTGGAGCACTCCCAGGTTAGGTTTTCATACTCATGAGTGCTCCAGTTTTCATACTCATGAGTGCACCAGCACGTTTCCTGGAATGCCATTGACACTACAATCCAAGGTGACAGGTGGCTTAGTCCAAATGGACCATTCAGAAGATGCTTCCGTTCCTGCTTTTTCTCATTCTTAATAAAAATATAAGACTATGCATCCTAGAAAGAGGGGAGGGAACCACAATCAGAACCTATTAACCCCTGGTAAGCATAATTTCTGAGCAGTAAGATTAGCAGCTTCCACTGAAGTCAGCAATAATGCAAGGTGCAGATATTTCTTTGTCTGTGGATTCACATGATAATGTGGGCATGTGCACATGGAAGAAGACGATACTGCAGTTAAATGACATGGTTATATCTTAACACAAGCAACAGCCCACATCAAAACTCAAGCAACCAAGAGGAACAAGGTAGGAGTTCTTGTTTCAGAAGAGGCTGAGAAGAAAAAGCATAAATCATTCTGAAAGGACACAAAAAAAGAATTCATGGCACAGATCACAGGAAACAGGATTTTACTTGGAGCATCACTGCATATGGATTTGACTCCAAACTAATGGTCAGAGCACCATTAGAAAACCCAGATAAGTGATCAGACTGTTCTATTCTCAGATGGGAGAATGCCTAGAGGTGGAGTGAGCACAGATTTCTGATTGCTCAGATAAGAACATGAGAGGATTGCTGGTGGGTTGAGACACAGCCCATCTAGTCCAGCATCCTGTCTCTCTCAGTAGCCTACCAATTGCTTCTGGACATTCACAAGCAGAAAACAAAGGCAATACCTTCACCTGATGACAGCCAAATGTGATCCATGATGTATGAACATGCCACTGAGTTCCTAGAAGGGCCTCAGTCAGTGCCAAAAGCACACACATGCAGCTAGGCTACACAAAAAGGAAGCAACATCTCTTCTGTGTCCCATGTGGGCACCAGCGAATGCTCATCTTGCCACAGTCTCAGCCACTGTATTCCAATTTTGCCGACATCTGTACATAGAAGCAGCTTAGAGGTGATAGTATATGCATGTTACCCACATTAAAGGCCAGAAAATGCATCTCCAAAATGTATTCTCTGTCCTTTAATGTGGATTAGAGGTAAGATGCATATACTAGCATCTGCATACTACCACATCTATGCCATTTTTACCTGTGGTTTCTTTTCTCTTTGGTTGAAAATAAATAACTACATGCCCAAAAGTACTCCAAAGGAGGATAATGATGGCCCTTTCTGCAGTTACCTCAGTTAATCTGTATTAGCCTGATCAGTTATTAGCTAGATCCGGATCAACCACAGGCAGAGGCATCCGCATTGAGTGGACTTTAAAAGTGCTATCATGAATGTAGACCACATTTATCTGAGACGTTTTCGCACGGGGGTGAACGGGACGCGAAAAAGACAGCTGCGGACACGTCATCCGCATTGCCCGCGCGCGGCTTGCGCTCCGACGTGTCCGCAGCTGTCTTTTTCGCGTTCGAAATGTAGAGCACTTTAAAGTGCTCTACATGCGTTCCAACGCGGACGAGCCGCCCGCAGGCGTTCGGGAGGAGAAGCGTTCGCGCCTGCTTCTGTCTCCCGAACAGCTGCGGGCTCGCCTCCGACGCCGGCGCGGCTTCGACAATCAGCTGTTTGACAATCAGCTGATTGTCGATCTGCCTCCGCGGCTGTCTCCGTGCCCCTGGCCGGCATTTGCCGGCTAAGACAGCTCCCGGCGCTTTGAGCATTCGCACACAGACGCTCCGGAACGCGTTTACACGCGTTCTGGCGCGTCTGTGTGTGAAAGGGGAAAGCACCGGGAGCTGTCTTAAGCTTCCCGTCCTACTCCCGTTCCAAATGGAACGGGAGTAATGCGAAAACGTCTCTGGTCTACCACTAAACAAGAGATGTTTTCGCACGGGGGAAAACGGAACGCGAAAAAGCCAGCTGTGGACACGTCATCCGCATTGGCCGCGCGCGCCTTGCGTTCCGACGTGTCCGCAGCTGGCTTTTTCGCGTTCGAAATGTAGAGCACTTCGAAGTGCTCTACACGCGTTCCAACGCGGACGAGCCGCCCGCAGGCGTTCGGGAGAAGAAGCGTTCGCGCCGCTTCTGTCTCCCGATCGCCTGCCGGCTCGCCTCCGACGCCGCGCGGCTTTGACAATCAGCTGTTTTTCAAACAGCTGATTGTCGATCTGCCTCCGCGGCCGCCGGCGCGCCCCTGGCCGGCGTTTGCCGGCTAAGCCAGCTTCGGGCGCTTTGACCATTCGCACCCAGACGCTCCGGAACGCGTTTACACGCGTTCCGGAGCGTCTGTGTGTGAACGGGGAAAGCGCCCGAAGCTGGCTTAAGCTTTCCGCCTGAACGCGTTCGGTTTCGAACGCGATTCAGTGCGGAAATGCCTCAGATTAGTGAACCCTTAGTGCAGTTCTGATCTGGATCTACTCTACTCCTGTACAAATGATGTGTTCTTAGCAGCTCCTTGATCTGGATCAGCAAGTAAATGCAGAAAGGGCCAATGCTGTACTTCCTAGAAATAGAGCATATATTTAGTGTTACAGGCAATATTGCAAAGCTGGGTTGCTCCCTGTGCTTTTGATAATTACAGCAGTATCATCACAGACCCATTTGTTTATAACAATGGGCACCCATTCTGCAGAAACAGGGAATTGGCTAGCCATAGCAATGGTCCCAATAAATCTTTATATGTTGCCTGAAACACATGGGGGAGGGGAATGCTGTTTTATCATCCATAAAAGGAATCCTCTTGCTGTATAAACTGTAAATTGCATGAAGTTCATTATCATTAATAACCATTCCTGTAGCACTTTTAATGCAAAGAATGCTTTGAAACTTCATTTGTTACTTCATTGGTAATCCTTCTTAAGATTATTTTGCTTTACATAAAAGCAAATGAAATACAGAAATGGGCCACCCAGCATATGAAGTGGTTGTGCAGAAGTTTGACTCAAGGTATTCCAAGATAATATCCAGTAGGCTACTCACTAAATCACACAGGTCTACTTTGTTGTGACTATGCTATGCATGATAAATAGCCATTTTCTTTTCCTTTCCTTTTCTAAAAAATCCACATTAGACTGTTTGTCAGTTGCATTACCAGAGAAAAACACTAAATTTGCATTCCACTCCATTACAAGGCAACTGTGAAGCGGTGAAAACTAAAACAAATGACATAAAGGAGGTGTCAAGAAGGGTTTAAAAAAAAACAAAACCTTTCACACACAAAAAAAACATGAAACATTCTCTAGCAAAGCTGTCAAATTCAAAGCTATCATTGCACAAAGGAATAGCAGTGTCAATTGTTTCACTTTCCTAGCCAGAATGGAGAAAAACATCAAATGTAAACATATGTACAAATAAATTTAGGGTGTGTTCACACAGCAAAAAAAGACCTCAAAAATACTTGGGAAATGGCGGCATGTGGCACTCGTGTTTTCATCTCATTTCTAATCTAAGCCACATCTTGTATTCACAATTCACACACACACACAAAATGCTTCTCAGAGAATGTGTTCACATTCTCAGTCCCATCTTTTCTAACCTAAGACTTTTCCGCACTGCAACGCGTTCCAAATGGAACGCGTTCAGGCGGAAAGCTTAAGACAGCTCCCGGCGCTTTCAGCGTTCACACACAGACACGCCGGAACGCGTACCGGCGCGTCTGTGTGCGAAAGGTGAAAGCGCCGGGAGCTGTCTTGGCCGGCAAAGGCCGGCCAGGGGCGTGGAGACAGCCGCGGAGGCAGATCGGCAATCAGCTGATTGTCAAACAGCTGATTGCCAAACCTGCGCCGGCGTCGGAGGCAAGCCCGCAGCTGTTAGGGAGGGAGAAGCAGGCACGAATGCTTCTCCTCCCGAATGCCTGCGGGCGGCTCGTCCACGTTTGAATGCATGTAGAGCACTTTAAAGTGCTCTACATTTTGAACGCGCCGAAGACAGCTCCGGACATGTCGGAGCGCAAGCCCCGCTCGGGCAATGCGTATGCCGTGTCCGCAGCTGTCTCCCACGCGTACCGTTCAGCCCCGTGCGAAAACGTCTCTAGAATAGTCATGAGTGAGGGAGAGGGAGACTGGCATGTGAACAATCCCACCTGTGAACCATCTCTGAGCTCTTTCTAAGCCACATTATTTTCTTTACTGTACATGAACGCAACCTAAATGCTTTCAGAACACTTGTTTCAAGAACAAGCTTTATGAACATAGAGAAAATAACAGATTGCAGGCTGCAAATATATTTATCTGCCCTTTGAGCTGTCACAAGCAGATTTAAATTGTTTCCCACACTTTAAGTCTGGGCACACTGAATTATTTAATTAGTTTTAGTACACTAGAAACTAGTCAAGGAAACAATAAATAGCAAGTGAACATATATAAGGGAATTTAAACTCCACCAGGACTCAAATTGCCCAGAGGTCCCTAAAGAAACATCCATGAACACTTCTCAAGTTATAGTTGGGCCTTATCTGTGATGGTAGCCCCACCCACTCTGGAATAATCTCTTCTCTGACATTTAGAGGGCACCTACTCTTCAGTCTTTAGGTGCTTTTGAATCTTAGTGGTCTTTCAGGGAAAATTTCACACACATAAGTACTAGAAATTGATGGATATGATGAAGAGGTACCATGACATTCCTGTTTATTTCAATGACACATACATAGATGAACTTCCTAGTAAGTCATGCCTCTGTCCTTTGAGGCATCACACAGATAGAGTGTGCTGGGTCCTTTCTTCAAGTCCCTGAGTCTGATGCCATGGTCACACCTTGCTGAAGTAGTCCATCTTATTAAGAAATAGGACTCAAAACACTAACTCCAACCAAACCTAATCATCGTTCCTCAGTTTGGGTTGCTATGCTCACACCTTTCTGTCCCCATCCTGAGACTCCTTTATGAGACTTTTTAAGATCTCCAACACTCTCCACCATCACAACACCCCCTGTGCTCTGGTAGGATAAAAGTTGTGTGACTCAACAATGTGTAATCACACGCTGGGCAAAATGGAAAGCAAATTCATGCAGTATCTACCCACTACAGTACAGTTCAGACCCTTTTAGTCCGCTTCCCTGATCACACATCCCAAAAATGAAAACAGATTAACACTATAACAGTTTGGCCACATTCCCATTATAAGCTTAATCCAGTTTCCCTAAACTGAAATAATAGAACTGGATGCAAACGCGAATTTGCCTGATCCCATTACTTTCTACTCCATCGCGTTGGATCTGGATTCTGAGGATCATATGTGGCATACATGACTCAAGTGGCTATTTTCTAAAAGCCTCTTTTCAGGGCTGCCCTGCCCTCTTCCTCCTGGCATGAACGCGCCACCCATAACCGACCCCTTCACGGAGCCTAGCTGGGTGGCTGCCGTTTGCCTGGATGGAGGAAAAACAGCAGCAGGCAGCCAGCGATTCTTCCCCCCCCCCATTGCCCAGGGCACACCAGCAGCAGCAACTCAAGCCCCTTGCTTTAAACATTCACACATCTTCCAGAACCTGCAGCTGCTTTCCTTTCACTTTCTAAAGGTCAGAACTCCAAAGAGCTAGAATTGCGCAAAATTGCAACATTGTTATCAGGTGTGAAGTGGTTGGATTGCTACAGTGTAGCGGCTGCTGCAAAGGGTGGATTTTTACACTGAAATCACTATCTTTGGAAGCAAGCTATTGGGGGAGGGAAACCCTAAACATGGATTCTCATCCCTTAAAACGGTACAGTCCCCACAGTAAAAAATGTAACACGTATCAAGCGCACGAACCGAAGTGAGACCTGTTGAAATGAGGGTTAACATTTACAACACTTTGGGGTGATTTAACATGTGGAAAGCGTGTTAAGCCAAACTGACGTTGGGTCTGCGACAACTGAAACCATATTGAAACAGAATTACGCTTGTAATGAGGATGTGGCCATTGAGACCTGTAAAAATCAGGACTCAGGAAAGTACAATTGCAGGGAGGAAAATCCGCAAATACTAAAAAGTAGTGAAGTCCGAAGATGGACTAAAAAAGGATTAAAGTGAGGGTGTGGCCACAGCTTAAATGACACAAGAAAAAAGAAGAGCCCAAGTTAGCACAAAAGAAATAGAAATATACATCAAACTACCTTGATTCCACTTGTAAGTACATGGAGCTGCATGGAGAGCAGGTAAGACTTTCTCCACTCTCTATTTGAAGGTCCTTCAAGCAACCTACATATGCTACAAAAAGAGCACCTAATTTCCAAAGAGCTGATGGACCTTTCTGCACAACTTAGCTCAGAGTAATGATCCCATAGTCCTCTTCTGAGTCCGATCTGTGAGGTTTCAAACCCCCCAGTATATTCCATTCACAGAGGACAAAATGTGATCCAAATCAAAGAGTCCAGCCCCCTTTTTCTGTGCACAGTCAAAGATCCAGATCTTCAAGATCCAGGTCTTTGAGATGGGGCCGTCCTGGAAATCCAGATCTTGAAGATGCCTGAAGACCCCATTGTGGACACCTTTAATCAGATCCACATGAAATCCAGATTTAAAGGCCTGAAGGATCCATTAAATCTGGATTTCCCCTGCCCTCATGGGGACAGGGCCTTGCAGATGGGTCCTTCAATGGGGTCCTTTCTGATTTGTACCAATCAGGTACTAATCGGGTTCCTAATGGGGTCTTAGAAGGGTTCTAAGCCCTTGTGGAAAAAGGCCCCTTGATCATCAGTAAAACTGTTTAAACAGGTCTTCCGGTGGACTAGTGAGCCCTGGTCCAGAATACAAAGGTATGCAAAAGGCATGCCTCCCATGTTGAAGACTACCAAGGACCCATTTCAGCAGCACACCAAAATGCACCACTGAAATGGGTCCCCCAATGACTTCAAGTCTAAGAATTTTTGCTCCTATCCCTCAGAGCCCAGTCCTGAAACATCTGGTCTGTACCAGCACCATTGTGAAAACAGCATTGTTCCAGAGCATGCCTTTCCGTGATCTGATCCAAGGAGCCTGACTGGTCCAGATTCATTGGCTCAAACAATGAAGAGGTGAATGCAAAAAGACCTGATATTTTGACCCCTCCATGTCGATCCAACTTGAGTCTTGCCCAATTTCCATTTTGTTATACTCTGTCACTTCTTAGCTCTTAAACGAGAATCTTCATATTTTATCACTTCATATTAGGCAATCTCTAACTCTAAGCTAGTACACTAGCAGATATCTTTTGTCTGAGATATTACATTTACTGAATCCTTGGGGAGCAATATCTATATTAGATGTTGCAAATAGGTACCTTTAAATTACTTTTTCATTTCCTTAACAGGAAAAATAAATTGTGGAAGGTTGTTTTATGGAAGAGGAAAGTGGTAAAAAGCAAAAATGTGCTGATGCTCCCAATGCATCTCACTTTTTCCATTACAAACTTCCTCCTCAGCAGCTTTTCCTCCCACAAGGTTCCAGACACATGTTTGTGAGAGTAAACACATGTCTGGAACTTCACAAGAGAGTGAAAGCAGCAGTCACTAATGTTCTGCCTTTCTAACAAACAATATACAATTTATACCAGATTCTTTTTAAAAGTACTTTAAAATTAAGGGAATGACATACTTACAATACAAAATAACTTTAAAACTTCTACAGAAATGAACTCTGATTAACTAGTTACCATCCACACAAGAGACCCTAAAAAAGCTTATTTCAGCTTGATGCCCTTCAATATGGAAGCCAGCTGAAAGACATTTGCGGTCTGGCTACCATTTCCAAGACAATTTTGCCGCACACAAAAAGCACACTGTTTCCTGATGAAGGAGCACAAAGTGGGCCTTCTGAGGACCATCTGGGTAACAGGAAGAGAGAAAAACAGGAAGCAAGAGGAAGGCAAGTGCATGGGAGAACAGTTCAATGCACATTCATGCATGCACAGACTTACCATTCCTCCTCTGCTCTTAAGTACATTTTCGAAAATATTTCATACGTTTTCATACCATGTTCAATTGAGTTCTAAGGCCTTTTCTGCACTCACAGTGAATCCAGATTAAGGAGCTTCTTAATCCAGATTGTGGCCCCCCCAATCTGCATGTTACTACAGATCAAGGGGCCGATTTGCACTTCAGCCCATAGTCAACAATTAGGCAACATTTGGGGGAGAACATCTGCACATAGAGGAGGCTGTTACAGACTCCAAGTGCTCCCTGCCTTCCCAGAAAGTGCCTAATAGTTGATTAGATGCTCCCAAACCTTCTCAACCTTCCCTCAAAGCTTACCTGATGTGTCCAGCTGTGGAGCATTTATTCTTCTGCTGGATGAGGATGTCAACAGAGCTGCTGCGCAAGCATGCTGGCAGCTCTGCTGCCCTCCTGACACAAGTGTAATTGCGCAGAGTATTGTCATGGTGATGGTGCGGATTCATGCACAGTCATGGAGGGCACCAGACTCAAGATAGAAGCATCTTGAAGAGGACCAGCCCCAGGACTGATCACAGGTGAGTGACCAATCATGTGAAGCTTAGGCTGTAAGTGACTAGCACTCGAGTGCTAGCACTAGTCAACAATGAGTGATTGCTCTCCTTTCCCATCCAGCGGACAGAATGGGAAATGCAAAAACACCCAAGGAATCTCCTCCCACACTTGTCTGGCTCTACTTACAATTAGTTGGGTCAACAACGGGACCAAGGACCTTTTTCCAGACCATGGGAGGCATGTAGGTAGCAAACAGCCATGATCAGGAACCATTGGAGGGTACTTTTCAGAAGTGGGGAGAGGACAGCTGCAAAGCTCATATGGGTTTTGCAGCCATGGGGTGGTGTGGGCAATCAGCGCAGATAGTGCTTATTCTGGTCCATGCCTCCAAGTAATCCATATCAATGTCCTTGGGCTGCTGGGACCGCCAGGGCCGCGGCACGCGCACGTGATCGGCACCAGCCCTGCCAGCCTCAGAACTGGGCTGGTGACAACGAGGTAAGGTGGATGGTGCGAGCGTGGGACCCTTGGTGGGGTGGGGGTGGGAATAGGACTCGCCTTTCCCTGGCCAGAGAATGGCTGATCACTGCTTCTCTTGCCAGGGGGAAGGCAGGGAAGCTGGCCGCTAGACTCACCCACCTGTCAGAGACGCAGAGCATGCGCTCTGCCTCTCTGACAGCTGGGCATGTGCCTTCAAGGCCAGTTTGGGATGGGTGCTGGTGTGTCTGCACAGCATCCACCCCCAGCCGTTTTCCCATCCGGCCCTGCTGCCGCCACCCCATGTGTGTACATATGTGCGGGGCCTCCAAGAATCTGACCCTCTATGGGTCAGATTCTTTTTTAAAACGTTCTACCTAAAAACGGGTCTTTGAGATCCGTTTTCCAGTGGCACGTGTGGAAAGGCCCATAAATTCATTTTAGTGGTGTGCAAATCCATTTATGTAAGAGAAAAGTGCATATACTAGGTGGTATATATTTGGGCTTTTTTGCTCACCTTAAAGAATAATAGAACAGTCTCAGGGAAATTAAAGAAGGAGATGGTGTTATGACCGTGGTACATACAAGCACTGTTTGTGATGGAGTGCAAAGGAGGGGTAAACCCCAACTGACTTCACTCCTACTGTCACAAGATATGGTACTTCAGTGCATACTCCTGCTTCCAATGACACTAGAATGCAAAGATGCATTCTGGCTATCATAACGACTGCTGGAAAACACATCCAAATAGGGATGTGCACGAATGTATTTTTGACATTCGAATCCGAGTAGATTCGAATGTCATAAAATCCTATTTGATTCGGATATTTAAGATCCAAATGTTATAAAATCTGATTCGAATCCATACGTTAAATGTTAGATTCGTATTTAAAGATAAAAATGTTGACATTTGAATCTGTTGAATGTATCTGTATGCATTCCACAAAAACCCATATGCATCCTGTATTATCCCGTATGTATCCCATTTTAATCTCATATTTTAAGTGCAAGATACGTATAATTTTCACACAGATTCGTATGCGACAGATACGAATCTACACATTTGAATAATTCAAAAGTCTGTATTGAATTTCTGAAAATCCATATTCGAGTTCGGATGTTAAATTCGGATTTTTGAAAATCCGATTCGAGTTTAAATGTCAACATTTCACTGATTCGAATCAAATATTCAATTTTTTAAATATTTGTGCGCATTCCTACATCCGAATGCCCTGCTAACATAACACAGCCATGTATACCGCTGCAGCTATCCAGAAAGCCTGCTGGGCCTGTGTAGATATGAGGTAAGAGAGATTCCACTTCCTAAGCACTGATTTACACAGGGGCATAGAATCAAATATAGCAACAAGGGCAGGAGGAGAGTACTTAATGAGGGCTTCCCCCAAAGCCACCCTCATCTATCCTCTAAATCTTGGGGAGGGGGTTTAAGGAAGCAGAAGCATTTGTCCACCCAGCTCCCTAGACACACGGATGCACACAATTTTCAAAAAAATATAACTGCAACCTGAGAAAATAACTAATACTGGATAGAGGTCAAAATATTCAAAATATATTTTAGAATGATCTTATTTTCTTTATAAGAAATATATCTAATCTGTGTGGTTGGGAGACTACAATTTTCCTTGACATGCTAAAATTAGTTTACATAAGATCAGTGATTAGAAATATCCCCAACAAAACAACGTGGCCATGTGGATGCCAGCATCTTTTATCCAGGGGCCAATTTGCACTTTGGCCCGTAGTTGATAATTAGTCAACCTCTGGGCAGGTGGATCTGCACTTGCAGGAGGTGTCTACAGCATAGAAATGTCCTTTGCCTGCCCAGAAGTTGCCTAATTATCAACTAGCTGTGGAAGTGTAAAAACGCCCCAGATTGGAGTCGTTGCATCCTAAATCTGCTTTGACACTAAACTGTTCATTTATTCTCCTGATATCCCTTCTTTCTCTTTCCTAAATTAATAATATGTATGACATGCAGCCACTGTGTTCCTATGGTATCATTACACAGCATATTTGGTAAAGATCAAGTGAGATTACAAGAGAAAGCAACGAAGAAGAACAAGTATGCTTGTAATCGTGGCAAACAGGGATGTTTTTCATATTTCAAAAAATGGTCCCAAAAGTAGTCAGTAGTTTCATTTCAGTTCTCACCATTACTATTAATAAATAAAACTTCCATGTAACAAACGATTATATACTATACCAGTTAACTGCTGCAGAGTGCGCTGCATCAGGCATTTCTGTGCCACAAAAGAACTTTTTGAGTTTGTTCCTATAAAAATAGCAAACAAAAGAGAACTGTTATCACATTCAAGGACCACATTATTCTTAGGAAACTTGTCAAGGAGTTCCAGCTTTATAATGGGCAACTCAATCTTCTATTTCCTATCAGCTAAGGAGTGTTACAAGCTTATGACCATACTTCAACTATCATCTCATTGCTCATAAACAATGGCAGAAACCATGCACAGTTTCATCACATGGTCACCTGGAAAAAGGCAGGCTCTTGATGCTTGGATTTTAGCATCACCTGTGGTGGCACCTTCTTTCTTTGACCATCATAAGCTATTCTTGTAGTACCTAATAAACAAAGCACAGAGGTGCTCTCTTTGAAATATGCACAAGCCTACTGGGAACTGGAGTTACCACACCAGAAATCCCTAAGCCCTATTTACACAAGTTAAAATAGACCTCTTCACCCAGGCCTTCAACGGTTAGCTAGCAGCCCTGTAATCCTGCCTGGGCGGGTGGTGGTGGTGGTAGAAGGTTGTATTTTATACTGTATTTTAATTATGTGTTAACTCTTACAAATTTAACCGGCCTTGGGATCCCCTCACAGAAGCCTCTAAACTGTGGTTTTCAGTGTCTGGTTAAAACATACTTATTTGCCCAAGTCTTTGATGGGTATAGTCTTGTGGCGGGCAGGAGGCAGGAAGGGTTATATTTTAAAGACTTTTTAGGCATTATTATTGTTATTGTTGTGACCTGCCCTGGGATCTCTTAGTGAAGGGCAGGATATAGGTAGGTAAGTAAATAAATAAATAAATAAATTTGGCATCCATTCTGCAAGAGTGCGGTCACACATAAGGTTTAATCCAGCTTCAGTACATTTCAGTGTGAGAGAACACATCAGCGAAGAAGAAGAAGAAGAGTTGGCTTTTCTACCCCACTTTTCTCACCCATTTAAGGGGACTCAAAGCGCCTGACAAAGCTTTCTATTCCTCTCCCCACAACAGAACACCCTGTGAGGTAGGTGGGATTGTGAGAGCTCAGAAGTGAGCTGTGACTAGCCCAAGGTCACCCAACTGGCTTCGTAGAGGAGTGTGGAATCAAACCCAATATTCCCAGATAAGAGATTGGCTCCTTAACCACTGGACCAGTAATTTTCTTTCTACATTAGCTGCCTGATATTTGTAGCTTCATCTTCAGGGCTTTACACATTTTTGCCTCCCTGAGAAAATTTCCCAGGGAAGTGAAGATGTGGAATAGATTTGGCATTCACATTTCAGGATGCCAAACCTATCCCAAACCTTGCTAGCACTTCCCTAGCAATCATGGGAGCCACACCAACAGCACCAATATACCTGTATGGCATCATTGCCCCAGCAACCAGGCAATCTAGAGTGCAACTATGCCTGTACCACCTGGTCATGTGCTCCATTTGCATTTCTATACCAACGTAAGATCAACAATCTGGCATTCTACCTAAAATGGGTAAAAGCACCCAAAAACATATTACTCAAAAAATTATAGGGAATCATTTTGGATCACCAATTTACAGTTTATCACTCCATGGGGTTTGAACAATGCGATAGAAAGAGGTAGACTAATTTTGAAGCAGACAGGTCACCCATAGGGTCACTTCCACAGGTGTTCTTGATTTGGTATCTTAAAACTACAGATAAAACACAGTTCCTTGGACTGTTGCTAGTTCATTATACATACTTACCTTGAGATTGTGGAAGACTAGAATACAGTATTTCAGTAAGCATGTGTTTTTTAATGGTAAATTGTGCTATTTTAATTAAAAAAATATTGTTATTAACAGTTTCATTATGTAACATTGTGGAAACAGTTGTACAGCCACTGAAGAAGGCTTTGTGCTAAAATGTGTCAGGCTGAAAAACAACTATATAGAATATATCAGTTCCAAGATTTGAGCATAGGACTGTCCAGTAGCCATGTAGTGGCACATGTATGGACCAAACACAATCAGAACTGTATTAAGACCTACGTTGAACTTTAACTTGCCAAGGAAGCAGCAGGTCCAGTTTACAAGGACAATTCTCTCTATCTTGGGGCGATTTCACACTTCCCTTCCCGTCACATGGATGAGAAAGGTATCCTTGAACCAACGTTCACTAGCACTCATACTTGCAAGTGATAGTTGATGACAGCCCACCCCTTGTGCAATTGAGCAATCATTTGTGCTCATTCATCAGCCTGCCCCTCTGCAGGGGGCGCCATCATGAGTGTGGCACCCTGTGCAACTGCATGTGTGTCAGCAGTACCATCACTATGGCAACGGTGATGCTCTGCGCAGTCGCAGTAGCATCAGGGGGGCATGTGAGCTGCCAGCACGCTCACACGACAGTTCCAACAACCTCCCCTGCCAACAGAGGTGTGAATTGTCACTGGCTGGACACTATCAGTTAAGTTCCGGTCATGTAGGGTAAGGGTTGGTGAGTTTATGGTACATGATGTCATACACCAAAGGTAGTTCACAATAGGTGAACACCTGGGAAGGCAGGGGGCACTTTAAGGCTGTAAGCACCTCCTGTAAGTGCAGATAATTTGCCCAGAGGTTCACCTAACATGAACTACCCGCCAAAGTGCAAATTGGCCACTGGACTTTAGGATTCTTGTTTTTAGAATATTAAGGGCATGGTTTAGATTATATTGCTTTTTAAATATATTTTATATGAAGCACTTTTTATTTTGTCCTTCACCTTTGAAGTGTTACTATTGATCAAATTGCAGCAGCTTTTACTTTGGAACTTTAAATCTGATTGTTAGGACTTTGGCTTTATAGACTGTAATAGTGTTGGACAATAGTCATCTAGACTGCTTCTTGTCTTGAGATAATGGTGAGTCCAGAAGTGACCTTAAGGTAAGAATCCTTTACCTTTTTTAAAAAATGACATTTATATCTTTCATCAGGGCAAAGCAAGCAAGGCACATAAGCATTTTGTGTTTTTTGTGAATATTATATACATCTGTACTCTTTTATCCCTTTGTTTCAAGAATAAAGCAATAATTCTTCCCTAGTGTTCACTTCTTTCTTTTCCTCAATCTATGCCAAAAATGCCCATCTGAAGTGCCAGAAGCTGATTGATTACAAAGTACATTGTCTTCTCCACAAGCTTTAATTGTTTTCCAAAAATCAAGGACAATTCTGTTTTCATTGCCAAAGGAAAGTTTAACTGAAATTCTCATGATTTGGGAATCCTGTTTTTTGTTTTGTTTTGTGAACTTATTTCACTTTCAGGATGGCCAGAATGAAATTTCCTTCACCAAATCACGTCCCTGGCTTTTTGCATCCTGCATAGCAGTTGCAAGTTCCATTGTAGGTGCCTGCCTAGACTTTCTGGTAAGTCTAGGAAAGTAGGGTGGCAACTACCACACACTTAACTCTTTTACTTATTACTGTATGCAAATCATTTTTACATTTTAGGAAATTGGTGTAGGGGGAAAATGAGGTAGGAGGAATGATCTGTCATAAAAAAAATGAAAATAGAAAATGAACTAATCACAGGAACTTGATAGACAATCTTCTTGGCTTCCTGCATTTTAATTAATTCCTTAGGGAGCATGTTACAAGATCACTCTCTCTGTGATAATTTTTCATTTCCAAAATGGCAGGAGAAAAGATTGCTGCAAAGTGCTGATGTCCAATGGGTGAAGACCATGAAGGTGGGGAAGAAATGTGCCTACTCTTAACCACACTTTCCTTTATTGCAGCTGGCCAATTGTGGGTAAAGGGACTCTTGTATGGTTATACCAACCTTTGCTTCCACTATGCTGGTAGAAGTATCCACCACTTTGAGACAGAACATGATTGCGGGGGGGGGGGGGATTCCTGCATGTGCACACACAAGTACACATGTAGAATATAAAAATGTCCAGCTTTTGCACATCTCTGGGATCCAGATTAAAGCCCTTAAGCCAGATTTTAGACCAGATAAATTGAATCTATACTAGATCCAGATCAAGGGCTTCCTGATCCAGATCTAGTTCCATCTTGTGCAGACAGATCTGGCCTAACTGTGGGCATGACCTCCTCAATCTAGAAGTTAATGTGGGGATGAGGAGAACCTTGATCTGGATCAGAGGGCCCCTGATCTGGATTTAATCCCTAGTACAGAAAGAAGGAGGAGGAGGAGGAGTTGGCTTTTCTACCCCACTTTTCTCACCCATTTAAGGGGACTCAAAGCGGCTGACAAAGCTTTCTATTCTTCTCACCACAACAGAACACCCTGTGAGGTAGGTGGGGCTGTGAGAGCTCAGAAGAGAGCTGTGACTAGCCCAGAGTCAGCCAGATGGCTTCATGGGGGAGGGCAGAATCAAACCCAGGATTCCTAGATAAGACTCTGGCTCCCTAACCACTAGACCAAACTGGCTCACAGGGCCTATGAGATGGAGAAAGATGAAAGGGAGATAATAGGCAACCCTGTTTCTAGAGAAATATGCTTCTCCCCTTGGTCTCTTCTCTTTTAATATATTGCTGCCTGCCCCAATGGATCAGATATGATTACACAGGTGGGTTTGAATAATGGTCAGCCCTGCTTTGGCACCTCAGGTTGCCTCCACATCTAGTGATAGATCTTGTCTGTATTCTCATTACTGTAGTTAACCATTCATGTGCTTCATTGGTCCAGCAGTGAAGCAAAAAGTCTATAGGGCTTTCAAAAGACCCAAGAGAACTGGCTCTTTTGATTTGAGTAGGCAGCAGTGTATTCCTCACACAGTCCATTTTACATTGCATTAAAACTGTGCTGTCAAGCTTTGCTGACTCTGGCCAGATCAGGACACAGAAATGTATTTTTAATGTTCCTTATGCACTTCCCACAGAAGCATAATTCTTTCTTCTATAAGGAAGCACTTTTTTCTGGCAGAGAATTGCTGTACAATTGCAGTTCTCCTGGGGCTTTTTGCGTAAACAAATTACTCAGAAGTAAATCCACAAGCAAGAACACCAAGTAGTTTTCTTGTTTTTTGTTTTACTTTTTGCTCCAACATCTTACTTGCAAACAAACCCCAATACAAGAAGAGTGCCAGGCACTTTTCTGGGAGTGTGGCAAAATGCCCCCAGTCTCCAACTTTGAGGCTAGGGGACTTTGGTTCCCTATTTTTGAAACTTGGACCAGGCCATGGTAGCCAATAGGCAGATGGCTGGCAGTGTGCTCCTTGGGACCCAGTGGCCCAGGACACATGCCAGGGCTGTTCTCCATAGCAAGTGCCCACTGCATGCAGAGGTTATCTCTCAAATAGCTTTTCTTCCCCAGAACTCAGGTAAGGTGAGGTATACTAATGCTGACCCTCTATGCTGAGCTGAGTTACTAAAGAAATCTAGGTGACAGCATGATAACTATCTTCAAATAAGTGCTGTCATGGAGAAGATGAAGCAGATTTCTTCTTTCCAGCTCCAGAGGGCAAGATTAGAAGTAATGGAGGTAAAATGCAAAATTTAAGATTAATATCAGGTGAATTGCTAGACATTGGAATAGACTGACAGACCAAGTGGTGGGCCTCCTTAATAATATAAAAAGGCCTATTTCTTAAAATAGTCATCCAGATGTCTCTAGGAATTCCATGCATATGGCATGAGTGTATCAACATTGTCACTATTCATGTTCCTCTGCAAGTAGTACCCAGGAATATACCAGCTCGGGTACCAGAGACATGCACAACCATAGTCACTTCCTTATCCTAGTTTCAGCCTCAATGTTTTTTTCCCTAACTTGTTTTTAATGTCATTCAATTTGGTATTGTTGCTGAAGTTAATGCTATTATATCAGTGTGTACTGAATAAAGTATACATTTTGTTTTGCCAGTCCTGAATTTTTCACCATGCAGTTTCATTGGATGAACCCAAGTTCTAAAATTTTGAAAGAGAATGCTTCCCATCAGATCCCCAGTCACATACAGTAAGGCATCAAATGTACAGATATCCAGCTCCCCCCTGGATGCCTTATTAAATTTGGTCTTATATATCCATCAGGTACAAAGCAAAACTTAGTGACAAGTTTCACAAATATCTTTTTTGAATTCTTCAGGAACCTTTGGGTGAGTGGCATTTACACCCAGTGATATTTTTATCTTTACCTACTTAAGAACAGCTTATCTTCAATCTTTTTCAATACTTCTTTGCAGAAGCCTAATATGGCTGGGATATTACAGGTACATCCTAAAATTCTGATTCATCTCACCTCCATCAACCTCTTAGTGTGAATTAGGGATGTCCCCAAATATTCACATCATTCAACATTTGTACAAATTTGTACAAATTTCAACATTCATGGGTGAATCAAAAGGGGCCTATGTTCATAGACCCATATTTGCTTGCAAATTAAATGGATCCAGCCTTCATTAAAGATTTGATGATGTGTGGAATTGACCACCCTGGCCTCCCATCCACCCATAAAAACTGTTCTACAGCTATAGTAGGAGCACTAATGGATGGAAGGTGTTTAGCCCCTTGATCATTCTGGTTCCCTTTTCTGCACCTTGGACTGATACTATCCCAGCCCAGAACTGTTCCAACAGGTCCCTTTCCCAGTTTACTGATACACCTAATTGAAAAGATCTACAACTGTCTGTCATCACCACTTCAGAATCAGTCCAATACCAACAGCACCCACACGTCACTACCACAGCCCCATCTTCAAAGCTTAAGCATCTCCTCCAAAAACCATTATTAGAACCTAACAGAGGTAGGCACCCAGCAATCACAGACTATTCTGTTCATCTTAGCCCTTGCACGTCAGGCACAATGAAGGAGCGATAAAATCCCCAGGTCAGTTGCTAGCAGGGTGGGTGGTGCTTGAGATTTAGATACAGTTAGCATCATCTGGAAGAACCATGATGTACCCACATTGCTGCCAGAGCTGGGCTGGGACAGAAGCATCCTCACCCTCCAAGTGCAGACAGAGCCTCATGTCTTATTCCAAACAGAGTGGACCAGGATAGTTGAACTGCTCTTGGCAAGGAGAGAGTAGGAAAATAATTCTACACTGGGCAATTTTCTGTTTTTGGACACAAGCACAGACATACTGCAGGAACCCCATATAAAGCTGGGCTTGTTAATAGGAATATCCCATTGAAGCTAGTCCCATTTTTAAAGATCTTTGTATAGAAGGAGGATGTAAAGAAATGGATCAACTAGTTACACCATTTTTTTCCACATATTTATTAAGCAATAGACTTACAATTCCAGACTTTGTATTATACCATTTACTGGGGAAAGAAACAAGTCCTGAGTTTAGCAAGATATTTACAAAAATATTTAAAAGATTCTAATCCATGCAACAATTAATTATGTCAAGCACTGAATTTTCAGTATAACAGCAAATTTGTCTAGACTGGCTTTTCTTCAAAACCTCTTTCACTAATATGCTGCCTTCTAGTTGACCTTGTAACACAACAGCCTGGCTGCCTGAGGCAGGCAGTTCAAAACAAGAGGGGGAAAGCTGTTAAGCCTAATCAGAAATGAAGCATCGGGACCCAGATTTCATAAACTGTGTCCCCCAACCCAGTGTTTAAGATGACCTGAAGCAGCCCGTGCTTGCAGAGATCACACCCTAAAATGCCCTTCTGGTTTTCATTCGAGCTGTTTCCCCCAATCCAGTCTATCTGGTATTTGAATTATCCCAGCACTGAGGCCATTTCTACTCCTTAGCCAAGTTATATTTTCAGGGTATGATTCTGCAACAGGACTATTGGGGACAATACCTGTACATTCTTTAGTAGGCATTCCCGCTCCAGCCAGTGCCTGATCTTGTAGGCATTCTAGATGAGGATGCTCCATGTCAGCACCTGCCTTTCCCCCCTTTTTTGTTACAGTTGAAGTTTTCGCAAGCGTGCAATTCCGAATGTTCTTAGGCTGGGGTAGGATGTACTAGAATAAATGCTAGGGAGACTAGGAAGTGACCTTTTAGTGCATAATTCAGTGAGGAGAGCAATGTGGTTTACTTTGAAAAGGGCTTTTTATGTTGCTGTTTGTTAAGGCAGGAAGATGCCAAGGTGGGAAAGTCTGTTGCCACTATAGCCACGATCTGTTACATTAAGGTGTGATGGGAAAGTGGTGAGAGTCCATTTCAAAGATGCTCAATCGATAAAACAGTTACTTTGTTGTGAGGGGTGGATGGATGAGTGTATATATTGTGTAGTGTTACAACCCACTGTGTTCTTGGCAAAGTTAATTCACCTTGAGCTTTATTCCTCAAGTCTGAATAAACACTTCCTTTGTTCACTATGTGGAGTGGATTATTGCTGCTTGAGTCAACGCAGGGTATCATAAATTGCCAAGAACCTGTCACCAATTCCCAGATGTAAAATGTCTGTGCACATGGTAGATCTAATCATGCAGGGCTAGGAGGAAGTTGAGGTCCAGGAGAGAGACCTGGGTAGGGCTAGAGATCAGGAGGTATGGAAGGTCCTGTTTGTCAGTTTGCTCTGCAGTCACAATTCAGATTAAAAGGGGGTGCAAAGAAGGAAAAAAGGAATTATCCCTTCCTCCATGAGGGTATCTGTATTATTGTAAATGCACTTGCAAAAGTCTTTGTGATAATAAAAATAAAAAAGGAAGAAGAAGCAGGAGTGGGAGGGTGGGGACACACAGAGCTGACCTTACCATCCCCTGGGAATCCAAAATTTGACTGATGAGACTGTATCTAATCACTGAAAGCACAGGGGAAAGGGTGAAAGGAATAGAGAGAGAAAAAAACAATATTATCAGATGGACGCTGGGGAAACTTAAAAATACAGACAAACAAAGATGAACTGAGTGAGATGGGTGTGATCATGCCAATAACAGGATAAGTCCCTGTGCTGCCCTAAGATGGACTGATGCGTTGTGGAATGACTGGATCCATAGATTAAAGTGCACCTCAGAAACAGACAGTGCAATTCTTCCATGGTTCCCTTCCATGGGGCTTCCTATCATGTTCAATTGTACCCTAAAGTGGGCGAGGTGATTTACATAAGTGCTTCCCCAGCTGTTTCAAAAGCTGCTGGATCCATTACATAGAGGTCGATATTTGTCAGCAGGTCATAGCAGTCCCTCAGTTCAGCTCATTGTGATGATAAAGTTGCTGTAGATCTGAATCAAAGGGATGGAGCTACTTCAAGGCAAGAAAATCTCTCTTTGAAGTTAACTCACCCCGTCCCATCTCAAAGATCTTCAAGAAGTCCTAAGGTGGAGATTGTCTAAATTCTTCACCTGGGTGCTTCTCCTCATTGGCCCAAAGATGCCATTCACAAATACCTGAACACAGATAGTCTACAGCCTTTGGACTGGTACATAACACTAAAAGGTACTACCAAATTAACATATTAACATATGATTGTGCAGTCATGCTTTAGGGCTGTTTTCTCATCAGGTGGCTTTAATGGAGTTTAATCCATCTGCTGGTGAGCAGAACAGTATAATAGGGATGTGCACAAATGTTTTTGGTTTATTTTGCATTTGAATTTGAGTTGAATCAAATGTCAAAACATTCAAGTCAAATGTTTAGAATCCAAATGCAACAAAAAACGATTTGAATCCAATACATTTGAATCTATTCATTCAAATGTTAGATTCGAATTTGAAGATACGAATGTCGACAACATGTGTTATATGTATCTGTACGCATTTTGTACGCATCCCATTTTATCCCATATGCATCCCGTTTTTGTTTTGTATTATAAGAGCAAATGCATACAAATACATATGATATTCGATCATTTGAATGAATGTTTTGGAACATTCTAAATTTGTTCGAATGTTTAAATTCAAATGCTAAGACATTCTGTTTGAATCTGAATGTCCACATTCAATCAAATTCAATCAAATTTTGAATGTTTAAAATATTTGTGCACATTCCTACAGTATAAGCATTAAGATGGTGGAGGACCTCAGCACAATTATCATAAGTTTTTAATAAACTCTTCATTGTATTGGCATATCAAAAGAATAAAGGTATCTATATCCATTTATGGTGGGATTCTGAAGTCTTTTGGCTGGAGGCAATTTGGGAGATTATGCATATAACAAAAGACCAGTTCAAGCTGCCCCAGAACAGTGCTTACTAGCTGAACAAATGGTAATACTGCACAGTTGGAAGGTTCATTCTGCACTCAACATAAATAACTGGAAACAAAATCTATAGAGGGTTGTGACATATGAATACATATCCTACAGGAGGAAAGTCTATAGGGAGAACAATACAAAAATCAGTTTTTTATCACCACTTCTAGACACCAGCTCAAATTACACTGAGTCACATATATCTGAAGCACAGTCACTAAAAGGATGGGTATTTAAATAGGCATTTTGCAGAAATTAATTAAATACGTTCTCAGTGGCTTATGGCCATACTTAAAAAAAAATGGTGTGCATACTGTTGGAGATTTGGAATTGTCTAGTACCCAGACAATTACACATCATACTGTATATGTTGTAGGGATGTAAATAACGTTTTTGTATTTGATTCGTATTGATTGAATGCAAGAAAATTCATATTCATTCGACTAAGGGTGTCTTTCCACTGTCACTAGAAGTACCCATTACGTACCCATTAATGGGTACGTAATGGGTACTTTTAGTGACAGTGGAAAAACACCCTAGATCCCCTTCAAATGTAGTAGGATTTGAATTTGATGCAAATGTTGAATATCAGTTCGCATATGAATCTCGTAAGGGTCCCATATGGATGCCAGATGAATCCATAACAAAGCTTCATATAAATGTATTGAAACATTTGATGTGAATTCAAATGTCAGTCTTTGAATATGCCAACATTCAATTCAAACTTGAATGGCTGAATTTGGCCAAATTCATATGAATTTTAAATGGAACAAACATTTGTGCACATCCCTAATGTGTTGTCCTGTATTCTATTTTTAGTGAATTTTTTTAAAAAATAATTAAAAAATCCGCTTAACATTTTAAAAGGTTCCTAACTCAAATTCATCTTCTAACTCGTAGAAAATGAGTTGCTCATGGTGAGACAGGCCACATCTCAATTTAGAAATGGAGGTACCCACCACCACTCAGGAAAGTGCCTGCTGCTATCTCACCTCCAAATGCCCCATTTTTAGGCACAATTACCAATGAAGGCACCATGTATGCAGGGCAGGATTTCACAATCTGAACAGAGGTGTCACAGCCACTGGAAATGGTACCTCCATACTCTAAAATGAAGATGCAGAAAAGTCTCTTTCAGCAGTGGTTCGAGGCACCTACCCAATCTGTCCACAATGGAGTCATCTTGATCTGTACATGGAAACTCAGCCTTCTTCAGTGGTGAATCAAGATGCCTCAACCACAATGGAGCTACCTTGCACTGTAAGTAGAAACTGATAATTGGGGGTGGGTGGGTCCACTAGTACTAAGTACCCATTAGGGACCCATTAAGGACCCATTAGGCTCAGAGCAGGAAGACCTCATTTCCACTGCAGACCCCATTACAGCCACATTTGTTTCTACCAGTTCTAGGGAAATCCAGATTGAATGAGTCCTTCAGGATCTATAATCCAGATTTCCTGTAGACCCCATTAAAGGGATCTACAATGGGGTCTTCGGGCATCAAATCCGGATTATACGGAGTGCGTTTCCACCATGATTGGGCAATGGGGGCTAGGGGGGGCTCTGGGGAGGGTGCGCCTATGGGGGGGGGGGTGCCTCAAAACCCAAAGCTCCAAAGCCTGTGCACAGTCTCCGAAGCTGGCTCTGAAGCCAGCTCCAAAGAATAGCACAGGCTCCAAAGAAGACCCCACACGAGAGCAATGCCAATCCTACGGACCTTTGTCAAAGGCTCTGGAGAATCTTCGAAGTTTGCGGCAGATTGCTCCAGAGCATCTACAGAGATTGCACCCCCTGTCCCCCCAAAAAAAAACTGGGGTGATGGGTGGGCACCATGTGGGTCAATCCAGTTTCTCCACATTGGTGCCCCGGTGTTTCCACTGCAGGCCAGCTAGCACTCATTGCTCTTGGGTGCTGAACCCCCCATGGGGACACATTGGGTACCTCCCTTAATCTGGATCTACTAGATCCAGATTAGTTGAAGGACCCATTCCTTAGATCTGGACCATTTTAGATCTGGATTAAGGGAGGTCAGTGGAACACCACCACCCCCCAGGTTAGTTGCTCATTCATGAAATACTATTAACTGCTCTTCAGGATATATAATTTTTTTTATTAAATATTTGGTATGCAAGCACATGTATGTCTAAATGCACACACACATGCATGCACACACACAACTACTTTCACTTGATGGAAGCAATTGCCAAGGATCACTTAAGGCAGGCTGTATCTTCATTTATGTCCTATTTTGTGGGAGGGACTTTTTTTTTCTTTGCCATTTGGAGGGCAAGGTACTATGGTGCATATTAGCATTCTGATGCTAGACTTGTTAGCATCAGCTAAGATTCCACAGCCCAGACTAGAGTCCTTTCTGTTCCTAAGCAGGCTTCCACCTCTCAGTGGTGACTGGGGCTAAAATGTTGTTTTGGCATTTAGATTATTGCTCTTTTGGAACTACGTAACTGCTACACTTTTTTTCCTGTGAGGTTGCCAATATATTAGAATAAATCTATCTTATCTTAGTGTTCTTGACCTAAAGTGGAACAAATGTTCTGTGCGAGAAGATCCCCTTTTTATGTGACTGGGGAAAGTCATTTGTACTTAGTGTAACAGCTTTCTCGTCCTGGAATTATAATACATCTTACAGTGATATTAAACACCGCCCTTGGTGGTAGTGATAAACTTTCAAAGCCATTTTTAATACTCAAACCATTTGACTCAGATCAGAAAGAGTCAGAATGAACAAGAGAAAAAAGTGGGCAGATCAAAACTACCGTCTGAATGGTAAGATACAGGTCTTCAAATTGCAGCACTGCTATATTACCTTATTTGGAATAAAGAGACAGAGGGCCAATTTGCATTTACATTCACTCCAGACCACCTGAACTGCCATAGCAACTGCCACAACAACTTCTGCCACACACCTGGGTGTTGCCACGGCTATCATGACAGAGTGCACATTTGCATGCAGAAGTACTAGATGCCCCCAGTCAAGTTGTGGAGATGTTTTTGACTTCTCCAGAGCTTTGGAGGACTGGAGGCACTTTCTCTGGGCTGCTCTGGGACAGAGGCAGTGGCAGTGCAGCAAGTGGATGGAGCATCCCAGAGCATGCAAAGGCATCCTGGAAAGGTAAGTGTGAAAAGGTTCAAAGCAAAGGACTAGAGGGGAAATAAGGATGGGACTGTCCTTTCTAGCTGCTTGAGTCCCCAACTCTCATTAGCCTCAGACTTTGTGATAAATTTAACCCTATTATTAGGCCCTCTTACAGATGCTACAACATTTTTTCCCTCTGCAATCTGGAAAGACCATAACATCCCACCTTCACCAGCCTTATTCCATTCAGAAGATTTGAACCACAATGTGCACATTTTGGCTTGTGAGAATCTCCCCTCAGCTACCTTTCCTCTGGTAGTCCTTTGAATTCTAACAGATCACTACCATCCCACTTAATAAAAAAGGTTAGCAATTTGTCATCTAAGTATAGTAGGTGCACACAAATTGCCCATGGGAACATCTGGAATTTAGAAAGCATACTGTAAGCAGCCCTCCACTAGCTGCTCTGATTTTCTCTCCAGGTGCCATTCCAAACCTTGAAAATACTGCAGAACTGCAAGGTTTTCTTTCTGCAGTTTTAACTACTGGCAGGAAGTGTCCAGCCTTCTACCTCATGTTAAAGAAAGGAAGGATTCAGAAACTATGCAGGCATCAGGAAAAATCCTCAGGGCATCATTGAACCCATGGGTACTGCAAAGATGAGATCTTTGCCAATCTTTTAAATTAATGAGCATTAAGTCTGGCATCTCAAACTTTTATCTAGTCATTCATCTCTATTGTTCCATGAAGCTATTCCTTCTGTGCAAAAAGGAAAAGAAAAAAAACTATTAATACTGCAGTTGTTTAAACAGGCAACATTCCATCCCATTTTGTTTATTTTGCCTTTTCAAACAATGATCTCTTCAAGGTACCTTTTGCGTAGTGTGGAAAATAAACAAGAATCTTTTAATTCCTCCTCATTTTTCTCTTGGGCATGCTCAGATTGTATCTGGATTACTGTCTAGTTCACAAAAGTAGAATAGTCAAAAAAGGAAATTAAGAACTAACTACTTCCGTGTTCCACCTATGGACCCATCCAACTTACAACATTTGCTTAGCTGTAGGATATTTCTGCACTGCTGCTTAGGCAGGACCAGAAAGGAGACTGCAGGTCTTCATTCTGCATGTTAATGCAGAATACAGGAGGGCTCACCCACTGCTGATACCCTCTGACTGCATATGAGGGAGCTTAATCCAGATTAAAGGGCTCTTAATCTGGATCACTAGCAGCATGACCTAGTCTGGAATATAGTGTGCGCAGAGCACACTTCTATGTGATCCCAAGTACCAAGGGACCCATTTGGGCATCGCACCAAAGTACACTGCTAAAATGTATTCCCCAGTAGCTCTGAGGGTGGGAATATTTGTTCCTAGCTCTTCTTGGTATAATAACCCCAAATAAATTAGGTGGCAATTGTATTGCTGCAGATATCATCACTGACTGGTAATAATTCAGGCAATGCTTACATTTCAGCAGAAGCTCTGCCTGGGCTGTCTCATAAACATAACACTCTGATTAAATCTTTTATAAACACAATCATTTTTATTTTTAAAAAGATGGATTTTGCCAAACATTGGAATATTCTTAATATTACAAATGTACAAGTCTTTTATATAAACTCATAGCCAAGGAATGACTGAAAAATCCTGAACCAAAAGACTGTGTGAAGAGTTATGCAAGCAAAAAAATCCATTATATACAAGAGATCAGCAGTGGCAATCTTACCTCAGTATACACATTACTTACTGTAGAATAATTGCTGTTTTTACAGCCCCAAGGCCATTTCTGCACTTTCTTGTTAATCAGGATCAGAAAGCTGCTAAAAACACATTGGACAATTTTTCACCTTTGTTTCCCCGGAAAATCTTCCTGAAGAAGAGGCTAGTTCTAGCATCCACACCTTGGGGTGATGTGGCATTAAACAGTAGCACATCAGCCTGATGGAAAGTAAGCTAAGTTATGCTTTCTGTACAAAAGCTCCTGGACATATATCAGTAGATGCAACAGAGGTGAGGAAACAAACCCGTTTCACTGCCTTTCGCCCTCTAGTTGTTTCCTCTTCCATTTCATCTCCCAGTGCTGCCTGGAAAACCAGGGGACAGAACATGCTCTATATGGGGAAGGAGAGGCATTATGGGGTAATAGGACCCAGCACCCACACAACAGCCAATATGCAAGCAACAGCTCAAGGTTGTCATGCTGCCCCAATGTTATATAGAGGCATTTGCAACTTACTGCCTGTGGAACAGCACCCTGGTCACTGCAGGGAAATCACAAACCACCACAGAAACACTGTCTTTCTGCCAGTGAGAATGAAGCTGATGAAATACCCGTAAGCTTGGTGCACAGATCTCAGAAAAGGCCACATTGTTGAGGCCCAAAAGTGGTCTCTTTGATGCACCAGATCGTCCCCTTTCTCAGTCAGTAAGTTGTAAACTGAGGCATTCTTATTTTGGGACGATGTAGCATTAAACAACACCAAGTAGATCCCACCCATCCCAGTAATCCTGACACTAGGAGTGAGAATCTGAAGCCTTGTTCCCACTCACGGAATAAAACGCTATTTACAACACTATTTAAAGCACTTTAAAATGAAGCAAATGGAGCATCTGGCAATCACAGTCAACCCAGAAATCTGTCCCCACAGGAAAGGGATTACAACCACTTCCAAAAAACCCATTGGGGAAAGCAAATCTTTTTTTTCTCCCCACACTTTGCCCACCTTCACTCCCCCATTGGGTTTGATCTGATGATATGGCCAAGGGTGGGAAATCCCAGCTGCCCCTCCCTCCTGAGCCTCCTTCCTTTCTTCAAAAGGGTCCAAAGATACAAACACCTAGGAGATCAAAAAGCCGGAGATCAAGCCCCCTTGATTTACACACACACACACACACACACACACACACACGAGAGAGAGAGAGAGAGAGAGACTGCTCCGGCTGAGAGACTTGTCAGAGGGTAGAGGCATTGGCAGGAGTGGCAAGAGCTGCTGAGAATGCCAAGAACTCCTGTGCACAAACACAAATACACACTTACACACTCCCCCACGGGAGCTGGGCAAGTGAGTGAGTGAGTGAGCGAGCAGTGCTGCCGCTGCAGTGGGCAAGTGAGAGGGTGGGATGGACTGAGGGCTGCCAATTCCTTGCTTCTCCCAGTTCCTGCAGCTTCCCCCCTTTCCCCTTTTAAAGATCAAGGAAGGAGTCTGGAAGGAAAACAGGCAGAATTGCGCAGGACCGCTTGTGAAGGGCAAGAATCCTCCCTGCCTCTTTCCTTGATCTTTAGCAAGCCTGTGTGTGAGGGGAAGTGTGGGTGGGAAAGGAAACAATGTTATAACGTGTGAAGTGGGTGAATTGTTGCAATGAAACAAGGCCTTTTCACACACAGGCTTTTGGAATGGGTGGAAGACCGCCCGGAATGCGGCATTTGCATTGCAGTGGCCAGGTTCGCATCCCAGCCTGTTCCGGGCTGTCTTCCGCACGTTCCAGATGCAGAGCACTTTAAAGTGCTCTGCATCCGTCCGTGCACGTTCCAAGCATCCCAGGCCATTCGGGGAAGGAAGCGTTCCCACACGCTTCCCTCCCTGACAGCCGCGAGCATCCCCCCCCCCACCAGCACTGGCCGAAAATCGGCCTCACAGCTGGCGAGAGCTGCCCTGATCACCAGCCTTGCCGGGCTGGCGATCGCGCAGGCGTGCCAATGCCGGTAGACGGGACACGGGACCCACCGAATTGGGGGTTCTCTGTCCCATCTACCAGGGTCACTGACGCTGGTAGATGGGAGAGGGGACGCACGATTTGGTGGGTCCCATCTGCCATCTACCAGGGCCGGCGCGCCCACACGATCGGCGGCCGGGCAAGGTTGCTGACGGCCTCGTGCGTGGGGACGTGGCTCCTTCCTGGCTCTGGCAGCCCCACTGTGGCTGCCAGAGTCGGGGAGCCACCAGGATCGGCTTCCTCTCGCCCCTTTCCGGGGTGGGAGGAGGCCAATCTCGGGCTGGCTGGGGGCGAGGAACCCCTTGGGTGACCGAAGCGTGATGCTCCAGTCAGCCAAGGGTCCACCCCACCCCCACCCCAATCGTGACCCTCTGCTGGGCATAGGCACCTGGATGTAGGCACCTACACCCCGCAGATGACCCCCACACACACACCTTCAGGGGCCAGGGACACGGCGCGCGCGCACAGAGCTCCTACCTTTTCAGTGTCCGGGCTCGTACTGAGCCCAGGATGCCGGGAGCGTGCACCACGTGGCGCACCATGGCCCCCTATTGGACAAGCAGTTCATGTCTACACCCCACAGATGGGCACGATCGGGGTTGGGGGAAAGCCTTTAGAGACCAGAGCCACACACTCCGATCTCTGAAGGGGTCCTGCCCCATAGGAAGCTTGCCCCGGGCCCCGTGATGGGTGCCTGGGTGCCTGGGTACCTTCGTGCCAGCTGCACAGGGCTCGATTGAGCCCTGTACAGCTGGCATGAAGCGGGGCAAGTGGCCTGGCAGCACTGCCCGCCCCTTGGGTGCTTGCACCCAATGGGAGGCAGCCTTGCGGGCCATATCCCCGCCCCTGGCCGGCCTTTCCCGGCTAAGTAACTTTGGAACGCTTTCAGCATTCGCACACAGGCACGCAGGAACGTGTTTACATGCGTTCCTGCGTTCCTGTGTGTGACTGCTGAAAGTGTCCCAAAGTTACTTAGGCCTCGTGCACTAAATCCGTTCCTGATGTAGTGTGAAAAGGCCTACAGTCTGCTGTAAAGGGGAAACCTGGCATTTTAACTGACAAGGGGCTGTCCTGCAGGGTGAAATCCCACCCATTTCATAATGCATCTGTCCCAATACTGCTGTAGCGTTCCCACACCAATAAAGAAGTGTTTTAAAAGCAAAAATTGGGGGGGGGGAACCCTGAAAAAACAGGTGTTTGTTTATTCCATTTTTTAGCCAATAATCCTCAAAATACCCCTGAAACTGATTGGGAATGTGGACAAAGAGGATCCAAACTGTTTCTAAGCCACTTTAAATGATTGGGATGGGGCTGAAGAGGATCCAAACCATTTTAAAACCACTTTAAAATGGCAATGGGAACTCAGCCTGAGATTCCAACCAACTGCTGGTGCTTCCTTCCTTTTTTATAGCCATTTCTTATTCTCCTCACTGTGAAAAAAACAGCTCCCCTCACTGGCATCATATATCAGCACATGGGGTATACTGTAGGTGTGTCTCCCTTAAAATATTGAAGGTCAAATATTAGTAGCACTGTAGGAAGGAAATATAATTGCAGTCTGTTTTAAATTATTGAAGGGGGAGCAGAACAAGAGACGTTTTCGCACGGGGCTGAACGGAACGCGGAAAAGACAGCTGTGGACACGTCATCTGCATTGGCCGCGCGCGGCTTGCGTTCCGACGTGTCCGCAGCTGTCTTTTCCGCGTTCGAAATGTAGAGCACTTTAAACTGCTCTACACGCGTTCCAACGCGGACGAGCCGCCCGCAGCCGTTCGGGAGGAGAAGCATTCGCGCCTGCTTCTATCTCCCGAACAGCTGCGGGCGCGCCTCCGACGCCGCGCGGCTTTGACAATCAGCTGTTTGTCAAACAGCTGATTGTCGATCTGCCTCCGCGGCTGTCTGCGCGCCCCTTGCCAGCGTTTGCCGGCTAAGCCAGCTTCGGGCGCTTTGAGCATTCGCACCCAGACGCTCCGGAACGCGTTTACACGCGTTCTGGCGCGTCTGTGTGTGAACGGGGAAAGCGCCCGGAGCTGGCTTAAGCTTTCCGCCTGAACGCGTTCCATTTCGAACGCGATGCAGTGCGGAAATGCCTAAGGTCTGCCTCCAAACCATGGTGGAAAAAGGCACCTTCTGGGCCAGAGTGGCCAGCAGCTAGGAGACACAGTGTTCACATCACCCACACCTTCTGGTTTTTGCCACCAGAGTTTTGAGCCAGGGATAAAAAGTTCCCCAGCTACAAAGTTTCTGCCCAGCCCCATTAAGGCACACATAGGAAATGGCATTGGAGGTAAGGCCATGAATGAAGCCAGACAGAGAGCAAGTTGAGATAAATAATTACTGTCAACACCATCTCTCTGCATGGCACCAGCATAAGTGAAGGAGAGTGGCAAGAACCCCCAGAGTGGGTTTTCCTGCCCTCCACTTTTAGAGGTAGGCTGAGGACCTGATGGTTGCAGTGTCGTGTGGTCACCACACCTCTTGGGCCCTTTCTCAGCCATGTAGCCTATAACTCAATCCAAAGCCTTTGTGCCATACTTACTAATCTATCCTAAGCAGCTTAGTTAAACCCACCTTTCCGATCTCTTGAAAGCTTCAGATTTATTAAATGCCTGACATGACACTGTAGGCTTTAAGTTCAAGAAGAAGGTGGCAGTGATTTGCTTTACGGACAGCAAATGAATTTTCATAACCATCAATCAGGCATTACATTTCCCAGCGTCATTATTAAGAAATCTGACAATTTTCTTGGCTTTGTGCCCTATGTTAAATGACAGTAATTCACTCGAGCACAGCCAGTAACTGGAAGATCTCAAGCAGCATCTGAAACTACTGGGATGCAACCAAGCCTTTAAAGAAAGGTCTAATGAGAACGCTTAGTTTGCTTTGCAGATGATTAAAAAGAATATGCAGACAAGGTGAATATATCTAGTGGTGTGTTAGGAATTTTTAGATTTAGGGACAAACGTATTTTTTATAAAGCGTCTCCACTAATAACCATTTATTTATATATTCACTGTCTGTCTCCAGACAGCAAGGGACAACTCAGGATATAAACAGGAAGCCATCACTGCCCCTTCCTGTGGTTCACCAGACACATGCTGCAGACTCCAGCACAGATTTGCACATTTGACAAGCTCCATATGATGCCACCTTGCTAAGGTCTTTCCCAAAGCTCACCCTGGGCCTGCCCTCTTTCTTCCCTTTCATTTGTTTCATAGATTTGGACAGCTGCCTCTGTGAGGCAATTTCTTATGTCACTTTCCAGACTTGCGAGTAAACGAAACTATGGGTGTTTCCTCACTAGCTGCAGAAGCCGGATTAACCACCCCCTAGGACACATTAAAGACACTTACCTGAAGTGGCTTCCACATTGGAGTCCTCTTCAGGCACCCTTTGCGGAAGCCGCGTCCACATTTCGGCATGAAAGACCGATTTTAAAAACCAGTTTTGCTGCCAAAATCCGAATTAAATGTACGACCTGAAAAATAAGGACTTACATCTGTCACTTCCCCCTAGATGTGTGCAGAAGCAGGACTCTTCTGCACACAGTCAGGGGAAAGGATAGATTCCCTCCACCCACCATGTTGGGAAGGGCGGAAGCAGGACTGCCTGCTTCCAAAGCCCTTCCCCCATGCACCAGTCGCTGCCAGAAACACACAGTGACTGGCAGCTCCATGCTCCAGTCTCGCGGCTCTAGGGGTGGTGTCACCGGTGTGTGAGCCAGAGGACAGATTGCACAGCACCCACTCTGATCTGTCCTCCGGAATCCATCCTCCCGTTTGCGGATACATGGGGGCCCTCCAATAGTGACAGATCTGGGGGAGGATGGCTCGCCAAAAAGCGGATCTATTTAGATCTGATTTTTGGCAGCAAATGCGGAAGCACCCTGTTACAGGAAGCCCCGGCTGCCTCCAGACTTGTGGAATAAATCTGAAGTTAAAAGAAAAAGCACAGCTTACCTGCAGTTACCTTTACTGAAAAGAAAAGGTCATGTTTATGGTGGATTTTTTAAAAAGACTACAAAGAAAAGAACTGATCGGAATTACCATTTAAAAACTTTGGAGCCATATAGTTTAAATGAGAAAGTATTATGTAACACAGTTAGGTCATCAACATCTATAGTTGTCTCCTTTTTAGCAAACTTCCTTCTAAGTTATTAATTTAAGGCTTTGTATGGGATAAACATATCTGTAGCTTTAAGGGACATCCCTAGATCCTATCAGTTATGAAGGGTAAGGCTCATTTTGCACTGGGCCTTATTACAGGTTATATCTTGAAGTAGGGACCTGTTGTCCACGCACTGAATCAGACTACAACAAGCCTCACCAAGGGCAAGCTGTAATCTGTATTAACTTGTGGATGACAGATCCTCATTTAGAGATATAATCCAGAATAAGGCCCAGTGCAGAAAGGGCCTCGGAAAAAAATGTTGCTGGCCTGAGCTCCAAGGTTCCCAGTCAGGTTACCCAGAAGTGTGCATCATCTGCACATACCTATCTAAAACTGCTTTTAAATGGTCTTACACTTGGAGCAGTCCATGGTGCTGTTTTGCACACGGTACCCCATTGCAGTGCCTGAGTGCAGAAAGTGGTCACCAGGTTCCAGATATCTTCCCAGTCCTGGGACTTTCCACATTTTGAAATTGCTCATCAACAGATAATAGCCAAGAAGCAAACTGAGCAAAAGGAATCAACTTTTGCTATATCTTTTTAAGTTTATTAAAAAAAAAAAATAGGTTAGAAGGGTTTGGACAAGTGCCTACCACTAGGTGGCAGCAAATGCTCAAATAAGAGCTCAAAAGTACAGTAGGGAGTGAGACTGTAGGACTAGTCTTCTGTATCATTTCATCTCTGTTGCAAGAGAATGCTCTCCCTCTGGAACAGCTGGGAACGCGCCAAATGCGCAGGGATGCATTCAGAGCAGGTTTTTCTGCTCTGATAAAGGAACGCAAGGAGAGCGCGTTAGGACGCTTGGGGCAGTCCGGAATGGATTTGGATACCCCTGAGGTGCAAATGCAGCGTCCCTGCGTGTTCTCCCCGTGTTCAAAAACCCCTCGTGCGTAAAGGCCTCAGGGTAGGGATGTGCATGAATGCATTTTTTGCATTAGAATTTGAGTCAAATCTAATATTCAAAAATTCAAAATTTGCTTCAAATTTTTAAAATCCAGATTTTTGAAAGTCCGTTTCGAATCTGGATTATCCAAATTTGTATTTTCAAAAACCCACTTCGAACTTGTAAATATACAAATGTCGGCAGCATTCGCATCCGATTTTCAAATTTGCACGCATCCCGTTTTCATCCTGCATTATACGTAGGAATATGCATTATATTCGTATGCAGTATTTGCGGATCCATTCATTCAAATTATTCAAAAATCCGTATCAGATTTTCAAAAATCTGAAATCTGAATGTATAAATTCAGATTTTCGAAAATCCAATTTGAATCTGATTGTCGATGTTTGATGGATTTGAATCGGATTTTCAAATTTTTGAATATTCATGTACATCCCTAGACCAGGGTTGTTTCTGCACTTGCTTTCCTGTCCGTTGGACAGGAAAGGTACAGAAGAGACTAACGTTGACTAGTGCTCACACTTGTATCATCCGATAGTTACCTGTGTAACCAGAGACTTAGCTGTGTTTGATCATGCAACTGATCCTCTGCAGGGTGCCGCCATCTAGGATCCGGTGTCCTACGTGATTGTGCATGCCCCAGTGACATCACTACAGTGACACTGATGCTTTGCACAAGTGCAGTCACATCAGGGGCCATCTGAGCTGCCAGCATACTTTTGTGGCAGCTTCTATGGTCCCAGTTGCACCTTAAAAGGTGCAGATCATTGACTCTGAATGCTTCAGGTAAGGCTTTTATTAAAGTTAGTGTGCTTGTGGTGTATGATTTTGTGCACAACAGCTAGTCTACTATTAGGCAACTTCTGGGCAGGCAGGGAGCACTTCTAGAACGTAAACACCTCCTGAAAATGCAGATGCACCTGCCCAGAGGTTGTCTAATTGCAGACTATGGGCCAAAGTGTGAAGTGGCTTCAGATCTAAAATGTAGCATGAAGAAACTTTTTTGTTTAAGTGATACTCAGCTTAAGGCTGCGTGGGAAACCTTTGGTTCACCCAGTGCCTTATGACTCCAGACCCCATCAGCTCCTACCAGAGTGGCCAGGGGAAATGGAAACTGGATTACAGGAATAGGTTATCTCTTACTTCTTCAGGAAGAGATTACCTATTTGCACTTATTCCATGGAAGAAGCTCCTGGACACTCCAGGATGCTTTGTCCACACACCATGGCACCACCTCTGTCCCAGAGGATCTGGGAGCATCCAAGAGTGTTTTTATTGCTCCACAGCTTTACCAAAAGCTGCTAGGGAGATCCTGGTGACCTCCTAAATGCAGTGTTTGCACCAGTTGAAACACTGCGTGTGGGCGGGACAGGGTGGCTGCAGCTCTGGCTGAGCAAATTCCCACGGTGTTGCAATCACCACAGTGATAGCTGAGCTCATGGCAAAAGTTGCCATTGCAATTTGGATGTCTGGCACAGACAGTCTACATCACAAGCTCTGGTAGTAAAGTTGGAGGCAGCACTGATGTTTGCTGTACAGATGTACTGCATTCCTGAACAACTCTGCTAAATGATACAGCATTCCAGGTAGCTCAGTGCAAACAGGCCACAGACACCACGCTGTACTGTACTGCCTCAGCTCATGTTTCTAGACTGAAGTTCCTTTCATATTGCAGGACAAAACAGGATTCTTCCTCCCTCAAAACATGCACAGAGTTAAGTGAGAAGAAACTTGCACAGTTTTGGAACTAGGGAACACTGCACTCTTCTGCCTCTTCTTCAAGAAGATGGGTGGTCCATTGCTTTCATTCAGCATTTCTTAGATTGATTTCTTAGAATGATTTTACAGCCTTCTTCAACCTTTGTGCTATAAAAATATACTTCTGTGCTGATGTCATACTGTTGCTAAGCAACGTGTGCTGTTTTGGTTCTTTCTTTCTTTCTTTCTTTCTTTCTTTCTTTCTTTCTTTCTTTCTTTCTTTCTTTCTAATGCCCCTATTTTCCAGTTTCTCATTGGCCTTTACGGCAATCAGTCTGTAAAAGCCATGCTGCCTTTGGTCCTTGAAGGTGAATTTATTTCCAGGTGACTATTCAGAATAAAACCTCTGTACAACTATAGGAAGGGTCTAACTTAGGAAATATGTGTTATTTCCAAAGCAATTGTGAATAAATTAAGTAATAAGCAGTTTCTTTTCCTCTGAGTTTCCCATTATATTCTAAGACTTGCAGAAACAAAATAAAGTTAATAATTCTGGTCTCATGGACATGTTAAAAAAGCAGCTTAAAGATGTTAGCATGTGGACACTAGTCTTCCCACCCCACCTCTAATCCAAGAGAATGTGGACTACGGGCCTTTCTGCACTTACCTTTATGGTCCTCTTCTGGCCCTCTTTTGACCACATGATGGTGCGGACTAATGAGGCCATATCCTGTCTGGTATGCTCCATCTACATGAGACAGACCGTATTCCAAATAAGGAGACTCAAAATGGCCTGCTTCACTTCGGGGCTGGAATACTGGTAGACCTCAATAAAAAGGTCTACCAGTGTATAAGGGACATGAGGGACCCATTTCAGCTGTGCACCTCAGGTTCTAAGGCCAGGAACATTTGTTCCTGGTTCTCAAAACCAACTTTGAAATTTGTGTGGCATGGGGGCTGGTCCAGAACAGATTGGGAGCAGCTCCTGCCTGATCCAAATCTACAGATCTAGACCTGCACAGGTGAGTGCAGAAAGGCGCCACATGTGGAAAGTCACTAACATGTGGACAATACCATCTCTAAGCTACTTTTGAACCACACTTTTTACCTATTTGAGGTCACAGTGCTAATTTGTCTAGTGAATCTATTCTATCCCCAAAATCGCTGTCCACTCACAATCTCAATCAGAACATTTTTAAAAAACTTTTTTGGTGGAGGAACTATTGGTCTTTTTGGATATGTGCCAGATAACTTTTCGAAACTCTGGAAATCACCCAAAAGGCACACTGTAGACCAGAAATCAAGAAAATATGATTTCTACCAAGGAAACCATATGAAACAAGCTGTTTGAGTTAAAAAGCAGTGGCATGACAAAATCTTCTCTGATGTACTGTAAGTTGCCTAAATCAATCCTTTTCTAGTTTCCCATACATTCATCAGCAACCCACATTATCACTTTTGGTTTTCAGTGCCAGGTTGAAATGTCCCTTTTTACCCAGGCCTTTGATTCATAGTTTCCTTCCCTTGTAGTCTACCCAGGGAGGCAGGGAAATAAGTTGGATAGATTATATTTTAAATATGTTTTGAAACCTTCTAGAAAAATGAAGAGTAACCATTCTTGGAACTGTGTGGCAGGACAGCAAGATAAGCCAGCCTATAGATGTGAGCCAAAGCAGGGAGAAAACTCTGCAGGGGAAAGGAGGGGGGATGAATAGTTCAAGCTAGGTTGGTGAATCCTGTTTGGCTCTGAACCTGATTTTTCTTGCTAGTAAGCCTGGTAAATAAGAGGGGTCATGGCTAGCTGGTTCACCAGAATTGTCTCGTGAGCATCTGTCTTTGATGTGGTGTGGAAGTAAACCCTTCTGCATTAGACAAGAAAGCAATTTGCCACATGCAATGAACTTTAACTGCGAACAACCATTTGCTGCTTAGCCCTTTCACAGCACCACCAGCTGCTGTTCACAGTGGTCTGTTGCTGAATCCATTACTCTGGTCCATTACATAAGACTGTACAAGCATGTTCCCTGTACGTATGCATTAAGTTAGGTTGGATAATCTTCCTTAGAACAGTTGGCTGAACATTTATCTGGCAGAACCTCCAAATTCTAGGTTCTAGCCAGGAAGTAGAGCCAAGAGTAACAATTAATTAGGTACAACATAACAGAGAAGCAAGTCTGTAGAGACGCACATGAAAATTTGCCTACTGCTTAAAGGGAATTATGTACTGGTTAGTCACTTCTAGATTATAACTTGCAGGGTGGCTGGGCATATCCTTTGGTAAACTTTGGTAAAAGTTCATATCCTTTAGTAAACTTGCCTTTTCCTCACCTCTGGCACCTGCTGACTACTACCATATCTGGCCTACAAAAATTCAGATGGCCTGTAAATAATAATAAAGAGTGAGTGTAAAGACACAGGCAGTTGTTTGCTCCAAGAAGCCACTTGGAAAGGGTAAAGCACTAATCTATAGGTGCCTCCAGATAGTGGCAATAATTTCACAGTTGCCGCCGATCCAACAATCACATGATCAGTCATGTCATGTGACCATCAATCAGCAGCAACCGTGTAGCAGCAGCAGGAAAAGTGTGCTGTTAAAAGTTGCTATTTTATCAGCAGCTTATAACTTTGCACTTTCCCTCCCCTGGAGGGAGAATACTGCAGAGTTTCTATCATCCCATCTGGATGACACGACACAGCTCCAAAGAAAGCTCGGCTCCCGCTGCTTGAAGCTGCCTGGACAAACCCTATAAGGGTCTCCATGAATATTTGTCTAACATGGCTTCATACTGTTAAATTGTTTTGTGTGATTTTTTTCTTCTTATAAATTGGAGGCATATTCATTTGTTTACCTGAAAAATCTTCATCACTCTCCATGTCCTCCTTGAGAGGGGCATTGTTTTCCTTTCTTGGAGTATATTAATGGTAGAGGTATGCACAGGAATTAGTTTTGTTTCTGCTCAGATCAATTCTCAAAAATACCTGGAACATTCTGTGTAATTCAAACATCTGGAACATTATGTCTTGCCTTTTCCCCATAGAGGATCCTACCCACCACACAAGCCACAAATTTCATCAATTTGTTTTTTAGAGAACAAGGGAGGGACAGCAAGGGCATTGCCAATGAAGAGGGAAGCTCCTTTTTTTTTTTTTTGCCCCCTACCTGCTAATACTGATACATGTGGAAACCCAGTTTCCATATCTAGTGAAAGACTGTCAGCTGTTTGCCAGAGGCAACCACAAGTGCAAACCAAAAGGACCTGTGGGGTTAATACTGAGAACTTTCTGACAAAACAAGGGGTCTTTCTGCATTTACCGCTGCTCCAGAATAGGCTCTCGTGGTCCTCTTCCAGGCCTCATTGGTCTGCATGTTAGAGCAGGGGAGAGCCCCACCACCATCGGTACACTCCATCCACACAGGACAGAGTGTAATCCAGAACAGCGCCTCCGCCCCCCGAATCTTGATTACTGATAGTCCTCAGCATCAAGGACTATTGGCATACCAGCTTGTTTCCATTTTGGGGTCAATTGGGAAACTCATTTCCCCAACACATCAAAGCACACTGCTGAAATGGGGTGGTCAGATTTCCTGAGATTCCCAAATGGAGGGGGGGGCTCTCCAGTTGTGCACAAACCTCCAGGAGACCTAGTTGAGCTCCTGAGGAGAGTGCGGTATCAGCATCTGCCACCAAATTTAAAAATAAGGGGGTGTGACCAAGAGGTAGGGGTGGGCAGATCCAACCACATCAAAGCTTTGGCAAGGTTTTGACGAAGGCCAGGTACACTCACTTCGCATGTGGGCCCCTTTCATTTTGCACATTAACTGTTGAAGCCTTGAATCTGAATGCACATTCAAAGCTGATTAATATTTTTCGCCATCCCTAGTGTTGACTAAAGTGGTCCCACCCTCTACACCAGTCAGAGCATAGTTTAGATCAGGAGACCCAAAATGACCTCCTGGTCTGGTACAGATCTGGAATACTGATGGACCTGATTAAAGGGGCCTGCCAACATACTAGGGCCATTAGGGGACCCATTTTGATGACACAGCAGGGTGTGCCATCAAAATGAATCCCCCGGTATCTCTGAGGTCAGAAACATTTATTCCTGCCTGGCCATCATTGGTTTGTAGGCTGGCTCTGAAGCTCATGCAAACTGATCTGGATCCAGTCAGAAAATGCAGAAATGCCCACAAACTAGTAAGACAATGTGGTATTAAAATGTTCTCTTTTCCCAAGCAGTAAACATACTACTATCTGCATTGAGCAGGGGGTTGGATTCGATGGTCCTAGAGGTCGCTTCCATCGATTGGTATGGATCAGGTCAGGAAATGCAGAAATGCCCACAAACTAGTAAGACAGTCAACATGTACTAAAATGTTCTCCTTTTCCCAAGTAGTCAACCTACTATGATCCTGAGACGTTTTCGCATTACTCCCGTTCCATTTGGAGTAGGACGGGAAGCTTAAGACAGCTCCCGGCGCTTTCCCCTTTCACACACAGACGCGCCAGAACGCGTGTAAACGCGTTCCGGAGCGTCTGTGTGCGAATGCTCAAAGCGCCGGGAGCTGTCTTAGCCGGCAAAGGCCGGCCAGGGGCGCGGAGACAGCCGCGGAGGCAGATCGACAATCAGCTGATTGTCAAACAGCTGATTGTCGAAGCCGCGCCGGCGTCGGAGGCGAGCCCGCAGCTGTTCGGGAGACAGAAGCAGGCGCGAATGCTTCTCCTCCCGAATGCCTGCGGGCGGCTCGTCCGCGTTCGAACGCATGTAGAGCACTTTAAAGTACTCTACATTTCGAACGCGAGAAAGACAGCTGCGGACACGTCGGAGCGCAAGCCGCGCTCGGGCAATGCGGATGCCGTGTCCGCAGCTGTCTCCCACGCGTCCCGTTCAGCCCCGTGCGAAAACGTCTCTGCATTGAGCAGGGGGTTGGACTCGATGACTCTAGAGGTCCCTTCCAACTCTATGATTCTATTATTCTATGATACAGAAGCCTTGACCTTATCCAGCTGGGCTGTCTGCCACCTCATGAGAACCTGACATGTCCCACTCTCAAGACTTGAGCATCTCATTTTAAAGAAACAGAGTCAAAGTGGAAGGAACAGTTGCTGTAAGCTCCAACACTCACAGACCAGCTGCCCCTTCCAAGCTGTCCAAATACTATAATGCTAGAGGCAGACTTTAGCATTTGCTGAAAACAAGGTGAAGTATTGCCTGAAGCACAGTTGCTTAATTTCCCAGATGGTCCTCAAATCTGTTATTTTGACTCCCTGCAAAAGCAGACAATCAACCTGGACATTTACAATACTTTAAGCAGCATCCCATGTGGATATACTTGGCAGCTGTAGGATCCAGTGAAATTGGTGAGATTTACTTTCAAGGAAATGTAATTTGGATTTGTAAATTAATGAAAAATAATTGTTTCTGAAAAAATGAATAAGAAACCATTGAAGCAACTTATAAAGTCAACTGAGAGGGTCAGAATCAAAAGACAAGAAGCTTCTTAATATTTTCATTCATTCTTTTGTTTAGTAAAGTAAGAGCCCTGGAAGAACCAAAATAGAGTTCAAAATAGTATAGTTTCTGGACCACAGCTATCATGATTCTTAGCCATAGCTTAGCAGTGCTTTGAAGAAAATAGATGACTTTGTCATATCCTTCCCCATAGCCTCATTTAACATGTTTTATTTTTTCACAGATGCTTTGTTTTCTAGCAAACACCCTCTTCAGAATTCATCCATGTAACATCCCCATCTTCATGTCTTCATAAGTCATGATTTATATAATTTTGCAGTTTATAAGTTGCAATCACAACTTCAAGAACACTGCAAATGGAAAGAAACCACTTCAAAACAGAAATCTATCTACGTATCATGTAGGACAGGATCTCCTGCTGATGTCTTACTCTGAGTGCAATAGGCCAAAGTAAAACATTTTTAGGGCAATGAGCCATGTTTGTGCTGCTGGCAAAAAGAATTGAAAATGAACATGCAGAGCAACTGCTGTAGAGTTCATTCTTTGCCCACATCCATAGGAGCTGAAAAGCAGAGAAACACATCCCCAGCACTAGTTGAATCCTTACTCTATTCCAGAAGAAGAATGGCACTTGCTCCATACGAGATGCATACAAATGCCAGGAGCTCCAGTACAAGAAACTATTTGTTGCGCAGGCAGGTACCATCGTACATTAGTGGATGTGTCATTTATCGTGTTCCAAGGAACCATGCCCAGAGTTTCTAACTAGACCTTTATTGTAGTTCATAGCAAATGTAAACTGTTAACAAGGAGCTGATTGCAAAGCACTGTACTTCCTAGTAAATGTTCCCTTGATCTTTCCCCAACAGGCATTCACTGTTTTCTCATTTATGTTGTCATGTGTGATGTCTGTACTGTCTTTAAGATAACAGTTCTGCATGTTGTTGTTTTTTGCTATAGACTTGCTGGCCCCTCTGGAAATCTGTTTGAAAGATGGGCGACAACTTGGCTTCTCAATGATGCACAACTCTGCCTTTCAGGTTAGCACCTTCTTTCATCTCTGGCTCCCAAAGCAAGTCATCACACTCACTGTTCACCATATTAATAAAAATGGCAACAGTTGGAATATCGTAATACTATTTAGCATGGCATGGCAGGTGTAAGTCCATGTAACAAAATTTCTACATACCAGGCCCAAATAGCTATAGTAAGTCCTATCCCTGGTGGATCATGGGACTCCTGTCCCTGTTGTGGAGGATGTAAGAAGAAAATAAACAGGTAGAAAAGAAGCTTAAATTGGTGACATTCAGGCCCTGGTTACACCTTCATTTTAAACCTTCTTCAGCCCATCTTCAGGTCTCACTGCCCACAGTAATTTGCTGCTATCAATTTTATTTCTGCCATTTCCATCCTCCATTTGGACTTTCCTGAATGGAAAGTCTGCAAATAAAATGGATAGAAATAAAAAGGTGTGAGCAGTCAGACCTAAAGGTAGACTGTAAAAGTTTTAAAGTGAAGGTCAAAATAGTAACCAGTTGGATTGGGGTGGTCTTACGAAGGTTCTTATGCCCTGGTTAAATGACCCTTAAATTAGAGGAACCTTTTTGATAAATGGTATCGTTTGTTGTAATGTTTTAAAGCACTAGAATGAAGTGTGTGTTTTTAACTTTGTTAGCCGCTCAGAGTCCACCAAGGTGGAGATGGTGCGGGATAAAAGCTAAATAAATAAATAAAGGTGTGGCCACAGCTTCAGGAGCAGTGTCCATGCTCACAACTCAGCAGAAAGAAAGAAGTTCTGAAAATGCCAACTTGGATCTATGCTTAAAAACACACACTCAAAGGCTGTCACTGTGATGATGCCCTTTAAAACTGGCTCTGCACAAAATACCAGTCAAATATTTTGGAGGCTGGACCAACAACCCACATATTTTTATTTTATTTTTACCAGCCTTTAGTTTAAAGGTAAGCATTAGCCTGGTGGTAGCACATATACATTGCCTGTTGAAGATCCTTGTTCCAGACCCCAGGATCCCCAGGTAGGACTGGGCAAAGATTGCCCGCTGAAACTCTGGAAGGATATTATCTACCAAAGATGGGTTGCTCTGAACTAGTTGGACCAAAAATTGATATAAGACAGATTTGTACATTCTATAATGCTAGTTCAATCTGTAGCAATCCCAGTCAATTCTGGAGTGGAAAAACCAATGTGAGACCTTGAAGAGCCATTATTAGGCCAACATACAAGATGGACAAATGATCTGATTCAGTGAAGTACAGCTTCAGGAATCTCAAATAAAATTAATCTGAAGAGTTGTAGAAGGCTTGGTCATAATGAGGGAAAGGCAAACCAATAACTAATTTATTAATTCCCAAACTGTGCCAATCACAATCCAATACAATAAACAGAGGTGCAGGTTTCTTTTCTTCCTTTTCTGACAGGGTTTCTGCAGGCCACTTTGCATAATTTTTGCATGAACACTGGGTGATCTCATTTTAAGAAATTGTAAGCCCAGGAAAATAAAAGGTTATGTTTCTGCAATATTTATAGGTCAGACTCAGGTATATTGTGGAAAATGCAACAGAAGAAATATTGTATTTGTAGAGAAACTCTTTTTGAATTGACCTTAGCACAGCCAACAAAAGCCACCTGATTTTTCAATGAAAATTGCAAGACACAATTGAACGTGATATAATCTGTATTTTTAAAAAAGCAATGGTAGCATGCAGCAGCTACATTTAATTAAAGCATATCCTTCAATATACAGGCAAGGAAAATAATGTCAGTCTGGCCAGCTTTTGAAGTTAAACTCAGCCTTATTAGGAAAAAGTGGCTGATAATTCTTGTTTGTCAGTTTTAAAATTCCTTTATTATTAGCACAGCATCAAGAAACAAGTTTACTATGGCAGCAGGATCTGCATTGGTGAGGGAAAGCACTGGGGTTGTAGTGCCTCCTCCCATTTTCATTAAAGAGTTGTGCCACTTTTGTAGTGATATTCTTAGTGCAGAGGGGAGCTGTGTGCACACTGCCTCTCTCCCACACTGTCAGACCGAAAATAGCCCTCAGTCTGATGGGTATGGGGAGGCTTTGACCACAGGAAATGGCGCCATGGTCCATTCGCTATGCTCAAAAGACTTAGAAGGCTGCCTCTTTTCTCCCCGGGTCAGTAGCTAGAAAGGTCAGTGCTCACTATAGAGCCCTCTTGTGGTAGCCCCCAGACTATAGAATAATCATCGCTCCATGATGTGCCAGGTATATTAGAAGACTTGAGGTAAAAACACACCAAGGCTCTTTCTGCACCGGCAATCCAGTCTTTTCAAGGATCTGTCCCAAATAGCCTGGCACTGGTGGCAAGGCCGGATTGCAGAGCCGGATTGGGGTGGGTTCTGCCAGCTGGCTTCCCTGCGATCCCCCTCACCTGAGAAGCTGCAATTGCAGCTTCTGGGGCCAGGGGACCCCGCTGCCTACACCACACCACACCACCCCGGGTCACGCGCATGCAATCGCATACTTACCTGGTGGCTGGGCCAATTCTCAGTAGCTGGCCAATAGGGAGCTGCGGCGCCCGGGTTCCTGCCAGCAGAATCGCGCCAAAATGCAGTCTTGCGCACTGAAATGCAGAAGTGGTTTCACAAGGGTCCTAATTGAGTTCCCTATGTGGAAGCCAGGTCTTAATTCCTCCTCAGTCTGGCTCTTAATGCATTTTTAGAGCCAGTGCGGAAAGGGCCCTAATTATCCTGGCCTTTGGCTAAGGAAGCAATTTTCCTCTCTTTCAGGTACTGTTATTCTTTTTAGTGGGTTCTTTGTAACCCACCCTGAGACCTTCTGGTATAGGGAAGAATAATGAATGAATGAATGAATGAATGAATGAATGAATGAATGAATGAATGAATGAATGAATGAATGCAAAGATTGGGGCCTCTTTTGACTCAGGGAGAAAAAGGGAGGCAGCCTCTCCGTGCTCTCAACACTGGGTATGATACTACCAATGTTGATGCTGGGAGAGCAACCTCCATCTGTCTTGATTAAAATTAGGCTTATCAGCTTTGATTCCAATTGCAGGGGCAGACTGCCCTGCTGTCAAAGTGGATCCTTAGCTTTGAATCTGATGTGGAGGGTTGCATGACACAGACTGAATATAGACATCGGTTACTTATTCCGCTATATTTAGAAATACCAGATTAAAGCACCAGTATTCCATAATATCCAACCCTCATTCCAGAATAAATATAGCAGAATAAGTCATTCAAAATGCATACAAACTCAGTGGAAATCATACTGGGATTTAAAAGATAGATATCCTAGTAATAGCTCAGGTTTAATAATCCCCCTGAAGAGTTAATGCCCTTTGGCTGTTCCAATCCCCAGCAGCAATTCAGCTACATTTGTGAGATGCTGCGACAACATTCCTGTGGGACTAGACAAGTCTGTTGCCCTGACACACCTCCTGGGTGGGTCCTGCAAAACAAGCTTGGATCCTACCCCCATGAGGATGCTGCCATATAAATCAATAAAATAAATTGGAATCTAATTACATAGCCCAGAAAGAACATACCAGTATTTTCAGTGTTGTACCATCTGTCAACGTGGCCCTGCAGAGTTTTGCGAGCATTTGATCAACCTGAGACCACTTGCGTTAGTATGTGCACACTAGGCCTTTTTCCCTGCCTTGTCCAACCACATTGAATTAAACAATTAAAAACTCACTGTACAATACATATTCAGAAAATACATATTCAGAAAAACTATTAGAAAATTGCAATTAAATTCATACATGTACGACGTACCTACACAGACCACTTTTTTCAGTGTCAACATTTTGAGGATGTGTAATAATGCAGCCTTGAGGTTCCCATGGCAACATCTTTCATTTCCTAGGTGACACTGATAGTATGTCGTCATCAGTGAACTAAACTATCTCGAGAAACACGTTGAGCTTCCTTCCAACGTGGTTATCTTAAAATAGTTGTCCTCACCTAATTACAAGTGACAACGTTAATGAACGCTGAAAACCTTGGGGCAGTTTACTTATGCTCACTAGTTTCTCAGAAACACCCAAGTCTGAAGAGTCATGCCAAATAGCAGTACAAAACATACTGGTTGGAGATATGGACCACCTTTCCCTCATGCGTGAAGACGGTTCAGCTCAGCTTCTCAGTCCTATCCAGTTTCAGAGCCATAATAAACAAGGGCTTAATCCACGCAGACCCTGTTAGGGCATGATCCTGGGTAGAAGGCTGGCTGGGAGCGGTCAGGAGGATGAAAGAAGTGATGAGAACATGTCACATGATTTGCCAGAGGCTCCTGAAACTCTCCTGCTGTGAAACTTCCAGAAGCCAGCTATTTTAGGTCTCTCATGATGAGTCCCAACAAAGCCAACAAATACCTTGAGTTGCTCCCCCCCCCCCAATCATTTGATGAGCATTACACCACATTACTGTTAAGAGTGTTGCAGCAGCATGTGGGTGGAGCAGCTGGACAGCTAAGCCAGCTCAGATCAAACTTCCCGAAATAGAATGTATTTGTACAGATATGTATGTATTACAGTAAATCATTCAAACGAACGTTTCGGGACATCCAAAATCCGTTCAAATGTCTAAATTTGATCGAGCTTGAATGTCCATATTCAAATGAATTCAACCAGATTTCAAATATTTGGAATATTTGTGCACATCCCTAAGATTTACAGGCAGGAGACAACAAAAATTGCTCCTACCCTTTCATCACATAAGATTTCAGGCAGTTCACCTTTCTGTCCAGTGGAGGCACAAGCCCCAACATCTCCAGATATTTGGGGAGGGGGGATTTAATTTGGGATGGGCAAATCCATGTTTCTTCTTCTGAGAACGTTTTCTTGTGAACACCTTACAAAAATCTGGTGTCTTTGTAGACTTCCTCCCTACAGAAGTTTGCAATGGACATATGTAGGCTTTCATGGCTGGATTCAATCTCATTTGTAGCACTTTTTGGGCTGTTATGCCGTGTTCCAGGTTTCTTCCAGAAGAAACCTGGACACGGCATAACAACTCAAGAACTGCTACAAATGAGATTGAATCCGGCCACGAAAGCCTACATACATCCTATTTTGATGTTTTTTTATGCCTAGAAAGACTCTCCTAGCCATAGATCTTTTCTGCACTGACTGGAACTTGTTTCATATTATATCTTGGAACAGGGACCTGTCATCAGCATACTGCTGCAGACTGCAGCTGCATGGGGCCTGCCATAGTCTACACCAGCATGTGGATGGCAGGTCCCTGTTCTTAGGTACAATCTGAAATATGTCCCGGTGCATAAAGGGCCATAGTTAAATAAAAAATCATCAGAGTGTTCCATTCCAGAACTAGTTGCTCCTTATCTCTCCAAGGCAAGGGAATAAAATATTGATTTATTCCTCTATCTCACAAAATTCAAACATTGAAAGGGTATGAAATGGTTCAATGATAACTTATGAAAAATTGAACATCACTCGCTCCTTTTCTTTCTTTTCCTTTATTTCTGCAGTGGTGCCTACCACAATCACAGCATGGAGAAGAGTATAAATTAACAATTCTTGATAGCACTACATATGTGCATTGTAGCAGAGGTAACATTGCTATGGGAACATTAACATGGGGGATATATAATTTAATCACAAGAGAAAATAATGATTGCAGATTGTACAGGAGAATATATAGCCAATCCTTGATCTGCAATCTGTTGATTCAGGCGTATGCATATTGAAAGTTGGCAAAAATCTAAAATACGTGAAGCAGGTCAGTGACTGGTGCTGATGATCCAGACAGCTGATAATAAAGCAACATTTGACTTTAGGTGTTGCACGTCAATCACCATATCTCATAGCAAAACTTGTCCAGAAAGGAAGGCTGTGTGGGAAGACTTCCATTTGGCCTGCATGAGTTTTTACATATTCTGCTGCACTGCATGTTTTTATTCAACAGATTGCACAGTTTCAGGCATGGGTCTTTTCCAGTTCAACTTGATTCTAAAAAATCGTTATGTGACAGTGTCTGGTATATACACAATAATATGCTATTTTACAATTCTGGTGCAGAATTGGTAGTACAGAATTGCAACTGGAAATTGCAACTGCTTCCATTCATCTCCTAAACTACAGTGTACATTTGCAATACACAGAAGAGCAAACAGATGTGAGCCCAAACATGCTGCTTCTGATACCTACCACTAAGATGTGCAAACTCAGCACAGGTGGTGTTGGTACCACAACAACCGCAGGGCAAATATAACCTCACGTGAGCCAGTTTGGTCTAGTGGTTAGGGAGCTGGACTCTTACCTGGGAATACTAGGTTTGATTCTGCCCTCCTCCACAAAACCAGCTGGGTGACCTTGAGCTAGTCACAGCTCTCTATCTGAGCTCTCACAGCCCCACCTACCTCACAGGTTGTCTGTTGTGGAGAAAATAATAGAAAGCTTTGTCAGCTGCTTTGAGTCCCCTTAAATTGATGTGAAAAGTGGGGGAGAAATGCCAACTCTTCTTCTTCTTTGACATTTTCCATATTTTTAAAAAACTAGAATCTGATTTTTTAAAATTTGTGTACTAAGGACCTTTCTGCACTTAGTAGTCCAGATTTAGAAGGGGACTACAGGCCTCCCTTCTGCATGTTAGTGCAGAAGTCCATACACCCTGCCAGTACGCTCCATCTTCACAACATGGAGAGTAATCCAGAAGACTCAAAACAGGCTCCTCATCCAGTCTAGATCCAGATTATTATTAAACCTGTTTGAACCAGTCCAGCAGTATACTAACTGGTGATAAAGTGAACCAAGAAGATGTGTGGACAGCATGGCTCCAAGGTCCAGTTTATCACAAGAGGCCCATTTTGATGTTGCAGCAAGGCTGATGACTCCAAGGCCAAGAACTAGTTCCTGGCCATTAGACTTTTGGAGGCCTGCTCCAAAGCATACAGGAAGCCTTACACTTCACAGTCTTCACAATGGATGGCCTTCTTTTGGTTCAGAGAATCCATCCCTGCTTTGGAACATACCATCTTCAGGTCTGACTGCTCATACCTTTTCATTTCTATCCAGTTTATCTGTGGACTTTCCACCCCTCATTTGGACTCTCCTGAATGGAATGGGCTTTTTCAGTAAGTGGGCAGTTTATGGAATTGCCTCCCCAGATAGATCCACATGATGCCACAACAGTGGCATTTCAGGTACCAGATAAAGCCCTCCATTCTCCCAGGTATTTAAGTCTTTTTAATATTTATATTTTAAGTTGTTTATAAAATATACAATAAATTGACAAAATGTTATTTGTTTGTTTATTCTAAACATTTCTATCCCAGTCTTCACCAGAAGATCTCAGGGCAGGTCACATATTTAGTAAAATAACAGTATAAAATGTAGATACGAATCAGTAAAATCAACTTAATTCTTTTTTTTTCTTTTTTAGAAAAAGAAACTTACTGAATACCGTGTTTTTGGTCTTTTCTGCATTTACCTCAGTTAATCTGTATTAACTAAATCTGAATTAGCTAGATCCAGATCAACCACAGGCAGAGGTATCTGTATTGAGAGGGCTTTAGAATAACAAATGTGTGTTAAAGAGTGCTAGCAGGGATGTAGACCACTTATCTGATCCAGATTAACAAGTAAGTGCAGAAAGGGCTCTTGTTAAACACATAAAGAACTAATGAAAATGAAATGAAGCAGGATGCATTCCTTTGACATGCCTCTGCTTCACAGGCTACTGATAAAAATGGTCATTCACTGTATAAATGTAAACGTGCCCTTGCGTGGTGCATAATTCCTGGTGACTCATAGGACAGAGCCATGCAGTTTTCCTGGCAACAGTACTGAAGTTCTTTCAGGAAGGTGGCATGGAGGAATTGAAACTTGGATCTTCTGGATACTACAACAACTACTATGGCACAGACCTCTATACATCTGTGTAGACTGACAGTAATGATGACAATGGCAATCCACTTTTCAACATCAGAGATTATCCTAAAGCAGTTCACAAAGTCAAAAAGACTCTGGCTGCAAGTGGATGGCTGTAGAAAGGACTGTGCTTGTGGTGGAATCTACCAATACCACATCATGGGCAAGAGATGGCCAGGTCTTTCAATATTTCAGTCTTGGCATGGCTTAGGGCCACACAGGAAATGGCCCCAGCAATCAGCTGTTTTCTCTCTAGCATTAAACTACACTGGGAGGAAATGAATTCAGGTAAGTCACCTTCACTGCCACCTTCTTTCTAGGTGGTGGCAGCAGAGGTACAAGAAATAGAATAGTGCCCTTATTCTTTGTTAAGATTTAGCATTGAGGCTGGTCTCCATGGCTTGGAAGCTGGCTAGAGATCCAATCCAGAGGCCTTTTCGCACTACATCCGGAACAGATGTAGTGCACGAGGCCTAAGTAACTTCAGGACGCTTTCAGCATTCACACACAGGAAGGCAGGAACACGTGGCCATTTATCCATATAGTCACTTGGAATCAAACCCAACTCAATGGGTTGTAACAGCAACAACCGAAAAGAACAATATAGCCAGGAGCCCCCTGCCAAAAAGACTATTGGGGATCCTGACACTATTAAGGGTTAGGGATGTGCATGAATATTCATGCAATTTAAAATTCGTATTAATTTGTACAAATTTCAACATTTCTGTGCAAATCGAAAGGGGGCTAAATTTGTAGGCCCCCATTCATGCACAAATCAAATGGATCCAGCCTTTGTCAAAGCTTCAGAGAGGTGTGTGATGGCGGCAGCAGTAGTGAGATGGGGTGGGGTGAGGTGGGGTGAGGTGGGGTGAGGTGAGGTGGGAAGGGTATGTGGTTCCCTTTGTGTGCAAACAATCACATGAGAGATTTGAACGAAGCTGTAATATTGCCCCCATTCAATTTGCACCAAAATGAATGGGGGAAATTGGCTTCAAGTATATCCCTAGTAAGGGTTGTTATGCTAATTGTCAGATTCTTTGCTATTTTGAGAACTCAATGTAAACTTGCCTTTGATGCTAGCTGTTATTATACACAGGACTTAACATGGATTTTGGATGTCATAGCCTTAGACGCAGCTGTGCTAATAGAGCCTCTGCTTAATATTTGTCTGTATAATTCTCTAATCTCCAGATTATATTATTAAGAAGCTAAAAAGCTAGCTGTCTTTTTTCTCTATGAAACAGAAGCAATAGATACCTTGGGATTTATTGCCAAAAAAAGTCAACAACCTGTTATCTAAAATTTTCAAATTCTCATTTACTGATTGCCAACATTCAATAATCAGCCTTTCATTTTTATGATCTTGTCATTATAGCTATGAATTCCTTCACCAGCCTCAGCTTGCCTTCTGCTGCTGCCAATCAGTGATATATATCAGTATTGTTAGTGTCATTTTATTACCCTTTTAGGCAGTGAAATATTGTTTGTTATTCACACAGGCCTATTACATATACATAATGGGTCTCAGGAAAATGAACAGCTTGACCAAGCACACCTTCCTGCACCTTTGCTGACTCATAGCCTAGAGAAAATATCAAAGGAACACAACTAGTATAACCTGAATTGACACGAAGTCGGGCAGGCCTTGTCTGGTCAATATTTGTTTCATAGACAATTACTGGCTAGGGTGTCAGACTTTTTTGAAATAACAAATGCAGTCCTTCAATGGATGAGTGGCCTCAATACTGTTATCTAAGGTAGTTTTAACTTGTGAACGCTAACTTCCTATTTTAATTGTTGATAGTCCATGTGTTGCTGCCATGTTGTGATGCAACAATCCTTGTTCCTATTCCTATTGGGCTACAAGCAGCAAATAAGGGGCAGCAGATGAACTAAGGAAGGTTGCTCACATAGGAGGAGGAATTCGCAAAGTGTTTTGCCTAGCAAACTCCAATTCTCATTTAAATGTGCATGATGGTTTTGAGTGTTTCACAAAACATTTAAATCTGCATTTTGCACACCACTACTACTGTCCATCTGGTTTTGCAGGCCTCTCCCTTCCAGAATCTTTAACCTTCATTTTTCCTCCACCCCTTTTCCTTCTTTATTCCATTTCCCCTCCTTTCCCAAATATATGTAGATATGTATGTATTCCTACTTACCAAGCTATACTCTTTTGTCACAAGCTTATTACTTCAGAATTCAGGAATTCACAATCTGTGAAGGATTCTGAAGCACCTAACCTTTGCTAACACATTTTGTGTCTTATGGCCAGGGTCCACCAGAAGATTGTATGCACATGTGCTTGCACTGGAAGAGGTGAAGAACACATAGCCTGCCATTTTTTTTGTGTGTCTTTGCTGAGGTTTACCCTTTTCCGAGATCCACCAAGTGCTGAACTTCACGTGTTTGCTGTGTGAGTGGGTTTCCATTTCAAAGAAGAGTACTGCTGAAATCACCACTGAACTGAAGGAAGAGTTGGGATCGATTCCTTCCACCCTGAAGCTTTGAACTCTTCTATTGCTACTAGGGTCTAAGGCAGCCTGGCCTGGAATTGTCTAGTAGTAGTGAGGTACAGTTAGCTGCTCTTTGAGTATTTAATGAGCTGTTCATGATGTGTCACTTCAGCAGGTCCAAGGGGGAATACACAGCTGATTATTCCTGAGTTTTCATGACTTTATGCCTTTTACTTACCAGTATTCACATTCTGATAAAGTTCTCTGGAATTCTGGCAACTTCCCTCTCCTGGACAAAACCTCTTGTAGCTGATACTGATCTTCTTTTTTAACCAGACATTTATATGAGTTTGTGTATGGGTGTTTTTCCACTGTCACTAGAAGTACCCATTAAGTACCCATTTAGTGACAGTGGAAAAGCACCCTATGTGAGCATTCTGGAAATACAATCCTATTTATCTGTGAAACTCAACCCTGAACAACCCTGAACCCTCTGCTTATTTCACCTCTCTCCTTCCTGCTTTCTTCTCACACATTACCTACCCTCTCATTCTCTCACTCACTCATCTTTGCATTTTTGTCCCTCGTTACAGTTAAAAACCTCTCTATTGATAAAAAAAACCTATCATTTCATGATTTCTTTGACTAGCTAATTTTGAGTTTCTTTCCCCAATTTGACATTTTTTCTATTTACCTTGTATCAAAGTTATTTTGTGTGCTTCATAGTTCTTAATAACAGTATCTTTTGTGTACAAATTGGCCTAATCTTTTCCTCTTTCCTGGAGTGGCTGCCAACTGCATGGTTTGTCACATCAAATCTTTATTCTTTTAAAGCTCTTGAATATGAAAATGCTGCTAGACATGTGTACAGAGTTGTGTACTTGAATAATGAATTCAGACATATATTCACTGTTTTGAATATTGCTATCAGAAAAGTCTCCCACAAGGTGTGTGAGGAGCAAATATACACCCTTGTTCACTCTTACTGGGCATCCCCATGGTGAGGATACTGCGAAGCGAACATGAGGGACAAAATCCTCCAAATCATAACAAACCCCCCCCCTTGATAACTGTTCTCACCCCGACTTACAGGGCAAGAACGGGTTATCCTGGGGGCATGGGGACACTCCTGGGTTATGACCGCAGCATTAGCGGATGGGGTTTCGCTGTCCCCGCGACTAATGCTGTGATCGCAACTGTCCCCTTTACCTGACCACTTAATAGCCCAAGTAAGAGCTTGATTTACCACAAACATTTGCCTGACAGCTGCCCTACAGTCAACTGAGCTACCGTCAGGAGGGTAGAGGGGCTGACACGCACACAAGCAGAGCTCCACTAAAATAATTAAAACAGATGCAGCTTTCACATCTGTTTTAATCATCTTACCAGAGGTCTGTCCATGACAGCTGCTCAGCTGACTGTAGGGCAGCTGTCAGGTAAATGTTTGGTGAAATCAAGCCCTTACCTGGGCAATTAAGCACTCAGGCAAGGGGGGATGGAGAAAACTGCAGCATTTACCATAGTTTTCTCTACTACCATCCTTGCCTGAATGCTTAATCGCCCAGGTAAGGGCTTGATTTACCCCAGATGACCTCCTGACAGCTGCCCTGCATCAGCTGATCAGCTGTCAGGCGGATATAACAGCTGTCATGCGCATGAGCAGAGGCCTGCTAAAATGATTAAAACAGACACGACTTTCGCATCTGTTTTAATCATCTACCAGAGCTATCCTCGTGCTCTTGACAGCCCCTATACCCACCTGACAGTTGCTCAGCTGACTGCAGGGCAGCTGTCACGCAATTGTTTGGGGTAAATCAAGCCCTTACCTGGGCAATTAAGCACTCAGGCAAGGGGGTGTGGAGAAAACCGTGGCATCCTAATGCAGGGATTTGCCACGGTTTTCATAGGGACAGGTGGGTTCACCTTGAACCTGCCCTGTCCTCCATTACCATGGGAACTCCTTAATGCAAATTAAGATTCCCATTAAGGCTGCCCCGAATCCACCTCGGGGTAAGGGCAACCCCGTGGGGACACGGCATTGTTCACAAAGCCTCTACAGTCCTATTTTGAACCTCCAGAGTGATTGCCCATCATATACCTTCAAAATTCCAGATCTGTCCACATGTCCCGGAAGACTGGCAATACAGAACACTTGGGGCAAACCTTTTAACACTGTGTTTGCAATATATTATGGATTTATACTTATGAAAAATAACAACACACTTAATGGCAGATCATAAGTAGGGTATCTTTTTGCATGCCTTCTTGAACCAAGAAATCCACCTGCCACTACCACAGACATCCACTTAAATTAAAATTCTTTTTATGTAGATTCTGTTATTTTTCATCTTTAATGCACTTACTGTGCTTTTATTTACTTATTTTACAACAGATCTGTGTCCTATACTTTCTGAGAACTTTGGCTATAATGTGGGATATATGACAAAAATATATTTATATTGCACTTTACTTTTATGTATTATAAAATATAGTTTATATAAATATATTAAATGTTAATAAAATATAAATATATATGTGTTCTCTAACTGAAACAAACCTCTTAACAAATACTTTTCTTGAATATGGATCCTTCCTCAGTTGGCCAGTAGAGGGCAGTAGAGCACATGTTCCAAAGTTTCTTCTTCCTTTCCTATCTTTTTTTCCATACAGAAGAACATCAGATTCTGCTCTTGGTTGTTGAAATGCATACTTTCTCCTTTAATATTTAAGAGTGTATACACCCTCTCTGGGCAATATTCATTTTCATACTTCCTAAACTAGTGACTGCAAAAAGACTTCAGAACTCTCTTCCAATTTGTACATCCTTTCATTGGCAAATAGCACAAACCACATATAATGATGTTTTCATTATGCTGTGTGCAATTTGCATAATCCCCCCAATGCTTTGCCCAATGTTCACACAAACATCCTGCTTTAGGAGCAGTTTCATGACATTTCATTATGTCACAAGATCTTCAGCAAGAGGGTGAGCTGTGGTAATCACGAGGCATAATGAACAAACATTGGAATTATCTGAGAGCATTCGCCTTTCTTCATAGGGTTAGATTGGACATTTTTAACTGGAAAATATCTTCCATCTAAAGCCCAAATACAGTATAAAGAGAGTGCTTTTCAGGGAAGTTAAAATGTATTGGTGTAGTTTCATAAGCCAAGGTTGGGAAGCAGTCTCTAGTCTAAGATACACAGATGGGGCACATCTGGGGATGCCAAGAATCTTAAAATCTTGTTCCAAACACCATTAATCTAGTTAGAAAATGGCCTCAAATTTAACCCTTCAAAAAACCTGGAGTTTCAGTTTGCTGTTAGTTAATTTTAATAAGGGAGATACCTGCCTGCCTTCTGCAATATTCCAGAACTACAGTAATTGTCTGGTCAACCTTTAATTTGATATATTTAACATATGACTTCTCCTTGGAAGTGACAAGTAATATCCAGATAAATTTTAACTTGTTCAGTTTCCTTGGGGGCTATGGAACATTTCAGTTTTCTTGAAGAACTCTGAACCAAAATGTTTGATATTTTACAGTTGATATTAAGTTTCTTATCAAAATAATAAGCTGCTTTGTGAGTCTTCTTAAACCAGCCTGAGCCTAAAAAAAAAATCAGAAAACTTCCACTCAGGGTACAAAATTGTACTCGGTGTAAATGGCACCTCGGATGGCAATTGTGCCTGTAATTGGGGTGGCAAAGTTCCTCCAATAGGAAGTAGAGGCGTGGACACTATTTAAATTTTACTCTACATGGGGTTTTGAGTTCCGTTTTGGTGGCACTTTCACCTGGACACACCCACAACCCCCACATTTTGAAATAAAATTTGCCTCGAGTGGGGAGCAGGATAAGGAATGCTGACCCTCCCACCTCCAATGTAGGTGTGTCAGAGATCCATGTAGTCAGAGAAGCACATGGCATGCTTGCCTCTGAGTATTCTTGAGGAATCCAGTGGATGGGAGAGGGTCCGACTGAGGGGAAGACTCCATGCCACATTTTTGTGTTTGGCTCTTGTTCTCGGCCTGGGTGTATATTATAGCCAAAGGCAACCTGTAAAAGGACAGAAACAAGGACCTATATTATACTTCAATATCTAGGAAGCCATGTACTGGCCAACACTAGAACTGCATCCAGAAATTGGTTCCTTATTCTGCTATATTTGGATATTCTGCAACAAAGCATGGACATTCCAGGATATCCATGCTTTATTCCAGAATATCCATGTGTTATTCCAGGATATCCATGCTTTATTCCAGAATATCCATGTGTTATTCCAGGATATCCATGCTTTATTCCAGAGTATCCATTCTGGAATCTCCAAATATTGTGGAATAAGTAACCATCATCTGGATACACTTTAGGATTATAATGGCTCGGGGGCTGACTGTATATTTATTTGTTTTTGTGTGTGTTGCTATGAGAATAGGCCTGACAAACTACCCCCTTCCAAGTTTTCCATTGTACTTCACTGATAGTGTTGGTCTAGTACTGCATTTTCTACATTTGGTCAGTGTTTTCCAGCAAAGGGCCTTTTCATACTTGGTCTCTGGGGACAGCTTGGGGATGCTCAAGCACAGAGCATCCACACTATGCCGAGCCACTTCCATCTGGGGGTGACTCTAAGCATGCTCCACAGCTATCCTAGGCCTTCACATGTCCTTCCGTGTGAAGGCTGCATGGGGAGCTGGGTAGTACAGCTGCAGCTGCACAGTTGTGCACCACACTGCCTGATTGTTGCAGCAACATGGCCGTTGCCTTGGTGAGCAGGGTGCTCAGCATTCACATGTTGGGTAAGTCTGGGGAATTCTGGGATGGAGACAGCATTCAAAGTGCAAACACCAGCTTCCTGGGGAAGGTAAGCGTGAAAAACCTCAATGGCTTATCTAAGCTATTGTTTTTTTATACTGTACTTCCTCCTCAGTTCGTTTTTACTAGGAATCTGCCAAAATGATATTATGTAAAGGTACTCGTTCTGTTTCCTCCTCTGTTTCACCTACTGTTTTTCAAGGCAAGAACAGATGGGAATTAATAAGTAGGCAGCTCTTTTTGCCAGCACTGCAGTCTCCTACATATGACATGCAATGAAGCCTGCCATTATTTCTCATAGCAATCCAACTTGGGAAAAACAATCTTCCCATGACTAGTTTCCTCTTGTCTGGGTGTTTTAAGGCCAAATTGTCAGGCAATGTTTTTCAAAACTCCAGTGAAAGAGAAGGGTGCAAAGTGATGTGATGCGACGAGATGAGATGAGATGAGATATTTGGCAGCAATGCTAACCAGGGAATTCGGACATTTGAATTCAAATTGAATTGGCCAGTGGGGGTGGGGCCTCCCTGATATGCATTAACATGAAGATGAGGAGGCCCAGAATCTGGACTATAAGGCTCTTGATCCACATCAAAGGTAAGTGCAAAAAGGACCATAATTCAGAATAAACTTTCTGCACTGAGCCTTAAAAGTTTTCCATTCCTTCCCAATGTCTGCTATCAAAAGTCTACTGTTGCTTTGTCTCTTTGACAGATGAACAAAAGAGTGTTCCAAATTAAACAGCAATATACACTTGCCATGGAAGATGCAAAGTGAAAAAAAAGTGGTTTTATTTAAATACTGCATAGTAAATAATAGGATAGGTTGTACATGGATACCAAAAGAAATAATCACAGTAAAATAAATCACTGTAGTTTTACAGTTAATGCTCCAGTTTTTAACATATCCTGTTCTTTAAAAGTAAACTCTGATCCCACAAGCTATTCTAATTCATCAAAATTAAAACTCTTCTTAATAACATAAATAATTGGCAATGATACAAAACTGAAGGTTCTTTTCATTAAAGTGTTATAAAAACCAAATAATGCAGCCCTAAAGTGATTTGTGCTAAATTAGAACAACCCTGTTGGACAGTTTTTAGCACCCAACATTTGTAGTAGCTTCTCCCCGTGCTGAATGCCCAATAGTTCCTCTAGCAACAAAGAGAGAAAAGAGTCCCTTTCTTTCTTTCCCTGGGGCTTCCTCAGGGGGACAAACTTTGGAACAAGTCTCACTTACAAACCGGAGCAACTCTGTAAATGTAACAGTAGCTGAGAAAGAATTGGAGTAACTCCTGAACTCTCTTTAGTTAAATTTGACAGCAGCTTCATGAAATAATTTTGTGGGGGAAATTCTCAGATCTAAGCTGACATTCAGTGAGCTTCTGCTGAACTCCAAAGTAGCTATGTAATAGTTCATGCTTCACTTCAGAACAAAGCATGGTGCCTCTCCAGGGAGGTTTTGGATTTCAGAGAAACCATTACTCAGGCCCTATTGTGATGCACACAAATAGCTAGGCCTCTAGGGAGCCACATCCTAGCTTATTCATAATTCCATGATTGATTCCTTTCTTCTGAGGTATCACACAGCTGGTGATCACCCTGCATTTCTCCTCAAGACTTTCCACAGGAAGCAAGTGGATAGGGGAGGGCTTAAAGAACAACAGTGGCTAAAATAAAGTAAAATATAGAAGAATCCTTGAGGTGATTGGGGAGAGAACTTTTGTCCTCTAAATATATGGCAGTGGTTTGTCACTGACATACTAAAATAAAAACCAATACAAAGTGCTTTTACTATACTTGATATCTAGACACTTGAAGAGTTTGATTCAAACTATGGCTGTGACTTAAGAACTCAGAAACTTTTCTCATTATCAGAAATCACTTCCTCAGTTCCCTTCAAAAAAAATTTTTCAATAGAGGAGGCTAACTTGTGATCTTCCAGACACTGCATTTATAAAGTCCCAACACCTTTAGTCAATATGGCCAACAGTCTCAGGGATGCTGGGAATTGGAGGCCATGGCATGTGCAGGCATCTCCCTCCCTTAAGATCTCTTGAAATGGGAATTGCTCCTGGCATGCCCCTGACATCTTAGGGCACCATTTACATGGCACTCCCAGGAACTGGTTTGGGGTCACCACACTAGTTCATGAGTGGATAGCCAATATTTCATCCCTTCATGACAGCAGACAACGCCATGCAAACACCTATCTATGTGGGCAGTTGCCTCAATTTGGCCTATAGCAGCCTACAACTTCTCCCTTTCCTAAGACAAGACCCAGGTAAAAGGATTATCCTCAGGATTCAAGAGATACCAATGTTCAATAATCTTATCTTATAGACAAATTCATGAATGATAGGTGTATCAATGGTTACTAGAATGGATGCCCAGGTACATCCTCCAGGCTGGAGAGACAGGCAGGATTGCCTCCAAAGCCCATTTACAGGGATTCAAAAACAGGTGGTTTTGCCTTTGTCTTCTGCTTGTGATGCCCAGAAGCAATTGGTGGGTCACTGTGTGAAACAGGATGCTGGAATAGACGGGTTATGGCTTGGTCCAGCAGAACTGCTCTTATGTTCTTAATCCCTTCACACCTTTATTCCGAAGCATGAGATATCATCCACAAGATTATATCAGTGTCCAGGAGAAACTTGGAAAATTATGGTCCTCCCTCTCATCAGAAAATACAAAAGATAGAATTCTGCCTCTCGGTATGGCATTTTGCTCATTTAAGATTGTCATTCACCTTCTGTGAGCTTCATCCTGGAAGGCTATTTTGCTCACCCTCTGCTGCTGTGCCATGAGACTCAACATGGGTTATGTTCTCCAACATACACTTTTCAATTTCAAATTCATTCTGAATGGGAGAAAAAAGAAATTAAGGCATAAACTTGTGAACTGGACCACCATTTTGATGGCTCAGTGGTCAACCATATTCTTAAGATGTAGGACTGCCTTTTTTCTCTTACTATTGGACTAAAGATGTGTTGAACTCTAATGAATACACACAGCTCTAAGAAAGTGTGGAATTGAAGGCTTTCAACCACAGAGAAAGGGGAGTAGGGCAAGTGTGTAGAAGATTAAGAAGCAGCTGGTGAATATTCACCTGCTTGATAAATACCTTCCCCAATGGCTAGGTGGCAAGAAGGCCATACGGTGCCAGTGATGATGTCATTGCACAGACCACAATAAGCAAGTTCTCTTTGCCAAGCCCAAACAAGGCAGGACAAGAACGTTTTTTTGTAGCACACATCACTAGCCTGCGGTGCAGAGTCTGTATTACCGTCTAGCTCAATGCTCTAGCCACTAAATAAGCCAGTAAATTGAAATAAATGCTACCGGAGAGGCTGATACTAGAACATCAATGGGTAAATCTAACCCATTCTATCCTGTCACAATCTCAACCAAGTGGATTGCTGCTTCCAATATATCACCCACTTTTAAGAACTCTTGCTGGCAAAGAGATCAAACCCTCAAATATAAAATGCAGGTGGTTTCTATGATGTTTGCCCAAAAGGTACTCTAGAAGAAGGGAACTTCTCTTGCTATTTGTGATACATTTTTAAGAAGAAGAAGGGTTGGTTTCTATTCTCTGCTTTTCTCACCCTTTAAGGAAACTCAAAGTGGCTGACAAACATTCTGTTCTTCTCCCCACAGCAGACACCTTGGCCGTTATCACATCTTGCTGAAACAGTCCGTTCCTGTTAAGAAACTGAATGGAAGCCGTCCTAATCCTGTTCACATCCAATTCCCTAAAATCAGTCCTCAGATCATCCTCAGCTTGGGCTGCTATGCTCACACCTATTATGTCATCTCCCCGAGTCTCCTTTACACGACTCTTTAGTTCTCCACCCCTATTGATTACATCAACTCCACCTGCATTCTGATAGGATAAAGTTCTGTCAATCACTAGTGGCAATGGGGTGTGTTTGGAGTTGTGTAGTGCTGATAGCAAACTCGATGCTAATACAGGGTACTGGTGAAGTAAGGGGACTGTGCTCCCAAACAGATGCAGCTGAGGCATATCTCAACCAGGATGCATCTCTACCACTGCAGCCATTCCCATGAGAGGCTATAATCTGCTGTTTGCCCTAAAGCTGCTAAAGCACTTTCCCTTCTCAGAAAAACATCGTTTTCCTTTTTACTGAAACAGAACATTATTTTCCTTGCACATTGCTGAAGGAAAATGGAAGATACATTGTCCTTACAATTGTATCATTTATACTCTTGCTCCATTCTTTCCCTCATTCCCTCTCCCAACAGTGTTTTTCTGACCATTTATTTTAAAAATCCCTCTGTGTTTTCTACAAAAGCAATTATAGAATAGATTTATTTTTTAAAAAAAATAATGGACAGAGTCCACAAACGTGCAATTGGAACAAAGGGGAATGGGCAGGGCAGGATGGGAGAAGGGACCATCCTAGAAATGGTGACAAGCAAAGTACCGACTGCTTGGCAAGCAAAGAAGAAACTAGCAGGGTTATCACATCTTTCTGCCAAGCTGAACCTCCCTCACAAATATCAACCTCCTGGGAACAGAATTGCAAAGGAATGCAACAAAGGGGGAGGTGTGCAGAAAAATTATTTGTGTGCCAGGCACTGGGCAGGAGGGAAGGCTGGATCCACCCACCTCAGCACAGTTCAGCCCCTCTAGCCCGGTTCCCTGCTCGCACAGGACAAGTGAAAATGGACTCCCCCTCTCCTGACAGATTGAGTCCCGTGTAAAAGCGGACTCTGGAGAAGACAGCTTGAGAAAGCACAGCCCAGCCCCAAGATGGACCCTGGTGGGGGGAAGTGTAAGTGATGCAAAGAGAAGACCAACCAGAAGATGTCTTGAACTATGGGTGTGATCACGGCTCTTGTGAGGTAAGTGGGACTATGAGAGGTCAGAAAGAGAGCCATGACTAGCCCACGGTCACCCAGCTGGCTTCATTCAATCAAACCAGGAGACTACCAGATAAGAATCTGATATTTTAACCACAAGGCCAAACTGATAAAAGAGTTTGTTGAATTGGTGTGTTTTCCCAGTTTCATTTTTGGAGGTTGGAGCTGGGTGGAGAAGAAAGCTAGTGATTGATGAAACACATTGGATGCTGGACCCTTGCTGTTCCCAGTCATACTTCCTCTTGAAGACTCAGAAGTATGGATTTGCTAAAAAGTGTCTTCATGGTGAAACAGTAGCATTATAGTAAAGACAATGCAAAGTCTAGAAAGACCCCTATTGGCCTCTTGCCCCTCTCACTACTTCTCACTGTTCCATCTGCAGCCAAAAATTGTTCCTGGAGAGCTGCTATTTACCTTTAATGGAAATCCACTGTCAGTGGACACAGAAGCTATCCTTAAGCAGAACTGCAGCATTTTAGGGAAGTAAATTCTACTTGATTTAATTATCTGTCCCTCTGACAGCTGTTTTCAAACCATATTAAAAGCAAATATACAATTAACATTGCACACCATCTGTTGTTAGGTGTCATGAAGACTCTTGGTGACAGTATGGACAGTTAGTGTATCCTACTGGTAGTGTTAAATCAAGGTGGTATGACTGAAAAAGGGAAAGTGAGTAACACATACCTTTTGGAGTCACAGGGCTGCAGAACAGGATAGTCAACAGGAACAGGATCGAGATTAACATTGGACTGAGCATATATGTCTGCAATCTGCACAAGTCCATTCAAGATTCAGTTTCACTAAACACAGTGAAACTAAAATTTAAGAGAAATATATAGGTCTTCATACAGACCAGACATCACTAGATTATAACAGTATGGAAAATCAAAGGAAGAATGAGCTCAGATTCTGGGCTTTTGGTATGATGAAGATTGTGGGTTGCTAGATGATGGGGTGTTTTGACTTTGTGGTCCAGGCAGCCAGGCCTGGAAAGCCAGTGGTAACAGCTGTGAAACTTCTAAATCAGGAGTAGTCAACTGATCTCATCCAGACTGCAGCCTGATGGAAAACCTCTTTCACATTGCAGGCCAGTGTACTGGGAAGCCACAACTCCCATAGAATGTCCCTTGAGGGGCCTGGCCTTCCAATACACTGGCCTGTACCTGCAGTGAATGAGGCATTTGAGCAGCCTATAGTGTTAAAATTACACCACATCCCAATCCAATGGAAGACCACTTGAAAGCAGTCTTGAAAGCATTCCACCATAATAGACTAGTGGCTTGTGTGAAAATGGCAATGAGCAGCTGACCTGGACTACCAGGTGTGAGGAGCCTGGAGCCATTTTTCAGGGCTCATAAAAACACCAATAGGAGTTCAGAACTGTATTGAACCTCTGATGAGTCTGGAGGATAGAAATATCAAGTATTTAACTTGAATACGGTCAATGGACATAGAGACAGGATGATATAGAGTTTTTTAAAATAAAGAAATTACAAAAATAAAGAAAATTAAACAGAAAGAGACACAAATGAAATTAATTGGGAGATGGTACTGCATCCCATGTCAGCTGGCATATATGAGTACAAATTTAAAGCCATATTGTTGGCACCAATATGGAGAGAAGGGTATGTATATCCATATATGGTGGGAATGTCCAGAGGTGAAAAAATTCTGGGAAAGAAATTAAAGGGATTCTGGGTTTTACTATGGTATAGACAAGGGAAATATACATATTTAGCATTATTAGAGCAATAGATTAGATGGGAAGACAGCTATGTGATGGGTAAACTAATTATGGGAATCCAAACAGTAATAGTTTGGGAGTCAAAAAAGAAGAGAAATAGGATTTAATAGATGGTATTATTATTTAGCAGAACTGATTATTTTAGACTGCATAAGAGAGAAAAATATAGGGGGGCAAAAAGTACAAATTACTATATGTCAGAGGTGGGCAAGAGTAATAGGTTATGTACAACAGAATCTTGGGGAGAGCCAAGAATTAAGAAACACAGTAAGTTTTATCCTTCACATCTAATTAGGTAATTAAGATAAATAAACATTTATAGGTCTGTGTGGGAAGAGGGAGGGGGAGAGAAAATTCAGTGTTTATACAACAACTGGTTAAGATTGGAAAGTAAGGATGTGCTAATATACGTGTGATGTAATGCATATAATACAAATAAAAAGTTATTTTTTAAAAAAAGACCCATGGTTGAGGTGGGAGAAAGACAAACTCCCTTCCCCACCTCCATTTCCAGTACTGACATCACTGTCAGAGTGGAAAATTTGGAACATTAAGAGCCAGGGAACTTTAGAATCTACCTACGCACAAGCCTTGCCTCCCACTTTAAAATGAATTCCGAATTAAATTGCATGCACTTCAGGTTAAGAAAAGAGCAGAGCTGAAAAGTAAAAGCATGCCCCATGGGGTTATTTTCTTGAATTATAATCCCTAACACATATGGGGTGGCATTGCTCTGCCCCATCACACCCTCTCTGAAACTCTTGCCCACCACTGTAGTTGATTGGTTGGCCTAACTTGTCAATTACCTCCCCTGCTATTGGCTTCAGCTTCAATGACATCAGCCCAGTCTGTTATTCAAACACCCTTTATTGCACAATGTACTTTTTCCTAAAGTATTTACTGGTGAAATTATCGAATGAACCCTGCACAAAGTTTGTTTGTATAGGTGACCAAAAAACCTTGTAAACCATGTAGAGCCTCTGGAAATCTACAATATATAAATCAAATAAATAAATAAATAAATAAACCACGCTGACAGGAGAATTTAACTGCTGGAAGGGGGTGCTTAAGTATGGTTTTGTACAAAACTGAACAAAGCTGATAACAGTGCTTAGAACTGAGACGTTTTCGCACGGGGCTGAACGGAACGCGGAAAAGACAGCTGTGGACACGTCATCCGCATTGGCCGCGCGCGGCTTGCGTTCCGACGTGTCCGCAGCTGTCTTTTCCGCGTTCGAAATGTAGAGCACTTTAAACTGCTCTACACGCGTTCCAACGCGGACGAGCCGCCCGCAGCCGTTCGGGAGGAGAAGCATTCGCGCCTGCTTCTATCTCCCGAACAGCTGCGGGCGCGCCTCCGACGCCGCGCGGCTTTGACAATCAGCTGTTTGTCAAACAGCTGATTGTCGATCTGCCTCCGCGGCTGTCTGCGCGCCCCTTGCCGGCGTTTGCCGGCTAAGCCAGCTTCGGGCGCTTTGAGCATTCGCACCCAGACGCTCCGGAACGCGTTTACACGCGTTCTGGCGCGTCTGTGTGTGAACGGGGAAAGCGCCCGGAGCTGGCTTAAGCTTTCCGCCTGAACGCGTTCCATTTCGAACGCGATGCAGTGCGGAAATGCCTCTGGATTGTTTTACTACAGAAGTCCTTAAAGGCACAGCTGTACAGAACAGCAGATAGAGCAACAAATAACAAAAGAGGCAGGGCTGAACAGCTGGAGTCCCATATGTACCATGAGTGGTTGGTTCCCTCCACAAGTGGAAAAACTGAGCTAATGCTTGTGGGGAAATCACTCTTAAAAAAACAACACAGATCTGAGAAGTAGTACTCCACATTTGACACGCAAACTCACATTCCAATGTGATTTCACCACAGCTGAGTCTAATTTATAGCACAGTGACTCCTGCATTAGACTGAGGTTCCTTCCCACCATCCCTGCAGTTCTAGAGGGGTGACTGAATGCAGACAGGAAGCTTCTCACTTTCAGATGACCCTAAAAAGGCTTCAGAAGAACCCTTAACCATCTGACTCAGAGCAAGTTCATATCTGCCTAAAGGAGGAATATATGGAGTAGTCATCCTACAGCCTGACCCAGATCAGGCCAAACGTTTTTTACTTACTTATAAACAAAAAATTATCTGAGCAGCTCACAACCAGAAAGACATAAAAAGCTATAAAATACATGCAGATAAAAACAAACAATATGTGCATGTAATATAATTTAAAACAAGTGACTAAAAATTGGCAATGTGAGTATCCTGCAAACTTTTCTTAGGAGTTCTGGGTACTTGATATTTCTAAATTCTCTCTGGAACAACCTGGAACAAAATGATTCTGAGCTGATAATGCTTCATGGTATGACAGGAACTTGTGAAAAATCCAAGGGCAAACAAAGAAAGCTAAAAACAAATTTTATGCAACAGTCTACCCAATACATTCAGTTATGCTAAAAAGAAGCTGTACGAAGCGAAAAGTTCAAAGAACCCACAGATTTTCCTTAATAGCATCTGCACATGGTAAAAGGAGGTGGCTTAAAATCAGCGTAGGCGTGGTAGTGTCCACATGCTAGTGCTTTAATCCACAATAAAAGCCAGAAAATGCACTATTTTTTTTATTTTTAATGAATTGTTTTTATTGAATACCAAATATATAAATGTAACAATAAACACAAGAAATATGAGAACATAGAAGTAGTAACACAATATAAACAACAAACTAACAAGACACTAGTACTAACAATAAATTCACAATAAAGAATCTAAAACACATTATATAAACTCTAACAGGTTGCCTTGTATAATGGCATAATAATAGTAATTCAGTAACTGATCAAGGAACAGTTTATACTCAGAGTCTCCAGGAAATATTTGGTAATAATAGTCCAGGAAAGGGGTCCAAATTTTGGTGAAGGATTCTGCCACCTCTATAATTAATATCAGATCTGTTCTGAAAAAACAAAACTGGAAGTCCTGCTGCTCCTTACACATTTTAGCATTATCTGTGTTTGTTATCATGTTCAACAGCTGCTACGCTTACTTCTCCATGACTCAACTCATTTCCTCAGAATAAAATGGAAGGAAAAGTCAAACAAGGTAAAAGGCACAACTGTAATCAAGATCTAAGATGTAAGAATTAAGAAGCAGAAGCATTAAGAATTTAGAAGCAAATCACAGAAAACAGGGTGCTGAATATAACATGTTTGGCGGACAAACATAAGTTTCTTCCAACAATGTATTTTGAGTTAGTTTTAGGAGCTTTATGTTTAGACTATGCCCTAGAGTTGCATGACAAGCAACACCTGCTGAAATTCCCCCTTTCAGGCAACCTCTGAAGGAGCAGGAACCCTGGCCTTGTTTTCACAGAATAATCCAACAGTGGCCAACACTGGTGAGCATAGCCAGAAGCCCTTCTCTCTGCTGGAAGAGATTTTGTGAACTTCTTTTGAAGCCCATGCAACACACTGGGTGAAGATCTAAGAGAAGAGTTCATCTTCTGCACTGGTCCCCCATTGCGGTAACCCTAAGTAACAACAATTAAATGAGGAACCCTTACAGCTCTCAAATATGCAAATTTTACATTATTCTATAGTTGGCTGGGTAGATGAAACACCTACCACTAAAGTTAATGCTATCAATTTAAAAAGAATAATAAAACCGATATTATCAATTAAAACTGTGAACCAATGGCATAAAGCAGGTGGAAAGTTAAAGACCATTCATATCTTCTCTAGTAATCCAAACGTTTTCCAAAACAGTCATATCTTGGCTTCAATATCCAATGAAGTATAGCCAAGAAATTGGAGCACTAACACAGGAGAAACCCAAGACCTGGCAGATTTCTTGCATAACTCCATTCTGCGTCTTTCTCAATTAAACATTTACTATGAACTGACCTATCCACAACACCAGCTAGCTTTGTCAATGAGAAATAGCATGAGTCAAGGACACCACCAAACAGCTTCTTCCTATCTTCAGGTGGCAATAATTAAAATCCCTCCAAACTAAGTGGACCAGACAGGGCTCTGGACACTTCCATCTGGCTGTTTTTAACCATGACAGTCTCAAGAGGCCACAGACAGCATTAATTCTTCCCATCTTCGGCATGATGTAGTTAAGCCATTTGCTTTAAAAAACTCTGCTGGACAGCAACTTGAGGATGCAATGGTAAGAGAGAAATACAATTCGTCCCAGTTCCCACTGGCATTTTAAAATGGTTTAGAAACGGTTTGGATTCTCTGGGTCCCCATTACCAATCTGTTTCAGGGGTATTTTGGGGATTATTTGGCTAAAAAACAGAATAAATAAAACACCTGTTTTTTCAGGGGTTTTTTCCCGTTTTTGCTTTTAAAATGCTTCTTCCTTATTGCTATGGGAATGCTACAGCAGTATTGGGGTAAATACGTCATGAAACGCGTGGAGTTTCACCCTGCGCAGAGACCAGCCCCTTGCCAGATTTGTTAAAGCACCAGAGAAGTAGCAATTCAGCCTGATAAGCAGAGAAGTAATAATTCAGCCTGATAAGATGTAGCAATTCACCCACTCCACATTTCACACTGATAAGATAATAAAGTTTCATTTTACACTTCCCCTCACTTTCTCTTTGCCAGGAAGCACACACTAGAGGTGCCTCTTTTGCCTTGCTGAGCCCTGGGAGGGAGAGAAGCACCACCACCCCATGTCCCACTGGTGACTTAGCATGCAGCCAGCCAGGCAAGCAGGCACACAGCTCTCTCTCTGCTGCTGCTTTTTCACTTCTCTGCATTTGTGGAGAAGTGAAAAAGCACCAGTCCTGAGTTTACAGGTGTGTGTGTATACCAGCTGGCGCTGCTGGCAATGGGGGGGAGGGGAGTGAAGGGGAAGAAGATGTGTGTGTGTGCACGCACACGCATGCATGTGCATGCACAGGACTGGCAGGATGTCTTTTGCAAAAGCTTGAGGGGAGAGGAGGGGGGAGCTGCAATTTTTCACCTTCTGCCATGTCATTGTGGGATCCAACCGGCAGGCAGGGGGTGGGGCCCCTGCTGGCAAGAGGGGGAAGAAAAGATTCCCTTTCCCTAATGCAATTTTGAACCATTTTGGATGGGGACAGCTGAGGGGTTGATAGCAATTTAAAGCTATTTTAAGCTACTGAAGTGGGGACTGCCAGAATCTGTGTTTGAATTGCTATTTTTTGTTTATTTTTAAACCGTTTTAAGAGGCATGAGTGGGGACTGGGCCTTCGTTTTCTATTGCTACCACCACCAGATGGAAAGCACAGTAGCATGTTCTCACTTGTGTCCAGTCAGACTTGCAGCAGGACTTACAGCACTCTCTTCCTAGCCATCAACATTCCTGTTTTCATTGCTAATCATTCCCTGGAGTGCCACAAAAGTTCCACAGTAACCTTAGGGGCACTGTGATGGTTTCAATGAGTCCATTATGTTTTGTGGCTATACAGCAAGACCACAGCCTCAACTGAAGCATCATCCATGTCAACCATAAAACGTCCCAGAGCAATCAAGAGTCTATCAGATTCCCTTAATCTCTAAGGGCAGATATCTTAGCGGGTCCCCCAACCCTTCAGAAAAGTGCTGTTGGTGTTAGTCAAAATCCTAAAGCAAGTGACCACAAAATTATTGCCAGGCTTCCCATCAACAGATTCTCTTCAACCCACTCTGGGGCAAAGACCAAGTCAAGGATATTTCAAACAACATGTTTTGGGACTTTAATGTTTGAGGAAGTCTCCTCAAATAGAGATCATGAAGACCCGGACCAGTTTAACAGAGATTTTGTCAACAGAGGAGTTGAAATTATGCAAGTGGAAGGAGCTTCCAACACTTCGTCCAAGATCAGTTCAGGCAGTTCGGCTAGAGTTTGCAGTACATCACTATCCATTCAAGTTCTATCCTTCCCGCTATCCTGGGGGACAAAACTTCGTAAGCAATCCCCCCCCCCAGTATATCTGCACATATCTTGGTCAAGGATAGCTAATCAGACCCATCATGCAGTATCATGTCATGAAGCTGACTGACATGCATCCCCAAATTCTGCTGGCTGGAAAGTAGGTCAAAAAGAGTGATATTTATAAATAGCTAGCACTCCTTCTCTGAGACCAATTCTTCCACCATCCAGTGCCACTTTTTTTTTCCCTTGCAGTTTGATTTCAGTTGCGATTTCCAAGAACTGATAAACGCAACATGAAAATTGTCATCTATTTGCATACATGGAATTCAGTTGACCCCGCTTGACAATCTCTTTCTACTGACCTCTGTTGGTCATTTGGGAAATTACACTGCATCTATCTATACAATGGCTCTAGGCAGAAGAGGAATGGAAAATTATTTTAAGAATAGAGGGAGGAGGCAAGCAATGATACAGAAGGTATACATGTTAACAAACCTGCTAGTAGCTGGAGGTACTGAAGCAACAAAATATAGTCTTTGTGGCTAAAAACAACAAATGTTTCTCCAAAACTGGCAATGCCTCCACACACGTGCAATGCTTCACCTTAAATTCATAGCTCCTTCTAATCCTCCAACCCGGAGGACCAGAAGCTTCGAATTTCCCATGCTGGAGCTCCCTGACAACTAGACAGGAAGTTCAGTCACCCAAAGTAGTGGCAGAACATTCGAAGGTAAGCACACAGTAAAAAGATGTTGGTTAACCAGCATCTTTTTATCTTGCTGGGGGTCAGGAGTGGGAATGCTCCAGCCCTACTGCAGGGCACAGAAGCACCAAACTTCCTTTGCTGCTTCCATTCCCTGTCTGGAGGCACCCTGAGTCTTTCTCAGAAATGGACCTGAAAATAATTAATAGTGTCTGCTGAACATGTAAAATCTGCACAATTCATCTTGCATACACACAAAAATACTGTAGCCATCAATTGCAATATGCATGGTACTGCATTTTTAAGACTTCTGAAAATATATAAAACACCTGATTCCTAGAGTCTGATTGACTCTAGATAATGATTGATGTTGCCAATAATTCAGACTTTTCACCTATTGCATCCATGTAGGTTGCTTTCCAAGGGCCTCTTCGCACTTACCTGTGTGGCACAGAGCAGAGGGATTTTCGCAAGCCTAAGACATCTCACGACGCTTTGAGCATTCACACAGAGGGGCACAGGGATGCGTGTAAACGCATTCCGGAGCGCCCGTGTGCGAATGCTCAAAGCGTCATGAGCTGTCTTAGCCGGCAAACGATGGCAAGGGGCGGGGAGACAGCTGAGGAGGCTCCTGCAGCCAGCTCTGGCTGAAAACAGCTGATTGTCAAAGCTGCGCCGGCGGGGGCGGCAAGCCCGTGGCTGTTAGGGAGAGAGAAGCATGCGCGAACGCTTCTCCTCCCGAATGCCTGCGGGCAGTTCATGCATGCCCGAACGCATGTAGAGCAGTTTAAAGTGCTCTACATTTGGAACATGCGGAAGACAGCTCCGGACATGCCGGGACGCAAACTCGGCCGCAGCAAAGCGAATGCTGCGCCCGGAGCTGTCTCCCGCGCGTTCCAAACCCGAGTGTGCGAAAACGTCTCAGGTGTGGCACAGAGCAGGGTGCTCCAGGATAATCCATGTGCATGCCACACTGCCACTTCTGTCCCAAAGCGTCTAGGATCATCCCTTAGCACCCCTATCCTCCATAGCTGTAGAAAATTAAAGACATCTCCACAGTTTGACTAGGAATCATTCAGGCATGTGGTGTTCACATTCTCTTCCTGGTGCTAATGCTGCTTTGGGGTGGCAAGGCTGCATCTGTGCAGTTGCACACTATGAAGTGATTGCCACGGCAAGGGTGGGGAATGCAGCAGAAGTTGCCACAACTGTTGCAGTGTCAATCTGGACAGTATGGGCCAGATCATCTGCACTTGAAGTATTTGTAGTCAGGTGGGGGAGTACGCCAGCACTTCAGGTGTGGATGGCTGAATGGCTTCCACTTTGCCAAGTCTTTGCTTTCCTGGATAGCAAAGTTCAGACAGAACCCTAGAGAACATTGCCTGTATAAGTCCAATTGAATACATATGTATTGGAGTTTTGAGCTATTTTGCCACACTTCAAAATCTGCAGAAGCTAGCTCTATACAGGCAGATCACTGTAACACTGTAACACTGTAACACTGGTGGTCACAACATCGCTGTGAGTACTGCCAACAAGAAATAATTTTTAAAGTCAAGATTCTAGTCTAATTTTTCTGCTAAAATAAATATATACCCTAGAATAATATCTTATAACTACCCCATGTCATCTACAAAAGACCCTGAGCCAGGAAGCCTACATTTCACACTGTTGAATGTTCTGAGCATCTGTGTCATAAACAGAGCATTTCTAATGCTAGATCTGATTTCTTTTCACAGAATTCTTCTACAACTTGCCTCAGTAGCAGATTACCTACCTCAGAAGTAGAAGTGTTGATGATATGGGCACTGCACGTTCTCTTGCTGCTGTTTGTGAGCTTCCATATCTATGTACCGTTAGCAGAATTGTGGCTTCGTAAATTGTGAGGGACTAATTTGCACATCAGCAGAGAAAGCACACAATTATTTATTTTGATCAGGAGTGTTTGTTCCACCTTCAGCTGATACTGAACCACATGTATAAGAAGCAGAAGGAGCTTTCAAAAGGTTCTATAGCTCAGTTTAAATTTTGTTTTGGTACAGTGACTCACTATGTCAATAGCATTCCAAAACACTGTTGTTACTAGTATATGTTCATAAGCATCAAGGCTGGGTTGCTCTACAGTTATGGAGCAAAATCAGTGTAGGGGACCTCAGAAAGCCAATATAGTAATTTAACACTAAGCACCACTGCAAATGGAATAAATAATGATAGGGAACTGCTATGGCAGCATCTGCACAGGGCACATCCCACACTATACAGATCAGATCTTGGGCCACACTGAGCAATCCAGCCCAAGATCAGGGGGATGCAGAGCAGTGTGGGTCAAAGCCAGTGTGGGCCAAAGGCTATCCAGCTTCCAAAGTTGCTAGCCAGAACTTCTTTGGTTGAGCACCTAGAAGTGGCACATTTCTAACGCCTCTTCCAAAAACATGGTGAAATGCCACTGGGATCTTCATATACAGTTGACTGGCCCAAATGGTCACTGCTATCCACAGCTAAGGTCTGAGGTCTATCCAAAAAAAAGTCTACCATAAGGGAACACTTCAGAGACTGCTTTGAAGTGATCTCCTATTGGAATGAGCTTTGGTACCAGTTTTTCCAGGGCCCACTTCAATGCTGCATTAAGACAAAAATGACTTCCTACCAAGGGACATGGCCTTCCAGTAGATAGGTCTGGAATGTGGACAAGGAGTTACTGTCCACAGTAGTGCAGTGCAGATGCAGCCTATGGGTGTGATCACACAGGCCTTGTCTGGGGCAACTATTTACAAAGGATTGCCCCAACCTCACCGCCTTCCATGCTCATTGGCCATAGGGATGTACACGAATGCATTTTTTGCATTTGAATTCAAGTCACTTCAAATATTCAAATACTGTATCCTAAACCAGAATAATTGCAATTTATATAAACTTTAGAAAGCCAAGACCAAAAATAATCTAAATAAAGTGTAATAGAATAAAGTGAGTAGCTACCTAAAATTTCTTAAGTGAGCCATTTGTGAATTTATCATCTGGTTTCTTAAACCCTAGCACAGTGTTTGGCACTATTTCTTAGAAGAATTAAATTTACATCTGGTGATATAAGGGAAATATTAAAAAGAGCCCAACTTATCTGGAAATTTGTGGAATATAAGTGTGATATAGCAGCCATCTAAAAGTAAACGCATGTTATTCAATGGACAACCATTTTCTCCCAAGGCAGAGGCAGCTGCAAAAGGCAGAGTGGCTTTTGTCAGAACTAGTACAGCATGGAAAGAGTTAAACTCCCCCCACCTTATTGCAATTAAATTCTTAGGATCTGTACACAGCAGACACATGCATTGCCAGCAGCCACCTGTTACACAAGCAACATCAATGTTCACCAAAGACATCAATTTAGTTCCCTTTCTGTCTAATATTCTGGATAAACCAAACTAAAAGAAAAAAAGATTTGCAGATCAATGTAATTATTATTTCTGCTTTCTAAAGCATCTACTGGAAAAAATATAGGGTGATTCTGCACTGGCTGGTATATTGGACCAATAAATATACAAGGAGCCTCCACATGCTGATGTGGTCTAAGAGAGATTCCACAGATGGCTCCCTTAAGCAGTACCAGCATGTAGAAAGGATGCTCCTAGTACGCTTGCTGGTTGGATCTACCAGCCACTACAGCATCACCCATAGTCATGCTGAGTAAAATGATGGCTGGCAAAAGGATAATGCACAGGCATCAGTTCCACTCACGCAAAGCCAGGATGGGAAAACAAAGTCATACATCATCTAAGATAACGAAAACCTATTGAAATAGGTGTCACTACATCACAATTCTTTGGCTTTCAGAGGCCAGCTCCTAAGTGTCAGGTTTACATCAGGAACTTAAGGTCTCATAGTGTCCTTTGCTCCATAAACCACATAATCTATCAGCAACATGGAGAAAAATTCAATAGCTAGAAACACCAAGGCAGCCATAGTATCTACTGAGATCTTAAATACATCCATCCTTGGGCATCCAGAAATTTCAGGTGTCATGAGGTCTGCTAGAATACTAAGCCACAAGCTAATGCAGACCATGGCAGGCCTCACCTGGGACCTTCCATAGTCTGCACTAGCATGCAGATAGCAGGTCCCTCTTCTGGGATATATTCCAGAATAAGGCCAAGTGCAGAAAAGACTTCTGCTTGGAAGCTTCTGATGTCCTTGGACCATTCTTCAATTCTTTGCAGTTCCAATCCATACGCAAGCAGCCTGGAGAGCAGACTCTTGCCAGAAGCTGGCAATGGCAAACCACTTTTTATCTCTGCCAAGGAAAGTGCAGAGAGGTGCCCATGTGGTTGCTCATGCAGTCAACTAAGCACTGGACACAACTCGATGGTACCCAACAACAACCATTTATGTTTTTCAGTGCATTGGTCACCACTAGGGCACATAGTGAAATACTACTTACATTCTTTTTCAGACATTATCAGACATTCTGCCTGTCCTGTTATAACAACTTATACCGAAGCCCAACTTTACAGCTTAATTTTAGTTAATTCAGGACTATTTAGGACAGTCAAGGAAATCTTCTCTGTGACATTTTAATTGTAAAACTGACTTGAAAAGTCTGTTTTCTGGCTGTCTTTCACATCTTGTCAAGACTGTTTATTTTAAGGCCAGTTTTTTGCTTGCCTTATTGCAATTTTAATGGCTAATTCTGTTTCTGCAGTTTTCTCAGCTTTTTCATTGTTGTTAAAATGGTTGTCTTGAAAACTGTCTTGCTCATCTGTTGCAACAAATGCACTAAACATTATTTTGAGATAAGAAAAACAAGCTATACGTTTTTAAATAAATATAGTTTCACTATGTACTGTTGGGTCTGCATTTTTAATTTTATTTTTGAAAAAGTGAACATTTCCCATCTACAAAATAGACCACATTTGTGCAAATCAATTATTTAACATAAAAAATGTTTGTAATCACTGACCAATTTCACAACTTATATTTCATCTGGCATTTCTGCTGAAAAAGTCACCATGCCTCTGACTATTCTGTCTTTAAAAAAAAATGTGAGCAACAAATATTCAGCTTAGTTTTCTACAACTGTCTTCACAATTTGCAAATCTAACCAGACTTTAACTAGATCTAGGGATTTTATTTATTTTTTTATTTAATTTATTCCCGTTTCTATCCCGCCCCATACCCGAAGGTCTCTGGGCAGGTAACAACGGATTAAACAACATATTAAAAACAAGATACAAATTAAAATAAGATACACAGTTAAAAACTCCTTAAAAATTCAACAGATTTAAGCCGTGTACTCAATAGTGCATTAATAATAATTGTAACTGGAGGGGAGAATGAATCACCTTAGCCAATGGCCAAGGCAAAGAGGTATGTCTTTACAGCCTTCCTAAATGAAAACAAGGAAGTGGCATGGTGCACCTCGAGGGGGATAGCATTCCACAGTGTAGGGGCCACTACTGAAAAGGCTCTCTCCCGGGTGCCCACCAGCCTCACTACCAAAGGTGGTGGGACAACCAGGAGGGCCTCTTCCTTGGATCTTAAGTCATGGGCAGGTCGGTATGGGAGAAGGCGTTCCTTCAGATATTTGGGCCCCAAGTCATTTAGGGCCTTATAAGTCAGAGTTAACACCTGAATTAGTGATACCATTGGACATGGCTATTATTTCCTTCCTACTTCATTGTATGAATTTGTTGAGTACAAATGAGCTACCACGTTCCCTGGCAATTCTTATCTAGCTCAGACATTCTTCGTACCTGCTTCCAGTATTTGGGTGCCCAGGTGCTCAAAGACATCCACAAATAATAATATTAAAATTATGTATCTCAGGCTTACCACAGAAAGCTAGAAAACAATGAAGTCATGTATTATGAATTATGTTGTCTTTGTCAGAGATTTAAAAAAATCTGCCTCCAAGGGTGTCCAGCTATTTTACTAAAAGAGTAAATCCTTGGTTTACCATGTTGTTGTATGGAACTAAAAGCCAAAACTTAGATCAAGACTAATCATTCTCTGTTGTCTGTGTACAATTTCCAGTTGGTTCTGTTAAAGTAGAAAGCTTTTCCAGTTCGATTTTTTTTTGTGATTTTGTGAGTGTTACCTTTTGAAATGAAAAGTACCGCTACACATTGAAATGTATTCATGCAGCTCTTCATTGGATTTAGTAATCCCAAGCTTAGAAGCCTAGTAGGCATTTTGTCTCTATAAAACACGTGTTCTATACATGGCAGGGTTACCTATAACAGTACTGAAAACCAGACATCCAGGAAGAAAAATCAGAACTATCCATTAATATTATAGGACCCTGTACATTTCACACAATTCAGAAAGATTATTATTATCTCAACTAGAAAGATAATGAAGCATGAGAATGCTTCTTTAAAAGAAAGTTGGGTGGTCCATTGAGCTAGAACATCATTCTAAAATAGTTCCAAGATTTTACAACATCAGAGTATCAAAATTTTGAAGCAAAATGTACATGTGGAAGCACAACAAGTTTGACTTGGTTCTCATGTCATCCTAAGATGGAAACTACTTTCTCTGCTCAATGCAGTGAGCGCATCAGCCTTAGAATATGGCATTCACTACGGCAAATGCCATACAAACAGCCATTTCAGCATAGCCTAACAGAAAGTAGAGCTGAGCAAGATTTGAAACCTCGTGGCTACAAAGAAAGGGCAGTCATCTCTGTAGAAGACCATCAGAGCCATTTTTAACACAAAAGCAGTAATGAAGACAGAAATGAAGCAAGCGGGAGCAAAGGATGGGCAACCATCTCCAGACAATCACTTGCAAGCCCAAAGGATCACCTGCATTCCTTACGTTGCTTCCACTAGACTTCTAAAACAAGAAACTTGCCTTCTTAAAATAATGTGGTTTTATCAGTCATTACATAAGAGGTGGTCTTAAGATAAGTGACATTTTTTTCCAGATATTATGCCATTACAACAGTGTTCTTGGGAAGCTTTCTCATACACTGCTGGCTAACCAATATAAATGGTACCATTTATTCTTAGCTTCCTGTTCCATGCCCAATGAATGAAGAAATAAGAAGAAACTTCTGTGTTACGATTAGGGGAAAGCAAGAAGAGGAAAGGAGGCACACTCTGAAAGGGGGGGAAAAAACACACTTTGCACTGAATCATGCATATAAGCTTTGCCTGCAAGTGCCTGAATTTGTTTTTCCAGATATAAGATTGGGGGCTGAGAGGACAGATTTCATTATTTTCAATGCTACTGTATGGGAAATCTCAAAGGCAAACCCTTCCATAAGCCCCTTCTAAGCAAATGGACCAGCGCCATGACTGCGTCATTACAAGAATACATACCAGAGACTGGATTAGGCACAATAAAAACCTGAGAAAGCCCCCAGTGCATCATCCCTACCATATCCACCAACCGCCACCCCAAAGCACATTCATGGCGGACACAAAATCTCACGCGTGCGAGGCAAGGCTGCAGCATCCTTATCTTCCACCATCTTTAGAGCAAGGACAACCGACTCCATCTTGGATGACATGCACTCGGTTTCTCTCTCAGCTTTAAGCTCAGGTCTTTCACCTGCTAAGGCACAACTTTCACTGCCATTTGCCATTGGGGGGGGGGAGCACTCCCACACACACACACAGCAGGTGAAACACACACGGACTCCAGCTTGATTTTCACAACCCATCCTAACATGTTTCACCCCAACCCTCACCCTCACCCCACCCCACCTTCCTCTTCATCACAAGTCACAGATCTTACAAGGATGCAGAGCTCGGCTTTAGATTTATTCTAGGCCCAGAGAGACAGAAGGAAGAAAGAAAACCACAGATGGCTGGACGATGCTTATGGAGCCTGAGGGCCGCTATAGATTTCCCCCTGCAACCAACCCACTTTGTAAAGGGATGGCAAAAAGTGCAGGGCAACTTCTCTGCCCAACCTACGGCAGACAGAAATGCAACAAAAGGCAGAGTAGGGGGCAACCAACTTTTTCAAGTAAGATGGAAATTCTGTTTTTGGAGTCTCGGCATAATATCCACTGACATCCTGGTATTGGCAGGAGCCTATTGCAGAAGGTTGAAGTAAGGATTTCTGCTCGCCTTCCCCACATCAAAGCACCCTCCCTGCCCCCCCCACCCGGTTGCCCCCACCCTAGGACACCTCGGAAGAGAACCACCTTCTTTCTCCACAGGGGTTTCCCAGTGGCCAAAACAACATTAGTGGAAAAGCACCCCCTACGCAACTGAAATTCAAAGAGGGAGCGACGAGGGATCAGGCGACCTGCAGACCTTTTTTCCCTGTGGATCAATCTATCAATCAATCAATCTCGCTTTTCTATTCTGCCTTCCCCCCCTCCCTCGTCTTTTAACCCCTTTACGTCCAGAACTTCGACCCTGCCTAGAAAATACTCCGGAATATGGCAGTCGAGCCGGGCTGGAGGTCACCTGGCCTAACTGTCGGAGCTTCTCGTGGCCAGCTTCACCCTTCGGTGGGACTGACCCAGCAGCTCCAAGGCGCATTCCAATGCTGGGATCCTGCCTCAACCTGCTCTCCCCTGGGTCGGTGCCCGTTCACCGTCTTCTCCCCTCCCCACGCCTCCCCTCACCACCACCCCTACCTTGCTCGTCGCAGTCCCCCAGCTGGGTTTTGGATTCCTCCTCATGGAGGCCGGACCCTCCACTCTCGGGGGTTTTGCGTTTCTTCGACATCTGGGCGAGTGTTTGGGAGTTGAGTTTCCCGCCCCCCACTCTCTCCAGGGAGAGGAGGGAGAGAGGGAGGGAGAGAGAGAGAGAAACGCGCACGCCACCGCCGAGGGGAAGGAATCGTGGCTTGGAACGAGGGCGAAGAGACTTTGGAGTGGCTGAAGAGCAAGGAGGAGGCAGGAACGAAGTGGAGAAATCCTATAAATCACAGTCCCATCGCGCAGCCCCACGTCTAAAGTGGGTTGCCTGGTTATAGGAGCTGCGCCCACCTTCTCCCTCCCCCCCCCCACCCACAGGCACAACGTAGGTGGAGGTGCGAAATTCAGGCGGTGGGCAACCGAGGAGAGGGCCGGGGGGGGGCGAGAGGCTGGAAATTCGGGTGCACCACAGGGGCTTTATTCTTTAATAATAATAATAATAATAATAATAATAATAATAATAATAATAATAATAATAATAATAATAATAATAATAATAATAATAATAATAATTTGTCAAATGGGGGTTCTATGTCTAACAGCAAGGGTAAGGGCATTTTCATGGCTTTGGGGACATGTTCCAAACGGAGATGCACCCAGCCTGGAACATCCTTAGTGGTAGGCACAGTTGCAGGTCAGAGCCCTCATAACCACTCGGGGGTGGGGGGTCAGGAGAAGAGGGGGAAAGATGCCAAAGGCCAGAGAGAAGACCCGCCAAACTGAGCCCCCCCCCCACACACACACACAGCCCCTCAAAGATCTGCGCTGCGCTGCCCTGCTTGGCATCGGCGCGGTGACTGAGGCCCCCGCGAGGCTCGTCCGGAGCAGCAATGCCGACAGGTGCGCTTCACCTGGCGGGTGCTCGAGGTCTTCCCTGCCGGTCCAGGGGGCAGCTGATCCAGAAGGGAGAGCGTGGGAGGCGCGTCCTTCCAACACGCCTCCTCCAAGCTCAGGTATGTCCGGAAGGCGGTCAGGGGAGAGAAAGCTCCTCTCTCGCCCGCCTTCCTCTCTCTCTACCTATGGAAGACGCGCCGGATCACCAAGGGAGGGTTGAAGGCAGCGGCTGCTTTTCCTTAGAGACCCCTCCCCCCCGAGGAACTCGGATCCCGCCGCCCGCCTGCCTGCCGAAGTTAGGGATCCCGCCGTCGGCTCCTCGCCCCGGTAACCCCGCGCGCCCCCGTGACCCTTTCCTTCCCGAATCCCCTTTAGCCCCGCGTTCTCCCGGCGGCCTTTGGACCTCGCGGGATCCTTCCCGTCTCTCATCCCTCGTTCTCCACTTACCCCGCAAGCGGTTCTTGGCCGTTCCGCCCTCGGAGGCGACTCGGAAGGGAAGGCGGTGCCGGGAAGTCGCTCCGGGAAGCCCAAAGGGGCGCGATCAGGGGAGGGTCGCCGGGAAACCGGCGGGAGTTCGGGGCGCCCATCCCGGCTCCTGCCGATGCCGACGGCGCGCGCACCAGGGGCTGGAGGGAGACTTTCCCTCCCCTTCCAATCCTTTGCTCCCGAGGTCTGAGTGAGAATCCTGCGCCCGACGAGTCTCCGCTCCCGTTCCCCTGCGAAAGCCACACGACGGCTCGGCGGTTCCTGCGCTATCCGGAGACCCTTCGGACCACCTTCAGGCGTCCCCGTCGGGCGACTAGACGGGGACGCCGCCACCGCGTCAGCCCCTTGTGCAGGTAACTTGTTCTCTCGCTCTCCGTCGGGTGTCATCCAGCCCGGGCGGGCCGGCGGGCCGGCGGTGTGGCCAGGACCTCCGGCAAAGACTGCCGAGCCGCCTCGAAGTTGCAGAGTTTTTCTTCAGGGAAGGGAAAGGGGGCCGAGAGGGGCTGGCCGCATCGCACGTCCGACGGGAGGCGATGACGTCTGTAGCCTCATTGCTATAACAGCGCCAAGGCTGCAATTGGCATTCGTCGAAATGATAAGGAGCGCTCGGGCGTAAGCAGCCTGGACCTGGCGGCGAGGGGCACTCGGGAGCCAAGGCGAGTTGCAACACGCACGCGGACGCGCCCCCTCGCGCGCTTCCCGGGGAAACAAATGGTGAGCAGCTTGGCGAAGGAGGGAGAGAAGACGGAGGGGGAGCGAGGGAAGGAAGGAAACCATCCGGACAGCGGGAGAAGCTTCTGTCGTTCGAAGGAAACAGCTTGCGGAGAAATGAAAACTGACAACATGTTGCACTGAATTTATTCAGGCTAAGATCGACCCGGAGCGAGCGAGCGCGCCTCTTTCTTCGCCTCTTGGCGCAGGAGGTCTGGTGGAGGCTGGGAGCCCTTGGAGGGAAATGGCCAACGCACCCCATCCCCTTCTAAGAATGTGTTCTTCGCCGGGGGGGGGGCTGGGGAACGTGAGCTTTTAAGGATCACCCAAAAGACAGGCCAGTTCAACAGCTCTCCAACCAACCAACCAACCCACACACACACATACACACATACACCAATAATCTGAAGAAAGATGCCCCCGTCCGATTTGCGCCTGGCACATTGGACGTGCGAAGCGGAGGCGTGGGCAGCCCCTGTCTCCTGATGGGCTTCGCGGACAAGTGCCCGCCGGGCTAGTCCCGGGTCGATCGGGGGCTGCCCCCGGGACGCCTCCCCCTCCCCAGCTTATGCTGCAAACCGCGTGTGAGGAGGGGAAGATGCACGGAGCCCGAAAGGAGGAAGAGCCGCCGGGGTAACCGCCGCCCACACGCCATCGAGGCGTTCGTCTGTCTCCCTAGCTAAAGTACCAACCGGCGGCGGCGGCGGGAGCGGCGGCTCTAACGCTCTCCAAGCGACAGCTTGGAGAGGAGCTCAATAACCCAAAGAAACTGCCTGCCAACAGCACGCTGCTCCAGGATAGGAGCAAGCCGGGCCGCATCAGCGCTGCCCTGAGCTCCCATTGCTCGTCGCAGAATCAAAATACGCACGCAAGCAAACACGCGTTCCCGGCTGTAGCTCAGGCCACCTCCACCCCACACTTTCCACGTAGACAGCTCTCGCTGCCCGGTCCCCCCGCCGCCGCCGCCCCCGCCGCCTCTCAAACCAGAGCCCCTTGTGAACTACTTGGGGGCACTGTCCGCGTTCACACCTGCACCTTGCGCTTCCTGACCTGCGTCCACGCCTAAGTTTCCACCCGGCTTTGGCCCACCTTCAGAGCAGTGGGACATACTAGCCAAGTGAACGGTTACTTCCTTTCATCATTACCGAACCCAAAGGCAGATTCTCTTGAGTTAGATCGTGCTCAAAGAAATCCACTTGTCGCTTTGCAGATGTGTTCTTCTCAAACTCTGAAAGCGGACTGAAGCCGGATTAAAACTTAGGTGTGAGCACAGGAGGCATTTATGCCCAAGGAAGCTTCGCTGGGTGGAATGGAGCTCCATTCGGTGTCAAAGGGATTTCAGGAAAGTCCAGAGTTTCCTCCAGGAGTTGCCAAGGTGATGCTGGCCAGATGTGGATGGACAACCCTTCTCGGCCCTGAGCCAATAGGAGGCAGAGGCCAGCAAGATCCACCTAGTACCACTTTGGCTTCTCCTGGGGCATTTCCACACTTCCCTTCCCGTCCACTGGACAGGAAAGGAACTCAGTTAAGCAACTCTGGCCGTTCCCTCCCTCTGTGATCACATACTTACCTTATTCGATCTGGAGCCCAGTCCTACTCTGAGCGCCACCATTTTGGCTGCGGTGGCCTCCATGATTGCATCCAAGGTGCCAGTGTGCTTGCATGACACCTCAGATAACCCCGGAGCACCGGAAGAGGTACGGAAAGTAGAAAGTAGGTTCTAGTGAAGTTGGTTAACATGTGGAGCACATGAACTTCTGGTGAGGGCGGGCACACTTGGAGGCTGTAACAGCCTACTCCACATGCAGATGCCCTTCACCAGAGGCTCACTAATTGTGCACTAGAGGCTGTAGTGTGAATAGGCCTTTGTTGGGGGTCTTAAAGGCAAAGCAGTTGAATTGGGATGACAATTTGAGACGTCCCCCTGGGGGTGGCAATCCAATGAGGTACTCGAAAGAGGACTTCATGCTCTCTTTCAACAACCACTCAAACTGGGATACAATAGGGTGGGGAAACTCCAGAGTGTTCCTTCCACCTAGGACATAACATGAACCCAGAGAGATGTTACCATTCATTTTTGGCCAGTGGTCCCACATCTCTTCTGAGAAGCTTCAGGTTTCACACCTACTTCTTCTTCCATCCTATTTCATCCCATAATGTCGCTGTGAGATTGAATACGCCAAGAGGCCACAACCCAGCAAGCTTCATCAATAAGTGAGGATCTGAGCTTTGCTCTCACAGGCCCTTTTGTGGTGCTGCAGTCACTTTTACTACATTCATTGAACGTTCATATAAATCCATCCATTAGTTGAGTATTGCTCATCTCTTTGAGTTTCAGATCAAAAAATTGTATTTTTCACAGACATGACTTTCCACTCTAGTTGCCACCAAGGAGAACTTGGCTTAATGCATCAAGTCACAGACAGAGACAGCATCCCATATTTCCCCAGAGAGTGCAGGAAGATGCATTTGAAGCCCTCATTGCCTGGTTGGCACTTCCTGCATCTCCCCTTCCCAAAGTTTGTGTGAATTTGGTGTGATTTGCTCACTACCTGTGATATTCCAAAATCAGTGATACAGGGAAGAGTCTGCTGCCAAAGAGAAGTCCAGACGTGGGGATATTTAGCTCCTGCTTGGTCTCCAATTTGCCCCTTGATTTTTGCTAAAGCAAATCTTTTAGAAGCATTCTAATCCTTGTAACCTGCCCCCCACTTAGGACTCCTTTCTGCGTCGACTTTCAATCCAGATTAAGTGTCTGCACAGTACACATTCTGGCCCTACCAATCTGCACATTGGTGCGGATCAAGGAAGCCCTACCCTCTCCATTGGTCTGGCTTTGTCTGCATTAGACAGAGCCTGATCCAGATGCCATTTAATCATTGCTACCAGAGGAACTAGGGCCCTAATCCTGATGGGAAGCATGTCAGGTTCAGGATTACCAGATTACCGGATGGGGTGCTTTTCAGCAGGGTGCCATAAGCACACCACCAAAAAGCACATACATACCTGAGGGCCCGAAGCTGGGAGTTTTGATTCCTAACTTTTAGAAGCTAGCATGAACTTCAGAGCCACAGCATGAGTTAATCTGAATCTGTACGATCAGTAAAGATGGTGCTGATCCGGCCCATGCCTCCCCACGATCCAAGATCGGTGAGCTGGGCTATTTTGGATTGAAGCCTGGTAAGCACAGAAAGAGCCAAGATCTTCTTGGGAAATCTCACTGCGTTGCAAGGGACAGTTGCCAGTAATAGGGCATCCTCTGTGTTGGCCCCCGTCTAATTTGGAATAGACTAATTTGGAGATCAGCCAGGCATCCACAGATGTGAGGAGTGAATGAGAACGACAAGCCCAAATAAAGATGGACTCTGCACAATGCATGATAAGATGGCAATTTGGCACAGGAGACAAGAGGCATTTCCGCACTGAATCGCGTTCGAAACGGAACGCGTTCAGGCGGAAAGCTTAAGCCAGCTTCGGGCGCTTTCCCCGTTCACACACAGACGCGCCAGAACGCGTGTAAACGCGTTCCGGAGCGTCTGGGTGCGAATGCTCAAAGCGCCCGAAGCTGGCTTAGCCGGCAAACGCCGGCAAGGGGCGCGATGACAGCCGCGGAGGCAGATCGACAATCAGCTGTTTGACAAACAGCTGATTGTCAAAGCCGCGCGGCGTCGGAGGCGCGCCGGCAGCCGTTCGGGAGACAGAAGAAGCGCGAACGCTTCTCCTCCCGAACGGCTGCGGGCGGCTCGTCCGCGTTGGAACGCGTGTAGAGCACTTCGAAGTGCTCTACATTTCGAACGCGGAAAAGACAGCTGCGGACACGTCGGAACGCAAGCCGCGCGCGGCCAATGCGGATGACGTGTCCTCAGCTGTCTTTTCCGCGTTCCGTTCAGCCCCGTGCGAAAACGTCTAAGGATTCTTTATGGATTGTGTAAAATCATTAAGCATGGCAATAAGGTGCTCCCTTATTGTGTAAAATTATTAAGCATGACAATGTTTGGCATTAAGCATGTTCCCTCAAGAACTGTTAGCATAACAGAACGTGAACCGAGGAAAAGAATGTGAACCTACTCGGACCAAAGGAAGAATGAGAAACTACATCGATCAAGGAAAACTGCAAGCCAACTACCAATGACAGATGAGTTATACAAATAACAGTTAAAGAAAGAGGGAATTATAAAAGAAGGACCATTTGCTGTGTATGGCATGCTCCAGATCAGCTGCAACGGAGTATCCGTCACCTTTCAAGAACCTGATCAGTTCTTGAGAAGGGCTGTGTGAGTATATGTGTGTGATTGTGTGAGTGAACGGCTCTTGGTACCAAGTATGTTATATATTTATATGGAATAAAAGTTACATGAATAGTGCAAAAATCCAGATCTGGTATTCTCTGTCTTATTGGTGCTTCTGTCCATGAAGACACTGTTGCTTCTCTGAACCAATTGCTCTGGATCTATGAAAGAACCTGCTCACTTTGTGACACAGATACTTCTCTCAAATGCCAGCTGCTGTCTCAACTCTTAGGGTCTGGATGGTTGTGGAATTTGAGTAGGGTTGCTTTTCTTGGTCATCAGTTTAATCTGCTTATTTTATTGTTTATTGTTTAATAGTGTTATTTAGTACATCACCCTGAGCCCACAATAAAGGACAGTATATAAATCCTATATAAATAAATAAGATCAATAAAATCTATGCGGCAGAACTTTATCACCTAAGCTTGCATAATGAACTATTGTGGCCAGCTCTGTTGTCTGAGGGCCTTTCTGCACTTGGCCCACTGGTCATCTGGCAATCTGCTCCGAGATGGAGCATCTGCACTTGAAGGAGCCATTTCCAAAGCAGAAATGACTCCCTCCATGCAGGATCACACTGCAAGGCAACTACCTTCCTCAGTGCCAGAACTCGTAAGGCTCTGTATGCTTTATCCACACCTCTTCTGGGTACTGGAAGGTCATCTCACTGTGCAAGCACACTGATGTGTCATATGACATAGTCTATAAGTGTGTGTTCAGCTTATCTGGGTTGCCCTGGCGATGGTGCAGATGCTGGTGCATGCATACTGCTGCGTGTGCACTAGCGCCGCCATCAGGGCTCGAAGTTGATGGCACCCGGACACCATATCCATGTCAGGTAAGTGTCTGTACATGTGGGTGGAGGGATGGTATGTACTAGCATTCTCACATGTGAAAGCTAGTTCATGCATGGCCGGGTTCACCTTTCTCATCCCCCAGACGGGACAAGAAGTACGAATTTGCCCCCAGTCAGGATGAGAACCTACAGTAATTCCTCATTATGCAAACATCCAATTTAAGGGATTTCACTAATATTGTAGAAGTTGCATAAATCCATATCTCTTTTTTTTCACTCAGGAAGAGATTTTCACTTATATAAGGCGGTGGAGGGGAAGGCACTGGGCATGGGCATTCACCATTTGAATTTTTACTGTATGAGAAATTTTCTCAGAACAAATTAAACTCCCTTTATGAAGGAGAACTGTGCAGGGTCTGGAAAAGTTCATGTTTGGACAACAAATCCCGTGATACCTTGCTAAACTTCTCACACGGTTTCTGGTCCTGTCTGCCAAAATAACATAGAACAAGTTTCCCCTGATTTTCAGATATTTGAAGACAGCTATTGCATTTCTTTTTGGTCGTCTCTCCCCCATGCATTATTGTTCCACAAACTCAAAAGAGCATCTCCTTCCCCATTAGCTTACTTTTAGCACTAAAAATGGCAAAGAGGAATCTTTAATCGCATCACTGTCTAGCTCATTACGCTGAGGTCTAAAAAGGGGCCACCTGTGTGTGGCATTTCTGTTATAGGGCTCCCACCCGTCACTCACACCTAGTGCAATCTTTACCTCATTTTGGGCACCAGCTGAAAGCTGATTTATGTCCCCAGAGCTAAGAAGGCTTTGACATGATTGATGGGCTTAAGGGAACATACTGCTATCTACTGAGAGGCACTGGGGCATGAGACAACCGTCTGATTTATTTTTGTTGCCTCCTGGTGAAATCATTGGAATCACTGTACAAATGAGGGTGGGATATCAGTTACAATAAATAAATAAATAAATAACATGATGTTCTTTCAACTAGCACATAGTAAAATCAGTGAATTAATTATCACGCTTCTAACAGTTCTAAAGAATTTGATTGTAAGGGGCCGGAAAACAGTCTAGGGATGAGATTTGAAATCATGGTATATCCTGCTGCAGGAGCTAATATCTAAAGTAATTGAATATAGCAGGCATCTTTCCTTGGAATGAAAGTCACTGACAACAGTAGTGGGTATGTTTGTATGTACCCACTAAACCCCCACAAAAATCTTGATTGAGAATCTTTAATGTATCAGCAAATACTACTTCTTCTTTTTAGGGACCTCAAACCACTCCAAGCCATTGCATTGGACTCTAGCACAACGAGAGCAAATTAGACCTTGGAGACTCCTACCTTAAGACAGCTCCAAGACTGCACCCTCTTCTGTTCCATTACACAAGTGGATGCCTTGATGACATTACTGTTCATCAAGAGGTGCAGACAAAAGACATCCTCTTTCAAGTCATCAGCTCATATGGCAACTGAGCCTTCTTAATGCATGTGGATGCAACCAAAAACTTTCTGTTTCATGCATGTATAAAGGTGTGATAGAAGATCCAGAAACAAATAAAGAGCTAGTGCAGTTAATATAACTATACCATAATATATGGAGCCCAAGGGTGATTCTGTACTATCCAGTATACTAGACCAGCAAGCACACTAAAAGTTTGCATGCTAGGAGCGTCTTCAGATGGGGCCTCCCTTGGAACACAACAGTCAGGCAGAAGGGAGGTTCCCAGTATCCTTGCTGGTCCAATACAACAACTAATGTGTAATGACCCCAAGTGGGACTGGGTACAAAATAAGGAAGATGCATATATGGGAATCAAGTGGGTTACAGGTCACCAGGGCACTGAATTAATATCAATAGGCCTCAAACAAATCTGTATTAAAAACTGAGGCCATCACCAAATGAAGTATCAATGGCTAGTAGAGTGGCTACTAGAATGGATGCCTAGGTACATCTTCCAGGCTGGAGGGACAGGCAGGATGCCTCTAAGGCCATTTGCTGGGATTAAAGAGGAGGTGAAGGTTTGCCCTTGTCTTCTGCTTGAGATGCTCATAAGCAATCAATGTGCTACTGTGTGGGACAGGATGCTGGACTAGATGGGCTGTGGCCTGATCCAGCAGGGCTTCTCTTATAGTTGCTGAAATAAGGCAGATGGGTATATGATGCTAGAGATGGACCAGCATCTCCTTTCCCATTAGCCAAGGTGCATGATGAGAAACAGTGTTTCTGTGAGGAAGCCAGAATTGCCAACCTTCAGTCATCTCAGTACCTACTGACATAATGCAGCCTCATGTCTGGAAGGAGTGCCTTGACTCCAAGGCCCCATTCCCATTAGAAGCTTAAAATGGTTTTCCTAAGCCGAAATAAAAGAACCGGATGCAAACACGAATTTGCCTGATCTCATTACTTTCAACATTGTGTTCGATCTTGATTCTGAGGTACCCCAAAAGCGCTTGAAAACTTGGGTAGAGTGCTATTGGGGGAGGGAAACCCTAAACACGCATTTTCATCCCACTACAACAGTACCGTTCCCACAGTAAGAAATGTAAACCGTTTAAAATGCAAGGAGCGAGACCTGTTGAAATGAGTGTTTTATTTACAACGCTTTGGGGCGATTAAACACGCGGAAAGCATGTTAAGACAACCTAACATGGGGACTGTGAGGATCGAAACCGTTTCCAAACCATTTTAAGTTTGTAATGGGAACAGGCTGTAAGAGTCCCTTTTCATGCCTCAAACACATAAGTATCTCTCCCCAGATGTTTTGGTACAGAGAGTAGTGGATATGCTCCACCTCTGGAGCAAGAGAAGAATGTCTGCAGTCCTATAAGGCCTTTGGAGGTCCATGGCTGACTCGGAAGCCTACGTAAACTTTGGAGCTGGTGACAGTGTTATGCCCCAGCCCAGTTTCTGGATTTGCGCTCAGCATGCTACACCAAAAGTGACACACTGAGAGAGGGCAGCAGGAAAAATGTTAAATCTGGTCCATTTTCATATACTTTGACAAAACCATTTATATACTTGGTTATAATTTAAAAACAGTGTTATAGGTTAGGTTACATTTGTGTCATTCCAGCATAATTCTACTGTGCATGTCCACTGCATTTGTATGCTAATCAGCCTTATCTTGACCCTCTGAAGGTCAGCTTGAAAATTAAGTTCCCTTCCACGAACTTTGTGCACCATTCTTGGTAATGTTACATCCCTTTCTCCTTGCTTTTCCTTTGGCTTGTAAAGATGGGTTTGCAGGACAGCATTAGGAACTTTATGAACTCAGGCAACCCTATTTTGGCAGGGAACTCTATTTTGGGGTAAGGGATGCCCATCAACAAGGACTGGCAAGGGACAGAATATCCCAATGAGGATGGTCATGTCCTGTGCCAGGAGCAACCCATCGCAGCCTAGGGCAAGTTGCATATCCCAGGACAGAGTAGCCTGCCCTGTTCTAGGTAATTTATAGTAAATTTGGAAACAGCCAAGTTCTGAATTTATCTTTGACCTTGTGGCATGGGGTTAAGAGTTTTTGCAAAATTCATGGTGTTGTTTACTGACTTGGCAGAACTGACTGTACCATGCTTTAAACAGCATAATATTGTGATCAAGCTCAGTCTGATGCATTGGTGTAGGTGAGCCAGTTTGGTCTAGTGGTGTAGGGAGTTGGACTCCTATCTGGGAATACCAGGGTTGATTCCACACTCCTCCACAAAGCCAGCTGGGTGACCTTGGGCTAGCCACAGCTCTCTTCTGAGTTCTCACAGCCCCACCTACCACACACGGTGTTCTGTTGTGGGGAGAAGAATAGAAAGCTTTGTCAGCTGCTTTGAGTCCCCTTAAATGGGTGAGAAAAGCAAGGTAGAAAAGCCATCTCCTCATCATCCTCATCCTCCTCGTCCTCCAAATCCTTTCTATGAACACAGGGCCTTTTCACACTTCTGTCATCCCTGGGAATGGGCATCCAAACCATTCAAAATGTAGCCAGTGCTTAACTATGTGCCAGCTAAGTGTGAATCACCTCCGTTAAGGAGGCAATTACAATGCCATGGCAATGGCACCAATGCACATACATGGTGTCATTGCCATGGTGATTGGGCGATGCAGCACACAACTGCAGCCTACAAACACCCCCTGCCAGCCCAGATGTTAACTAAATGCATACTAGCTGTAGTGCATGAAATCGTGCATCACAAGCAGACTAATCATAAGTAATTATGACCACAGCCTTACTTGTAGTGTCCAGTGTGACCATCTGCACTATTTCCAGTGCAAGGGGGCCATCTGAGATGCCACAGAAGTGTGCTGCAATGCAAATGCAACTGATAGCAATGACACATGTACAAATCACTCAGGGCACCACAATCAAACTGGTGGTGCCCTGCAGAGGATCAGATGCACAACTGGTCCCAGGTGAGTGTCCAGGCGCATGGGGCCTAGGTTAACTTGTACTAGCATTCCCTTGTGCGAATGCTAGTACATGTTAGTTTGTTCTGCATCTTCCCTGTCCAATGGGCAGGAAGACAAGTGCAGAAACACCCATGGATTCACCATTTACTTTCACTGATTGCTGGAATTATTATTTTTTTCTTTCCCATTTGCTACCAAGCAGTAACTGTCCTTTCCAAAAAGAAAACATAAGAAATGCCCCCTCTGGATCAGACCCATGCACCATTTAGTACAGCAGTCTGGTCTCACAGTACCCAACAGGTCCTTTTATGATTTCAGGTTCTTCTACAGTTTAGGATGCCAAGAAAACATGCTTCCTAGCTTGTCATAGGATCAAGATTTCCAAGGAACTTTTCCTATACTATTTTCTGAAGTTAAAATCTGTTCCAGTTTTTTCAAAAGCAAAAATGATGTCATGTCAGTCTGGAACAAGTCCTGTAATTAAATTAAAATTTCACACAAAAGAGAACAGAAGAAGAATTCATGCCAATAATCTGGGGGTGTGTCATTTAATATTTCCTTAGGCTTACAGTGTCTTGCACAAAGCTGTTTCCTCATTCATGGAATGGAAGGTGGGTGTTGGGTTTATTTTATTTTTTGCTACCCCTTACTTGTTTGAAGTTGGGAAGGAAAATGCATTTATTGTTATCGCAATCTGCATGTGTCTTCTCACAATGACTAGCCATAATTATGAAAGAATTATTGTTTCTCTTTTTTTAAAGTCAATCTGTTTTTGCTCTGCTGTGAACCTAACAGACCTGGGGCCTTTCTGCACTTAGCTGATTAGGATGCTGTGAACTAAGGCTGGTAAACCTCTGGTAAAGGTGGACCATTTCCACTTGTGATGGGGAAATCTTCCCCAAAGAGTCCATTACTGGCCAGAAATGCAAATAGTCCTCCCATTTACCAGCCAATGCTACTGCATCCAAAGCAGGAAGTTCCACCTCCTCGCTGCCATAATTGGCCATCATTGAAGAGGAGTATGTTCGAGCCAGGGCGGATTGCGGCCGATCATGTCAGCACCCATGATCGAATGCTCCTCTCATGACTCTATGACTGGACACGACTCCTGGGGATTGGTGGTCCAGTCATGGCAGAGTTAAGTGATCGATCACAGCTGCCACTACAACTGTGACTGCGGGGATGCCGCAGGGAATCGGAAGAAGAGTGAATGGTTGCAACGCTGGATGTTTCAGGTAAGCTTTTAGTTAACATTGGCAAAGGTGTGGAGCACAATTTAGTGCTCCACACCTAATCAACCATTAGTGAGCTTCTGGGGAAGGTGGGCAGGCTTGGAGGCTGTAACAGCCTACTCTGTGTGACTGGCTCTTTACCAGACGTTCACTAATTGTTGACTACCGGCCTAAGTGCGAATAGGCCTCTGGTTTCTCAACCACTGTGACTTGACTGATATACAAAGGAATCATATCATAATGTCTTTGAAAGTTAGTTTTGATCAAAAGTAATTTGTTTCCATTACTTCATTGTACTAACTGTGAGAGTGTTATGAAACCAGAATGAGTCTCATGAGTGTTAATATATGACATCAGCGGGATATTCAAAAGACTCCCTATTACACATTCTCCAGCTGGTCTCTCTAGTATCAGAGGCCAATTTGTGTTAATTGTGATTAAGGATCTACAAAACAAAGGAAGGACAATTGTCCAAGCAGAATGCACAGATATTGCAACAGGAAAGTTCCTGGTCTACTAGCATCTGTATCTCTGTAGCTGGGCATATGGAACAGATGGATCGTGTAAGTACTTACATGAAATTCTGCAGACCTTTTATTTGGAGCACCCATGTCTTATTGATAGGCCATGTTCTCTGCACACAGCATTTCCAGACTGCAAAGGTACCTAAGACTACTGGTCAGCAGACCACTGACTTAGATTATTCAACCCTGAACTAGAACAAAAACAGTTTCTAGTACTTATGACAAATCTCATCTCTGAATCAGGTACAATATTTCCTTATGGAGTCAGAGAGGGTTTCTACTTAAAAAAAGGCTTCCTCTAGACTTGTGGAATAAATCCCCAGGTAAATGTTAAAGCACAGCAACTTACTTACTGTGCAGCAACAACCAGATGTCCCGACTTGAAAGACAGCTCCATAGTTTCCCCTAGGGAGCTGCAAGGCTTAGGGAGGCGCATGCCAGCCTGTGGGTTGAGGCAGCCAATCAGATTTGAGCTGCCCTTCCTGCTCTCATCCCTCTGTTCCCGCTGTTCTGCCTGCACTGAGGGAAACTTCCGATTTTGCTTCTACTGCCCAGCGAGTGTCCTCTTACCAACATTAAGGTAAGTGTGCAGTCCCAATCAGATAATGTGACCCCACAATGATTCATCAGTCATTGTGCGTGATACCTTGATTGTGACTGTGCCTTCCGCTGCTCAGTATTAACATGTCTGGATGCAGCAAAAGTCTAATCATTCTTTGCACCTTGTTTTTAATTCTACCAAACAAAACAAAAAAGACATTTCTCAAATCTGGTCTCCCCTTATAGATTTTGGGTGTTTCCGCACTGGCCAGGGAAACCAGATTAAGCGCCCCTAAGGTAAGATTTAAAACACTTACCTTTATCTGCATCTGCACTGTAGACCAGATTGCAGAGGGCGTGTCCGCATTTTGCCACACAAAACTGGTTTCTTAAACCAGTTTTGCAGCCAAAATCCATCTTAAATTGTAGACTTGAAAAATCAGGTCTTCAATGTGTCACTTCCCCTGAATATATGCAGAAGCAGGATGCTTCAGCACACCATCAGGGGAAGATCCAGATTCCCAGCGCCGCCATCTTGGGGAAGGGTGGAAGCAGGACTGCCTGCTTCCGAAGCCCTTCCATTGCACGCTGATGGGGCTTTGATGACAGGCGGGGGTGGAGGTTGCCTCCAAAGGGGTAAATGACAAAGGGGCTTGGATGGCAGGTGGGAATAGAGGTCCTTTCCAGTGATGGGCCAGCCATGGCAGGCGGTAGCAGGAGTTTGCCTTCGCCTGCCATGGATGCCCGATCCCTGGAGGGGGGGCTGCTTTGCCGAGCAGCAGAGGCAGGGGGGATATGGTGACCTTCATCTTCAAATGGGATCCTCAGCTCTCAAACAGTCCAGACAATATCCCAGAAGAACTTTGGACCTTTGGCCATTTGTTTCTGTTCTCTCTTGATGTGGATTACAAGTGGATTTACTTGTAATTGATGGGGCTCCCCATCGATAGTTTTTCATGTCTAAAGATACAAGGCCGCTCATAGGGTATAACACTCTAGTCCTCAGTAACACTTTCCCACAGACTCATCCTGCATTCAAGGCCTCTGATAAACACATGGATTCTCAGATACCATATGTGTCTATGGTGGCAGCCAAGGAAAAACTGAATCCATGAGAAAAGCAAGCAGGCACTGTTATGTTTGAGCAAGAAGACCAGATGGATGTGCAGTGACCCTTGCACTTATACAACTATAATGCAAAGGGGAAGGTTACCAGCATAGTTTCCAAATAGCATAGTTTCTATCCACATATATTACAGAAGAACTGGCATGGTATAATGGTTACAGTTCAAATCATTTTTCTAGCTAAACATCTCCTTAGATAATTTCAGACCAGTCACTGGGCAAATTCACACTCACCTCCCTGCATGTCCCAGAGTACTTCCCCCATGTATAGTGCTTCCTACAACTATCCTAGCAGCCAGGCTGGGACAGCCCAACACACTCCATTCACACCTTTTCCAGGTGAAAGTGGTTTGAGTGGAGTGAGTGACCAGCAGGACTGGTGTGGTTGTGCACTGCATCATCTGGGGCATTTCTGCATTTAGCTTCCTGTCCGTTGGATGGGGAAAGCGCATAAAAGACTAACATGTATTAGCATTCACCGCTGGGCATGCAGGTACACGTCAGCCTAAGCCTGATGCATCCAGAAACTTATCTTGGTCTAGGCACATGCCCAATTGCTGACAGGGCACCACCATCTTGATCACAGCACCGGGCACAACTGTGCATGCATCATCACTGTAGCTATGGGAACAATGAAGCTCTGTGCACGGGCACTGAGGTCATCTGATGTGCCAGTGTGCCTGTGCAGCACCTCAAATGACCCCTCACACTGGAAACTGTGCAAATGGTCACAGCAGTGGATGCAACAGGTAAGCTTGAGGCAAAGGTTTGGCTGTGCATTCGTGCGCCACTGCTAGGTGATGATAGGTCAACATCTGGAAAGACAAGAGGTGTTTCTAGGCTGTAAAATACCTCCTGAAATTGCACCTGCCCAGATGTTGACCTATCATGACCTATGGGGCCAAGTGCAAACTGGCCTCTGGTTACCATGACAATGACATATGAGCATTGGCACTATTGCAGTGCATACTTAACCAGCCTGTAGTTAAGTGCCAGCCAAGCTCCAAATGCTTTGGGCATCCTTAAGTGCAGACACCCAAACCATTCCAGAACTTCACTTCCCTGGGAGGTTTTCCCAGGGAAGGCAAACTGCAAAAAGGTCCTTATTGTTTCTCACCTACCCTTCCTCACAGATTTCTTACGAGAAAGAGAACATGAGAAAAAGTATGATGACTTTAGCACTGAACTCCTTGGGGGCAAATCAGAGAATTTACATTCATTCTTTCTTTAGATCTAAAGAGTCTTCCTCAGTTATCACAGGCTCCTGGATGCCATTCATTGTTTTCAGCCATAGCACAATGTGACATTTTCAACCCATGGCATTTAAAAGCACCTTTGAGCCTGCTGCACACTCTTTGCTTCACATATGCTTGCTCTTTGTGTTGGAAAGTACACAGCTCTGAAAGTGAACAGAACATTTTTTGCATTCACAGTGGAAACTGATTAAAGAACAAATGCATCCATGAAAATGGCTGAGATCTTTTCTCTGCCAATTTCTGGGTAAATTCTTTCAGCTCAAAGGGATTGGGGCAAATCCTTGATGAAACTGACACAGCCATGTCAGCCTACAGCAGACAAAAATACTGCATATGTTTGATTTCATGTCTAGTCTTCCTCTGTCCCACATAAAAACCATTCACTCATGCCACATATCATGTGTGTACTCAGTGGTCTCAATGCAGAATAAGAAAGTAGGGATGTGCACAAATTATTTGTGCATTTGGAATCCGGATGAATACATCTGAATTCCGAGATTTGTGGACAGACTGAAGAGGGCCCTATCCGTCCACAAATTGGATAATCCAGTGTCCATAGAAGCTTCGGTAGAAGCTACTATGGATACTGGATGCCCCAGGGCCAGGGCATCCAAACCAGAAGGTCTGTATTTAGCTCCCAGAAAGCCATTCGTAGTTACAGAGGGCCCTGGAAGAGGCCCGGGCAACCACCAGAGTGCTCCCACCTGCCGTAGTGGTGGCGCGGAGAAGGCAACAGTAGCGAGTTGTTCAGGTAAGTGGAGGAGGGGGGAGGGGGAAGAGTTTATTCAATAGAATATCTGTGCCCGGATCCGAATACTCCCACATCTGTGGGTGGGGTATTCAGCTGGAGCGGAATTTTTCCACATTCTGTTCAACTCGAGGAGAAGGTTTGCCCTTGTCTCTGCTTGAGATGCCCATGGGCAATTGTTGAGCCACCGCGTGAGACAGGACGCTGGACTAGATGGGCTGTGGCCTGATCCAGCAGGGCTCCTCTTATGTTATGCTGTGCTCAGTGGCAGGAGCGGACATGACCAGTGCCATATTTGCAAAGCATCTTTCTCAGTTCTGCAAACGGGGCATTCCTGGGAGCATATTCCGCCTCCAGGAGTGGATCAGGCCCCACATTGACGTGCAGTCACCATGCAGCAGAAGAGTGTCGGGCCCTGCTTCGAAACACCACCACATTCGGTCTTGCTACCGGTGACACAGATGGTACAATCTTAGCCTTTTTAGGACGGCAAAGGCTTGCAAATCTGCAGGTTTCTTCGTCCTTTTGCGATTTTAACAGGATTCTCTCATGCACTCCAACCCAAACCTGCAGCCTTTCCTCTTCCCCCTTGCCCTTGCCCCCCGGTCTCTTTGCTCCCTTGGTGTGTGGAAACCGCCGCGCGCGCGCCCCCCCCCCCCAAAAAAAAGAAAACCCCTCTGAGATGCTATGGGGTCAGCCGGACGTCGGTTTCCTGGCGGCCCTTGCTCGGCGCATGGTGGAAGAAAGCTGCAGCCTCGAGGCAGGCGGGCAGGCAGGCTTTGGAGTGCGGGGGAGGGGAGGCGAATGTGTTGCGTGGCTTACAAGAGTGAATGGAGAGGCGGCGGCTGCTGCTGCTGGCACTCGACGCCCCCCCGCCGCCGCCCGCCCCCCCGGTGCACTCGTGTTCCATTCACCCAGTCCTGTCCCTGCCGCTGAAGCTCTTGACGTCAGAGCTGCCTGCGTCAATGCTTGCCTCAGTGGCACACGTGCGGGCTCCCCCCTCCTCCTCTCCCTCCCCCCCCCCCCCCGGCCTGGCCTCTTCTGTGTTTTTTCTCAATGAGAAGCCTAATGGGATTTTTATGATCCTGCTTATAAATCAAACCATTAGGGCAACTGGCTGCTGCCGGCACGTTTGGAATTAATGATGACACCCACTCCCCACTCGGGAGCCTCTTGATGTCTCTCCCCCCCCCCCCCCCAATCACTCTCCTTCTTTCTTTCTTTTCTTTTCTCTTTTTTTAACCCCGTATTGCAGTGCAGATGCAGAGGAGAGAGAGGACACGCGCGTTGTGTGTACCCTGATGCCTGCCATCACCGTAGAACAAGGCTGGGTCTATATTTACGCAGGATAAAAATACCTGGCCAGCCCCCTCCCTCCAAGGCACCCACCCGCGGCTGTTGGGAAAGGGAGGCGGCTCGCGCTCTCCTTGCCGCGTGCGGGAACAAAAGCCCCTCCGTGTGCTGGTGGATGAAGCCTGCGAGGGTGGGGGCCCGGATGGAACAGACCCGGAATAAGCCCCTTTTGCTGTGGATCTCAAGGAAGAGCGGCTCTCCGATCCGTCTTCGTCAGTGCGCTCTGTGAAATCCGTGCTTGCTTGTTCTGCGGGCATTATTAGCCCAGCATGATGAGAGGAACAATTGTGTGTCTCCCCCCTCTCCCCCCCCCACCCCGTGTATAAGGCGCTTACAGTGTGCAGGAGGGCGGGGGTTTGTTGTTCCTGATTCGTGGCAAGGTAAGATGGGCCCTGCGGAATCGGCCCAGAGCTCATCTCCACGTACCATCCTGTCTCACACCACCGTCCACCAATTGCTTCTGGGCAGCTTCAGCAGAAGGCACGCAAAACCTTCAACTGCTCTCAAATCCTTGCAAGTGGCCTTTAGAGGAAGAGGAGGAGGAGGAGTTTGCTTTTCTACCCCACTTTTCTCACCCATTTAAGGGGATTCAAAGCGGCTGACAAAGCTTTCTGTTCTTCTCCCCACAATAGAGGTAGAACACCCTGTGAGCTAGGTGGGGCTGTGAGAGCTCAAAAGAGAGCTGTGACTAGCCCAAGGTCACCCAACTGGCTTCATGGAGGAGTGTGGAATTGAACCTGGTGTTCTCATATAAGAGTCCAGCTCCCTAACCACCAGACCAGGGGTAGGTAAACCATGGCTCGAGAGCCACATGCGGCTCTTTGGCACCTACCTATATAGTTTAAGTTTTAAAAATTTGGCTCTCAAAAGAAATTTCAATTGTTGTTCTGTTGATATTTGGCTCTTTTGACTAATGAGTTTCCAACCACTGCAACAGACCAAACTGGCTCACTAGAGGCATCCTGCCTATCTTTCGAAACTGGTGTCAGTATCTGGACAGCCATTCTATTAGCCAGGATGGCAGTGCCTAAGTATCAATTCTAGTAGCCTGTCCTCCATGAATTTGTCTAACCCTTTCTTAAGAACATAAGAGAAGCTGTGCTGGATCAGGCCACAGCCCATCTAGCATCCTGTCTCACTTAGCAGCCCACCAACTGCTTCTGGACATTCTCAAGCAGAAAACGAAGAAAAAAACATGGCCGGTTCTCAACTCTCAGAGGTATCCTCCCGGTTTCTCCAACCTGAAGCCAGCACCTTGGCACCCATTCTAGTAGCCAATCAATCATTCAGCCTGGTGTGGTAAGTTTTAAACATGCTCATAGGCTGAGTATGCTAGGCATTTAATCTAACAATCTTGGCCATCAGATAAGAGGAACACTGCCATATTGAATATTTCCAGCAGCATTTTGCCCAGCAATATTTCTATCTGCCATTCCTTCCAAAACAGTCTTTGAAAAATACCAGGATAGTACAAAAACTGATTTAAAAAAAAAACAGAACACACAACAAGAAATCTGGATGCGATCTCAGGAAAGTAGTGGGTCTGGTACAATAAAGGTCATCTGATATCGTGCCCTGACAACACTAGGATTTCACATTTCAGTGTTATCAGGTGGGACACAGGACTGGCTGCACAGGCCTTTCGTTTAGAGTACTCTCCAGTGAGAAAATTGCGTCAACAGAAGACTACTTTAAAGTGCCAACTCTTCCTGAGCTGTGGGCCACTACAGCTATCTGCCATGGAATGCACAAAGCCTAGCACCATTGTCCTGGGCTTCAGAATTGGCACCGGAAGTGTGTGGTTTGTGGTTCACTGCCAAAATCCCCTTTGCCCTGCAATTTCAGAGGCTGGAGAAGCCTTATTTCTCAGCTTCCCAAGAAGATCAGAATCAGTCCTTGGCAATATGGGCAGACTCTGATGTGCACCACCTGGCCCACTCTGTTCTTGGCCTGGGTTGGTTGAATCTGTGCAACAAATGGCCTCTGCATCATTTGTCAAGACATGTGCTACAGAAGCTGCTTAAGTCACTAATCATTCACTCTGCTATGGACATCATATGCCCTCATTACAACTTGGCATCTTAGCACTAATAAAAGGAATAAAATACACCTGATGGGCACCAACCCCTACCCAAAAGTAGGGCTCTCTGTCCAAACAGGGTTGCCTGAATTTATTGTGTCTTGCTGTGGGAACTATTTACGAAGTTCCTAATATTGTACTGCAAACAGATCTCTGCTAAGATAAGGGAAAATCAAGGAGCAGGGATGTAACACTACCAAGACTGGTGCACAAAGTTCATGGAAAGGAACTGAATCTTTACTTTGACCCAGCATTGTTAGAAAGGTCACAATAATGCTTATTAGCATACAAAGAAACAGGCAGCTAGCATGCTACTTAGGGGGTAGGACCATTATGAATCATGACCCAATGCAGTCGACATCAGTAGTAGAGTTATGCTCAGATGACACAAATGTAACCAATCACACTGTTTGTATAAATGGATCAATGTTTCTGTCAAAGTCTACGAACCAAATTTGAGAAATGTCTCCTAGGACTCCCTGTTGCTAGCAATAAAGAGAGTTGTGACTCTCACCTTGGTGTGTTTACCAGCATAGGAACTCCAGAAACTGGGCTGGGGCAGAACAGACCAAGGTGGTGAACATGTGATACTGTAGAGTAGATTAGCAGTTCCCAGTATGGATACTTGTTTTCTTGATCCCCCAATTAGGAATGTGCATGAATGATTGTTCCATTCAAAACTAATTCGTATGAATTTCAGCATTCACAGGCAAACCAAAAGGTGCCTACATTTGTAGGGCCTCATTCACTGACAAATCAAATGGATCTGGTCTTCATAGAAGCTTGATAGATCCACATCCTTTGCTGCTCATCCAGATCCCAAGTAGGCTCTTCAGGGCAGGATGTGTGCCTCCCTCATCTGGGAATCATGGCAATTCTCAGATGGGGGAGGCCCATGCAGACCTCCAGAAGGCCTTCTTAGGCCTCAGACGGGTGTGAAATGGCAGCAGTAGCAGCAGTGGCAGGTGAACGGGGGTGCGCGAGGCAGGATGGGAAGGGAAGGGAGGGGTGAGGGTTCCTTTTGCACTTGAACATTTGTGAGATGTTTACCCATGGAGGTGAGGCCCCCCACATTCACGGGGGGGGGGGGGGGGAGGTCGCTTAAAGCCCAAAGTTCCCCCATTCAATTCACATCAAACTGAATGGGGGCAATTGGCTTTGTGCGTATCCCTACCAATACATTTTTATTGCAGATGAACATTCTCCACAAACCACAACTGCCCAGTTTGCTGTTTGACCTTTCTGTACTTACTTTTCATCTGGTCTAAGGAGCCTCTTAGACCAGGTCCTGGGCCTCCTCATCTGCACATTAATGCAGATCAAGAGGCCCTGACCCCAACCCATTTGTCTTCATCTACAGAAGATGGAGCTAGATCTGGATTAAAGGGCCCTTAATTCAGATCTCTTGTGTTTAATCAGGTCAACAAGAGGACTAAGGGCTTTCTTCCAGATCGTGGAAGACATGAAGAAAGCATGTCTCCATCATCTGCATCGGGGACACAGTTGTGAGTTTTGCGGCCAGAGATAGCGCTAATCTGGCTCACGCCTCCACACAATGACCTAGATTAAAGAGAGCTAAGCGCAGAAAAGGCCTCTTTTTATATAGCAACACACAAATTTAACATGAATTAAGAAAAATAAACAGAGAAAGCCCGGAGCCTACAGAAAATCTACCCGTTCTTTGCCATTCAGTAACAGTGTGTCCCTGCACTGATTTAGAGAAGGAAAGGGCTGTGTGGTGAAAGACATCGTTTGTACATTAGGAAGTCTCCGTTGCCAGATCAGCAGCAATAGCACTGACGTCTGTACTCTCTCACTTTAGTCCTGCTGCCATAAATCAAAATGACTACAGTCCAAATGCTGCACTTGTTTAACTGAAAATGTTCTGTTAGAAAAAACATCAGGGCTGGGAAGAGTCTGGGTAACCTCAGAAGATACCATTCTTATTTTCTGGAAACAGTCTTAAAAGATGCTTTTAGGAGCCTCCGTCTCTAAGGAGCAAGGAAGGGATGGGAAGACAGAGAAAAAATAACTTTGCATGTAGGTAAGCTAGCAAAGCTTTTAGGGGGAGAATCAGAGTTCATTTTCATACACTCTCCACTTGATGTAAATCATGTTGATTTTGCTGAAATGTATCTTTAATAAGAAGGTGCAAGATGTTTTGGGTATTGGTCTACTTACATTCATATCTCATCTTACACTCAAAGGTCTCAGGGCAGGTTACAGACGGTGTGAAAAGAACTTTCCTTTAAGTGGACCATAGGGTAAGTGCTGGCTTCCCTTCACCCCTGTTATGAAATTTCAGCTGAGGTTCATTCCAGGTTACACTAGTTTTTCCCGAAAAGTGATGCATTCCACCCTGGCTGAGGATCATGGCAGCCGTATTGCAAAAGCAATTCAAATTAAGTCTCATGAGTCTGTGTGAGGCACCATTGTACCCCTCTGAAGTAAAAATGTTTATGCATTTTTTCTTTTATTATTATTATTATTATTATTATTAGTTTATTTCTACAGCGCTGTACATGTACTCAGCGCTTTACAGATGCGAAACAATATATATATATAAAATATAGTTTTAAAAAAATAATTACATAGCACAATTTTAGCCCCCACTTCACCCCAAGGAAAAATCGTTGTAGAAATCAGATCAATTCTGTATATGGTTTGCAGTCTAGGGAAATTTCTTGTGGCCTTGGAAATGGCATTGGAAGTGAGCCATTGCCTTAATCCCTGCAAAATGTGTCCAGGCTCTGAAGCAGAGCCTGGGCCAATCCTGCCACTTATCTGCATGCCAGAATCAAGAATGGGAATCAACCCTGGCCGCTAGGGAGCCCACTTTAAAATGGTCTCCTGCTAGAGTGCTCCCAGGCATGATTTTTGCATCCAAAAGAAGGCCAGACACAGAATCTGTACATGCAGATGTTGCCTACAATTCCCAATTAACCCTATATAGGGTTGTTTTAGGGACAACTTGTTTTTCACTCCATGCCAAAGTTGAGGAACCATTGATCCTCTGCTTCAGAACCAGCCCAGGGTGGGGTGGCCGTCCTGTGGACAACATGGGCGCAAAGGCTCCCTGAATGTCTCCATGGACAAATTTATAGTTGTGTATGACCTCTTCACAATTTCATGGCTCCCCACTGAGGGATCAGTCCTATTCTTACATACATAAGAAGGAAGCACTAGAAACAATGGCATGAAATTGCAAGGGAGTAAATACAGATTAGATATTAGAAAAAATGTTCTGACCACAAGGAAATATATTGGTTGCCTCTCCCACCCACCCCCAACTCTTTCAAAAACCTGACCAGTGAGGTGATGGTTATCTGCCCCCATCCTCTTTTTTATATATGCTTTATTACTTAATAAATATATATATATACAAAATATTCAACAACAAAAAGAGAAATACTAACTGCTGAAAACCGCTGCATATCTTCAAATTCACTTCTAAGTATCCTTGATACAAATACATTCCCTTGGTCAAGCAGTTTCCACCAAATGATATACTCTCCTGAGTACCTGGCTTGTTCTTCCCTTAAAAAATCAAAGTTAAACAATTATTCCAGCATACTACCTGTGCGAGGTCCATTTACTTCTATCCTTCAGCCCTGCCACTGTCACCCTCTGTGCTGATCATAACAACCTAAGAAGCAGTTCCTTATCCATTATTTGAACATCCTCTTCTGTAAAGACCCACAAAAGACAGTGTTCCAGATATGTACATAGCCTAACCTGCAACATAAGATTTATTTGCCGTATAACCCCATCCCAGAACTTAATCACCTCTGAGCCAACACTTTGAAGTATAAGTCAAAAATACATGTGAAAGTTGGGATGGAGTACGGTACCATCTGTGCAATACTTCAACCTCATCTCCCTCACCTTAGTATTCTTCACAGTATTCACCACTCCAAGGGGGCATCCCCATAGGCATTTAAATCTGAATTGAATCCGAATTCGGGATCCAGCATCTGCATTTACTTATCTAATTAAACAGAATTTGGCATCCAGCATCCCCATTCAATTTCTTATTCCCAGAATTTATGAGGACTATCCTGCCAAAATCCAGAGGGAGAAAAGTACTGATGAAAATTGGATTCAGTCCCCTTTTTGGAGCCGAGTCTGCTCCCCCCCCCCCCCCGGCCCCAAATGGGGATGCTACCAGGCTATTTGGGGTGGAGGTCTAGCCTTCGGGCCAATGGCAGTTAGCTGTGGGTGGGATTTCACAGATGCAAAGCTCCCCCCCTCCCTTGCCATCTCTCGCAATGCTAGAGCCTCAATCAAAAAAGGCAAAAAAAGGGGAGGGGCTTGATGCAGTTTTGCCTTTAAAACCTTTTTGCCAGAAACATTTGTATCTTTGGGCCTTTCCGCCAGGCTCTAAAAACAGATTTAGAGCCAGATGCGGGAAGGATTTGGACATGGCATCCGCACAGGGAACCCAATTAGGGTCCCTTTGAGGATGCCACGTCAGCACATCGGCACGCAAAACCAGTTGCTTAAACCAGTTTTGCTGCCAAATCCTACCCAGATGTAAGACCTGAAAAAAATCAGGTCTTACATCTGGCTTTCCCCCTTAAACCGGTTTGGAAGTGAACGCTTCCTCACCAGCGGGGGGGAAAGCCGGATTGCCGGTGCATGCCCAGCTGTCAGAGAAGGCTGCTGGGAACTGTAGTCCGCAGCGCACGCGCATGCGCAGTTGGCGCCGGCCCTGCCAGCCCCAGAATCAGGCCAGTGACGACGAGGTAAGACGGAGGGTGTGAGTGCGGGACTCTCAGCGGGGTGGGGGTGGAAGTAGGACTCGCCTTCCCCTGGCCAGAGAATGGCCGATCGCCACTTCTCTTGCCAGGGGGAAGGCAGGGAAGCCGGCCACCAGACTTGCCCACCTGTCAGAGACGCAGAGCATGCGCTCTGCCTCTCTGACAGCTGGGCATGCTCCGTCAGGGCTGGTTTGGGATGGGTGCTGGTGCATCCGCACAGCACCCACCCCAATCCATTTCCCCATCCAGCCCTGCTGCCACTGCCCTGCATGTGTGCGTACGCATGGGGCCTCGTAGAATCTAACCCTCTATGGGTCAGATTCTTTTTTAAAATGTTCTGCCTGAAAACGGATCTTTGAGATCCGTTTTCTGGCGGAACGTGCAGAAAGGCCCATAGCTATCAGAAAGATACATTTTATAAGCAAAAAGGCTTTGGAAAAAGCAGCTCACCTCCGATCGTGCTGTGTTTCCTCCTTTGCCAATCTGCTTGAGTGCACAGTTCCCAGTAATGTCAAAAGGGAGGGGTGTGAAAAGGAGAAAGAAATTGGGTTTAGAATTTTTGTTTTTTAACTGCCAGTTTTTAATTCAAGCTCTCCTGCTTCAGCTCAAGTGAGTGAGTGAAGGGGAAAGTTTTGCTGCTTTGATCGCAGGCATGGTTTGCACTGGGGGGTGCGGTTAAAAGTCCAGTTCTGAGTGGGGATGGCTATAACCAGACTAATTGCCAGGCACTCTATTCGGATTTAAAATAGTCCCGAAAAATAGTCCAAACAGGACTTAACCAATAATAAAAAAGCTTAGTGGGGATGCATTCCATGTGCCTTTTCCATATCCAACCTGGAGACTTTAAGGTCCATTTGCCACCTTTCCAATAAAAGCTGCACCTGATCTTTATCATTCACCAAAAGCCTATAAATCCAGCTTGTTACGGCATTACGTGTCTGCAGTCTGTAATGTATGACCTCTTCCAACCCCAGTATCAGACCCTTCAACAAATCCTGTACTCCATTCCGCCTCATATACTATAATCCCTAAGCACCATATTGTAACCAGTACCCTCTTCCAACTATTCCCTGAAGGCACAAGACTGATAACGTCTCATCATCACAATCATACGCATCCTGAAACATCCTGATACCTTGTCTCTGCAAATTCCATATCACCACCTCTGCACAACACCTGTTTCCACCCTAACCTGATCCACCAATGTAAACCTTGATAACACCCCACCAGCAGAGATTTTCACTTTTTCCACACCAGCAATGTCATTGTAATGGACCATCAGTAATATCCCAGTCCCTTCTGCTGACCTTTGCAAAAATAAAGGAGCCAGCCCTTTCCCCATACAGCTCCCTCTCCATCCGACCCCACTTCAAATGTTCGTCATAACCAAATTCCAAAAGTTTGGTCAGCTGAAAGGCCTCATAATATGATGCTGTGGCTTATTGAGAAATCAGCTTTGCTGCAGTTCTGTTCTGTAGATAATTCAGCATAATTGTTATTGAACGCTTATTCAATAACAATTGAATATTGTTTTTCAGGGAAGTGGAGATTTGACTCTGATGTCCCTCAGTACAGAGCATGATAGAACTGCTGGGGAATGGAGCCATCTAGCTGCCTTCAGCCTATTACTGGAGATTGTGTGGTTCTGCAGTATCTCAGCAAAGGAAAGCAAGGGAAGCAGGTCACTCTTAGCCCAAGTTAAGTATACAAACTAGAACAGACAGGGAGAGATTATATGTGCTGCTCTGTGTTTCCTCCTGACCTTTTGGAGACCTTCACTCTCCATGTTTGGCATGGTTTCTTACAAATGCCGTTATTATTCATGTTTCTTACAGATGCCTTTATTATTCACTGCTCCACAGGGGTTGAAACATTATCTAATTTCACTTTTTCCATTTTTTTACAGAAAGGATTTTTTCTTTCTAAAGCAAAAATTGAACTGTATGTTTGCACAGAGCATGACTGAATATATACAGGCTTCTCAGCATTACCCCCAAAATCCCATAGCCACAATCCTGAATTTTAGATTATGTTCAGCCTTCTTTCTGAAACCAGTTAGCCACTTCTTTTGCTATTTGTTTGTTTATTTATTTATAATTATTTATTTGCATTTTTATCCCACCCTATACCAATGGTCTCAGGCCGGGTTACAACATATAAAATGAACACATTAAAACCAATAACATATTAAACACATTAAAACCAGTTAATATGATAAAGAGTCTGCTTTTCTTTACAGATTTATTTTTAAAAACCCTTGAGCCTACATTCTGCATTCTACAAGGGGCAGTAAGAAATTCAGTATTATTATAGGCACTCTAGATTTTTATAGTTTATTATTAAAACATTTATAGGCCACCCTTCACCATATGGTCCCAGAGCAGATTACAAATAAGAAAATATAATACTATAAAATTAAGCTAGATTTCCCCCAAAGCCTCCTTCTACCCACTGCAAGAGTACATCAACTCCATATAAAGGAGCTGTATTCCAAAGGCCTGGGAGAATAGGCAAGGTTTTGCCAATACCTGTATTCTCCTGCACTAGCCACACCACTTTCTTTGCTCACTTTCCATGGTGGCCACTGCCTGTCCTACTATCAGACCTGGACAGCAAAAATCCACATGGCCACTAGATGGCACCAAAGAGTTAGTGATTAATGCAATGTTGTACAAAGTTTTGCTACCTGTGTTCTTGAACTTTACAATACCATGAGTCCCAGATTTGTGTGTGTATGTATGTGTGTAACTTCACATATACACCTTATAAGTAAAACTAATTATCTTATTATTGCATTAACTATATCAATATTTATTCCCCAACATATCTTAAAGAGCAAAAACAGAAGGTTAGAATTGTATTAGATAAAATACTTGCATCAGTAATAATCCGAAACTCCTAGAGACCCCCTTGAGGCTGAGAGCTACAGTCTGAGAATCAATTTGCAAAAAGGAAAGGTGCTACACTAGGTTGTACAGCCTTAATGAATATACCTAAGGCTGTTTCTGCACGTTCTTGGGTATTCCATGCAGAGTCTCAAGTTCTGGCCTTTACAGTTTCCAGGTAGGTCTGTTTTGGGGGTGCACACCAACTTCCATCCCCACTTCCAGCACTGGCAAAAAGGATCTCCTCAAAGATGGAGGATTCGATGGACATATTTTGGGCCATAGGTTTTCATAAAGTATTTTATACAAGTAGTCTAAGGCATGTGTAATATATCATTTTGGGTTTGTCTAAATATTTTAAATTCAATGATCTTTTTAGGCTAAAAAATAGGGATTTTCCCCATCTTTTCAGTGGCTTTATTGAAAAGGAGCTGACAGTATGCTGTAGAGAGGTAGCTACTTGGCTAGAATCAGATGTTCAAGTGACTAGTTTCCATTTTAATCTATGGAACCCTCCAGATGTTGTCATGATAGAAGAAGAGTTGGCTTTTCCACCCCACTTTTCTCACTCATTTAAGGGAACTCAGAGCAGCTGACCAAAGTTTCTATTCTTCTCCCTACAACAGACACCCTGGCTGAAGGTTCAATCCAGCTTCATGCCAATTTCAGAGTGAGAGAATACATCAGCAAAGTAAGAAGCTGTTTTCTTTATGTTAAATAACTCAGAAAATTCACATTTGGGATAGATAATGCGGAAAGAAAATTACTGGTCAGCCACTTTGCTGAAGTGTTCTCTCACTCTGAAGGTAGACTGAAGCTAGATTAGACAGATAGGACTGTGAGAGCTCAGGAAGAGACCTGTGACTAGCCCAAGGTCACCCAGCTGGCTTACTAGTGGAATCAAATTGATGAGTCCAGCACTCAACCACAAGACAGTTGTGGAGCAACTCTTTCAGAGAAGTTGGTATTTCTTCAGTTTTGGTTTCATAGGAGGCCATCAAATTGTCTGGTCCTGCTGTAGAGTGTCATTAGTGCTCCACACCACATTCCAGTCCTATGTCTCTGTGCTGGCAAATGCTGGTAGAATGAAAGAACTTGAGCAAACGAGAGCTTTTCCTGGTAAGCATGGGACCTTCTACAGTTCTCCTCATCTAGAACAGCAACAGTGCAGTAACACATGGTCAGGTCTGCCTGTCTGCCCAGGCTCCATTCAGCAACCTGCTGCTTTTTTTACCACACTTGGCAGCTCGTTCATATTATCAGTGGTCAAGGATTTACATCCAGATAAACTTACAAATTAAGAGAAGGAGCATGGGAGAACGGTGGTATTGGATGAATAAAACTAGATTACAAATGAATAAAGTGTGGCTTCCTAGCTTTTCCTTGCTCTTTTCCTTATATCCGGACTGTAGAAGGAGGAGGCAGGGAAGACGACCATCCTATGAAGTTCCTCCAAAACTAAGGTCAGGAAGATCCAATTAAGCCCTTACTCACTGTAGGATAATGTTCAGCCTCCTAGCCCTAACCTTCTAAGACAATGTCAGAATATCTAGGGAAGAATACCTTCTCCCTGTGTAGGCTCATGAGGTGGGATGGGCAGGAACGCAAATGGCACCTTGCCTTTGATTGATCTGAACCAAATTTTGATTTCCTATGTGTCAGAATGGAAAATCTACAAATCAAATGGATAGAAATAAGAAGGTATGAGCAGCAGTCAGATCAGATATTGTAATGGAGAAAATTTAAAAAGAATGTGTGACCATAGCTTGTGACTGTATGATTCTTCACTGAGTTTCTCTATCTTGAAATCTTTTCTTGCTTCTCAGAACATAGAGATCATCGAAAAATGCTTGTTTTAGTTAGTGTCCAGCAAATATTTAAGGATCAGTAATGAACAGATTTATCCTCATATAGATTTCCAGTTTCATGCAATCATATGTTCTGCTTTAAAGTTCCTGGTGCTACTGAGGTCTGGGTGCCACCGGAGTCTGGCTTCAATTCCAATAGGCATCTTCTAACAAAAGTGTAGTGGTCTGTGAGCCAGCTTGGTCTAGTGGTTAGGGAGCCGGACTCTTATCTGGGAATACCAGGTTGATTCTGCCTTCCTCTACAAAGCCAGCTGGGTGAACTTGGGTTAGTTACAGCTCTCTTTTGAGCTCTCACAGCCCCACCTACCTCACAGGGTGTTCTGTTGTGGGGAGAAGAATATAAAGTTTTGTCAGCTGCTTTGAGTCCCCTTAAATGGGTGAGAAAAGTGGGTAGAAAAGCCAACTCTTCTTCTTCTTCTTCTTCTTCTTCTTCTTCTTCTTCTTCTTCTTCTTCTTCAGCTTCAGCTTCAGCTTCAGCTTCAGCTTTGCATACATCCCCCCCCCCCCCGGTGCCTAGCTGAGCTTGTTATCTGAAGCCTCAAATAGCTCTTTGATGACACTGTGAATTTACCTTCTTTTTTTTTTTTGTTAGAAATGTTATCATGAAATGAAAGGTAACAGCCACAAGGTGGAGTACGTGGACTGGTAAACCAAACAACTTTTTTCTTTTCTCCAAAAGTATTGAAGAAGAGAAAAACATTAGCAAAGATTTCAGAGTATTTTTATCACTTGTTTCAGTTCAGAAAATGATATTTTGAAATATGATCTTGGTGACAGATAAATCCTGAAATAAAATGAAGTAGCAGTTTTGAAAAGATATAAAAGTCACCAGGCCCTACAGCAATAAAAATCAGTACACAGAAACCTATGAATAATTTAATTCTAATTTCTTCACTGTAGATTGTCACTTGTTGTAGCCTACTATGATAGATACTATAAAGTATATATCATTAACAGTAAATTTAATTCCCCCTGTGCTTTCCATGCCTATCCTGACTATGTGCTACCAAACCCAGTTCGAGGTTCTAACAATAAATTATAAGGCCCTAAATACCTTGGTTCCCAAATATCTAAAGAAATGCCTCCTCCCATATAGAACAGCCCATGGCCTAAATTCTGCCAATGAGGCCCTCTTGGAGATCCCACAATCTTCAGAAGTTAGGGGAGTGAGAATGTGTGGGAGGGCAGTCTTGGCTGTACCCCCCAGGTTATAGAACAGTCTCCGCTGAGATGTTTCAGGTATCCTCATTGTATGCACTCAGATGACTGATGAAGACATACTTTTTTGCCCAGGACTTTGGCTGAGTAAATAACATCCCCCCTCATCCAGTCACTGTTACTCTTTTAGTCATGCTTTTTATCTGTTTTTATTGTTATTTTATTGTGACATGCCCTGGGACCTTTGGATGGATGGATGGATGGATGGATGGATGGATGGATGGATGGATGGATGGATGGATGGATGGATGGATGGATGGATGGATGGATGGATGGATGGATGGATGGATGGATGGATGGACAGGAGTGCTGACAAACACTGGGGACCATAAATTCATTTACCTTTAAGGCCAACCCACCACTCAGAAGCCCACCACCACCACCACCTGACGAGCTCCATTCCCCAGTTCAGGGAGTCATTTTTCTTCTTCCTGCTCTAGCCCAGTGCAGTGGTGGCAAGCAATATACCAGGGCATTTGGGCTACCTCTACCAAATGCAAAGACAACATAGGGTGCCTTGGATGATTGAGAATCCTGGACAGTAGACTGGATGCCCACAGGCAACAACTCACATGATCAAAATGGCACCATCCACATAGAAGAATGAGGCTGATTGGCAGGCAAGTGTCATCACATATTCTTTTGTCCTAAAATGGAAAACAGGGAAATTTACCTCTTTCCACAGGAGCAGTGAAGGAGGGCTGCTGGAGATCTCAAGGTAGATTAGCAGACCTATCAGTGCATTGGCAGGAAGAAGTTTCAGACAGCTGTGGAAGAGAGCAGAGTAACTCCCTTCAGATTAGTTACATTTATTTCTGGTGTGTTGGTAGAACAAACACACTGGACATGCATTAACTATCTCTGCTCTGTTTCTTCATAAAAAGAAATTCATGTGGTTTTCATGCAGATTGCATTTCTAAGTAGGAGGTATGGCTTAAGTGTAGTTAGTGTTTAAGCTCTCATAGCATTGTATTCAATATTTAAAGCCTATTAGTAGCACTGCCCTTTTTTCCTCCCCCCCCCTTTTTTTTATTTTCAGATCTCAGGACTTTTCTGCACTTACCTTGGTTGATTCATGTTAGTGAATCCAAATTAGCTAGATCGGGATCAACTGCAGGGAGAGGCATCTTCATTGGGTAGGATTTAGAATGGCAGATGCATGCTAAGGAGCGATGCAGTGCAGGTGCTTAAGTCCTGTTTCACACCAGTGGATGTGAACTAACATTGTAAGGCCACGCAAACTGTGATGCAATTATTTCAAAGCACCTCCAACATCTGATGTGATTGGTCCACATCCCTGTCAATAGCACACTGCATCTAGGTTGCAAGGCAAGGTGCCTTCAAAGTGTTTGCAGTCACGATGTAACTGTGCATGCCCACATTCTTCCTAGATCCATTCTAGGTGCAGATGTCCCTTCCTTGATCTGGATTAGATGGCACTAAAATGGATGTAGACATTTATCAGGTCTATAACTAATTCAGATTAGTGAGTCCTAAGGATGGATCTGATCCAAATTATTACTAGTTCTATGCAGATATGGTGTACTAAGCAGCTTCTTGATCCAGATTTATCAAGTAAATGCAGAAAGGGCCTCTGTATTTTGTAACCTTCTCAAATTCTTTATCTTCAGATTTACTGTCTCTCGAAATGGCTATGTCAATAAACCAAACATGGGGTGTTTTTCCACTGTCACTAAAAGTACCCATTAAGTACCCATTAATGGGTACGTAATGACATTTTTGTACCCATTAATGGGTACTTAATGGGTACTTCTAGTGACAGTGGAAAAACACCCATGATTCCTTTCAATGATAGTAATGTTTGGCCTGTTATGTTCTCTGTGTCATTCAGTCTAGATTTTGGATGGGTAACTTTCCATTACCATGTCTGTGGTTTCATGTTCCCAGTAGTCCTTATTGACTGATAATCCATACTTCTTAAATAAAAAAGAATGTGATATTTTACTGACTTGATTGTGCATTTTTTATGTCATCGCTCTGTACAATTCTGTTCTATGCAGTTATTATATGTTAAACTGTTTCATCCATATGCCTGTGCAGTTGGCACTGACTATTTTTGCCTTGATGACATTTATGCATCGTGCTTGTTTTTCAGTGGCAAACTCTATTCCCTCTGGTTTGGGTTTTTAATTATCTTCACGCTTATATACAACAAAAATAAGCTTAATAAAATAGTAAGATAATACATACTATATTACATTCCAACTTCTCCCACTTCCATTCCTCCTTTACTCCAGGTCTTTCCATCTTATTAAAATTATAATAATGTGCTAAATGATCCAGCCTTCTATAAGCTGTTTCCCAGTTCTCTCATATTGACTTTATCTAGCAAGGATAACCAGATTTCAAGTATCTCAATTTTAAGAGCTTTCCCATTCCACCAGTTGTATACTTTCTTATAAAATCATTTACAAAAAATTGCTAAAGAATATTATACCAATCTTGCACATTTTTTTAACACTTTTTCCAATTTTTTGCCTTACTGCTTTTGCAGCATACAACAAATAATGCAACAGTTAGATATTTGTCAATACTTAGGGCTTGAGTATACATAGATTGTTCATGGGTTTTTTTTCCTGTGGTAGATCATGGTGTTTTCACCACTCACCTATAGCAGAGTCACCTTGCTGGGTAAGTGAAGGCCTGGACAGAGACAGGGAGAAGCACTTTCACCTCCCATGGCCTATTCAACACTTTTTCTCAATTAGTGTAAACCCAGTCTCCTTTAAAATTGTGCAGGGCTCTGTTTGCACCCTGGAAATAAAATTTTGTGTTTCCATCTTTTTATCTGATCCATCACTAAAAGAAAAAAAATCCTCAAAAAAAACCTTGTGTGATAAATTAGAATACCCCTTTGCAGAGCACCCTCACCTTTGAAATGGATAGGTCAATTAGCAAGAGCTATTTTAGATTTTTCTCAAGTACATGACATCTTTCAAGCAAAGAAACTCTGTGAATTTGTTTTCCCAGGCTCAGCCTCCAGCCTTTAATTATTTGCCTCCTTCAAAAGTCCTAGAGTTTCAGCAGAGAACCCAGAAAAAAAAAGTGATTCCCCAGCTGGCAAAAAATGTATCCTTTACTTTTGATTGCTTGCTTGATTTTAAATGTTATAAGGTGCAAAGATTTAACAAAGCTGTACTATATATTTTTAAATTTTTCTTTCCTCTGCTTGAACGTAATGCCAAGAAATTTTCATTGCCACACTTCTTTCCCTCCTTGTTTTTGGCATAAGATGCTTTCAGGAAAGCTACAAATGCTGATGTGTTGGGATAAAAACATAAGAGGAGCCCTGCTAGATCAGACCACAGCCCCAATCCAGCATCCTGTCCCACACAGTGGCCCACCAATTGCTTATAGGCATCTCAAGCAGAAACAAGGGGAAAATTTCTCCTGCTCTCAAATCCCAGCAAATGGCCTTAGAGGCATCCTGCTTGTCACCACAGCCTGAAAGATGTACTTAGGCATCCATTCTAGTAGCCATTGATACACCTGTCATCCATGAATTTGGCCCTGTCCCCAAGCAATTTAAAATCTGCTAAAAATCTTCTTTTGCCTCTGAGCGCCCCCATGCCAGGGTTTTTAACTAGCTTCCAGCGCTACAAAATGAGGAAAACCCTCAACAAAAAAAGGGCCCTTTAAATAAGACTTTCAGCACTCTTTTTGGAAGTTGCGGGTTTTCCTCGCAACATTTACCTTGGGGACGCTCCGTGGCAAAAGGGGCGGGGATTGCCACCTATGCACAATAGCAATAACACAAGCAGCTTCTCTTTCTAAAGCTCAGAATTAAAGAGCCAGAATCATGCAGAATTGCAACACTGTTGCAATCGCTATCAGGTGTGAAGTGGGTGGATTATTGCTACTGTACGGGGTGGATTTTGACAGCTATAACAGGGAAAGTGGTGAGTGAATGAGCGATCGTGTGCTGTACGGGGTGGATTTTGACAGCAATAACAGGGGAAAGTGGTGAGAGTGAATGAGCAATTGCACAGCCACTAGCTGCAGTCACTGCCTTTGCCAGCACAAGAAGCCATTTCTGGGGGCGGAAGATCTGGGAGATGAACAGAGAACTGATGGCTATTTTTCCTTTGGAGTTGTCAGGGGTTGTCTTCCTGGTTGTGGCCGCGCCAAGCGCAGTCCCTCCCCATTCCCACTGGCACCCTATCAACAAGAGCAGGGGCGGGGAGAAAAAGATGCGCGCAAAAAAACCCACAGCTCCCATGGGGACGGAAGGTGCGTTAAAAACTCCCATTTTGCTGAGCCTCATGCAGACGCTTATTCCTGATTTGCATGGCACTTTTAAAGTCCGCTTGAATAGAGGAACAGTAGAGGGACAGTAGAGAGGCAAATAAGTCTTTTGGGGACGCAGCCTTTGTCTCACAATTGGGTGCCCTTTGCTGTGCATGATGTCAGAGAAAGTGAACCTTGGAGTTCCTGCTATCACCCTCCTTATCAGTGGCTGCAGTGATATCTAGGATGTTCTAGAACATTTTATTGTTCTTGGAGTGTTGCATGCCACACACACCCCAACCAATTTACCTATGAGACATGATGGATGACTCTCAGGGCAGTTATCAGCCCCTAAATTGCCTCTTTCTCCTCTGTGTGGAGTGATAGAGAGGTACAATTTGCCAGCCTAATTTCCCATCAGGTTGTTTTTGCCTCAGACCAAAAATAGCCAACTTCCAGCTGGAAACCTCACAACAGTGGAACTTTTGTTCCACAGCTACAGTACTTTAGTGGCACTGAAGCATGTGGTGTTTATTTACCACACACTCACTACAGAGACAGCTCCCACGCACTTTACACAACACTTCAATATCGGGTTGCATTCTCCCCCTATATGGATGTGGAATATTTCTCTGTTTAAGATCCCAAACCCATAGGTCTGCTATGAACATTTGAACATATGGTCCAACTCTTGCCATGATAGCAGAACTGCAGAATCCCAACTACATCTACACATGGAAAAGATTAAATTCTAGGATTTCCAGACTGCTTGCAACAGGATCAAGACAGCATTTAACAAAGTGACTTGTGAATTATTTTTCATTTTAAAGGTACAGATACCTAACTTTTCCAGCCCTGTGAACTTCCAACTCTTAAGAACTTATTTATTAAAATTAACTCATGTCTAAAAAAAATGAGGCTGAACTCAAACAAATCTCTTTTTAATCTTTGACAGACCATTTTTCTAACCGTGTTTAATTGCAGCTATTTTCTGACAGCTGGTGATGGGAGCTAGGTTGTGCTCCTAGAAGCAGACTTTAAAAAGATGAATACCATTCCTCACCTATGTTGGAAGAATTTGCTCATAAGGGAAAATACATAAAGAAGTGATTACTAAAGTCAGACTGTTTGGCTGGTCAGACCAGGTTGCTTCTGTGTGTGCCTAGACCATCTGTTTGAATGGCCTTCTTTGTTTCTCTTCTATTTTTATCATCTGTAATAGGCAGATTAGACTGATATTCAATAAGATTTTAAAAAGCATGGAAGGGAAGATGACATTTCCATTGCATCTGGCAACATCTTTCCCAGAGTGGACAGATATCTATGGAAAGTCTGCATTGTTCATTAGTAAACTGTATGAAATACCTGTATCCCAGTTCTTACAGTCCAACATATCAGTTTAGAGACTGGCATTAGACTTCTTTGGACTGATAGTGATTTCAGATCCCATCCCTTTTGTGCATTAAAGTTCCTGGAGGCAAGCTAAACTGTATGCAGATTAAATGAGTTTCTAGTCCAGTTCAGACTGTTAATCTATTCTCTTTTGCAGAGTGGGAGTGGAGGGAACCATACTATTTGCTCTTGTCCAATTGTGAAAGTTGTACTCAGGAGGGCAAGAACATCACTATTGAGGTGGGAAGAGACGACAAAGGAGAAGACACAGTGGAAGTGACACTTTATCTGCCCCTTCCTTTCTTTCCAACCCCTACAGGGAGGGCAAGGGATCCTCCATTTGCTTTATCATCCATCCCCGCAAGCAGAGCAACAATATATCCTCCTTTTTTCCTTGGCAATGTTTCCTTTCATTAAAAGGAGAGTTTCATGCAGAAACAGAACTCTGCTCCAGCAGCCTTAGGACAAACAACACACTACAGCCTATCGTTTTTCTTCAGGAATGACTGGTGGGGTGCATGTTGATTGGGTGTCTTAGCTGTACCTGTTTAGGGTCATAGTCCCTTTACCCCAACAGTTGTTGGTTACCATCAAATTTGCCATCAGCAACATACAACTTCTTCACCATTGCACTCTGCTCTGAAATGGGAGCAGAACCGAGGCTTTTTGCCCAGAGTTTCCCCCCCCCCCAAGCCCATTGAGCAGTATGGGGACTTACAAAAAATCAAGGCAAAGAAGAAGGGGGAAATCAGATTTCAGTAGGGTTTACTTTTACTTTTGCCTCATTCCTTCCTCCCTTTCCCCTCTTATGTGTTGCTTTGAAGTTGCAGACTAGCCCACAACCACTATTACAAAGGAAAAGAAAGTGAGATTGGGCTTAAAGTAGCTGTACTGTGTAGTGGATCTGGAACTGAAGCTGTGCTTGGGTGGAGAAAGGCTGAAGGTGGAGAAGGAATAAACAGTGAACAACTAATAATCTCACCAAGAAATCCATGTTCTGACACAGTGGCAGGGAAATAGGAAGGTTGGAGTTTGACATTCTCGCCCCAATGAAGTCCTGAGCTGAAGGGCAGAACAATGTCCAATCGCTGACTGCACTGGAAGTAGTATAAAGTGATGGGTGAGGAGAAAAAGTTACAGTTTGTCCATGCTGGGCACAGGAAAAATGAAAAGTGAGGACAAGTAAGTTCATTTCAAGCCCATATTATAATGCAAGAGTGGGAACAATGGGGACACATAATGGAAGCTTCCTCCATCACACTCAGATTGTCACACTTGGAGGTCTAAGTCTGTCCTCCGGACCTTTCTGCAGCTTTCCGTGGTCACATTACAAGCAGGCAGTCTGTTTTAGAACAGAATGGGGTCATAGAGCTTTTTTTTGGCTAATTCTGACTTACTTCTCTCTGAGTTTGTGTTTATTTGTCCACTTTCCAGGATCTGGCCCCAGTCCGATGACAGGGTACTTTTCCCTCACCACATGCGTCAATCACAATTTGGTTTCTCAGGGGGGCAGAAGGCCACCTCCCTCGGTCCACACTTTCTCCACTTCTGCCCCTTTTTCCTTCTTTTTTCACAATGGGGTTAGAGTTAAGGGTGGAGTTTGAGAGTATATTGGAATTGCTTTAGGGGGGCAGGCAGTCTGTGGGTGCTGGGGAGGGTTAGCCTCACAAAAAATCACATATTGATCGCTCAGAGTAAATAGACATCCAGAAGGTTTAGTCCATTTAGCTTCATCTTTCCTTTTACTTCTTTAAAGACAGAAGTGGGCACTTCTGAAGATCTGCCCCACTGCCATTGCCCTGCTTTTCTTCTTCTGATCAGATGATCTCTTTGGATATTAGATTCTCAGGCAACCTCACAGTCTTTCCTTGCAAGTCCTCATTTCCTCGTCTGTTTCCAGAATGGGATTGCAAGAAAAGGAAACATTTGTCTTGCACCCAAACTCTCATGTTGTCCCTCTCATTGTCCCTCCTATCTTAACCAGGTTGTGAATCTTGTTGATGTGTATTGGGGCCCATTGTGCAACAGAAGTGCAATGCAGAGGGCACATTCAGAAAATCCCCCCAACTACCACATGCTGAAGCCCGGGGAGGAACCTTTACACAAGCAGAATCCAGTACCTCCCAAGTCTTTCCACCCAAGCAGAAGATTTAGTAGGATAAGAACCACTGGAAAGAAGGCAGAAGGCTTCTGCCTGCCCCTTCCATATTCAGTTTTGAGGGCTCTGCCTCTATAGGCATTGTTTTGCTGCCTCACCGGCTTCTTTTTCTGCTTCTGGGCCCCTCTAGGTCCCTCTGGATCCTTCTGACACTCTTGGGATCTACCAGATCCACAAACCAGCTGCTTGGTGAAGCCTGAAAGGTACTAAGGATAGCAGGCAGAGCCAGGACAGAAGACCTCCCTGCTTGGGTGGCGACCCTCCAGATAGCAACACTGCAGGCAGCAAAGACCAGGTGCCTCTCAGGTTCTGTCTCAAAGAAGGGGCTGTTCAGCAGCCAGGCAGGGGGTGGCTGGTAAATAAGCTGTGGGAACTAGCAATTAAGGAATATTTGTTGGGAAAAAAGGAGCATGTTAGGAATACTGGTGAAAGATTATTTTTTCCCCATTCATTATTGTGGGAGTTTTCAATGGCTGCGTCTTCACGGCAACGTTATTTCGAATTCAAAATGTTTTGAGTCCTCCCAGTCCAGACGGCAGTTAGGCTTAACACGCTTTTTCCGTGTTAAACCACGCCAAACCGTTTTGAATCTCAAACCTGATTTCAACAGGTCTCACTCCGGATTTGTGCTCGATACGTGTTTCATTTTTTACTGTGTGGACAGTACCGTGTTAAGGGATGAGATTCCGTGTTCAGGGTGTCCCTCCCCCAATCGCACTGTATCCAATGGCTGTCCGTATTCTGGGCACATCATTTAACTTCTCTTGTTAAATCTCCCTCCTTCCCCGTCCGTTTCAACCAGCCTCATCAGCCGGGGAAAGGTCTGATCTCTGTTACTTTGAACTATGTGAGAGGGGCTGATCCTGGGAGGGAGGGAGGGAACACCAATCAGAGAGAGGGGGTGGGCACAATTGACTGGCAATGGGCTGCCGTGGGGACTCCGAGGATTGATTCCGAGATAAGGCTGCAATCGGAATGCCCTCGGGATGCCACGGAACCGGATCAAGTTCAAAGCCGTGGAGACAGTTTTGACCCGGTTCAATTATTTTGGTTTCGGGAAAACGATATAAGGCATCCCGTGAAGACGCGCCCTTTCTTACTAAGAATTCCATATATGTGTGCATATCTACATATATACACAGAGAGGCAAATTTCGGAGAACAAGTTGAATTATATTTCAGATCATACAGCAGTGTCTTCTGATAAATCCTGCCAAATTACAGAAAGTATAGGGTCAGCATCAGAAGGCTGTGTGAAGGTGAATTTATTTTATTTATTTATTTAATATCCCACCCTTCACCTGAAGCTCCCAGGGCAGGACACAGCATATGCTAAAACACAAAACGTATTTAAAATATAAGTCAGCCAGTCACATTCACTGTTCATTTTGTTTCCCTAAAGGGAGCTGACTTGTATCACGTCCTTCCCCTCTCATTCATTTTGCAAAATTTTATGAAAATGGCAAAAATGATCACATACCCAAAGAGATGAATCCTGCTATATTTCTGCAGTTGTTTCCCTGCAGCATCCATCGTTTGGGATATTCACCAAGAGAGTCTCCTTTCCTTTCCATCCATGGGCAATTTGTATGAAAAGAGCATGCGTCAGAAAGTAGTGGCAGGAATGAACACCGCCACATTTTAAACACATAGATGTAATGTGTGGCTGGGTGAGCAGTCCATTTTTGCACTCATTTTAATGTTGACTTTGGAAGCATTTTACTTCACTTTCTGTAAGGGTGCAGCTAGTTATTTGTTTGTTTGTTTACATTTTTATCCTGCCCTATACCTGGGAGTCTCCAGGTGAGTGTAGGTTTAGGTAAGTTAGGTTTGCTTTAAAAAAAAAATAGTGAGATCTCCTTTCTGTTTTTTTTTTCCCATCTTCATTTTAAAGGGAAAATTGCATTAAAGGTGAGCAATTGCTGAAAGGATGAAAATGGCAGTGAACAATGTGTTAGCAAGGTCTGTGGGTGGAGGGCTTAGGCAGGGGGTGTTATGGCAGCAGGGGTGGCTGATCCTCCTTCCCTCTTTCCTAAGTGCAAACATGAACCAAGATAACGGGGGGGGTATGTACCAAGGCCCATGGGCAACCCAAAGAAAAATACAAGCAGGGAGAGCCTTGGAACAGATGTACCAGCCCAGAGCAGATGGGTAATCTCCAGCTCCATGAAAGCAGGAGGAATAAAGTCCTTTGCTCAGCCACATTAGCAATGGCTCACCCACCTTCACCCTCTTTTCTAAGAACACAGAGAGCCAGCAGAAAGAGAAATTTGGTCACTCTTCAAAGAGAGTAGAACACAACTATCCCAGCTATCTAACTGCCCAAGAGAATGTAGATATTTGTGTACCTGAACTGGCAACAAAGTTTTATTTATTTAAAGGAAGAAGGCATGGGAAGATTGTGGGTCATAAGCTACATGCCATGTCCAACACAGGCTGTCAAAAAAGTACATTTTGGGGGTGCCTCAAAACACTTTCAGCAGCACATATTATCCTTCTTAAAACCTGGCAGAGCTGTGAATTTCGTGTAAAAACATGTAAACACCCTGAAAATTCATATCCTTGCCACTTTTTATACTGTGCCGAAAGACACCAGGGCTGCATCTGGACTAGGGAGATATAGTGCCATTAAAGCACTGCTATGATGGGGTTGCCTTGCATATGATAGGGACATTAACCTGCCAGAAAGAGAGTAGCTCTCTGACAGTACTTTCTTCCACATTGCCACTGCCACCTCCATGCTCTCATGCACCTCCTTGCCAGCAATCTGACCAGTCCTGTTTTCAGAGAACCAGAAAATGGCTGACTTCAAGGGCCACCTCCTACATCTAACATCCTAACCATGCAGGAAGGATTAGACAAATTTATGGATAGATGCACCAATGGCTACTAAATGCCCAAGTACATCTTTCAGGCAATAGGGACAATGAGGATGCTCCTAAGGTCATTTACTGGATTTTGAGAGCAAGACAAGATTTGCCCTTGTCTCTGCTTGAGATGCCCATAGGCATTTGGCGGGCCACTGTGTGCAATGGGATGCTGGACTGGATGGCCTGTGGCCTAATCCAGCAGGGCTCCTTTTATGTTCTTATCTCTGAATTAGAAAGTTTACAACCAGGGAACTTTCATTCTCCAGCTTCAATATTAGTCCTGCCTCCACTGGAAGAGTGAACAATTGTCAAACTAAACCATCTTCCTGTTTGAAACAGGGTGGTTGGTTTTGACTGAACAAGGGATGTTTGATCAAATATGATTGGCCCAAATGGTTCAAATCAAACTGTTCTAAAACAACCCTATCTGGCCCTTTTGTTACAACCTAAAAGAACTGTACAATTCTTGGTTTGTAATAAAAGAATCAATCTATCTGCAAACCCATTTGAGTTTGATCTAGAACCAAGTCAAGCATGTTCAACCTGTTCATGGACATCTCTAGCCATAAGGATCCTGTCTCTGCCTGGGCAAACTCAGTGGCCCAATTCAGCCTGGGATCTGTACAACTCTAACTCATGTTTCCGATTCACATACTGCATTATTAAGAAAGCACTGTTGTCATTTACAAAATGTAATACTATAGCTGAACGAAGTAGATGTTCTCTTCAGTATTTTTTAGGGATGTCCTTTAATATCTGTAACATTCAAAATTTATACAAATTTGGCTGAATCAAATGTTTCAATGCATTCATATGAAGCTTTGCATAGTATATAATAAATATGTATGAGATTCGTATGGGATTGAACATTCACATCAGATTTGAAGCCCACTACATTCAAAGGGGATCTATTTGAACAAATATGAATTTTCTTGCATTCAATTCAATACAAATTGAATATAAAAAAAAAATGTATATCCCTTGTATTTGTATCATAACCCAAAACAATTTTCAGGTACCATTTTACGTGGCTCAGAGGGGAAACACCTTATGGTTGCATAACAATTTAGATTTTTCTCATGCAGCATCTCCACAGAAATATTTGTGTGTTAGAAGTTTATGTAATAGCAGCCACATAAAGGGCAGGGATAACCTGCTGGACCACCAAATGAAGAAGAGTTGGCTTTTCTACACCACTTTGCTCACCCACTTAAGGGGACTCAATGTGGCTGATAAAGCTTTTTTATTCTTGTCCCCACAACAGAACACCCTGTGAGGTAAGTGGGGCTGTGAGAGCTCAGAAGAGAGCTGTGACTAGCCCAAGGTCACCCAGCTGGCTTCATGGGGGAGGGCAGAATCAAACCCGGTATTCCCAGAAAAGAGTCCGGCTCCCTGACCACTAGACCAAACTGGCTCTGCTTCACCTAGCTGAATCAATTCTGAAGACTGGCAAGCCCTTCCAAACACCTCAACCTAGCAGCCAATGTCCTAGTACATAATTCATTCAGGTTGTAAAAGCAAAGAGTTATTTCAGAAGAAGTTGGAAGGAAATCTTTATTTCCTATTTGCTCCCATGTAAATTGAGGGGAAGACATTTGCATTTGTGCTTATCTTTGGTTACATTTGTTTTTGCTTGTGTGTGTGGGTTATGTAAACAAAGCAAAATTTATTTTTTAAAAAATACAGGGTCAATACCTTATCTCACTACTCCTTGGTGGGACATCAATTATTTCCCTAGCTGGCAGACATTGCATTTTGTCATTTAGAAAAACTGTACTTTTTGTTTCAAAATTTAGCTGAATATATTTAAAATGAGTAAAAGCATAAATTATACATACATTTATTTAAGCTAACATCTAACAGAAGGCACTAAATAATGCACATATTTTGTATACAAGATCTTGCTTTCACAGTGAAGCATGAGAGCTAATTTACAGCATTGACAAGGGAAACATTTCCATTCATGGCCACAAGTTTGTCTGTTTGACTGTATATGGGCTGGTAACCAACAATCTTAGCCATCTTCCACCATTTCCTGAGCCTAAAGTGGAATCTGCCTGCAGATCTACAAAGATCTCATGTGAATGAGGTTACAGAATAGAACCAAAAGACATCCTTGATGCATGGCTGACCATAAAAGGCCTTTGTACTTCTGACACAGTCAAGATGAGTTCTGAGCACTGGGAAACAAGAAGCCCAGGTGATTGTCTTCAGTAAACCTAGTACACACATACATACAAAAACATATCCTGACAAATAAATATAGATCATTGAAGGTCAATACTGAAATTAAATAAATTAGGAAAGGAACTTCAAATGTGCACATGCTACTTATCTTTGAACAGCCCTTACATGTTAGCCCTTTAAACACTCTCCAGACTACCTTCAGAACTCTCAGAGAAGGACAACTTCAACCACATGGCAATTTCCTACACAGGTATCTGTTCACGTAGGAAATTGAAACAAATGTGATCACGTGTAATGAAGACATCTGTTAACACCAGTGCCTTTTCACTGAGCGTAAGGTTGCATTCTGCACACAGGAAAAAAAATGGTTCAGAAGCATGATAGTGCCTTAATCCAGGTTATACTTCAAAAAATGCACTTCCAAAACACTTTATCTGACTTTAATCTGGATTAGAGGTGGGATGGGAATACTAGCATCTGCATGCTACCACTTCTAAGCTGCGGTTTGAGCTACTTTTTAATATATATATTTCCATTTCATTAAATTAAACTAATTTATTACATAACATAGGAACCATACACAGTATACACAAACCAACAGAGTTCTTTTACGAAACTCCCACTCTGGGGACATCTTATCTTCCCTTTCCTCTCCCCCTCCCTTATACAAGTAATTCTTAGCTGTCATCCAAACAACTATTATCAAGACAAATCAAGTAATGATATCATGGAGGACAGGTGGTGCTGAGCTCTCTTTTCCATTGTATCAGAGCTTGTTTTTTTTTAGTGTGTGCAGCTGCAGTCAAAGTGAGACAAAACTGGCACTGGCAATCAATCAATAGAATAAAGAAGCTAAAGGCTGCAGCCTGATGCACAGGCAATAAGGATGAGTTGTGCAACAGGACCAGGAAGGTGATGGGAGAGGTCATGGTGTTTGAAGTTTGGTCTCTCTGAACCATGAGCAGCAACCGAACATGCATTCAGAGGACTTAAAGGCAAACCTCCACTCAAAGCCTCTCTCCTCTCCCATGCCACCCAACTCCATTCCCCAAGCTGTTTCTTAGGAATGAGTCCCCAGATGCATGTCTCTCATACACAGGCTCACACTGCATGAGCTTAAAACTCATGAGATAAAGAGGCACTTTAAGCTATAAGACCTTCCTTGCATAACTTTGAAAACTGCATTGCTGTGGAGCAAAGCGCTCTTTTTGATTGTCACTTCAGTTTTAAGTCACAAGGAAAGAAGCATTTAATTGTGCATAGATCTGAACAAGAAGCATATACAGTCAAGACATACCCGTTCTAGTAGTGCACTTTTCCCCCAGCTACCATCTCTTAACACCAATTTCATTTAAGCATCTCTCAAACAAGTAAAATTCTTGCATTTGGCCAATTCATGCAATTTCATACAGGACAAACATCTCCCCTTTGCAGATGAAACAGCAAATGTATCATTTGTAAACCCCTATGAAATTCAGGCTATTATGGTTCATAGTCAAAGTTCACTTGTTCATCACAGTCCTATAGTCCTTGACCAAAGTAACGTTATGTGGCCAACTGGGTAATAAAAAGCCACCACTTAGCTTGAGTTCATGAATAATGTTGAGTGATCAAGGAACGAATGTACAAATGATAGCTTACTTGTGTGAAAGAGCACAGGTAAATCAGTAGGAAAAGAGCTTTGATATAATACTTTACAATGGAAGCAGTTCACACATTGCCATACGATTACTGGACAAGACACACATGGTGTCAGTCAGCCCTTAGTATAGTAAGGCTTGGGGCTTTTTTTAAATAAAAGGCTGAAATTCAAATCTATTAACTAGGAAAATAGGATTTGCTCATTCTCATTTTGCTAAAGTCCATTTCTAGTGAAGGGAGAACAAAGGATCCGTCAGATAAATTTTGTTCCCACTCAACACAGGATTGACACCATCTCTAGCCTTCAGGGTTCAAAAGATCAGCAATAGGATGGCAAACTTTTGCAGAATGGCTGCACTGCCGAAGAAGCTGCCTACCCCTCCCATAAGGTGTCTGTGCCAATATCCATGCACTCTAATACTGAAAGGAGCATAAAGCAATTAGTGCAGTTATTGTACCATTTAGCATGCTCAAAAGACTTTCTGTCCAACCTTCTGAAACTTTCCTTTCTGGCTTCTTGGTTTAGAGCAGCAAGAAAACCTTTGTAAGGAAAGATCTACATAGATGGAGTTGTAACAGGGGTCCACGTTGAAGAAAGTCTAGCATGCATGGCTGTATCATACTGGGTCTCTGCAACATCTGTAGGTGTCCCACCATCATACAGTGGAGATCCTGACGAAGAGGGGGTGACTGAATGAGGAAGGCCAGGGTAGTGAGTTGCAGAGCTTCGTAAAAACTGGGAACTTATTCCATTGGACATGCCACCAGATTGCGGCACAGGGGAGATGGTGCTGTTGCTCACAGACCATAAGTTCGGATACTGGCTAGAACAGAAAAGAAAACAGATTTAAAATACAAAACTGGCATTGAGACCCAGAATAAACCAATGAGTGCAAAACCGTTTCTGCACTGGGACTTATTCCAGAAGAGGAGACTGCCAATCCCATGCTGGTGAAGACTATCGCAGACCCCTACCACAGTCTGCATTAGCATGAGGACAGCAGGCTCATTTTCCAGAGTATAAAGCAGAATAAGGCCCAGTGCAGAAAGGGCCAATGTCAAGTCTGTATGTAAAACTAACTAGTCATAGATCTAGCCTTTCGCTATTCAGCCTTTACACCATGGCATTCTTGCAAAAATGGGCCAGGATTCAGCAGGATTCTTCCTTGTTCAGACAAGTACCTAAGGTGGGGACAGTGGCATATAATTTATTAATAAATATAATTAGTTTCTCCCCACTTCAGGTACTTTTGCAGTGTATTATTCCAATATAATGACACAAATTCATGTTGTCATTGGGTGTTTTTCCACTGTCACTAAAAGTACCCATTAAGCACCCATTAATGGGTACGAAATGGCATTTTTGTACCCATTAATGGGTACTTAATGGGTACTTCTAGTGACAGTAGAAAAACACCCATTGTGAAAACTGAAGGAATGATAAAATGCCTGCAAATTGGAGACAAAGCATATGGAATCTGGAGACTTCCCACTAAAGCAAAAGTTGCATCACATTTAGAAACTACTGTTTAATCTATCTTGTGTAGTCTAAGACAGAAACACCCTGTATAGGCCATAAAGAACAGAATGGAAATAGAAATCCCAACACGAAGAGGAGATATTATCTGAGGGACTCTTTGCACTTATCTGACCAGTATGTTATGACTTAAGTGTGGATGGTGAGAGCAGGCCAGATTGCCTTGACAACAGCTGTATATGACTGCGCACTGCCACACCCCACTAGCAGCATCTCACCTGGAAATGGGTGTGAACACTGCTGCCTGGGATCCCCCTAGGCACTCCAAGCTGTGACTCTGTTTTAGTAGTCCACAGCAAGTTTGGACAGGGAAGGGGGTGGTACGGTCTGGGCCAGCAGCAGACCACTGCTCACTAAATGGTCAGTGTGGACAGGGCCTGACAGAAGACCAACCCTGGAGCTTCAGCTGAGCCTGTGTGCACAAAGGTCATTTTCGGCAGTTGATTCAATTTGAATCAAATATCCAAAGATTCAGATCAATTTGAATGTTTAAAATTAAAATGTATTCACATTCAATTTGGATCAAATACATTCGTATCTAATCATACGAGTATTTGATTAGCATTTGAAGATACGAATGTCGACATTTACCTGTGTCGGTACGCATCCTATTTTTATCCCATATGCATCCTGTTTTCATCCTGTACGTATCCGTACAAATGCATACGGATACGATTAAGATGCGTACGGATATGTATGTAACCCATACACATACAAATGTTCAAATAATTCGTATGAATGATTAGAAACATTCAAATGCAATGAAATGTTTGATTTGAATTCAAATGTCAGAATTCAACCACATTCGATTGAATTTCAAATGTTTCTAATATCTGGATCTACTTTGGGCTGAGGTAGCAAGGAGAATACCATCTTTGGCATTGTATTTGCTTTTCTTTTGTTTTCTACTGACTATTCTGTATTATTCTTCCATTGTTATATTTTGTATTCTCTATAAACTACCAAAACTTCTTGTCATTTTACCAGACTTCTATATCAATACTTCCCAGAAGACTCTGCCATTTGTGTTCTTATTTAAAGATCATTGGCTGCCATAGGGTGTGTGATACAGCCCAGAGGTTCCACAGCTGTGTGGTTTCCAGCCAAAGTATTTTTGTACAAGTCCAGAAATGGCCCAGAAATCAGCCATTTTTGGTCCAGTGCAAAAGTATTCCAGCCAGAAACCAGGCTGGTAAGTCACTTCCTCCTTTACTCCATATGGGGAAGAAAGCTCCTTATGGCCCAATAACCACCCTGAGAGTCTTTCATCCAGTCCTAAGAGCCAAATGGGAATGGAGACATATAAATGCCACATCCCAGTACTTCTAGATGTTTGGATACACGGCTGTTACAGCTGGTCAGGGATGCTCTATGGAATCCCTGGGAATGCAGCCTTTATTTCCCATAGTATGGAAACCATCAGTTTTCCATTCAGCACAACCTACCTGGAACTGGCTGATGGAGCAGTGCTGTGACTCATAGGCAACATACTTGTTGGGGGTGGGACTCCTAAACTGGACCAGTTGTCATGGGACTGGAGCACTGAAAGACACGCTGAAGAACCATCACCATAGGCTGCTAGAAAAAACAAAATTATGAATGAAAACGGTCCTTACTTTCAATGCAACATATGATTCCCAAACAAATCTAGTAGTAGCAGCACCCTGGATTTGCTAGAAGCGTCCATGAAATATTAGCACAAAGAAACACCTCCATTTAGTAATGATCAGAGGTGAACCCACATTCTACAGAACAGAGCATTATAGCATTGTAAAGAAATCCCATAAAGTTTCTACAGTATATCCAATTTAAAAAAAAATCTTTCTACATTGTATACAAATGCCTCAAGACACAAGTTAAAGCCCACAATTCTCCCCACCAGACTGTATTTGAGATATCCATGAAGTCCCAATATAGTCAGTATTATGGGAAATCCAACAACAGTGATGGGGTTCCCATAATACTGATTGCTTGCCTCTGTCTCATGATATTGTTAGTGTTCAAAATACCTGGACTGTAGCAAAGCACTGGGGGGGGGCAAAGGGAAGTGGACAAGTGCTTTGTTAGTATCCTGGTATTTTGTACAGATGGAGATAAGAAGTCAGAATTGCCTCCTGCCATTTGGCAGGGGTGGCGAGAAGCAATACAGGATCTGAAGAAGATCCTGTAATTTGCTGTCTGGAAGCGCCCTAATTAGAAACACTTTTGTTGGTATAAATATGGATTATTGGTGTGATTTTGAATTAGGTACAAGAAGCAGAGATAAAAGGACTTTGCTTTCTTCTTCCCATTTTGGGAAATGGCATCTTCTATTTGGATCCACAACATATTGTGAATTTCTATAAAACTAGACAACCAATATAAACTAAATTCTCATTACCTATTTTGTGTAAAAATACATGCAGCCATCCTTTCTGCAAATGAAATATTGACCAGAAACCATCCATCAATATGCTACTTAACTGTTACAAAATAAAAATCCTACAAGCATCCCTTTTGCAATCAGTATCCATTCTTAAAAACTGGCACCAATCTAGTTGTCCCTCTTTACTGATAAAGGTCACCACCACAAGTTCCTAGATAACTCCATGAAATTCAAATTCACAAATATCAAACCATGTACCTTTGAAAAAAAAATGGGTGAGGAGGACACTCCTCTGACAGCAAGCAAGCAGTGGACAATAAAAACACTTACTTGGAGAATTGGTTCTGTGAGTGTAGGGATTTGGATATGGAGCAGGGCGATGATTCCTCAGCGATGAGTACCTTTCACAACTGTGGGCAGGAGAAATTGATAGAGACGCTCCAAACTGTGGGTGGGGATTGGCAGGAGGGCACAGGGGCCCAGTTCCAGGAATCAGCCAACTACCTACTATATAAAAAGTTAACACTGCATTTTACCATGGCATAGTCAGACAAGGTCTGCCCAAGACAAGTGGCCCTTTGTATCCAACTGCTGGTCAAACAACCAGCTCCTGATACAAGTACAAAGATGGCTTGTTGCAAGAATATGATTTCCTCCTTCCCCTGTAGCATGCATGCATGCACACTTATATCAGAGTCTCAAAGATGGGGCATCGCTTCATCCCTGAGAGCCAATGTCACATGTAAGTGTCCTTACATATGAAACAGAGGAAAGCCTGGATGCAGGAACACCATTTTAGACAATATCCTCAATATAAAACAAGACAGTCCATAAAAGTGATATTTTCTCACAGGAAAATTCCACAATCTGCATCCCCACACACTGGGGTCTCCCTTAGCTTGCACTACCTTGTGCGAGGGAGGTTTCTACCACACTGGTTGGCCTGGTTTCTCCTGCTCAGCACAGAATCATTCATAAAGTCTGACCAAGAAAGCAATACCTGTGTAGGTCATTACCAATTGAGAGGAGGCCCACAGCCCAGAGGAAGAGGGAGACCAGCCCTCCCAATTTTTCCCCCTCCTCAAATTTTTTAATCCACTAAATATGACCAACTCCCCTCAAATTTGTCACAGCCCCCCCCCCCCATATATATGGAGCTGACTACAGGGCTGTTGGTAGTGGTGGTGGACAAGGAAAACAGCCATCAAATGATTGGAATATTCAAAAATATAAGACACTACTATTTATATGGCAGAAGGAATGCCTGGTAGCTACAACCAGAAGTGCCCATGTTGGATTAACAAGAGATTTGCCAACACTCCACAGACTTCAAACAAAGCTAGCACATCTACTACTACACCCTGGGCTGCCAGCCTCTTGTGTATGACCACACACGATTACTGTGGAAAGCCAATGGTCAGCTTTGAACAAAAGGACACACATGTACTTAAAGTAATTTTCCTCCACTTTAATAGGGTAAATTTACACAAAGAGACTTTTTAAAAAATTTATGCAAGTGCCAGTAAGATAAACTCTTCAGTTTCACAGTTTCCAGTGGGATTTCAGAGAACAATGATAGCACTTGTGAAATGTTACCTCAGGGGCTGAATTGTGTGTTTTACTTATTTTGGACAGGGAGGGTGCAATGCAGAGTCAGGAGAACTTGGAACCACTGTTGGTTTTCCACAGGAGCTTCTGTGCAGAAATAGCTGCATAAAGGAGAGCTGGCACAGAGATGTCTTTATATGAACCACCACACTCGAGAGCAAACGACTCCCAAATGAAAACCAACATCCCCTAGAAGGAATACTCCAGATGGAGTGGGGTATGACCTGACACCTGAATGGGAATAACTTGCCCATACTGTAGGTTATGCTCACACCTTCCCTCTAAACCTTCAGTCCACCTTCAGACCTGACTGCTCACACTTCATTACTATCCATTTTATTTGTGGACTTTCCGTTCAGGAAAGATAGAGACGCCATTCAGGAAAGTCCATATGGAGGATGGAAAGTCCACAAAGCAAAATGGATAGAAACAAAAAGATGTGAGCAGACAGGCCTGAAGATGGACTGGAGAAGGTTTAAAATGAAGATATGACCATAGCCTTAACCTCTCTGGCCCAGCAGTAGCTTCTGTTTGTTTCTTCATCTTTGCCCAGAAAAATGCATAAAAAATAAAGCAGCCCTGGTCACTATGGCAGGGGGAGCATAATAGTTTTAATAACCTTTCACAGCACTTTTAAGTACAAAGTGCCTCCCGGGCAGAGTCATTCCTGCCAGTTACTCATTTGCTGCTGTCCTGGGAATGCAAGTGTCAGATTGTGAGCTTCCTGTGACAGATAAACGTTTGCTGGGGTGATTGCAAAGGTGTCAGACAAACCACAAACACACATCCTTCTTCCCAAATGCAGGTCATGCTTGGATTTGTAGTCCGAAGGGGGAACCATTCCTGCACCAGCAGTTTAAGGAGGGGTCAGAGAAACAGGGACAGGGACACAGAGTCCCTACCACCATGAGAGCTCCAACACAATGGGCACATTATGGAGGAAACAATAGTTCAAGGGTCTGTTCCCATATTACAGTTCAGGTTTTCTCCTCCTTAGATGTTCTGAAGGTTATCACCAGAGGGTGCCACTGCCAGCTCTGATGGCCATTTGGGCAAGGTTTATCCCACTGGGACTGTATCCCTAGCAGCTAGGGACAAACTGTAGACTTTGCTCAGCTTTCTTCCTGGCCCCACAAACCTTAAGTGAGTAGGTAAAGCCTTCAAAGGCTAGTGGTGCTGAAGGAAAGTAATATGGCAATATCTAATGCTTGTTAATCTAAAAGAAGGAGCTGGTAGAACACATCATCTGCAAGGGAATTGAGTAGATTCGAATCAGAACTGCGCTAAGGGCTCACTAATCCAGATTAGTGGTAGATCAGTTAAATGTGGTCTACATCTGTGCTAGCACTCTTTAGCACACATTTGCTGTTCTAAAGCCCACTCAATTCAGATGCCACTGCCTGTGGTTAATCAGATCTAGCTACTACAGATTAAACAAGGTAAGTGCAGAAAGGCCCTGAGTGTGTGAATCCATGCTTCAAAGAAGACAAAGACCTCAAATTCCCATTGTCCTGGAACTGAGCAGGGTTACCAGTAACAAATCGCAATTGTAGGACTCACAGCTACTACCAGGTAAAAGGTAGAAAAGAGCCTTGGGGTCTAGAAGTGTTGCTGTCTTTCAAGAGAAAATTTCCCTCCTTTTCTCTCTATTACAATCAGAACTGTCTAAACTATAAAACTGTTTCTTATTCACGTAAGGATACAAATTGCACTGGTTGCTCTTCAGTGTGCTCAGCATATTTTAACCACAGTGAATAAGAGTGCTAGCAGGAAACTTTTACATTTTAAGTTTTTTACTCAACTGAATATTTTAGGGTCAGGCCTGCTGCATTAAAAGTAAGCAAAGGTTTAATAACAACTTTAATGGAATATGGATTTCCTGCCATTTCTGAGCATAAAGGATTTATTTGTATATATCAAGTTATTACAAAAAGTGCAAACTTGCAATGGATCAATAGAATGACATTTTTTTAAAAAAAAACTATATTCTGCTTAATGGTACTTAATCTTTTAAGAACCAGAGATCCATAAATGTAACACTATAATTTGTTCCTCCCAAATGCATGTTCTGAAGGAACTCAGCTCAGACTCTGCTTTTCCAGCCACCTTAATTCATGGACACTATAGGACGCAGCCTTTTCATAAGAACTAGAAGCTACAGCTTAAGCAAAACACAGATTGCTCATTGATAAACCAGCAACAATTGTACTAGATGCTGATTGGCTACTGGCTCAAGCTTAACTGTAAAAGCCCTGTGAACAAAGCAGCAACATCCTTGATAAATGGATCCGGCCATTGTGTCTGTGGCCCTTTCTGCACTCACTAGTAGATCCAGATTGAAGGCCCTCTTGTCTGGATCCTGGGCCTTCTACACCCCCCCAGTTAATCTGGCTAGCTCTATCTGCACAAGATGGATCCAGTTCCAGATTAAGAGGCCCTTAATCTAGATCTGTTGTAGACCTGTTAAACTGAGTCTACAACCAGACTAAGGTCCTTGTTCCAGATTATGGAGGCATGCAAATGGCACACCTGTGATCAGTATCTCCCAGGGACTGCTTCACGGGTGTGTGTGGAAGGTTGAGTTTCCAGTGCTAATCCAAAATGCATTTGCCATTTTCTCACCCTTGGTACTCACTGAAAGTCACATCAAGTACAATTCAGAGTAAATCCTATTTGTGATCAAAGATGCTTATTCCTCAGCAAGTTAAGTTTTGTTTTAGCCCAGATTAGTGTTTCCAATTATTTTATCACTTTAACTAGTTGAAATTTTTAATGACTCTTTAAAGTAAGTAAGCATAAATCATTTTGTAAAGGGGTATATTTATAGGACTCGCACTACATTCAAGTAAAATATATCCCTGGATACATAGCAAAAAGGTACCTGAGCAGAGCAGAACTGATACTGGAGGTATATTATAAAATAATTTTCAGAAGAGAGCTTAGACATACATTGTGAATACCCTGGCTGCTGAGCATCTCCCAGTTCATCCATCATGTCTTTGTGATCACTTCTGTCAAAGAAACCATCTTCAGTTAGTCAAAGAGAATATCCTGAAAAAGTCTACTTTATAAGAAAAAATAGGAGCAAACAATGGTTCTCACCTTTCTTTTGCATCAAGAAAAGCTTTTGCAAAGGGATTGTATTTAATTTTTAAAGCTGTTATCTAAAAAAACAAACACAAAAGGTTTTCAGATCCAAATGCTGCTTCTACTGTTTTCACACTTTTTTAAATAGTCCCACAATGTGTCTACTAGTTCCCTTGGGGGAGGAGATTTACATCAATGAATTCTAGTAGGAAAATGGCCCAAAACAGAATTAACAAAGCGGTACCTAACTACTTGGGCATGGCAACAGTAGGCTTTGAAATCATTCTCTCCTCTGTCTCTACCCTTAGTTGCCGAGTTTTATTATCCTATTAAGGAAGCACATAAGAGCCGAGATACACTAAAAACAGTTATAAAAAGCTTCAGGTTGTTGGATGAAAAGACAGATGACACAAAAGTGAAGAATGCCTTAATCCCAAATATCATGGTCTATTTAAAAACAAACTGGTCCAGCGTGTTAACATTTTTGAATTACTGAGGATGCAGAACTAACAAGGATTTACATCACAGCTTTCTCAGCTGTTATTCAAGAAAACACCTAAGTTAAAACTGCCGATATAAAAACTCAGAAGCACTGTATTACTTGCTAGGTATTCACAGAAGATGTCGAACAGTTCTGCCGGTAGCCTCTTAATATTGTAAAGCGACTTGTTAAAAGTGACTGTTCTACCTTTAAATTTATCGTATAAAATGCTTGGCCCACTAGCAGTATTTAAACACAGGTGCACATTCCCATTTTAATTTAACAAAAAAGAATGTCCTAAAAATGCAACATATAATATAGTTTAGCTTGTGACTGATTAATCACATACATCTATGACAGAAACACTATTTATGATAAGCAGGAAAGACACTTTAATTAACTGTAGCATGGTAAGTTTATTGGGCATGACAGATCTGCAATTATTGAATGGACACAAAAACGAAATAGCAACATGACTATGAACATTAGCAACTCCTCCAGAATTATTTACCCATCTGTCCCTATAGCAAGGAAGCACTATGTATGAAAAAGCATTGGATTTTAGATCAGGATAAAATGAAAACAGAGATGGAGAAACTGTGGTCCTCCAGATGTTGCCAGTTTTCTCTCATTTGAAACAGTCAAAAGTCTCAAATTCTCATCAGCTAGGGAAGATGAACCCAGTGTCCAAAATAATTAAAAGAGATCTAGAAACAACTGTATTTGTGCTGTAGGAGTCATGCTATGATCTACAAACACACCTATAATTTGGTAAGGAATAGGGTACTTAGGGGGAAGAAATTACAAATGAGATGTGGGGTGATTTTAGAATGAACAATTTTGTAGAAACAGCAAGTCTGATACGGTAAGAAATATTGTATGTCTTTATAGCCTATACAAAATTGTACGGCATTTTCTTACCTAGGGACTTATACAAAAAGACCTTGTTCCCACTTACTGGCCTGGTATGGCATAACATCATCATACCAGGCCAGTAAAAATCCAGAGTGGTGACATCCACACCCACTCACCATGTCACCAGAAAAGGGTATAAATCCACCTCCCTAGGAGTGATCCAGATACCTCTGGGGAGGCTGTGGACCTCTAGTCCATATCTGGATTGCTCCAGGGAAGCCTCAGGGAATTTTGGGTAATCTACAGCAGTAGTCAGAAGTAGATGAGACTGACTGGCAAGCAGACTAAAAATGAGTGTGAACAGGCCCTAAGATTTATTCCTCCAACATCCTCATGACTTTTGCAGAAAAACCAACTCTACTAGGACGGTTAATATTAAAAAGGACTGCAGTGAGGAAGATGTCCCATTGGACAAGTACAAATTTATCCTGCTCACACACATGTATACCACTGGATGTCACTTAATGAACCACTGTGCTATTTAAAAATATAGTCTACATTAAGGTTCTTCAGAACAGCGTCCCCACGTAATGGATAAAATAATTGTCTTTTAGCTAATTCATCAGCTTAGCATAACATAATAAACTATATAGGGAATCCCAATACTATTTTATTCAAGAAGGAAATCTCACAACTGCACAAGTATGAGAAGATCAATGGGAGAAGAGGTGATCAACTGATTAAACATGTGGCATTAAGCCAACATTTTCTACAGTGAGAGCCCAGCTGAAATTCAACTGAAAATCAAACAAAAAAATTGGGTTTTACTGGTTGCCTGAAATAAACAAATTTAAACAGAATTACCGTTGATTTAGAACAAATTCAAATCTCATTCAAATAAGGAATAACCAAACCCCACTTATTAGCTTTTTCCATTGCCAAGATCTTCTTAAATTTGGACTGTGTAGCATTTTAATACCAGCTCTGCTATATTTTAAAACTATCCAGTACTCAGATGTATAGAATCCTTGCATCCATTTTGTACTGAAAAGTAGACACAGATATAAAACACCTGTGCGGGTGGCATACTTTGTTGAAAAGTTAACAAATAGTTGTTGGCATGGTTTCAAAACGAGAAGAACATTCTTTCACCTCTGGTAGCAATGCATGGTTATTTTAACAAGTTGGATAATAGTAGGAGATGAGAAAAAAGCAGAAAGGACAACCAACTTATGTTTGCTACATTTTATGGAAGACAATATATGCAATAAAAAAAAATAAAGATACTATAAATGTTTTGCTAACTATTGTGAAATTTACTACTGCCCAAGGCAAAAGAACACGTAGACGTGGAGAAACGGTACTTAAATATCCAGGGAAACAAAACAGATTGATAAAATTGAGGAACGTAAGTTGAAGGTTAAAGGAGATTTGAAGTAGAAAAAGTTTATACATAGAAAAATTCAAACAGGTCTGAGAAAGGTGACGAGAGAATAAGACTGATAATTGTGGGTTTCTGGTTTCATTGTAAAAATGTTGCAAAAGTTATTGAAATTTCATCCTTCCTTTTACATGCTTGTATTGTATTCTGAAGATAAAGCCCACAAAAAAATTAAAAACCTTTAACCTGCATTGCCAGCCATTTAACTTTTGCACCTAACAGAAAGGAAATCCATGCAGGGTTCCTTTCCTGCTTTGTGTCTCACCTCTTCATTCTGATAAGCTGTGACAGCTATAAACTGGGTCTCTGGAAAAGAGTGGCTAGTGATCATCCTCTGGGGACCACCAACTCTCACTATGTGAATCCTGGGCTCATATTTGTGCAAGGAGTTCAACATAATCTGTGAACAGAAGCAAAGATTAGCATATGGGTAGAGAACAATCTTGCTATTATGTCATTAACTTGTTTCCCATTGAGAAAGGGAGCACTTAGCCAACAATCTCCTAACCAAATGAGGCACGGAAGGAAATACAAGAAGAGTCCATCAAATTCTTTCAAGCTCTACCATTATTTTAAGCTGTATGCAGGCACCTCCTCAGACACAGCCCCCACCCCATGTTGCTGAGATCTTCTCATCTCCACATCTGGCATATATGGGGATCCAAGAAGGTCCTGGCTGGGAGAGTGAAACTTTGCCACCAAGTGTGAAAATGTAACTTACAATAATATAGAGATGAACTAGAATAATGAGAATGGAAAATGTAAGAATTGTGCTAACCGAAGGAAAGACTCTGGCCTAGGAAGACTGTAGAGTCAACTCAACAACTTACTGACCCAGGACAGCAAGAGATAATAAACAAACAGAATGCTTGTACTGTTGCTTTGTTCTTTTCCCCAGGTTATCTGTATCTATCATGTCAAGAAACCAGTACCCCCTACACAGTAAAAGGAACTTTGGGCTGTATGATAAGAGGAACTAATATCTGTGAAACCCACCCTGAACAAGTATGACATGAGACCATTCTGTAAAACTGTGTAAGAAGTCTTGGACTGGTAGCACACACTTCATGCCTTCGAACATGGACATGCCTCCCCAGAAACTGCAAGGAGGCTCTGCAGAAAGATGCACACAGTCCAAAAGAATGGCCCAGTTCAGGTAAGAACTCAGCAACCTGAGATGTGAACAAATCTTCTGCCTATTTTGTCCATTGACGTTTCTCTTCATAGGGTAAGAAACGAAGTCAGGATGACAAGAGCCCTATATTCTCAACTACAAAGTCACCAACTTTGTTTAATCCCCAAAGTTGCTTCAAACTTCAAACTATTTTGAAGTTTGTAAAAGTCAAACTGGAAAGCTGAGGCTTCCTGGTCAGATTCATTGTGCTCTGAAGAATATAAGGTCCACATGCACAGGTTGCATCTAAGGCTGTGTTTATACCTCAGCAGCATAGGATGCCGTGAGGTAGGATCACTTATCCTTCTGCCCTGGAACATGGTGTGGAACCTCCACAAAGGTCACCTCTCACTGTCTTTGGAGTTCTCAATCCCTGTGGTATGGATGCAGCCTTGAATTGCCAGGACATTGATGGATAGGGCTTTTGATCAAACCAACTCAGACACAACCAAGAGGCTCCCCTAGGACTATTCCACTGAGTACATTATAAAGGAACACATTAGAAACACATGTATCATTTGCCAAAGAATTTTAGACTAGAAACAATATTTCCTTTCTTCCTTCCCTGACACTCCCAATTTTTTGCTTTAAAAATTACCCTCCCTGTTCCTTGGACTCCATAGTTGCACTTCAACACAATATGACTGAAAAACACTCATGATCGTTTTTCAGTCATAATGAGTGAAAAATTGGATATCCATAGAAGCCTTTTGCTCAGTCATATGCACCCTGCAAGGGCAAAATCACATTGGGTGTCGATTTTTCCTTCTATAAGAAATAGAAAGCAATGCCAGTGACACAGCCAGAATCAATACTACCTGGAGAGGAATATTTGCATGTATGTTCATGAAAAGACGGAAGCAGGACCCACACAGCACCTTTATGGTGAACATGGATGTTCCAAAAGAAGACATGCTCCAAAAGCTGGCAAATTATAGGGGAAATTCCGAAATTAATCAGCAACTTATACTGCATTCTATCCCAGGTTTAAACAAGTTGTTACAACTTGTGCCTGAAACAAAATACTGTTTCCCAATGATGCACTGGATGAGCATGACATCCACATGGACCCATTGCCATGTCACCATAATAGCCCCTTCAAGTGCTTGAAGAGCCAAGCTCTGACAGGTCTCTTGCCTGTTTGTTGGCAGCCATATCACGATGGCCCCTCCACCACTCAGAGACGTACCTGTAACATTTCCTCTGTCAATTTCTTCCCAAGCCATCGAGAGCACAGCTAGGGAATCATGGCTTTCAGTCTTGACAGACAGGGATAGGAGCCAGTGCAGAGACAGCATGAAAGGGTAGTGTTCCTCATAATTCACAGGAAGAAGAACACTGCACTTACAGTGATCTTCTGCTCTCCCACGCGACTCTATCAGAAATTATCCCTCCTGATATAAGCTTGTGTGGGCTGCCATTTGATGCTGTTTAGACTGCACTAAAGAGATCCAGGACTGGTAGGTGCTTCACCTAGGAATCCCAGAGATTCTTTGGTACCCAGGAGTCATTACAAGACAGGTGAGCGGACAGGGACAATAATGGCCCCTCCATGGACATGAAAGCAATGGCAGCATCTGCATGGTTGAGTGAGCTTCCGGGTGATTTTCACAATGCTTACCTGTCCTTTAATGATTTCTGGAAACCCTGGGCTTGTTCAGCGAAGTATTTAGCAGTCCCAGGCAGATCACACAAGCCTACAAACCTAGCTTTCTATCACATACCATCTTGCTTTATAGAACACACCTAAAAAAAATCCTTTTATATTTAATGGGTCATTCTCCCTGCAGCCTGCATGTTATCACACAGACTTTTCAGTGTACTTGCAAGTCACAAAGAGACCAATGCATGTTACTCCAGAGTGGCAGGGAAAGGGATTAGAGGCTACTAGAGGTGGTAAAAATCAACAGGCATCTACACTGCACACAAAGTCATACAGTTTCTTCCATAAGTTTTCTTCCACCTATTGTAGGGCTAAAGTAGTAAGGGAAGGTGTCTTGGAAAACAAGCATTACATTAGTGGCCAATTTAGCCCTATAGCTCACCTGTACTGAAATATGCCTAGGAGATACTGCAGAGAGAGATTAAAAAAGATATTTCTCCTCCAGCCTCTTTTCATAAGGGTCTCTCAGCTCAATTTGTGTTAATAGCCACTCCATTGCTGTGCACCGTCTATGCTGTACCTTTAACACTACAGGCCATGACAGAGAAGGCCCTGCTGGAGGATACCGCAAAGTAATGTTCAGCGATTGGTGGCAGCTGCAGCAGAATTACCCCAGGAAAGTAATAACTATTTCAAATCGGTGCAAACCTTCCCAATTCGCAAACATTCACCCAAAGATCTAACAGAGTAAGGTTAGGTTGTGTGTGCATAAGATTTATTCAAAGATGCAGAAACCAGAAGAAAAAAGAGCAGGTAGTCTGTGGAAGGAGAATGTATGAAAAGAGCCACAAGTACAGGAATGCTAGTGCCAGTTAAGTTTCCTCTACATGAATGTCATGCGTACACAGAAGTTTCTCATTTTAGTCCTTGATGTGCACAAATTTGTGTTCCTGAAACCTGGGGGGGGGAGCCCTCCAGCTTAGAAGTAGATCTCACATGTCACTCTTTATAAAGCCTAGAAAGCCCACTAACCTCTATTCCTTAGGTCCACATGCAACGGTCACAATGGCCCGCCACCAACTTTTGGAAATGGCTTCTCACCAAGGTACAAAAATAAGCAGCAAGGTACCGTGTAGGTGCCAGCCCCACCCCCGACTAATAGAATCCCTATCCCCTTTGAAAGTGTAATAGAAAAGCAGAAAATAGCGAAAGTGAAATCTAACTTGAAGGGGATAGGGAGTCGAAGGGACTTTTGGGATGAAAGCAGGGTGAGGAAACACTTTTGCTTTCTACCGGTTCAGACTGCCAGCCATTCCCCCAAAGAGCCATTTCCCCACATTTTGCGCCCCCCCCCCCTGCCCCCAGAAGCGTGGCTTCAACTGAAGGTAAACTTCCCCACTTGGAGCATCTGCAGGAAGGGGCCCCATCCAACCTGAGGCTCCCCACCTGGGATGGGAGACCCACCGCCTCGCCTTGCCTCGTCTCACCTGCCCGCCTCCGTTGAGCTTGTTGGTGAGCTTGACCTTGCTGAAGGAGACGGGCGCCTTCATCCAGTGCGCGCCAAAGTTGGGCGAGTCCGGGTGGATGTAGACGCAGCTCGGGGCCTGCGGCTCGGGCTTGCCTCCGGGGACCCACTCGCCGTTCACGTACTTCCAGCGGTGGTTGTCGGCGGCCACGAAGTCGAGCAGGAAGGAGTACATGGCATTGGGGTCAAGGCCGGAGACGCTCGCCTTCAGCACGGGGAACATCCGCCTGCGGAAAGGAGACTCGAGGAGCGAGGGCAGAGAGCCTAAACCTGCCCCATCTCGGGACCGTGGCTGCATTCGCCCTTACGGTTGAATCCGGCTTCGGTCCGTTTCCGGAGCGGGAGAACACGTCAGCTAAGGGACGAGCTGCTTTCTTTCTCTCAGCGTTAAGTAACTCAGAACATTCACCTTTGGGATAGGTAATATGGAAAGAAAAAGATTGGCCACTTTGCTCCTGTGTTCTGTCGCTCTCAAGGTGGACTGAAGTTGGATTAAACCTTAGGTGTGACCCACGAGGCTGAGCGAGATAAGTAGGCGGGAAGGGAGCAAACCAAGGGAGCACCCTTCTCGCCTTTCCCCGAGGCCTTGGCGCCCTCCTTTCCGCCCTTCTTTGAGGAAAGTAGTCCGAGGGAGGGCTGGAAGAGAAATCCCGTGCGGTTTACTCTGACATCAAAGTCCCTTGGCTGGACATCTGAGATAAAGGCGGGCCACTGCGCAAAGGGCAGCATCCCCCAAACACTTTAGAAAGGTGGAGCGATGTACCCGAAGTTAAGCATTCAATGTTTAATCCGGCTTCAGTCCACTTTCGGAGCAAGAGAACACATCAGCAAAGGGACGAGCTGTTTTCTTTCAGTGTTAAATAACTCACAAAATCCACCTTTGGGACAGGATGATGTTGGAAGAACATTACTGGTCACTTTGCTGAGGTGTTTTGACTGGACTGAAGCTGAATTAAACCACATTGGAAAGGAGCTTCTTCTAGTCGTCCTAGCTAAGGGGACGGGAATTCTGATCACTTTACCTTACTTGACACCAGCTGTATTGTCCCTTAGGACTGAAAGGTTTTAGGGCCCAGGAGTAAAACCCCTTAGAAAATTACCACTAAGGTACAAACAATCCTTTGCCCTCAAACCATAGACACTGGTTCCACTGAACTGAATCTTAGAACTCATTTCTTAGAATGTTTTTTTTTTCTTTTTTCCTTTTAGAAGGGAGTCTCCTTCCCTGGGTGTCAGACTTATTTGATTCAGGACCAAAAAATGAGCCCTGTTTGCGTTATTTATCTGATCTGCTTGCAGAAGAGCTACAGTCTATTCAGCCCATTGAGATTTCAAAGGCGCCGTTAATTTCATCTTCACGTTGTTCTGTTCTCCAATTTCTGGATCTAAACTGATCATGGTCATCACCACCATCACCATCTGTTAAAGGCATTCAGTTGGTTAGTCCTCTCTGGAATTCCCTAGACTTTGATGAAGGGGCTGCTCCACATTTGGAATCAAATCGTCATACATGTCAAATCTGGTTTTGTACTTGTTGCCTGTATCAACACACACACAGAGCAAACTATTCTGTGCAAAAAGGGGTGTGCCCAAATAACAGTACTGAAGATAGTATTCAGAATGAAACTGAGTCTGAGGTCCTTTCTGCACTGCACTGATTCTTGGGTTATATCATGGTAGCAGCCCAGCTATTCACATGCTAGTGCAGACTAAGAAGAGTTGGCTTTTCTACGCGCTTTTCTCACCCATTTCAGGGGACTCAAAGCGGCTGACAAAGCTTTTCTATTCTTCTCCCCACAACAGAACACCGTGTGAGGCAGGTGGGGCTGCAAGAGCTCAGAAGAGAGCTGTGACTAGCCCAAGGTCACCCAGCTGGCTTCATGGAGGTGAGCGGAATCAAACCTGGTATTCCCAGATAAGAGTCCGGCCCCCTAACCACTAGACCAGACTCAGGGCCTGCCAGAGTTTCTGCTAGCGTGCAGATCGCAAGTCCCTGTTCTGAGATACAATTCGGAATATGGCCCACTACAGAAAGAGCCCCAGGCTGCATTCACACAAGCTTTAAAACAGGCCTGGGATGCTGGTGTTTCCATGGCAACCGTAATCCACACTTGCAGACCAGATAACACACTTCTGGCCTTTAATGTGAATTAGAGGTTCTAGTGTGTGGATGCCATCACCTCTAAACCTCTTTCCGGCCACTTTTTTAAAAAAAATAAAGCATCTGTGGATTCAGCCTTAGAATAAGCCAGAGCATACTTCAGTGAATTTATGAAAAAAAAAAAAAGAGGAATTAAGAGCCGAAGGTGCTTGTGGAGGCAGAGAGGGCAGGAAGGCTGAAGGAGACAGGTAGGTAGGAGTCCCGTCCCTCGGAAACAAGGCGTCCCCGGGAAAGAAGGCGCACGACACAGCGAGAGCAGAACCCGTTCTGCACTGGGCCTTGCTCTGGACTATATGCCAGAATAGGGGCCTCCTGTCTTCAATGCTAGTGCAGACCATGCAGAACCTCTCCAAGGCCTGCCCTAGTTTGCACTACCATGTGGACAGCAGGGCTCTGTTGCAAGATACAATCTGGAAAAAGCCCAGTGCAGAAAGGGCCCAGCTGACGTTTTCGGCGTGCTCCAAATGACATTGGTCGCGTGCAGTGTGCCGCCTCGCCTCCTTTCCCTCAGGTGCCTGGACGTGCGTGGGATGGTGGAGCGCCCTGAACAGCGCCACAGCGCCTGGGGCCCCTTCGTTCCCTCCTACCTGCCGTTCTTGGTGACGATCATCTCGTTCGTGAGCTCCTTGAAGCGCAGCCACAGCTCGCTGTCCTCGAGGGTAACTCGCAGCTCCCGCTCGGTGGGGTCTCCCTTCTCGCTCCCCGCTTGCAGCTCGTTCTCCACGGCGCTCAGGAGATGGTCCACCCGGTACTGCAGGCTCTTACCGGAGCCGTCGCTGTTCGGGGAAGTCATCCCGGACGACTTCGCGCCCCAGCGGCCGGGATCCTCCTCCGGCTTCCCGGGAGCCCACGTCCGCCACCTCGGAAGACCGGCGGCGAGGGGGCGGGACCCGCGGCGCGGGCGCAGCGGAGTGAATTCCCCTTGACCTCCCTCGCCCCGCGCTCCTTGAATCTGGTCGAGCGGGGCGCGGGGACGTCCCCCCCATAAATATCCCCCCGGTGACGTCACAGGACCGGCGGGACGCTCACCCGATTGGAGGAGAGTCGCTTTGAAGTGTCTGGCCCGCCCCCCTGATTGGCTCCCCGCGGTCATAGCAGGCCGGTGCCCGGGGAAAAGCCTGTGATGTTAATTGCGGCCAGGGGGATGAAACGCGGCTATTTTATGTAAATCGGCCCCAAATGTTTGCACCTCTATCAAAGCCGCCGGGCTCGGGCTTCGGGAGCCTAAGAGGAAATGGTCCGTGACGGTAAGAGCGCCGTAACCGGTGTGCGGCACCACCCCGTCGGAGGCCGCTATAAAACAAGCCTCGACGCTCCCGCCAGACGGCTCCGGATCAGCGCGTTTCGGACAGATCCTCTGCCCCGTTCACACCTGCGCCGATCAAAATCCGTTTTAAAACCCCAGTCTGTGTGTTGCTGTTAAAAAACACGCTTTGTATGCATATCAATGCCTTTCAAAGCAGAGGTCCGCCTCGGCGGGAGGGGGCCGGGCCGGCGTGTAAATAACAAAGGCGGCCTTTTATTGGGGAGGAAACCCTTGGGAACACGTCGCGCCGTCCACGGAGAGGGTAGAGACGGGCCCAAAGGGCGTCCGCCCTCGGGGACCCTTTTCGCGACGCCTCTGGCGACGGGACAGGGAAACCTCCTCTTCCGCCGTTCCGTGAGCCGAGATGCTGTCGCCCGGCGGGAGCGCAACTAAAGCTATGGTCTCACTCCAGCTTCAGTCCACTTTCAGAGCGAGAGAACACACCAGCGACGTGACAACGAGCTGTTTTCTTTCAGTGTTAAACAACTCCGAAAATTCACCTTTGAGATAGATCACGTGGAAAGGAAATGACTGGTCACGTCGCTGATGGGTTCTCTTGCTCCGAAAGTGGGAAAGAGATCCGTTTTTGTGGGTTTTTTGTACATTGTCATGGGCTACGTTCTGTTCTGGAAGCTCACAGTGGTCGTGAGGCCGTGTCTAAACACGTCGAACACCCTTCAAGAATCCGATTTCATTCGTGGGGACTCTGGCTGAAAGTCCTTGTGGAAAAGTGCACCCTTGTTCTTCACTGGAGTGGAAGTCTTCCAAACAGCTTTCCAAAGAGTGTTCCAAGACCTCTGGCCACCCCTGTCGTCAGATAATATTCAGTCGGAGGGTTTCAAAAAGCACAAAGCAAGGCTCCTTCTGCACTGGACCTTATTCCGGGTTAGGTCTCGGAATAGGGACCTGCCACCCCCGTGGGCTGCCCTAGTCTGCACCGGCATGCGGTTGGCAAGTTTCTATTCCAGGATATAATCCGGAATAAGGCCTCACCTCCCGGAATAGCGAACGTTTTGAGGAAATATTAGGGGACTATTAGGCGGGCGAGCCAAGGCAGCGTCCACACCCTTACTGGGAATGAACGCCATGCGTCCGATGGGCCTTACTTTCGGACGTGGGGTCGGAGTAGATGGACATGCACCTCCGTCCTTTCCTCACCAACAGCCGCAATGTTCCTCGCTAACCCCGAAAGGATTTGGGCTAAGACCCCTTTGCTTCATCAGCTTCGAGGTTTCTCTCGCATTCGCAGTGCGCTCGGCAGAAATGGCTGCGGTTGTGCGCGCCTTCAGCTTCTCCCGACACGTAACACGCTCTGGGCCGGGGTTATCCCCTTTCTGACGTTTCTGATGACTTGGATCGCTTTTGTTGTGGTTTTCGTACTTGTTCTTTCGTGCTCGTGAACTTTTCAGAGCGAGGAGCCGAAGCGCGTCCCCTAAAAGGCGCGCCCCATTTCCTCCCCTCGGGGCTCGGCCCCGCAAGACGGACAGCGTGCGCCGCGTTCGGGCTGCCATCGGACACAGTAAAAGGAACATTGTAAAGGCCTTTCTTGAGAAGGTTTTGAGTTGGGACCCTTCCCGCACCGGCCTGCCTCCACCCTGAACATTTCGTGGTAGAAAAGGTGGATCAGGGACGGCTTGGGGACACGAGGGCCACACACCACCGACTCCGAGGCACTTCGAAGGTGTCCTTTTTGTCGCGCCTCCAAGTCTGCGGTGTTTAGCGCGCCACCACTAAATGTGATTTCTCCAGCCTCAAGCCCGGCAACGACTACACCGTTGCGAGGATCGCGCGGGGGTATCGGGGCGCTCGCTCACCCGTTCGCCCCGTCTCTTCTTTGCGGTGTCGCTCCCGTTTAACGAGGTCGCCCTCGTCTCCAGAAGGCCCACCGACCCATTTCCTGCCCATTGTCACCTCTCACCCTCCTTCCGAGATTCCCACAGCAAGGTCATAAAAGTCTCCCCTCCCGGGGAAGCGAAACGAGCGACCGAGCAACGCGGAGGCGACTCGCCCGCTCCCAGAGCCCCCGCCCCGCTTTTGTTTGTGTGGACGCCAGAGACGGGCCTGTAAAGCGCCGAAATCAATCGGACACGGATCGGGAGGTTTTGAAAAGGGTTCGCGCCGCTAACGCTTAAGCGCCCGTCTATGGCGGGGGGGGGGACGAGACTCTCTTCCGAGTTTCTGAGCGACGTGAATCCAAGGAAGCTCCGAGTCCGTCGTGCTCTCTCTGCACCTGACGGTTTGCAGCGCACGTCTCTTCGGGCGCTCCCATTGTTTTTATTTGGTTTCCTTCCTTCATTGTGCCCTGCCTCGCTTTCGAGGAGCCCCAGGCGGTGAGCGGTATTCTCCGTCCTCGCCTCTTTTTCACCGTCACAACAACCCTGCGAGGTGGGCTCAGCGGGGACTTGAGTCTCGGGTCTCCTAAATCCTCACGCGGCGTTTTGGCTACAGAAGGGAGCGCACGACCCGGGGAGAGCAGGCGCGGCCTTCCTCTCGGGCAGGGATTCCCTCCCTGTGGCCTTCCAGATGTTCCCGAACAACAGCCACCCCCCCCCGGGGCTGGCATGGGATGCTGGGAGATGATGTTCGGGAACATCTGGAGGAGCGAGGGGTGAGAATCCCCAGCGCCGGGCGAACCTCGCGCCCGCCTCTCGCTCTTCTAGCCGAGCTCGCCAGGCAGCCCCTCTGCCGTGCGCCCCGCGCGCCTCGCGTGAACGTCGGAAGGCCGACGGGGAGCTGCCCGCTGCAGGCGTCTACAAGTCCCCCGACGGTCGCGGGGCGGAGGGGACAGAGGGGAGGCAGATGCGTCCCGCTGGCGTGCGCTCCCTACCCTCGCCCGAACGGCGCCAGGCGGAGGCTGGGAGTCCAAGCGACGGGAGCGGAGGAGCCGTCTCGCCTCGCTCGGCGTCGGGCGGCATCATTCCGCACGACCGGATTCCTAACCTGCCGCTTCCTATACCTCGGGCAGAAAAACGGCCCGTCTCGGGCCGGGGAGGGACAGGTGCGGAGCGCGGTTTTCCCTTTCGAAAGGCCGCTCAGCGTGTACGAGCGAACGCGGTTGCGAGGCGGAGCGATCGCGCCTTTTCCCGCGGCAAGGAAAAATCCGCAAGGAAATCCTCTTGGCGGAAAGAGTTTCAACTTCCCACTGGAGCCGACGGAAGGGAAACGAACTCAGTTTGGTGCGGTGGGGGGATTAGGCCGGACGGCTCAATACGGGAATCCCTTTGGCCTTCGGCCATCCGAGCTGCCGGGCCTCTATACGGGCACAGATGTCTCAGGTGCCCCGCAGGTCCCCCTCCCCATCCAGCCAGCCAGCAGAGCGGCTATTTTTGGCCAAAGGCTGGCAGGGAGAGGGTTAAGTGCTCCTCCTCACCCTCCTTCGGCCTTTTAGCGCCACAAAAACAAACGCGACGGGAAGGAAAGGAAAAGCGGGTCAGTTTGTGGCTGGAAGATGGGGTGTCCCATTCGAGACCATTTCCTTCCCACTCCAAAGTCTGCCGTCGGTGACTTTTACCTTGGGGACAGAGCCTTCTCTTTTGCTTCCTTACGAACATGAAAACTTTTTAAAGGTTTGCTTGGATGGACTTCCCTCTTTTAGGGACCTATCGCACATACACACCCAAAATAGTTTGTGTTTCCTCCAGAGCCGCGTTCTTCCTCCGCCCCCCTCCCCACCTCCAAGTTAGCCATCTGGGCCGGACTTTCACCTCGGCAAAGGGACCTCGGAATGGTTTCGTGCAAGGCGTATAGTTATGGTAGGGATCCGAATTTCATCTCTTCCTCGAAGGATCCAGATTTTGTTGATTGGAAAGAAAAACAGTAACTTGGGGCGGGGGGAGGCACTTCTGGGAGGATTTCTGGGAAGATAAGCAACGACATTCCTAAAAGGACGATTCCCTGCCCCCCCCCCCCGGTTATCACCGCTTCCAAGCCAAGGGTAATATTTCCTCAGGAGCTGAACCAATCTCTAGACTCACCCAGTTTTCCTTGGAAACAGAACCGGCTCGTTCAAAAACGGTTGTTTCCCTTTTGCGCCTCTTCTTTTTGGAGGAGGGCAGAAGATGCTGCGAAGTCGGCTTGAAAACGAACCTGCAGAACGTCCGAACTATATTACATTGCACGTGTACAGCCCGACTTTAATTCAGCAAGAACAACCCATAATAAAACAACCCGGACAATAGTCACGCGCCAAATCGAGGGGTGTCTTGATTCAACAAAACGTTGAATAAGAATATTTATTTTTGGGGAAACAAGTTTTCTTAGAAATGGCATTTTGGGCTGAGCTCCTTCTAGCAAATGCTAAAGAATATGCAAATTTTTCCCATTAAAATGCAAACTTTTCCCAAATATTAAAAATAAGGAAATATGGAAATTGTACGTTCATCCACTCACTTGTACCTGAAAATATACGGACACAAATATAAAATATTATTTAGGAACTATTTACTAATATGGGGCCACTGACACACAACAGACACACCGATAGACATGCCATTTGCAACATGCAAGTACAAATCTAAACAATCCCTATGTGGCATAATTTGGACACCCCAGAAAAATAAAGTTATGTTGGAGGATTTAGCCCTAGGATCTGATAGGCTCAAGATTAACATTAGAATATTTGACTGTATCTTCACTGGGTCTTAGTGAGGATTATTCCCCAGAATAGGGACCTGCCTTCTGCATGATAGTGCAGACTATGGCACAATTAGAAATGTGACTCCTATCCGCAAACCGGACAGTTCAACATTCAGGGTTTCGGGAGAAAAACAAGCAATGAACTCAGCCCGCTTGGTGTAGGGCATGAAATACATTCTAGGAAAACAAATGTTAAGTACGGTTTAAATATATATGCCGGGTTTCAGGGAGAAATGTCTTAGGATGGGTTAAGTTGTCTTTCTGGAGGTTCTTCAGTGCTTCAGTAGCTAGAGGAGAAGGATCAGGCTACTTGCCAGCAAGGTTAGGTGCCATGGGCAACCCCTCTGGAGACCCAGTCCACTTCTAGTATTTAAAAAATCCCCCAAGCCTTCCCCCTCGCTCCTCCCTCACCAGTTAATGTTCAGGGACAAAAGAAGGAGGGGATGCTTTATTCTCCTGCCCATAAAAGTTCCCTTGTGGAATATTTGTTTTCTTAAATGGAGGTGTCAGTAGTCTTTTTAAAATAAACCACTAGCCATCCAGCAAGGCTAAAATTGGCTGAAGGGAGCGCCTGCCTGCATGTGTGTGTGTGTGTGTGTGTGTGTGTGTGTGTGTGTGTGTGCATGCCTGCTTCTGCAAACGCTAAGTGTTAGAATGCAAACAGGTAGCCATGTTAGTCTAGATCAGTAAGCAAGGGGTCTAGTAGCACCTTAGAGACTAACAAAGAGAAAGAAGTTGGCAGCATTGGCTTTTGTAGACTAAGCCTGCTTCATCACACTTCTTTCTTTTAGTCTTTAAGGGCACGTCCCCATGCATGATTTGGTCCAAATCGAAATCATGTGGCACGACGTGTCCCCATGCATTTTAGATTTGGCCTGATTTCCGTAGACCAAATTGACCAAACCAGGACCAATTTTGGAACTGGAAAAAAACAAGTCTGGGGACAGTTTGGGGACTCATTGCTTTGTGAGCCAAGCCTACACATGAGGACAATCCTGGGCTATTTGGGGAGGAGATTGGCGCTCGCGTCAGTGGGAGGTGCAGTTTCATGTCCTGTGCTTGCCGGACCTGCCCTGTGCATTGGAGATCACAACTGCTGAGATTTTGGGGGAGTAAATGGTGTTAAAGCCAAAATGATGAGGGGGTGAGCGGCCTTTGCTGCCCCACAAGACTCTTTATATAGGTATTCTACCCCCCATTTCCCAATCACCAAGGCAGGCAGGATAATGGCTTGATTATTCTCCATTTTAAGCTTGCTGGGTGTTTTCGCAGTTTCTGGGTGGAGTGGAGGTGCACAAAACTGCTCAACTGATCAACCTCATAGTGGTTTTGGTTTTTAAAAATTATTTTTTCCATTCAGTCCTCTGTGCTGCTAAAGGGGGGAGGAGTGTGCAGCATTTGCAGTAGCTGGCACAGGGGTGGGGTGACATCAATCTGGCTTCCAATGAGGAGGGGGGGCAGAGAGGAGATGGTGCTGCTCCCCTGTGCCGGGGTTTGGCGCAGTATGCATGAGGACAGCTGAATCTGCACCCAGCCCGTGTTACCAAGAATGGCATAGGGACGGTCAAGGTTCAATCTTGGTCATGCACCTGGCCCTATGTGTGCCCAATCAGACCCAAATGGCTTGCATGGGGATGCAACCTAAGGTGCTAACAGACCCTCTTGCAAACTGTTTTTTAAAATCGTTGAAGAGTGTTTTATCAAACGGAATCAACCCAGACAAAGTCTAATGGAACACCTGTCCCAATTATGATTTATTCTTACTTTCTTTCTTTCTCTAATCCTCCCTCCCTCCCTCTTTTCCTTCCTTCCTTCTGGGATTTCATAGTCCAGGTCCAATACTATCTTGAGAACAAGTCTGGGAGGCAGATGAGAACCTAAGTAGCCAGATGGTAGCCTCAGTGGTATACTTGGAGAAAGAACTAGACAGTTTTACTGCTGCAGCACACAAGCCTCACCTTCACAGAGTGGTTGTTGCAGGAGATGATAAACTGTGTTCCACACTGTGCTTGAGGTTAAATTGGGTCTCAGTAGAAACCTGAACAAAGGAAAGCAATTGAGTCTCTTCTTGAGAGCTCACTTATCCCTGGTGTTGTCTTAATGAAGATACTCAAAATGTCTGAGAATCTGTCCTAAACACACAGTAGCTCATAGGCTTGGGTTATCTCATCTCAGTCCTGCAATTCTGCATTTAAGTTTCATTGGCATAAGACTGGCAAAGTTCCCTGGAAGTTTATGGGCAATTTAAGAGAAAACAGCTTGATCTGAGGATTTCAGTCACAGGAAGTATCACCTATACACTGGCTGGGAAGAAGATAGTGTAGTCAACACGATTAGAATTAAATTGTAATGCCGTGATCTCAAAACCACGTGTTTCATTGTTGCTTGAACCCACTGTTTTCAGTTTTTAATTCCCTTCCACCCTTCTAGATATCATTCAGCCTGTTGACTAAGGACAATAATATGGCTGATACAGTAAATTCTAATTCACAAAAACTTCTGCTATAGAAATTGTTAACTTAAGTTTTAAAAGTTAAATTCCACCATGTCAGGTTAGAGACCTAGTGCTTGTGTACAGAAAGTCTGTGCAGTTTTCTTGGCAACAGTTCGTAAGATGTTTGCCATTGCTTTTTCTAAGTTTTAAATTCCCATCAGTGTACAGAAATCAGAGGTTTCAAACAGTTTCAGTTGCTCATCAGGCCAAAAGTGGCTCGGTTTTCCAGAACAGACAAAATCCATTCTGGTGGTATAAATGCCAAGGCACCTTGATTTTGGAGAGATAATGTCACTCTAGTGGGAGCTGTTCCCAAACAAATCCAAGAAGGCTATAATTAAATGAACTCACCAGAATAGACACTGTCGATATACCTTGGTTGGTAGAGAAGATTGCAATACTCCCAGTGAACTGCACAGAGCATAGGATTATTGAAAATAGAACAATGATTAATTTGGGGAATGCAAAACTGACAACAGAGAACAAAGATGTGCAGACAATGTTGTGGACAGTTACTCTTAACATGTGTATAGTAAACCTGTATACATGCAACATGCAAGAACACAAACTTATAGACTTCATATTGTACAGCCGTATGGGGTGTACTGAACATGGCTTGTTATGGGAAGTACCTGGACAACATTGTAAAGAGCATTATAAAAAAATGTATTGGAAAGAAACTTCACTTTGAAACTGATTTTTCCCCTTACTCCCACTTCACACTTTTCAAACCTCATTCAAGAACAGAGGAAAGTACTGTAAAAACAAAGGATGGATTTAGTCTCTGTTTGCTGTTTGAAAATGTCATCACCTTTGGCACAGTATTTTGGGATATGGTTAGTAATTCCATTATCTTTAATCTTAGAGTTGTCCTCAAGTCTTGATTATATCAATGTTTTAATTTACATTTAACCTGTAAAAACATGTTTGTTTGTCCCTCACTTCACCTTTTGCTTACCCCAACACCTACTACTTTGAATTAACTAATAATTTTAAATTTGGAGTTTTGAATTCACTTAACAGAAAAGAGTGAGCCATCTCTTGCCCATGACCTGTTTGTGCTATTTTTAGTAATATTAAAAGTTTTTTTTAAAAAAAAGAAATGCCCAAGTTTTATTCAATTTAAGCAGGCTGTCTTCCTAATATCTCGCTGAAGTCACTACCACAAGAATTGAAACATTACTGAAGATAGAAGAATGTTGAGGTCATCCATCTCCCCTACTGAAGAGGTGCTGACTTCCACCTGCTAACTGCCTCTTTGCCTCTCTGTAACCTTGAAGCCTTGAGCATGCTCTGTTCCTTGACCCCACATCAAACCTTGAGGTTGGCCTGTGATCTTAGGACTAAAGAAATTCATTGCCTCCTCCTGCTTCCTGGAACCAGAGCAAGTCTCAGCTTCTCTGAAGATCCCTGCTTTTTCCCGCTACCCCTAAGGTTTATTTTCACACTGCTCTGCAGCCTTGTTAAAGCTGAATTTCACTTCTATGCTGCCTTGCAGCTTGCCGAGATAAATCACTAAGAAAGAGGGCTTTCTCTTTCCTCTCTCTCTTTCTCTCTCACCCCACTTTCTGGCCATAGGGAACCCTTTGCTAGACATCTTTGGATCTCTATCTGCCAGTGCAAGGTATCTGAGTATCCAACAGGATCCATCCTCAGGCTCTTGATGAAAATATATCCAAAGGTCCGTGGCGGTGGCCTCCTTGGTTCTGCCCTAGAGACGTCAAGCGCCTGTTCTTTCTGGCCCCCAGCAAAAGGCTGTGCATTTGGAAAGGGAGAATTGTGGAGCCAAATTCCCTCCCTGGTACCCTGTTTTCTGGACTCCCCAATAGGGGCAGAGATCTTCCGAGAGCAAGAATTCTTCTCTGCTTTTCACCTTTTCTAGCCCGGTGAATTCTGTTCATGGACAAAACTTCAGATGGCGAGAATTGTCCCTGTTTGTCATTTTCTCTTCAGTTTAGGAAATGCCATGAATATTTCTAGCTTTGTATTAGATGCACATAGACACCCACAAACTAAAATAAGGTTGTTGTTGTTTTTCTACTCAGGATAGTGTGAAATTATTTCTGCTTCTCTTAAGTCTTTTCCTTTCTGTACTGCTTCACTGAGAGAGAGCCCATCTGCCTTTGGATATCTGTGGCTGCTTAAGTTGTAAGCCTTGCAAGTTTGTTTTGCCTTTTCTGTAAGGATCGTTGTTGTTTTTTAAAGGAAGTTGTCTGCCTGCTTGTCTTCTAAGGTTGCACTTCAGTAATAAATAATGAATAAAAGCTGTGGATTTTCAAGTAACGCTGCACCTACTTACCTTGTGGACAGAACTACCATGATTGCTTCATCAAGGGTACATAATATTTTAGTTACTGTGTACACTACATTGGTAGAAATAGCCTTCAGTGTAACATATGATGTTGAAGTCCAAATGAATAAGGACTGATATTTATGAATTCTGTTTATACCAAAGACCATTTTCCCCCCTAAGTTTAACAAGGACCAATCCTTGCTCTTTGTTTGTTCTGATTTCTCCTCAGATCAAATAAATCACTTTCATCAGTTATTTTAATAGGGCCCTCCATGTCTAAATAGTCTGGTAACAAACAAAGCAATCTGATTCTGAATTCACTGTAAATAATGGGACAGATTTCTGAACAGATATGAATAGGGCTGTGCTATTAAATATTTTCAAATAAGAAAGATTCTACTGATCATTATAATTCACGGCACCTGACAGGGAAGGGGAAACATGATAGAGTTGAATTTGTTGTTGTTTTTTAACTGATGTCTTGTGGTTCCAAACTACTTTTGTCTGACAATATATTTTCTCAGTTGCATCACTGACAGACTCAATCTGAACACAGTAGGAAACATGCCTAGATGAAGTAGCTCGCAAGCACTTATCAGTATCCTTAAACATTTGGAATTAAAATAAACAAACCTTGTAAAGTCGAAATATTCCAAGGTATTTTAAGGCTGTAATATTTAAATTCCTTTTAAAAAGAAAAATGAAACACATTGCCTTCCAGAAAAGGTATTTTGTTTTTCAAAAAATGCATTTTTATTTCTTTTTCTTCCCAGACTTTGGGACTTGGTTTGGCAAAACATTTGAGAGGAGGAAGAGGAGGATGCAGCTAAGGAGGAGTTAGAAATCTTCACCTTTTGGCTGTCTCAAGTACTTGTCTGCCTCAAAGCTTAATATGATGCAATTAATGAACAGCCATCCTTTGCCTTCCTGCCTTGTCTCAAGACAGATGTGCTGACCGAATGGCACCTTCTTTGAAGGGATTCAGTTTTATGGAAGGTGATGGGCACAAAAGCAGTAGGGGCTAATAATCCTGGCAGCCATCCATGTCCTGAAAAGTTGTTAGTTTCCTTCTTGCAAGTGATGAGAATGGAGCACAAAAATCAGAAAGGTCAAATATCTGTCTATGCGTGCAGACTAATGATTTTGTTATTTCTCACCCCAATCGTTTTAAATATCCTCCATGCTGGGAACTGGGTACTAACTTTCCCCCTACTCTGAGAATCCTATGGATCAATTTTAGTTCTATAAAACCTTTTTCTTGTTACGACAAATCCACTGAATTTCTCAAAGAAAACTACAAGTAACAAGCCCAGTTCTGTTCATTTCAGTGTTCTTCAGTGATAGTTGCAAGCTACCAGTCTCTCCATTCAGGAGTAAATGCTTTTGTGTAGGATCAGGTGGTTGGAGTGTTTTCACCATGAGGAATGAACATCGCTGTGGTAGGCACAGGGTAGGGGTAAAGCCATGCACTAGGACCCCCTGGTGTTAGGTTAAAACCAATTTTACGTCTCTTCCTCCACACCTTATCTGCTGAGTCTCAAAAGATGCAGACTGAAGAGATACTGTTGTCCTAGATACGATAAGTGACTGAGGCAACATCGCCTTATGTAGAGGTCAATAGCGGAGCATTAACGTATTTTGGCAGCAACACAGCAGCTGCAGGCTCTTTCACTGCAGTGTGCATGAGTACTGAGGGAGTGGTCTTTTAAAAAAATCTTACTTGGCGTTGGACAATCACCACTTAATCATGTGGATGAAGCTCCATGCAGTCAATGATCTGTATGGGTGGTTCTGTGAAATATTTTCATTGTTTTTGTCCCTGGCTGTTTTTCCACTGTCACTAGAAGTACCCATTAAGTACCCATTAATGGGTACATAATGGGTACTTTTAGTGACAGTGGAAAAACACCCCCTTATGCAGCAATATTTTCAGGAGGTGCAGTTAACACCTCCTGGAGATGGGGATTAGGGATGGGCGAAAAATATTTCTTACATTTGCAGTTCATTTGAATTGGTACAAATGTGAAGTTTTGTGGGTGAACCAAATGGGGCCTACATCCAGCTTTGATTAAGGCCAAATCTGCCCACCCCTGGCCTCCCATCCCCCTGGCCGCACGCCTTTACTTGTAAAGCCAGCTGCAGCCACTGTTGAGGCCTCTGCCACCATTGTTCCTCCTCCAAGGCTCAACTAGGCCTTCTAGATGTGTACACACAGCTTTAGAGGCCACCCCTCATCCAGGAAGCACGGGAATTCTTTTGAGATTTCCAGTGATTCCTGGATGGGTGTGGTCTCTCTACCTATGCGTGTACCTCCAAAATGCCCAGTTGAGTCTTGGAGGAGGGCACAGCAGTAGCAGTAGCAGTGGCTGTGGCAGCAAAAAGTGAGTGGGGGGCTGAGGTGGGGGGGGCAAGGGAGTGGATGGGGTTTCCCTTCATGCGCAAACATTTGACATAAACCAAACATACTTTGGTTTATTTCACTTTGCCCAGACATTAGGTCATGCCACATGGCGACACTATACCTTAAACTCAACTTTTTTGATTAGTCAATAGTGACTGTATCAAAAATGAAGTTTTAAAGTTTTTAAAAAACAAATATTATATACAAACTATTTTATATAAAATCAACATTCTGTAATCTTAAACTCAGGATATTGGGTCTTTTTTCCATGACTGTATCAGGAGAACCATGATCACACCCGGCAAACCAAATATGATTTCGAAATAATTACAGAGTTTTGACCCTCTCTGGATGTAGCCAGTGTAATATTTGCAGGAGTTCTTAAGATTGACTTCCCCAAAAGAATCTAAGAAGGGGGTTTATGGCAATAGAGAGCCTAACTTCAGAAACAACTCCCAGGTATTCCAGAATGCATTGAAGAGGCTATATGGAAACAACTCCAAGGCTATTCAATCCACTTAAATCAATTTGATAGCACCCTGTGAGACCGTATGGTCTCCAGGTCAAAGCACTTGGTTGGACTCTCCTTTTGCATAATATTATTGCACATCACTAGTTACAGAGATACTATGCACCTTTGCATCCAGAAGTAGGTTATATGCGATATCGAAACATGTTTAGTATCTTTTACGGGAAAGTCCAAGAGTGGAATAAAGAGGCACTCCTGAAGATACTGGCCTTTTGAAAGATGTGTTTAGTCTACTTAGTTATGGTATTATTTATTGCTTTTCTGGCTTTTAGACTAGCAGAAAACAACAGAAATAATTTGAAAATACGCATACAACATATTATTTAAAATAAAATAAGAAATGGATCCTTTCAAGCAAATCAAACACTTCCATACATTATAAATAAGAAAACAAAATTACCTCAGACTTTTAGCTGCATCCTTGTCTTGCCTGTTGACCTAACTGCTTAACAATCAACATTGGTCTACAAGAAACCACAACATGATCTAATGTGTTGGTTGTTTCAGATAATCTATGGGGACTACTACATTAGTTGCATTTCCTTTGTACTGACTGGAAGCCTTGGAAAGATTCTGGGCTGTTTAGTAGTTTTGCAAGAAGACATCATCTGACTATAGACAACATGGAGTAGGAGAGGAGCTCTGCAATGAATGCAGAAAGTCTACTCTCCTGCTAGAAAAGAATCCAAACTAGCTCTGCCACAAATGCAAGCTTGTGCCCAGACAGGAAGACAAAGTGTGAAGTCGTGAGGAGAGAGTGGCTGCTTTGAAATTCATCAGTGAGGATGAGAATTTCCTCAACAGAATGGATGAAGCTCTTCAAAATGATCAAATAAGAGAAGAAAATCCCAGAGAACCTATGGAAGCCGAGGAATGGAAGCATGTGATCCAAAGAAGCAGAAGGACCAGGGGGAAGTCAGCGCCTGTACAGTTCAATATCAGGCTCTCATGCAGGAGAACAATGATGAGTTGCATAATGATTTGACAACTCTGTCCATCAACAACAGTTTGGTAAACAAAGAGATACCTCTTGGATGGAGAAAATGAAGAGCTGCCTTGAAGAATAATAAGAGAGAGGTGATTTTATTGTTAGGAACTCATTATTGAGAAGAACAGAAGTGGCTGTGTACATGGCCTCATGAATCAAAAATATGACTGATAAGCTGCCAAGACTTTACAATCCTACTGTCTACTTCCCATTCCTATTAACACATGTAAGAACGAATGACACCACAAGAAGGAAATCTGCAGCAATCTACAAGGACTTAGAAGACTATGGTCAGAAGGTGAAGGAACTGGGAGAACAGGTTGTCTTCTCATCTATCTTGCCAGTAGATGCTCATGGAAAAGAATTCTAGAGGTGACCAACTGGCTATGTTAATGCTTCAGCAATGGGGGAGTATGTCAGAAGCAAAAGTAAAGTAAAAAGCGATACAGGACTTTTACAGAAGGAGAATGTCAATTTAGGCAAAAGTGGTACTGAGAAAGCAAAACTTCTGAACTATTTTTTGCTTTTTCTCAGAAAGGAAGTGAAACATCAACTGACCTTCAATGTGCCATTGAGGCAATAAGGAAAGGCTCTGGACTGACATGGAGAAAGTGAGGGAATGCTTAGGATGCTGAAGAAACTAGCAGAAGTAATTGCACTCTTTGTGATCTTTGAAAATTCCTGGAGAATAGGAGATGCCGCAGAAGACTGAAGAAGGGTCAGTGTTGTCCCTATCTTCAAAACAGAGAAGAAGGTGGACTCAGGAAACTACAGACCTGCGAGACTGACATCAATACTGAAGAAGACTTTTGAACAGATTATTAAACAGTACATACATGAGCGCTTAGGTGAGAATGCAAGAATTAACCAGAGTCAACATGGATTTGTAACAAACTAGTCATGCCAGAGTAATCTCATTTTATTTACAACAGAATTACACAGACTTGATTTTATTCTTGTATGGTTTTATTTTGTATGTCTAAAATTTGATATGGTCAAGTGACTAATCAATAAAGATACTATTCTATTAGCTAGGTTGATCAGAGAGATGCCATTGCGATTGTCAAATGCCTTGCTGAGGTCAAGATACACAAAGTGTCTCATAGTATCCTTATTTTTTTTTAAAAAAAAATGATAAAATATATAACCAAACAAGGCAGCTGTTAGGTGGATTCATAACTGGCTAACTGATTGTACTCAAAGACCTAGCCATGTTTAGCACACAGAAGACTGGGAGGGGACATGATAGCAGCATCTTGCAGAAACAACCCAAGAGTCAAGCTAGCAACACTTCTGTCTAAACAAGGAATTAACTAAGCCAGGTGAAAAATACGGAATATTTTTAGCAGCAAAAACATTTGGATGAAGAATACAGAATCCTTCTCACACCTCTTCTCCCTCTTTTTAAAGCTGCCATGGAGGAAAAGGGCAATTTATTGTCCTTCCTCTTTATCCTTTTGTTTAAAGACAGTTACCTGCTACTAGAAAACTATCCAAGTCAGCAGGTGAGCTGCTGCCTGGAAAGCAGAGACTTGTTGATTTGATCTCCAGCATCTCCCCAGAAGGGAATGGCAAACTACTGTGTACCTGCTGCAAAAGCATCATGGGAGCTTCCCTGTAATTAGCAGGGATCAACACCAGCACATCGGCTGCCAGTAGCACATCCAGTTTGATCCTATAGGGCTGTTACTTTAAAACATTGAGCTGGCACCTGTGGGTTAGTGTATAATCATTACTGTAGCCTTTTAAAGTATTTTGTAATCAAGTGCAAGTCCTTGAACTCCTTGTTATTGTCTTTGGTGTTAGGTCCCACAGTTACAGACTCTGAATATGCAAGGCGCATATTCCCCTCTGCAGATCCTTGCTGTATGGTGTGAATGAGCTTAATCCTCATTCTGATCTGTGTCACACATCACTTCTCACTTCCTTAATATTTGTACTGGAATCATGTATGCTCCCCTCCGCTTTTTTCTTTTAACAATCAAGACTGTTTAAAAAAAAAATCAACCTTTTCACATGCTTCCAGTCCCTATTCTAAGCCAAGACAACTGAGTTATCCATCATTTCAAAACTGTTCATCCATGACGGAGTTTGGTTATTCTATGATTAAATATGCACGATGCTATTGTAGTTTCACTGAGTTGTGTTAATATTGCTGGCAGTTTATTTTCTATTTAACCAAAGTGTTCCCCAAGCTGCTTTCAGCTGCTCTATCTATTCTGGTGTTTTCAGCATCTCTCGCCCTTAGGTTGTGATTACGGCCTGAATTTTTTTTTTCCATACTGTTAAGAAAATAGACTGCTGTGCTGTAAGAAGGGAGATAATCTCTCCCCCAGTTCCCCCATAGCAGTCTTATTACAGTTAAGAATTGCTATCTTTCCTCCTGTGGTGCTGGAAAGAAGGCTAGAATATTTCCCTACTGAAGATTTAAGCTGCATTCTTATGTAGCCCCCAAAACATCTCAAATGTGCCTTAGAGACAACAGTGTATGGCTCTTGTGTTCCAGTTTGGTCTAGTGGTTAGGGAGCTGGACTCTTATCTGGGAAGCCCAGGTTTAATTCTGCTCTCCTCCACAAAGCCAGATGGGTGACCTTGGGCTAGTCACAGCTCTCTTCTGAGCTCTTATAACCCCACCCACCTCACAGGGTATCTACTGTGGGGAGAAGAATAGAAAAAAGCTTTGTCAGCTGCTTGGAATCCCCTTAAATGGGTGAAGGCCTGATCCAGCAAGGTTTCTCTTATATTCTTATGTTCTTAAACTACTACTACTCTTCTTCTCCTCATCCCAACTCTAACACATCTTTCCTAATCCGGGATGCCCATGGAGGGGGAGAAGACTTCTGTGTAAACAATCCCACCTGCCAACCATCACTAAGCTACCTCAGAGCTCCTTTTTGGCCTCATGACTGGATGTTCTCTCTCTGCTTTGCACAGATGCTTCCTGTCTGTTTTATAACCATTCTTGTTAGCCACCAGATTTCTTTTGTTCCTGGGTCACCCTAGTCCAGAGGAAGTAAAAATGAACTTGGCATCTCACTGCTTTGAGGAAAACATATATTTGGAGTTGGTGAAGCAGTAGCAGCCTAGAAAAATAGGTGACATGGGAACAGGAGAAGCACAGAAGCAGAGAAAGTGAGGCTGTAATTACAGGAAACCGGTCGGATGCTTTAAAGTACTTAACATACCCAAGGGCTATATACTGCCAAACCTTCACACATCACTTTGGGATCAGGGGGCAGTTTCTTTCAGATGTACCCTGGGGGAAGGTTTTCTTTTTCAAAAGCTATTTAAGGGTTAAGTAATCTTCATAAAGGCCTGTTGTTCTCCCCACCCCTCCTGGAAGATCCTATATGTTGTCTTATTGGTGCACAATAAAAATGTCTGACAAGCTACCATTCAGAATTGCATGTCAGGAGGGTTTACAGGTAATATTGTTGTATTAAAAGGTTATAGAGATCACACTTTAAAGAGGGAAAGAAGAGCCTTTTTGAAGGCAAAAACCACAGAAGTGTGAAAAACAGTAAGGCAAGGGAACAGAAGGTGGGAAAGAGACACAGTAGTTGAAAAACAACTTTGCAAAGTTGTCAATCTGCCTCTTTCCATATTAAATGAGGAAACTCATTTTTATTCACAGATTTATTGCATGGGATGTATATAATACCATTTTCCATTAATCAATAATGTCTCAGCTGTGCAATTACACTAATGACCACATCGCACGTTCATATATATATATAGTGATTAATTTCATGGAAGTTAAAAATAAGGTAAAGAAGAAAACACCCAGTAGCTTTAAACAGGGCTAGACAAACAAGCAATTTGGCCAGATAAGACAGAATGGGGTATATGCCCCCTGCCTCCCCTCCCCTAAAAGACCTAAAATAAAACCTAAAACAGCAGCCTGTAAAATAGCTCCTTTGGCTCTACAGTTGATGACTGGTCAGGACACAAAATCCTCTAGCTACAGGTGAGTCAGCAAAGTTTTAACTGAATCCATTAGTATGACCAGTCTCCTAAAAGGTATGTTTCCCCCCCTAAAATGTATATTTTTTCATCTTGTTTTCTTAAAGCCTGGCTTTTCACTGGAGGCATCTGGAATGGCTACTTTAAGGAAAAACAATGCTTTGCTTTTAAAGTGGCAATGATAGCAATAAAGGAGTCACTTGGTAGCGCAGAGGAAAGACAGGGGTCATCAGTGTCCTCTTTGGTATGCGTGTGTTAAGACTAATTAATTTAATCTGCAGAGGAACACACAGCCAGTAGCTGATTATTAAAAGGAAGCTTAAGATGATTGATTTACCCACTAATATTTACAGCCCTAGTTGAATTCAGCTAAAGGCCTTTCCCATAGTTGGCTAGAGCATAGTTGGCTAAACCATCCCCATAGTTGGAACTAGAGCATGTTCCAGTAAGGGATTGCTGTCTATAGCACAAACCAGCAGAGACTCCTCCTTTAGTATGCTTCATCCACATAGGATTAAGTTATAAAGTGGGATATGGTGTCAAAATGGTGCTCTATCCTGCTCAAAGTGTAGATGAGGAGGAGGAAAATTGGCTTTTCTATCCTACTTTTCTTACCCATTTAAGGGGACTCAAAGTGGCTGACAAAGCTTTCTTAAAAATACATATATTTACAACATTAAGCCACATTTTTTAAAAATGGCAATATTCAAAATGTCAACAAAGCAAGAAAATTACAGGTAAGTAGAAGATAAAATGCACAATTTTTCAAATAACTATTTTCAAAGAATTATTAAAGAAAACCAATACCACAAAATTAAGCCAAATGACAGAACTCCTCAACATACATATGTACAACAAAACAGTAACACTTGTGGATAATCACAATTGCCATGAAGTATATTTGCAGGAAACCACTTCAAGTTAATATTTTTCGCTACTGATGACAGATTCTTTGTCAACATAGTTTGTCCAATAAGTGACTAACGGCTTTGCTTCCTAAAAACAATAAATAAAACAAAAATATTTGTCACAGAGTATACATAGCATGCTACATGTATATAAACAATAATTTTAGCTTAAAACATATTTACAGGGTTAACATTTGTATTAGTAATACAGCCATTCAAAGAAATATTGTATTATATCTCAAAAATACTATTTGTGATCTCTGAAGTAAGGGACCAAACAGATTTCTCTCCCCCCCATCAACTACAGATTAATTTACATTGGGAAAATATTGTACACTGAGGGTGTTTTTCCACTGTCACTAAAAGTACCCATTAAGTACTTATTAATGGGTACGAAATGGCATTTTTGTACCCATTAATGGGTACTTAATGGATACTTCTAGTGACAGTGGAAAAACACCCTGAGTCTGTATAGGATTAAAATAAGAATATGAGGTTATATATGAAAAGCAGAGTCTGTAAAAGTTCCTTTTGAGAGCAACCCCAGTGGTTCCTATCAAAACAAGCTAAACTGCAAGGACAATTCATTTTTCATGGAGATCCAAAGCACATTAAAAGCCTGTTGCTTTCTTCCTAGTAAGGTTTCTTCTCCTATGGATCTAATAAATTCCATGGTGGAAATTCAAGTTAATCTACCCCAGGGAAGCACAATTTCTTGAGTCTTGATTGTAGAAGCTCCCCCTGTTGTGGGAAACACTCATTGGCCAAATTCTTTTTAGACATGATCGTCCTCCAATCAAAAAGCAAAAAAGATAAACTTTGGATTCTAAACTTTCTTGCAGGACTGCGCAAAAGTGCTTTTGGTAATGTTTGAGAATGCTACACTCCTCTTAAACAGGGATTAAGTTTGCTTGGTGGAACATTCAGCAAACTTGTTTTTAGGGGCAAGGTGAGCATTTGCCTGAGCTCATCAAAAGATGGCCCTGCTCCCCTGGCTCTGAAAAGACTGGAAGAGACACCCAGAAGCAAAGTAAGTTCTGGTGAGCACTAAGTTTGCTCCTAGGGCCAAATGTGCTAAATGTTCCAGCTACCAAACTGGGCCTACATGTAGGAATACGTGGCCATCTTAAATGCTCCAAAAAAGTATTCGAGACAGCATTTTGCTCATCCCTACTTTCTAGAATTGCATACTAATAACTTCAGTCCACAGAAGTGTTTTGCGGCCTCCTACATTAAGTCAGATATCCGATTCCTAGTACAACTGTGGCTATGGAGGTCACAATGAACATCCACAGCATGGGTCATAAGGATGTGCATCTACACACAGGTCTGGGAATTACTGACAACATAATATTCAAATGGGCTCTATAAAGAACAGGAAGAAAAACAAATATGAACCTACCACAATCGGATGGTAGAGAGCAATGTCTTCCAGGGTTAAAGGAATGGTAGTGACCTCTTTTGGGGCAAAGGCAGTGGTATCACAGTTTGGAGCTTCAGATCTACAAATCAGAAGTGGACAGTATTAATAGAAATTACATCTTGAGTTACAGTATCCAGTCATAAACATTCAAAGTGGTTGTCACAGCGGTATTAAGACTGTGTGTTCAACAAACCTTACATATACATATAATGTTGGTTCAACTTTATGTGAGCAAAATCCCAGGGTTCTAAATGATTTAATAATAATAATACTTATTGTTTAGAGGCCCTGCACAGATCAGAGGAAGACCCAGAAGGCCTGAAACAATTGTTATATAATAACATGATGCCATGGTCCTGGCTTCAGGTAGGATGGGAGGGGCAGCCAGGAGCAAGATGAGCCAAGATTAAGTTAAGCAAAAATTATTTGGTTAACATTCAAAATGGCATTTTGTACACCCCTGCTCAAACAGCAGATCACATTTTGGTACTCATTCAGAAAGAGCAAAGCAAGACTTTGAAATAGTCCTGGCCTGTGGGCTGCTGACATATTACACATACTTTGAAAAAGCAAAACTTAGAAACTTTTCAAACTAAGGGACCCTCCAGAAAGAGTGAAGAAATAGCAGCTCCTGTTGCAGTTCCTGTTGCAAGGGGAGCCAACAGACTACATGTGGTGCTTCAATACAGTGACCAAACAAACTTCCAGGAGCTTGCTGCAGTCAACTCCTTTTCTGTTATGTCTCTCTATGTTTAATTTGACAATGTTTACAAAGAAGCATGATCCATCTGCCTGATCTTCTGGCAATATGCCAGGAAATTAAAGATACTGCAGGGAATTCCACAATATCTTGTGGTGTCCCAAAGTGACTTCCAGGCTGCCTGCTGGTCCCACCACAATGCCAGCAGGTTGCTAGCATTTTTAACGTGCCCGAAAACTACCTAAGATATTTAGTGTCCATTTAAGAGAAAGAGATTGGAAGAGAATCTTCACAAAGCACAACCTTGGTTTATTAGGTTTTTACTGAGAAAGGTATTTCTCTGTAATCTTATCACTGAGAGAGAAGACCACTTATTCACACTTGCATGAGGGGAAGTGGTCTTGCTGGCCTGTTAGAGGGCAGGCCCTATGATGCCACTCTGAAGCTCCTGTGAGCACCAGAACCTTATCCAAGGGCTCTGTCAACCCGGAATTAAATCCCCCCCCCCCGCACTAAACTGGATTGGTCTAGCTGCCCCTGGAACACAGGCAGACGTGTAAACACAGGTTTAAAGGCATCTTGGTCAAGGCAGCCATTTTGACAATCTAGATCAGACCACAATGCCTGCAGCGGGCAGAGCCTTTCTAGTTCATCATACCAGAATGCATATAGAAAGGCCCAGAAGAGGACTAGCCCGTACACTGGACTTTTATTAAGGGAAGTGGGAAAGGGCCAGAGTCACACAGCCAACAAGATGGGAGAATTCGTGGAACACGTTACTCACATTTCAACAGTAATTTTATCTTTCTGCTTCCTCAAAGCCTTTTTCTTTCTCTTTGGAACTCTTTGTATTCTAAAAGAGTCCTTATCATGCATTTGCTGCTGCATTCCACCTAATGAAGATGGAACTGTATCATTTGGTCTCTCTTTGAAGTGATTCATCTCCAATTGTTCATGATAATTTGGATATAAATAGTTCACCTAGAAATAATTGAAAAAAAATACTGTGATGGTTTAAAAATAGCATTTTGAAATTACTCAAATGTATTTAAAATAATTATGATATGAAATCTTAACACAGTCTCAGTTACTAAGTTAAACTTTATTTATTTATTTATTTATTTATTTATTTATTTATTATTCGCTGGCTAGCTGGCAGGCAGGCTGGCTGGTATGGTTAAATTTGTATTAATTAAGTCATAACAACCAGGGCATCGGCTGTCTTTGTGGCACTGATAAGATCAAACTTTAGTGGCTCTACAGCATCTGCATCAGGATCTTCCAGATGAGTCACTGACAGCAGCAGAGGATGGGGCCACCTACAAACCCACATTTAAGGTTCTCGCAGTTGCACCTACATGATTATAAAGTTTGCCTAAATTTATTTCCCCTAAATATTTCTTGCTATATTATAGGCACATCTTATGCATTGGTGCATTTCTTATTGTTGAAATATGGTAATTGCTCATTGAACCTAGCAAATAGACTTACTGCTATGGACACACCTTCTTCAGTCTATCTCCTTCAGATTTGACTGCTCACACCTTTTCATTTCCATTTTATTTATGGACTATCCACCCTCCCTTTGGTTCTCTGCACAGGCGCATAGCCCTGGCCAATCACGTGGTGTGCAGGATGCACGTGCAGAGGCTACTGGAACCTTGCAGCCAGAATTGGGGTGGCTGTGATAAGGTAAGGAGGGGTTTTCGTTCAGTTGCCCCAGGGTGGGCTGGGGGGGGTGAAGCTCCCCTTGGCTCCAAAAACGGCTGCTTCTGAGACAAGGGGGAGCTGTGAAATCAGAGTCTCATGGCTCGCCATGCTCAGCTCCGAGGAGCCAATCATGGCGGGCCAGGGGAGGAACTCCGGAATCCAGATTGAGACTTACTGCCAAGAGACTTGGAGATACCCTTAGCATGCAAGAACCACGGCCATGGCCATGGCAGAACCCACCTCAGATCCGGATCTAAATCCGTCCTTCTATCCCATGTGCGGACTGAAGGAGTGACGGTAGATCTGTATCTATTAGATCTGGATCTACCGTTAACACACATCTCCAAAATACGGATCTATTAGATCTGGATTTTGGAGGTGCTGTGCGGAAGCACCCATATAGGCTTATTTGATCTCCTTGCAGACTAAGGGTATCTCAAGACTCTTTGAAAGTGTTGGTTCCTCAGCCCTCAGCCTTCCTTATGGTTCAACTCTCATAGCCATACATTACTACTCGGAAAACCAAACCATGTGGAATTTTGTTGGCAGTGTGATGTTTCTGCTTTTTAACATGCTGGCAATTTTGCCATAACTTTCTTCCCAAAGTTGGCTGCACTCACTGTCTGCACTGATCTTTGAGCAAAATAAAATAAAAGCTGGTAACAGCTTCCATGTCTTCCCCTTCCATTTGTCTGGGTACTTTCAGACATGGGCTAAAACCCATGATTCTCCAGGGATTATATTTGGATGGTCATAAATAACTGTGGCATTCCCAGCATAGCCGAAGGATATGAAGGTGATATCATGTAATATCCATTGATTATCTTGTTGTAACAGCTCATATTCCTACCTCCCAATCCTAGTTGGTTCTCTAACGTTATTTCAAAGCCCCTGCAATAGTTTTGTTAATTCTTACTGTTGGCAAAACTTACACAATCTACTGGACCACGTTTGACGTAACTTCTACCTAAGTTGTTGCTTTGTGCTAGCCAAATCTGCTGACATTAGAGAAAGGCTACCAATTTATAACAGCACTATGACGTCCGATTTTGAAATGAAAGCCACTATTCCTACAGTCAAAACTGAAAACACAAGTGCAAGGTGGTGCAATTAGGACCAGAAGGAATAGGTTTGTATTTTGTCTGTAGGAATTACTTCAGAATCGTATGCCAAAAGGGTAAGCAAATCTCAAACAGTTTCAAGTCTACAGTGACTACAAGTTAAGAAATTTTCACATGCACACAGTCTAGCACGTATAGGATAATCATGATTACTAACCAGACTGTGGATACTCTGGTCTGTTATGTCATCTGAAAATTGTCCATTTTGCTCAAGGAGCCTGTTTCACATAGCACCAAACAAAGAAAAAAGCAATTTATAAAAGAAACACATGTTCCAGGTAGTATCAAAAAATGACAAACAAACTTACAAAAAATCAAACAAACCAATACCAGCTCCTTCAAACCCAGCAGGTACTGTCTTTAAGTGGCTTTTGTTTTCATGTTTAGGGTGCTTCCGCACTGGCCCTTTAACACCCATTAAGCACACATCTGGCACGGCTAATCCACACACGTGTTGCTGTTTCGGACACATCCAGTGAGGTGTTCAATTAGCACAGCAACACGGATTAGTAACACTTTCCCGGCGGCGTGTCCGCATTTTCGGGTCCATTTAGCACACATCCGGTTAGGTGCGTCCGCACCTATCCGTGACTAATGTGTGCTAAATGGGTGTTACTTGCACACCACATTTGATGTGTGCTTAATGGAGCTTGTGTTGTGAAAACACATCCAGTTAGGATGCATCTGCACAACGCAAGCGAGCCTACCGGAGGCCCTCCCCCGGCCTGCCATGATTGGCTCCTCGGAGCCGAGCATGGTGAGCCAGGGGACTCCTACCTTTCGGCTCGCCCTCACACCAGAAGCGGCGCATTGCCGCTTCTGGAGCCAGGATGAGCTTCCCTAAAGCCCACCCTAGCCCACCCGGGTGGGGAGCTGGCGGAATCCCTCCTTACCTGTTCAGCGTCACCCCGATACTGAGAGGAGGATCCCAGGATGCAGCGCGCCTGCGTCCTGCGCGCCCCCTGAGTGGCAGCCCTTGCCCTCAGGAGGCATTCTGCGTAGGCGCGCCATCTAGACCACAAGACCAAACTGAAGTGAAGGGACCCAGATTCCTGGTTTGATGGTGATTTCAGTGGGCCCTCTGGCTTTCCAAGGAAAGCAGCAAATTCAGTGGCGGTTCTTCTATTGTGAAATGAGTAGGAGCAGATCCAAAGGAAAACAGACCTTGATCAAGAGCCTGGATATGTAACTTCTAGACATAGGCCTAGGTACTGAAGTCCTGTACCAAGCGCCTTATTCCTGGACACAAATAAGCCAGAGGCTTCACACTGGGCACTTGGACGCAAGCATGAGGAATCTGGACCTTTATTACGCCCTTTTCAAACTAGTGTACATCTACTTATAAAATAGAAAGGTCTGAGTGAGCTCCATTATGGGGCTCTTTCAGAAGACAGCAGCTGCCTTCCAACCAAGTAAACTACTACACATTTCAAATTCTTGCATTGATGATACATAAAGGAAAACAAAAAACATCACTATTCTAAGAACATAAGAGGAGCCCTTCAGGATCATGACACAACCCATCTAGTACAGCATCCTGTCTCACACAGTGGCCCACCAATTGCTTCTGGGCATTCTTAAGCAGAAGACAAAGGCAAAACTTTCACCTGATCCTGAATCCCTGCAAATGACTTTTAAAGGCATCCTGCCTCTCTCTCCAACTTAGAAGCAGTACCTTTGTATCCATTCTAGTAGCGATTGTTATCCCCGCCTTCCATGATTTTATCTAATCATTTCTTGCAGCTATCCAGGCTGACTGCTAACACCACCTCTTCTGGTAGTAAATTCCATAGACCAATGATCGTCTGGGTGAAAAATACTTCTCCTTGCCTATCATTACTCTCCTGCCCACCAGCTTCATAGAGCGCCTCTGGTTCTAGTGTTTGGCAATAAACAAAAGACACATATGAACTCATCTATTAAAACAACAGCAAAATTCATGCCATATACAATTTGATTCCAAATTTTCCAAGTTATTATCATGGCATTTGTTTTGAATATAAGCTTACCTCTTCGACAGTGCCATGTTAACATGGGAAAAATAACACATATGGTGCAAATAGTTGAGATGCTGTTCGTGCTTCCTATTTTTTGTGACTCTTTGGTTCTGTTAACAATAAAAAAACTTAGCTGCAGATTTGAATTCAGCTATACATTTAATTGCAAACGTGAATTCATATGAACTTTCTTCACGAGGCTCATTCATAATGGTGCAATTTATACTGCAATTTGTGTTATTGAGTTTCTAGTTGAGAGCCAAAATTAGGAAGACTTGGACTTCCCATTTTGCACAACAATATATATTTACTAAAAACATTTCAAATTCTAGTTTGCAGAGTGAAAGAAGTGCATCATGCATGGGGGAGTAAAGAGCATGAAGGAGCACCAATGCTTTAAATTCTTATTTGAAATCAGCTAAGTGATGAATAATGAATTGAAATGCATGAGTGCAGGAAGGTATGAGCCCTGCAAGAATAAAGGGCACCAGAGTAAGAGTCCTCTGGCGGACCCTGTGAGACCTCAGTTCTATAATTTTCACTACCACCCATCCTAAACTTAAAAGTAGGAGGCAAAGAATTTTCACTTTAAACCAGGTATTTGTGTGAGTCACACAACCCTTTTAATACCCCCTTCTGCATAAAGCCACTCCAGGAAGTGCAAGCAGCTTTTCACAATTTGTTTTAGAGAAGATCATCAAAAGGACTTCCACCTAGTTTTTATTATGGTTCTTAGTAACTTGTTGCTTTAGATGGTTTTAAGCTTTATATATATATAAACTGCTTGATTTTTTTTTTAAAAAAAGAAGTAGTGATATATAAGTGTTTTAAACAAATAACAATAAAAGGGATATTATGACTCCCAGGGCTTCAAGGGGGAAAAAAGAGCAAACGAAAACAGTCCTAAACTATCTTAGGCATTAAAAAGTGAGCGCAAGACCATGAAACAGTGGAGGGCCCTTCAGCCTGCCTGTAACAGGGTTATTGCTAGAAGGCACAGTGAGGAAGCAGTAGGCAGAAAAAACTACATTAATGATTTCTCCTTGATCAAAGCCCAAGTCCAGACAGACCTACAAACATTTGTGCTGTAAGACCACCAGGACCAGTAGCACTTCCCCAGAAAAATAAGTCCAGTCTTTTGTTGGTGTTTTTGGCAATGGTAGTTTCTGTTGATTTGATTTTGGCCTTAAGATAAACAATTCCACATTGGATCAGACCCAAGGCCCACTTAGTCCATCAGCCAGATCTCTCAGTGGCCAGTCAACAGCACAGGAAAGTCCACTAAGCAGAATGAAAGTACCCAACTTACTTCTATTTTTGGCATCTTTCGTGACCCACACATTCCTCTAGATAGCAACAAAGCGTGTTTTATAAACACTTCCTTAAGGCAAACTAAACTACTCAAATGGAAGTGTTTTTATTTATGTCCAGTGAAACTTTCTGACCATTAAGTTTTGAGGATCTTAGCTGCATTATCAAACTGAACAATGGCTGTATTTTGCTCCCAGAGTAGCTGAAGCTTAGTGATAGAGCAAAATGCCAGGAAAGCGGAAGGCTGCCATTTTGATTCCCAGCCTTTCTATATCTCTGCCAAGCAAACTACATAGAGGTATCTATGCAATCAACCAGGAGTTGGTCATGACTTGGTGGTACCCAACAGCAACAACAAATAGATGAGACCAGTTTCCATAGATCTCACTATCTTTCTCTATGTAGGGCTTAAAAACGGATCCATTGCCCTTTTTAGGCCTGGGCATACATCTGGAATTCTGAGGCTATGCCACAAGCACTCCCTCTCTGCATGCCTTTTTCTCACACTTTCTCACACATAAATTTCTTTTCTGCAACAGCCATGTAGACGTCAGATCCAGTATAACTAAACATGGATCTTTTCAGTCCAAAATGTGGCAGAGGCAAAATTCCATCCACACAAGCACAAAACTGGTCTCATTTGCACACAGCCTGAAGAAATGGCAAGTGCAAAGAAGAAAGGAAAGATATTTCCTAAATAGGATATAAATACAAGTAAAATAAATAAATAAACTATTTTATATACTGATTGTAATAATTCCTAGCCTAAGTTGATAGTTTTGAGTAAAGTTGAGGGTTTGATTAAAGTTATAGCCTTGAATCCTAGGGGTGAGGCATCTATTACAGTTTGTTTGTTGAATATATCTTTACTTTTACTTTTTTGTGAATTTGACCATGAAAGTGAACACACATGCATTATATCCAAGTCGAGTTTGAGTAAATCACCATCCAAACATCTTCTGGACATTTTGACCCAAGAGTGTTCCTAGTGTCTTACTCAAGCACTTCATACTGTAAAATCATAAAGTGATATTTTTTTCCTTAGTGGTACAGAAGTTGTATTAGAGTATTTAAAATACAGTAGTTGTGACTAATTGCTATTGCATGACATTATGGGAAACTAGAACAGACAATGGAAGAATTAAAATGAATCATACAATATTGATTTTATAAACCTGAAGTGTATTGTTACTCTGGAAATTTGAGTATTTCTATTTTTCTATGTACTACAATATATTTTAAAGTAATAATAATGATGATGATGCTAGTAATAATAAATGCAACAGCTATGCACGTGTATTGACACACTCAAATGAGTTTTGTTTTGCCCTTGCTAAATTTATTACTAATTTACATTGAAAACCTGACCAAAACAAAAAATTTACATAAACAAACCCTAAAATAAAAAAGGATAAAAGTCTATGCCAGCATAAATACCAGCTGATGCATTCAAGCTGAAATTACTATTACTGAGCTTCTATGCCAGAGCAAAACTGCTGCATTACCATGATCATCAACATTACATAATACCTATCATGTTGAATTTTGGTTTCTTCGCAAAAAAAGAATGTTGCTTTTCAAGACTAATGGGAAATACTGTGGTTTGAAATCATTTAACTAGGAAATAATCCAAGAAGGTTTTCCAAAGATCTATAGTCAGTGTTAGCCAAGATTTACAGCCTTAAATGATTGTCTCCCCTCATCTCAAAACCTGTTCTCTATTCGCATCATTGATTAGGGAGCCTGAGACCTTTGAAAGGCTAGCGCCCTGGAGTAAAATACAAGAGGGGAATTACATTTTGAACATAAATACAGTGTTGTCACAGACTTGGAAGCAGCTTTTGCAGGGTTAAGGATGTCTTCTGGAAAACAACAACACTATTTCTCAAAATTAACTAATGCCTGCCCTACCCTTCTGTGCAGGAAAGGCTGCACCAGGTTTAAAGAAGCCTACATCAATAGTGTCTAATTTCTAATTTTTCTACTGTAAGCCTATTAAATTTCCCACCTCAGCCAAGTTGGCATCAATCTATGCTACTTGAGCTTCAATCTATGCTATGCACACAAGTATATTTCAGTATTTATCATTAAATAAAGCCTCAAAGGTGGGCAGTTTCTGAAAAAACGGTTGTCTGATGAGCTTCTCATGAGAGAGTGGAGCTAAGCACTTCATTCTTTTCCATTTCTAGCTAGATGCAGGAAGTTCCTTCATGTCAGGTGTCAGTCTGAACTTGCTTCCTCACAAACGCTTCACAACATAAGACTCGAATCTCTCCTCTGGACCAAGAATTTACACAGGAACTTAGTTCAACTCACTGCACTGTCTCCCCTACCCTACCCTCCAAATCACAACAACATATTTCCTCCTCCTTTGGGGAGTAGGGGGGGATGGGTAACAAATGATGCAGATTAGCTGAAAGGACTCACCACCTGCTGTGTCCTGGATTGCTCTCCACGCCTCTTCTGCACTTCAGAAAGCCAAGACAGCAGCAACTGTGGGAGGAAAATTGAGGGAGGCAGAACTGTCAGCAAGTTTGCAAGAAATTCTCAGGCTGGGTTAAAAAACATCCAAGCAATAAAGGGAGGCCTATGGGCTGTTTTTCTTTTTGCTCTTTGACAGATTTACATGCTCCCCCCCAACCCCCCTGATTCTATTTTTTAATAATTCAGAATAGCAATTACAAAGCTGACCAAAGATATAAGAAAGGTCCCCTTCCTTGGACACCAAGGCTGGGTTCACATCTAAGCTTTAAATCAGCTTCAGTCCACTTTCATAATAGAAGAACACATCAACAAAGTGAAACAATTGTTTTCTTGCCACATTCTAACTCAAAGGTGGATCTTCTGAGTTAGATAATACTGAAAGAAATCAGTTAGTCACTTTACTGAAGTTTTCTTCCATTCTGGAAGTGGCCTGAAACTGGATTAAAGCTTAGATGTGAATTTAGATGCAAGCTTAGCCAGCTTTCCACTCTTCTGCCAAGGTTTATTCCTTTTGATGCTGATTGATCTAACCTCCCAGCTTACTGACCTCAGGTTGGATCATCTCATGCAAATTATATAATTAGGCAAAGACTGCCCACTTGTTTTCTTCCAAAACATCTCTGCTGTTGTCCCTCACCAGAGCAGCCTAAGCTAAATCAGAGCCTAAGCACACTGGAATTTTAAGGGCATACCATGGATACCACAGTGCCTACAACTGCATCTTTCCTCATGCTGTGAATCAGAAACCTTGCAACCATCTGGGAAACCACTGGTGACCTTTGTACTGACTCAAGCATCAGAAGTTGCAGAATACAACTAATTTAAATATTATAGAATAGAATGACTACTTAACCTAAAAGAGTTCCAAATGTAGATGAAAGCTGGAAATGGGTGAAGAGACTCCTAAATGAAGCTCAGGTGCTGATGCATTCTTAGAAGTTCCAAATCATGAAACTGGCACTAACATCACATTTGAATGTGGCTGTTTACTCTAGTAAGTAAATCCTTATTGATTTCAGACACCAGGACCCCCCCCAAAAAAAAGAGCAGCCCATATCTTCTGCAAATCTACCCTATTAATGAAGGAGCCTGTGCAACTGCTGAATAGTTCACCCATCTGTCAGTGCCAAAGGCCAAGAAAACCTTGCAAGCATATCCAAGAAAACTGAAAGGCATGGACATGACAGCAATTTTTAAAAAAAGATGTACTGAGATTTCTGCTGGGTTTTAATATTTCTTTATAATATTAAATGTCTATGACTGCATTCACACATAATAAATTAACACCCCTCTGAGGCAGCTCAGAGATGCTTTAGAGGCGGTTTGTAGGTGTGAATGTTCATGGGTCTGACTGTCCTTCCTTTCAGGAACTTTAAAACAAGAGGGACATCCACTACCGTCTCTAAAGTGCTTTTCAGTTGCATGTGAATGCAGACTGTCTCTCTGTTTGCAATTTTACTGCAACCATTGCTCAGTGATCATGCAATCAAGGTATCTGAAACTTTGTGTACACACTAAGAGAATCATAGGGTGTTTCTGCAATCAGCCAATCCAGATAACGCAATTTGCACTAGACTGGGATAAACTGCCCTTAGACAAGAATAATGGAGACCCTGTCTACTAGTACACATCATCTGGACCAGATGGAGTTTAATCCAAGGAGGACCCTTATATGGATTACCAGTGAATCTGATTAAATAGGTCTGCCAGAATAGTAGCAGCTGGTAATCAGGATCATGGAAGTGTGCAGAAAGTACATGCCTCCATGTTCTAGTTTACTGGGAGACTTAATTTGGTGGCAGAAAGCATGAAACCAAAATGGATCCCCCAGTGGCTCCAAGGCCAGGGACATTCATTCCTGGCATCAGAGCTTGCAGAAGCCAACTCCAAAACTTTAGGACTGGCACAGAAGCTAAATCATAACAGCTATCTCAATGCAAATGACATTGTTCTTCACTGACCTGCAGAAGGAAGATCCCTGGACCCCTTCTTAATGTGGATCTACAGTAAGTGCAGAAATGCCCTTGGAGATATGCAGCTGTTATACAGTATACTGCATTAATTAAATTTGTGTGAGTTACGAACTACAGTGATTCTTCTCACAGCATGGTGTTGTCTTACTAGGAACCTTAGCATTATACAAAATGTGTTAAGAGAAGCTACATGATTGCTTATTTCCCATGTTAGCTTGTAAAAATATTTATTTTCTTTTTGTTAGGTCTTTGTCCCCACCCCTGGAACCTGGCAGTCTCTTCTAGACGTAGCTGAGGAAGAGCTCAGTTTGAACTAGTGGATCAGCCACCACTGCATATTGCTTGAGTTGTACTTACTTAATGGGTTGTCTTATGTTCTTATAAGAGGACCTAGGCTAGATCAGGCAACAGGCCATCTAGTCTAGCATCCTGTCCCTCAAGCACCTCAAGCAGAAGATATGGGCAAAACCTTCACCTGCTCTTGAATTCCAGTGATTAGCCTTTGTGGGCTAATTAGCCTAGAGGATGTACCTAGGCATCCAGTCTAGTAGCCACTGATGCACCTGTCATCCATGAATCTGTCTAACTGTTTCTTAAAGTGATCTAGGCTGCTTGCTATTATCACCTGTTCTGGCCATGACTTCCATAGGCAGATGACCCTCTGGATGAAGAAATACTTCTCCTTGTCTGATCTGACTCTCTTACCCACTAGCTTCATAGAAAGCCCCCTGGTTCTAGTGTTGTGTGATAGAGGAAAAAATGACAATGGAAATATGCTCAACCACATACAGTGAGAACAAAACCATGCTCAACCACATTCTGCATCAGCTGGACATACTAGTCATAAAGAGCAGCTCCATCCATATTGCCATGTGCTCCTATCTTTTAAACACACATGCATAATGGTTTCAAGTAACAGTTGGATCCATGCTGGCATACTGGGGGGGGGGGGAGTAAGCTGCTGTGGATATCTTTGATATAGTTAAGTGTTGGTTGACCAGTCTATCAGATGTAAAAACCTGAGATTCGGGTCTTTGTTGGTTGAAGACCTATCTAAAGATTCAGCAAGATATCTTTGAAAAACATTTCCATTCAACCCTATACACAAAGGTTTCAGGGTGGATCAAAATGAAATCAATACAAAAGCAGACAAATTAGTTACAATGGTGACAACGCCTGCATTAGGAGGGGCTACAGAGCACACGGTGATCTACAGTAAAACAATGCAAAAACGGAACCACAAAAAAAGCATAGAAATGAATAAAACACAGTAAATTCATTTGAATACCTCTCCACTGAAAAGCAAAAAAGCTTAGCTGTTGTTCTCAGAGCATTAAGGTTTTACAGCAGCATTCATAATGCTTAGAAATCCATGCTTGCAGTTACTGTTTTGTGTTTGTTTCTAAAAAGGAAGAGCAAGTAAGCAAACAACAAAACCCTAACCTAGTGGTTAATATCGTAATATACCTGAGACAGCTAATTAAAAAAGGAAGTGGTCACAGTCCTTCTTTTTAGACTTCAAAGGTGATGCTTCTCTTTCCTTTTACATTTTATGTCTGCCTTTCTGCAGCTGCCAGCTCACCCCAAGTTTCATGGCGTCAAACCTGCCTCCTCATGGTCCATAAAGTTACAGCAGTAGGATTCATGGTATGCAGGTGTGGAAAAGGGAAAAGCACAGGATGGACCTGTTAATGATTTTTCTAGCACCTCATGCTGTGTGGCTAAAGAAATGGAGCATACTGCAGAAGGCCACCACCTCTCTTTGTTTGGAAAGGTATTTTGGAATGTAAAGCTGCTCCCCACTGCAAAGGTGTTGGTTTTTCACGTCAAGGGTTGTTTACTGGAGTGATTCCCCCTTATACAGCTTTTACAAATGCTTCGAGACTTTAATTAGACATAGAAGTACAGCCACACCACAGCTAAGCCTTTTACTTTATAGTTAACTTCACCTTGCAAATGTCTTATTTAATGATAACTCCAAATTGTTTTAAGGCTGGCTTAAGGTTGGGAGAAAGTCAAGAAAGTAATATGCAGACCGAACACACCTTGTCCAAACAAGCTGGCTGTGATGAAGGCCTCAATTAATGCATTCTTTGGGGAGTAAGTCTCACTGAACACAGCAGGAATTGCTTCTAGTAAAAAATTTACTCTGTAGTTCAGCAAAACCATTGGAATATATAAATTAGTCATACCAGATCTATTGGTTGTAATAAGTTTCAAGCTGTATCCATACAATGAATTCCAGTTTACCTAGAGATTTAGCAATTGGATGGTGATCTGCAGGGTCCCAAGCCAGAGGTAGATACTTCCAACCCTAGTGGTCATCAGAGCTCGATTTCCCACCTTGAGGCTGTCCCGACAGCTGATTCAACATGGGCTAGTGATGAAATTTGATCATCACCTTGCCCTATTCTGGGTGAATTTGGAATTTGAAGCTGTACACAGGGTATTAACCCTGACTTTTGAGCTGATATCTAGGGAGACTCCCCAGGGCCCTTAGCAGAAATGTTCCAGGTAGCATGGAGGGGAGGAATGGGACATTAGTCATTTGACCAAGCACCTGTTGGCTGCCCCAGCTGTTTACTCTATGCATCCCTACAAGGGGCTTTGTCTGGATGGAGTCTCAGCAACCACTGATTTTTTCCAGATTTGAATTTATTGATAAGGGAACAATTTTTATAATAGCTACTGCTATTGATAAATTTCAGACTGGACAAGAACTAGGCCAAAAATAAATAAATAAATGTTTAGGTAGTGACATTGAATGAGAGCTCACGTGTTTTTGCTTTTAAAAGTCATAATGGTTGACAGGTGGTATACATGTGTTTTAAATAATATGTAAAAATAAACTACCCAGAAATTAATCTTGGTGGGCTACACTAGTACTGCAATTTAATGGGTAAGGGATAGGGAAAGCTTTACTATAGCTGGGACTGACAAAAGTGCAGACACCAACTGCAGTTAAAGATATTATAAACTAGGGTTTATTATAAACTAGGAATGGAAACTTTGGTTTGAAGCTGATTTCTAAATAATGGTTGGCATTGGTGGTAGTAGCAGTAGCAATAGTACTTATTTTCCCTTTCATCATATTCTCTTAAGTTGGAGCACAGTAAAGGCATTCTTGAGCCCAGCTCAGTTCCTGTGGGTTAGCAGCAATACTGCCTTCATCTAGGGAGATGCCAAGAATTGGACCTGGGAGATTCTACTTGTAGGGCTTCCATATGGATGAATAAAAACACCCAGTAGAAACCCACAAGATATGTCTCTATACTAGCAATGCTCCCAGGAATGCAGATCATGATAAACTAGCCTCTATTATTTTACCCATGTAATGAGCTTTCAACCAAATTTTACTCAATTCCCCCCCCTTTATAGCCTCAGTGCTCCTTTTTCATGTGTCCCCAATGAACCCACACACACATTTTGACTATTGCTGATCTAATATGGTAGGTAATGGTAAGTTCACCTATGTGGCTAAGATGACCTTATAAATGCTTTTAGAAAGCAAACCTGCTGATACATTTACCCACCAGGAGTTATGTCTCCTTATACTTTTCTGCTAGATTCTGGTCTTCCTTATAATTGGCCTATCTCATCCAGAAGCCTCTTCTCATGACAACCAACTAGTTGCATGTAGAAGCGCACAACCAGGATATAAATGCAACAATGTGCCCTGCTCAGTTTTTCAGGTATATCTTTATATCTATATAATTTCTTATATCAGAAGTAATAAATCATACATACCTATCAGGGCTTGTAGCCTCTGGGTGTTTTTCCACTGTCACTAAAAGTACCCATTAATGGGTACTTAATGGGTACTTCTAGTGACAGTGGAAAAACACCCACTGTCAACACTGTTCTTCATGGATTTGTCCAACTCCTTTTTGAAGTTATCTAAACTGGTGGTTAAACTCATGATAGTGAAATTCTATCTATACACTAGAGAAACATTTCTTTTTTGCTCTCCTGAGTTTTCTAATATTCAGCTTCATTGTCTCCTCCCAATTTTATTATTTTAAGAAAGTGAGAGAAATAGTTCCTAATCCATTTTGCATGCTGCAATCTGTCATTTTAGCTGCCTTTATTCTGAATCTCATTTATCCCTTTGTGAGAGGTTACAGGCAAACCTTTACACAGTAGTCCAGGTGCTGTTAGTGGTTTATATAGGGATAGTATAATACTCACAGCTTTATTTTTGACATAATTCCTTACCTACTGTAACACATTACAGTTATTAGCATTTTTCACAGCAGATGCAAACTGGAACATCACCTTCATTGAATAATATACTTCTATGCCAATATCTCTTTTTTTATTACAACCAGCTCTGATCCCATTAGTCTTGTTCACACGTGTTGACAGGTTGCAGCCTGCAAAATGGATTAGGAACTATTTCTCTCCCTTTCTATTCCCTCAGTATGCTAAGATCCTTTCAGAGCTCTTCACAGTCCTTTGTTTTCTATCATGCTGTATAATTTGGTGACATTAGCAAACCCCTAACTGACTCTATTTTGTAATTTCATAGTGAAAGTGCTCCTTCTCTCTCACTCTTTTAAACACCAGGACAATAACAAAGGTGGAATGAATGCACTCAAGCACTGTCTAAACAAAAACCTCCAAGTTTGCAAGTATTAAACCACATACATTCATAACATATACCAGTTGCTTTCTTTTATGCCGGACCCTTCCTGGTTGGACTTATATTTTCACATCATGTCCCCAATTTGTCCTCTGAAATGTGAGTCATTCTACCTGTTCTGTCTGTGGATATGAAGAAAGAGCTCTGTTTTTATCTCCCGAATTCACTCTTTCTTAATACCTAGTTAAACATCTGCACACATCTAATGTACAACTGATTCACCTATACATTAATAGCCTACTCTAGCAGAACTATTACTATTGAGTTGTCATATACATGTTTAATTAATTTATATTCTCGGAGATTTGAATTATGACGAACTACACCACTCCACATTCTTGATGGAAGGGGAACAAACACATTTTACAAATTTTGATTCAAGTTACTGGTTGGTATTTCTGTTTAATGTGCAAAATTCTTAACCCACACAAAATAATTTAGTAAAACTCTATGCAATTAGTGGCTGTGGCTCAGTAGTAGATCAAACTGCCTGGAAAGAAGAGGGATGCTGGTTTGATCCCAGCATTTCCCCAGAAGTAGGCAATGACAAACCGCTCTGTGTCTCTGCCAAGAAAACTGCATACAGGTGTCCATCCAGTTAACCAGGAGTCAACCCAATGACAGCAACAATACTCTATGCAAGCTGTGACAATACAGAGTGATTTGAACATGAATATCATCTGAACTGATGAATTACTCTGTAATTCAACTAAAATAATAGTATTGTAAGGACTACTAGAATTATAGCTGCTCCATAAATTCACTAGTTTTAATCTAGTACTATAAAGGAACAACAAGACTTGAGATATTTCTCACCTACCTCGGGAAGTATTTGCTCACTTTCTTGTTGATTCTTCATCTGTTTACTCATACCATGAACTGGGGATTGGCAGCTATCCACAGGCTTCAGCAGAGAATATGTTTTCTATAATGAAAATAGGAACGATCACTGTAATCTTTTTCTTGGCATATACAAAAAAGAACAAGTACTAAAATATTAATTGTTCTATTAAATCCTCAGCTCCAAACCTGAAAGATTTGAATAATCAAATTGTGCTTGTTTCATTTAGCTAACATATGTGTGAAAGAAAGAACAATTATTCACAAATAAAACACTTCTCTAACTTAAAAAAATTAAGAATGGTATAAGTTATATTTCGCATTCACATTATCACCAGCCAATGATGTGGCAAGAAGAGCTTAATGAATGTATATGAAACAATTAGAAGTATTCAGAGAAATACATTAAATAATTCAAGAGATAAGGCTGAACTTTATTCTTAAATGGTACAGTGTGCTGTGCCAAATAAGTCATATAAATAAAGTTTTAAGTCCAATGTGCTGGCATTGTAGGACAAAGAAACAGGTATATATGCACCTCTGATGGAAGTACAAAATAATAAAAGGATTTTGGATGGAGATAGTAACAGAAATAGATAAGTGGAATCAAAGTTGAGAGGAAAAAAAATGTCTGTTGGAAATGTTAGAAGGTATAAATTTTGAAAGTGAAGTTAAAAGAATTTTAGAGATATTGATTTGGGCTGAACATTCAGTAATTGTTTAAGGTTGGAAAGGCTTCTCAAAGTGGAATATAAAGAACTGGCTTCTTAATATTCTGGATCAAACAAGGTTTGAGATATGAAACGACTGTAATACAATAGGGGGCAAAAAAGTTATCATTGGGGAACATGACCTATATAAAAGTAAAAATATATTAAACTAAGAAAGGGGAGGAAAATAACTGAAATCAATGAAACTTTAAGCCCGCTGTGAAAGAACGAACTTTGAAGAAGTAAGGATGCAGAATGAGAGGAGGGTTGGATATAAAATTAGTATGAATATATACAAATGAATTTGGGTCTACCTATATTAAGATAAAATTCAATAAGAAGTTTTTAAAATGTTATTGTCAGACTATTGGTACGACCAAGGTAAATCTATTTATACTGGCAATTGACCAAACATAAAAAGAATACTGGAGGAGTTGGACGGATGGAGAGATCATCAAACTTGGCTTGAAAGAAAGGGATGCATTTTAACAGAAAGGGCAATTTGCCTTGTAGCAACTAGAATAGTTAAGTGAGAGACTCCAAACTGGGTGAACAGGTATCTTAGTGATTTGCAAACAAGAATAGTCAAATCATTCACAAACTACACAGAAGCAGTGGCAAGCCTTGTGCTCACTGCTGCTGGTCCAAATAATTAGCAGAAGGCAGTCCAGATGAGCAGTAATTTGTCACAAGGTGGTGAGTGTCACAAGGTACGGAGTGACTGTAGCACAAATCCCGCCACAGTGCTATAAGGGCCACTTCTCACAAGTGTGACTTCCCTCACTTCCAGTTTATTGCAGTAATCACTGCTTCAAGGATTGAGACAAATGTTGTATGGAAATATTCTCTGGCATAATGAGAGTACACCTTTGACTGACATTCTTGAAGTCCACTGCAGCTATGTGCACAAATTAAAATTCTTGAGAATAAAAGCGTCAAACTTCTTCTAGCTTTACAGACAGAAAAGTAACAAGGGATGTAGCAGGGACTTGTTGCTTATGACAGTGATCATCATCTTCATTCTCACTGATCTATTTGTATACCACTTTTCCAGACAGTGAATGTTCAGAATGGTTTACAGCAACAGAATAGAAAATACACTAAATACAATGCACACAATATAAAATCATTTGAACAGGTGATTTAAAATGACGTAAAATACATTAAATTAAATGAAGAGATTTTTCTTCTGTGGAGTAGAGGGCAGTGGCACAGGATAGCAGATAAACAGCAGCAGCCAGATAGCAATTGCAGTCTCTCACCCTGGCAGTCACTGTCTGGGAAGCAGGTGATCTCTTCTTGAGTGCTGAGCTGCTGAGTAACTGAATCCATATCAGAGGCCCTTTAGAGGACCAGAAATGGTTGGTTTGGCCAGGTGGTGCTCAGGAACTGCTGAGTCTTTGATGAGGTCCATTGCTGAAGCTTTTCTCCTGTCCACATAGCTGGTGAGCCATGGGGGAACTATTTCTCTATGGGTCCATGCAACATAGCAGTACAGTACTGGCCATAGTCACACCATCACTTTAAACTTTTTTCAGTCCATCTTTTGACCTCAACACTCACACCTTTTCATTTCTATCCATTTTATTTGTGGACTTACTGATAGAAATGAAAAGGTGCAAGCACTGCAATCAGAAGATGGATCAAAGAAGGTTTAAAATGAAGGTGCAACCACAGTCACTATGGTTACTAACTCTGAAGGCAATGCCATTGATTAGATCCATTTGCCCTTGGGTTAATTCATGCCACATGCACAGACATGTACGTAAGCTGGGGACAATAACTAAATGTCACGAAAGCACAAGAGGGATTACAGTTTCAATATACAAATATGAGATTCTGGCCCTGTTCAAAGAGAAGGAATACAGCACCATTATGGTGCCACTAGGATAGGGTTGCCTCAAGTACCACATTTCCCTCCTAAAAAGCGTGAAGAACTATTGCTGGAAAACCCGGCTGTGGTGGTGGGTTTTCCAGCAATAGAGATGTTTAGGCTGCCTACTTACCTTCTGGATTGAGCCAGCATGATTGCTCTATCCAGTGCATGTACATGGAAGCCAGAACAAGCAAGTATATCTGAGCATTCCAGACACCCAGATGTGTGCATGATTTAAAATGTACAAACACTGGTGCTGCCTAGGCAGGAAGCAATAATGGTGGGGGTAGCAATACTCTGCATTATTACTTCCTAGCATGATATTTGGTGGCTGTCTGGAGGGAGCCTCCATAATCTATACGAATTGGTTTTCTTTCACACTAAGCAATGTAAGCCAATATTATGGACACTACTACAGTATTAATATATCACAGCAGCATTCCATCTTGAAGAATGGCTTCAGGCATGTAGCTGGTTTAATCATGTTCTATTTATAAATATCCATCCCTGATGCTATCATTTTAAAACTGAAATAATCAGAAATTCTGTTTAGGACTTCATCTGAAGTTTTGAACTCTTTGACTTGTTAAGAAAAAAGTAAATGTATTAGACACTGATAAACTAAATCCACAAGTTCAGGCTTCCTGTTACAAAATACTTAAAATCTCAAGATACTTCTTTCCTTCCTCTCTACAAACTATGTTGCAGCAGGTTATTTACTTTAAGCACAAACAAGCCACCTGAACAAAGAGAAGACAGCATATTAGTTTTTTGAGTTTGCACCCCATGTTAGTCATCCCTTTTACTCTGTAAATAATACATTTCTCTCTCAAAAGCAACCCTTATTCCATCCTTTTTTTATAGCCCCCACTTCCCCAAAGAAAACTGAAACAAACTCAGAGGATTATATCCATAATAATTCTCAAATTTATGCAACTGTTAACAACTTAAGTTCAAAAAGCTACCAAGCTTTTACCTGATTTAATTACAGCTACACGAATAACTGCAAATTTGGGGGAAATGGCAAAATTCAATACAGTCCCAGCGGTATGGGACTGGAAATGGAGGAATATATTGGTACCAAAGTGGGATTGCCACACATTTCCATGGTAATCCCAATATAGTGCCAGGATATAGAGGCAAAATCATGGGATATCGTTATGTCAGGGGGGGAAAACCACCTTTGAATCAGAGATTTCCTGCATAGAGACATAACTTACCATGTCTGGTATTTGCTTCTGTTTGTGTGTGTGTGTTTTTTTTCCTGATGAAAACACCCACCACACAAGTGCTTGTGCAGTGCTGGGTATTTTGCCACTGGAAGCATCCCAGAAGCAACTGCCAGAACAGCAAGTGCCCAGGCTTGCCATAGGATTTTGTCCTGCTGTCAGGCAGAGACAGCAAGAAGCAACTGCAGAATCTAAACAAAGTCTTTCATTTTTGTCTCTGTGCTTCTACAGGACAGCAGAGTAAATTTTAAAAATTATAAGAAATATGTAAATGGTTTACATTTCTTACTGTGGGAACGGTACTGTTTTAGTGGGATGAGAATGCGGGTTTAGGCTTTCCCTCCCCCAATAGCACTCTAGGAACTCCTCGCCCTTGTCACATCAAAAATTTTGCAGCAGGAGGAACCCCAATCAGAGAGAGGGGGTGGGCACCATGACTGGCAATGGGCAGGGAGAAAAAGATACGCTTTCCCAAATGAAGTTTTCAAGCACTTTCCAGAATCGGGATCAAACGCAATTAAAGTTGAAAGTAACGGGCTCAGGCAAATTTGTGTTTGCATCCAGTTCTTTCATTTCGGTTTAGGAAAACCGTTTTAAGCTTGTAATGGGAACGGGGCCATAGTTTTTTAAAAATGTAGTAAAGATGGTAAACAAGACTGAAAATACAAAGATAAAAGTTCCCCATCCAAAATAGAAGAAATTATGGATTTGAAGAGGACTGAACAGAGTTTAATGTAAAGAATCAGACATGGATGGGCACACTTAAATATAACAGTAAACTAGGGTTTTCTGAAGAAGTTGCATTGAATCTGAGTAACACATCAGGCTTATACATTTGCATCTCCATAAGAGGTCTTCTTCTGTCCTGTGTTTGATTCACTATGTAAAAAAAATGTTGGGTTTATATATTCAAACCAATTATCTTACAGCAATTTTTGGCTTAATTAATAGTTTGATGTTGGCTTATTTAAATCAGTCTGAAGTTGGCTGCAATCCTCTTCAGAAAATCACAGCAAGTGGACATTCCTGAAAGTAAAACTATGCATAACAGAACTAAACCATTCAAAACAAAACTAGAGGTGGCTTAGAGAAGATAGCATCCGCAGTCTATTTCCTCTAATCCACATTAAAGGCATGAAAATGCACTTCCAAAGTATATCCTCTGGCCTTTAATGAAGATTCGATGTAGGATGGGGCATTAGTGTCCACTACCACCTCTAAAATGCTTTTGAGTTGCTTTTTTAATGTGTGTGGATGCAGTCCCAGTCATGCAGGAGGAAAAACACATGTTTCCAGACTGACTAAACTATGCCTTTCCTGATGTTACATAATGACAAATCCCATCATTCCTTGCCCCTGACTCAACTGGCTATGGCTCATGGGAGTTTTGTTCAAGAGCATCTGATGGGTCACGTTTTGGCTAACACTAATATGAGAACAGCACCTGATCCTGAAACTTCAGTCACAATGTAGTCTGAATCACAGAACCCAAGAAAGGAGAAAAGACAACTAGAATAATGTGGAATGCTATGGGGTTTTCTGCCTGATTTATATTCTGCCTGTTTAATAGCAGGGAACCCAAGGCAGCTGACAAAACTGTAAATAAAGCAGAAAAGAATGGAAGATTTGAAATATTGTATTCTTAAATTCATTTTTGATAGATTAGTCTGAATTAAATCTAAAGGGCTGCTAGGAGGAGTTTTTACTCCAGAGAATAACAAACTGAGCCAGTGTTTGGAGATATAAGAAACATCAAGAAACATGGAATTAAAAAAATAGGAAATCTTTGGGGAAGGTATTTCAAGACGAGCAAATAAATATGACCATTAGTACAAAAGAAATAGATGAAAAGGTTGACGTTTAAGACGTGTGGTGGGTGAGGCAGAGAAAGGACACATTGAGTGGGTTCAGGAATGGATCAGAAATAAGATGAACACACCATGACCAAATAGTTCCACTACATGATTTCCAGTTGAACCCTCATGATGACATACAAGGCTGTGAAGAAACAAGTAGAAAAATGTAACATCTCTTACTCATCAAGAATGAAATATGACATATATTGAGTAGCTGGATAGACAAAACCATATATCAGAAAATTTTGAATAAGAACAGAACTGAAAGTGCAATAAAGCAAACTTCTCATTTTAGAACTGAGAAAGAGATGCCTATGTAAGATTTCACCAGTAGTGTAAGCAAACGTTCCAGGGTGTGTTTTGTTTTGTTTTAACCCAGGGTCTCCTGCATGAGAGATTTTTGCACTAAGCAGTCAAAGTGTGCCAGCACTGGCGTGAGCAATATTATCGGGTGTTAGCTGCAGCACTCTGATACATCCTCGAGAACTCTAGCACATCATTAGTGATACCTCACAACTAAATGTTCAGGCCCTATTAGGGCACATGGTAAACAAAACTAAGAATGTTTGGGGCTCCTATGTTACTTTCGCTTAAATATTTCTTTATGGCCTTTGAAAGATAGCCCTTCTGACATTTGTTTTGAACAACTGATACTGTTTACTTCCTATAAGTGAATTTATTTTCAACCCTTCAACCAACAGATACTGTAGATTTAAGCAAACAATATTGTAGGGTTAAGAACAATGATACATTTACCTACCAGTGCTCATTTGGGTCTTCTTCAACAGTTTAATATAACTTATGAATCTGTGATGTAACATACATGAGGGCCTAGGCTAATAAGCAACTAGTCTGTATTTATCTTATTGCTTAGTAGTTCTGGTGATAAATTCTTTTTCTTCTTTGCCACAAAGCTTTATTAGTATAATAGAGTCCTCTGAATGGGATTAGGAATTTAGGGGCATTATGTACCTATTTTCTGGCTGGCTGAGAAGACCTGAACTAAATTCAACACACCTGGGAAGTTTGCAACGCAGAGTCCTTATAATATGTAGTGAAAATATTCATAAAAACTGCACCAGTGGCAAACCAGGAGGAGTCTTCCTCTAATATCCAGTAACTGTCCCCCAGAAGAAGTTTGTAGGCTGCCAGAAGCTTAAGGCAACGACCTCGTCAATTTTCCAAACAGATGTTCCTGCCTTCCACCTCCATACATGCTATTTAGTATTAGCTCATAATGATATTTTCCTCAATACTTGCAAATATGCTTTAAGACAGCCCTATTTTAGTTAAAGAACCATCAAGCTAAGCAAAAGAAGCTGAAAAGCACTGAAAAAATCTAATATTAGAGACTTGCTATTGTCATCTTAACCAAAAAGGAAATGGTGGTTGTCATGGGGGACTTCAGCTACCCGCATATAGATCGGATGAACTCTGGTTCAACTCAAGAGAAGGAGAAAAAATTCCTAGACATGCTAAATCATTGTTCCCCAGAGCAGCTGGTTGTGTAACCATCCAGGGAAAGGGAGATCTTAGACTTGATCCTAAGTAATGCACAGGATCTGGTACAAGATGACATTATAATCAATCTGACAAAAGAAAGTGACCACAATGTGTTAACCTTCAACTTCAATTCAGACAGTGTGTTGGATTGTGATCCTGAGTCTATATTTTTTTAAAAAACCAATCTTCTATGCAGTTTTTACTTTATTCTCCTCCTCTGAAGTTACCAGTTTCATCAAATGAATCTAAAACTTTTTTTAAAAAAATCAGAGTACTTTGACACCTATCAGATAACCTTACCTTCATTCCAATAACTGCCTCAGTTCCCTATAACAGTTTTCTCTCTCTGTACCACCTTACTTAAAAATGAGTTTTGAATTCTACTCCAAGATGTGCTGAACCATTCAAATGTATAAAGGCTTGCTTCTTCATTTCTTCACTTTATTTTCTTCTCACCTACCTGTGAACAATTTCCCTTGCTTCACCCAGGCTCTCAGTAATAAGGATTCAAGCAAGATATATTTGTCTTAGTCAGGCAAACAGGGGGCCATGTGGTCAACCTTTGACTGAGGCAGGATGAAAGACAAGCAAGACTGCCTAACTGTTTGGTGACATCTCCACTAATCCACCCTCAGTTTGGAAACAATTACAGAAGTTGTCCAAAAGTCCCTACTGCAAAGATTTTCCTGAGAAGTTCTACATGGTCAGTCATACTTTTCTTTCCAAATGTCAGGCTATATTTCCTGGCTACAGACCACCCTAGCTCCCCCTGGGCTGTTTCAAGGGGCCTCCTAACTTGGAAAAATGTGGTGTCACACCAAGGTAGCTGAAATTTCCATGTTGAGTGTGATCCCCTTTTGACTCCCAAAATGATGGCATTCTTGAGCTTAAGCAACAGACAGGAAAAGGCAATTTAATGAAACTCTAAAATTCAGCGGTTCTATGGTTGCATCTGCACACGTGTCACTCCATGCAACAGTGCACTGGAAGAAAAGCATATGGTCCCATGGCCAATGATTGCCCAGCTCACACCAGCAATCACTGCCCTTAAAGCTACAGGCCTCAACTGGAGCAAAGTTTTACTTCTTCATTATCTAGCCCAGAAAATCCACTTTGGGGTTAAATAATGGAGGGGGGGGGAAGAGAATGACTGCTTTGATGTTGTGCTCTCTCATTCTGAATGAGAACTGGAGACAGACTAAAACTTAGGTGTAGCAGGGCTCAGGGCACCAGCTGAACACCTGCACACCTGCATATAGGCAGCCCACATCCCAGCTCAGTTGTTCTGGAATAATCTATCATGCTGAGTTGGAAAAACAACTTGTTAGCTACCTCTAGATGCAAGATGTATCTTGCTATACTCGAGACTATATAGAGAACTGTAGTATTCCCACTGTAGTCTTAGGTTAGGTAATATCGCTATCCAGAAATGCAGAAATCCCTTACCTCAATGTCTGTTGGCAGCTTTTGGAACAAGCTTGTTTGAGGCTACTGGAAGCAAGTAAGTGGATAAAAAAGTACAAAAGGAATTTGGCAGACGCCTGGTTGGCTTCTGGTAGTCTCAATTGCGCTCATTCTGAAAGTTACCAGCACATGTGAAGGTAAACATGCAATTGGTCTTAACTTCTGATGGGGGCAGCAAGAGGCCATTGTGAAATCTTCTTCAGATCCTGCATTACCCCTTGTTGTCTGGAGGCAGCCTAAGGGTATCTCAGGCAGGTAGACTTGACCAACTCAGTGTGGAAATACAGAGGGGATAAGTGCATCTTACACACAGCAGGTCCTCCAACAGACAGGAAACATGGCTCTTTTTAGTCCACTGGAGGACCAGTCTTTTGGAGTAGCAAGCACAGCAAGACACTATGCTGGTTCTCCTGAGCTGTTTCCCAGAGCACTTGCTTGAGAAGACATAAGAACATAAGAACATAAGAGAAACCTTGCTGGATCAGGCCACAGCCCATCTAGTCCAGCGTCCTGTTGCACACAGTGGCCCACCAAATGCTCACGGGCATCTCAAGCAGAGACAAGGACAAACCTTCTCCTGCTCTCGAGTCCCAGCAGATGGCAACACAAGGGTCTGCAATGTAGATGCAACCTCAGTTTCTAAGTACCTTGTGCTGGGCCAGGCAAGGCTTTCAAAGTGTCTGCTTGTCAGAAGCACAGAATCAGTCTCTGGAAAAAAAAAGACTGTCACAAGGGCTGGTTTTCCATATCTGGCCTTGCCATTTCCAAAAATGAACAGCCCTAATTAAGAGTTGAATTCATAGCTCAAAGAGCTCTGTTTAGGACTGGCATAGACAAAGAGAGAAATTCTTCACATTCTACAGTACAGATAAGAGATCCTGGAGGCTGTTACAGAATTCAGTGAGAATCACTGTGATCCAAAATTATTTTTGGTGTTCTAGTCTCAAATACATAAAGAAATTCAGGTAGTGTTAGGAATACATCTTAAACTGAAACCTGATATGTTTCTACTAGGATTAATTCATTAAAACCTAGATAATTGGATGTTGTTAATACAATATATGGCAACTATGGCCAGACTCACATATACCTAAAAATGGAACATAGATAATACCCCTTTGATGGGTAATTAAGATGACAGAATTTGCCGAAATGGACAACTTAACTTATTTGATAAGAGACTATTCAGTAGAAAAAAATATTTAAAATTGGCAACCGTCCATTGCCTATTTACACCAGCAAGAAAATGACTTACTAATTGCAGGTTTTGCAGCCTTATACAAGAAACAAGACAAACTAGAAGGGGTGGGGGAATCTATGGGAAGCAGAATATTAGAGTTACAAGAAGGAGACTGGGGCCCCATTCCTAAAGGCACTAAAATCTGGACTGGATTCGGACTTGGCATCGACGGATCCCATTAAATTCCCCAGTTGACTGAATCTAAGAAGGGTTGTCCCCATGCCAGTTCTTTTTCTCCAGATTTTCTGCAGAAACCCCTGAAGAAATCTGCGGGGGGGGGGGGGAACCCTCATTAATGAGGACTTTTTCTGATCCAATCTGGATTTTAGTCCCAGTGAAAGCTGGTAGCTGGAGTGAGCAAGTGAAGCGAGTACACTTGTTGATTAGGGCTTCTCCTCAGTAGCCTAGTGTTGCTTCTTGGAATTCTCTTACACACACTGAAGAGGGCACAAGTTTCCAGTTTTACTGAATGAGTGATCTAGACAATAGATGTTACAGTGTTGGTCTAATTTGTTGGATACGTCTTTGCTTTCCTAAATGTAAGAAATTATTATAACAACCTTTACTTACTAACACATTGAAAAATAGGATCAAACTAGCTTCTCAACTTTTTTTAAAAAAAAGTCATCAGACTTGTGGTTGCAAAATACAGACTGACTGACAGATTTGGGCTAGTGGTTTCTTTTTCATTTTGTCTCATAATTCTGCTAGAAATAGTTTGTTTTGACTGAATGTTGAAAGCTGGGGGCCTAGATATGGTGGCTTTGGGAATGGGCAAAAGCCAAATTTCCCTCTCCACAAATATCCAGGTCAACAACTGTTCTTGCCTCAATTCCATGTCTCTAGTGTTTTCTTCTTCAAGTTTTTTCTTTTGTATTCCACTTCTTGGCCTATCATTTCCCCCCTTCTTTACTTTCTTGTAGTCATTTTCCATTTCAAGCTTCCTGTACCTTAGTTTTTTTTAATTAAAAAAACTTGCTGATATCTTTCCTGTGCTGTAATATTTTATGTACTATCAAAAATATATGCTTACTTGTTATCTGGAATGTCTGTGAACATTTTATGCTGCATTACCTTCCCTAATTCGTATCAAAAGATATGATGAGCATAGCAGAAATACAATCAGGCAAACAAACAGCTGCTTACAGAATTATAAGTGAACTTCAGAAGGTGAATCTGTATATTTGGGTGTTTTTCCACTGCAGCCCGAAGATCCATTCCTTAGTAGATCTGGATTAAAGGAAGCACCCAATGTGTTTCCACAGGAGACACACCCCTGCTGTGGAAACAGCTTTGCACCCATGTGGGGAATCCGGATCAACCCCCAAGGGGTCGGTCCGTTACCCCAGGTGTTTCGGGGGGCAGGGGGGGGCAGTCTTTGAAGCCACTTCGAATTGACTTCAAAGTCATTTCAAAGTCATTTCGAAGTCTGTGCAAAATAGCTCTGGAGTGCCTTTGAAGTCTGTGCTGATCTTTGGAGTGAATTTTGAAATGACTTTGAAAGTGGCTTCGAAGTGGCTTCAAAGTGACTTCAGAGCCTAGGATTAGGGGGGCCCAATGAGTGCATCCCCTCCCCCTAGCCTCCTTTGGACCCCATTGCCTATGTCAAGTGGAAACAGGCTCCCTTTAATCCGGATTTTCTGGCAGAAGACCCCATTGTAGACCCCATTAATGGGGTCTACAGAAATTCCAGATTAGAGGTCAAAATGTACCCATTAGATCTGGATTTCCCCCATGGCAGTGGAAACAATCGGGTCCCAAATGGGTGCCATGGCGGAAATGGGATCATCCAGCTCACACCCAAATGGGTCCTAAATGGGTGCAAAAATGGGTACTTTTTGACAGTGGAAAAACACCCTTTGTGATCCAAATCTGTATATTGTGATCCAAAAGTTAAAATACTTTTCAGGAAAAACAGCTCTGAACATATAGTTCTAAAAAATGAAATCTTCAAGTTTGCAGAGTAAAACTGTGGCTTCCTAAAAATTAGTTCCAGCAGACAACCTGCTCAAAGCACACAGCTACCTCAAGCAGGCTGAAAGAGTAATCATTGCACAGAAGTGTGAAGAGACCAGACATCTCGGTTCATTTTTCAAAGCACAGCTGTTGAACTGTCCACAGTAATGTGGAGAAGGTTAAAGAGTAAAGAATATCTGCTGGAGGGTAGTATTTACCTCTGATTAACAGTTTATTCAAAGTAATAACTCAAGAGTGCTTTGTAACACAAATAATAATCCAAGACTGTTTTTCCAATTAGAAAGTAAAAAATAAGAGTGGTGGCAGAACATGGCAGTGATTGTGGATTTGCAGGACAAGGGAAGGGGCAAAATATAGAGCAAAAAGAAGCAAACAGTGAAAATTTGCTATGATTACCTTGCCTCACTGAACTGTGGTCATGACAGTGTGGAAAGTGCAAGAAGTAATAGCAGTGGCTTACAGATTTTAACAAAGGAAGTTCATGTAATTCTTCTCCCTGTTAGAATGCAAATAGAGGACTGCAAGTTCCCAAACAGAGAAGCCTTGTTCCCTCTCATGGAATAAAAATGCTATTTAAAATGCTATTTAAATTGCTTTGAAATGAAGCAAATGAGCATCAACCCAGAAATGTGTCCCCACAGGAAAAGGATTAAAAACACTTCCAAAAAACACATTGGGGAAAGCAAATCTTTTTTCTCCCCACTCTTTGTCCATCCTCTCTCCCCACTGGGTTTGATGTGATAACGTGGCCAAGGGTGGGAAATCCCAACTGCCCCTCCCCCGTGAGCCTCCTTCCTTTCTTCGAAAGGGTACAAAGACACAAACACCTAGGAGATCAAAAAGCCAGCAATCAAGCCCCCTTGATTTCCACAGACACACACACACTGACTGTTCTGGCCGAGAGACCTGTCGGAGGGTAGAGGCATTGGCAGGTGTGGAAGGAGCTGCTGGGGATGCCAAGCACTCCTGCGCACATACACACACAACACTTGTGCACTCTCCCCTGGGCAAGTGAGCGAGCGAGTGAGCAGTGCTGCCACTGTGGCAGGCAGGTGAGAGGGTGGGGAGGGGCTCAGGGCTGCCAGTTCCTTGCTTCTCCCAGTTTCTGCAGCTTCCCCCCTTTCCCCTTTTAAAGATCAAGGAAAGAGGCTAGGAGGGAAACAGGCAGAATTGCGCAGGCAGGACCGCTTGTGAAGGGCAAGATTCCTCCCTGCCTCTTTCCTTGATCTTTAGGCATGTGTGTGTATAAGGGGAAGCATGGGTGGGAAAGGAAACATTGTTATGAGGTGTGAAGTGAGTGAATTGTTACTGTCTGAAAATGAAATTGTCTGCTGTAGAGGGGAAAACTGGCATTTTAACTGACAAGGGGCTGTCCTGCAGGGTGAAATCCCACCCATTTCATGATGCATCTGTCCCAATACTGCTGTAGCATTTCCACAGCAATAAGGAAGAAGCGTTTTAAAAGCAAAGACAGGGGGAGAAACCCTGAAAAAACAGGTGTTTATTTATTCCATTTTTTAGCTAAATAATCCTCAAAAACCCTGAAACTGATTGGTAATGGGGACAAAGAGGATCCAAACCGTTTCTAAACTGCTTTAAGTGATTGGTAATGGGGACAAAGGGGGTCCAAACAGTTTCTAAACCGCTTTATTCCATGAGTGTGAATTCAGCCAGTGAGTGGAATGGAAGGCACCCTAGCCAACAAGCCAAGAAGAAAAAAATTACAGGGACATGCAACTTTGCTTGGGAAGCTACTGACCCACAAAGGGAGATGGGAAGGGGAAAGTTGTGCAACTTTCCTTATTAAGGCAAAGGAAAACACCAGCACAGGTGTGCAACTTGATTCCTGAAAAGTGATGTGAACACTTTTTAAAAAGAGAGAAAGGTGAAGCAGAGAGATAACATGCATCACATCTGTGCATATTTGTGGGAAAAGATATGCAAAATAAAAATGATGCAGGAAGTTTCCTTCACTGCCATGCTGAACTTTGTCCAGATACAAGGATGATAGTGCCATATTTCATAAGCAAGGAGACATGGAACAGAGCCTGTCCTCTGATTTTGCTATTCCTCCCTTAAACTCTGAGAATGTTCAAGAGGAAAAGTATAACACCTTCCTCTGCCCACACAGTAGGGATGTGCACGGATATTCAAAAATGTGAAAATCCAATTTGAATTTGATAAATATTGGCATTCGAATTCAAATCAGATTTTCAAAAATCCAAATTTCTGAATTCAAATGAATTTTGAATTTTTGGAAATCTGATACGGATTTTTTCATAATTCGACTGAATAGAATCATTTATATCACATCTGAATATCAGGTCTATTTGCACATATAACATGGGTTGACACAACGGGATGCAAACGGGACAAAAACAGGATGCACACCAATTAGAAAACTGGATATGAATGTTGCTGACATTCGTATTGTTCGATTTGAATTGGATTTTCGAAATACAGATTCAGATAATCCCAATTTGAAGCTGATTTTTGAAATTCGGATTTTCAGATTTCGACTCGAATATTTGAATCAATTCAAATTTGAACGCAAAAATGCATTCATACACGTCCCCACCACACAGCAGAGTCCTGGTACCACTGCCAATAGTCCCCTGTATTGCTACATCAAAAGTACTGAGTAGGACTACTGGCCAAAGGAGAGAACAAGACCAGAAAAAAAGCTTGTGACCAGAAAGGCTGGATTTGACTGAAGATAAAATGGAGCCCCCAGAGTCAGTCTTTCAAGAGTATGAAGCAAAGAAATAAGGGACTACTCAGATCCGAAGAAAAACTTGGCAAAAGCTCTGGAAATGAGTACTTAAAAGTTACAAAACAAGAAAAAAAATGTTTACCTTTGGCAACTTTCTATTGTTTGTACAGGCATTAAAAGGCTGTGTTGAACTGGTTCTTCCTGAACAAATCTGCGATTTAGCAGCAAACACTGAAGATCAAAAGAAGGAAGCAAGAACTAGAATCTATAAAAAATATTAGGATTTCTGCTGTAAGCAAATTTAATTAATTAATAATAATAATAACAACAATAATAATAAATGCTCCTTTCACCAAAGGGTAGAACAACAAACATATACAATCAAGGCAAACAAATATATATGTGTGTGTATATATATTTATATACACAGCAAACTCAAACTAACTGTCTGCAAAAATATCTGTTAGGTCAATTTAATAATACTTTCAAATAACTATTTCCTTCTCACCATAAGCGGAAAATGTCCTCAGAGATAAAAGTTGACGGAAGCATATTTATTATTTCCAACTACATTAAAAAGTGACAAAGGTACTCAACATTTTGCTTTAATATCTGGAAGTTTTTCTTGAAGCTTGGAACCATGAATGCCTCCTTCCATGAGTTTCCAAAAGTCTTCATAATCTTGCTGTTTTTTAAAGATTCCAAGCTTAGTTAATTCATTCTGCAATCCAATAATCTTGAAGAAGAAGGAATGGGAGAAAGCATCAGACACAGCAATTGCCAAAAAATATATTATTACTTGGCAAGCCCTGAAACCAAATCTGATATCATTTATTTTTACTGAGTATCATAATTTCTATTAGATATTTAATCAGAAGAATAGCTAAAGGTTTTTGATATACTGTTCCCAACAGAGCTATTTGGTTGGATAAAGACTAGAAAACATGTATTTTCCTCCAGTGTTCTTTGCAAATTATGAAGGATACATCAAGTGAAAGCAAAGCAAGGCCCGTTGCTCCTACATCCGCTCCCCAGTTTGCAGATTAAGGGCTATCACATTAGCAGGATATGTCTGATTGCAGCCAATTTATTGGAGCCACATTTTATGCCGTGTACTAAATACAGAGGTGGCTAGACAAAACCAATAGATTAAAAACACATATTGCCTTTTTAGTATGCAGTTTATAATTTATTTTACTATGAGAAAACACAAACTGCAAAACTGCTATAAATAATTATCTCATTGAATTGTACCAATTCAAACATTGCAACTAATCTGGCTATGTTGGTACAGGTTAGAATTTAGAAGTCTGCTAATATTAGTCCATTTATATTTTAAGAGATACTGTTCTGTTACTTCCTTTCCCTCTCTTCCCCACTGAGGTTTATGGTAGATTTTACTGTATATTGTCCTTTTTGTTTTGCTTTACTGAACAGTAATCACTACCATCACCACCACTTCCTCCTTTAAGTGGTCACCCCAAGATATGCAAAGTGACAAAAGTGATTATGTAGCTGCCAATAAACTTTTTCCTGCAGAAACTGAACATATTTTCATTTTCTTTAAATTTCTTGTCCTCATTCTTGCAATCAATCATTTGGGAGCAAGTCGGTTAAACAAGGAACATAAGCCTTCTGCCTCAAGCTAGCAGTAAAGAAAGAAAACCTATGTTAGTTCATCATTGGTTGGAGTAAGATAAAAAATACAGTAGCACTACTTAGACTACTTTTGAGCTTAAGTTACTTTTTCCCATTGTTATAGTGTTTTCTTACCACATATCCAAAGGCATCACAGAAAGCACTTTAAGATATGTAAATTATGAACAACTTCTTGAAGATAAGATGCATTTTCACAAGGAGCTGCCAGTAGCAGTTTAGGAACAATTTGTAATTCAAACAAAAGAAATCTCCATAAGGGCAGCAACTCATTGATGAAATCTACATTAAACTCTGTGGTGTTCTGTACTCACTTTTCCTGTTTATTCATACTTATATTACAATTTAAAACAATATCTTCTATAATTTGCCAATTTAAGGCTTTTAATTTGATTCTTTAGTACTTAGGAAGAAAAGAACTGGGGCCTCTTGTCCTTTATTCCAAGTATGATCGGTTGAAGGCATGGGGAAGTGGAATATAATGTAAATCCATACTGTGCTTACAGGCTGAGTAAACAGAGGTCTTTAAATTCCCAGGACTTTCAATATAAATTCCTTCCAATACTCAGCAACTATAGTTTGCTCACAATCCAGATATATAGAGGGATTTGTTGTCATTTTTACCCCAAAATAAATGGACAGGAAGGAGAAGAGAGTTTGTGGTTTTCCTTCTATAGTGAGCATTTCTGTGCCCCAGAGATGGGAAAAAAGACAATTTTCCAGGAACACTTTCTAGTTTCTTTAACACAATTCAGCTCTCACTACAGAAACAAGAGACTCGCATCTTACCAGGTAAACACTTGACTGTGGAATGGACTCTAGGTACTTTGTATCATGAGACAATTTGCAGAAAGGCACTTTATGACTGGAGACCTGCTTCTTAAAATGAAGATGGGGGGGAAATGTCAGGCTTTTTTTCTCCTTCATAGCTGGGAAACAAAGCTCAAAACAAATGACAAGTAAACAATCAGCCACAGGAAGCCATTAACAACACTGGACACCAATTAGGTCTCAGCAGGTATTCCTAACACCGCCTGGTGCTTTTGACTGCCCCAAAAGCTTTGTCATAAGACTCACAAAGTTGGGCTTAGGAAACAGGCAGTTTCATTTACTCAGCAATTTGTAGCCACATATTCTTACTGATAGGCTTATAAAATCTGTTTGCAGTCTTGTTCCACTTTTCTTCCAGTTTCTGTCATTACAAGTTTCAACAAAACTTCTAGTTCAACAAAACTTTTTTTCTCCATTCCTCACACTCATTAAGAAAAATGTTTGCAAATAAACCTCTTTATCAGTGGGAGCCTTTGGGAAAAGAAGGACAGGATAAAAATCCAATAAATGTTTTCAAAAGAATAACTGTTTAGCCAATCTAAAAGGAAATTATTGCTGCTTCCACAGTGCAGTCTTCCCAGTCCAGCATGGATGTTTTATCACCTGAGGACCCATACTTGAACATCCAGCAGCTGGGGGCGGGAGCGTTCAGTGCTTGATGAGAAACACTGAAGTCATCACATGGCACCCTGACCCTCCCTTTTTCACACTGTGGGCCAACCGCACTTGGTGGCTAACTCACAAGGAAGACCATCAAGCTCGACTTTCAGCACACAGGTACCTATTAACCTGGCCTGGCCACAAAAGATATGGAAAGCTTCTCTGGCCAGGCTGTGGCAATGCCATGAAGTCAAAGTGCCTTCCCTCAAACACCTTCAGAAAGTGAACAGTGTGTCACCTATATTACCAAAACTCAGCCAAATTCTTTGGCAGCCTACAATTCATTCTTAAATACCAAAAAATGTAGAACTGTGGCCCTCTGTAGGTCTATATTGCACACATGTAATAAATCACTTTTCTGTTATATCCTAATCTTACGGAGTGCAGTTCACCAAATGTTAGTGACCATTTAATTTCTTTCTTTCTTTCTTTTACTAACTACCTGTCACATTCTGTCTTACTTGCAGTAGTAGGTTCAAGGACCCATGCAGAATCCTGCTTTATTAGAAGAGTTAGAGGAATTACAGTTATCCAAACACTATCTGAAAAGCCTGAGTCAGGGACACCTAACCTGGGCTTTTAAAGAACTCTTTCCTAATTTGGACCTAATTCTATTTCCATCACTCAATTAAAAGAAAATTAACTGGGTGTGCAATGTCCTAGAATTCCTGTTATATAGCTCAAAAACAAAGAAGTCAGTCCCTGTTATCCTTATGGTCATTTTTCCATTCACTATGGCCCTTTCTGCGTGGACCCCTAATCAGGATTAAAGGCCTGCATAGAAAGCTAAGTGTGGATGTAGGTAGCTGCCACCCCTGCTTTATGAGGTGTGATCTCAATCAGGGAAATTAATTGTGATTACTGGGAAGACCAGCGGGTCCTAATTTTGAACAAGGAGGCATGTTAAGCAGTTGCATGCCTCTGTGTTCAGGTCTACAGGGGAATTATTTCAGTGGTGTGTCAAATCATGCCCCAGATACTCCCAAGGATAGGATAAGGAAACAGATACCCATTCACATTGAGAACACCTAGATGAGCAGAGAAATTTTCAGCAGAAATCTAGAAGTGATAGTGCATACTGAATCACAAACATCCAGTGTGTAAGCCACCCCTCCAGAGGATCCTATGCTACAAGACACCACATTTAATTGTTGTTTAGTTTTTAATGTATATTTGTTGGTCTTCCCCCTTTTCTCCTTCTTTTAATATTTGTATTGATCCTTGTTATAGCCACCTCAAGTTATGAAATAGGTGGAGTAGAAATACACAAACAAATAAATTAGACAACTGTGGTATCTGAAGTAAATACACAAGCAACAATGGGAATTAGTCAACAACAAACCTAGGGCATTTTCTAATAGAACATTACACTGTATTTTCCTTCTTACTTCTTTTGCCAATGTCAGATTTCTTTCCGTATACGTCAGTCCTCTTAACAAAATATGCAAAGCTGAAACAAGTCGATGGCCCTTTCCGCACTGGACCTTAATCGGGATTATATCTCAGGATAGGGACCAGCCATCTTCATGCTGGTCCTATCTATGGTAGGCCATACCAGGGCCTACCATAGTCTGCACCAGCATGCAGATGGTCGGTCCTCATCCTGAGATATAATCTGAAATAAGGCCTAGTGCGGAAAGGGCCAATATGTTCACTTTACACAGTGAAACACAGAGGTGCCACCTCTATAAATGATCCCAGAAATGGGCTATCTTTCAGAGACAGGCAAAAAGTCTCTGGGCTTCAGAAGGCAGCCTGGAATACTCCCTGCAATTACTTTTCTGCATGGAAGCAGCAGGAGCTGACATTACAATGCTCCCATGCTCAGGAGCATGCCAGACACGGAAGCCATGTGAACAGCATATTCCATGCCAACACATACCCTCCCACAATGTGCACAGTCATGTGGATCTTGCAGTGGGGCACACATCTGATGTTGCCTTTCAGACTATCGAAGTACAAAGGGACGCCCATGAGCAAATGGGTGAATAAAATAAAAAAGCATACTAGTAAATTACAAAAATGAACTGCTCAGGACAAGAGTTAGGGCAGTCATTCATCCAGTAGTGAATTAAAAATTGTAGTTGTAAATTGCTAAGGCCATCTGTCTTGCTGTGCCCAGTCTACCCAGTTCACAAAAGAACAAAGATATATATTGGATTTTCCACATTCATACTTTTGTTTCCTTAACATATTCAGAATGCACTCTTTCATTTCTTGTTTAAAGTTATACTGAATAAGGGTGTGTACCAATGCAATTTTGGACATTTGGTTCATAACGAATTGAATATTCAAAAATCCAAATTCGTACAAATAAAGAAAAACTAATGTCTGGACACTTGAACCGATACAAATACATTTGTATCTATTCATTCAAATATTCTATACGTATCCAATGATATGAATCTCATATGCATCCGTACACACCCATACACCTCCCATATACGTCCCGTTTTCATCCTGTACGTATCCATACGGATGCATATGGATACACACAAAATGTGTATGGATTCTGTACCCATATGAATGTCTGAATTACTCATACAAATAACTCAAAATATTCGGATTTGTACAAAGTACAAATGTCTGGACATTCAATATGTATACATATATCAGAATTTGTCCTAATTCACATGAATAATGAATCTTTTATAATACTGTACTATCTATTGATAAAGAAAAAGGTGGCAGGCTGGATTGGGCTTTAATAATTTGGAGTTGCAATAAAGGATTTCTAAGTGAAAACATGAAACACTTTATTCATACACTAAAGTTCTATCCACACTATTATTTATTTATTATTATTATTTTATTTTTATTATTTACATTTATATCCTGCCCCATACCCAAAGGTCTCTGGGCGGGTTACAACCTTAAAACAACAGATTAAAACAGAATGTACATTAAAAGAGTTTAGAAATTCAACACTCTAAAACAATACACATTATGCTTAAAATGATAGGGTCTGACCTGGGTGGGAATTATAATTAGCTCAGCCAAAGGCCAGGGAAAAGAGAATTTCTAATGGGGAAATGGGGGGAGTAGGCTTTTTAGTGCTATTGATTGTTGTAGTCTTCCCCACCCTTTAAAACTTTATAGTAGCAATAAAGTTACTTAAATTTAAATGGTAGGGAGAAGAGCATTTGCCTGCATTTCCCTGTCATTTCACCACAGCCTACCTGTTTTTATTGTCATAACAGATACGGCCGTCCCCCACACCGAGTGATAAAACAAAAGTTTGAAAAAGGCAGACAGTATTAAAGCACTAGTAGCATGTATGTAATCTGAACCGTGTGTTTCATACTTTTTTGACTGAAATATCTTTGAATGCACCATTAAAAATGAGGCTTCCTTGAACAACTTCTCAAAGCATCCTGTAATTGCATTTAACCCATTCTGCAGTTTAAATTCTGCAAGATGCCACAGTATTCTGCATGTTGCACAATTTTAAACTAGCCTAAAAAGTGAGGACAGATTTGCTGCTCTTTGCCATTCTTGTGTTTCTGCCTGAAGATTCCACCACGATCCATAATTTTCTTAGTTATATTTTGCTTGCTGTATTGTAATCTGCTTTGGGATAATCACTGTTTCTAGAAAAACAGGGTATTAACAGTAATAGATTTAGCCTTTAATAAGAAACAGATTTAGTGTGGGAAATCTTCACAACTCACACTATCATCTTCTGATATAGTTGAAAAATAGTTAAGTAAAGCACAGACAGAAGGCTCCAGCATTTATTTTTATTTAAGGGATTTATATCCGACCTTCACCAAAGGTTATCAGGGTAGGTCACAATAAGAAAGAATAACAAATATAAAATTTAAAAACATATATGTGTAACCCACCCACCCATCCACCCTCCATCCACCCACTCTCCCTAGCAGGACAGCACCCCAAGGAAGCTACACATCAAAAGTCTGGGTGAAAAGATATGTTTAACCAGGTACCAAAACTATACAAAGTTGGTACTTGGTGAACTTCAAGAGGGAGGATGTTCAAGAGTCTGGGGGGCAACCACAGAAAAGTCCCTCTTGTGTATCCCTATGCCTTGCACCTCTGAAAGAGAAGGAACTACAAGAAGGCTCCCTCCTCTAGATTTCAGTGCATGAGCAGACATATATGGGACAAGGTACTCCTTCAGATACTCAGGGCCCAAGCAGTTTAGTGCTTTAAATGTCAGCACCTTGAATTGGACTCTGTAACCAATAGGTAACCAGTTCAGTTCCTTCAGGACCAGCATGATGTGCATCCAGCCAGAGTCTCCCATCAGCAGTTGAGCTGCTGCATTCCACACTAGTTTCACTTTTTGAATTGCTTTCAAGGATAGCCCCACATAGCGAACATTACAGTAGTCTAATCTGGAAGTCACCAAAGCAGGGATCACTGTGGCCAAGTTAGCCATATCCTGGTAATTCTGGAGCTGGTGAACCATATGGAGATGGTGGTAGGCACTCCTAGCTATCACTGCCACATGTGTCTTAAGAGATAGCAGTGAATTCAAGAGCACTTCCAAATCGTGTACCTCATCTCTCTGGGGCAAGACAACCCCATTGAGAATTGGGTGTGCCTTAACTTCCTGGCATGCACAGTACCTCCATCTTTTGTGGATTCATCACTGCATCCAGGCAGCAGTCAGACACCTGAATTGCTTCTTTGGACTCAGAAGGAATAGAGAGACAGAGTTGGTTGTCATCAGCATACTGATGGCACCTCCTTCCAAAACTGCTGGCGATCTCTCCCAGCGGCTTCATATAGACATTAAAGAGCATGAATGATTCCAGAGCAACATAAAACAATCTGAAATCGTTTCCAAGAGACTAGCTTTGAATAAAATACAACAAATTTCCAACTGCAGTAAGCCAGTCAAATTTGGAAGTATAAAATACATGTTTTATTACCCTGCTCACTGTATAAAAGCACAGATACAAAACAATCAAGTCATTTATAAAGAAATTCCCAAACAAATGGCTCTTCATGAATGATGAAGAACTAATGGAAACTGCTGCCAAGGGTTTGGCTGCAGCAAATATGGCGCACAAACCGTTCACTACACTGACCAGCACTGTGCTTCAACTCAAATATTATTTGGTTATACTGGTTCAGTTTGATTTTGTGTAGTTTTAATTCACTGTTTTATAGAATTTTATTGTTACTTGACTACAGCACATAAAGCCCTTATCCAACACATGCACACCATATATAGAAGGGCTGGTGAGAAAGCCCATTCCCACAGATAGATTCTCTGCTGGTAAGACATGGACAGGGCAAGGGACCTATTTATGTGGTCTGGTGCTAGAGAACCAGATGGCACAGATGGTACCCCAGTTAATGTCCCGGCCTTCCTTTGGAATTGCAAGATAAGCAAGACCAGTGATACTTCCAAAGTACTCTCCACATCAACAATATCAGGCTGGAGAAAATAAAGGCTGAGGCCTCCAAGACCTGCTGAAAGAAGGGCTGATGCCTTCTTAGATCTGTTACAATAAATCTGTGCGGCATTTTAGGGACAAAATCAGTCAGAATCATACAATTAAGAATAGTTCAACAACACAAGCAGCTACACATTGTGTGGGAGCTCTGTGTGGGAGCAGCCCTGAGAGCAAGTGCAAAAAGGCCCTGGGCTACTACAACTGAGCATGCCTTCAGGCACACTAAAAGCTGTGCCCTCCCTATAGAGCCACTTCCCATCGTCCCAACTGGGCAAGGGGAAGCTTCGCAGGGAGGGCGGAGCCCCTGCAGAGCCACTTCCCAGCATCCAGACAGGACACTCAGTACTATGCATTTCCCTCCTCCAGGCAAGGTAAAATGAGAAGTTAAAAGCTGCTGTTTATCACCTAGGGAACATAAAACAATGCAGACATTCACAAGTACCATTACTAATAGATCTTATGGATGAAGTCTGGGGTCTCAGTCTAAGAAAGCAAATCTCTGTGCTCTTCAGCTCCTTACCACCCCCCTGTGCCCTGCCACAAAATGCAGGACTTAGTGGGAGATGAGCGCACCTTTTCCATAAGTTAAGGGGAGGTGGACACTCTTGTGCTAGATCCAGCTGGGAGGAGGTGGTATGTGAATGCTGAGCCAGGGGGAAAATGCTACAAGGCCTGGCAGTGCCACTGCATGAATTAGTCTCTATACCAAAGTCTCTATACTCACTCTTCCCACTTTACAGACACTGTTGCTGTTTTAATATATGTCTGATTTTAAATGTTGTTACCCACCCTGAGCCCTCCGGGTATACAGCAGGAAATAAATAAATAAATAAATAAATAAATAAATAAATAAATAAATAAATAAATAAATAAATAAATAAATAAATAAATAAATATAGCTACATACAGTAGTGCTACATGTATCGGGAAAAACATTCCATTAATGCTGTAATGAAATTTGACTTGTAACTTTCTAGTAATGTTCCAGGTGTAATGCTACGGCTTAAGGTCATATATTGGGAAGGCAATTTTAGTTATGCCAAAGTGGCTCCCAATGTGTGTTGCTCCATCAAACTATTGGTCATGTGCAAAATAAATGTACAGTTCTGGTGGCATCTTGTAGTTCCCACCACCCACAACACTGCCTACAACAATCACCCCTCCTCTGGCATCCTTGGTTTTTTTATTATTATTATTCATTGCTCAGGAACCCTGGACCTATAAAACCATGGTAAATCTATCCACTGTCTGCAACGTGTAAATTCCTAAATTTTATTTTCTTGTGTCAATAGTTTTAGATAAACAGCTTGAGCCTGAAATCTCCAACAGTGCAGGGCTACCATTCCACTGTGATTATAGAAAAATAAGGTGAGTTGTAAGTACCCGAATGCTGTGGGCTCTGTTACCATGCGTTAAGTTTGGAGGCACACAAGAAAAAAGGCTTGTTTTCGATCTAAACAGGAAGCAAAGTGTACTGCAAGCAGGATATATGGGCTTTGTGGGCAGGAAATAAATGATCGGGGAGCCTAGCATAGAGGTTTATAAACCAATAAAGCTGGCAGCGTCCAGGTTGTGAAATGAAATGTTTCTAGCTGTTCGTTCTGCACCATCAGACATATGGTAAAGATGCACCTCCTTCTCTAGCCTTTGGCTGAGGAGATAGTTTGCCCTTCTGTTTCTGGCAGTGTTATCTGTGATTTTAATGCACTGGATTTTAACTGGATTTTATTGCACTAGTGTTATTGTAACTTGTCTGGAGACTTTACCATACAGAGTGGGATAGAAATGCAATAGAGCCAGAATGATTAACACTTCTGCAAAGGCAACATGGGAGGGGCAAATCTCATTTTTTAAAAGCTCCCTTTTATTTTTGAAATTGATCAAAACATAATTTGGGAAGATTTCATTAAGTTCTGACAGGTTTGAAAAAATCTGATACTTTTTGTTTCCATACTGTTAAGTCTATCTTACATGCCATGTGGTTAAAGACCTTAACTCTACAAAGTATCATTTAGTGTGCCCATCTGCTGTTAAAGAAAAGTGATATTATTTTTAAAAAGAAGAATTGGCTTTTCTACCCTGCTTTTCTCACCCATTTAAGGGGACTCAAAGTGGCTGACAAAACTTCTATTCTTCTCCTCACAACAGAACACCCTGTGAGGTAGGTGGGGCTGTGAGAACTCAGAAGAGAGCTGTGACTAACCCAAGGTCACCAGCTGGCTTCATGGCGGGGGGGCGGAATCAAACCCGGTATTCCCAGATAAGAGTCCGACTCCCTAACCACTAGACCAAACTGGATCACAGAGTGAGCACATAAACAGCACATAAACAGCACAATATATAAATTTATTTATTTATTTTATTTATTTGTATTTCTATTCCGCCCTATACCCGAAGGTCTCAGGGTGGGTTACAATATTATATTATAATATCATAAACATGCTTATTCAATTAGTGTACTTCTTTGACACTGGACATCTCTTCTTCAAATATTAAAATGAATTCTGATAGCAAGTAATTTAATTGAATATCTTCTCTCACCCTGGCTTAAAGTTATCAGAGTATACATTCTTAAAGTGAAATCCTAACTTAAAAATAATAATAATTCTGATTTAGGTCTGTGAGCATAAATAAAATTCATTCATTCAGCTTAAAAAATAGTCAGTTATATATAATGGAAAGTCGTGTTTTTTTTCTTCTCTACAGGTGAATATAAAGGCATTGTGTTATTCCAAATAAAGCTTCTTTTTTGCTGTCAAAACAACAAAAATCAAAAGATCACAATTAAAATAGTTTCTAGTCACTCAGTGTGATCACACAGTTGTAAAGAGAATTCAATGCCGTATTCGCCTGTTAAATATGGAGAAGTGTCTTCTTTAGAAGAGGAAATTCTCTTAAGGAAGTTGTGTTAAGATAAATGGAAGTTCAGGATGAACCCAGCAAAAGGTGTGAAGGATTTCGCTTTGATTTTCCAATTTGTGTATTTGGTTGAGACACAGACTACATTTTATGCACATATTAATAGGATGCTAATAAGCCTACCATTTCAGTTTTAACATCGGTTTGTAGAGACAGCCTGATATATTAGCCTTCTTAGGTTCTTTGGAATTCTGACAGTGTTTTTTATACCAACACCAGGACTTTTAGTAAAACAGTCTGCTAAAACTGGCATGGACTTTTAGCACAATTGTGTCAGGGTAAATTTCTAATAGGTAACAAGAGTAAATCTAACAAAAATGGTACACAATTGGTATAAATATAAATTTTTATTTTTTTATACAGAAAGTAAAATGCATAAAACTATTAGGTGTGGTATGACAAAGAATTCTGAAAATGATTTTATAATTCTATAATTTCTATATCACTATGGAACAGGCAAATCAATCTGTCATTCTGTATCCTGTCCTATCTGTAGTCTAGGTATTTTATAGTTATGTATGTATGCATATTTTGTATCTCACCCTATAGCTAAAAGTCTCAGAATGAGTTACAGTAAAAATAACAAAAGAAACCAACCACCAAAAACAACAACAGTGCCTGAAAGAAGGAGAGAAGACTGCTCAACCACTCAACTGCCACCAAACCTAGTAGTGAATTTGGTTTTTAAAAATTATTATTTTTTCCATTCAGTCCTGCTAAGGGAGGAGGGGGGAGGATGCAGCATTTGCAGTGGGCGGTACAGGGGTGGAATGAGGCAATCTGGCTTCCAATGAGGGGAGAGGGGTGGAGAGGAGATGGCACTGCTCCCCCATGCCAGGGTTTGGTGCAGTTTGCATGGGGACTGCTGTATCCGCACCCAGCCCATATCCAGCCTGCCTTGCTGGGAATGGCATGCAGATGGGCAACATCTGACCTTGGTCCTGCACTTGGTCACATGAGTGCCCAGTCAGAGCCAAACTGCTTGCATGGGGCACAGCCTTTGTGTTGCAAGTAGAAGTTACAATCTGGTATGAATTTCTCTCTCAAACTATGCAAAATAATAAATATTTATGTACTGTATATAGTTTTCCAAAACTGTGGATGCATGTGTTTCCACTTTCTTCCTTATTGGATTGCAAGGAATAGAAGAAATGCTTTTACATAATTTGAAAACACAGACAAAAAAAGTGATTGTACATAGCAGATGCCAACTGGATGCCAACTGCCCAGATCTATAGGGTTCATCAGCACACTGAGCTAAGAGAAGCAGAGAAAAGCATAGAGCAATTGGTATCAGTTTTGTATTAAGCAGATCCAGGCCACTATTGGAAAACTCCCATTCTTTTATTCCATCATCCCAAAACTTTGCAGTGAAGGAGGAACAAAATAATTATCTCCTGTTTCTGTCGTTACCTGTGAGAAAGGCACATGCGGAACATGTAAAAGTAGTTCATTGTTCTTAGTTATATGCTTCCGAATAAACTGAAAATCCTTGATTTTATAAACTAGTTTTCTCTTTGAAATAACTTCCTGGCATGTTATCTTAATTATATAGTAAATGCACACTGCAAACAACAGAGTAACAATTTTACTATTGATAATAGCAGCTTATATTTGCCAGAACTGCTGAGTGTGGATGTTTTAAGAAAGTAAGGAACACCCTCAAATGACTCAGAAAATGCTAAAAAGTAAAAGATCTAAAAGAAATTAGTTTTCCAGAGCACTTTCTCTGTCCATAAGAGATTTCCGGTCAATATCTCATACCTTTTTTGCTTTGTGTTTAAGATGTTGTTCAAATTTGAGATCAGACATCTTGATCTGAATTCGTTGCTTTTTAACCTTCTCATTCAGCAAGGTCCTGTACTGTTCACACAAGATATTTCTCAGCTTATACATATTCATGTAAGTCTCAAGATGATGCTGAAATTCCAAAGAGACAGGATTGCATTTCAAAATTCTTACACAGACATATAAAGAAATGTTTAATACATAGTTATAATATCACTGGGATTTTCTCTATGTAACTGGTTTCTGCATTCTCAAACCTAAAATCCGTGTTTAAATAAAATTTTCAAGACAGGACATGAAGTAAGGCCCCCATACTAAATTCAGTTTTCTAAGATACAATGGGACCTCAGCAACATACATACAACTGCATTATAAGCTAGCCTCTGCACAATCAATGCACATTGCAACAAATCAGAATTGTTAAAAGATTATAATTTCTAGAATACCACACTAAGCAGGGATTTACACCATGACCTGTGGGGAGGGGGAACTATTCCTTCTCTCATAATAAAAGGAATGTTTTCTCTATATACAATTCTCTATATACAACTCTTCACTGCCACCTACTGTTTTGCCTTAATCCTGACACATTTTACAGCAATAAACAGCATAACATTGGCTCTAAAACACAGCATCACAGTAAATCCTCATGGCTTCCCAACATGTACTCAAAATCAAAGATGAACGGTGTGCAAAATTTTATTCATTTATTTATTTGTCCATCCATCTTGCCTTGTCAAACTCATGACACTTATACTGACTTGCATCATTTAAAAAAAATAAAATGAGAATAAAGTTAAAACATCATTTTAAAATATTAAGTTGCAGGAAGCAGGCTAACCAGGAGGAAAGTATACAGAAAAGAGATTGCTGCTTCTTGCTTGCTTGCCTGCCTGCCTGCCTGCCTTTCTTGCCTGCCTGCTTTTTCTGCCTAATCATAGTATGTACCTTTGGAAAAAGATGGGGACACCTCTTCAGCGCAGCAGACTGGAAGATTGTGTCTATGTAGGAGCTGCAGCATGCTCCAGTGAGAGAATGCCTAGTCAGACTGCATGCAGTGGCTATAGCCAGGATGTGTTTTCCAAAATAGGACATAGTAGGTTTTCACAACATTATACTGGCCATGTAGGTTGGTTAGCCAGTCACAGGGTGACCAAAACCTGCTGCACCATCAATCACACACCTGCAGCCAGCCTCCAAAGAAAGTCCAAATTTGCAAGCAGATGTTGGGTGCAGTGTAAACAGCAATTGCGCTCACATTTAATATGAGTTTCTCTTGCAAATGAGAACAGGAAAAATAACGTGGAGATAGGAGCTGTCTCTTTTTTAAAAGAATGAGAATCTAACTTGCTTATGAATAACTGTACACTTAATATTTATGAACTTTTCAGGAACTTATATGCTTGTTAATTTTAATTGGCAACTATATTTGAAAGTCTTTATACAGTAAATTTGTTTTTGCTATTGTTACTCTGTTTTGAGTCTGATATATTATTTCGGTTCTGTTATTTCGATTTACGAAAACCGTTTTAAGCTTGTAATGGGAACCGGGCCTAAGTAAATAAAGACATTCACCATTAAGTAGCATGATGTCCAGCCAATAGATGGTGCTATTGAGTATCTATGTGGAAATGTTCAGATTCCATTCAAAGGTAGGTAGAACATTTATCTTCCTAAGTACTTTGTTAGCAAATCTTCCTTTGATATTGTGTTTGGATGAAATCAAATTTTGCTGGCATTGTGTGAGCATCAAATGAAATCTGCAAACTACTGGCAATTTTATAGCAATTGGCCATGACAGTTAGCAAACAGCCAGACACTTGTATTTATGATTTGAGAAAAAATAGGAGAATTTGTGGGAAGGGGGAGAGCAGGAACCTCAAACTTAGATTACAGCAGGGGGGATATGCTGCTTTTGTGAAATTGATCCCCGCCCCCAGCAGTAGGAAAGTGCTAACTTGAAATCCACTTATCTAATCCAGAGAGATGCTTGATGCGGCAGCCACTGCCCAACACTGTCCTGCCCAACAGTATTTACCTCAGAATCTCACTATTCAGTATACTATGGTTCAGTATTGGCAGTCAATCCTCCACATAACCACCTTCCTGTTTCTCAGAATATAAACAGGAGGCTTTTCTCTCCAGCAGGCTGCTGGCTTCGCTATGTTTCAGTCGCACTTAAAGGCACAGTATTCCTTCACCAGAATACTCTGTTATTGTTTCAACTCAAAGCCAGCAATCCAGCACACTTCAAAGAGAACAAACCGATATTTGATTTATTGTAACAATCTTCTTAAAAAGCAAACAGTCTTGTCTGAATACACAGAACTCTGAAATATTTTTACTCTTAACAGAACACACCGTAATCAGGACTCTTTACCCTAACTCCCCTCAGGTAAACTAAGAGCCTGGTTCCTCTCTGCCCACCCCTTAGTGAGTTACCCCAGGCAAAGAACCACTCCCTCTATTTACAAGTCTTTGTATAGTCTCTGCAAAAGCTGCCATCCAGCCCTGATTGGCTTTAGCATGGAGCTAGCTTCCCCTGCCCTCAGGAACTTGGCAAGCCATGCCCCTCAACCATCAAATAGCTGATATCATGGGGTTAAAATTAACTACTCCTCTCTTACCTTTACTGACGGTCATCACAATTGACCATCTCACTGCTCATTCCTCACTGCTCATTTCTGGTGTTTTGTTTTTTTAAAGCAATCTCAGAACATATCACTGGAAGTTTTAACTTTTTGCATCTCTCCATTGTAGAGAGAGTCTGTTTATTCTTTGCATTACTTTACTTTTCATTACTTTCATTGCTTTATGGTGGCCAATCAGATAGGACCTACAGTAGTTGGAACTAGGTGGACTTTAAAGCAACTAAATAACTGGTCTGCCTATGGCCCTCCAGATCTTGCCAGACAACTCTAGGCATAAGAACACAAGAGGTCCTACTAGATCAGGTGACAGCCCACCTAGTCCAGTGTCCTGTCTCACACAGTGGCCCACCAATTGCTTTTGGCCATCTCAAGCAGAAGCCAAAGGCAAAACCTTCACTTGCTCTCAGTCCTCTGCAAATGGCCTTTAGAAGCATCCTACCTGTCTCTCCAACCTGGAGGCACTACCTATACATCCACCACATCTGAGATGACAAGAGCTGGGTAAGATTTGGACCCTCTTTTTGGACTGTTTAAATGGGATGCCAGGCATAGGGTGACAAAGTGCCACTATCTGCCAAAAGAAGATGGAATCTGCTCCAGGGAGTGCTCTTTTTCTGGACTCTGATTCCCCAGCCTCAAAGCTATGTCAGGCCAGGACATCAATCAGTTTGAGCAGTCTTCTAGATCAGTTTGGCACTGTAGCAGTTTTCTCTATGTGTGAGAAAGCAGCACACGAATCAAAAACTTCAATTCCTTGTTGAAGAAACCCTGGAAGTTCAACAATCCTGAATGGTTTTGTACTCTTTGGTCAGCATCCTTCATCATTATTGCTTGCATCATAAGAGGCTCCAAGGTTCCCACAGCAATCTGAAAATAAGACTTTAAATAATTCTGGTAAATAAAAAAATTCCAAGAAAGAAGCATTAAACTAAATGAGCTGGCCAGATTCTAGCCCAGTGCTACTATATAATGTTACAACATGAAATGACTTTTAATAACACTTTCCCTACTTCAGAATCAGAAAAAAAATCATCATTATGTACATTAATAAATTGTAATACCTGTTCTTGGATAGCTTGCCTGATGAGTTCATCTTTATCTTCATCACTTAAATCTTGCTTTTTGCTGCTCAATCTCTCTTTAATATCCGTGCTAATTCTTTCCTGGTTTGAATCATTCTGGACAAATATGTTAAGAATTGAACATTTAAAATATGATCAACTGAACATTTGAAAGCATGCATACTAAATGCAAAGAAATCATGCCTTTTGTGCAAGGAAGACCAAAGGGTTCCATGAAAGCAGCAGAAAAGACATGACAAAAGTGCCCAAAGACTAGTTAATCTTTCTCATAGTATTAGAAAAAAGTTAAGAACATAAGAGAAGCCTTGCTGGATCAGGCCACAGACCATCTAGTCCAGCATCCTGTCGCACACAGTGGCCCACCAAATGCTAACGGGCATCTCAAGCAGAGACAAGGACAAACCCTCTCCTGCTCTCAAGTCCCAGCAGATGGCCTTAGAAGCGCCCCAGTTCCTCCCCCCCCCTCAGCCTGAAGGATGCACCTAGGCATTCGTTCTAGTAGCCATTGATACATCTGTCATCCATAAATTTGTCTAACCCTACCTTAAAGCCATCCAGACTGGTAGCTGTCACCACCTCTTCCGGCAGCACATTCCATAAGCCGATGACCCTCTGGGTGAAGAAATACTTCCCCCTGTCAGACCTTATTCTCCTACCCATCAGCTTCATAGAATGTCCCCTGGTTCTAGTGTTGTGCGATAGAGAAAAGAAATTTTCTCTATCCACCCTTTCTATACCATGAATAATTTTATATACTTCAATCAGGTCCCCTCTCAAACACCGTCTCTCCAGACTGAAGAGGCCTAGACGTTGCAGCCTGGTTTCGTAAGGGAGGTGTTCCAGACCCTTAATCATTCTGGTTGCCCTTCTCTGCACCTTCTCTAGTTCCACAATATCCTTTTTGAGGTGTGGTGACCAGGATTGTACACAATACTCCAAATGTGGCCTCACCATAGATTTATAAAGGGGCAAAATGACACTTGCTGTCTTATTTTCTATTCCCTTCCTAATTATTCCCAGCATTGAATTTGCTTTTTTCGCTGCTGCCACGCACTGGGTTGACACCTTCATGGAACTGTCCACCAGAACTCCGAGATCCCTTTCCTGGTGTGTTGCAGAAAGCTCAGACCCCATCAGTTTATAGACGTAATTTGGATTCTTGGCCCCAATGTGCATTACTTTGCACTTGTTAAGATTAAAGCACATTTGCCACTTGGTTGCCCACTCACCCAATGCTAAGAGATCCCTCTGGAGCTCTTGGCAATCTCTTTCGGATTTTACTACCCTAAATAATTTAGTATCATCAGCAAACTTTACTATTTTACTATGTACCCCTTCTTCTAGATCATTGATGAATAAATTAAAAAGCATTGGTCCCAGTACTGAGCCTTGAGGGACCTCACTTTTTACTTCTTTCCACCCTGAGAATTTGCCATTTATTACTACTCTCTGCTTTCTGCCCTTAAGCCAGCCACAAATCCAGGACACAACTTGTCCTTTTATTCCATGGCTGATGAATTTACTCAGTAGCCTTTGATGTGGGACTTTGTCAAAAGCCTTCTGAAAGTCCAGATAGACAATGTCTACTGGTTCACCTTTATCCACGTGTTTATTGACACTCTCAAAGAATTCCAATAAATTTGTGAGGCATGATTTACCTTTGCAGAAGCCATGCTGGCTTTTGTTCAGCAATGCTTGCTCCTCCATATGCACACTAATTTTGTCTTTAATAATGGTTTCCATCACCTTACATGGAACTGACGTTAAGCTAACTGGTCTGTAGTTGCCTGGATCACCCCTGGATCCTTTTTTGAAGATTGGTGTTACATTTGCTACCCTCCAGTCCTCAGGTACGGAGCCTGATGTTAGGGAAAGATTATATATTTTTGCTAGAAGTTTGGCAATTTCGCATTTGAGTTCCTTAAGGACTCTTGGATGAATACCATCTGGTCCCGGTGACTTGTTCACATTTAGTTTATTAAGACATGCCAGGACCTCTTCCTTGGTTATGTCTGTACAGTTTAACTCTTCAGAAAATACAGGCTCAGCTACTGGCATGTGTCTTCTGTCTTCCTCCGTGAATACGGAAGCAAAAAATTCATTTAGTCTCTCTGCAATCTCCGTTTCCTCTTTAATTACCCCTTTCTGTCCTTTACCATCTAGTGGTCCAACTGCTCTCCTGGTTGGATTCCTACTTCTGATATACTTATAGAAGTTCTTGTTATTTCTTTTGATGTTTTTAGCAATGTGCTCCTCAAAATCTTTCTTAGCTTTCCTAATGGCCGTCTTGCATTCATGTTGCCAGTGTCTATGTTCCCTCCTGTTCTCCTCATTTGGACAAGCCTTCCATTTCCTAAATGAACTCTTCTTGTTTTTAATGACTTCATCTACTGCATTTGTGAGCCACATTGGTTTCTTCTTGGACCTAGAAGTCCCCTTTCTTCTTTGAGGAATGCATTCTAGTTGTACTTCCATTATTGTGTTTTTAAGTAGTCTCCATGCATTTTGAAGTGATTTAACTCTTTTGACTTTCCCTTTCAATTTCCTTTTCACTAATTTCCTCATTTTGGGGAAGTTTCCCTTATGAAAGTTTAAGGTCTCTGTGTTAGACTTTATTAAGAACTTACTCTCTGTATTTAAGTTGAAGGTTATTGCATTGTGGTCACTGTTCCCAATTGGATCAGCTACAGTGACGTCCTTTACCAGGTCCTGAGCATTACTTAGGATCAAGTCCAGGACTGCATTTCCCCTGGTTGGTTCCATGACCATTTGTTCCATGGAACAGTCATTAAGTAGGTCTAGGAATTTTCTCTGTCTATCCTGAGTTGAGCAGGAGTTCACCCAGTCTATGTGAGGATAATTGAAGTCCCCCATTATAACCACCCTATCTTTATGGGATACCTCCTTTACCTCCTTCTCCAATTGTTCATCTCCTTCGGGCGTATGGTTGGGAGGATGGTAGCATGTCCCTATTGTTAGACTTCCTTTTTGGCTTGGTATTTTTACCCACACTGCTTCTGTGGAAGAGTCAGACTTACCTGGACATTCCAGTTCATAAGATTCTATCTCTTCTTTAATATACAAGGCTACACCCCCTCCATGTTGCCCTTCCCTGTCTTTCCTGTATAGTTTGTAAGCTGGGATGACTATATCCCTTTGGTTTTAACTGGTCCACCAGGTTTCAGTTATGCCAATAATATCAATCCTATTTTCCGTAACTAAGCTTTCTAGCTCCCCTATTTTGGCTCAAAGGCTCCTGGTGTTTGTGTATATACATTTATATTCACTCTTCTTGTCCAAATTCTGCCGTCGAGGAACATGTGAAACTAATCCCGCACTTAGCTAAGCATTTTCTGCATATTTCCAGCCCTCCTCACTTGAGGGTGCGCTCTCCCGAACCGGATGCTGCCCAGCTCCTGTCGGCTTTCCCCCAGGGATCAGTTTAAAAGCTGCTCTGCAACCTTTTTAATGTTAATCGCCAGCAGTCTGGTTTCCTCTTGGTTCAAGTGTAACCCATCCCTCTTGTACAGGTTTGGCTTGTCCCAAAAAGTTCCCCAGTTCCTTACAAATCTAAACCCCTCCTCCCAACACCACTGCCTCATCCACGCATTGAGGCTCCTGAGCTCTGCCTGTCTAGCTGGTCCTGCACGTGGAACAGGTAGCATTTCTGAGAATGCAACCCTAGAGGTCCTGGACTTTAGTCTTCTACCTAACAACCTAATTTTGGCTTCCAGGACACTCCGTCTTGCCGAACACACACCCAAGACAGCTGCCCCATGGGCAGGTAGTCATACATATGACACTCAGTGCAAAACACTGGGAAGCCCCCCTTCCCCTGCTGGCATTCTACCTTCATTTTATTTTAATGGATTTGTGTTACTTTTGAAAAATTACTTTAAAAACTCTAAAATACTTTCTTTAATATAAACTTTTCTGAATTAAAATTTTATGTTCTGATAGAGTATGTTTCGGCGCGCGGTCCCCCAAAACTGTCTAAAACCCAGAGGACTTACCTCCCAAACTTCCCACAGCATAGCAGCAGTTTTCCCAGGTTATTTTATTAAAATCCCAGTTATTTTCTGGTTAGTTATAGCAGAGAGCTGTTGCTTCCACAGCGATTTCTCTCAACTGAAGTTCAAACTGAAACTAAGACACTCCCACAAGCTCAGGAGTGGCTAGCCCTCTTTGCTAATGCTAATGCTTTGTCCCTTTTGTTTTTTTGATGTGATCTCCTAGGAATCTGCCTAGAGTAACCTGAGCTGACCACACCTAAACTGACCTAGGTTTTATTTCAGCTGGCTTCTAAAAGCGGTCCCCCCAAACTGTCTAAAAACCAGAGGACTTACCTCCCAAACTTACCACAGCACAGCAGCAGTTTTCCCAGGTTATTTTATCAAAATCCCAGTTATTTTCTGGTTAGTTATAGCAGAGAGCTGTTGCTTCCACGGCGATTTCTCTCAACTGAAGTTCAAACTGAACTTCAGTTTGGTCCCTGAATTTTTTTTCTTTTTAAATCACTTTGAAGAGAAAAAATAAGGAAGTGATTATTTAACAGGGGGTCTTAACTAGAGGTCCATTGACCCCTTGGGGGTCCATGGAAACATTTCAAGGGGTCCATGAGCTTGAATTGCTGATGTTGAGCGTCATAAAACTATGAGGAGAACATTCTGAGAAGGGGTCTGTGGTTTTCACCTTACTGGCAAAGAGGTCCATGAATCATGGAACCCCTGACTTAAAACTGGCTCTTACTTTAAAACTACAGCTGTTTCTGCACTTACCTTGTGCTCCAAGCCAGAAGGACTGGACCAGGATGGGCCAGTTCCAGCCACTGGCACACACTTGCTGGCCCAGAGACAGCATTCCACACTAGGAAGACTGTTCTGAGACAAGCCCCACACTGGCTTTCAAAGGTTGCATGAGCTTCCAGGTTCTCCATGTCTTAGCCTTGGAGCCTCAGAGAGATGCATTTCTGGAGCACAATTGTGTATCCCACTGACATGGATCCCCCTGGTAAACCAGGGCAGGGAGGAGGGTGTCCTTGTGCACCCTTGCCTATTTTGTTCCAGAGACCTCCTCAACTGCTATTTTTACCACCTAGGTTGGGCTACACTCAGTTCAATGTCAACTGAGCATCCTAAGCAGAGCTTGAGGACTTTCTCTTCCACTGTACAAGTATTCTAAGACCATTTGCAAAGCTGTTCTTGATGACCAAACCTTTCTGGAATTTCCCCCCATTACCTCCATGCTAGGAGAAGCCACAGCTGTTGAATGTCTGTCTGCATACAGCTATTAAAGATGGGGAAAAGGTGGCATTTTTTCTATTTATACCTCTAAAAGCTTTGTGCTCAGTTCCATTAGTTTGTGTTTTCAAGTATTCAGAAACAGGTACTCAGAATTCAGCTTCAAGAAAATATGGTATTCAATTAAGTAACATGGTAGCTTTTAAAAGTATGTTAAATGCATGTTATCTAAATTCAAACTGATAGTTAATTTTGCAGTTTAATAACCAAGTGAAAGAAATGCCAATGAGACATTCTTACTATAAGTCAATATGCATAAATTTGGCAATCTTGTGTGACACATACGCAGGCCTAAGGGTGTTTTTCCACTGTCAAAAAGTACCCATTTTTGCACCCACTAAGGACCCACTTGGGTGTGAGCCGAATGACCCCATTTCCACCACGACACCCATTTGGGACCCGATTGTTTCCACTGCCATGGGGGAAATCCGGATCAAATGGGTACTTTCTGCCCTTTAATCCAAATTTTCTGTAGACCCCATTAATGGGGTCCACATTGGGGTCTTCTGCCAGAAAATCCAGATTAAAGGGAGCCTGTTTCCAGAGGAAACAGGCAATGGGGTCTAGAGGAGGCAAGGGGGAGGGGATACACCCATGGGGGGGAGCCCCAAAGTCCCAGCTTCGGAGTCATTTCAAAGTAATTCCAAAGTGACTCCAAAGTCCCTCCGAAGAGATCAGCAGAGACTTTGAAGCCGCTCTGGAGTCCCTTCGGAATGCCTCCAAAGTCTGCGCTGATCTCTTTGGAGAGACCAGCGGTGAGACTCCAAAGTCCCTTTGAAGCGATCAACAGAGACTTTGGAGTCTCGCCACCGGTCTCTCCAAAGAGATCAGCGCAGACTTCGGAGGCGCTCCAAAGGGACTCCGGAACGGCTTTGAAGTCTCTGCCGATCTCTTCAGAGGGACTTTGGAGTCATTTCAAAATGATTTCGAAATCACTCTGAAATCACTCCGAAGCTGGGACTTTGGAGATCGCACCCCCCTGTCCCTAGAGACACCTGGGGTGACAGACCGACCCCTTGGGGGACGATCCGGATTCCTCACATGGGTGCAAAGGTGTCTCCACGGCAGGGGGGTTAGCACCCATTGCTAATGGGCGCTAAACCTCCTGTGGAAACACATTGGGTGCTTCCCTTAATCTGGATCTACTAAATCCGGATTAAGGAATGTACCCATTCCTTAGATCTGGATCTTCTTAGATCCAGATCTAAGGACTGCGGTGGAAAAACACCCATTATCAGTCCTACATGATATCACATGAGGTCTGTGTTCCCACTGGGTCTTTTTTTCATATTGAAAACATTTTAAAAACCTTTTGTCCGCATTGAAAAGTGGCTTCCCACACTTTCAGAGGAGTAAATGCGGAAAGTCCATCAAACACTCATTCAAACAACTCTCACTTCAATTTTTCTTTTTAACACACTTTATTTTCCCTTTGGGAACAGTACAAGTGCAGCATATCGTGCCCACGCCTCGCCCACTTGCCATTTTCGCCTTTGCCTCCACTCCGCCTATTTATCACTGCTTACCTCCACTTTGCCTGCTTACCACACTGGTGGCCTCAGATGCCGTTGCCTCTCACCTGCCACCACCTTGCCCTCCCACCAGCCTCCATTGCCTCTCGCCCACTTCCTTTGCTGCCTTGCCCTCCTGCCAACCACCATTGCCTCTTGCCCACCGCCACCTTCTTGCTCTCTTGCCATTGCGGTGGCCACTGGCACCTCGCCCACCTGCCCGGTCTTTCGGGCTGTGCCACTGTTGCCGCCTCACTCGCCTGGCTGCCCACCAAGCAGCTGTGGCACTCCCGAGGCATGGGAAGGAGGAACGCCGAGCGGTGGGCAGTGGGCAGTGGGCGGGCAGGCTAGCTGGCTGGCTGGCTGGCTGGCTGGCTGGCTGGCTGGCAGGTGGGCGGGCGGGCAGGCCCTGCCCTTCCTCCCTCCCTTTTTTTCGGCCACCACTGCTGCCGCCACCACCATGCTCTGCTTTTTAAAGCAAAATTAACCAAAAAAATGGGAACACACATAATGCGGCTTCAAATCTGTTTTTCTTAATTCTGCTTTAAATTATTCAAGTGGGATCACAGCCAAGGTTGACTATGATCATATACAACACAGAATGATCGAGCCATTAATTTTACTGGAACAGATGTTTGAAGTGCATTAAATTTTTAAGCAGAAAACAGGATTATAATATATAGGAAATAAAATACAAAGCACAATGTACAAAACACAAATTACCAATTATTTATTTTTTAAAAAACATAAAAAACAGCTGTGCAAAAATGGCACATCCTAAACTTCTTTTGTCTTTTTGTAAACCTTTCTTTTTGGATGACAAAACACTGCTTAACAGCACATTGCTCAGACTACCAAAATTCCCCCTCACATTGTGTGTAATTCTTTGCTACCAAGGACACACTGCAAACATGCATAATCCTGGAAGTTTCCTGAAAGGTCTGCTTGTATAAAGCCTTGCAGCCTACAAAAGCAGTAGAAGGAATGGGCAGCCGCTAAAGCAGCAAAACCAAAACAAAATAAAATGGAGACTGTAGTTTTCAACTAGCTAAGAAGTTCAGGCTTGCTAAGCACTGCATCTCTACTTCAGCGGATTAGGTTTTATAAAAAGAGAAGAGGGGGTGAACAAAACTGATGGTGTTCACATCAACTAAAGATGCCTGATTCTAAAAAATTATGTAATTTTTTTATAAATTCTAAGAAATTCTTAAAAATAAACACAGATAAAGAGAAACAGAAAGATGGGGGGAAGGAATTAATTATTTTTAAGGCTACAGCACTTCTATACTTCAATTTTTTTTAAAAAAAATGTTTTACAGATGACCCTTATGGCATTGGAAGTACGTCGTATCTACTTCTATTTGTAAGGCGAATTTCAGTCATATTTCCCTTCACTGTTAGTAAACAGGGCCTGCGTACAACCTTCTTGCACACTGCGAAATAAATGGACTTAATTATCACTCCTGTTACCATGGCAGCATTGGAAAGATGCATGTGTCTGCTTGCTTTCCTCTTCTCTCTTTGTATTCCCAGCAGATATTTTTGCTGCTGCTTTGAACACTTCCTGACCCTTTAAAATGTTATTAATTACCTTGGTAATCTAGACAAGAGGCTCTAAACACACATTCTTCAAGTTTCTACACACGTCGAAATCTGGGTGCACTGAAGAGATATGTTGGAGATATGTCACTACCACTAGCAGTAAAGCTGATGTTTAACAGTAGAAAATAAAGTTTTAAAAACATTTTCAGATTTGTGTCATTGGCAACAAGCCAAATCACTGAAATAATACTACTTATATGGTAAAAGAAGTATTTTGTTTATACTCGATTTTAGCAGGATTTTAAGTTCTGTCTTTACCCTTTTATATTGTTGCTACTGGTGGTATTTTCTCAAAATACCATGCCAAGTTTTGTTTTGATCATGGTTCATTTATTAAACCATGGGTTGTTTTAAAAACAAACAATAAACAAATTGCAGTGATTTCTCCAAAATTTAGATTCTTCTCTAGCAAGGATAGTCTTACATCTTCTGAAATGGCCTAGCCTTGTAAGCAATTGTTAGAAAGGCTTTAGATTCTCCCACCTCCAGATGGGAGCTAAAACCCACAGTTCTCCCATGACTATATTGAGAATCCCACAAGTATCCATATACTTGTGTTATCAATATAGGGTGTTTTTCCACTGTCACTAAAAGTACCCATTAAGTACCCATTAATGCATATGTAATGGCATTTTGTACCCATTAATGGGTACTTCTAGTGACAGTGGGAAAACACCCAGGGTCCCAAGAAATCATGGCAATATCCCAAAACATTGCTATTATGGAAAATCGGTCAACAAGGTCAGGTATCCCGTAACAGCGACTGCTTTCCTCCGTGTGCTGGCTCATTATTGTTCCTGCTGCAAACACCGAGATGCTAGACCAGCACTAGAGAAAAAAACAGAGGAAACCGGTTGGACATCTGGGTATTTGTAACAGGAACAATAACACAAGAAGCCAACAGACAGAGTCAGGAGTTTGGGATTGCCCCCTTCCTTCTGGCAGGGATAGCAAGAGGCAACTGTGGGATCTAAAGAAGTTCCTGCAATTGCCTCCTGCTGTCTGGAGATGGTCTCAAGAAATAAAGGATGCCAAAACACATGGTTCATTGCTGCAGAACAAATCATAACTATTTTGCAAGCCTGGCATGAAACAAAAGTGGTCCATTTGGGAGCAGCCAAGACAAGTGATTTGTGATTTTGAAATACTGCAATTAATGCTGTGGTTCAAGGCTTGATATGGCAGGGTATGGAAGGGTATGGCAGGGCGTCTTATGCTTACTTGTCTTTTTAAAATAATTGGATTCCTATTTCTACTTTTTGTCATGGTCACTCCTCTCTGTTATAAACATGTGACTCAGGGATATACCAAACCAGTTCCATGTGGTTCAGAATAAATCCAAGAGGGGATGAGGGGTCTGGTTTCAAATTTGAAGGGTTTGGTTTGGTATGAATTTAAATGAGGGTTTTTGGAACAAGGGCCATGTCCCCATGCAAGCCATTTGGCACAGAATCAGCACACATGGGACCAGGACCGGGTCTGAGATCAATCCTTGCCCGTCCCCATGCCATTACTGGTGATGCGGGCTGGGCGGAGATGCAGCCACCCCCTTGCCAACCATGCCAAACGCTGGCACCGGGGAGCAGCAGCACCTCCTCTCCACCACCTCTCTCCTCATTGGTAGCCGGATTCACGTCAGACCACACCTGTGCCACCACCTGCAAATGCTCCTGTGCTGCCAGCTGCAAATGCCACATCTCCCCCTCCCTTAGCAGCACAGAAAGCCAGGACTGGGCTAGGAGGCACAGAAAAAAATTTATAAGCTTAATAATAATAAATTTAAAAACAATTTTAAAAGATGCAAAGCTGCTATGAAATTTAGCGATAGTTGGTCGCTTGAGCAGTTTTGTGCACCTCCATTCCACCGGGAACCTTGAGAATGCCCAGCAACTTTAAAAGGGAGAAAATCAAGCCATCATCATGATTGCCTTGGCAATCAGGAAATGGGGTGGAATATTTGCTGTGGAAAAGTAAAAAATATTAGGCCATTATCCTGCCTGCCTTGGCAATTGGGATGTTTCCACTCCCAAAAAATTTCAGCAGCTGTGATCTCCAATGCACAGGGCAGGAACGGCAAGCGCACCCCACCTCCCAATGATGTGAGTGCCAATCTCCTCCCAAAATAGCCCAGAATTGTCCCCATGCACATTCTCGGCTTGCTAAACAATTCCTGCCAGGACCCCAAACCATGCCCAGACTTGGGTTTTGGGGTACCAAATTTGGTCCTGGTCTGGCACAATTTGAGGGATTTGCTCCACAGAAACCAGACCAAATCCAAAACTCATGTGGACACCCCTTGCTGAACCCAGTTTCAGTATTGGACCAAATGTGCATGGGGACATTCCCAAACAGTTAATCCATTCAGAGCCTTCTATCCCTCTCTTTCTTTGTCCCTGGCTTTCTCCCACTCATGGTGCAGCAGCCTTTCATCCTTCCCCATCATGCATTGCATGCAGCCTTCCCCCATTCTGTTTCTGGCACTGCCTAGCTAGGAAGCAGTAATCATATGGGGAGGATTTCTCACATTATCACCCCCTAGTGGAATATTTTGCCATCATCTGGAGGCAGCCTTCAAAAGAATGAGGATCCAACATTCATAACTGCTTCAAGAAATGGATCCCTTGAGGATCTTATGAATCTTTGCACTGAATTAGAAAAGCTATACTAGTTAGTAATATAAATTCATTCCAAGGGATCATGCTCTTCATAGAGTTTGTGTCAAAAAAAACCTCATGCATGTGAAAAGAAAAGAACAAAGTATCCCAACACGAAACTATCCCAGAGTTGGAATATTATTATTGCAACCGTGCAAAGAAATGAACATGTTGGGCTTAAGTCAGGAAATAAGATCCATATTCCCATTAAGTCATGAACAACTCTGGGTGATCTTTGGCTAGCGATAGGTCCCCATCGGCTCTTATCTTCCAGGGTTGCTTTAAGGGAAATAGATAACATGCAGTTAAAATTGAAGATACATCTATCAAAGGCTACTAGAATGGATGCCTAGGTACCGCCTCCAGGTTGGAGAAACAGGCAAGATGCCTCTGAAAGCCATTTGTAGGAGTCAAGAGCGGGTGAACGGTTTGCCTTTGCCTTCTGCTTGAGGTGCCCAGAAGCAACTGGTGGGCCACAGTGTAAGACAGTGATGGCCAACCTATGACACGCGTGTCACAGGTGACACGTCAAGCCCTTTTGGGTGACACACATGGTCACCCTGGCACCTGGGTGTGTAGTTCTTGCTTGTTCTTGAAGTGTACAAAATCCCAACTTTCAACTGAAGATTTAGCAAACGAAATTCAGAAACAAGAGTCACTAATGTAAAGAATTATTTGTTTCTGCTTTTAATAAAACATATATCAAAAATATAACTTTTTTATTAGAGCTACAAATATCACAAAATTATGGATATTTCTTAACACGGGACACAGCACCTGAGTTAAGCTAGGTTTTCTTGCGAATTTTGACACACCGAGCTCAAAAGGTTTGTGATCACCAGTGTAAGACAAGATGGTGGACTAGATGGGCTGCATCCTGATCCAGCAGGGCTCTTTATTTTCTTATGAAGGGAAACCAGTAGTAAACTGTAATAATATTGATCACACTGAAAATATTCATAGCTGACAACTTCCTTAAAACAATTACCTGATTTCTGCAGATAACTGGGAGGTAACAGTCCAGAAGCGGAGGAAAGGTACTCTTCTTGTAAAGCTGACAGGAGGTTGCCATGACACAAAACTGTTCCCCAGTGAGCTGTTGTGAAAGAAAGGGAAAAAAACCAAGTGTATACATTTCCAAGAATGTATTATTGCCACATAAAGTAAGAGTAGCTGACATCATAAATCAACATTAGGTATTTGTATGAAAGCTTTTGTTCCAAACCATCATATTACTCACCTGAGCAACATGGAAAGTTACCTGAGCAACTTAGTCCTTAAAGCTGCTGCATTGGCATCTGATTATATTGAACAAATACAGTGCTGCCAGGGCAAACACCACTGCCTGGCACTGTGATGCTGAATTTTCAATTCAGCTGTAAATTAAGTCCTTCCTCTTCCTCTTTTCTGTGAAGTCACCACTTTTTCTTAAGTATTGAAAAACAATGCAAAATGCTTTAATCAATGTACTTTTAACTTTTTTGGGACAACATTTTTAGCGTGCTTGGATTTCCAACATGGGGCTTTATTCACAGGAGGTTTTTAAAACATAAAATATTCTAGATGATTCCAAATTCTATTCTGGTTCTTTGAAGTTTTGAAATCCATTTACTTCTTCTAAATTGGGCACTGTATTGCTCCTTACTGCTTTTTCTCACATGATACTCTATTCTACAGTTATCTCATTTCACTTTTTAATGTTCATTGAACAGAATTGTTAAAATAAATTTGGAAACATCCAGAACAGTTGCTAAACAATTCTTTGGAGTTTCCAGCATAAGAAAACTAGGCTATTTGCACACTGTGGATATTTTGGGGAAAGATTGCTCTGCAAAGTGGCTGACATTATTAAAATAGATGATTGACATTACTCCCATTGGGAGAGAAACTCACACATTGAGCTTTTCCAAGCCATACATTACATTGCTCAATTATATGAAGTTTCAACATCTGTTTCAGGAAAGCTCCCAGCTAAATCCCCTTTACTTTAAATATTATCAGAAATAGCTAGGGAAACAGGTTGTTAAATCAGCAGTAAGTCTTCTAGAATTTTTTTACTAAATATACAAAAATTTCAGTGACTTCCATATTGAATTCAGATGGCCTTATTTTTTAATAAACATCTATGATCCTGTCCATACTTAACCAGCAAATGCTACTAAAAGTACCTTTGTGTGATTCTTATTCTTAAGGCCCGCTCCAGATAACTGTCCCCTGGGCTCTCGAGATAGCAAACAATAATCTGGAGTATTGTTCCTCCAGCATTATCACCTGCTAGCTGACACTTTTTAGCGCATCTGGGTATTTGGCTGCACGACATACCTGGACACATACACAGCCATCTGCTTCAGTCCCTACACATGTCATGGTGACTCCCTCCACAAAGGTAGATAATATCACTATTGCTGGAAAACCTGTCATCAGCAATAGGTTATTGCCCATTTTAGAGGGGATATAGTAGAGTTATGGTCGGGTTGCCAGAGATACATGTGACAATCCCACCATAGTGCAGCCATAATGATGCTATAGTTCCCCTTTCTGGATACACCCCAAATCAGTCATTTTGTACTGAAAGGAACTGTGTAAATAGTGCCTGTAAATAAGTGAATAACACAAACAGTTCTACTTGTGCAAAGCAATGTCCAGTGAAATGTAAGCACGTGCTCTTTGTGAAAAGGTTATACAAACTGTACAGTGTGAATAGTAACACAGTGCTATGTGGAAGGAGCAACAGAGATTTATTCACCAAGCTGTTTTAACATTTGGGGACACTTCTGACAATGTTAGGGTACATTCTAATACAGAAGATGTTCAGAATTCCATCTTCCCACCTTTTTTTGCCCTACCCAAACAGTAAATGCTGTTCACTGTTTTTTGAGGTAGGGCTAATTTGTAGGAAATTCAGTCAGCTCCATCATGCAAGACTGTTCTGGACATGCCCATTCAGAAGGAATCCCTGAAATGCACGGGCAGCCAGGGCCCATTGGGGCTTGGGGCAAGACAGAATGAAATAGGAGTAACAACAGGCACATGGAAAAACATCCCTGTTGAATAGACTGATCATGAAAAGATTAGTCAACACTGGAACGTAACCAATACAGTAAAGAACAGTGGACTCAGGCTCTGATCTATGAATTCTGATGTGTCTTAGCTCATTTTGTTTCCAGGGCAGCCACCCTCTACAATGACTCCTCCCTTAATACATTAGGATTACAACAACCAAAGGCCGACATCTACTTTTAATACACTGGACACCAGTCAAGTGTATCCATAACCATTTGTTTGTTTGTTTGCATTTCTATCCAGCCCCCTATCCAAGGTCTCTGTGCAAGTTACAGCAATAAAAACAAAATAAAAATTCAAACATACTTAAAAAGCCTTTTCAAGTTATGTCATATTCCTCTGTCAACACGCAAGTGGGGCTGGGGGACAGGGACAAAGATACAAGTCCTAAGACATAGTTGTACAACCTACAGTGGTGCATAACACCTCTGGGTTTGCGGGGGGGGGGGACAGCATGTGGAGACCCTATGGCAGTGAGCAGTTTCTCCAAACACAGTACAGCATCAGATGCTACATGGACACTTTTTGAAACTTCTCTTTGGCTGCCTAGTCCCATATCCAGGGTAGTCACAGTTCAAGCTACACGGCTCTTCATTTCACTGCTTTCATAACAGGGACACGACCCATGGTTTGTGGATAAGCCTCTTCTTCCATGCAGTGGCCACCCAGCACAGAGATCTGGGTAACGGAGGAAGATCATCTGAGGCTCCTCTTTCATCTTCCAGCCACAGCCCGATCTGGAGCAGATCAAAAGACAGGGGAGGCCCGCGAGCAAGCTCTTGTCTTCAGGAAATAGGATCCACTTGCACTTGCTGCTCTGCAAATGCGGAGACTCCTTATTCCCACCCTCCACCCCTTTGCAACTTCTTTCATCCCGACCACAGCTAGGTAGGCATTTAGCAGGGTGCCGGCTCCTTCCCAGAAGATTTCGGGAAAGGGGCGTGGCGGGGGGGGTCCACAAGACTCTGCTGAGAAGGGGCTCCTCGGCTGGCTTTTCCCTTAGGCGCCTACTCTAGCGGCACCCTTTGCCCGCAGATCTCACTGATCTCCAGTGCCTCTCGGCTTTCGCTCAGGCTCCCTCGAGTCAGTCGCGAGCACAGTCAAAGAACCGGGCAGATTCAAAGGGACGGCGCCGCTGCCATTTTCCCAGGAAGAGCCTCTTCGCCCCCCAGCCCGGTTTCTCCCGCCGGTGCCGCCAGGGCGCCTCTCCTCCCGTCCTCCTCCAGGCGCCAAGAGGCAGACAGGAAAGGGGTTCGGCCGCCCCCACTTACCCGCCGCGCCACACCGAGCGACCACACGGGGCCCACCAGCAGGGGTTCCGTCCCCGCCTCGGCGCAGCTGTACAAACTCGCCTCAGGACAGCGGCCGCGGGTCGACTGTCCGGTCCCGCCGCCCTCGCTGGCTCGCGCGGAACGCGGTTTGGGTGGACCTCGGGGCGCTGTTGGTGCGACTCCGCCACCTCTCCCTCCCTCCCTCCCTCCACAGCGGCCTTGGCTTCATTCGCACGCCCAGTGGCTCCTTTCTGCCTAAAATGAGGACTGCGTTCACACCAAACAAAAGGGCTGCCTCAGAGATGCTTTTTCGTTGCTGCTGAGAGGTGTGTCAAGAAAAGCATCTCTGAGGCAGCTTAGAAAAGGCTTCGAGGTCGCCTGACCCTCCCCCATCTCATGTGCTAGAAAAGGCGGGCTAGAGGCGGTTTGGGAACGCGAGGGCCACACTCTGAGGCACTGTGGGGCCCTCGTTCTTTTTTGTGACTGAAAGCAGTTTAGGACTCGTTGTGAACCTAGAGCCATGTTCCCATTACTACTTAAAACTGTTTAAAAACTGTTTAAAAAATGGTTTGGATCCTCGTCGTTCCCACCCCCAATCAATTAAAACCATTTAAAGGTGGTTTGGATCCTCGGCGTCCCCATTCGCAATCAGTTTTAGGGGTATTTTGAGTATTATTTGGCTTTAAAGCGGAATAAATAAACACCTGATTTTTCAGGTGTTTTTTCCGGTTTTGGCTTTTAAAATGTTTCTTTCTTATTGTTGTAGGAATGCTAGAGCAGTATTTGGGCAAATACACCATGAAATGGATGGCTTAAAATGTACAGCAGCCGTTTCATTGTAACAATCCACCCACTTCACACCTGATAACAATGTTGCAATTTCACACAATTCTGGCTGTTTAAAAATTCTGACCTTTAAAAAGGGAAAGAGGGGAAACTGCTGCAGGATCTGGGAGGTGTGTGTGCGCGCACGCGCGCAGGCTGCAGCGGCACCAGAGCCAGCCAGCCAGCCAGCCAGCCAGCCAGGGTCCTTTTTTTTGGAGGGAACCCCTGCTGGGAATAGTGGCTATGGAGGTGAGCAGGCAAATGGGGCTTGAGTTGCTGCTGCTGCAATGTGCCCTGGGCAATGGGGAGAGGAGGGGGAAAAAATCGCTTTCCCCAATCCGTTTTTGGAAGTGTTTTAAGTGTTTAGAGTGGGATCAGAAAATCGGGGTTGAATCCGATTGCCAGATGCTGTTTGCTTCCTTTTAACGTGCTTTACGTATCGATGTGAATCCCTTTGTAAATAGCGTTGTATATAGTGCTTTATTCCTTGAGTGGGAACTTGGCCTAAGAGAGCTTGTCAAATAAAGCTAATAACGAATAAAAGATTAGTTGGTAGCAATATAATACACTGGACACACACACGGACGGACGGACTAAACATACAGTAGCATTGCTTCCACAATGGTTTTTAGGACTGGATGAACTGAAGTGCCTCAGAACTCCCTGAAGTCATTTTGCAACCTGAAGTGGAACAGCAACTAACTCCCCCTTCATTTATCAAGTCATGCGGTGTCATACTGAAGATCACCTGGGGCATCGCCTTAAACCCCTTTCCTCATCTATGGTAGCAGTAACAATTTCAGCAACCGTGTTCTGCAAGGGCCTCAATCTGCTTTGGTCTGACACTCACCAAGATTGGTGGAGTGGAAGGCAAGATGGCTGAATGAGCTTGGTAGGCAAGGTCAGAGTAGGCAGAGGGATGGGTAGGGTGAGACAGATAAAGGTGCTGTTCTTTGCAGACCCATATGCGGTTGACCTCAGAGAGCATGATAGATGGAGGAGAAAAGAAGAGTGTACTCAGGGTGCTTCTAGACACCGGGAGAGGGAATACCTACATGTTCTCAGAAATCCCAACACTCTAGAGGCTCTGGCAACCTTTCGGCAATTAATACAAAGTAAAAGCTCAGGAGTGTGGGGGTGCAATTGCCCATTCTGGCTAAAAAGTAAAAGGCAACTGTTGCTAAGTTGAAACTACTAGGCCAAAAGGAAGCATTCCTAAGGGCACTGTGACTTTGCTAATCTCTCACGCAAGGTTTTGGGAAGTCATAACATTATGCAGTATATGTGTAAACAATGTACAGCACTCAAGGATAGTAACATCTTACCCGGTGATGCCAAATATGGGCACCCGGGGGGGGGGGGGAATTTCCATTGAGAAATGTATTCTGTAACTGGGCATAAAAAGCCCCTAAATCTTCAGTAAACTTTAACCTTTCACTTGGCAGCAATCCTGTGTGTGAGTCTTCATTTGTTCCTACACAGGAGATCAGTCATTTTACCAGGGACATCTGGTGAGGCTCCTAAAGAATTTAAAGGGATTTAAGAACATGGGACCCCTGCTGGATCAGGCCATAACCCATTTAGTCCAGCATCCTGTCTCACACAGTGACCCACCAATTGCTTCTGGGCATCTCAAGCAAAAGGCAAAGGCAAAACCTTCCCCTGTTTTTGAATCCTTGCAAATGGGCTTTAGAGGGATGCTGTCTGTCTTCCATGAGTTTGTCATACCTGTCCCCTTTCTTCTCACGCATGTGCAATAAGCTCCTGGAAGTTCCTTTCAATTGTCAAATGTCCTACTCTGTGCCAGAGGAGCCCTGTGTTTGTCTGGTGGACCAAATGAGGGAGCAACGTCAGCTATCCCTTAAGATCTAGTGTTGCTCACTGCTGTCTGGTAAGCTTTGAGCTGCTGGGTTTGGTGGGGCACTTACAGGCTAACTTTCCTTATGTCCCACTCCGCCTAAGGACAAGGCTGGCGCTGCCCATCTCTAATTGCAAACTTGCATTACTGAGTTGAATATTTTGATACTTGACCTAGAAGAATCATGCAGTGGCCTTCTCAAACATACCTACTTTTGTAAAAGCTTCATAAAACACACGTTTTAAATAAGGGGATCATCACTAAACTGTCTCCATTTGTGCCAAGATCAGGCAAAACAAACAGACTCCTGCCCCGTATCCTAAGATCTCTGGGCAGCTTACCTTAATATATAAAAACCAATATACAAACAAAACAAAATGGAAGTGAAGTGATGCACACACACTGTGACACAATAAGATTCCCCTCAACACACAAATCTCCACATCAAGAATGGGGATTTCCAAGGAGCTTGTTGTAATATTTGTATATTTTTTGCTCTGAGTTCAGTAGAAATAAATCCCTAGGAACACCTACTTTGAAGTATGTAACCTGCTAAGGAATTTATGTAGCATATTTATTTAATGGGAACAGCTATGGAAAATTATTGCCAGTGCTTAGAAGTGATGGTTAAAGAATAACAGGCTCAGGGTCTGTCACTGGACTATAACTGCTGTCATCCCTGATCCCTGACCAGTCTGTTTGGGGCTGATGGGAACTCAAGAGTACCACACCGGTCACAAGGACCCTGTGCATAAAAATAGTTGCACAGCTTTCTGCACCTGATTAAAACATACCTCTTCACCTAGGCTTTTATGTTTAGCTTCCTCTAGGTGTTGTCCTGCCAAGAAGGGAGGGTTGTATTATTAGCATGTTTTGTGTGGTTTTATCTTTTTAAAAAATCATTGTGACCTCCTCTGGGAATATACATAAGAGAAGCCCTGCTGGATCAGACCACAGCCCATCTAGTCCAGCATCCTGTCGCACACAGTGGCCCACCAAATGCTCATGGGCATCTCAAGCAGAGACAAGGACAAACCTTCTCCTGCTCTCGAGTCCCAGCAGATGGCCTTAGAAGTGCCCCGGTTCTCCCCTCCTCCCAGCCTGAAAGATGCACCTAGGCATTTGTTCTAGTAGCCATTGATACATCTGTCATCCATACATTTAACCATAAATATAGTTAATCCAGTCAGCTAATGTCTGTGCATGATATAGAATGCAGTCTTCACATGAGACGACCCTGGACTCCGAGGCAGGAGGTAGTGGAAAGCTCCACACTAATCATCCTGCTGCCTTTTGTGCACACAGATTGCTGCAATTTACACTTAGAAGTAAAATGAGCTGAATTGTTGATAGCACCCATTTTGCTATCACCCTTAATACACAATTTTACTTTGGACAGCTTGCTGGTTTCTCTGTCCAGTGATAGCACATGCAGTCCCACTGACCTCCCAAAGGAAAACTTGGCCCGGTCTGCACTTACCAGCCTGGTATGGTATAATAATACCATACTAGACTAGTAAGGATCCAGTGCAGTGGTGGCCATTTGCACTACAAGCACTAAACTAGCCCTGTATCTGTTCAACAGCACTTTTAGCACGAATGGCCAGTCTGAACCTTCCTGGATCACCAAGGCAATGTTTGAACCAGCATCATAGGATCAGACATTGCTATGAGGGTCCAACAGCTGTGCACGAGTCTGCTCCTATTCACTGCACTGCACCTGGAAGAGGGTGTGGAGACTGCCATCCAGGACCAATCTAGTTGCTCCTGGTCAGTGTGTGGATTGTGTTTATTTTAGCAATCTACAGCTATATCATTCTGGAGAGGAGTTATCCTACTCCAGAGCAGCTATGGCATCAGAGAATACTTTCAGCAATTCTGCAGTAGGAGAAAAGCAGCATTACAAAATTCATTCTAATATCCAAGGGGTGCAAACCTTTTACCACCTGAAAGTATTAGTTAGAACAGTCCTCTCCAGTGGAATATTTTCTTAATAGATCACCTCCTACACATTAAAATTAATGCAGGCATACTTGCATCAAGATATTTTAACCCTGGACAGTTTATACATGCCCATACATCACAGTATTATGGTTAACACTGCTGCATTTTCATCTCAGTATTATATAACATACAGAAGAAGATTTGTGAATAGACTTGTGGAAATCCAGGCTGAATTCTCTGGTATACAACTGAAACAGCTCTGGGACAGATTCTTTGTACCAGAGCTGTGCTGTCCTAATTGCATACCCCAGGCCTGAGTGCAAATTCAGCCCCTGACTGGGATCCTTTGTCCATCCTAAGTCATCACCAGATGCTGCAGTTATGGGAAAAACACAAAAGTGTCAACCAATCCAGATGAACAAGTTAAGATGCAGAATTCCCTAAACCATCCCAGACAGATGTAGGTCCAGACTCTGCTTGAAGACCTCAGGTGAAGGAGAACTCACTACATCCCGTGGCAACCTATTTCACTGACTGATAACCCTCACTGTCAAAAGTTTTTCCTAATATATAATCTGTATTGACTCCCTTGAAGTTTCATACCATTGTTTCTAGTCGTCCGTCTTGTGTAAGTGAGAATAGGGATGACTTCAAGAAGAATATAACCCTCTCTCCTTGGCAGAACAATACTCAAGAGAAAGCTAAATTTCAAAGGCCTAAATGCCAAAAAGCATAGCGCAGGCACCTAGTGAACCTCCAGAGAGAAGCTGTTCCAGCGTCTGGGGGCCACCTATCTTATTTGACCCAAATTATTGTGTTAACATCTGTTTGAGAGAACATGGCAACCACAATGTTTTCTTTTTTTCCTCCTTAGAGTATCAGTAGATTCTGTCATGGTCAAATGACTCCCATAATGTTCATACAGATTGTATGCAATAACCTTTGGTCTCCAATAGTCCTCTTGTTGCTGAAACCAATACTTTTGAAGAAAGTTGTTGAATATGACATTAAAATTTTCCCACAGACCTATTCCCATCAGGCAGTTAATTCCCATTTTTCTTCTCTCCAGGAACAGGCTGTACTGGGGAGCAAAGTGTAGGCTTGGGATATTTTATCCTCATACTGTATCAATTGTTCTCTTTGCTTCCCATCTGCCTTGACTTGGTTCAGATGGCCAACAAGCAAGCTACACCATGAGGCTACAATATACCAAACTATTTCTTTACTCTTTGAAACAGCAAAGCAGGTTAGTTTAGCGTGAATTGAACCAACCCCTGCAACTGTTTATAACCACCTGCTATTCCTTGATTACATACAAAAACTGCTCCAGCATTAAAGACGTTGCCTCAGGACAAATGGGACTACAGAAATCTTGCTGTACAAAATCTGAAGAAAAATTATTGCAAACCCATTATTACATTTGCAGTGTCTATAGAAATTTTAAAACACAGACTCACAGTAGCTTTCTGATCTTAATTTTCATTTTACATTCCTTCTCCCTTAATGGGGGTTGACCTTAAAATACCTACCTATCACTGAAGTGTGAGATAATACAACTCTAAAGTTCTTTAATAGAATGCATTATCCAAGTGCCTCAGTATTACCTTCTTTGGCTGCATCCAAATGTTGGTTATTTCACCCATTATATATGGATAGTCCAGAATATCCATACTTTTTATTCCAGAATATCCAGATATGGGGTGTTTTTCCACTGTCACTAGAAGTACCCATTAAGTACCCATTAATGGATACAAAAATGCCATTACATACCCATCAATTGGTACTTAATGGGTACTTTTAGTGACAGTGGGAAAACACCCATGATGGTACAAGTAACTGACATGTGGATGCAGCCTTAACCTCCCTGCGTGAAAACCATGAGGAAAAGCCAGCTATAACAACTGCAAATCCAAGCAATTTCAAAGCTCATTCACAGAATGGCACAGCATTTATTTCTCCGTCACTTTGTGATAGTTGAAGTTAACTACAAGATCATCTATGAAGCTGAACCAATGGGTTACCTCAGAATTTCTAACTATTTATTCAAATAAATAAAAATAGTATCCATTTACAAAATGTGCTATTCATTTACATAAAAGTATCCTTTCTTTTTTAAAAACAAGTTCATCAGCACAGAATACTTCATGAAAAGTTCTTACACCCAATACATCTTTCTTATGTTACCACACTTTGCTACTTAATAGGAAAACCTGGCTGTCGGATTTTGTATTGTTAGGAACGACAAATAAGTGTAACCGTGTCACTTTTTAAAATCTCCCAACCGCCTTCTGCAAACAGTTCAACAACTAAGTGTGAAAAGGTAAAATCGGTTGTCTCCATATTCTCAGTTATTTACAAAGGCTGGAAAGCTGAAATAAAGGATAAGTTGCCGGAATACCATAAATTAAATGGAAGCGTTACAGTAAAATTAACAGAGAGAAGTTAAACTAAGCATGTCATCTCTCCCCTTTCCTAATCTCTAGAAGCTCAGCAGAGAAAGATGACAATTTGCCGCAGCATCATTAAAATTCACGTATCTTAAAGTTTTGAGCAAAGATCTTAAAAGAACGTTTTAAGTTGGAAACGTGACCCAGTTGGAACGCGAAACCCACAGCTCCGCAAAGTTCTTGTCAAGTAGGTGTAGATCCTCCCTTCGCAGCAACTTCAACCGCATTTCCTTTTGCTCAATCCCAGGAAAGGACTAAGCGGTACTACTAAGCATCCAGGTTTCGATCCCTTACTAGGGGGAGCCTCGTCAACCGGGTCCCGGCACCGTTGTTTTGAGCCAAGGGGCGCGTGGGCGCACACGAATCACCGGGCGAGCACAGGGGGAGCCAAGCCAGGTGTCGCCTCCTTTCCTTCCTGGAGGGACGACCGAGGCGGCAGAAGGGACCCAGGAAGCGACGCTCCCGCTGTTCTGTCGAGGGGGGGGGGCGCCTTCCACGGCTCATAGGGTGCTCAAGTGAGGCAGGGTGTCCAGCTTGTCGGCTCGATCCCGGGCGGTCGCCTTCTCCACGCCCCGAAGCCATTCGGTGCACCTGCGCACCAGCCCTTCGTCCGCCGCCGCCGTTCCTCCGGGGCCGCCGCCGCCGCCCGGCGCGTCCCCGTCCTCCTCCTCGTACTCCACGTCGTCGTAGCGGTGGTGCTCGTTGAGCAGGGACACCCGGAGTAGGGCGCGCAAGTCCCCCGCCGCCGCCGCCCCTCTCGCCAGGGGGCGCTTGGCCGCGCCGGGGGAGGCCGAGGAGCGGCTCGTCCGGCCGCGTTGCTGCTGCTGCTGCTGCTTTTCCAGGTTCCGGCGCTGCAGCACCCGGATCGCGTCGGGCGGGAGGCTGAGCGAGAAGCGCAGCGCGGCCTCTCCGCGCCCCTCCGGCGCCACCGCGCAAAGGCTTTCGCACGAGCGCGCGCCCGAGTTCGGCGGCGGCGGCGGCAAGACGGGGCGGCCCCGGGCCAGGGACGGGGGCGCGCCCGAAGCTGCCGCCGCCGCCGAGGTCCCGCCGCCCCCCCGGGCGCCCCTGCCGCCGCGCGACGCCTGCTTCTGGAGCGAAGCGCTGGGCCAAGAGCCGGAGAAGGCGCCCGGGCGCTCGGCGGGCGCCGCTCGGCCTTTCCGGGGGGGCGTCTTGGCCGCCGTCTCGTTCAGTAGCCGCGTTACCGGGGAGGCCGCCGCCGCCGCCCCCTTTTTGGAAGTCGCTCCCGCCGGCGGCGACGACGAGGACGCCTGCTGCCGAGCCCGGGGCTGCTGCTGCACTCGGGCGGCGGCGGCGGCGGCGGCAGCAGGTGGCAGCGGTCCCGCGATGGGCGGCAGGGACATGGCGCGCCCGGCGGAAAGTCTCCTTGGCCCCTTGCTCGCCGCCGCCGCCGCGTTTAGTTCGGCATTTTCTCTCGCGAGGGGGCGGGCGACACCGCCGCACTTGCGCTTCCCGGCCAGGGTCTCTCGCCTCCGCCCGCCCTCCCGCGTCTGGGCGGCAGCTGTGGCGGCGGCGTCCCCGGTAACGCGGCTGCCGAATGAGACACGCGGCGGAGCGCGCAGCCAGCCAGGCTCGTTGCAGGGGAGAAAGAGAGAGAGAGAGAGAGGAGGGGCCGGGCCGGGCCAGCGGGGGAGACGAGGCGGCGGCCGCGGCTAAGGCTGCCCGGCTCGGTGGCTTCTCGCTTCCAACCTGCCCCCTCCGTTTTGGGCAGAGAGGGAAGGTGCCGCCCTCATGGAGAGCCGACGGGACCCGGGCGGCGGCTCCCTCCCTTCCCTCCGGAGCGCAGAAAGACGACCGATCCGTCCTGGGCGTCGGGGAATCGGGGCTGCTCGAAATGCTCCAGCCGAATGGGGTTCCGCACCCTGTAGGCTTTCCGAAACTTAGGACGTAACGAAAGGGTCGCCTCGGACACGACAGCGTGCGGCCCTCGGCTTCCAAAAGCTTCCTTTATCCACGCGTTTTAGCGTGGAATGCTTAAGGGAAGAGGAGGGAGTCCCGGTGTGGACAAGCCAAGCGCTAAGCTGCCTCAGAGATGCTTTTCTGGGATTGATTCGCTCAGGAGTGAAACTTGCTATTGCTCAGGGCGTCGTGCTGGAGCGCTTGCCTGGTCTGTGTTGAGCGATGGACACCCGCAGGAAGGGACAGGACGGCTCTGTATCATGAGCCTGCAGAGGCCTAGCTTAGCCGGGCATAGTCTTGTCTTCTGATTGTGCCCTCAAACATCCGAAGTAGATGATATGATCCAATCCTTCTCCGTCTTTGCAGAAATGTGTCAGCTGGGCAATAAAGGCAGTTTGCAAGTACTAACCTTTGTACCATGAAACACAAGAGCGATCTAGCAGACCATCTTCACTTTGAGGCTCCTAGAAATATTTAATCCAGCAATCCTGGGTACTCACTACCATGGAACCCGGCCCAGCAATTGCAACATAGGAAACATTTTTTGCTTTTATTTTGATCTTTCTGCATAATTAAACTTTCCTAGTTACCTGTAACATGAACACTTCCTTATTCATTCTCTCCCCCCCACCCCCATCTCTCTCAAACACGCACAGATGGTGAGAAAATCAGGACAGACAAAATTATTTTATTTTTAAACGCAGCAGAGTTGAATTTTGGAATTCACTACCTGAGACATGGCCACCAGCTTGGAAGATCTCAAAAAGGGTGTGGACCAGTTCCATTGAAGGCAGGGTCCTGGGTAACCACTTCTAGCAATAGGCGGGATGGACAGCTGCTGGGGGCTCTCAATTAGGGACTTCCTTGTGCAGCTAGTCAACCACCCTGAAAACAGATGGCTGGACTAAATGGACCACAAGGCCAGGCTGGGTAGTGATGGAATTGCATTTTTTAAAAGACTCTTAATTTAAAAAACAACGTAAGACCGTTTTACTGATGCTCTGAATTGCCCTGGGACTGTTTGATGAAAAATGGGAAATCTGGGAAATTGAGATTTAACATGGAGAATTCCTTCCATACTACAACTGTAATAGCCCTACTAGCTGCACTTTTAAAAAAGTTTGTCTTGGGGTAAAGCCTTGGAGGATATATGTTCCTGCATTATGTGAGTGATCCATTTTAAGGCAGCAAGTTACAGAATTTCCTTTCCTCTTCAGTTTGCAAAAATACACAGAAAATTCTCTTGTCCGCACAAATGAGAGAAAAAGCAAAGATCTCAGTGTGCTCAAAAATCCTACACTTCAAGACAGCTAAACATGTGGGAAATTTGCAGTAGGTATATAGCGTTTGTTGTCTAAAAGCAGCCATAGAGGACTGAAAGTTGAGGCAATTTCACACAACCCAAGTGCCCAGTGCTGAATTGTTCCTGCAAATGTAATCAAGTTCTTTAAACAGCTAATAGCTGCAGAACTGCCTGGTTCTGTCAGTATGTTCCCTTATGGTGGGTCAGTTTGAACCAGTTAATTGGTAGGAGGTTTTAATTTCTACAACTTTGATCCAGATGGGCCCCCCTTTGTTGCCTTTAGAAAGTGGCTGATAAAAGGAAATCTTATGTTAGCATCACCTGGTATCGTACAGTATCTAGGTTGCTGTAATGTATTCCTCATAGGAAAGAGTGGCTAAACAAACCCAGAAGGAAATGTACAGACACAAAGCAAAAATCTTGTGCAAGCAAAATATGTGTGTTTGCCCTACATGGTGTAGATGCTAAAATGTTTCTGGAGAAGAAGCGGGAACAGCTTAACTTAGGTTATGAAAGTAATGTGATACTAGTTACTTGTTACCATATTAAGGGAACTGGGACACAGCCAGGAAGTCTTGATACATACTGGAGTGACTGACATGATCTGGTGCTACAGAAATTAGCCTTGAGGAAAATATTCTCTCATTTTCAAGTTTAGTTACTCTATTTACAACACTCCACAGTAATGCTGTTACATCCAAATTGGGCAAACTATGATGTCCAGCAAATGGAGAATATGGAACAAACACAAACTGTGGGAGAAACTCAGGGACTGGATAATAGTTGTAATTAAAGAAAAATTAACATACATATTTTCAAAATACTGTATTTTGTAGTCAGTTTAATATATTATTTACGTTGAGTTCTTGTATGGTAAAAAAGTTGGCATTTAAAATAAAGGTTAACAAAGAAATCAAGCATTTAAAAATAGCTCACACATTCACAGTCTTTTGATACTATACATGTTTTAACATTTCAGTAGTGCCCAATTAACTGTAAATTTAACAACATACTTCATCTTATATTAATTTTGAAGGTCTTTGGAAAGAAGCATACAACACATAATGCACAAATAGGAAAGATAAATATCAAATTTTAAGACAAGTATTTACATGCATTTTACCTGAAACCCAAAGACTACCTGCTTTGGAGATTAAGCTATGTTAGGAAAATGGATGCAACAGCTATAAGAACATGGGAGGTGACTAAGCATTTTATGAACAAGAATGGATTCAAGGTCTTTCTGATACCCAAGTGTCATCTCTGAAGGTGCGCATTCACAGCTGCTTAAGTTTGCTAACACAATTTAATTCCCATTATGGAAAAAGAATGTCACTGCTTCAAGAGCTGAAACAATTGGAGTAAACTTAGAGAAATCAAATTGTCATCCAAAACTGAGAAGAGTTCCTCTTGATTCATTTTAACTTAGGCAAGACGTAAAGCATTTCATCACTGCATCCCTTTAAAAGAAAATTATTTACCATCTGTTAGTACTGTATGCGCATGTTGCATGTTAACTTCTAAATATACAACAGTATTAAAAGCCACATTTATTATAGTCTGCACAACTGCAATTCTAGTTACCAGACAAGAATGTCAAACACTCAGTTGGTCTTCAAAAATGTCTCAAGCCATTTTCCATTCAGGTTGGGGAAGAGGGCATTACTAGAAAAGTATATTTTCCAGCAGATGCAAGTTTGCTGGTGGCACTGCCAGCCCCACTAGAGTAGCCCATCCATTTTAATCCAGCTTCAGACTACTTTTGGAGAGAGAACACACCAGCAAAGTGACAAGCTGTTTTCTTTCAGTGTTAAATAACTCAGAAATTTCAACTTTGGGAGACATAATGTAGAAAAAAAAATACTGGTCACGTTGCTGATGTGTTCTCTCACTCTGAAGGTGGACTGAAGCTGGATTAAACCTAAGGTGTGACCACAGCCTTGATGTCTGCCCTGCCACATGGTTGCCAGCAGGAATAAGGAGCCAGAGATCTACTATATACCCAGTTTTCCTAGCATGCCATATTTTTCCTTAGGATGGTATTGTCAATAGACATTTGTGGGAATAAGTTCATATGATTTTAACAGGGGCTTCACCACAGTGACCCTACACAGAAGAGCTACAAAAACAGTACAAATTACCAAGCAAATATACTGCAATAGAGGAATATACAATTCTCCTTGTCCTCTTGTGAACTACAATTTGCAAGAACTAACAGGTTTTGGTTTCAAAACTGTTATAGCAGCTCTTTCCACACAGGGTATGCTGTCCTGGTGAAACTTTGTAAATGAAGTAATATGTGATAAAAAAGTAACTTGACTGTAACAGAAGGGTACACTTTGACAGTGAAAGTACAATGCTTAGATATTATAAAGGCATTATTGGAGGTTAATTATTCTCTTGACCCATGTCAGTCTTAGTTCAGACTTAGTTGCTGGACAAAACTGGCCTTGGTCACCTTGATGGATGACCGTTCTGGGGAGACAGGGAAAATAAGGATGTGCACAAATCTGTGGTTCATAGAATCATAGAATGGTAGAGTTGGAGGGGACCTCCTGGGTCATCGAGTCCAACCCCCTGCTCAAGGCAGGATCTCCTAAACAAACTCAAAGAACCAGCGAGCTGGTTCATGAACTCCCCCAGATTGTGCCCCACTCTTTTTACCCTTGTGCATTGTCCCCATTACCTCCCTGGACCAGGCCTTATCATGTCCCTTTCTGGATTGTGCCATATCATCTCCCCCGCCACACCCTTATTGCATGCATGAGCTCTTGGCTGCCACTTTGGGGCCCTGCTGTAGCTCAGCATGTGGTCTTTGAAAGACTGTGGCCTGGCCAATGTGCTGCCTTCAAGGTCTATTAGATTTTTTGGAGTGAATTTGTAATCAGTACTGAAGGACTACACGGTCTGCCAAACGGACATGCATGTATTTAGTTCCTCCAAGGTCCCAAATGTGATTAGTTGCATTTGAGGCTTTTCAGGAAACGAACACATATACATGTCTGTAGCTAGGACCATCTAGAGGTAACTGTAGTCCTCCAGATCAGGAAACCTAATAGTAGGGCTAGAAGGCAGCATGTCAACAATCCAGATAATTTTTTTCTCATTGTTTGCTTAAAAGCTGTGAAACAAATGTATAAACTTCCTTAATTACACTGGACAAGGTAACACGTTACCTTACCTTGCATAAGGGATATATGACAGACTGTACCTGAAAGAGAAAGAGGAAGTGATAATTTTAGTTAGCATAGTCCACACTTAAGGAAGAACATCTAGTATAATATGTTTTTAGATTAACCTTTCAGGTTAGAAATAACTTTAGAAAATAACTTTAGAGGACAAAGTGTACTTCCAAGCAATGCTCCATTCAAATTTTATATTTTAAGTATATTAGAGTTTGCTATGTAAAAGGGTATACAAGTAGCTTTTCTGGAAGCACAAAATAAAGAAAGGGAGATGAAACCAGGCTTATAAAGAAGTGCGTAAGAAAGCACCACCTTGGGAAGAAAAGTAACTAACAGCCTGTAGAGATGTCAGAAAATGACAGACTCCCTCATTTTTCTACTTTGTACACTACTCTGAGATGACATTTCAATGAGAAGTCATATATCAATAATTTAAATATGTTTATTCATTCTACCTGCATGAATTTTTGCCATTTCTCTGTATCGAACATTGTTTCAAAAATGAAAAAAAGTATATACAGCTATCTTCATTATAATGAATTCCAACTGAAGAGATATGCACATGCAAAATGATGCATTTTTAGCATTGTTCTGAAGTGAAAGCATTACATTTCTAAAAGACTACTGGATGATAATATCTCAACTGGCACAATTACGAGAAAAAGTTCAAATGGATCCAAATAGAACTATAAGTAAACAAACAGGTTAAAAAACAGCAAAACATAATATATGTAATAGAAAACTAATAACGTAATAAATTACAAGCCTTAAAAAGCAAGGCAAAAATATAAATACCAAATATAAAATGTACAGACTTATAACACTTCAAAAAATGTGTATTTGTTGATTTATTACAATAAATTCCAATACTACCTGACCTACAGGAGGTAGTTTTATATGACACCAGTGAACACTTACCAGGTCATTGCCAAGAACTGCAGAATGCAAAACAGTACAGCTAGTCCCTTTTTACCCCACTACAGAAAAAGAAAGAAAGACAGATTCATTCAACTGGAGTAAAAATGTAGCTCAGACAGAGAGTTTACTATACAGGTACAGCTTTTGAAGAAAAGCAATAAAAAGCAATGCCTCTTCCCAATTTCCCAAAACAGTGGTATAAAACTGATGCTTCCAAATGTCTACTGCAATACTGATCAGTCACTAGCAACATGATCATGGCACACCAAAAAAGGAGGAAGGTCCCAGGCTTCCCATCTCTAAACAATCGTTGTTACTATTACTACTACCAGCAGCAGTAGCGGCGGCAGCGGTGGCGGCAGCATTAAAAAAAAGAACTTGAGAAGATCATGAAATGTCAAGATTTGAAGATCAAAACTGAAAGACTATGGCACAAGCCAGCAGTTGTGGTTTGAGTGGTTATCAGCACACTGGGTGCCATGTCAAAACTTCGGTCAGTCCGTAGAATATCTGCATACTGACAAAATTTCCACTGGTCAACTGCAAAAGTCCACACTGCTCAGATCCACAGACAGCTTATGCTGATACATTATGTCACCCTAAATTCTTTGTTCAATGTTAAATGAAGGCCAACACCACCTAAGTGACTGGAAGCTGAGATATATAACAACAACAACAAGAACACAGCACTGATACTCTGAGAAGGATCTAACGGTCAGAGTACCAAACCAGTCATAAACGCTCACCAGACCATTAGATACACAAGGTTTGAATACTAAATTTTCTGTATGATTCTTCTGGAAGATATCCAGGGCAGTTTACAAGGCTTTTAAACGTACAATACATTCTAAACCTATACATAACCCTGGGAGTTTTAAAAGAAAGATGAATAAATACCGTAACATTGAAACACGTAAACACCAATAAAACATAATGTCAACTTGCAAAAACAGCTTCCACAATTTATTCTCAAGATTTATGGTTATATGGGACAAAATATTAATATTACTGACCCAGAATACAGCACATAAGGTGAGGATGAAAGATACCTGGAGAAAAGAAAAATCTTTTCAGTATAAGCCTGTCCCAGACATAACTTACACAATATTCTTACACTAAAACACCAGAACTTGCAAAATCTGCTAAACAAAGTATTTTCAAGAATTTTTAGTATCTTATTGTGAGGCACAAATAGATCCTATGAAAGAGGAATTGATGTCAAGGATAAAAGCGCTACCTTGAATATTAAACACTTTCTTATGGTATTTTGGTATTTAGATCCATCTATTCTATTAATAAATATGTAATGGAATTTGATCTCCATCTATAAAATGACACATCTCTAATTCCAGGTACAACCCAAAATCTTTTGTTCAGAATATGAAAAATGTTCTCTATCCATCAGATTTTGAAAGAACACTTTTCTCAGTGATTATAAAGTTAAAAGGTCAATTTCTACATAATTGCCTTTCTGAGATTCTCAGTATCCTCAGGGAAGCTCAAGACTACCAACTGCTTTCAAATATACAAGACATACGCATATCTTACCAGCATAACAATTGTCACAATTAATCTTGTTGGGTCAAACATCTTTTTCAGCTGTTTCACGGGACCCATTAAGAAGCAAGTACTGGTTTGGGGGGAAAAGAAAAGAGCATGGCTACAGTTATCTGAAACCCTCCCTCAAGTGTTTTATTTCAGACTGTACCCTGCTTAAGTGGGAAGAGTAAAAATCAAATTCACATGGGTACTCACACAGGGCTGCCTGATTTATTTATTTATACGTTTATCACTGACCTTCACTCAAAGTCCTAGGGTAGGTCACAGAAATAAAAACATAAAATATATAGAGTAATCTAAAACATATTTAAAGTATAACCCTCCATCCCTCACAGGACAACACTTGGAGGAAGCTAAATATCAAAGACCTTGGTGAAGAGGTATATTTTAATTAGGCACCAAAACCAATATAATGTAGGTTCCTGCCCAATCAGAGGGCACGCCATGTGCATGTGCACCGCGGGGCCAACTGAGCTGGGATACTGGGACCCAGGACAGCCACTAGGTATCATAGAATCATAGAATCATAGAATGGTAGAGTTGGAGGGGACCTCCTGGGTCATCGAGTCCAACCCCCTGCTCAAGGCAGGATCTCCTAAACCATCTCAGACAGATGGCCGTCCAGTCTCTGCTTGAAGACCTCCAACGAAGGGGAACCAACCACCTCCCGTGGCAGCCTGTTCCACTGGTTGATCACTCTTACTGTTAGAAATTTTTTCCTAACATCTAAACTAAATCTTTTCCCCTGCAGTTTCACCCCATTGTTTCTAGTCCTTCCTTGAGAGAGCGAGAACAGGGCTGATCCCTCTGCCCTGTGACACCCCTTGAGGTATTTGTAGACAGCTATCATGTCTCCTCTCAGTCTTCTTTTTGATAGACTAAACATTCCTAGTTCCTTAAGCCGTTCCTCATAGGACATGGTTTGCAGACCGTTCACCATCTTGGTAGCTCTCCTTTGAACCTGCTCCAGCTTGTCAGGTAGGTGCTGCGTGCGTGGGTGCGTGCGTTCCCAAGCCATGGGCTGGGTGGGTGGTGGTGCTGGGGGCCCCTGCGGAGCTGAGCCACCTAGATCCAGGTGGCTTAACCCCGCAAAGGCCAGCAATCTGCCTGATGGGCCGGGGGATGTGGGGTCCCTTGGTGGGCATGGTCTACCAAGACCCACATCCCCCGGCCCATAGACAGCTATAGATTGACCTCCCCCTACCCTGGAAAGGGGGAGGGGAAGCCAATCTGGGTGTCTCCCCAACTTCTGCAGTTGCGATGGGACTGCAGGAGCCAGGAGTGAGCCACCCTCCCACTCACACATGTGCGATCACTCACCTTGCCGGGCCCGGGGTTGCCATCTGCTGCTGTCTGCGCAGGCACACGTGCTCCCAGTAGGCAGGACCCACACGGTCAGCCTGGGTCCCATTTACCAGAGTCCACGTGCCTGCGCAGACCGTGGCAGATAGCAACCCTGGGTGAGGCAAGGTGATTTGCGCGGGCCTGCCGCCTGTTCGGCTGATTTTCACCCAATCATGAAGGGGGGGCGTGTCCTGCAGCTGTCAGGGTGGGAGGAGTGTGTGAATGCTTCCCTCCCTGGATGGCTGGTGACAGTTCAGAAGTGCTGAGGTGCATAGAGAGCACTTTTTAGTGCTCTGCTTTTGGAATGCGTCTACGACACATCAGGACACTAGGGACAGCCTGGAACGGATCCAGCTGCCCCACAAGAGCGAATGCAGCGTTCTGGCGTGTCGTAGACGCATTCCAAAACCCCTCGTGCGAAAAGGCCTCTGGGCCCAAGCAGTTTAGGGTTTGTTTTATATGTTAACATCAGTATCTTCAAAAATAGCAAAGAAAAGTCTTTTGGGAAAATGATAGTATTGCAGTATTATGACAAAATAATTATAAAAGACTTTAGGTGTCACATCCATCTATCAGAATAGGAAACAAAATTAAGAGTGGAATACTGGTATTTCAAGACAGGATATCCTGGTATGTTTTAATTCTACTTAGATGTGGTATTCTATGGGATAATCTTCTCACTAATCTGAATGACCAAAACTTTTTATAAACCATCTTAACCTACTGATAGATGCTTTCTGGATGCAGAAATTTTAGAAATAGAAAATTTAAAAGACTGCCTGGAACACTGCTGTATTTTGTAAAGTTAAAAGACTTTGTGGTCTTCCAAGGGTCAGGCTTACAATACCAGCAGTGGTTCATTGCTTATTTATTCCACTATCAAAAATATTTACTGGCCATTTTCTAGGATGCTTAAGAGAGATCATGATGGACCTGCACCCGCATTTTATTAGGTGAAGCACAGAAACAGTAGTTTATTGAAATTCACCTACTGAAACAGGGCCAAGATTCACATATAAGTACATTTTGATCTATGAAGTATGAATGTCATGATCTATTTACAAGGGAGAGTCTTTGCCTTTTTCCCCATTTCTATGGTATGACAATATTTGCTGAGATTCCACTCTTACACAGGATTTAAATAAATGGACTCCCATTATCTTTTTTTGTTTTTAAAGTACTTGCAGATTAATGTTTGCATGTTTATTCCAATAAAACAGACAAGCACAAACATCATTCCAGAATTTCAACAACAAGCAAGTCTTTCTATACCTGGCTAATGCAGCAATATTTCCTAAGGTGTAGAACACAGCAAAGAGTTTCAGGCCGCTCCCTGGAAGCCAAAGCATTGCTGTTCCCTGAACAAAATAACACAAGTTGATAAACCTCACTACACAGATTAATTTAAGCAGAAGACACTTTAGATATAATCAGCACAACAGAGTATTTTGCATATTGCTACATTTCCCACTACTGGCAACTGGGTATACTGAAAATTAACAAGTTTATTTGCAACAGGTTTATGCCTTTGGATCAGACACATGTTCTGAGGCAGTTGTATAATTTTTTAGACTATTTTATTGACTAGAACTAATGCAAACAGAGGAATACAATAACAGTCAAACACTAGTTAGGTAGAATTCAAGATCCTGAAACACTTTCCCTAGAATCTTTAAGCTGTCTCTCGGTTGTAGTAGCAACGTCACAGAATTTGTCTATATCCTTACAATGCAGGGGGCTTGAGTTTGCCTTTCTTTCTTCCTCCCTCTCTCTGTATCAGATCTAGGCATCAGATCTACCAGGGAAAAAACCTAAACAAAGGTGAAATATATCTACTTTGACCATTTTTATACACTGAGCAATAAAGAAACACACTATGACCTGTTTCTGCTTAGTTGTTTAGGCATGGTCAAAGCCCCTCAACAAAAGGAACTTTCTTGTATCATCTATCTAGTATTGCTGACCATAACGTGCTGGAACAAGCTGATGTGAATGTATTTCACTTATTAGGGATGTGAAGAGGACCTAATATGCAGGTCAGGAGTTGGGATAATCTGGACACGATCAATTTGGAATTCTATCTCTCAGGTATGTTGCTTAATTAGTACTGTGGCTTTCTGAAAGCACATAACCAGTAAAAACGACAAATAGAGGCCCAGCTGCAGAAGCTTTTCCAACAGATTTTAGCCAGTTCGAATGGAAATTGACAAGAAGAGACCAGACTCATTAATAAAAAAAGCAGGCTTCAGTCAGGCCCTTGCCTCTAACAGAGCTAGTTCTGCCTCTAGTTGGAGTGCTGCATTTGGGAATCAATGAAGACCTAAAACAATCATGTCCCTCTTATATGAGGACCACGTTTGCTAACTCAGCCCTAGAACAAGGTCCTGGCGGTTCCTTTGGGCCCAGAAGTTTTCCTCCAACTCCTTCCAGCTGTCAAAACAGTCATTTAAAGATCTGTCAGATGCTAGGCTGGAGGACCCTGCAGGTCTGCAACTGTGCTGGGCTGTGCAATGCATCATGTGGTAACAAACTCTGATAAGGCCAGAAGGGGCAGCCAGGAGCATTGTGAGCTGAGATAATGCTTGCTTTGTTCTAGGGCTGAGTTTACTAGATGTTCTCACCCGGGCATACTTGGCTCTCATGTTGGAGATAGCTGTTTTGAATGCTTTGTAAAGCAGATCCCTATAGTATAAGTGATCCTCTTACAAACACTAATAGTGTGTACAGACTGGGGGATACTGTGCATTCTGATGCACAGTCAGTGCATAGGCATCACACCTAACGCCCGATACTTTGTAGAGGCAGTGCATTATGCCGCTGCTACTACAGATTTACCTGCTGCGGAGCATCATCAGCAAAACAATTAAAAAAAAATGTTTTACAACTACTTTTGGAACTTCTGCTTCAAAACCAAGAACAAGTACAAAAAGAACTCCAAGATAAAGAGTTTTCCTATGTTTTACAAAGTTATTACTTACAAGAATAGAACACACGATGCCACTGGCAAAACATATAGCGAACCATTTCACCCGAGTACTAAAACTAAGAGAGGATGCATCAAGTACCTTCAGATGAAAAAAGGAGAAAAAGTAACTTTTAAAAGCAAAACACAGATATTGAAGACAAAATGTTTAATCGATATAGAAGTTAAATTTCCAACACAACACAGCTCCAGCCAAGCTTTAGGAAATTTTGTCATATATATATAAGCCTGAGGTTTGGGTTTGGGAAAGGCCAGGATTGCAGTGGACAGTAGGACAACACAATCACATAGCTTGCATGGCCCATTTCTCCTCCCCCTCCCAGATACACCCCAAATGCAAAGATGGCTGGGAGGGGAAGCCTGGAAAGCAATGGAGACAAGTGAGTGCTACCTGGAAATAACTTTTGCACTCATCTTAGAGAGGACCAGGCTTATAAGGTGTCTAACCTTCATATCCCAGCCAAAGTGTAGACCTTTTAGGTGTTTCATATCAAGTTATCTCCTAGCCTACTCTACCCTGGCTGCAGAATACTGGCTTCTTAAGTACTAGAAACCAGGTGTTTTATTGTCTTCGGTCATACTGATGCCGTCCACTTAACTGGAAATTTAATTCCCATTTCAATACAGTATTGGACAACTTACCTCTTCTTATCCAATCTTTTTCCTTATATAGGCAGCAAAGAGAAAAGAATATTCAAAATTCAGCAAGCATACTAACAGGTGAAACAACAAGTGACTTTTACATTTTGGAACAGACAGTCCTCAGAAGCATGTGGCAGACCTTTTTCTTTTTGGGAAATGTTCTGTAACTTTGGATGTTTAAAAGACTCTGATTCCCAACCCAGGGTACACGTATCCTCAGAGGCATGAACCAGGACATTTCAAGGTACACAAAAAAATTTGAATAATGGCAGGAAAAGATTGAAATTACAAGCATTTTGTTAACATGAAAAGTACAAGAGATAGCAAGTGAAGAAAGATTGGAAACCATTGTTCTACCACAGAGTAACACAAGGTGCAACACAAATTGAGCTCCACCACATTGGAAAAAATGGTAAAAAATGAGTATTATGCCTGGCTGAGAAATAGGTGAACATTCTAGCTGTGCCATTTAATTCTCTAAAATACATCTGCTAGGCCGAATTGAAAGGGCAGTGAGCCAAAAGGCTCCCCTTGGGAGAAGGTGAGTAATTTGTTGAACACCTTATGTATGAAATTTTTTTGGTGAAGAGTTTGATGCATAGGGGGAAGCTAGAGTAATCCAGCTACAATGTTATATATTTCAACTTCTGCTGGCATCTTATGGTGTATCTAAAGCTAAGCAAAGAGTGGTACACTATTTGAGACAAAGCTCCCTTCCTAGGAACTCCATTCACTGCAAACACCCATCCATTCTTTGGGACCTGCAGAAGACTGGAGGAGAATGACACAACTTTCCATTTATACCAGGATTATAAAGCCCGGAGAAGCAGTTACAAACTTTCTTTACAAGTCTGAATTGTTCACAGCATATTTAAGTGAGGTGCTCACTTTACATTAAGACTACAGAGGCGGAGCACAAATTTTGCATACATTAGGTGACTGGTACAACTGTAAGCATTTCTAGACAGGGCTGCAAAAGTCTTCTATCCGAAGACTTGGGAAAACTGCTCCCAGGCACAGTAAACAAAAGCAGACTTTACCAACTTCTACTGGTTGTAGCAGCATTAAGATCAAACACAGCAGTACCAGCTTGGAAAAGGATGACGCAGCCAGTCCTGCCCTAAATAATTAGATTCATTATAAAACACTTCTTGTGACTTACCAAGCTTGGCACGAAGTGAAAGCCTCAGCAGAGGAGGGAACCGGCCACAGAACCAGCCCCTCCTTTCAGCCCTTTCATTTTTGCTCCTAAAGCTGCCTTCTCACAAGTAACATGACAACTGGCCTAGCCTTTTTCTCTCTTTCAACACTATTGCTGTGTTCACGCCTAAATTTTAATCCACTTCCAGAGTCAAAACACATCAGAAAAGTGATTAGTCATTTCTTTTTCACATTATCTAGCCCACAGGTAGATTTTCTGTTAGACAATGGTTGGAAGAAAAAAATGCAAAACAAGCCAGCCCAACACTTTGCAAGTTTGTTCTTCAAGCTGCATTCACACATCTAAGTTTTAATCCAATTTTCGTCCACTTTCAAAGTGGGAGAATGCATCAGCAAAGCATCAAGCTGTTTTCTTTCAGCATTATCTAACCCAGAAAATTCACCCTTGGGTTAGGTAAGGTGGTAAGAAAATGGCTAGTCATTTTGCTGACTTGTTCTCTGACTCTGAAAGTGGTCTAAGACTGGACCAAAAATTTAGGTGTGAACGCAGCTCATTCTGAAAGCGGACCGACACTGGATTAAAGGTATGAAGCCAGCTTGCGGCTGTAGTTTAACAACTCTTCAAGCTTTGTTCCTTCTTCGGGTAATAATTTCTAGGGGACGTTTTCGTTAACAACTTCAGATTTTTGAAGAAAAGAGAAAAATATATAATTAATACTAAACACCGTTGCCTAATGGCCAAGGCCTACAGGGGTCAACTAGCCATCTGTCGTTGTTCTGCTCCCTTCGCGGACTAGCAAGAGGAGGATCAGGCTTCACTCGAATCGAGGCTGCCAAGCGCGAAGGCTCTTCCTTGCCTGCCGCCCTCCGTTCGCCTCACCCGACCGAGCTTCCTTCCCTTCGGCCACCGCACAGGCCCCGCTGGCCTGCAGCCCCAGTCGCCAAGAGAGGACCTGAAGAGGCGATGGCCACACTTCAAGCTTAACCCAGGTTCATTCCGCTTTCAGAGCGAGAGCAGACCCCTCAGCACCGTGGGGTCAAGCTGTTTTCCTTCAGTGTTGAACGACTCAGAAAAATCACCTCTGGGATAGATGGTGTGGACGGAAAACGACTGGTCGCGTTGCCGACGTGTTCTCTCGCTCGGAAAGTGGACTGAAGCTGGATTAAGCCTTAGGTGTGGCCACAGCCTTTAAGCAGCATGAAGGAGGACTTGGGGGAGTAAAGGCAGGCGCGAGAAAAGAGGGCCAGGAGAGGCGAGGCGCTTCTCCCCCGTTGGACCACACACCTACCTGCGACGTCAAGCCCTGCTCCTCATCGTCCTGTCCGCTCAACACTCGCCGCAGCTTGTCCATAATGGCTGCCCACCGACGACGACCGGCGCCGGCCTCTCACGAACTCCCTCCTCGGGGCTGAGGCCTCCTTCGCTGCGTCCCCACACCAGAAAAGCAAAACCGGAAGTCGGGGGAAAGGAAACCGGAAACACCGTAGCAGAGCGGCTGCTGCTTAACGGTCAGAATTCCGACCTCCTCCGCGGAAGCCCCCCCCCCCCCCCGCCTTTTGGGCCGTGCACGCTTTACTGTTAAATCTCTATCGGATGTAGCCCCGCCCTCTTTACGTCAGCGAACCTCCCGGCAGTCGCGCCCTGTCCGCTTCAAGTTTTGCTCCGTCTTTAGAGATAGATTACTTCGTGCAACCTTCGCTTCAGGTCGCCACTCGAAAGCCTCCAATGCGGGGCGGCATCATACCTCGAAGTGGGTGAACAGCGCGGCGCGCCTACTATATATCTTCGGAACTCTGCTTATCGTATTAAGGCACCTATCTCCCAAGTATCCGATAGGGAAGGCCGGGAGAGAAAGAGAGAGGAAAATAACATAGAAGTTAAAAAAAAAACTAGTGTCACAGAACAGATAAAATAATGACAACTTACTTGATTAGAAGTGGTGGTACAGTATTTACATGAATAATTAAAATATCACATATTACAGCTTAAAATGCAAATTGACAATCGTATAAATAGGCGTGCAGGGGACGAAAGTCGTTTGAGAACCGCTACTTCGGGGTGGTGACACTTGTCTAATGCGGAACCTGAAGTACTGATCAGTTGTCCGTCGAGCCGCGCTGGCCTCTCCTTCCTCCGGGATGCTCTATTTATTCGTGGCTCCGCTGCTCATTAGCCTGCCTGGTGAGTTAGGCGAGCTCAGCAGCCCTCGCGGGCGCCGTTTGGGGTCCCGGATTCTTCAGCCTATTTTAGCCTACATACATGAGTAGCCGTCTGCGCACCCTCTACAAGCCAGTTTGTTCTGGTGGTTAGAGAGCTGGACTCTTATCTGGGAATACCGGGTTTGGTTCCTCACTCCCCCACGAAGCCAGCTGGGTGACCTTGGGCTAGTCACAACTCTCTTCTGAGCTCTCACAGCCCCACCCACCTCACACTGTGTTTTTTTGTGGGGAGAAGAATAGAAGGTTTGTCAGCCGCTTTGAGTCCCCTTAAATGGGTGAGAAAAGCGGGCTAGAAAAGCCAAATCTTCTTCTGAACCTCTTTTGGCATCATATCACAGTCCACTGCTTTGTTGAACGCGGATGAAATGCAACAAGGGGTCAGCCATAGTCCACATTAGCTCGAAGATGGCAGGCCCTTATTCCAGTATTTCATCCTGGAATAATACTACGTTCAGAAAGGGGGAAACCAATTATTGGAATATGCTTGAAAGAGCTATGAGTAGAGATGTGCCAAATTAGGTTCATTTGAACCAGCATTCGTTTGAATGAACGCACTCTGGCAGACTGGCTACAAACTAAACCTTACCTTAGGTTCTATATTTGGTCTGGAGGAAAACAATCTAGGTTTGTTCACCACTTTGGTGTTAGTTTGTAAAAGCGCCATATAGCCCTTTGTGGCTGTGGTAACCCCCTTTAAGAAGCCATGAGAGGATCACAAGTACCAGAGGGCAAAAACAAAATAAAAAATAAGGGTGGTGAGGCAGCAAGGGAATGTAAGAACCCTAACACTTTGCCCTTTGTCAAAGGGTGACAGGGGTACCTATTTGGGCTTATAGACCCCAACAGGCTGAATCTGATCAGTGGCCTGAAAAAGTACTCAAGACCTTCAAAGGCGAAATGGTCACCTCTGCTGGATAAGGCCAAGACTGAGATCCATCTGAGACTGAATTCTTCCTTCCCATCATCTTTCATGAACTATAAGTTACAAAAAACATGTTCGCACACCTCCTCCCACTATGACTTAGCATTATTTTCCCCAGAACGTTTATAGTTTACAATGTTTTATATATTTTGCTTTTTAAAATTGTATTTTGTTCATAATGTTCCTATTCAAATGTATTATCACAGTAGTTTATATTCAAATATTACACATTCAAATTAATAATTTTTTTTTTAAAAAGGCCTTCAAAGGCTTCAAATGCTATTGGTCATGCATGTGCAAGCAACATAGGGGTGTAATGGTGCACACATGACCAATTGTGTTTGAGACTTTAAGCAGCATAGCCTGCTTCCACGATGCCCAGCGTTCCAGTTAGTGCCTGCCCTCTCTGGGAGTAGCTTGGCCCTGTTTGGATGCTGGGTTCGTGCAACAGCCAAGTGAATACTACAGTGTGGACACAAAACACTGGTAGCAAGCGTTTCAACAGTAAACTAAAACAAGTTTATTATTACACACAAGCAATACTAAAAAGATAATAAGGTTCAGGTAAATTTGCAAGTCTCTTAAGGCTAGGAGCTACCCCTTTCTCTAAAGGAAAATAGTTCCCCTTTTAAAAGACAAACCTCTCCACGTTCCTCTCCCTCTGACTTGCTTCTGCCACAGCTCAAGCCAAGCCAGTGTACCCAAACGTGGCCCTAGATGATCACAAGGCCCAGTCCGTCCTTGCTTGTCTGATCATCCAGCCTGGTCAATTGCTAGTGAAGTCTCCCTCAGAGCCACAATCCACCCGATTGCCTCCTTCAGAAATCACTCAGCCCAAAAGACCACTGGTCAGCTACTGGTTCCAGCTCCCTCAGGATTCAGCCCTTTTCCTTTCAGGTCTTGTCCCAGCATGAAGACATAGTCTGCTGTGTTCTCAGTTCCTTTATACACACATCCCTGACCCTGATTGGCTGTAACTGCAATAAAATGCTGCTGGAGATTCCTAACAAAGGTTGCTGTCCCTCCAGCCTGATTGGTGGGAACTCCTTCTCTAGCCCCTCCAGCACTCAGATCCCCGGACAGCTTTTCCCTCCAAAACCTTACTCCAGCCAATCACTGCAACAGGGCCCGCACAGGATTTCCCGCTCTCTTTGCAGCCCAAATCCCAGCGTTTGCAACAAGCTGTTTGCAACAAGGCTGGCTATTGCAGCTTGCAAGAAGCCTGCAAAGCCAGAAAGCAAAGCAGTTTGTAGCCTGTACCCTGAAACCGTCACACCTGCTAGTGACTGTAATGTCCAGAAGCCATGTTCCCAGAAGCAGACCGGAGGCCTGAGAAGCTACTGCTACCATTACCCTCCAAAGAAAGTTAGGGGCTCCACCATCTCCCCCAGAACAGTACATAAGTGAATCTCCAGCCATTTTGATGAGTTAGCAGGGGTTTTCTCAAGGCATCCTGGTCCTGTTCATGAACCATACCCCATTTTCATGTTCATGCATACTTGGATTTTTAAGAGATTACTAGAGACAAGACAAGATGGTTAACATTTGTCCATACAAATAAAATGATTCTTAAATAAAACAATTTAAGAATGCCAGTTTCTAAAAAGCTCCAGATCTCACTAGGCATCAGATGACTGGAGTTCTGAGATACTTTGGTTTTAGGCATTTCCTGCTTGAAGCTAGAAATATGCAGAGCTACAATTACATAATTATTTCCGTTCTCAGTGCCTTCTTGGGATTAGGGATGTGCACGAATATTTGTAGGCATTCGAAATCCGGTTGAATGTGCCAAATTTTGACATTCAAATTTGAATTGAATGTCCCAAAATTCAAATGTAAACATTCAAATCGAACTTTGAATTTTGGACCTATTTGTTCAAATTATCCAGACATTCGTATGTGTATGGGTTCGTACATGATGCGTACTTGAACATCCGCATCTTTCCTGTATCTGTATGCATTTGTACAGATCTGTATGGGACGAAAACAGGCTGCCTATGGGATAGCCACGGGATGCATACGGACGTTTACAGATGTGTACGGATGTGGGGAAGATGCATACAGGCACGTACAAATGTTGACATTCATATGTGCAGATTCGAATAAAAAATTTGAACGAATAGATAAATTTGATGAATTTGAATCAAATCTTGTTAAATTTGAATTTAAAAGATTCAATTCAAAACAGATTTTTGGTTATTCTATTCAAATAGAATGTCAAAAAAAATTGTGCACATCTCTGCTTGGGATGAGCATCATTCTGCTGGCCAAGGAAAATATGAACTGAAGGAATGGTACAAGAATTCTGCATGACATTTGATTAGAAAACAACAAATCTAGGTTACAGATTTGCTGTTTGTAGATCTTAATAAGTAACAGTGCTGTTCTGACATATAAAAGAGTGAATGGCTGGCATGGTTCAGAATAAGAACACCTTTGAGCAGCAGTGACTCTAGGCAGATGGCTGTGATTCACCGCATAGTGCTTGGGAGTTGCAGGTACAACCCTGAGGTTCTGAAAATGAGGACAGTATAGCACTGATAAGCATGTGACCATATAGGGGTGGTGAAGTGTGAACTAAATAACTCAGGGTGTTAATTAGCTTTTGTTTTGTTTTTTTAGCTAGCACATTGTTGAGCATTGCGTGGGGTTGGGGGACTGCAACTGAAATAAATTAATTTGCTCCTTCAGCTTCAGACCTCATCTGGCAAAATAATTGAAAATGCTCACAGAAGAAAGTGGTCCATATAGTTGGGGTTGGCATTATATTTCGTGATCGGACACACTTATGTTTTATGTTTAAACTTTGGTTTATATTTCTGTACCACCCTTTGGGGAAAAGCATGCCATCAATTAATTAATAAAAAATAACAATAATGACGATGTCATCAGGTATTGAATTTGAGTTGATGGCACTGAAAATGAAAACAAGCAAAAATTGCTCATAGCCAAACACGATGGATTGTTTAGAGCAATTATACTATTCAATTTATTACGTAATCCCTGTTTGAGTGACAAATTCTTCACAGAATCGCATTAAGTGAACTACAATCAAGCACCACTAATGTGTGATTAATGTTAGTAAAGCTGCTCTCAAGAAGCTAGCAGAGCCCAGAATTAGTTATATGCTAAATTAGTAAAGAATAGCACATTCTAAATTGCTGTGGTAGTATGTGACTATTCATCCCCCTAAACATTGTTAATCCACATGGTGGCAGTGTTTACCTTTGAAATAATGCAGTTGTAAATATGGATATTACTAGGGCATGCCCCCATCCCACCTACAATGGCTGCATGTCCATCTATGGTCTAAGTATTACTAGTCATATATTCCATACATTACCTTAACAGGTACATCTGACTTCTGTATTTCCTTATTAGATAATTGAGATAATATTTTCATACAGGACCAGATATCCAACCTAAAGGTAATTTCTTACTTAGCATGCACGATATGATTTATTTTAAGCAATTTCTTACAAAATGTCTGGAGGTGTTATCCCTGGATCATTCTATGACTAGTTGATGGGTTACTTTCAGAGTATTATTTTATACTATTTGAATAACAGAGAAAGAAATAATCAAAACTATTCCATGTGTACTTTCTGAACTATTTTCATATTGAAAATTTGTAATGAAGTAGGATGTGCAAAAAAGTGTATTTCCTGTTAACATGTAGGCTGGCTCCAGACACTGCCTGATTATTGTGTTAACAAGCAATATTCTAGAATTTGTTGGCTAGACAGATGTGCGTGTCAACATGTCACACATGCCTGGGTTTTTTGACAGCATGAACTATCCAGTAGGGTGCTATCACCAGCACTGTCCATGTGCAACTATCTTTTTCAGCCTCCATAAATGAGTAGTGGCCACAGCCAGGATGGTGGGTCCCTTTAGATGGTGCTATAGTTATTTTCAGAGTTAAAGAGTAAATCAAATATGCAAGAAGTCAATGTACAACCTCTCCCCTTTTATATAAAATTAATTGGCTATCTCTGTATGCAAGGGCAGAGGTATCCTGGCTTATAGCAGCAATTGGCATTAATATGGCAAAGCCAAAAAGGACTAAAGGAATCCTGTGAGTTTGGACAAGCCAATTCCATCTTTTTATATATAAAACATATAAAACATATAACATGTTTAGTTTCTCCGCTCTTTCTTCCACCTATCCCTTATGCCTGCCAGGAAGGGCAGAGAGATGAGTCTTTTGGATGCAATGAATGCTAAAGGCTCACTGGAGGTTAACAAGCCACTTAAACTGTTCTCTGGTTGGTACATTCTGTTAGCATGCAAAATATATCAGAGAATGAATTAAGGCATCTTTTGCCATCCAGACCAACTATTGTATAAGTGTGAATCTTTGGAATCTTCTGACAGGAATTTGGGAAGCACTGCAGAGAGAGTGGTATTGGGTTATTGTTCTGTGTGAGCTATCTTATTGTTTTACCACTGTCCAGCCTTCAAGTCTCATCTACATAGCCAGAGTGATGCACTCTTGCCTATAAACAATTGGATTCACCCCAACTAAGTAAGGAGTGCAGAAGTCCTACCTTCCTTGTTGTCCCATTTTACAGGGTTCACTGACTAGCAAGGCAACCAATGCAGAGCTCTTGGTGAGAAATTAACAGAGTTAAATGACACTGGCAGGAACAGACTACGGAACTTGAGGCAAGTATCCAGTTACAGCAAGATAGACAGAGTCTGTAATTACCAGGCTGAAGCTCAGGAAAGTTCATAAAAATGCCTAGATTTGAATCAGTCAGTAGTACAGGAGTCACAGCCAGTCCAAAGGTCATTAATCATGATATCAGAGAAGAAGCAAAGCACAGTCCCGGTGGCGGGTCAGTTGTTGGCAACAGAGGAAGCACCTCGGAACAGGGCATTTATTCAGCACCTGAACTTGCTGAGTCTGAAGGGCAGTGCCGTCTGGCTAGCCTTCTCGGCTGTGCTCGTTTGGACCTGATTTCTCTTGCTTCAGCTGAGTTATGGAGGCCTTAAAGGCTTACACAAGGAGACCCAGGTTGTGGAGAATGCAAGATATAAGGATGCTGCACCCCATCTTCTTCAGCCTCAGCCAGTTCACATTCAGCTTCACACTCACCTCAGCAGATGGAGGGCAGGGCATAACTCTCATATGTAATTTCTCCTCTTCCTTTCCAAAGGAAAGAATTGCTCTCACATGTGGGTCAACTCCTGGGAGGTGTCAGAAGTTGAGTCACTGTCCCCTTGGTAAGATAATAAAAATAACCCCCAGATAGTACAGCACAATTTGATTCCCTCACGCCGTCAATGATTCATTCCTGCAGCCAAGAGTCATTGCTCCATGCCAGTGAGCTACAGCTGTAACAGAAGATTGTGCCAGAATCTTTGGAACTTCTTCACCCCTTTGCTATCTGTTGCCAAAGATCACCACCTCAGCTCAGAGCCTTTGCTTAAAACACTTTGTATCCTGCTTGCAGTCTTTGCTGAGAACGCTTGCCTGCAAGAATTGTAACTTGGTGGCTACTGAGTTGCAGAGTTATGCTGGTGCTCCCTTTTTTCAGAATTTTCCCTTTTCATTATTTGGAGCATCTACAGGACCAGAGGCTGCCATAGTGAATCTTTACTCCTCATAGCAGATAAAGGCAACATTTCCCTGTGATCTCTTATCAGTTTAGGGGTCCCCTGAGTTGCTAGGCTACTTTCTCCCTTCTCATTACACAACACACACACACCATTTAGGGTTCCTGTTGGTCTTTATTTGCACTTTATATTGTATTTCTCGCAGCCTGAGTTTGTACCTCAAACATCAGCAACCACCCTGTCGCCGCTGGATGTCATAACATTGCCATTTTTAGCCATTCCGAGCCTTCTGCTGTAGCGTTTTATTTTGTTTTCGAAGAACTGTTGGTCTTGCTGTATTTTTGCCCTTCTAATACTTGTTTATTTATTTATTATTTACATTTCTAACCCACCTCATACCCAAAAATCTCCGTTAAAACAACAGATTAAAAACAGAATATACATTAAAAGCACTTTTAAAAAAATCAAATCTAAAACAATACACGGCATGTTTAAAATGATGGAGTCTGTGCTGGGGTAGGAAATATAATCCTCTCAGCCAAAGGCCAGGGTAAAGAGGTGCGCCTTCCTAAATATATGTAAGGAAGGGGCATGACACACCTCGAGGGGGAGACTATTCCATAGTCTGGGGGCCATCACCAAAAAGCGTTTCTCCTGGGTGCCCACCAACCTCACTACTGAAGGTGGTCAGATGACCAGCGGGGCCTCACCGCTTGATCTTAAGGCACTGGCAGGTCAGTATGGGAGAAGGCATTCCTTTAGATATTTGGGGCCCAAGTCATTTAGAACCTTATAGGTCAGAGTCAGTACCTTGAATTGGGCTCAGTAATAAATTGGCAGCCAATGCAGCCCTATCAAGGACAGAGTATCTCCCAACTACATGGACCCAAGACCCTGTGACACACAGCACCTCTGTCTTATCTGGATTCAGCTTCCGTTTATTGGCCCTTATCCAGCCCATTACTGCCTCCAGACACCTGTCAAGCACTTCAACCACCTCTCCTGATTCAGATGGTACAGAGAGATAGAGCTAGGTATCATTTGCATACTGATGACACCTCACTCCAAATCTCTTGATGACCTCTCTCAACAGCTTCATATAGATGTTAAATAGCATGGGAGATAAGATCCACCCCTGAGGGACCACACAAGTGAGTTCCCAGGGTGTTGAATTAGTGTCTCCTACAGCCATTATCTGGGTTCTACTCTGGAGATAGGAGCGGAATCAGTGCCAAGCACTGCCTCCCACTCCTAAACTCCGTAGTCTCTCCAAAAGGATACCGTGGTATCAAAAAACTGCTGAGGTCTAGGAGAACCAGCAGGATACATTCCCCTTGTCTCTCTCCTGGAGGAGGTCATCAACCAGGGCAACCAAGGCGGTTTCTGTGCCATAACCAGACCCGAAGCCAGATTGTACTGGGTCTAGATAATCAGCTTCTTCCAAGCACACCTGCAGTTGAACAGCAACAGCTCTCTCCAGAACCTTGCCTAAAAATGGTATGTTGGCCACTGGGCAATAGTTATTTAAATCCTCTGGGTCCAGGGAGGTCCTCTTCAGGAGGGGGTGCACCACAGCCTGTTTCAAGGCCAGTGGAACCACCCCATCCCTTAGAAAGGCATTCACTACCTCCTGGATCCACCCGGCGATACCTTGCTGGCTAGTTTTTATCAGCCACGAGGGACAGGGATCCAGAGAGCACGTTGTCAGCCACACCCCTGCAAGCAGTTTTCCTCATTCTAAGGCTGCAGCAATTGAAACTGATCCAAGCAAACTGGATCAGACAGTTCTCTGGACACCTTGTTTGGACTCTGTCCAATTGTGACATCCAATCCCCTACAGATCTGGGTGACTTTGTCCTCAAAGTGCTTCACAAATTTGTCACAGCAGATCATTGGCCCTGGCTCATGCTTCTTTGAGCTCCATTTTATAAGGCCATTTACTACTCTGAAAAGCTCTGCTGGCCACTTGAGGACACAGTGGTGGTGGAGAAAAGTTCCTTTTTGCCACCCTCATCACCACATGGTAGGCACAGTAGTGTCCTCTAACCTGTGTTCGGTCAGACTCACAGCCAGATTTACGCCACCTGCGCTCTAGCCATTGACCTTCCTGTTCTATAGCCTGTAGCTCCATTGAATACCAAGGAGCTTTTCAGGCTCTACAAGCATGCCAAGGGCACTTGGGAGCAATCATGTCAATAGCCCTACCCATCTCTCGGTTCCAGAGAGAAACCAGGGCTTCGACAGGATGCCAGTCATGCCAACAGGAAAATCCCCCAGAGCATTCAGGAATTGTTCAGATTCCATAACTCCCCATGAGTGGACCATTTCAATAGGTCCCACCCCACAGATGGGAGCTGCCATTGCAAGTCCAAACCTCACTAGTGAATGATCCGTCCATTACAACGGGTTGATAGTCAGCCCTCCTATCAATGGATACTCACCAGTCTGCTCTGAGGCAAAAACCAAATCAAGGGTGTGGCCTGCAACATGAGTTGGGTCAGATACAAACTGAGACAGCCCCATGGTTGTCATGGAGGACATGAAGAACTGAGCTGGTAAACTGAGCATAGCCTTGGTGTGGACATTGCAATCCCCCAGCACCACCGTGGCAGAGGCTTCCAACACCACGTCCAAGACCACCTCAGCCAGCTCAGATAGGGAGGATGCTGGGCAGTGGGGTGAACGGTACACCAGCAGCATCCCTCAACCCCCATTATAGTGTGAATTGGCCGTCTGGTGAGGGACTACAGCAACACCTCCTCCCCCTCCCCCTGGTCTAGAACAATTCTGCACTTAGTATCCTGGAGGACACAGCTGAGTGAGACAAGGCCCACCCAGTTCATCCATCCAAGTCTCGGTTATACATGTTCCTTTTCCACGTTGGCTAATTCTTCATATTTCAAATCTACTTGACTATTGATCTCTCTGGAGTCCTCCTGTCTGGGTGAAAGATAATTTCCCCAAACCCAATCGACCCAGGGCACAGCTATATTCATACTATAGTTATTGCCAAGTGTGCTATGTGAACCAGTTTCTTGCAGTCAGCAGTCCCATTCAAAAGCGTAGCAGGCAGGTTGAGTAATTTGTCAACATATAGTACTGACAAAATTTAGAATGGCGACTACAAATATTTACATGAGTGTAAGCAAATGAAAAACTAGGTCAGCATGGCTACAGTGTACCTTCAGAAAAGCATTTAGTGACTTTTCTGCCAAAGGTAAGGTTGTCAAACTTGTTTTGCTTCAATTTCCTCCTACTGGATGCCCGTTGTCTTGAAAAAAAGATTAGTATCAGGATGGGTAGCAGTCCTCATATTCCAGAGTACAGAGTGCGGACAGCATGTTCCACTTTCCCTGTACCTTGCCATTCTTATCACTTATTTCCCCCCACCCCCACAAATTAACAGTGGTACTTTAAGCAGGATTAATAGTTTGGCCTAAGATATGAGAGGGGCAGCCACCACTCAGTAAGGATTACAACTGTATTTTTAAGTTGCGGAATTTCTTGCCCAGGTTTGTGTTATTTGGATGTCCAGTTTTAAATTTAGTTGTGTAAGAAAATTAAAACTCCTCCCTCTGTCACAAATCAGAAAAGTAATAGCACTTTCAAAGAGTATCTTCTAACTGTGGAGGTCAAGACACAGCAATAATATAAGTGACAGGCATAACTACATGTTTAAGGAATGTTTCACTATGTACATAACTTTCAAAGAATGATACAGTATAGCAGTACAGGCAACTGTGGCTGTTTTTGCAGAGTTTGCATTGCTTTTGCCACATCTCAAATTACTGGCTTGTTTCTTTTGCAATGAAGATGCTGCAAAGTCACCTTCATACTGTTGCAATCTTTTGATTTGAGTCACTAGGCATATGCAATTATCTAAACCACCCACTTTTTAGCTCTCTAAAACCATCACATTTTATAACCAAATACTTGATGCCAGCTGTTAATTGTGCAAGATAAGGCCTCAGAAATTAATAACACCAGAACAGGTTTCTGTGCTGAAATATACTGTTTTCTGCCAGAAGGTTATGGATTACCTTGCCTGAGATGAGACAGCAGACTGGGTTGCTCTGCCATCTTGATCCCAGGAGTGGCCCCTCCCTCTTCCAACTGACACCATAAAGCTGTGAACCATCTTGCCTGGGGAAAGTGGAGAAGAGACAGCAGTCTGGGGATCCTTGCATGTATTTATACTGATTTTATTGTTATTCACCCCAAGAACTTCAGGTTGGAAAGAAATATAAGGATTTTTCAATGGATGCAAAAATATATTCATTCTCTTTCTTGGAGTCTGTTCTGATATCGTGCACTTATATCAAGCAAACATGCACTTCCCCATTACACAAATCTAAAATCCTGAATCTGTACAAACAATTACGAATTGGCAATTCATGTTAATAAATAAAAATGTCTTCATTGTTACTGGATTACTATTTTTACTGTGTTATTACTTTGTGAACCACCTGGGATTTGCTTTTTTTAAAAAGGTAGTATGATTTTTTTTAAAAAATCCATTCTGAGGTTATAATAATGAAATGTCCATTACAGATTACAGAACAAAAACTTTTGCCTTAAGACCAAACTTTTATCAAGTTTACTATTTTATCCAATTTGTTCTTCCAGTTTTTATTCTACAGTGCAAACAGACCAATTTCTGCATTAGCTGGTGAAAAGAATAAGAAACATCTTATATGCTTTTAGCAATATATTAATATCAGCTCAGGTCATTACAACAAAAATGGACTTTGGGAAGTCCTGTCCTTGAAACAGATTTTACATACATGACAGCTTGTTCTGTACAATCCAATGATGCAAATAACATTTTTAAAACACTGTTGAAAATGGTAGTACAAAATTCCCTTAAAGCAATTTATTGCCATTAGGTTAATCAAAACTTTCATATGCCCCAATGTTTTTGCATTAAAAATAGTTATATATGAGCTAGATGTGAAACTTCAGCTGCAGATTAAAGTTGTAAGTGCTTTGGACTACTATGGATGTGATATCTGAAGTGTGCAAGCAAAACTCTGTTTGGGCTTGCTTCTCCTGCTGGAAATCTTCCATATCATCTTAGTCTCCATAGATTAGATTCAAATGATTTCAAGTGGAAGAGAGAAAGAAAAACATCGTGAGTGACTCTTCTTGAAAATGGACACAACAGATATTTTCTGTCGCTTTAAAGTAATTCTGACAGACCAAGTATTCTAAAAAGACTTTTTCAGAAGTCTTAATTTAAGTTTGTGGATTATTTTTTGTTTTAAATAATGCCTAACAAGGAATCCTTGCAAAATCTTCAAAAAACAAATTAGAAAACTGACACAAATGTTTTTACCATTCAGAGCATTTCAGCCAAATTCCCAAGAATGGCATAGCTTGTGTGCAGTAGAATGTATGAATGTGTCTAACTTGTTCATGGTGTATAGCTAGGATAGTGCATCTAGCTACTGGATTCAAAGGGTCCACATGAGAAAATTGCAGTGAATAGGTCTAAACCCTAAGCCCGTTGAAGACCCAATGTTTCAAACCTATAGCAGTATACACTGTTCAGATCAAACATCTACTAAGCATGGACATTTAAAAAATATAAGTTTAGGATCCTAAATGGATCCCATTTTCCATCCACATATGAGCTATGCCATTCTAAGAGTTTGTCTGAATCAGGCCATCAAAAATTAGGAATATCTGATTCTCTTCTTCGGTTACCTTCTTCCATGGTGGGAGTGGGTAGAGAATCTAACTCTCAGCAATTAGTAACTAAAATAAGTGAGTAGATATACAACTAATTAGCCACCTGACAGCAGTTAAGTCAGCAAGTGCCTCTTTTCATATCCACTGTTAAATTGCCAGAATCAAATTACAAAATTTTCTTCACTGCTGCTCCTTCCTTGCCCTGCTTGTGGCAAACTGTTCTTATCTTTCTGAAAAACTGAAATGAAAAGTTCCAAAACAGAAATACAAAATCATAGTACTTGTAAGGCAGCAAAACATTCAATGTAATGTCTCAAGCTGCAGTATAGTTCTTTTTAAAAGGCAGGTTACAAAAATTTAGAAATGGTGGCCTTGGATGTTGTCATGAGTGGTTTTCATGAGGATGGTGCAATAATGTTACGGACAGCAATTTTGAATGGCAAATACATTCCTTAGTTGCATTCTGATGAGCACCTTTTCCATTTTCTTCAGTTATAAAAACATTCAGTTCTTCTTTTCCAAACTACCAAGAAAAAAAGGAATAAACAAATTAATTCAAAGTTAGTCTCTAACTATCCTGTCTTACAAAGATATCAGAAAGCATAAAGCTGTTTGGTTGGTCTCAACTAGAACACCAGACTTTTAAAAGTTTACTTACTTGTATTTTATCAATCTTCCACCTTGGATAAGTTGTGCACCTTCATTAGTAAAATGACAAGCAAACAACAACCAGTTCCTGGGCTGCACCTTATATGCAAACCTCATGAAGCACAAGGAGTAACAGCAAAGTGCTATAAAAATAAAATTAACAATAATTTAGTGAACTCGTCAGCAATCCTGATAAAAAATTATTTCTGTTTGAATGTGTTCCAACATCTCATTTCACTGACACAAGTACTTCTAAGTCACCCCTCATGATTTACAAGGTACTTTATGAACTTTTTCTTTAATGTGTAGGGAAATGAAGAAAACTGCTTGTTTTTCTGTTCATGAGTAGGACCTTCTCCTTTGTGATGTCACAAATAAAGTACAGAAAATACTTGCAGTATTAGTGAATTGTTATTGGTAACCAAAAATGCAAACAGTCTTTACATCCAAGAAGAGGTGAGTTTCTACAGACTTTGTGTCAATATGCCATTTTCCAGGACCCTACAAGCAGTAAAGTGTTTTCCAAATGACACTCCATAGTCAGTAGCTAAAAAGTATTCACAACTCTTACTAGATTATTTTACTACTTTTTAAAAAAGATGTATTGCTACCTACTTCATTTTTGGGGTTTTCCAGAGCCTCCCTCTTTTCCAAATGATCCTGCTGTCTTAATTTTTGTTGGCATTCATATAGTAGTAAAATACAAATTTTTAAACAGTCCAATTCTAAACCGGTGCTGTGAGGAATAGTCATAAGGTCAGTATCTCATCCATGCCCCATTTAGGGGCAGCTACTGCCACCAAAATTATCTTTTGTTTCCTTTTGTCTTCTTTTAACCAGTACCAGAATGAACAGCCGCACTATTCAGTAAAATATTCTACTCCTCCAATGTATACCACATAGTTTTTATTCACTATAATTTTGATTTTTATGTAATTTGTCTCTGGAACATTAAGAGTATAAGGCAGGAGATGACAGACAGACAGACAGATGATACTTTTATTTATATCCCGCGTTTTTCCTGAACGGACTCAAAGCAGCACACAAATGTAACAAATGTATGCTTACACACTTACTTGACAGCCACAGTTCAAACTGAATTAGCTAAAGGCAAATTCAGGACACTAGATCCTGGAATAATCATCTGATCAGCTATACTGGTGCAAAAGGTATCAGAGATCTGCAGCTAAGGTTGCCATGTATTTTATCCCTACTGGCTGATTTTACATGAAGTAGCAGAATTTCCAGTTTAAAATCTCTAGTCTGGCCGGTTATTTTCATGTATTATTTTCTTGTTCTTCTTCGCATTTTTATACTTAAAAAAAAATCACCCACTTGCCCTCATTGTTTACAAAATGATGAGCAGTGTTTCTCTGACTGTTACATTGTTTCCTGTGACAAAGAGGAAACAAACATTTTGAATCAAATTTTGACATAACATCTAATTCTAAAAGTGACTGAAAAAAAAACTGAGCAGTAACAGATATTATTAAAATGTATCACTAAGAATTCTTACAATATCAACATTAGATCTGCATGAAAGATTTATGCTAAAGGTGAAATTAATTCTTGATATCTAGAATAATAATTACATCTGAAATACAGCCCTTCTCAAGAAACTTTGCCAACTGCCATTTTTCTACAAGCCTAAGTTAAAGCTTTTGTTGTCAACTTAGAAAGCCCTAAACACATGGGACCAAGTTATTTAAAGGATTTTTTCCTACAATATAAACTGCAGATGTCACTGCATGCTGAGGTCTAACTGTCAACAAAACAGAAAAGGCCTTGTTTTGCACCAGTTTATCTAATCAACTTCCCCATGAAACAGAAGTGCCAATTTTGTTAAAATTTTGGTGCCTTCTCAAAATATATTTTTGGAGTTAAACCATCAAGTCAAATGTTTTCATTATAAGTATATTTAATTATTTTAAATGTATTAATTTTGTTGTTTTCTCGTGGATATAACATGCATTTGGATTTTTATTGAAGAGCAGCAGAGAAATGTTTGATAAATATGACAATTCGAGAGCTGTCACTGAACATATTATGTGCATCTAATTTGTTTTTTACCTTATCACCATCATTTATATAGCACCATCATTGTACATGATACTATACAGATATAATCTAAACAAAGTAAAAATATTATATTAAGCATTAAAAATAAGGATACTAAAGATAAGGGCATAAATGTTTTACTACTTGCCAAATGTCATTCGACCACTGATGATCTCTGGTGATTTCTTCATGTCATTAATAGCAGCAATAGGGAGTCCCCAGTTGGCTACTGGTCCCCAGAAATGCTATGACAAGAAATAATAAAAAAAGCTTATTTACATCATATGAAAGGAACAGCGACCTTCTGGTATGGGGCGGGATAGAAATGTAAATAATAAAATAAATAAATTTATAAACAAGATACCAGTTTTACAAATGAGTTACAGGAACAAAGGATAGAGCCTTACCGTACTGTGTCATAAGTAGTCATTATGGTTCACCATTGAAGAGAACACATGCAAGAAAAAATAAATGATTTTTAGCAATTTACTTAGAAACCTTATTCAACAAGATGTTGTATAGAGGTTTAAAACCTCCACCCTTAGCTTTCAGCTTGTGACATGAGTTAAGACAGATGTGGTGTCATCATGAAAATGAACATCAAGATCTTTCTCAATACCATCAGGTTTATACATGCTTAAAATCTAGTTGTGTTAAATAGGTTATAATTAATTTTCTACAATAAAAATTTATTAATATAAACAACCTCTATTGCGTGAACAACCAGTGATGAGAGATTACCTTTGGTAATTCTTAATCCTGAACATAACCCACTCTATATGTGTAATGTTCTGTGGGCATTAAATGTCTGTTTTCTGTAAAGTATTGCAAGATTTACTCAGTACCCAAACTTCCTCAATTCTCCAGGGAAATGTGTATCTGAAAATGTGTGCACTTCTATCCAACATGTATTATCTTCATGGGGGGGACACACAATTGTAAAATAAAGCACAACGCTTTTTACATTTCTTGAACTGTATATCAGTTTAACTGTTGTTTAAAACTGTGGGATATAAATAAATGCATAAAAAATTGAAAGCTGATGTCTCCAGGCTATTTTAATCAAGTATACCACTTCCAGTGACCATTTCAGAATGCTATATATTGCTTTCATGCTTTAAAACTAAATTTTATTAATTTAACATGAGGAACAGAACTCTGTAAGCATTTATTTTGAGAAGTTTGAAAAAAGAAAGTTACATAAGGAGAGCTGGAAAATTTGAGCTTCAGGAGTCGAATGTAGCCCTTCAACCCTCTATAGTCTGGAATGTGTCATTGAACTGTGATAATGTCCCTTCCTAGCCTTGATGGAGGGCAAAGGCAAGAAGGAATACATAGAAACCTGTCATTTGAAGCAAGGAACAAATGGAGGCTACAGATAGCAATGTAAATGACTCCTATGACTACATTTGCACGTACTTCACTCCAGTCACAACTGTTACAGATGCTGTAAAATCCCCTAACCAGGAAAGGAAGCCAGAAGTTTAAGATGCTTTCCACCTCAGTTTTAAAAAAGAGCCAACACAAAATGAAGCCCTACAGTCCCATGACTTCAGTTTCTAGTAAGAGTGTATATTCAATAAAACAATGGAAATTTTTATTTCAGCTACGTGAAACTGTGCTTTGGAGAAGAAAGCTGCTTGTTTCAGACCATTTAGCAGGGAATGAAACCCTCTCTTGCCACCACCTTTGTCACTGTGTACCATTTAGCTGAGGCCTACTCTTGGTGATACCAGTTGTTATACACTCATGCAGTTTTACTGGGACATACAGAATGGCCTGCCATTACCTTTCTATGGGTATTTAAGAGTCAAACCTGCGACCTGTTTTCCTGGCAGTTGCTTTATCACTTAGGCCCTATCCAGACAGGTGACATATAGTACTGCTATGTCAGTTATAGGGTGTTTTCCCACTAGCACTAGAGTACCCATTAAGGACCCATTAAGGACCCTTAATGGGTATTCTAGTGCTAAGTGCAAAAACACCCATAGTGGGATTGCTACACATATATGTGGCAACCCTACCATAGCCCTGCTATATCCTATTTATTTATTTATTTATTTATTTATTTACATTTCTATCCCGCCCTAAACCCGAAGGTCTCTGGGCGGGTAACAGCAGATTAAAATAGAATATACATTGAAAGACATTAAAAATTCAGCACATATAAAACAATATACAATATGTTTAAAATGATAGTATCTGTACTGAGGGAGGAAACATAAGCAGCTTAGCCAAAGGCCAGGGCAGAGCTGCGTCTTCACTGCCCTCCTAAATATATATAAGGAAGGGGCCTGACGCACCTCGAGACTATTCCATAGTCTGGGGGCCATCACAGAAAAGGCTCTCTCCCGGGTGCCCACCAACCTCACTGTTGAAGGCCTATTGAAATCCCGCTACAACCTATTTTGAGAAAAATCACAAATGTTCCCCAAACACTGCTATAATTTACCTTGGGAGACAAATCTGCCACTCTGGATATAGCTACTGCACATGTGTTGGGGTGGGTGGGTAAAAAAGATGGCCAAGAATGTGTGGTCCTGCCAATCATCATTGAAATACCCACACGTGTGCATCACTATAAATATCTGAAGGAATGTCTACTCCCATATTGACCTACCCCTGCCTTGAGTTCTGTTGGGGAGGCCCTCCTGGTTGTCCCACCAGCCTCAGTAGTAAAAGGGGTGGACACCCGGGAGAGGGCCTTCTCAGTGATGGCTCCTAGGCTATGGAATAGTCTCCCCCTTGAGCTGCATTTATCACCTCCACTGTACACGTTTAGGAAGGCAGTGAAGACTTCTTTGCCCCGGCCTTCGGTTAAACGGGGTACACTTTTCTCTCCCCACTTGCAGATGCTATTGTTTTAGTACATAATGTTATTGCTTTAATGATGTTTGATTTTAGATGCTGTCACCCGTCCGGAGAGCCCTGGGTGTACGGCAGGATCAAAATATAAATAAACATCAGGCACAATCAGAGCCAGCCCCCGCACCGCCTAGCCGACGCGCAATTATTCTGGAGCAGCTTGACTCCGGAATAGTGCTTGTTAGTGCAATACTCCGGAGCCGGCCTCAGCCTCAGCCACTCCAAGAGCGCGTCCCCATCAGGATACACAGGATCGCAGCTTTCTAAGCAGCTCCTCAGACCTCACCCTGATGCAAGTCAGGTGCAGCCGCTCACGTCGAGCATCCATTTTGCATCAGCCGCCCTGGAGAAAGCCACAGGCGACGCCTCTCCTATGGAAACGCCGCCCAAGGCAGCAGCAGCGGCGGCAGCGGCAGCAGCAGCAGCAGCCAGAAGGGCGTTTCGCGGTCACCCTCACACACCTTGTGATCCCCAACGGTGCCGGCGCACCTGGCCGCCTACGGAGGCGCAGTCAGAGGTCATTACTGCCTGCCCCCTCCGCCCGCAGGCTGCGCGCCGGGGCCTCCCGCCTGTTCGCTCCCTCCAAAGCCCGGCCGGCCGGTCAGCAGAGGCCAGGCGAGAGGGGAAGCGACTTTCCTCGAGCGAGTCCTCCGTGCCTCTCCGTGCGGACACAGGCCAGGAGGACGCGGCCCGCGACACCCCGGGGAGGGCCGAAGGGCAACCCCAACGCCTCGCCACGCTCTCCCACCTCATGAGGTAGTCCCTGAAGTCCTTGCTGCGCAGGTAGTCCGCGGCCTTACGAGCCAGAGCCGCCGCCATGGCGGAGGACGGTTGGGATGGGGCGGCGGAGGCAAGGGGAACGGAGGACGCCGCCTCAGTCAGCCGCGCCTGCCGCCGCCAATGACACGAACTCCCCGACGACGACAGCCGCTGAGGGCGATCCCGCCTCCACGCGACGCCGGTCCCGGGCTCTTTACGGCAGCCTCACCGTTTCCGCGGCAACCGGCCTCCCATTGGCTCCGGCTGCTGCGCCCCCTTTTGCCTGCGGGGTGGCTGTAAAGCTGGTGGGCGGGGCCCTGTCCTTTCAGAACGGCATAAATGATCCCGGCGAGATTTTTCGACTCCCGCCCCTTACCGGCCGTTGCCCTTCACGTGCAAGTGGGCAGCGTTTCTCTGAACCGCTATTGGCTGAGCGGGGTGGACTGCCTGTGTCTGATTGGCTGGCGTCGATGGCCTGGCGTGCTTGTTCGTTCTCTTTCCATCCATCATTGCGGCGGCTCTTTAATTTTGCTCGTCAAGGGCAGGAAGAACGACAGGAGGTGATGCTGCACGACAGTGCATTCGTTTTTGTTTTTTTGTTTTTTTAGCTCAGACCGCATCAGTTTATAGACATAATTTGGATTCTTGGCCCCGATGTGCATTACTTTGCTCTTGTTAAGATTAAAACACATTTGCCACTTGGTTGCCCAGCAATCACCTAATGCTAAGAGATCCCTCTGGAGCTCTTGGCAATCTCTTTCGGTTTTTACTGCCCTAAATAATTTAGTATCATCGGCAAACTTTGCTATTTTACTATGTACCCCTTCTAGATCGTTGATGAATAAATTAAAAAGCACTGGTCCCAATAGTGAACCTTAGGGGCCCTTTAGTTTTCATCTCTTTCCACCCTGAGAATTGGCCATTTATTACTGTCCTCTGCTTCCTATCCTTTAAGCCACTCACTAATCTAGGACAGAACATGTCCTTTTATTCCATGGCTGATGAGTTTATTCAGTAGCCTTTGATGTGGGACTTTGTCTATCTGGACTTTCAGAAGGCTTTTGACAATGTCAAGTGGTTCACCTTTATTGACACAAAGAATTCCAACATGTTGAGGACTGGGGCTTGGGGGTACTGTTTTGCAGTGGCTCATTTCCTCTCTGGATATGGACCAGTCAATTGAAGTTGAATCCAGACAAGACAGAGGCACTATGTGGTCCTGAGTCCAGAAACTTAAGAGGTATCTGATTCTGGATGGACTTGTCCTCCCCTCCATCTCTATTGACTGATTTGCCAACTTCAGCCTTTCCTAGATAGGAGTACCTTGATTACAATGACCCACGCTTTAGGATCCTCCAGATTAGACTACTATGATGTGCTCTACATGGGACTACTCTTGAAGTCTAGAAGCTGGAACTAGCGCAAAATTCAGCAACTCAAGAGCTGATAGTAGTTTCTTCTTGACGTATATCACACCGGTCTTGATAGATCTGTACTGGCTGCCTTTTCACAATTCAAAGTGTACTTTTCCTTATACAGACCTGCCAGAGTGTTCATATCTCAAGGAGAGGACTTTCTGGTAGTTCTGCCTTTCTCAGAGGAATAAGGGACAGTGACACTCAAGGCATTTTATATGGTGGCCCCAAGACTTTGGAACAGCCTCCCTCTGGAGATATGTTTTAACCAGGAGCCTACATTATGAGTTTTGGCACCTGGCTAAAATATACCTCTTTAACCAGGGTTTTGACGTTTTGCTTCCTCTGAGTATTGACCTGCCAGGAAGGAAGAGCTACATTTTAAATATGTTTTAGGTTATTCTATGGCACCTTTGGGTGAAGGGAGGGATAGAAATCCTTAAGTAAAATAAATACCGGGCAGCAGCAATCAATAGGAGGCTTGAACTGGCAACTCATGAGGGAAGTTCTGCTGACCTTTAACCTATTCCAATAACCTGTCCTTCCACCACTTAGCTGGAAGCCCTAATTGGCTGAAAAATCCCCTGTGGTTCTACAAGCACAACTGACCTCTGCTCTGTTTCTCTACCTTATCATAAGTTTTTAGAGTTGGGAACATTTACTTTGTGTTCTTTTGCCGCAGTGACAGTGAAAATCTTTCTGCTTGATAGTTGCTATTTATTTAATTTTGGAGTCTTATACCTCAAATTTCAGCGACTATTTGACAGTTTGCTCATGTTTTGATATGGTTTCATTTTGCTGTATAGTAAAGTTGTTTCACTTCTACTCTTAATAAAAGCAAACTTTGTATTAAAGTCAGCCAAGTCATTTCCCCTTGCCAGAGGATTTGGCTCCAATTTGGTCAATGGTCAAACCATTGGAGATACTGAAACACACCTACAGAGTTACTCACATAACAAGCCAAAGGTTTATTTGTTTTATTTAAAACATATTCCACCCTTCATCATATAGTCCCGGGGTGGGTTAAAGTTAATAGAAACATTAAAAATACAGTATAATGAAATAAAACTATAATCCTTCCCCACCCACCACCCTGACCTCAAAACTCTTCACCACTCCAGATACTGCCATAGGTTTAAAATCAGAGCTTGTGGCAGGTGAGTATTGATTTCAGACATGTCATGAGTCCACTGATATGACATCATACACTGTTGTATTGGTTCTGAGTTACTAGTATATGTTGCATTTTGCCAGTGTTGGGGGCTTCCACTGAGTGTTTAAGCCTTCAGCTAGCAGGTAGTTCAAATATTATTGCTGCCTGCTTGTCCCCATTCCCAAAACATGATTTAACTTTACATAGTTTTTTTAAAAAAATCTGTAGAGGTATCACTATCAGAGAGTAGAAAACATTTTAGATTCATTATTTTTGCTTCTACTGCTGCTTCTCACTTTTAAAACACTGAAGATAGCTCTTGCGATTACTCTTAAAGCTTTCTATTTCAAAAGAGCTTATCTTAAAACAACAATTACTAAACCCTCCTTACCTTTTTGCATGACACTTGGCCTCTTGCAAAACAGGTGAACAAGTCAGATAGCTGCTGTTATCTCTGCATAGAAGCAAAAGATCAGGAATGATTATTTCCCTTTTGGCTTTTGTGATTACTTAGGAAGGATATGTGAAGTAGTTTAAAGCTTGGCTTGTATCTCTATCCGGTAGATCTCTCTCTCCACATATATTTTAAAATCTTCCAGACATTAGTGGAAATCTGAAGAAGGAAGTATGAGAAGGTGTCCTTAGGAGATACTGCTTGGGGCTTAGATTGCTCAAGCTGTACCATAACTACAAGGACGGTGTCTTTGACTCCATCAGTATCACAAATAACCCTTTCACCTAATTTGGAGCATTATCGCTTTGGATCGAATCCTTGGACAAATATACACATACAAAAGGCCATTTAAGTCAATGTGTGGTATATTATTGAACAACGTGCTCTGGATGCCTCCTCTGAAATTTGTAGCCCTAATGTTCTTTCTAAAAAGTACTGGGATTAAAGAGAAATTGCAGGCAGTTGAGGCACAATATTATCTGCCAAGTCTTAATTTTTTAAAAGGCTGGGAAGCAAGATGGATGCTTCCTTCAGCAACAGAGTGCTTCATTCATGGCCATGAGTTTGTGGACTGAAAGGCTTTCAGATAGTGTCTTGCAGATATGCTTCGGTGTGCTGCATATCTGCTCTGCTGACAAAGTTCTTCATACAAAACATGGCTGAAGTAAGACCATAAGAAGCAAGAGGCCTACATTGAGTCCTGCCTCCTTCCATTCCCATGAAGGAAACACTGATATCTATGACAGAATTGAGCAATGTCGAATGAGAGGGAATAGGGTAGAAGTTCAGTGAAATGGGTCTAGGCTGTATGTGCACAGTGGACTGACTTAGCCATCTGCATGGCAGGTGGCTGGTCTTTTCTACTGCAGGGGACATGTGGGAGACCTCTTTAAAGCAGTCTCCAGGGCCACTGTCATGCCAAAGAGTGGGCCAGCGGCTGTTATTGTATGGAGAGGCACTGGAAACTGGAAACCTCCTTTGGTGCCAGCAGAGCTAGCCTGATGGTGTTGATGACTCCTAGCTACCTTGGGCCCAGACTTGTAAGCACACCATAGTCTGTCCAGGATTGACATGACATAACAAAAATGTTTGCCTTAGGGAGTAGCTATACACAATTTTTATCTCACATTGTGTCAGTTTTCACTGTGAACAAATCACAGCATAATGTGATGAATTGAAACCATGTGTTCAGTGTGCAGTATTTTCCTTTGCTTTCTGCACTGTGCTTTTTTTTTTTCTGTATGGAAACTGCATTGATTCTTCAAATTCTTTCCAGTGCTCATATTGGGGATTTATAGAGGTTGACAACCCAGGGAGGATGAAAGGGCATTCCCTCTTTCTCTGTTAGGTAAAGTATCACTTACAGCAGCCTGTGATTTCAGTCCCACATTTGCGGGCAGTTTTGGGAGGGAACAGGATCCCACATTTAGGCTTTTTGCACAGAGGCACTCCTTTAAACCCCCTAAGAGCCTGCAATCAAAACTGATTTCAGTGTGGCAAACCTGAGTATAACAGCACAAATAAAGGCAGGGGAAACACACGATTGTATGTGATTGAAAGTAAAAATGTTAGGGATGTTCATGAATATTCAAAGACATTCAAAATACAATCAAATTTGTCTGAATTTTAACATTTGAATTTGAATCAGATGTCCATAAATCCAAATTTAAATATTCAAATGAATTTTGAATATTTTAATCTATTCATTTGAATTATTTGGACATTCGTATGTCTTGCATGTATGTATCTTTCCCGCACTTCTACACATTTCTACGAATCCATATGGGATGAAAATGGGTTGTACACGGGATGTGTATGGGATGTGTACAGGCACATGGAAATGTCGACATTCGTAAGTGCAAATTTGAATTTGCTTAATTCTAATCGAATTTGGGTACATTCAGATTTTAAAGATTCAAATTGAATTGAATCCCAACAATTGCATTTGTGCACATCCCTAAAACATGTGCACAAATATTTCTGCTTGGAAACTAATTTTCACAGGACCATTTTTGCACAGGAGAACTTTTTTTGCAGGAGCAGAGTACAGAAAAAGGGAGTAGAGCTTCTGGAGATCAGTAGGTTGTAAAAACCAATGGTTTATAGTAGTGGGAAGAGGTTTTGGAAGGAGTGTGTTAGTGGTCAGAGCATCCACTGCATGATTGTCCTTCTTTTGTTATATCAAAAAAACAAACGCATGAGATCTGTTTTTTAGTGTTCTCTCATGGTGCTCAGTTCAGTTAGTCTTTTTCAAGTGGGAAGTAAAGCTTGTGTGTAGCCAGGCCTTAATTTGACCACAATCATGCATGCTGCATGTCACTAGTGACTGCAGGTCAGGATAGGTACCAAAAGGCAAGGGATTTATGTCTAATGTTGTCTAGATCATAATAGTGAGTGGTATCCTTGCTATTGGCTCATGGCTGCTATTTAAAGAATAAACAATAGAAAAAGAATCTATAAATAGTTCGTGATAATGAATCCTTTCATTACCAAAGGAATGTTAAGCTTTAGTTTGATTTATATAGAGATATACAGATGAAAGCCAGTCACAATAAAATCTTGATCTGTTTATGCCTACTTTTTCTTGCCAACATCCTTCTACACAGATGCGTGAAACTCTGGTGATCAATTCAGACACCCTTAAAATGTCATTCATTAAGCAGCTGAAGCTAGCAGCTGTATAAGCTGCAAAAATAGACCTCGTGCACAAAAATCTATAATTGTTGCACTATAAAAATATAATTCTGAAAACAGGTTATTTATAGAAAATGGCTGTGATAACAGTCTTTGTATCTTAGCAGCCTGTTTCAAGCATGAAGCTGTACTAAACCAATTTACAGACGGGGATGTGGGGTTAATAAAAAGCTGTACCTCAACTGGGTATCTAAAGGGTTCAGCCCTGTTGGATTAGGCCATTATCTAGTCTAGCAACCTGTATCACACAGGACATGTTCCCACTTGACTTTTAAATCCAAATTGGACTTTTAAAATCCAGATTCAGAACTGAGTGCACAATCCAGCTGTCCCCATTTGCCTGATGATAACAGGAGCCAAATTCGAATACTACTGTTCCCACTCAAATCACACAAATCCCCAGCACAAAGAAACAGGATCTTTTAATCTTCACCCCTTGTGCAAACCCTGTAAGCATCCCCTCAAAATGAGTGAAACAATAGACACAGGGCAAAGCATTCACTCATTTCAAAGTGGAAGCTCCCTCCCTCCATTCACATTACTGGGAAGACAACAGACAGACACAGGACAAAGCATTCACTCTCCCTCTCAAATCAGAAGCTCCCTCCATTCATGTTAGCAGGAAGGACCCTTTGTGCACAAGGAGAGCGGAAGAACAGAGAGAACAAGCGATCTCTCCCTTTCCAATCAGAGGGACTGTGATCTATAGCTACAATGTTGCTTTTAATGTATCTCTTGTAGTTACAGTGGCATTCAGGGGAAATCTAAGCCTTTTTAGAGACCAGATGTGAAATCCCACCCATCTACATCAGGCATTGGCCAGAAGCATAGTGGGGGGGGGGGCAGTCCAAAAGGCTGATCTCCTCCTGGGATTGTCCAATAGCATTCCCAAAGGGGGCAAAAAGTGAACAGGGCTCCTAAACAGACTGGGAACAGTTTTCCTGAGAACTTTTTTTGTCTGGGTTTTAGCAGGATAGTCTTCATTAAGTCTGGGGGGTGGGGGAAGGATTGTCTGATTCTGAAAATGGACTGAATTCACATTTAACCTTGTGTGGGAACGCAACCACAGTGGCACATCATTAATTGCTTCTAGGAATTCTCAGGAAGAAGACAAAGGGAAAACCTTCATCTCCTCTTGATTTCCTGCTAATGGCCTTCAGAAGCATCGGCCCTTCCAGTGGTCTAATTTAATGTGACAGCAATAATAAAAACTGAGGGAGAAGAAAGGAGATAGGTTTGTGAAGGAAAGAGTTACCAGAAAAAGGGAGAGAAAAAACATTTGAAGGGAGGAAAATTGAATTATCAGTTGCTGTTCTATTTAGTCAAAGTAACCAATGACTTTAAAACGGAAGTATTAAATAAGTTTTCTGTTTTCTACCTACTCACAAGTTTATAAATCTGACTTCTTAGCTGTTTATTTGGTGAGCAAATAATATTTTCAAACTATACAAGCTCTTAAAGTGTCACCCTGCTTTCCTAATATCTTGGAAACTGTGACTAATTTGGAAGAACTGGTACTATTAAGAGTTTTCTTCACATTCTTGAAAAAGAGAATAAATTGGTTTTACAGTACTTTCACTTATTAAACCTGAAGTTATTATAAAATCGCCATTTCTCTGATCTCCTAGTAAACTAATCAGCAAAGAAATATATGGGAAGTTAATAACAGAAACTAGTAGTGAGATCCCTGGACTTAAATGGTCTTTCCATTCCCCCTCAAAAAAACCCTCAAAAGATATAATGTAGCAGAACCTAGGGAAGGGAAGTGCAAAAAAGTTCTTGGAATAATATTTATACTTTAGAAATTGGGTATTAGGAAGCACTGGTTTATCTTTTTTAAAAATGGTGCCCCCACAGAGCAGAATTGTGCAACTGAAAAGCCAAAAGACAGGGGGAACTAGTGGTTGGAACTTGCCTTTCATGTCAACGTTATGTAGTTAAACGCAGTATATTAAATGGGTTTTGCAAAACAAGTTTTTCCTGTTGACCATGAAAATCTTTCTTACAAGGACAACTCAAAAGTAATTGAGTCACAGAGATGGAAGTTTCATTCCAGCGTGCAACAACCTGTAAGAGGGCCAGAGGCCATTCTGTGTTTTCAGAATTAGGAAGATTGATCCAATATATTTATTTCTGTAGGACTAGGACAAGAGTTGAGAAACAACAAGATCTACTCATGTGTTTGCTCAACAAAATGCAAGAGGATTTCCACATCCAGATAATCTGAGACTTAAGCAGGATCTGTACAGCAAAGGTGATTTCTCAAACAATGGTGCCGTGGGTGTCCTCAAAGGATACAGGATCTGCACATGCCAGACTCATTGAGCAAACAGCCTGATATAATGAAGTGCTGGGTAACTTTGGGATGGATCTGACATTCCAAAGTGCAGATGCCCAATCCATCCCAGAGGTTTGCTGGCCTTTGCACCTAATAAAGGTGCAAAAAGGTAGCTTGATAGTCACTGGTTAAAGGAGAGGAAACTCGAGTGAAGTAATAAATGGACAGTTCTCAGAGAACAAGGAAGTTAAAGGTTCAAGGTTCAGTTGGGGCCTGTGCTTTTTAATTTATTTGCAAATGAACTAGAAGTAAGGGGAAATCAGTGAAAGTTTGCTGATGACATTGAAGTATTCAGGGTAATGAAAACAGAAAGACACTATTAAGAACTCCAGTGGGATCTTTTGACGTTGAGTGAATGGCCAATCAAGTGGCAAATGATCTACAGTCTTAGCAAGTGATGCACATTGGGGCAAAGAACCTCAATTACATCTATAAACTGATGGAAGCCAAGCTTTCTGCAACAGATATGGGGTTTTTCTGGACTTGGCCCACTAGTCAACATGGGGTGAGCTCCCAGATGGAGCATCTGCACTTGAAGGAGCCATTTCCTAACCAGAAACAGCTCCTTCCTTACATGACTTTACCCCATGATGACTATGTGTGGTGCAGGTTGACCATGCCTCATACGTGCATTTACCTTGACTAGTGCTGGAGCCCGTAAGGCTCTGGCCGGACCATTCACATGTCTCCCAGTCTGGAAGACATACTGAATGGTCATGTCATGTGCTGCATCACAGTTGTCCCAGTGACAGCGCATGCATGCTGGTGTCAGCACCAAGGCTGCAAAATGGCAGTGCCTGGACACCCATCCACACCTCTGGTAAATGTCCAGTTGCATTGGGGAGGGTTAGCATGAACTAGTGTGGATGCTTAGTTATGTGTTGGTGAAGTTCACCTTTGCTTCCAAACTTGCCCCTGGCAAAGGATCTTAGGGACAACTCAGTGTTAATGGATTGTGCAGGAATATAAAACAAGCTGGCAAGCATTGTTATGCCTTGTTAAAAATCTATGGTGAGACCACTTTAGGAATATCACGTACCTGGACTTGATGACCCAGAGGTCCCTTCCAACTCTGATTCTATGATTCTGGTCACCACCCCTCAGAAAGGAACTGAGAAAAGGGCTATCAAATTGATACTTAGGTAGTGCCTCCAGGGTAGAGGGACAGGCAGGATGCCTTGAAAGACCATTTGCAGGAATTCAAAAGCAGGTAAAGCTCTGCTTGGGAAACTCAGAAGCAATTTGTGGACCACTATGTGAGACAGGATGCTGCTGGACTAGATGAGTTGCCATCCAATCCAGCAAGGCTCCTCTTACAATTTTATGAGCAGGGAGAAAGCACTATGACAGTGCTTTCTCTTGCTTTTCCATTGTGCCACTGCAATGTGTGGACTTCAGTGCATCGCATTCTTCAGGCTGAATAACACAACTCTGTTTTCTTAAACACTGAAAATAGTCAACTTCTGGGACCATTTCCTGTGGACAGTCCTGGCTGGAAACATCAAGCCAGGGAACAAGATCTAGAGAATTTTTGCATGCTCTGGGGAATTTTCAGAAACCACAACCAGTGATCCTTTTGAGACACATGTAGAACTGGGAGACATAATGGGTTATTGCTACAATTGCCCCTGAGTGCTCTTTGTAGCTAAGTGGAGTTCAAGCTGGTTCTTGGGTTTTCTGAGATCCTCTGGATGATGAAACCAGCTAGGACATGGCTAAAGTACAAATGGAACACTGCTTGTCATGAAGATGACTGAACACATAATCATGTTTATTGTATGGCAGTGAAGGCCATGAAGAAAGTTTATTTTGCAGTCTCTATTGCATTTTAAAATAACTGTCCAGCAGAGTTCTCTAGAATGGTAAAGGAGCTGTGCCCTACTAAATTTGGCACCGGAGCCATTAGAAGCCTGCTGTAACAGATTTGCAATGTATTTTGAGGAGAAAATTAGTTATCTTCATGCAAACTTGAAGCAGCTTTTGATAGAGCATCTAATGAGTTGTTCAAGGCACTACTTGGTCTGGTGTTATGGGATCACTTCCTGTTTTTAAGGCCGGATGACGTAGACAAGATGCTTGGCAGCTGTTCATCCCACTACATGCTCCCTTGACCTTGGCTTATTAAGGCGAGCAATGTTGGGATGGGTCCAGGGTGTAGTGAATGCTTTAGTACAAGATGGGTGTTGCCACCTACCTGGAAAGAGGCTTTGTCTGCTTCGTAAGTAGAACACTAACTCTTGCCAAGTTACAGATACCCTCTTTTTGGGACTTGGTGTTGGAGAGGCTGGTTGCTATGGAGCTGCTTTGATAAAGAACCACCTTCATTCTAAATTTGCTCATTCTCTCCATAAAATGTCATTATTTTACTGAGATACCATTGGATTATTAGGGATGTTGAGCATGGGTCTTGTGTATTTTTAGGAGCTTTTGAACTGACTACCCTGTGCCTGACTCAAAACTGTGTTCACTTATAAGAAAGATGTACATGACACTAAAACCTGGAATTTTTACAACTCAAGTAGGATGGAAGTTGGAGGCAGGTTTTTAAAAGACATAATATATTCCAGTAACATTGACTATAAATAATGGCACTGTTTATTGAGAAATTTCAGTACAATCATTTCTTGTTATTAGTCAGGGTTCTCTTCTGGGAAAACTCTGGGACTATGAAAATCAGTAATTTCAAACCGTCCTCCACCTGGTAAGGGAGTGGAGAGGTCAGTGCTACAATCAAGAATAGAATTGTTTGTAGAGATAATTTTCAACCTTTAATCAGTAGTTTAGCTTACACATTTTTTGCCGAAAGCACATTGCTTGTTCAAGAACACGTTAAACAAGACGCTGGATTGACTGATTGCTGAAATCCAGCTGGCTGCAAGCAAATTCACTATATAATTTTTATTATCTTTGAATGATAAATGGTTTCCCTTTTGTCCAGTCCAAAATCTCTGTATAATTATCTGTAAATCTGTTTTTCTTAAAAGGAAAGCTGAGCAGCATTGTTTAGCAGCCCTACAATTTTTGGCTGAGGCTAACAAGCATCATTAAGCCTTTCAGTGCAACCCTGACCCTGGGCCTTTTTGCACCTGGTTGATCAGGACTGCCCCACTTGCTTGGGGATGCTGCATCCACATACTGTAGTGCTGCCTCTGTCACAGAGTGGCGCAGAGCATACGCAGCCATCCCAATCTTCTGTAGTAAAAACTGTTCCACGGCCAGAATCTCAGCACAGCCCCAAATGCATAGTTTGTACTACTTCCTTTGTGAATGCTGCATGGGTGTGGGGTAACTGTGGTTGCATAATTGCCCTCTGTGTGGCAGTTGCCATGGCAATGGCTTAGCATGCAGTGAAGGTTACCGCAGCTGTTGGCAATGCAGATGGTCTGAGATGTACCATCTGCACAGTGAGGGCCATGCATTAAATTTGGGCAGCGCCAGTGCCTGTGGTGTGAACGTCAGCCGCTGTCCCTGAACCTAACTGCAGTGGGACACTATCCCACTGCAGTTTAATGTGAAGAGGTCCCCTATTAGTTTGAACTATCCTGATTGGTCTTCCAATGAGGCAGGATGCCTGCAAAGACCATTTGCAGAGGTGAAAAGCAGGTGAAGGTTTTGCCTTGTTTTCAGCTTAGATGCCCAGAAGCAATTGGTGACCCACTGTGAGGGACAGGATGCTGGGCTAGATGGGCTGTGACCCGATCTGTTATGACTCCTCTTATGTTCTTATGTAACCAACAGAGGCAGCATGCTGGAAGATTTCAGCACTCATGCTGAGGTGACCCTTGGTGTTCTTGTCCTGATTTTCATGGCCTCTGTGGCAATCATAAGGACTGTCTGTCACACGTAGCTGGATGCACAGTTATCTTACTTTTTGATATAAAGTGGGTGGGTAAAGATTCATTTATGGAGGACTGGTTAAAAGTCTGTAATGGACAGATCAAGAGCTGATACATATTTGGACTTATAGGAGCAGTATTCTTTGACATGGGTGGGAGGCCTATTGGGATAATTCATCTCTGGAGAATGATGGGATCAAGGACAGTTTCTGAATGCTTTGGGCAATTTTCCAGTTTGTATGGAAAATGATCCATTTGAGGCTCATGCCTCACTCTGGAATTGTGAGATGAGTAAGGCATTGACACAATTCAAGTGCCTTCAGCACTGCTATGGAACCTGTCAAGCATCTTGATATTTTTTTCAGAGAGCAGGAAGTTCAACAGGTTGAATGCAAGTGGCGTAAATCTTCATTATTAGTCTAAACAAACACAGGTCATAAAGCACCATGCCTATCATGGCTGTTGCAGCCACAAAAAGATATTTCTCTCCTATTATTGCATCCTTGAGCAGATTTAGCAGAACCTTTTTGGATAGCAAATGACTTAACAACATTGGTCAGAGGAAGCAAGGGCTGGTGCACCTAAGACCTACTATGACATATTTTAAAGACACTTTAGTGACCACATCACTCAAATCAGTACAAAAATTAGGCGCCACAATTAAAAATAGTCCAATGAAAGCATTCAGAGAACCACCCAGTCCAGGTTTTTGGATCAGTGGCAATTCTTATGGTATGAGGATGTGTATAACCTGCTTGTTGGGGGTCAAATCAAGTACATGCTCCTTTAACTCATGCCCATCCTGACTGATAAAAGCCAGTCAGGGATGGTAAATGCCTCAATGAGGAATTGTGGTGTTCCACTGGTCCTTGAGGCAATGATGTACTTCTTCTACAAAGTACCGCCCAGAACCCGAAAGTGTTAAATAACAAGTGCCTGATTGCTAACATCGCCTTTAGGAGTAAGGTGTAAAGAAGATTCAACTATGAACATAATTGGACGCGTTTCAATCTGGCTTCCACCCTTGGTATAGCACTACAGTTACCTTGGTAGCCTAGACTGATGATCTTCACTGGGAGGGAGACAAGTGCTTTGTAGGTTGGTGGAGGTTTTTTTTAGAGTACATAGTCGAGAAGCAGAATATAAAAGAGGATGCACTGCAAAGCCACAGTTTGTAGGAGCTGCCACATTTTCTGGCCCCTACCAATTAGGCATCTATGGACTTCTAGTGGAATAGTGGGGAGACAGATCTGCAATTAGAAATGAGGGCTGTGCTGTGTGTTAGAAACTGACTGATAGTTCCCAGCATGAATAAGTGGCAATTATTTAGAAGTTGCAAGTTTCTCGACAAATTAACTATGGTTTTGGTTTATGTTAAACACATTTTTCCCCTAATGGTCTGAGGCCAGGGCCTTTCTAAAGGTGAACAATGAACTCAGCTTTTTGACTATTTGCAAGGTGAGCAATATTAACATTTCCCTCTTCCTTCTCAGCAAAAGGCAACAGTCTTGAACTTTTTGTGCCACTATATTCTGAAGGAGCTAACAATTTAATTCAAAGACAAACCCCACACATGAGTATACTGAGATTGGTTCCAGATAGTCATTTTAGATGCTTCCTGAATAGCGGGTTCTCAAACAAAACAAAAACCCTGGTTTAATTTACAACATGCACTCAGGGCTGTTCTAAGGGCTGGTTGTTCCCACACCACTTGGGATGAGTCCTCTTGCTTGCCATTGGCAGTAATTCTGGCAAATCTTCTCCTGAATGATGGATTGTTGTGGACTTCTGCATGGCGACTCATCCAATGGGAGAAAGCCTGTTGCTTGGTCCCCACGCTGCCATCACAGTTGCAGAGGTAAGAAACAGGATAATCAGAACTCAGTCGCAAAGCAGGTGTGATGGCAACCTCACTAAAAATGTCAGTCATTGCAATCCCCCCTTACTCATTATGCCCAGTTTTAGATTCACAGATGCCTCAACACAGTCACACAGATTTGGGAATAAAAACAACACATATATAAATCCAGTTGGATCAGGGACTACGCATGGCAACATAGTTCACCTGTGACAGGTAAAATACTCTAATTTGTTGAAGCAGTGTCCTACTTATTCAGTAACTTTATAACATCCATATTGCATCTAATTCGTATTTTTTTGTAAGTCCAAAATCATCTGTACCATGCATTTGGCCAACAGATGGATTTTACAAGTAGGGCATGATGTCTGTTTGTGGTTTCAGTGATTAGACCTGATAAGATAGGCAAAGAGGCAGCCATCAATTATACAGTATGACTAAAAGGCCTCTGTTAAAGAGGGTTATGAATTATCTTAGTAAATGCACAATTTCATGTCAGTTTCACATTTTGCTAGCTGATAGCCAGGATTCTTGATAATTTGGGGTTTATTAGATTCTTCTGATCCCATTAGAAAGCAAAGTAAAGGTGAGTTACTCTCCCATTTTCTCTGAGCAGACAACAGAAAATTCCTGACACCCACAACATGATGCAATCTTCTGCTGGTGTTTGAACCACCTCATTCATTTGGGTTTCAAAATTACATTCACAGCATTGTTTTATTCTAAAAGTCAAACTTCAGTAACAACTGCTCAGTTGTTGTCATGTGTGCACAGCACATAAAAATGAAACATTAAATATAATTTTAAAATTAAGGATAAAACAAAATAAATTATATAACATTTTGTTGGACACAAACAAAACTTTTGGAGCTCAGTACAGTAGCTAATGCAACCTTTTTAGTTTCCTGAATGTGCAATTGACCTGGATCTTAGCTCTCATGGTCCCACAACCAAGCAAAATTACTATTATATAATTATAGGGTGTGGCTTGACCTTTTTCCTTCTGTAATAGTAAAAAAGGTAGTTTGGTTTGTTTCTTCTGCACAGCTCTGGGAAATGTCAAAATTAATTCTATAAGACAATTAAAGTGCTTAAAGTGACAGCCACAGTAGATCTCTGATCTCAGTTTTCCTAGCCCCACTGACTTAAAAGGAATGAAAAATATTCCTAAATTTGTATTGGGTTCTAGACTGATTTGTATTGTAATCTAGACTAATCAATTTTGCCATTCATTTAACTTTGAAATGGAAGATGAGTCATTTGGTCAAGGTGGACAGGACTAGGCATATAAGACATTTCATTGGTATCAGGAAAAAAAATCAATTTTGCAGACTCAACTTCTGTAGCTAGTTAGTTTTTCCATCCTCCTTTGGGGAGACTTCTGACATCCTGAGCTGTTATTGTAAAATAAATGTAGAAATGACCACTTTCACAGTTTGGGAGGAGAAGAACATTCTTAGAAAGCAATCTTCTAGTGTTTCTTGATGAAGATCTGAAGGCAAAGACTGGAGTCATCTTGACCTTCACACATTCCAGGGTTCTATTTTCAAAAGGCCTAAAATGTGTACTTCTGCAGATTGCACATGCATGACCTATAACATCACTTTCTGCATTTTCTGATCTGTCTAGGGAGGCTCTTTACAAATGGGATGTTTAAATGTGTGAGTATCAAGTAGGAGGGTGCAAGTCCTACACATTCACTTTTGTATGGGCCAAATATGCGGACAGGATCTTTTGCAGAAATGAATGTTTTTCCAACAACCATGTTTCCCCTCCTTATGTTGCATGACACTATTAGTAAGGTACTTATTTTATGGCATCTCTTCACATCCAGCTCTTTGGAGGGGGAGTTCATGGCAGCTGAAGATGGGAAGCTGCATCAATTGCTAGCTGTGACAATTCACCATGACACAGATGCTGGTAGAACTGATGTCTAAAACTGAAGCTAATTGTTTCCCTATTGAAAAGTGCTTACAAAAAGTAGTTTTACAGAGTGTCTAAAAGATTTCAAAAATAGCGTTTGGGAAAAAAAGGAGAGCCAGGATCTTAGCAGTTTATACTGAAATAAGAAGCAATGTAGCAGCTGAAGAATTGGCACATCTTTGAATAATTGCTGACTCAGAATACTGGCAAAACTGTTAAAAAAACGAACCAACCAACCAAACAAAAATAACCTCTGGAAGCAAAGGTAACTTCGTCATATGCTGGACTTCTGCTAATTCTAGCAATGTATGTGCCACTAGTCCAAAGTCCTGCAAATTTAGCAATACAGATCAGGTTAGCTGATCGACACAGAGTGCATATTTCCTTTTTAAACAGGTTCTCTTTGGGGCCACTACAACCTCGTAGAGGTCAGTCTTTTCATTCCCCTCCGCTGGGCCAGGTTGGAGGACAACACGGGTTCCAGCCTCGGTGCCTGAGGAGTTCGGTTTAAAGCAAAATAGGTGGCTGCCATTGCACCCTGCAAGACAAGAAATGTTGACAGTTTAAGAACACTTTTCCTTTCATTCTTCACCGTTTCCCAATTTTGACTAAGGCCATGGTTACACCCTTACTTTAATTCTTCTTCAACTTGAATTCCAGCTCCATTGGTTACATCTTTAAATGCTAAACTGGTGTTTTTTTTCTGGATTTTCCTCCCTCTATTTGGGTTTTCCTTCATTTACCGTTCCAGCTCCCAGTTGTCCTGAAAAGGATACCTATGCAAGCTTCTGCTATGAGTCTTGCTCCTCCCCCTCTCCCCTGCTGTGACAGTCCTCCTCCGCCCCCCTTGCAGTGATTCCTTTGCTTTGTCATGGCATCTGCCTCCTAGCCCCACCTTGCTGCAGTTCCCTTTGACAGCAGCAGGAATGTGTGACCCAGACATTTCAGGCTGAAAATGGCTTGGATTTGGCAGCCTTCCTGACACAGATTAAAATGCTAAGATGTAACTGCAGTCCAAGTTAAAGAACAGGGAAGAGAGTTTCTCCAGATCTCCATCCATGTTCTGCAGTTATGTGGGTTTCAGTTTCCTTGCTATTTGAAATGTGGAAATCCTTGACACTGTCTACATGACATCAGGCTCACTGTATCAAACCGTTAGTCCACGTTTTTGGGTGGGAGAGAAGTAACATCTATATGATAGTGTCCTCATAAAATTCGGAATCCACACTTAAAACAGGAGCATTTCCTTTTACACACACACATGCTGCAGTTTGTAGCAGTTTTGAGATTGTAATACCACGTTCCAGGTTTCTTCTGAGAACTTGAGCTTTCGAATAGTGCTGCAATATCCTTCAGAGGGTTTGGCTTTTGCAGGGGTCCAAAGCGACTGGCGTAACAGCACAAAAACTGCTACAAATGAAACTGAAACCGGCCACGAGAGCCTACATAGGACCAATGCTGTGATAACAATTTGTCAAGTACAATAAGTGAGCTATTTGACTTCATCTGGATGCAGAAACAGTGAAAATACTCTCTGAAGCATCCACATATTAGGCTGAATTTGCTGGTTGCAAGAAATGCATCTCAAAAGCACCCCAGAGTTACTAGTATGTGGCCCTCTTGTTTTCATCCCATCTCTAAGCCACCTTTTCTGGCCTAGAATGTTCATAAGGGTGGGAGGGGCAAGCTGGTCTGTGAATAATCCCTCTTGCAAACCATCTCTAAGCCATCTCTGATCTTCCTCTTTATCTGCAAATGCCATCCAGCCATGTTCATCAAATAAACAGGCTAGTCTTGGTTATGGAACACAGCCAAATAATTGCCTAATGTTATTGTGAATGACTATATGGCTGTGCACATGTAAGGAGGGAGTGGCTACAGCTTACTGGTAGAGCAAACTGTCTGGAAAGTAGAGTTGCCGGTTCAATCCCCAGCCTCTCCCTGGAGGTAGGCAATGGCAGACCACACCTGTATCATGGTCAAGAAAACTGCACAGAGGTACCCATGGAGGTGTCCATGCAATCAACCAGCAGACAGCCATGAATTAGTGGCAGCCAACAACTACACATGTAAGGAAGGTACAAAAGCGTTCAGTGTGGTTGCTACACAAGAGTGTGCAAATAAAGGAGAGAGAGAATGATGAGGCTTTGCCTAGGTTTTTCTCTTTACCAGATTCTCACAATTCCAGTTAGGAGATAAAGATACTGGTACATGCTCATCTTTCTCCTAGTATTCTATCATACTAATTGATTGACAATGTATTTAAATTTAACTACACTGGAGTAAAGCAGGCATCATAATCTTTTTATGTGTGCAATAGAACACAAAGCAATGGGATTTGCAGTGTACCTTCACTAGGTGAACATCCTGTCGACTGAGCTGGCTCTGGGAGAGATATTCCCTGTTCACTATCCAAGGGTGCCTTAGCACTTGGGCTGCTGTTAAGCGCTGGTGGGGATCCACGTGAAGCATCTTTGATACAACATCCTGTTGAAGAAGAATTAATACGAGAAGGGAAAAGTATATGATTTTGATTTTTTTATTTTTAGAATTCATTTACATTTTTTAAAAATCTCAAAATATAATACGCTAAGACTGTTTGGTATATTTTGTGAGTAGGCAGCTGTTTCAGCATGTTCAGGATAAAACTGGTGGGTGGCCTTCAAACAGAACTTCTAAAAAAAATAGGACCTTTACACCCTTCAGTAAATGGGGATGGTCTGGCATGGAGCATCCACACACCACAGAGCCAAGTGTTCCACAGCTACACTAGGAACATATTAGCATGCTCCTAATACAGCCCTGAATGTGCTCTTTGCACTACTTCCATGCAAAGAGTATGTGGAGCAGGGCCGTGTAACCACAGCCTCCTGCTGAATTATCCATCACTGTCATGCCATACACGGTCATTGCTGTGGTGAAACAATCACTCCCAGAGGATCCTGCTCATTCAGTGCCGGGATGCTTTGACTCGTCCCTGATCTTCACTTTCCAGTGTCCCATGGCAGTGAAGTGCAAAAAATTCCCCAGAAGCAGAAGTTTGAAGCTTAATGGACCTTGCTATTTGATGTACTTGCAGAAAGGAGTGCAGGTAAGTTCAGCTGAGAGAAGTAAACCAGCTCTGGCAGTGCTGTTCTTGAATGCTAGGTCAGTCCAGAATAAAACCGTCATCCTTCACCTGGTTCTGGATGAAAGGGCTGGTCTGGCATGCATCACTGAGACCTGGGTATATGAACTGGGTGGGCCTAGACCTACCCAGTTTTGTCCCCAGGCTACTCAATGCAGCATTGCTCCAGAGTGGTGTGGTGGGGAGGAGGTGTCGTTGTGGTTCATAGGACTTCCATCTCTCTTATCAGACGGCCAATTTGCTCAGTGTTTGAGAGGCTCTTTCTGTTGTTGGGTCAGAGAGATGGAATAGGCATGTTGCATGTGTATTGCTCACCCCACTGCTCAGCAACCTCCTCCCTGTCTGAATTGGCTGAGGTAGTCTCGAAGATGGTGTTGGAAGCCCCTGCCATGGTAGTGTTGCGGAACTTCAACATCCATGCCGAGGCTATGCTAAGTGGGCCGGCTTAGCTTTTCATGGCCTCCATGACAACTAGGGGGCTTTCTCATATGTAACAGGCCCAACTCATACAGCAGGTCATACCCTTGATGTGGTTTTTACCTCAGAGCCAATTGCTGAGGATCCATTAATAGGAGGGCTGGTGATCAGCCTGTTGTTATGGACTGATCATTCACTGGTAAGATTTGGACTTACAATGGCAGCTGCCCTCTGTGGGGATGAGGGACCAATTGAGATGATCCACCCCTGGAGATTTATGGAATTTGATTGATTCCTGAGTGGTGTGGGGAATTTTTCGATTGGCATGGCTGGTGCTCCTGTTGAGGCTCTGGTCTCTCTCTGGAATCAGGAGATGAGCAGGGCTGTTGACATGATCGCTCCCAAGTGCCCTCAGCATACCTGTAGAACTCATAAAGCACCTTGGAATTCCATGGAGTAATTCCATTTAGTTCCCTGACAATTTCCCAGAAAAATAGGTGTCTCTGTTCCTGCAGCAATTCTACCAAGCCCTGAAATTCCCTACTTTGTTAACATGGCTTCTAGGATGAGCTACCCTACTACAGTCATACTTTGATTTGTGTTGTGTCTAACAGCATAATTTCACTACAACCTGATTGCCAAACTGTGACCTATCTCTATTTACATGCCTCCCACTATGTGACTTCCCCCCAAATCTGCTATTGGCTTGCATTGGGTTGACTGACCTGGCTGAAAACTACATCGATCTATATTGGGTTGACCAATCTGCACTTGGCAATTACATTCACTTGAATGGGGAACTGGCTTCTCAGTGCAAGTCAATAGAGTGGAGTGGATGTGGCTTCCTGCCAAACTCTTTTTTAAAATGATTTTTTCCAGTACTGCACACAAAACTCATAAAAATAAACATAAGGCACGCTAGAGGAGACATGCTATATACACAACAGAAAATGAGTAAACATTATTTATTAAGAAAAAAGCCACTAAATAAGGTAAATCAAAAGAAAGTAACTGTGATCCAGCGACTACCACCAAATTCTTCCAACAATTACAAGAATGGTAAGAGTGAGGACAAGTTGGATACAACAATTTGAATCATTCTTGGACCAGAACACTGAATTTGTTTCTTATGTGATAATAGGCATAATTCTGTCTAAGCCTCTCAGAATTTTGGAAGGACAACATTAAAATTTAATATATTGCCTCACCTTAGCAGCATCAGATATTGAATCCCAGTTTCCTCCAGTAAGGGCATATTTTCCGCTGCCAATTCTAGCCAGAATCTCCTCGGGGGTATCATCTGGCCCATTCGCAAAAGGAGTAAACCTGAAACATCAGAAGCATATAGTTGAACAGTTATTACAATTGTATAATTCTTCAAATGAAGCCTGCTTCTGGGGGAAAAATACTATGAAAAGGACAGTAAGAACCGCAGAATGAGGTGCACAGTTTTCATGTGTGCAAGTGCCACATGAATATTATAGAGGCTATAAAATTGCTGCACCTACCCTGCTAACATGGTATACAACAAAATCCCTAAGCTCCATATATCACAGGCTGCATCATAGCCTTGCCGTTTCAGCACCTGGAAACACAGAAACAAAAAAACAAAAATGAAAGAAGTTATTAAAATAATTTCAAACAGTATTTTTAGGATAGCATTTGCTTGAAGTTATATTAGAAAGGGACAAGGAAATACAAATATTGTATAACATTGTATAAAATATATTGAACAGGGGAGCTGATGCAGAAGTGGAAAGCCCAGAAACCAGGGCCTTCATCCTATCAACAAAAAAATGTTAAACCTCTCTAACAAATGGTTTTCAGGAGACAGTTATCTAATTTTGTCCAAGAACTATTTCATAAGAACTATACAGCCTGTTAGTATTACTTAAGATCTCTGACTGGGATCTTAGATTTGGTGAAATCCCACTGACAAAGCCCAAACATCTATTAAAGGCTTGTTACCTGAGGTACCTTTACAAAAGTTGTGAAGAAATAATTTGTCCATTTTGATTTTAGAACAGGGTATCTTTCTAGGAACTTATTCTAGCACAATTATTATTCTACAGCTCTCTCACTTCTACAAATATGGATCCTATTTTGGTGTGGTGTTCTGGGGTTCTTTCTTGTATTAATTCCATGCCAGCAACAACAGCCACAAAAAAGGACGTAAGACATGGCAAATGGTAAAGTTGTCTACTTACGTGAGGTTACATTCTTGTGGGTTCACGAGGATCACGATGGGTATTATCTTCCTTTCACTGCTCAGACGAACGATGCAAAATTTCGCCACCAGGTGGCGCACAGCCTATAAAGGGCTGCTCAGGACACACCTCCCCAGCCATTTGAGGAGCGTGACCAAGAGGTGATGACGAGGGATTCTGTAGGCAAAGGTAGTATAGAAAGACAAGGTAACAGGACATAATAGCACCCACCATCGAGGGCGGGTCGTGATCCTCGTGAACCCACAAGAATGTAACCTCACGTAAGTAGACAACTTTACATTCTCTGTGGGTTCAACTTCGGATCACGATGGGATGTACCAAAGCCTCCATCCCAAGGTTAGGGTGGGTAGACAGATAGGTAAGGTCCAGAAAAGCGGAGGAGGAGGAGGCCACCCCCTGGCCAGACTTACCGAATCGTAGATCACGTGCTGTAGGACCCTGCGACCGAAGGCTGCCTCCGCAGATCGGAACTGGTCCAGCCGGTAGTGTCTTGTAAACGTCATTGGTGTGGCCCAGGCCGCTGCTCTGCAGATTTCTCCCAGGGGCGCATTGAGAGCCAGGGCCGCCGACGTCGCAGCTGAGCGGGTGGAGTGGGCCTTAATGCCCTGCGGCAACGGCCTCTTCTTAACTTGGTAAGCCAAGGCTATGCAGGCTCTCACCCAGCCTGCAATGACCCTGGCATTGGCCTTGGTACCCAGGTTCGAGGGCTGGAAACGCACAAAAAGGGCTGGGGATTTCCTGCCCTCCTTAGTCCTATCCAGGTAGAAGGAGAGGGCCCTCCTGACGTCCAGGGTGTGCCATCTCTTTTCCAGCTCATGTTGAGGATTAGCACAGAAGGTGGGGAGATGAATCTCCTGCGACCTGTGGAACAAGGAGTCCACTTTGGGCCTAAACTTAGGGTCAAGCCGCAGGATAACCGAGTCTGGGGTGAACTGACAATAGGGTTCCTGGGCCAAGAGGGCTGAAATGTCAGACATCCTTCTTGCTGACGTGATTGCTACTAGAAAGGCTACCTTAAGGGAGAGGATCCTTAGGGGAACCGTGGCTAGAGGCTCGAAAGGTTTCCCCGTGAGAGCTGAAAGGACGAGTCTTAGGTTCCACGTGGGGAACCTGTGAACAGTTGGTGGGCGTAGGGCCTTAAGGCCCATAAGGAAAGCCTTAATAAACCTGTCCTGGGCTAGGTTAGAACCGGAGGCCAGGTCCAAAACCGAGGCTAGAGCATACACTTGTTTACGTAAGGTATTAAACTGTAGCCCCTTGCGTAGGCCGTCCTGCAGGAAGGAAAGGACCTGAGGCGGGGCGCAGCAAGTTGGTGTGAGGGCTCTGGCGTGGCACCACTTCACGAAGGCCCTCCAGGTAGCCTCGTAGATCCTTCTGGTAGAAGGTCTACGAGCCTCCATTATAGTATCAATAACGTCCTCCTCCAGGCCCGCGGCTCTCAGGAAGAACCGCTGAGCCTGAAGGCTGTCAAGGCTAGCCAGGCTGGGTCCTGGTGTACTACTCTGCCCTGGGAGAGGAGGCGGGGGGTGAGGGGCAACTCGAAATGAGGGCAAACCTCTAAGCTCCTTAGGAGGGGGTACCAACTTCTTCTCGGCCAGAGCGGGGCGACAAGGATCATCTCTGCTTGCTCCTGAGCCACCCGCTGTAAGAGGCGTGGGAGAAGGGGAAAAGGGGGGAAAGCGTACAGGATCCCGTCCGGCCAAGGAGCCGAGAGGGCGTCCACCGCGGCTGCACCTGGGTCCCTGAACCTCGACATGTAGACTGGGACCTGGGCGTTCTCCGCAGAGGCGAATAGGTCGACCACAGGACAGCCCCACCTTTGGACGATCATCTCGAATACCTCTGGGTCGAGTTGCCACTCGGCACTGGGAAGGTCGTTTCGGCTCAGCGTGTCGGCCCACACGTTCTGAGTACCCTGAATGTGAATAGCAGATAAAGAGAGAAGGTTCGCCTCCGCCCACCGGAACAACTGGGAGGCTAGGGCCATGAGCGAGCGAGACCGGGAGCCTCCCTGGCGGGAGACATGAGCCTTGGCCGTCATATTGTCCGTGAGCACTAGGACATGAGAGCCCCTCACCAGAGGCCGGAACCGCGTTAAGGCCAGGAAAATAGCTTTGAGCTCCAGCCAATTAATTTGATGACTAGCGTCCTCGTCAGACCACGTGCCCTGTGCCGTGTGGCCTAGACAGTGGGCCCCCCAGCCTGTGTTACTCGCATCACAGGTTACCCTGATCCTATCAGAGACGGAGATTGGGCAACCCCTGTGCAGGTTGCGCGCATTAGACCACCAGGCTAAGGAGGATCTAACGTCTGGTGAGATAGCTATGGAGGTGTCTCCGCCCTTGGCGATCAGCTTGGCGAAGGGCTTTAGGGCCCACTGAAGGGGCCGCAAGTGGAAGTTAGCCCAAGGGACCAGGTCGATGACAGAAACCATCTTACCCAGCAGGGAGGAGAGGGTAGAGACCCTGGCCCTAGGCCTGGAGTAGAGCTTGGAGGCTAGCTCCGTTAGGGCTTGCTCACGCTCTCGACTGGGGGCAATGGAATATGCTACAGAGTCAAAGACTGCCCCTAAGTGGGTGAGACGAGTAGAGGGGACCACAGCGCTCTTTTCCCAATTTATGAGGAAGCCGTGGTCCGCTAGGTAAGAAGCAGTCTCGTGTACGGCCCAAGCCGCCCGGGAGGGGGATGGGCCTTTACAGAGAATATCATCCAAATAGGCAAAACAGTCGACACCCCTGGTTCTGAGGTTTGAGATGAGGGGCGAGAGGGTTTTGGTGAATGCACGGGGGGAAGCGCAGAGCCCAAAAGGGAGAACGCGGTACTGGAAGTGTCTGCCCCCCACCTCGAACCTCAGGAAGGGGCGGGCTGAAGGGGCCATTAGGATATGAAAATAAGCATGCCTCAGATCCAGAGAGGCTAAGAAGTCACCGGGCCTCACTGCCCCCCTGACAGAAGACAAGGTTTCCATTTTGAAATGAATGTCAGATAAATGTTTATTAACATATTTCAAATCAAGAATGGATCTCCATTCGTCCGACTTCTTGGGGACCATGAACAGAATGGAATACACACCCTGCCCCCGTTGTTGAGAGGGGACAGGCTCAATAGCCCCCAACCCCAAGAGCTCCTGTACCATGTCGAAGAGGGCTCTCCTCTTTACAGGATCCGAAGGGACGGGGGAGGAGACAAATCTAGAAGGGCAACAGGCCACAAACTCTAAACTATAACCGTTTTTAACTATATCCAGGACCCAAGGGTCCGAACAGGAGAGGGCCCACTCCTGGGCAAAAGTAGCCAACCTCCCCCCAACCACCGCATTCGGGTCACTAGCGGGAAGGGTTGGAAAACTTCGGGAATCTGGGGCCTCCTTTGCCAATAGGCTCCTTATTGGCCGGACGCTGGCGCCCCCAGGATGCCCCGCCCCTGGAGGGCCTTGGCCGAAAGGGTTGCTTAAATTGGGAGTCTCTAGGAGACTTCTTGAAGTATTGGGAAGAGCGGGACCTGGAGGCTGAGGGGGCCCCAGGGGCCGAGGTTGGCATGACCTTTTTCTTATCACGCGTCTCGATCAAAATGTCTCGAAGACATTCCTCACCAAAGAGACTTTTCCCTTTAAATGGGGCATTGATAACTTGAGTCTTAGATGTAAGGTCCACCTTCCAATTCTTCAACCACAAGGCCCTTCTTGTTGCTGTGTTAAGGCCTGTGTTCTGCGCGGCTATCTGGAGACTATCAATGGCCAGGTCAGCGGATAGTGCTAGATTCCTGCGGACTGCCTCTAGCGCGTCCTTCGAAGCCTCAGATAGAGAGGGGTCAGCCATGATGTCATCGGTCCATTTCAGGGCTGCTCTAGCTAGCAAAGAGTTGGCCGAGGTGGCTCGGAGAAGGAGGGCTTCTCCTTCAAAAGACTTCCTCAGATAAGATTCTATTTTCTTATCCAGAGGCTCTTTCAAAACTTGTTCCGAGTCCCGGGGGACAACATGCTTAGACACGAGTTGTACAATGGGGGCATCAACAGCTGGCACCGCCCACATGCTGTCAGCGTTATCTTGAGGGATCAGCATACGTCTGAGGAATGCAGGGGGGCGGCGCGCTACTGCCGGCTCTTGCCATTGCTTCAAGATAAGGTTCTGGAACACGGAGGGGGTAGGAAGAACCTTGTCTCTCGCCGGAGTAGACCATAGGATGTTGGCTGCCTCAGAGGCCACGTCCTCCTTCTCGGCTTCAGGGACTGCGAGCATCAGGGCCTCCGCTGTCTGCTCTATAGCGGCCGGGATCTGGTCATGCGGCAACAGCCTCGGGGTCATCGGGTTCCGTGGGGACGGACCCGGGATCTCCTCTTCAGAACCAGAGGCCTCCAAAGGCACTGAGTGGGTGAGGTCCGAGGGCTCGGAGAGGATGGACTCCCAGTCGGACGCGGCCGACCCCTCGCGCTCGTGTCTTTTGCGTTTGCCAGCGAGGGGGGCCCCAGGGGCCTCAGCGAGAAGAGACTGGGGAGGCGGGGGAGTCGCAGATCGTGGAAGGAGATCAGCCTTCTTGGGGCCCTTACGCTGGGGCTTAGCTGACTTGCTCTTTTTTCTTGGCGGGGAGGCCTCGTCAGCTGATGAGCCCGAGGAGGAGGAAGAGGAGCGCCTCCGTGAGCCCTTCTTGGCCTTCTTCGGGAGGCTAGGCAGGACTCCAGCCGCGGAAAGCGAGGCCAGGATGTTGGAGGTGATAGAGTCCTGGAGAGAGGCAGCTAGTCCAGAAATATTGGGCATAAATTGGGGATGAGGTGGCATATAGTAAGACTGCATCCCCAAAATGCCATTAGTTTGATCCATGTGCAAGGATGGCGGCGGATTGAAAACCGGGCCTAGATCTGCTTGAGATGTTGAGGCCTGAGGTGCTTGGCTAGATGAAGCTTGAGGAGCCGCAGGGATGACTTTCTTAGGGCCTTTAAGCTTTTTTGCCTTAGCATCCACTGCCTTGGGCTTTGTAGGCTTGGGAGGCTCAGTAATCTCCAAGGGGAGATCAACCAGCTTAGGCCCAGAGGAACCCTCCTTATCGGCCATGGTTGAGGCTGGAAGACAGTAAAGGGAGGGGGGGGGAGAGAAAAAACGTATGAGAGAAAAGGTAACCACCAGGCAGGTGACCATCCATCCCCCCGCCCCCCCCCCCCGTGCCAGGCCGCAGCTGCAGGACTGAGCAAGCTAGGCTAGGTTAAGAAGAGCGCATTAGGAAAGCTGTAGCAATGCCCCCCGATGGCCGGGGCTGCGTACGTGCCTAGGGAGGCCCAGGAAATGGCCGCCGTGACGTCAGAGGGAAACGCCAGCTCATGAAAACGACGGGCGGGGGGGGGGACGGCCCGTAATGGCTGCCTCCATAAAGCGCACGTGCGTTCGAGGGGCGGCTGGGCGCAATGGCGGCGAAGAGCCGCGGGGCCGCTCTAAGTCGGTGCCGCCGCGGTCGCTGGCGGCTTGGCCGTTTGCCTGCGCCGTCTCCGCGAAGGCGGGAGAAAGAAAGAGAGCGGCGGCTCGAGTGCTGGCCGATTGCCTCAACAGGGTGGCCCTGACTTGGCGTTCGCCGCGCTGGAGAGGCGGCAGGCGGGGGGAGGAAGAGCCGAGAACCTCGGGTTCCTCGCTCCCCGCAGTCGGCGGCGGCGGCGCGGCATGAAAAGGGTGGCGAGCGGCGGCGGCGGCCGCGAAGGGAGAGGGAAACGGCCGCCGCCGGCTTGGGCTATGCCGGCTCGGAGCCCGCTCGTTAATGGAAATCGCCGCGCCGCGGGCGTTAGAGGGAAGAGGTGAAGGGAGCCGCGGCGGAACCCGCTCGGCTGTAGCGAGAAGCCGCTGGGAGCCACCTCTTCCCGCGCTCCGAGGGAGCCCCGCTGTAGGGGAGAAGAGGGAGAGGCGGCCAGAAGCCAAGGTGGAACCCACCTGGCAGCGAGAAGGGGCCGGGGGAAGCCGCCTCGCCTCGCGCCTCCCGGTAAAGGGTCCGAGAACGTGGACGGGAAGGCTCGGAGCGCTAGGATGGCGGGGGGGGGGGAAGGGAGGGAACCACCCCCCCAAAACCCCGGGTCCCCAAAACTTACCTGGGGAGCTGGAGAGAAAAAGAGGCGGAAAAATCGCTCTGGAAGAAAAGAAGAAAAAATTTCTCAGGACACAAACTCCTCAGTCAGCACCGTTCACTGAGCGAACGAAAAATGGCTGGGGAGGTGTGTCCTGAGCAGCCCTTTATAGGCTGTGCGCCACCTGGTGGCGAAATTTTGCATCGTTCGTCTGAGCAGTGAAAGGAAGATAATACCCATCGTGATCCGAAGTTGAACCCACAGAGAATGTTGCATGTTTGATAACTGCAAAAACCCTTCCTTTAAACCAAGTGAAAGACCAATTTTGCCACTTGGAAGTATGCGATTGGTGCAGACCCAAATAAGACTCACTTTGACTTGACTGAAAATTGAAAAAAAAAATTACAGGCTCATATGTGACAGAACATAAACATTTCCATAGGAGAGTAATTTTCTGATTTGTTTTCATGTCCCCGCTAGATGGCAGGCAAAGGCCTAGATATCCTTCATTCCCTTTTGCTAATTCATGCTGTAATTATCCCATTGCTGTCTGCCAGAAAAAGCAGATAGATTGCAAATAGACAGAGGTCTGTTTAAGCCAATGTGATTTCACCATTGCAATATTCATCTTGTATGACAGACTCAGCTACGTTTCAAAGAGAATTTTAATTGGACAAGTGACAGTGAAGTGCAGAGAGGTCTGATATGAGATGGAAGTTCAAATTCAGCTTCATGACATGAAAAAAAGAAAAATGGGAAAGCAGCTTGTAATACTATGCTAATTACCTTGCAAATAAGGAGAATGGAGTAAGGGAAGAACCATTTCCCCCTCTTTAAACACATTCTAATTTTATTCCTATCCCCAAATAGGAATCAATGAATTGATGGCCATGAGAATTGGACTGTTGCAAAGGCCAATTGATAGAAAATTGCAGGTCAGTTAATGCTGAGGTATATAAATTCAGATTGCCCATTGGAGGACACATTTTGAAACTAAGGGTGTTTCCACACTTACCACTTGAAATCCAGATGAAAGAAATCCAGATTTCTGAAATCCATCCCTAGGAAGATCCTTCTGAAAAAGGGATGGATCCAAATGAGGTCTAACGCTTCCACACACGTGTGGGAAGCACAGATAGCGAGGAGCACTTCCTGTGTTTGCTGTGTGGATGCCGCAGCACCGATATCCATAAGAATCAGGCTTCTCTGCAGCCCTGCAGCCCAAGTAGCTGCGTGATTGGAGCACTCAGCCATCAGTCACCGCTCATTTCCCCACCACTCAACGGCACACCTGAGATCCCATGACTGTTGTGGTGCTGCTGCCTCACTCAACATGGCGACTTCCTGCCTTGCCCACATGCATTCCCTCTCCTGTCCCTGTGCGGAAGCGTTTTCCTTTGCTGCGGATTTTGCAAGGAGGAACAGTTTGAAGACCTAATTTTTCAAGTCTTCCTGGAAACTGGTTTTGGCAGCCTCTAGATCCCATTCGAGACGGATCTCTTGCGAGGCTGTGTGGAAGGAGCCCTAATCTGTCCTGCTGTGCGGAAGGTACCTTGCACATGTTTACCATATGTGTCCCTACTGTGTGCTTGATGGGGTTTTAAGGGCCAGTGCAGAAACACCCTAAAGCTTAAAATACTTCAGCCACATACTGTAAAGACAACACTCAGGGGAGAAGATCCTGATGCTAAGACAGATCAAAGGGAAAGGGAAAAGAAGGTGACAGAAACTAAAAGCATTAAAGGCAGTGATGAGTATGAACTGACAGGAACTCAGGAGGGTAGCTGCTGAGTGACTGGCATGGTGAGCTGAAGTTCATGGGGACAAAATGACTAGACCAAGTGACTGAATAATAACAGAACATTATTTGTTAGTGTGTACAGAACGTAAGAACATGTCCTGCAAGCAGAAACAGTGCCTTGAAATGCAAAGAATAAACATTACCAAATGCCTTAGAACAGGTAGAACTCCAAGTTTAAGGCAACCTCTCCAAATGGAGAGCACCATTTTCAGGTGCTTCCCTCTATACCCATCTGTCCTTCCTTCCATTTTCCATTTTCAAGTGTTTTCTTGGTAAATTAAAAGAGGGGGGCAGATTTAGTGCAAAATCTCTGTATTAAAGTAGTAGAATCATCTGCCAGCCAGCATACCATACACAGAGAGGAAAAAAGCATAAGTTGGACTGATGAATGGTACGTGGGAGGACAAATTGACTGTATTGGAAACATCTCAACAAACTAAGCCTACCATTCTGGATACTGTTAAGTCTAGGGAAATTTTAGGGACAAAAAAAATATGGAAAGACATTTCCATTAGAAATACATATATTGAAAAATACAGCCAATACAATCTGTTTTTGCAATAAATCTAAGCCCTGGTTACAACTGAAATCACACCAGTCAAAGAGGAATTGAACCAGCAGGCTCTCAAAAAATGCTACTGAGACATCTAGAAAAGCCAATCTGCCTGTTGTACCATAACATAACATACAGCCCTGCTGATGTGGGCTAAAACCTGCAATTGCAGTTTCTGAAACACTCTTGACATACCTCAGGGGCCACAAAATTGGCTGTATAGCATGGTGTCATTAGCAAACCATTCTCAGCCCTCAGTTGTTTGGCAAATCCAAAATCACAGATCCTGATAGAGTCTGGGTTGCCTGATTCATCCATGTAGAGGATATTACTAGGCTTCAGATCTCGGTGAACAACCTGAAAATAAAGTTAGTATTATTACAGGTTGAAATTATTGCACAGCTAAACTTGGCTTGTGCTGATTATTAGAAATTCTGAAGATGTGCTAGTAAATGTTGTGTTTGCTCTGGATACTTTGCTCCAAAAAATACTGACATGCAATATGAACCAAAAGGAAACATTTTTGTTACAAGCTAAAGAAGTATTAAGATTTGTTTACACTGAGCTTCAGCTTTCTAAAGTGTTAAGAAATTGCACAAATTTGCATGTCTATACCCCAAATCTCAGTTTTTGCAAATTGGGCTAGTATAGGGCAAGCACCTATGCCCAGTTCCTGAAATGCTCCACTTCTAAAAAACCATGGGTGCATCTTGTGAGAAGCTGCAACCCAATAAGGACTCTGGCATTTGACCCACACTGAGAAATGTAGGCAACCTTAGTATAGATTTCTGCTGTGGAAATAAAGCCTTTGTGACAAAGCACTCTTGATAGAGATAATAAGGCCCAAATTTCTCATGGGTCCTTTAAATTCCAAATGCTGACTTTTGACAAATATACTTTGGCCTTTTAACAAATGCCTATCGTAGTAATTAAGATTGTAAGAAGAATCAATATTTATTAAAAAATTAAATAAATTAAGAAGAATCAGTATTAAGAAAATTAGTTCCATTTTGTTCCCTATTTTAGATATGTTTTTCACCAGAAAATTAATTACCTATAACCTATCCTGAGACCTTCCAAGTATAGGGAAGGATAGAAATCCATCCATCCATCCATCCATCCATCCATCCATCCATCCATCCATCCATCCATCCATCCATCCATCCATCCAATCTTGACTCCGTGTTATTAAAAATTGAAGAGAAATAAGATGGATGTGCACTTTTAGACAAATAATTTATCTTTTTTATTTTAAATCTGTACCTCACCTTTCTTCAGAAGAGCTAAAGGTAGTGCACATTTTTCTCCCCTCCTTCATTTTAGTCTATCAGGAGTCCTGTGATGTAGGCTAGGATGGATGACCTAAGGTCATACAAGTATTTTCATAGCTTAGGGCCATTTCTAGGTCCTAGTGCAACACTTTAGCCACTACAGAATGATGGTTCTTAGCAATCCAAAGCTAGATAAGATATGGAGGAGTTCATACTTACTCCCTGGGAATGCAAATAATCTACTGTCTTGGTAATGGTACAAAGGACAGCACTAGCCTCTCGTTCTGAGAAGCACTTCTGTCGAAGTATTCGGTCTAAGAGTTCTCCTCCTCGCATTAGTTCCATCACAAGGTATACATATTTTCCATCATCATAGACCTGTAAATACAGAAAGGTCACCTGGCGCTTGATTCATATAGCTCAGTTTGTTCTACTTTACACTCTGTCATGTCTTAGTATGCCAACATAATGAAACATCTGAAGCAATGATGATTTTTAAAAATTTCTACTCCTTAAGTTTGTTGGCTACCTCTTAAACTCTACCTCTAGCTCTTGTATGCTGATGGGAAATTAAAAGGAGAAGCATGGTCACATCATTCAGGTTGAGTTATGGCCTTATGATTGATTGCTTTGTATTTATGCAAGATAATGGCCCTCGCCACCCATCTCCTAGTATCTACCTGGGAGACCCTTTTAATGCCTTTTAAAAAAAGAGGCTATCTAAAGAGGAGGAAGTTGGGTTTCCCCTCTGCATTTTGAAAAGTGACTCACGACATGCACAGATTTTCACCAGCTTGGAAGCGCAGGTGGTATTTTCAGGAGGACAGTAATGCTTGTAGAAAGGGGCATTTTGAGAACAGGTTGAACTGCACTGAGAAGGCCCTCTCCCGGGTGTCCGTACCTTTTACTACTGAGGGTGGTGGGACAACCAGGAGGGCCACCCCTCCACATCTTATGGCATGGGCAGGCCAATAGGGAAGGCATTCCTTTAGATATTTGGGGCCCAAGTCATTTAGGGCCTTATAAGTTAAAGTTAACACCTTGAGTTGGGCTTGGTAGTGAATCAGCGGCCAGTGCAACTCTTTTGCAACCAACATGATATGCTGCATTCTGCACTAGCTGCAGCTTCTGAACCACCTTCAAGGGAAGCTGGAGATGCACTCAATTTCCCATAATTTCTGTGGAATCTCACATCATTTTGTGCAATTCCCTGACTGACTGTCCCAGGCCTCGGAGGAGTTTCAGGTAGGCCTAATGTCACCTATGGGTGACCCGGTCTCCGTGGAAAACTGAAACTGCAGTTACCGGATCAGTAAGTACAGGGGTCCAACCATAAAAGTTCTTTCTTGGATGCTTATGTTGCCCCAAGTAATACTGAATGCCCCTCTTTCCAAGCTCTCCACACATTCCTGAATGTTCTTAGTCTAGGATAGCACATCATTCAGCATAACGATAAAAGGGAGGTTATTGCACTAGGATTTATAGTACGCATATAAGCATTGCCATTCCTTATGCTGCTACTGACATATAATATTTATATCTGCATATAGCTTGAAGTGGAGGTTGACATTCTCATGCCAGTCCTGCAGAATAATCAGCCAGTTTATAAGGCTTACAGGACATTAGAGATTAGGGTTTAAACAAAGTGTGGGAAATGGGTACAGAGAAGTTCAAAAGGGAACAGAGAAAGATTCTGTCTACCCGTGCTTATATGCAAATGTCAGGAGGGCCAAAACAGATGAACCAGAAAGCCCAATTTTGGAGAATACAGATATAGTGGATGTAATTGAAACTTCGTGGGTATGGGATATGGTTAGTCCTGGTAACAAATTTCACAGGCGAGATAGGGAAGAGCGCACTGGAAGAAATGTCACCTTGTGTGTTAAAGAGAACATTGAACTGAGTTATTTTGAGATCATTAGAGAGGCAGAGCATTTCATAGAACTGCCCAAGTTTTAGACCATACATCAAGAACTGAAAAAGACTGGTTGTACACTCAGAACAGCATCTGTGTTAATCAGTCTTGCTTTGTCCTGACATAATTATATATAAGATGAACTTAGCAATGGTGCCACATATTTGCTTGTCTATGTGCTCCATCACTGCATTGTGAATCCAACTCCACTGTCATTTAGAAACTGAGTGTTATTTCCTCAATGAGTGAGTGAGTGTGTGTGTAAACACATTTAAACAAAATGACATGTGGGCCTCCTCAAGACCTTGCCACCTGCATTCACTGCAAAGGTAGGAGAACTGAATCTGCGTGTGAAAGAAATACCCTTACGCATGGAAACATCTCACGAAGATTAGGCAAGTAACTCTTGCTATTTAATAATTCATCATTTTCTGTAGGATTTAATATTGGATCAGCTGCAAAGAGGTCATTCTCCTCCCCTTACATTTAACAAAAAGGTATTGTGAATTACACGTGCACATAAATGTATCTGGAACTGCTTTCATATCACTTTCCACAACCAATTTTGTGTAGATTCATTTGCGGATAAGGAGGTGTGTATGAATTGTGACGTAAGCCATCACTTACATCTTTGAGAGTTATAATGTTTGGATGTTGTCCGTATCGTAGAAGAATTTCAATTTCTTCAGAGGGGTCCCTTTTGCTTTTGTCAATTATCTGGGAAAAGGGTTGAAGAACAGAACAGTAAGGTACAGTTGAAAAGGCAGCAAACATTCATTTGTGTATTTACTCAGGTCACAAACTCCCAGGGTAGTTATGAGGCTTAAAAGCTGTCACCAAACAACTGATGCATTAAAGAAAATTAAGAAACAGCAATTAAGATGAACAAACAAACAAGCTACCAACAATAGATACTAGGTGCATGAGCCACAGAGAAAAATGTAATTTTGCCACTGCTTCCGTTAATCTGTTTCTTATAATAGCAGTGCAGAAATTGTGTCTCTCCAGATGACAATCTCCATGTTTTCCCCATGATTTTTGACCATCTTAATGAGAACTGAACTCCAAAAATTCCTTGGCAGCAAAAATTCCCTATCCTTGTTCTAGAATATTAGGACATAATGTTTGTTTTGGCTTGTTTGTTTGTTTGTTATGTGTGTATATAGTGAAACACCACTTAAGAAAACCATGTAATCTCTGACATAGTCCTCTCTGTAGCTGGGTGGACTGGACAGAATATGAAAGATTATAAACGAAACAGAGTGAGCAGACATGGGGTGGGATTACATTATTGGGAGTGGCTTTTGATCATGACATCATTCTTTTGCATCTGATGCAACGTACAGAAGGCACATTCTGCAATGGTGACAAACCACTAAATGCTACCATACTATCTAAGTAAAATGTATCATGTGGGAGACAGAAGATTTGAAGGCACTGGGAAAGATCAGTTGTACATTTCTTTCCCTTGCTCCTCTCCAGTACTTAGAGGCAGTGAGGATCTGGATGGTCAGAAACAAGTTCAGACTGAATCCTTTCAAGACAAAGTCAATTTGGTTGAGTCCTCATCTGGCCCTCAGGCAGGTCATGAGCTCTGATTAGGAGTGAAGGTCCTTCCTTATATAGGGACAAAGTGAATGATCTGTCTATCCCTTATAGAACTGTCCCTCCATTTTGAACAACAGGTGGAATCAATGGGTAAGGGATGTTACAGCAGCAGGAATTCATCCATTCGTCTGCTCGGCCTCTTCCTGAGTACTCAGTTCTGATAGGTTCACATGCTCTCGGGTGAAGGCAATTTCTTTTGAATTCTCACATAGTTTGTCAAAATGCGCAAGAAAATGTGGAGTTTATTTATTTCATGTCAAAAGCATTGCATTCAGCCAAACAAGCCGTAGAAGGAATGAACATAATGTATAAATGAGTTTAAAACCAACATTCAGATCAATAAAACATTAAAAATGGGATAAAATAGTAGTAATAAAATAAAGACAAAAAGGATAAAACTAAATAATTTTTGATCAGAAATGAGCAACTGCATTATCTGTGGCATTGAGCAGTTCCTCCATCGTACACAAGACAGGGCATTTTAGACAGGAGTATGTGGAGTAATGGAATATTCTGCAGCAAAAGTTCTTAAAAGTACTATTTTTAAAACCCGGAGTATTAGGTCATAATGTGCACCTACTGCAGAAAATCTTTAAAGATGTCTGGCAAATTGAAAACTGCTGCACATTCTAACCCTGCCTGGGTGCATCCTTTGATGTTTGCAAAGGACAGAGCACCCCAAGATTCAACTCTAAGATTAAGTCAATTTTAAAGAAGAATATTAGAGATCTTTGTTGATGGTGACAAAAACATTTTGATTGCAAGAGATGTCCCTTAATGCTAATTCTTATTCTGTCTCCTTAATAAATTCCTATAAGAAAATTTCTACTAGCATTAATTTTAAAGCTACTTTGTATGTCTGTGTGTCCCGCTCTGTACCTGAAGATCTCAGGTTGAGCTACAATAACAGCACAATAAAAATAAAATATGATTACTACATGGTAAAATCTGTATTTGTCCAGAAGAAGGTATCACAATTTGTATCTAAGAAATAGTTTTAATCATTCATTCACTCCATGGCAGGATTTCTACAAAATTAGAATAATGGCAATTTTAGAAAATAGAAAAAAAAAAAAAGAAATTTAAAGTTCAGGAATAATAATAAAAAAATCTATAGGGCACAATCATCTGAGCTGAGAATATAGTCATCTTTGAAGGCATTATCATCATTCCAGGATTTGGTCCCGCAACTCTGGAATCGTCTTCCATTGGAATTAAGGCTGGAAGAGGATCTTGGTTCTTTTCGAAGGAAGTTAAAAACTTTTCTCTTTGAGTGAACCTGCTATGGGGGGTAGGCGAGAAGTTTCATTGTAGGTTGTTGTCTGTGTATATTCTCATTGATTGTATATGTTTTATTTTGTCAGGCCCTTTGGAAGAAAGGGCATTAGAAATAAACGTTTATTATTATTATTATTATTATTATTATTATTAACTAAACTAAATTTCAGGTTAGATATTTGCATTATTTATTGGCTGAGCATTCACAACATTAGCTTTCAATTACACTATTGTTCAACCTTCTAACACTTGGGTATTGAGTCTCAAAGTTCAAAAAACAACTTTTTGTTGTCCTTAACATTTGTTTGTTTATTACATTTGTATCCTGTCCTTCACCCAAAGGTCTCAGGGTGAATCATAGCATAACATAAAAATGCAAAACACTAAACTGGGATCCCACATGGCATTAAAAAGCATTAAAGAGGTCTGCAAGAGAGAAGCTGCATAATCCTCTTGATCTTTTAAAAATTCGGCAAAGCCAATTTGTAATTTTGACAACCTGCAACCTACAAAGCAGTCTGAGAACCTAATTTCTCCTCTAGTCTGACATGTCTCAGAGTCAGGGGGAAGAGAGATGATTAGGTCTAAGCTGAAAGCAGCTTGGTGTTATGCACTCAAAGGTACCTTTCGTATTACTTAAAATGTCAGACATGAAACCAGGAACTAAACTATTTCTGGCTCAAGTTAAGTACAACTGTCAGCAGAATCCCACTTCCTTTTCTTACCATGTGACAATGGAAAAAACAGCAACTTCTGTTGCTGGGAAACATGTTTAACATTCATAGTACAGAAAGCAGGAAAAAATGGGCATTCTTTGTGATGGTAAATTTAGGCTGGAAAGGATGTTGGCTGCTCAGTGGGTCAATTAACATACAAAAACAGGCCATAATTTCTAAAAGTACATCAACTCATGGGAGTGATCTACTTATAATGAATAATGCAATGCTGAGCTAGGAATAAGCAAGGTCACAACACCAGTGGCATCCCTTTGGTAATACTGTTTGCAGAAGTATGCCATTTGCTAAGTCAACAGGAAATAAAATAAGCAGCCAGTAGTAACAGAAGAAATGGTCAATTGTGTCCTTTTGAATGTCTTTGTAATGAAGAGAAATAGGCCTTTACATGTAAACATTTCGGCAATTTGGAAAACTATGCCCACTTGTCACAAAATCCATTCTTGTTCTTGTTGAAAACGTCCAAAGCCCTTTCTGCATTGGACTGTATTCTGGATTATATCCTGGAATAAGGACCTGCCACCCATATGCTGGTGCAGACTACAATAAGACTAATGCAGATCACTGCAGGCCCTGGAATGCTTTCCTTGGTTCTTCTCTGGTTGAGATGACTTAACTTGAAGTTACCAGAAACTCAAAGGGAGTTGACAGAATAAGACCTAACTCTTTGCTTTCTAGGCTGCTTGCATTGCTGCTGAGCTGCAGCCACACTCTGCCATTAGTAGTAGTGAAATCTAAAGTTTTAACAATGTACTTTGTGAGCAATAACTATTTTTGTCTGTCCTGACTCTTCCAGAATGCAGTTTCACTGGTGACCCATAATTTTAATTTTTAAAAGGTGGAACTGTTTCCCATCTAGCTTTTCCATACTGTGTATATTTTTAAACCTCCAGGATATCCTCGCCACTCAGTTCCTTTCTAGACTAAAAAGCTCCAACAGATTCAATGTTTTATCATGAAAATGTTCCTTCAGTCCCTTTAGCATTTCATTTACTCTTCTCTGAAGTTTCTCTAATCCTGTTTTTTTCTTTACTGAGATACATGACCAAAGCTGTATGCAATATTTCTGTTGAGGCTGTACCATCACTTTGTACCAGAACATTACAATATTGGCAGGTTTATTTTCAGTATAATTTCTAACATTAACAAGCTGTTAGCATTTTTTTTCTTTTCTTTTGCAGCCAACTTTCTCTATTTTCACTGAGCCATCTACTACTATGCCAGAAAAGTATCTTTTTCCTTTTCAGTCATAGCCAGCTCTGTTCCTACAAGTCTGTATATATACTTCAGAATGTTTTCCTCCAAAATGGACAACTTTGGACTTGTTCACCTTAAACATCATCTGCTATTTTGATGTGCATTCTTCAGTACACAGAGGCGCTTTGGGACTCTTCATAGACCCTTAGTATTTTCACTGCTCTGCACAATTTAGTGTCATCAGCAAACCTGGCTACTTGACTGCTTAAATTCAATTGTAGATTCTTTACGTGTATCTTAAGAAGTTGGGAACTCCAGTTGTCATAGGTCTCCAATGTGAGCTCATTTATTTCTAACCTCTGCTTAATCAGTTGTGTCTTGACAGGGTTAAAAATGCATGTGGAATACGTAGCATTGTTCAATTTTGACAGACAAGTTTTATGATTCTATGCTGTAGCTTCACATTCTAGGTTTAAACAACAGTAGCTTTAAGGACTTGCTGCAGAGTATTCTGTTGCTCTACATTTTTCTGTGTGTTTGGATGAACTGCATGAGAACTCATGACAGCTTGCCTTTTCCCAAGAACACATGGGCCTATCAGAGCTGAGCGTGCAGGGAAGGGCTGCTCACTGCTGTGTTGCCTAAAATGCAGAGTATCATCTATAGGTAAAGGTGAACCATTTTCCTTTAGGAAGCACTTTACTTTGGACTATATGTAAACTGCATTTTAATGTGATCTCTGGATGCACTCTTATTTTTTAATTCAGTAGGTTTGGTTTAGAGTGAAGTTTCTAGTGAGCACTTGTCAAAAGCTTTTTCTGATTCCTGATCATATTCATTTATATGTTTGCTGATGTTCCCCCCCAAATTCTAAGAGTTGGTTATCCTTGAGCAACTCTGTACTTTTAAATCTTTGGTAGTTTTATCTTTAATAAGGGCTTCTGCAACAGATAATTCAGGAACAGGTAATAGGTTGACAGACCTATAATTTCCTCTTGAGCACTTTAAAGTTTTTTGGAGTCATACAGGGCAATTTCAAGACAGCTGTCTTAGCAACAAGTTGCAAAATGTTCTTAAAGCATCTTCAGCCTCATTCTTTTAATAACTTTTCCATTAATACCACTTGAACCTGGTGATTTGTTGACTATTAGTGTATTTTCCGGCGTATAAGACGACTGGGTGTATAAGATGACCCCCAACTTTCCAGTTAAAATATAGTTTGGAATATACTCGCCGTATTAAGAAGACAATACCTGGCGTATAAGACGACCCCCGACTTCTGAAAAGATTTTCCTGGGTTAAAAAGTAGTTTTATACGCCAGAAAATACAGTACTTATTTGATGATTTTTTTAATGCATCAATAAGTCCTATCACTTTTTCTTTCCCACCCCTATTTGTCCATCACTATTACTTCATCATCTGTTCTTGATAAAATGGGTTATGAGTCACAGTTTAATCCAAATTCTCTGCTACGAAGACAGATGCAAACAATTATGCTCCTCTGCAATCAGGGCAGCCAGAGGGAGCTCCCAGGCACTGCTGGACAGCGGTAGCAGCACAGTGGCTGAAGGGCCTTCCTCAGAGCATCTGCAGTTGCTCCCTTAAGGCGAGTATAAGCAGGCTCTTGATTACTTGAAGTGAAAAGGAAAGAGTAACAATTATTTCTGTTGGGCTGTTGTGCATGTGTATGAACAAGTGTTCACGCTAGTTTCATTTAGCTTTAGTGCTGCTTTTAGTATCTAGCTTTATAAATCTGTTTTTAACTTCATTTCTAGGTTTATACCATAAACCACTTTGAGGTTTTCAGATGTTGAAGCCATATATAAATGTTTAAAAGAAATGAATAAAATAAAAATATCTCTATCTCTCTTGAATATTGAATTCTTTCATGCCTTTACGTCAAGTAATTCGAGCTTAACCTCAACTACACTAATAGGATTTCTTACCTTTACTGCAAATTCTGTTTCGGTTGTTTTGTGTACGCACCTCTTGCACACAGAATAAGAACCAACACCTATATCTTCCTTGATTTCATATCCGTCTGTAAAGTGAATATTGTTCCCATGTAATTGCTACAGAGAAAAATAAAATAACACCAATCAGACTGTATTTTGTGGCAGTACTCCTCAGAAGACTCCACAGGGGCAGACAATGGAACTACAAATGCTCCTCCAGAACATTTTGCAAATTAAGCAGGTGCTAGTTAGTTCAATCTGATTAAGATAGACTCTTTTGCAAGTCTGTTTATAACAAGATAGAAATGGTGCCAAAGAAGTGCCATGGGAATCATTGGCTGAGCAAACGACCCACCATAAACTTGGGAGGGGGTTTATGAAGTTTAGTTAGAACCCCCATTTGTTTGGTAACAAACCAAAGCCTCAAATTTTCTAGGGAGTTTCATTCATTATCAAACCCCACAAATTTCCCTGGTTTGTGCCAGACTAGTTCTAAATAAAAGTGGTTCAGCATTCTTCACTAGAATTAATATGTCTGTATCTAGACAGTCTCTAAAACATAGTTATGGATCAATAAGGAGACCTCCATGTCTGCATGGAGCATATAGTACCTGATGCTGATGGATGCTGAATGTGGAGGCCATGCGGATGCCATAGCACACATCCCTATGCACAGAAGTAGACTTTTCTGGAAGTGCCATTTTCAGTGGGCTATCAGAAGAAAATGCCAGAATGGCAAGAGCCGAGGGTTGTCCTGGGATATTGGTCTGCCATCTGGCAGAGACGCCAAGAGACAATTATGGAATCTGAACAAGATTCTATATTTTCATCTTGCCATTTGGAGACAGCTTTAGATACCATCTCATTATTGTCCCTTTGCCATTAACTCCTGAATCCCTGGAAACAAACATTGTATTCCATTGGGCAGGCCAAAGATACAATGGAGGGGGCACGTCCCTGTGAATACTGTGCAATGATTAATATTATATACCATTTTAGTAAAAACAGTGTGGTTTGGGCAGGGCTTTTCCGATACACATCTGGGTTCACAGCATTTTTACCAAAAAGCCATAATAAATTGCATATTATCAATTCAACTATATCTGGGATCAGGCTGCCCCTAGAAACTCACAATATCATGATGATGGAAATCAATGCAAACACAATCTGAGTGAGACAAAAGAGCTGAATTTGAAGGTTCTTGAGGAGCTATGCCTTATTGAAATTCTGATTATTTAAGCTGTCTGGTATAGGGATATTTCACATTTTTCAGCATGACTCAGTGCTAGGAAAGAACATTTAATTTAGACCTCCACCTATGTTCATGCCATATATTTATCAATACTTCAGATATTATGAAATGCCACAAGCCTCTAGTACCCACCTTATACATAAAGCCAAATCTTACTAAGCCCGGTGCTCTTGGAATTTCTCACTACTTGGAGAGTAGATATACTATATACCCATGTCCAGTGAATGCATCCGTACCTGTACAATAGGATGAACTGTGATTTTGTGCAAGTCTTGGTGTGAGGGCTCTTGTACCAAGCTGGATGCAACAAAGCTGAATCCTCGGAAAAGATGATGAGCATTTGCACTTGGAGGCACACCTGGGGAATCTGCAAGGAAAGATAGATATCACTTGGAGAACAGATGGACCTTCAAACCCCAGCCCAAACAAGCTATTCTCCAGCCTGCCTTTGCGATCAGCATTTTAAAAAGTCACCGGCTTGTGATCTTCAATGGACAGGGCTGACAGCAAGCACACCTTACCTCCCAATGACGTGAGTGCCAATCTCCTCCTTGCTAGCCCGCGAGCGTCCCCATGTGAGTTTCACGGCTCATTGAGCAATGTGTGCCAGTCCCCCGAAGCGTGCTGGGACTTGTTGAAACAGGTACCAAATTTGGCACCCTTCTGGCATGGTTTGGGGGTGTTTGATATGCTTTTTGCGGACAAAAAACAAACCCCATGGGGATGGACCATGCCAATCCCGCACTCAGAACTATGCCCAAGTTGCATGGGGATGGAGCCACAGTCTACACTAACGATGCATGTGAACAGGGTCATATGCTATATTATTGGATTCAAACCAATTAAATAGCAGGAAAAAGGTCCAGTGAATTATACAGCAGATGTCTCTATCATGCTCCTTACTCCCCATGCTTTCCCTCCCACTGTTCCTGGGATTTCCCTGGACTTTGGTAGGTTCACATACATATAAACTTGCTCATGAACATCCCAGGCTACCACCTCTATGCCATTTTTGTTTCACTTTTTCAATGTGTTTAGATGCAGATAAGGAAGCGGGACACAGATGGGACAATACAATCATTGTACTCTAGTGTTCTTGACACTCTTTTCTTTAAATCTCACCGGCCAGTACACCAGACTAGGAGTCTCCTTCCACACACTGGTGGCAGTCAAGGAAGACCTTAATGAGGTCACCATGAGCAGAAGAGAGAATCCCAGTATGCTTTCTTGTCTGGAATACCAGCCGGTGCAGAATTGTCCTCTGTTATTTGGATGAAAACATAAAAGTGATGATAGGAGTCTTTTCCTTTCCCCTGTAGGTGGTTACCTGTCGGAGTTCGTGAGGTGAATTCGGGGTCAAAGTGAAAGGTGTCCTCTGGCCGTCCTACAGCAGGTTTAAAAGGTGGCTTGATTTCTTTCCTATAAAGCTTCTGCAAAAAAAGAAAATTGAAAAAATGAAGAAAACAGAAAGCTGATTTTGAGTCAAAGAATGAATAACAAACAACATAAAATGATTTTAAAAGTACTTTAGACTGCAGTATATGATTTTCCCTCTACCTACTATATATTCAATAATTTCTTCTGAATATAATGTTCAGAAGTGAATTTGCATTATTATGCTTGCATTGCATTCAGTGTTTATAAAACGATGTGCAAGGATTAGAGGTGAGAAAAGTGAGAGGATAAGTGCTGACATATTGCAGTCCCCAAAACTCTAGCTCCTTTTGCTTTGCATTTATCCATCAAGACAACGAATGAATTAGTTGAATAATGTCTCTGTGAGACATTGTTGTAAAGCACTGATATTGTTTTCTGAGTAACATGCACTATATTATACTGTGCTTTATTTCAGAGGCAAAGGGTCCTTTCATATAATCAAACTATATTTCAATCACATTTGATACTTAGTCTCACACAATGGATCACCAATTGCTTCTGTATGTTCTCAGAAGACAAGCAAAATCTCCACTTGCTCTCGATTCCCTGCAAATGGCCTTTAAAGGCATCCTGCCTATCTCTCCAACCTGCTGGCAATATCTAGGCATCGATTCTAGTAGCCATTGACAGACCTGTCCTGATGAATTTATCTAATTCTTTCTTAAAGCTATCCAGGCTAGTTGCTGTACCTCTTCTGGTAGGAAATCCCACAGACTGATGATCCTTTGGGTGAAAAAATAGTTACCTTTGTTTGTCCTATCTGCCTTTACTCCAATGTGCCTTCATTTGTAGCACCAGCTACACTGTTCTCTGTCTTCCTGATTTTCATCAACTTAAAACTTCTCCCTGTCTACTCAATTCGTACTCTTCCACTGTAAGATTCACCATCTGACAGGCTTCTTTTTCTTGCCAGTGCAATACTTACTTATTTTCATTTTACTTATCTTTTCAATAGTGTGTCGTTATTTGTGGCCACACAGGTTACAAAAAACACGGAGAGCGAGGGCAAACCCACCAGTTAGGAGATTGTATAATGTTGTACACCTACTGGACCAATGTCTCTTAGGGATGTGCACGAATATTCAAAAACTTGAATATTCTATTTGGATCTGACAAATTTTGACATTCAAACTCGAATCGGATTTTTGAAAATCCAAACTTGACATTTGAACTCAAATACGGATTTTTGAAAATCTGATATGGATCTTTGAATGATTCGAGTGTGTAGATTCATATCTGTCATATATGAATCTGCCCGAAAATTATCCGTACCTTGCGCTTAAAATACAGGATTAAAATGGGATGCGTACGGGATAATACGGGATGCATACGGATTTTTCCAGCATGCACACAGATACATATAACAGATATGAAAGTTGCCAACATTTGTATTTTTAAATATGAATCTAGCATTCGAACATACAGATTCAAATGTTACATATTTGAATCGGATTTTATGACATTTGAATCTACACAGATTTGAATGTCAAAAATACATTTGTGCATATCCCTAATGTCTCTATCAAATGTAAAGCTGTTCTCAGAGCAGATTACCCTGCACAAAACTCCAGGCTATCCCAGAGGCATTTTGGTGGGGCCAGAACCTGGCATATGTGCTGGAAAAGAGTCTTTCCTCCCCCAAAATGTACCCAGATATTTTCCAGAAGGACAATCCTCTAGGTAGGAATACGCAGTATTACAAAAATGCTGCTCAATACAGTGAAATTCTTTCCTTGAACTATATGTTAGCCACCTCCCACGCTATCTAGCAAGATGATGGGAAGATGAATTATCTTCTAAAATATTATCCTTCAACTGACTTAATGCACTGACAAAGCGATAGCGTCAGTAGATCCCATAAAAGAGCATCAATTAAGAACTGTGAATCACTTTTCCATTTCTATGTTAATGAACATGTATAACTCATTCCTATTTTTAATTTAGGTTAATATCTTTGATGAATAGGATAGTGAAATTGGGCCAGAAAAATCCTTCTTTTCAGTTTCCACATCAGGGTATGATTACAGTTCATTGTTTTGGAAGACTGGGTGAATCCATTCACTGTCATTTGGACATTTCTCAGATTTTCATCCTGTGTCATTTCTCTAGTCCATATGAACATCTGATGGGTGAATACGGTATAGCAGTTGTGTGTTGTCTACACAATCAATCTGGCAGCATTGGGGGATCGTCACTAATGGACATCTCTCAAACTGATTATTTCTAATATCTTTGTTGAATAATCCCCTTCCCCATTATACTTGTATAGTACCTTTCAAAAAGGAGATTTATACCAGTTTACAACAAACAGAAAAGATAAAACACAAAATAATTCATCAAACAACATAACAGATAATACATTATAAAATTACACATCATATAAAACAACATCTTACAAAAAAAAAATCCTTTGAGACAAACAGTTCATCAGTAATAAAGCCTCTGCACAGCCCCTAGCAGACATTGTTCTCTGCTGCTTAAATATCAGCGGGATGCTCCACCCCCTCCCGTACCAGATGCGGCTGCTCAGTCAGAACTTGCAGCAGCAACATTAGGCAGATGTTCTCCAAGATTTGCTGGATTCATGGTAAGTCCGGAGGCAGCAGTTGTTTCCAACAGCAGAATCCTTGGTATAGCACTTTAATTACTTAAGGGCTCTGGTCACACAAGTCTAAGACAGGGCATCCTATTCATTAATTCAAACTGAGGTCGTATCAGTCCTGGTCACACCTGGATCATTATAGGTCATCCTCAGATCGTCCCCGCCTTGGGATGCATTGCTCACACCTTTCTGCGTGATCAACCCGAGCCTCCTCCACAGAACTCTCGGCTCTCCACCCCTTTTCTGGCATCAAATCTATCTCCTTTCCTATTGGATGCCATTCAGTCACTCAAGGGAGGTGAGGGTGTGTGTTTGTGGTTCTTTTTTAAGCCTGCTCCCCCACCTCCATGCTCCCTTTTTTTTAAATGTGCTTTTCTTCTCCATGTGATTTTTTTTCCAAAAAAATAAATAATAAACTCGCAGAAAAATGCTAGATAGAGGAATCATGCACATAAACTGAGGAGAGAAGGGGGGTTGCCTCACAAACTCCACATGTGCTGATTGGCCAAAAGGAAAGACTAGACCCTATCCAGCACAACACGGTTCAGCCTCCTTTAGCCCATCCTCCTGCTCACACTGTAAAAATGAGGACTCCGGTTAAGACGGTCTAATGAGGGCAAGCCTGCTTGGAAAATGAATTAAATTAAAATAGTGTGAGTAACACAACCTGAAGACAACCTGAGGTGATCCTAAACTACTAGTGTGTCCAGGGCCAAGTGTATGAAGAAGCCAAGTCTGGGACAGATCCTGAAGCAAGTTTGGCTTCCTTAGATCTCAACACTGAAGATCCCAACTAGAGGCTTCTGGCAGTTCATAGTGTTATGCAAGGTACATAAACCTGGGGAAGAGAACAGGTGATTATATCTTCTCTTTTACTGAAACCGTTATTGCTTTAGAAAATTTCTTTCGGACTTGATTAGATGGTCTTTCTAATATTAGTGGCAGATGATCTCGCTGAGACAATTTTGTAGAGGGACTTTAGTTTGGACTATCTTGATCCTTGTGAAGAGAACTGATAATTTCTTTAATTTGAAAATAAAAACTTAGCCATTTCATTTCCTCCTCAGAAACTGGTTTTGACTAACATTCTCGCAATCACACACACACATTCAATTTTAGCACTTAATCTTTTAATATTATTGGTTTATCTGGCTATTTTTAAATATTAATATTTCAATTGTTTTATTTATTATTAAACTGTACTCTTATCAACATATTTGAGTTTTAATTTGTCCTGGATCCTTCGGTGTGATGGCAGCCTGTTTCTTCCTCTAGTTAAGGGCTTCCCATGGTTAAGTGAAAGCAAATGCCAGTATTTAGTCAGAATCCCACCTCATCTTAACACTCTTGCCACAATCATGGGCTGATCCAGTCTGACAGGGCCCTCTGTGAAAACGCCAGTAGAATACATAAGGATTCTGCTGCTCTTTGTACTTGAACAGTAGTTTGCATCAGAAAGAACCTCTGGCAGCACCTGGTCCCACCGTGTAGTCAACATGACCATCCAAACCTGTTTCTCTATATTCTAATAATCAAATTACCCACTACAAGAAGCTTCTCTTCTGTCGCCTGTGGAGACATAGAAGATATAGATGCATCCTCTAAAGAAGGGGATCTTGTTTAAGATTGCTAAGAGAGAGCTTGTCCCACTTCCACAGCTTGACGTCCCCTCTGCCTGAGACCACCACTCTCCAAGGCATCTGGAGGGGTGCTCAACCTCCACAGTAGCAGAACACTCCTACTGCATCCCTGAAGGTCTCATCTTCATGTCTCTGCTTCACCAAAGCCCAATACTTTGGCTTCAAGTGATGAAACCTGTTCCCTGAGAGCTAAGATCTCATTACACCAAACACAAACCTATAACTTCTGCCCAGTGAATATATAGTTGTACATGTAACACTTTATGCAAAACACTGGAAAGTCTTCCTCTTATAGTATTAAGATATATCTATATCTACAGTATCTGTCTATTTAAACAAGTTTCAGGAAGCAATAGAAAATAAAAACTCCTGACAATCCAGAAGACCACTGACAGAGCCATCCTGAACATTAATGTATAATGATGGAATTCTGAGACCATTAACCTGAAATACATGCATATTAAATAAAAGGAAGTTTCAATTAAATACACTTCAGTTTTGTGCTTGCAGAATAAGAATGTGATTAATATTCTTCTTTCTCACTACCAGGCCATTCTGGAATATAATTAACTATACCTTTATTTTTAAGATAAAAAGCTTTGGATATTTTAACACAAAATTATTTTCTGTTGTTAATTATATTTTTATGAACAATCTGCCGCCTTATCTTTAAATAACACTCCCAGCTCTTTTTGTAATTCTTTCCAACTTTCGTTCCTCTGTCCTCAAATTTTATGTCCCATGATTGCTGCTTTAATAATTCCTGTTTCTCCCTTTGAATTTTTATTTTAATTTTTTTTAGAATTGTTACAAAATATCATTTGTTCATGACAGTGGTCTGGTGATTCCCACACTTTCGTTTGTCCCTTACCTTAGCTGTTTTTGAATTTCTAATGAGAAGTATTCACCACATTCAACCCTCAGTCTCATATACCGCGTATATCAGTTACATACGCAAAGGCAGCATCTACATTGATGTGCATGTGGATTCATGTGAATCACTGATGATGCAGCCATCTCCCAATGAAATTGAGAACTGGGAGGAGTCTTGCCTGTCCCCATGTTTGACAGTTCACTGCTTGGCATGCTGTGACTGTTCTCCAGGTTTCCATTGGTAATGCTTACACACTGCAACGGATTCTGAGATGCCAACGAAGGAATAGGAATTCCTTGGTCTAGAGTGCCATCAGAACTCCTAAAAGAGCTTTTGTACTTAAGCACCCTGGCAGAATGACTGAGTGTCCCTGTGCTGGAATCTTTCATTCTGGCATGCACATACCACATGTGGCCACTGCAAAGGCCAGGACCAGCATTGTGGAGATGGAGCCCTAATGCAGGAATAACTAGGAAAAGACAAACATTTTCTGTGGTTTAAGAGTGTGTGAATATAATTTGGATACACAGATAGAACAAGTCTTACAATCACAACACATAATCTCATTTATAACTGATTTGAAAATAACAATAACGAATTTGTTTAACATATGCTGCTGCTGCTCATAGATTATAACATTTATTTATAGGAATTTTTATCCTGCTGTATACCCAAAGGTCCCAGGGTGGGTTACAACATTAAAAGCCAGTGAACATATAAAATAAACAGATGTTGCATACATAGGCTTTCTGACAGCAACCTCTGTAGACAGGGTAGAATTCTAGGCTTTCCCAGACTTTGCCTCCTCTGTGTACTTTAGCTGTGATTTACCATGGACAGCAATGATTGACTACCAGCAGTGGTTATAGGAACATGCCCTGCATTTGCAAGGCCATCACTAAATGGAGACCTCTACTTCAGTGGTGAAAGCACCATAACCCAGAATCCACAAGATCATAACCTCTTCCCTTACCAATGGATCTAAGGGCTATACTGTATACCAGACCAGCAAACATACTTGGAGCCTCCCTTCCGCACAATGGTCTGATATGCCCTAGGTTTAAGATTACATCAGATCAGTTGCTTTGCCAGCACCATAAGCAAGTCTGGAAGTACTGGAAAGGGGGGCACACCACTGAAAGAACAGAGAAATCAAATTCTCTACCATTTTCTACCACTCTTACAGGGGAAATGCTAAATTAAGCTGCATCTCTAATTGCATATTATAATTACCAACTGTGGCAAATTACTTACATTCCAGTCTATAGTAGCAAAGAATGGATGCCTTTTAATTTCTTCAACTCCATCAAGGCCTGCACCTGCCAATGCAGAAAAGAGAAAAAAAAGGTTGAAATGGCCTCGTTTCCAAGCTTTTGCACTGTGGTCTTTCTCTTTGTGGTTAGATACCAGAAGAGGTTTCTTTGGTTATACTGCAATTATGGAATAATCACACAAAGAAAGATATGGTAAGGAAACTAAGTAACTGAAAGAAAGAAAGAAAGAAAGAAAGAAAGAAAGAAAGAAAGAAAGAAAGAAAGAAAGAAAGAAAGAAAGAAAGAAAGAAAGAAAGAAATTGTTTCCTTTCTCAAAGTTACCTTGGCATAAATCTAGTAGCCTAATCACGGATACTGAAACTTTTAGCTGTCATAAAACCTAACTGAAGGTTAAGCCTTCCTTCTAGGGATGTGCATGAATATTCTAAACATTCAAAATCTGATCGAATTCATTTGAATCTGGACATTCAAATTCGAATAGAATATTTTAGATTTGAATTTAGACATTCGAACGAATTTTGAATGTTCTGAAACATTTGTTTGAATTATTTGAATCATTCGAATGTACAGATACGTATGTATTACTTATGTATCTGTATGAATATCATACATATCTGTATGCATTTGCGCCTTTAATATGGAATGAAAACAGGATGCATACGGGATAAAATGGGATGCATACGAAATGCATACAGATGCATATAACACATACCAATGTTGTCGGCATTTGTATCTTCAAATTCATATCTAACATTCGGACAAATAGATTTGAATGTATCAGATTCGAATCAGGTTTTGTTGTGTTCGTGTCCCCTTCCTTCTATTGAATCTACAATGTCTCATCTAATTTAGCAATACTGCTACCTGTTAGTTGAAACCTGTTTTCATTTAATATTGCAGCAGAGCCTTGTTACAGCACAGTTTTGGTTGGGAATTGTATTTTAATTTATTTATTTTATTTAAGAATAAATCTTACTTTGTCTACAGACTTGAGCCTCCATATCACTATAAAGCCTTGCAATGTGATTGGCCTATGAATTCATGACACATATAACTTCCAAAAAACCCAACCCTCTTGTGAACTAATTTTTCCAGGGGTTTAACTGTAGGATAGCAATGGAACTGAATAAATACCAAGAAACCAAGAAACAGAAATACTTTGTTTTGTGCCCCCCATTATAAAAATAATGCAAAATATATCACTGTGATTGTCTTCTTTTTTTGGGGGGGGGAAGCAACTGGTACAGACAACTGTACTGCATATATTATTTTCTTTGCCATGGCCACACCTTCACTTTAAACTTACTTCAGACCATCTTCAAGTCTGATTACTTACACCTTTTTATTTCTATCCATTTTATCTATAGACTTTTTATTCAGAAAAATCCAAATGGAGGGTGGAAAGTCCCCAAATATAATGGATAGAAATGAAAAAGTGAGAGCAGTCAGACCTGAAGAAGGTTTAAAGTGAAAGTGTAACCATGTCTCATGTTTTGAGGTTAGTTTCACAATACTCCCATCCCACTAAACTTCCGTAATGAGGCTGTATCATAGGAACCTACCACCAGAGGAGGTCATACTCACTCCTGTTTCTTGACTTGTGGTTTTCAAATTTAAAGATCATATGTGAATCATCATCATCAGAGAAGGGTCAGGATCACCTCACTGGAGGACTAGCTGGAAAGCAAATATGATAGAAGTGTGCAAAAGGTCATTCTGAATATTTCAAAACTGTTCCACACTGTCATGCACACTAACTCATTTTTACTGGGCTTCTAGGAGGAGAGAGAAGCCATTGTCTATGCATATTTTGTACTTCCACAGCCTTCTGAACCCTGAACTATCAGAGCTTTGTGCTACCAGCATAGTTCCCAGAAGGCTGGAGGAAAGTGAGTGCAGATAGGTAAGGGCTCCTCCACATCAAGGAGCCCAGAAAGGGGACAGTAATGTGTGCAAATACCAGGTTCCTTATTGATAATACAGAACATTTTTGAAACATTCAGAACTTCCATTTGCACACTTCTAAAACTAACCAAAGTATATGGAATATGAAGGTAAGAGAGAGCTGGGAACATATTAGGAACCAGAAATAAGGCAAATCTGCAGCTCAGAAACAGTTGTTGTGGTGGTGGTACCATCATGAGTGACTTCTGGTTGGCTGCATCTGCCGAGAAGCAGAAGTTGTTTGACATTGCTTCCTTCTAGGAAGAGGCTGGAGATCAAACCAGCAATCCTCTGCTTCTCAGAGGATTGTTTCCTCTGTTTGCTCTACCACTGCGCTACAGCCACTCCGGCAGTCTAGGAATAACAGAGATCAAATCCAGAAATCCTCTACAAAAGCAGAAAATACACACTACCATCCTGTATTAGGAAGCCTGATACTGAATCAGCAGCTGAGAGTAAAGAGGCTTTATCTCCTGACTAGGCAACTAGATGATGATTCTGAAGGAAGCAGCAGCAGCTCTAACATTGCACTCAGACAGTGGAAATATAGTGCCATTATGGCTGGTAGGTTCCCACTTATATTTGTGGCAACTGAACCACAGTGCCATTATATCCCCCCAGCAAAAGCTGGCACTGGTGGAAGGTTTTCCACCAACAACGCTATCACTTATCCTCTGGAGGGAGCTGCCACCATCCCATCATCACTCTGTCCACTGCGTGTGTGTGTGGGGTGGGCCAAATCAGATGGCTGAGCAAGCAGAGTGGTGGCAATGTGCACTTCTGAATATTTTGTGCCAACTGACTACCTGGATGCGCACATGACTAAAATACACACAGAGAGTGCTACCTCCTATGCTGCCTTGCTATCAAGTGATAATGCCAGAAGGGCAGTAGTCCAGATTATCACTTGCTAGCAGGATATTTGGCAGGTTTTTGGAGTGGCCTTAAGTCCCTCAGATACTGTATGCAAACAGTACATCCTTGTACCCTACTAAATTCAAGGAGGAAGCATTGAACTGAATGAGGTTAATAAGGGCTGATCAGATAATACTGCAGTTATGATCAGTATTGTAACAAATCACTATGGTCTGTTGTAACTTTAACTTCTAAATCATATATACACATAAGCTAGAACAAGAAAAAAAGTGACTCAAAGGTGACTTAAAGGATGTAGCGTCCACATGTTAATCCCTCTAGGCCACATTAAAGGCTAGACAATGCAACTTTAAAATGTCTTCTCTGTCCTTTAATTCTGAATTAGCGGTAGGATGGAACAGTAGTGTCCGCATACTAACACCTCTAAGCCACTTTTGAATTGCTTTTGTAATGTGTGTGTTAACCTGAGCTAATGAAAAGTTGCCCCTCTCAGAGGAAAAGATGGGAGGGATCCACATCTCGCACAGGTCTTTGTGGACGTCCTGCTCCATGGTTGACCTTAAATACCCATTAAGATGCAACATAAATCAGAATCCAACCCATGAAGTAGCTGATTTTTTTTAGTCCCTCACATCATTAGAAGTTTGTGTACATGTCCCATTGTTGAGCTATATGGACATTAAAGAGCTTGGCTGACACCATGTAGATCTTGACTCTGCATGCTTTCCTTGCACCTTCATTTTGTTTTTTTTAACTAAGCATCAATATCACCTGTTCCACATACAGTCCACTATTTTGTTCGTGTCCAGAAAAGAGGAAAACATCCTCTCATGAGGGAGAAACACTGTTTCTTTCCCTCATGAGTTTATCACACAAAAGATTCAGACGTAATGATTCTTAGCTCAGAATATTTCCCCCAGGGGCTGAGAATTCACGTGGTCCTCAAACGTCTTGCAGAGATATGCCAGATATCAATAGTGAGCAGCTGCTGGTGCCTGATTTGGCTTCTGATAACTGAGGATGTTTTCGTTAACATGTTGTCTTTCTTTCTTTTATCATTTTATTAATCTGCTTTAACTCCCTTGAGACTGCAGCACAGGGCTATATATAAATTATCTAAATAGATAAAGTATTTACTGGAATTTTAGTTTTTGGACAAGTATTTTGGACAAGTATCATTCTAAAACACCCATAGGAAAAAGATGCTTGATGAAGCCTTATAAAGCAATATGATTGCCAAGGTATTGTTGTTGTCCCTCCCCCCACCCCCACCCCATTATTGCTTCCTATCCAGAGAGTGCTGGCGGCAGGACTGTCTTTACACATTCTGGTGACATGCAATCTGGGCAATTTGGACAACATTACATTCCCAGAGGGATGCATCACCACCTCATGTGCCCTGGACAGAGCTCTCATCTCTGCTCCATCCAGAAAGGTAAATGGGTCCTTAAAAAGCACTAAATCTGGAAAACCTACTACCAGTGCTGGGTTTCCAAAGAAAATTTAGAAGTGCTTTTTAGGGTGAGTTCGCATTTGAAACTGTTTTGATTTTTCAAAGTTCCCACTGTTTTTAAAGAATCCGTACCTTTTGAGGGGTAAAACTCCCCAAAAGGAGATGATCTGTATGCAGGTTAAACCAGCTCTCACTCCAGTTCTGATGATCAGATCATTTTATTTTTCCACAATGGGATTGGCAAAGTGGAGTTTTGGGGAAAAAAAGTACTTTTTACAGGCATTCTCCCCTCCTCTTATCCAGTTGTAAGGGATGATGTTCTCTGACTCTCCCCCACCCCCCACTCTCTGCCATACCCCAGTCCTTGAAAAACGTCCATTCAAAAAAGTAAAGGAAGGGAGATTGGAGGAGGTTTCTTGGTAGGGGCTTGTGAAGGTGAGGTGATTTGGCAAGCTTTTGCCTCAGTAGATCTCCCATGCCCTCCTCTCCCTCACATACATGCTTGCCTGAAAGAAGATGGGGGAGGAGGGAGGGAGAAGAGGGAGGGAGAGAGAGTGAAAGCAGCATGGAGGGAAAACATTTTCTCTGTGATAGTCAAGAACCTCCCCTCACTTTCTCTCACACACAAAAAAACAAAGAGGAAGTAATGTATTATGAATCCTGCTTAATTCCTTTTCTTCTGCATCAGATTCAGTTCTGCTTGTGTGTGTGTGAAATTGAGTTGGTCCCCACTCTTCTCCTGTGGGTCCCTCTCCCCTCCTCTTTCAGATAAGCATGTGTGTGACAGGCTGTGTGTTGCTGCCGCCACCCCTCTTTCTCCCCTCCAATGCTTCCTTTTTGAGTCTGTGTTATAAGGCAACAATGGGAACACTCAGAAATCAGTTCTCACAGCTGATTTTCTTTTTTAAACTGTTAAAACCAGATTAAACCGCTGAGTGGGAACTTGACCCTAAGGATGAAAAAGTGGGGCTATGGTAGGGTTGCCAATGGTATATGAGGACATCCCACCACAGCAGCACGGTAATGGCACTATATTTGTCTCATTTGGATGTAGTGAATACGATTAAAAAAGAAGGGTGACCTATGCTGTAGCTGGGTAGAAAGTTCAGTAGAGCTAAGCATCTCTTTTAAAAATTAGGAAAATATCAGCCTGATTGTGGATGGAAACTTCCTTCCTTCCTTCCTTCCTTCCTTCCTTCCTTCCTTCCTTCCTTCCTTCCTTCCTTCCTTCCTTCCTTCCTTCCATCCATCCATCCATCCATCCATCCATCCTGCATTTGCCTTTATGGGTTGTAGCAACTAAGATTTATGCAGTTTATAAAAATGATTAAAATGTGTTGTTCCCATTTACTCCCTAATTAGTGCTTGGAGAAACTGTAGCAAAGAGTGGGGAGGGGGAGCTCAGAGAGCCTTGGTTTTCCTGAGTATTTTCTCCTCCGCTGATATTATTTAGAGATGCAAGACCTATAGCTCAGCCAGATGGCTATGAAGTTAGGCTGCCAAGAATCCTGTTAACAACTGTCTGTCAGAATGCTAATGCAAGAAGTGGTGGGTGTGGGATCTCATGTTGCTACTGCCAGCCTCCATCATGCCACCTCAAGTGGCTGAAGGGGTATATGAATGCAAGCCAGAGGAAAGGCATTTCCCCTTTTTGGCTTGAACTGGATCAAATTCTGAGTCTGAGCTTAGAAACAGCAGCAGATTTTCGTGTCTAACAGCAGTTCTACTATCCTAAGTGCCTGGCTCCCTGAAATACATTTAATTAAATGTCAGAATATTCTGTATGTGCACAAATATTCAAAAATCCAATTCGAAGACCCAACATCCTAATTTGAACCGGATTTTTGAAAATCCAAATTTTCAGATTTGGATCCAAATACGGATTTTTGAAAATCTGATGCGGATTTTCATATGATTCGACTCAATTCGTCTCCGTATATTGCATCTGAATATTGGGTCTATTCGCGCTTATAATACGGGATGGAAATGGGATGCAAATGAAATGAAACACACACACACAAACAGGATGTGGACGGATCTGAAAATCAGATACGAATGTTGCCAACATTTGTATCATTTGATCTGAATCCGATTTTTGAAAATATGGATCTGGATAATCTGGATTCGAATTGGATTTTCAAAAATATGGATTTTTGAATTTTGGTTCAAATCAAATATTAGGATATTTGATTTGAATTGGATTCGAAAGCAAAAAAATGCATTCATGCACAACCCTATTCTGTGATACCATTTTCAGTCAAATACTTATTTGGCTAGGATAATACTCTTATACGCACGATGGATCTCACAAAAGCTAAAGGCCCATGCTTTTCCTCTTTTCTCTAATTTAGTTTTCTGAAACAATCCATGCCTTGAAGATAAGTGCAATTCAAAGGCAAATCAAAAGTAGATATTGGCAGATACAAAGTTGAACTCCAGAATGTACCAGTACACCATATGCTACTGGAATTAAATCAGGATGGGACAGACAGGTGGTTAGACAAGCATTCCAGATATGAAATAAGATACGTGCCACTGTTGCTTAGATCATTAATTGGGCAAACTACCCACTTTCTGGTCCCAGGAGAATCCCATGGGGGGGGGGGTTTGCATGTGGAATGACCAACACATCATTTTGAGCAGACACCAAAAAGATTTATAAAATAAGGCCATCAGTTTTTAAGGAAAAAATAACAGCAATTAAGCTGCACTTATGAGAAATAAATCTGAAATGGCAGTCATCTGCATTACTGTTATCTCATAATTTGCATTTCTTTCCTTCTTTTATATGGAATCTCAGGCCTATTCTTACTTGGGCCTATGGACACAATTAGGCAAACCCTGGGACAGAGCATTCAGTCTCTGGGCCGAGCAGTTCCGTCCAGAACCGTACTGTCCCGTCCTATCCCATCCCATCCCAGGGCTGGCCTAGTTGTGACCAGAGTGTAGAGCACAAAATCATTCTCCACACCCAGCCCAAGCCATCCCCGAGCTGTCTGGCAGGGAGAGTATTTGCATTCTCCCCGTTGGAGAGCTCTGGAGTCCCACCCTGAGCCACCGCCATTGGGCCCTATCGGCTCTGCTGGCTGGCAGCCCCTTTCAAGGGAGGGGTGAGACCGGGCCTGAGCTGTCCTGGGGTCCCGTGGGCTGCCGCCCCTCTAGTCAGGCCAGTGGCAGCCCATGGGGGCTTCCTGGGTGCCTACCCCTACCCAGGGGTGCACACCGCCCCCACAGCTCCACACACCCAACCACCTCTTTGGACGCCTGGTTCGAACTGGGTAGGCCCTGAGGGTGGGGCTTGTCGGGATTGAACCAGGCATTCTGTGCAGGTGTGCACTGCAGCCCAATTGCAGCAACTGGGTTGGGATGGGCACCCAGGAGGTCCCTGCAGGCTTCCACTGGCCCAACTGGGGCAGCAGCAGCCCACAGGACCCCAAGACCAGAATCGGGCTGCCAGCCAGTGGGTCGATATGGCCCAATGGCAGCAGCCCGGGATGAGGCATCCAGCCCCTGCGGCCACCTCTTCGGGTTGGTACACATGAGGATATACCGACTGCTCACACCTTGGCTGCTAAGGGACACGCTGGGAACATGTCGCTTACCAGCCAAAGTAGTATGAAAAGGTCTCTCATTTATTTATTTCCTCACCTTGCAATATAATTTGAAATATATTTTTAGGAAAGAAAAACACTCTGTGCAAGAGTGAGAAAGCACTCTGTGTGAACTTTGTGGGCTAACAAGTCTCTTAAACTGTGACTGGCTCCAGATGGCAAGAGGCAAGTGGAAGGATCGAAAGAAGATCCTGTAATTGCCTGTTACTGCCAGATGTGGTAGGAAATCACAGGCAATCGTTTACTAACCTCGTGCCTGCCTACTTCACTTTGATTTTTCTCTTGCATTTGATTAGCATCTAGGTAATTTCAAGAGGAACCATCACGCAAGCAGCACAGGTAACATTCTCTATTACGGGAAATTTATCACTGTTCTGGATTTCTCATATGTTTCAGAATATTATCTTAGTACACTTGGATTGTCATCAATATGTGTGGTACTCCCAATATAGCTCTCGAGAGAAATGTGAGTTTTAGCCCACCTTTGGAGGCACCTTGTAAAGCTGGAACCTGGGAAACTAAAGCATGTCTAATGAAGGAATCTAGAAACCAGCATTCTTCAAGGGACAACTGGAAGGAATTCATCAAGACTACTTACATCAGGACTACATCCAAACATCAATTACTTGTTCTGCTATATTTGAATATTCCAGTATAACTATGCTTTACTGCAGAATGTCCAAAGATGGTGGAATGTCTGGATGCAGCCTTAGTACAGCCACAAAAAGATTAAGGGACATGTTAGCATCTATAATGCAACAGTGGAAGCAGGTCTGTGCTCCAGATGCCATGATTAGAACCAATGGCTAAATACAGCATAGCAGCTTGGTAGTGGGGTACATCACTTCAGTGGCTGACAAAGCCTCTTCCACTGGATGTATTAAAATAGAGGTTCGATGGCTCTCGTCCTACAGTACATTACAGATCATGCACTAACCATGATCTTTTCCAATTCTACATCATTCCAACAGTCTTCTTCCTACAGTGGCTCTGAACCCCAGCACCAGTGTGAAACAGTCTTCACCATCTATTTCCACAACCTCTCAGTATGCAAGCTTATGTTCAGCTAACGTGGTTAATAGCCTTAATTAATGCTATTCTCCATCTGTCCATATAAATAATTTTAAAAGTCAAAAATGCATCCTTAATTAAAGCTTGATTACTTGCAACTCTGTCAAGTATAATGTTCCACTATATCACATACATGAGAACAAATTACAATTAGCTGCCAGGGAAAACAAACCGCAGATTACCATTTGAAGGAAATTTACTGCTTCCTTATGCAGAAAGAGAAACAAAACCATTTCCCATACCTAATCTGTTGGAAGGATTCCTCTTGAAAAGAGCACGCAGCAAACTCTGAGCTTCTATGCTCAAGAACTGTGGCATTCCTAATTTGGCCCTGGAAAAATGAAATACTAATTGTAAAAGGGAGGAAAAATGGTCTGGAAATAGAAAAAAAAAAAAAAAAGCTAAACAAGTCCTCATTTTGAATTCATAGGCATACCGCCAAGTGACAAATGCATCAGCAAACAGCAACTGCCTGAATACACAAATGTATTTTAAGCAGATGTCAAAAGCTCAAGGAAGTTGCATTTGGTGTGTATCAGTGGGGACACCATTTTGAAAGGCAAGCATCATAACAGAAAAGGCTCTCATCCAGTTGACCCCAGATATTTTTTTTATTTATTTAAGCATTTATATCCTGCCCTTCATCAGAAGATCCCAAGGCAGATCACAATAGAAAGATAAATTATATGCTATAATCTAAAATATATTTAAAATATAAACCCTCCTTTTGTCCCTCCCTGGCAGGACAACACTCATAGGAAGCTAAACACATCACAACAGATGGCAGTGCAACCAGAAAAAAAAAAGAGCATGTTTATGTATCTCAGGGACTAGGCAGATCTGCAAAGAAGCCCTTCCTTCACATAACCTCAGTCCTAAACTCTTTATGGCTTTATATGTCAACAGAATTTATACTGAGGGAAAACTTGAAGTTGAGTCAGTGAGGAATATCTTGAACTGGATTATCATTATCCTTTCTTTAAAAAATAGTAAGCTGTTTCTCCTGAAATGTGGTTTTCCTGGCTTGTTTTGCTTTTCTGTTGTCAACAACATGAAATCTCTCTTAAGGGCCACTTTGGTCTAGTAGTTAGGGAGCTGGGAATACCAGGTTTGATTTTGCCCTCCTCCATGAAGCCATCTGGGTGACCTTGGGCTAGTCACAGCTCTCTTCTGAGCTCTCACAGCCCCACCTACCTCACATGGTGTCTGTTGTGGGGAAAAGAATAAAAAGCTTTGTCAGCCGCTTTGAGTCCCCTTAAATGGGTAAGAAAAGCGGAGTAGAAAAACCAACTCTTCTTCTTCTTCTTAATGTGAAGGTGCAAGGACTATGGTGCTTGCAGCACTGTTCTGTGGGAGCATGTCTTGGCAATGGGAAACCAGAAGTTAAAGGAAGTACAACTGAAATTATATCCTCAATACAATTTTGCATAATGTGGTGATTTGGAAGCACAAGTCTGCCATATTATGCAAGAGATAACAGAATTTGCAACTGGTGTATCATACGACTTCAGGGAGAGATATTTTAGATAGCCAAAATACATGTAGTCCAAATAATTGATACAATAAACAAGCACAAATGTTCAGTTCCTATGTAAATTGGAATTACTACTTACTTAAGAATAAGAGCCATTGTCTCCTTTCTGTCTTTCCCCTGGAATGGTAATGATCCCGTCAACATTTCAAACTGTATATAAAGAACAGTGTGTTAAGCTAAGGATTTTAGCAAATACAATAAAGAAATAAATGAGAGTTTAGAGTGTTGCAAATCTATGCATTCTGATTATTTTCTTTATTCTCTAAATACATTCGTTCTTTGTGAAGAATATAAGAACACTCTGTTGGATCAACTAAAGACTCATCTAGATTGATATTCTGTTCTCAGAGAGACTGCAGATGTTATAAGAAGGTGACAAGCAGAATGTGAGCACGCAACCCTCATTTCCTTGTTATCTCCATCAACTCTTACCCATGAACATATTGCACATAGTCATATTTCCCTGCCCTGCATTGCCATCGTACAACAGTTACTAAATGTTGCCACTTTGAAAAGTACAATCTTGAAAAAGGGGAAATAAGTATATGGCCACGGTCACAGCTTCACTGTAAGCCTTCTTCAGTCTGTCTTCAGGCCTGACTCCTCACACCTTTTCATTTCTATCCATTTTATCTGTGGATAAACGGAGGGCGTCCTAGAGTTTGTTTTCTAATAAATAGTATTTCCAATACAAAATATTCTCAAAGCATACCATCTCATTATGGTAAACATGGAAAGGGCAATCACAAATGACCGAGTCTAGGCCATAAAGAAGCTAGAAACAATAAAAGCAGATGTTTTACCAAACACCGACCAGAGGTTTGAACTGTGACATCTTCGGGTGTTTTTCCACTGTCACTAAAAGTACCCATTAAGTACCCATTAATGGGTATGAAATGGCATTTTTGTACCCATTAATGGGTACTTAATCGGTACATCTAGTGACAGTGGAAAAACACCCTTCATTTCTCTTTTCTTAGCCATCCCATTCTCTGTTGCTTGGTTTATCTGATGCCAACCAAAGCATAATCAGGGCCAGGCTAACATCTGTTTTGAGTTGATTAAAGCAAATTATAATTAAATACCAAACCTCACTGAAATATCTCAGAATCCATCTTTTGGTACCATTTTTTTTGTAACTCAAAAATAGTAAAAGCTAAAACATAACCCTTAAGGAATAGTTGTTCTACATTTGCTTTGACAGATTTAATGGCTTTTTAAGAAGCTATACAAAGTTTAAAAAAAGCATCAGATGAATTTCAAAGGATTTTTTCCGTAATTGAAATGAATTGAAATCAGCTCAAAATGCCACTTAGTACTCATTCCTAGTGGTGGTAGCATTCCCTACTGAGGAACCCACAGTCACTTGCTAATCTAATTCCAGCTAGCAAACCCTCAAAATAAACTTTATTTAATGCTTCGCAGCCGCAGTTTTAACATCTACCAGCCAGCAGTTATGGCTTAAATAGGGCAGAATTTTCATTGTTCTATATTCAGTCATTCCAAGTGAAAACAGTTAAAGAAAACATTACATGTATTAATATTCAAACTTGAATATACGATCAGGCTGCTACTGGCTGCCTTTTTCTAATTGGGTCTTGTAGGGAAAAACAAAAGTTTCACTGTTTAGTTGGATGTGAGATGATGCTGAATAAACATAAACAATGTAATCTCCCATGTGCATATTTTCTTGTATCTGATTTAAACATATCTCTCCCTCTCTATAAAGAAAGTGATATATTCTCTGGGATACAGTGATAGTGGATCAGACAGATGTATTACAGTTTTATTGGGTAAAAAAGGTTTCTCCTGATGGGGAGTCAGGGTTTTAGACTAATTATTTTGGCACAGGTGTTTACAATGCATGCAGTTTGAGGTCTTCAGAAGAAGAGTGTGATCTAAATGGATATGTTAGTAAATAAATTGAGTCTCCATTGCTTTGGATAGTAAAGGTGTCACTTAGATCCACAGTGGATCTTGGGCTTACACCATTTAATAGCAGGAATCTGATTGGTATCAACAAATAATAGAAGAGAATGTTCCAGAAAATGCATCAGGCTACACGGACGCTGGTGTACAGGTGAGCCACTGCTTCTCTTCTTCCTTTCATGCCAATGAGATGATTGAAAGCTTTTTCATCTTAGCCTTGTGATTTTATTGATTCCATCATGTCAATTGTTCAAACGATTAAAAATGTTTAAAATTGTTGTTTTTCTTTTATTTTACCCATTTTCACCTTTAACTATTCAGAATGAGAAGTTAGAAGCTGTAATTGTGCACCTTCCTGATGTTGCTAGCCTAAAACCTTCATGAGCCTCAGTCAAAGCAAGATGAACATCTGGAGACCCCCAAGTGAGTGTCCTAACTACCCCTGAGTGTGCCTGGGTTTTGGCCAGGTTGAACCAAGGGTTTATTATTGCACTTAGCACTTGTTAATGGACTCCGACCACATCTCCACTTCCACAATGAGGTGTCTGGTTACAGGCTATCTACCATCACATTTCCATTTACGGAAGCAGTAGGCATCTCATGGGGACTGTACTGCCCCATTTCTGCTCCCCATTGCTGACTGAACTCCATTTTCTGAGTATGTGATTTTGCTGCCCTCAATGGAAGCACAGTGATTGCCAGCAGAAACGATGCCTCTAAACTTACAAGTGGAGACTAGGAGGCATTCTTTTCAGTGGCAAGTGTGGAGCTTCCTCCACTCACTCAGGACAGACCAAACTCATTTTAAAGTGGAGCCAAGGCTTCAAAGGTCTTAGTGTGAGAACACCATCTTGTGCTTTTAGCCAGAGGCCCCTTGCACACTATTTATATCCTAGGCAATGAGCCTTTTCCATTTCCTTTTAAAACCAGCCATATTTCTCAAAGACAAATCTGGGGAAAAGGAAGCACTGAAAAAAAAATGGGAAGGGGGAAAAAAATAGCAAGTTGATGTTTGACATACATTTTTTTTGTTTTTTAACAGAAGGTACTCCAATTTTTTTTTTCCTCAAAGGATGTTGCGTTTCTATCTCTTGCCACACGAGGGCAGTTTTTACTTCAGATAAGTGATATATTACTGTCCGGTGCCCACAATGGTTAGCATCCTTAATATCAGCTCCAAAACTATGCTACCAATAGTATTTGTATGTGAGTGCATTCACATGTAAGTTTTAATCTGGCTTCATTCCATTTTCAGAGTGAGAGAACACATCAGCAAAATATTAGCATTAAGCTGTTTTCAAAAAATCCACCTTCGGTTTAGATCGGTGATGGCCAACCTATGACACACGTGTCACAGGTGACACACCAAGCCCTTTTGGGTGACACACATGGCCACCCTGGCACCTGGGCATGTAGTGCTTGCTTGTTCTTGAAGTATACGAAATACCAACTTTCAATTGAAGATTTAGCAACAAAAGTCACTAATGTAAAGAATTATTTGTTTTTGCGTTTAATAAAATACATACATCAAAAATATAACTTTTTTACTAGAGTCACAAATATCACAAGATTATGGATATTTCTAGATGTGACACAGCACCCAAGTTAAGCTAGGTTTTCTCGCGAATTTTGACACACCAAGCTCAAAAGGTTCACCATCACTGGTTTAGATAAAGTAGAAAGAATATGACTAGTCACTTCACTTCTCTCATTCTGAAAGATTGAAATTGAATTAAAATTTTAGGTGTGAACACAGAATGAGTGTGTGCATGTGTGTGTGACACATCCACAATATATATACCTACTGGTACCTTCATTTTAAGTGTTCCTGTATTTTGCAGAGCTATCAAATGTTGTCAGGTGATTCCTTATTACTGACCTGGGCTGCAAGAATGTCAGAGGAGAAGCCCTCCAATCCCTGCAAAGTCCAGAGCACTACAAACACTCTTTCCATGAAACACTCTTGTAGCGTCATGGCTGGAGCTAGCCTCACGCCTTGCCTGGCGCCTCAGTCCCTTTTATTTCTGGGCTCTGATTTTTAAAAATAGACTCAGCAGCCTTCCCCATGAGCCAACAATTTGCCCCCCTCCGCAACTCACACACATGCCTCAACAGGAACAAATATGAACTTCGCTTTATTGTTGCAACTTGAATAATTTAACAGTCTTAGTACTTAGAGCATTTCAGTTAACAGAACTATTCAGGATCCCCTCCTATCTTTCCTCATAGGCAAAACTCAGGACCTGGTCCTTATCCTATTCCCTCCCCAGTGAGACGTAAGATCAAGAACAGTTATTTCTAACTGCACAGGCTTTTTAAAAAGCCCTCCTCTGCTGTTCTCATTTGCTGATTGGCTGGCCCCTGGGCTAGCTAACCCCTCCTTCCTGGGATTCCAAAGGCCATGCCCCCTCTCAGCTTAACCTAATACAACATAATCCCTAACCTAATACCATCCCTAACCTAATACAACATAAACTCCTTAACTCGATCTACCTTCCCCCTGGGTCATTATAACTCTAGTATTAGATATACGATAATAAATTGTTATTGCATAAATCTGTTGTTTGGATACATTTCACTAGTGTTATCACTTTAACACTTTTTAAAATATCAGAACAGGTTCATTTGTCAACCACCTTTGTTGTTTATATGTCCCTCAGGTTTTACTGAAAAAGGTTTGCTATTCATGGGACAGTTTCACAGAATTTGTGAATAAAAATAATTTGTATACATTTCAAAAAACTTATCATGTGCCTGCTACAAAAATATTACACAAAACCTATGTTAAGAGAGTTTCTACCAAGCACATAAGATCAGATTGTCCAAATAATTATGTTTTTATATAACCATTATGATTTTAGCTGTTTTTATTCTTTGTACACTTTTCTGGGAAAATATTTCACTTTTTTCCTCAGGAGAATGTATTCTAGTAACTATTGCAAATAAACTGAGCACAAAGCTTCTTTTGAATATTTTAGCAGTAGTAGCAAAAGAGACATTGATCACGAAAATAGAATCCCATATAGTATATTAATTTCAAACCATTTCTCTAGCAGTAATTATTTTGTAGTTAAAATAGCACCATCCATGTGAAGAAGACAGCTATCACTAGTTGCACAGTGAGCAGAAGACTTTTGATGTCAAACATTAAAGGCAAAACCTTACTTAAACATTCACACTTGCCCAACAAATGAATATGTTTAAAGGCCATTTGGAAAGGGTTGAGAGCAGGTGATGGTTTTGCCTTTGTCTTCTGCTTAAGAACGTGCACAAGAATTGGTTGGTCACTATGTGAGGTAGGATCCTGTGGCCCAATCCAGCAAGGCTCCTCTTATGTTCAGGATCCAAGGGATGTTTTGGACTACCTTGCAAGTGACTGAAGATGGTGCTGGCAGCTACAACTGAATGCAGTATGAACAGACAGTTGGAAGCCTAAATGTGAGCAGTCAAAAGCACAACATTGTCTTGTAGCTGGTACCAAAACAGAAATCAATCCAAAAAGAAATATGTTAGTTACAAATGTTAGCTGTGTTCATTTGTTAAGAAAACTCAAGAGGTGTAAAAACAGATATTGCTCTCTTAGACTTTTTTTTTGTATATAAGGGTTTCTAGCGAGGCACCAGGTCATGCCAACATAAGCTTGTCTGGATTATGGTGACAGCATCCATCCTGGACAGCTTTTTAAAAAGGCTTAGATAAATTCATGGAGAACAGGTATATCAATGGCTACTAGAATGGATGCTTAGGTACTTCTTCCAGAGCAGAGGGAGATGTGGAATGCCTCTAAAGGTCATTTGCAAGTAGTCCAGAGTAGGTTTTGCCTTTCTCTTCTGCTTGAGATGCCCAGAAGCAAATGGTGGGCCAATGTGTGAGACAGGATCTTGGACTAGGTGGACTATGGCCTGATCCAGAAGGGCTCCTCTTACATTCTTAATAGTTGGGTTCAGACTGTTGCTTCTACTGTTGAGGTAAAGAAGCCACAGCTACATGACACTCAATGCTGCCTTCCTTTAAATGTGTTCCAGACTATTACTCAAAATGAGAAGTGCCCAGCACTGAATACAGTAGTGAAGTTCTGATGGATATCTAACAGAGTGGAATGGTTGCTTTCCATGATTTGGGGAACAACACCCATATACGTGCTTGCCAGAATTACAATGGTCTTTTTTTGCAATCACAGTGAACTGCTGATTTATACTGACTTTGTGGTTTTTACCAGACCTGTTGCCACCCCGTATGTTTCCCACCCTATATAATTCTGCAAGTGTACCAGAAAAATACAAAATCATCACATGTTGAGAGTGCAAGGACAGTTTATCTGGGATGAGATTGCTTTTTAAAAATCATCCTCTTGTATCCTGGACTGTTATGTAGTTAAGGTGTTCCAGTACCACCACTACCTTTAAGAGGAGGGGAGATGAACCTGGTGCGCCAACCTGATTGAAAGAAAAACTGTCGCTGGAATAGCAGGACACACATGAGCCTCCTTTCCTTCAACAACAGGCTTGGACATAAAACAAAAACATTTAAAGGGATGTCTGCTTCCCTGACAGATATTAAAAGACATGTAACATTTCTAAAAGGAGTTTTATTATTTCTGATCAGCCTGTTTCTTAAAGGAAAACCATATGCATAAGTAGTACTTGCTGCCATGAAGAAATCTTAGCAGGATCCACACGGTCCCTTTGGACCGTGCCAGTGGGGTTCTGGGCACATGTGATCTGATGAGGCCTGCATTTCAAAAGAGGGCCAGTTTTTCCTTTGATGTCACCAGAAATCTGTTCCTGGGATCACTCAATTTGCAGAGCAGTTTTCCTCTACAAATATTGCACAGGTCAGGACTACACCTGCTGCAGAAAGATGGTGGCAGCAGGTACAGCCCGCAGTCTGTTATGGTGAAAATGATTGACTTCTAGAGTAATTTCCAAAGCTCAGCAAAATGTCACCAGTGTGCAGTTTTCATGCCAGGAAACTTCCGTTCCATATTTTTGAAGTTAGGCCAGCCTGGCCTGACTGCTCCTTCCTGCTGCTGGCCCAGAAAAAGCACTCTGGAGCAGAAGTGGTCTCCAGGGTAGATGTGAAACTTGCCTTTATTCTTTCTGATACACTCACAGCAAGCATTTGAAAAATGCTGGCCATATTGGCTTCTGATAGCCACTCTCAGAATAGCACATACAACCTACATCTCAGCCGCCTCTGCCATCTTGTAGGAAGCTCGGGAGATATATTTTATTTCCCACACAGACATACCACCAATTCTTTCAGCGCAAAGTCTCAATTGCAGAATTAACTAAACAGCCACTTCATAATCCAGAAGACACCAAGAAGGGCTTACTTAATTTCTCTCTTTCTTGACCTCTTTTTTTTAAAACACTAATTCAGCTGGGTATATACCAGGATTCAGTAGTTGCCTAGCAACAGCATGTTATGGATTATGAGACTTTGCTTCTCTAATGAACTGAAGCAGAATTGCTTTCTTTCTCCTCTTCTGGACCAGACCAGATGCTAAGAAGTATGATATAAAGATCTGTAAAAATGGGCAACCTTAGCTGAGATTTATGCAAAGAGAAAACTTCTTAGAACCACAGGCTTAAATGCTAATCACTCAGAATAAAACAATTTTATAATGACGGGGAAAATGAGAGGTCAAGAAACCATTAGACAAAACTTAAATGTAATAAATCAAACACTTCAAAAATAAATAAATTCCCCATTACCATTAAGACACCAAAGGACCACCAGTCTGCACTTTGCGTGTGCCCTCGCCTGTTGACCACTTCCGGGGCCATGTATTCTATCGTCCCACAGAATGAATAAGCTCTCTTGTCATGGTCGATGGCTTCCTTGCTTAAGCCAAAATCTAAACAAAGGTAGATTAAAAATGGAATTTATAAAGATAACCACAGCCAGCTTGAAAACTCCACTCAAGTGCAGTGCAGCTATTTATGAAACTGTTAACCTACGCACATCCATTCATGAGAAAGGCCCACTGAGGGCAAAAGAGCTTACCAGGGATGGCTTGTAAACTAAGGCTCACTTTGGACCTTCATGAGGTGCAGTGTCCAACACGGCTCTGGAACGGTTTGGATGTCTACACCTTTGAACACCCAATCCATTCCAAACTTAGCTGGTGGAAGAGGTGGAAACAGAGGTGCCAGTAGCTAGTATAGTTATACACCACTTTTCAGTGCTCTCCAGCTCTCCAACTGGAGACACTCTAGAAGGCACAGAGCTGCTTTCTGTTATAGTGGATGGGCCATGTGGGAATAGCCTCCAGCTGTCCCACTGGAACAAGTGTGAAAAGGCCATAAGTCTTGAGGGATGAGACTATAACCAAAAGCCTCACTTTCAATTGCTCAGACTGTATTCTGGTGGGCAAACGATTGGAGCACAGTTTGGAAAGGCGACCACAAGGCTTTCACCTACTGCATATAGTTCACCTCCCATTCAGTTCAGTACTTGAAAAGGACATAATTAAAAAACAAGGAACACTTAACTGACAGAGGCTAGAATTTAAACTTTTGTTGTTGTTGGGTACCATCAAGTTGACCAATCTTGGTTGACTGCATGGACACCATGGTGGGCACTTCAATGCAGTTTTCTTGGCAGAGCTACAGAAGTAGATTGCCATTGGCAACAGCCAAGGAGAGGCTGGGAAACAAACTGGCAACCTTTTGCTTTCCAAGTTGCTTGCATTACCACTGAGCTTAATCATATCATATATGACTAAGACAAGATGGAGTCCAGGAAGTTAAGGGGCATCCAATTCTTAGTGGGGTTGTTTTGCCCCAGAAAAATCAGGTGCATGACCTGGGAGGGTTCCTGGATTCATCGCTGCCATTTGAGTCCCAAGTGGCAGCAACTGCCAAAGAGTGCCTACCATTTTCTTCATTTGGGCCCTTTCTGCACTTGGCTTTATTCTGGAATATATTCCAGAATAGGGACCTGCTATTTACATGCTAGTGCAGTCAGTGGAAGGCCCCAAATGAGGCCCGCCATAGTCTGCATTAGCTTGTGGCCAGCAGACTATCTCGAGATATATTCCAGAATAAGGCCAAGTGCAGAAAGGCCCTGGGTCTACCAGCTTACGTTTTACCTGAATTGGGACAATTTGGCCACAATGATTTGGTAACGTCTAGATTAGACTACTGTAATGTGCTCTACGTGGGGCTACTCCTGAAAACGATTCGGAAGTTGGAACTGGTGCAGAATGCAACAAGTTGACTGTTGATGGGAATCTCTGGATGGACTCACATCACACTGGTCTGAAAGGCTCTGCACTGGTTACCTATTGGCTACCGAGCCCTATTCAAGGTGTTGACACTAACGTATAAAGCCCTAAAAGGCTTGGGCCCCAGGTATCTGAAGGAGTACCTTCTCCCATATGGGCTTGCCTGGACACTGAGATCTCAAGAAGAGGGCCTTCTTGAAGTTCCTTCTCTTTCAGAGGTACAAGGCAGAGGGATTTGCAAGAGGGCCTTTTCTGTTGCAGCCAATTGATTTTGGAACAACCTCCCTCTTGAGATTCGCCAGGCGCCTACATTGTATACTTTTCTGTGTGGGTAAAAACATATCTTTACCCAGGCTTTTACTGTTTAGCTAGCTTCTTCAGGGTGCTGTCCTGTTAGGGAGGGAGGGTGGAAAGGTGCGTGGGGGAGGGAGGAAGGGGGTTATATTTTTAATTATCTTTTACAATTTTATATTTTTTAATCTCATTGTAACCCACCCTGGGACCATTTGTTGAACAGTGGGGTATAAATTTTCTAAATAAATAAAATAAATTAGTTCACAACATTCATTCACTTAGTTTCTCTGAATAAGAGAAGCAAAATGTAAAAGAGGTAAAAAAAATCGTATTCTTAATAATTGTGCAGAAGACAGAATAAGGTACAAAATAATTCTTTCATGAAATTATTAAAGATGCAGAGTCTCTTTTACATCTGACAGCCTTACCTTCTAGAAACAGATACAGGCAGTCAATTGAATGGAGCTTGGGCAGATATTAAAATAAGAATTCAAGCCTGATTTTGATGAGGTCACAAGAAGGAGTTTCATATTCCCAGGAATAGCTGTCTTCACTGCTCATGGCTCAACTATTTTGATAGGAGGCACCTGGGAGCCAGCCACTCTGTGCCAGTACCCTCCCCATGGTGCCACACGGCACTTTCACTAAGAGATCAGACAGACACAGAAAGTACAAAATCTTCATTAACTAAAGCCAATCTTGTATTTTGAGCCACCCACCCATCCAGAAGATCTGTGGTTATCATGTGCCTGCAGAAATTTAGTTTAAAAAAAATATGACGGAGGGAGAACAATAACAGCTTATTCTCATTCAGTAAGGTATAACAGGTTCCAAGAAGAAGCGACAGTTGCACTGAAAAAAATCCTACACACCTGTAATCTTAATATGTCCTTCTTCATCTAGAAGAATACTGAAAGACAACAGAAAGAATCATTTAAGAAAATGAAAAATATATTTAAGAAAAACACAAAATGTATAATTGGTACAGGCCTCACTGTATCTTTATATTAGGGTAAAGAGCTCAAAAGCAACAAATTTGTTTCAATAGGTAAAGAATAAGACTAGAAAACAGACCCCTTATACCATCTCTGGATTTTTGGCATCGAAATGGCATTGCATGCTGGTTGCTAACATCTTCTATAAAGTGCATGTGGTGATCCCACACAATCTGTATAACTTGTAGTTTTCCTGGATTACACCTACCTGGAAGCACTACTGAAAGTCTTACATTTCACACATTTACTGGGTATTTACTTTGTATTCTACCAAAATGCAGTCCATTTACTCAGTAGGAGCTGGTGCGTGTTGGGAAAGGAATTTAACGAGGATTGATCCAAAGTCTTTGAAGTCAAGAAACTGCTGGCACAATAGCAGTTGGATGCATTCAAAGTTTTCAGTGAAATCCCAATCAATTTCCGTTTCTGTAAACAGATACGTCAGAGTGCTCTATTCCTACAATTAGGGATGTGCAAAACAACCAAAACACTGCTTGGAAGTGTGTTCTATCCTGTATTTGTTGCACTTCTAGGAGCTTCTCACGAAGGTATGTGTGGCTGGGATCAAGGGAGGCATGGGGCAAGGAAGACAGTGCAACTAAAAGGTATGGTTTTTACGAAGTTTGTTAAGTAGCAGTATGTGCTCCAGTGACTGACTAGGTGGGTGGCTTCAATATCTTATTCAAGGCTATAGAAAGGGAAACATCCAAGCAATAAAACATCAAAGCACACACAAGTTAGATTCCTGTGAAAGCAAACAAGTGCCACTCAATTGATCTAGTTTGTTCCTTTGACAGCCATAATTTCAGCTAGGCTTTAGATGAACTCTTAACAGAGATGTATATCAGAGATATTTAGATATAGCTTGTTTCCCCCTATGCCAGCAACTAGAAGGCTAGAGAGAGGAATAAAAATGCAAATCCAAGAAAAAGTTTCACACATTGCACACTCATTTAATAAGGATATATAGATTAATGCAAATATCTGAGGGTTTTGTTCCCAACTTAAGTTCTGTATACCTAAGGAAGTCAAAACATTGGGCACTTTTAAAGGCAATCCAGGCAGATGCAAGAACTTATAGGCACATTAGCTTAACATCTTTTCTAAGAAGCTGTTAGAAAGCATTATTAAAACTTTAGAAGAACAGGTCTTACTGGAGGTCTGCCAATATAAGCTTCTGCAAAAGTTACATTCTCTCCAATTAACCTTTCAGTTCTTAAAAAGTGTCAGTAACCACGTGGATAAAGATGGCCTAGCGGACGTTCCCAGGACCTTGTGTGATGATAGTTCCTGCCACTTCTGGGCTGGAGCACTTGCAATTCCCCAGCCACTCTGTTTCTGGCCTGGCCTGCTTTGGGAAGCACAGGAAATGGTTCTGGAAGTTGGCCCAAAGGATGTGAAACAATATCAGTCCACACCAGCAGCAGTGAGATGGTACAGCAGAAGAGCAGGAGAAAGGGTGATGAGAGAGCTTTCTTCTACTCTGCTGCTAAAGCACTGTTGACTGTAATTATGGTGGGACGTTTACCTCATGTGGACAGGAATGTGCAGTCCCCATGCTCTCTGAGTGCTCCCATTGTGCCATTACAATGCCATGCAGATCCTAGCAACCTTCTTTTACTTCAAAACTCTTGAGTGGTCATGGAATAAAAGGACGAGTCCCCTTATGGGCAAGCCTCAAATGAAGAAGCAGAATACAGGAGTAAAGGAACGTTCCTCCTTATAAGGGATAATCTATACAGTGGGGTCCACCAAAGTTCTGAACTGTGACTGACCTTTTAACTGCTTCTAAAAAGTATACTTGTCTCTATGTGTGAGAAAGAGGCCCTTTCTCCACTTACCTGTAGCAGATCCAGATCAGTGTCATCATAGCGACGGCGCTGACATGCGGAGAGTGCCACACTCAAGATGGTGGTGCCCAGAAGAGGACTACCCCCGGATTGATCACAGGGACATGGACTGTTAGAGAGTAGTACTTGCAAGATTGAGTGCTAGTCAACCTTAGCTCTCCCTTAATCTGGATCATGTTCTGTGTCATACAGACAGAATGGACCTGTGGGGAGTGTGGCCTCATACATCTCCACTAACATGCAGATCTAGAAGATCTAGAAGTTTACTACATGGATCCTTAATATAGATTAAGGGTCTGTGCAGAAAGGCCCAGAAAGTAAGAGTGAGATGAGCTAACTTGTTCATGCTAGTACCAACTGAAAGGAATTTGCAAGGGTTCCAGAAAGATCTTGCATGAAATGAGACAAAAAGTAATACAAACTCAAGAGCAAAACCTTTTCTCACAACATATATTTCTCAATAGCTCTGACTTGGAATCATGAAGAAAAGCTCAGTGCAAACATTGGCCCTTTCTGTACTGGGCTGGTAGATTGGGCTAAGGGATCTACTAGGCTGTTTTATATGCCCCACAGTACAGAAATGGAGTAGCCTAGCATCCAGCAGGTATACTCTGTCCACACTCTTTGGAGGTGGATATGGTGCAAAAATTTCACTCCAGCCACGAACTGTTTACTAGTAGACCATAAGAGTTCTTCTATGGTATACAGGACTACATTCTGCATGTTGATAGTGCATAGCTGTTGTCCAGCAAACCAAGTCCAGTACCGTTTCAGCTGGGCATTAGGAAGTGGTAGCAGAAACACAATTTCTGATTATCTGGCTGAAAAGGTTCCAGTTGACAACTCCAAAGGCTGTGGACATTTGTTTCCAGCCTCTGCAGCTGGACCAGGATGGGCCACCCACAAGGTGGTGCATCTGATCTCCCAGGTATTATTGTTCAATCAAAACAACTTCTGTTCAAGATTTCAGAGATTTACATTCAGTTACTTACTTTTCAGGTTTTAAATCCCTGTAAATAATACCAAGACCATGAAGATGATCTAAAGCCAAGGCCAGCTGAGCTAAGTAGAACTTAACATCTTCTTCTGTAAACATTACCTTAGGAGAAACAGAAATCCAAGTGTGTGAGAGTGTTTTTTCTCCCATTTACATGGACATTTTGAAGCCATTAATGACATTATACTGATATAACAAATATTAAAGCAAAAGCAAAGTAAATCAATTTAAAGATATATTTACCCCACTACATATCAAATATGGGACACATCTATTTTTTAAAAAATAAAAAGTTCTAGTACACCCACAGATCCATTAGATATTTTATTTTGTTCTGTGTTATTTTTGCAATGTATTATTTTGTATGATTGTTGATTTTACACTATATTTTTATTGCAATGTTTTGATGTGCTCTTTTGTATTATATATTTTCTGTTTGTTGTACACTACCTTGAGTAAAATTTATTTTGGAACGGGGCATCCAAATAAGTGCCTACTTCCAACTATGGCTGGTTCGTCAGTTAAGGCCCCTTCTGGACAGAGATGACTTGGCCATAGTTATCAATGCCCTGTTAACTTCCAGACTGACGATTGTAATGCACTGTACATGGGAGATGTCCTGGAAGATGGCTCAGAAGCTGCAGAATGCATCTGCTAGACTACTGACTGGAACAGCTGCTGGACACACATCACGCCAGTCTTAAAAGAGCTGCACTGGGTGCCAATTCACTACCGAGCCCAAATCAATATGTTAGCTTTAACTTATAAGACCCCAAATATCTAAAAGGAATGCTTTCTTCCATATCGACCTGCCTGTGCCCTAAGATCTACAGGGGAGGTCCTTCTGGTTGTACCACCACTCTCAGTAGCAAAGGGTGGGCACCTGGGATAGGGCTTTTTCAGTGGTGGCTCCCAGACTGTGGATTCCTGAGTTGCATCAGGCATCTTCACTTTATGCATTCAGGAGAGCAGTGAAGACGCATTTCTTTACCGTGGCCTTTGGCTAAACAGGGAAGCAGCTTTTTCTTCCCTCTTTCAGACACTATTATAGTTTTAGTATGTTCATTTTTATAATTGGTTTTTAATGTAACTTGCCCTGAGACCTTTGGGTATGCAGCAGGATAAAAATAGAAATTATAAACAATAAATCATTATCCTGCTGTAATTCAGCTCATTGGATCTAGACCACACAAGGACTTCTGGTCTGGACACTGGCAAAGCTAGGACTGGAACAGTGTCATTTGTGCAGCAACGATGTTCCACCCAGCTTCTGGACTGGCCCTGAAGCTTGCACAAGCTTTGGAGCCAGCCCCCAGGGTTCTAATGGCTAAGAATGAAAGTTTCTAGCTGTGGAGCCTCTGGGGGATCTATTTTGGTGGTGCAATAAGGTGCCCCATCAAAATGGTACTCCATAAACCAGACCATGAAGGTGAACACTTTCTGCACAGTTCTGTGTTGTGTATTAGGTCCTGCTGGGATGCCAGCAGATCTTGATGTCAAGATCTACTGAAAATCCAAATTAGGGGTAGGTGGGTCCTCTCTGATCCACACTAATGTGTGATCAGAAGAGGACCTGAAAGGAACCACAAGGGATTCTAATCCTGATTACAAGTAAAAGCAGAAATCCCATAGATTTAAAAGATGTGGGATGAAGTAATCAAAAGTGAAGAAAAATTTCCTTGGAGAAATTAATTGGAACAGCTCCTAGGAACTGTGACACAGATATCACATTTACTATTTTGTAACATAATTTTACATTTTGAACTCCTTTGCAATTGTGTCTGTGGCTTTGCTTTGTAGGCACGCATAATGTTTGATTTTCCAGTATTATGGTTAATCCTTCTGACCCTTACAGATGGATGTTTCTGTTGTTTTGCTCGTTAGCCAAATAACAATGGCCAAAGCCTTGTAAAGAATAAGCAGCAGAGGGTAGTTTTAAATAAATATTTCAATTTTTTCTTCTTTTTTTTACATGCTTACAATAACCAATGCCTTTGCAAAATGAAATAAGATGTGTATTCCAGGGATAACAGGCACAAGGGTTGAGTGTTACCCTTTCAAGACCTCACTTGCAGAGAATATTCAAAGCTGCAGGATTTGAACTGGCAGGCAGTTCACCCACGGTCAAAGATATTGCTCCCTGGGAGAGACTTAAAAAGCTCATCTATTGAGCAATGACTATAGCTGTTCAGTTGTTGGCACAGCTGTTCAGGCAGAATTTAAAACTGGAGCACTCAGTGCAGGTTACCCAACCAGCACTGTCAAAAAAAAACCTTCACAGGCAGGTGAGAGAAAGGATACTGCATTAGCTGATGGTGACAGCTTTGTTTACATCCATTCCTTTTATGCTGCCATGTTTCTCTTTTTCAGGTTTCTAGATGGTAGAAGAAACTATTGGAAACTACAGCAAATGAGCACTTGAAAGAGAGAACAAGCAAGATAGATGCAGGAAATAAAAAAGACTAATTATTCATGATAAGAGACTGTGATCAGACACAGGGGGGGGGGGGAAGCACCATGACCTCTGAGGCCATGATTACACCTGTCTGAAATAGGCTGTCCTGTTAAGTAATTGAACTGAAACCATCCTAGTCTTGTTTACACCCAATTCCTGATACTTTGGGGCTTTTTCCACTAGGGCTTAGAACTCTTCTAAGACCCCATTAGGAACCCAATTAGTACCTAATTGGTACCAATCAGGAAGGCCCTGTCCTCACCTGGACCACATTGAAGGCTCCATCTGCAAGGTCCTGTCACCACGAGGGCAGGGGAAATCTGGATTTAATGGGTCCTTCAGGTCCTTAAATCTGGATTTCATATGGACCTGATTAAAGGTGCCCACAATGGCGTCTTCAGGCATCTCCAAGATCCGGATCTCCAAGAGGACCCCATCTCAAAGATCTGGATCTTGAAGATCCAGATTGTTGACTGTGTTTGGAAAAAGGGGGTTAGTCCTCAGATCATCCTCAGCATGGGCTGCTATGCTCAAACCTTTGATGTTATCTCTCAAAATCTCCTTTACATGACTCTTCAGTTCTCCACCCCACTGACTGCATCAGCACCTCCTGTATTCTGACAAGATAAAGTTCTGTCAGTCAATAGTGGCAACAGGCTGTGTTTGGAGCCGTGTAGTGCTGATGACAAACTTGATGCTAACACAGGGTACTGCTGGGGTAAGGGGACGGTGCCCCCAAACAGATGTAACCGAGATATATCCCAACCAGGATGTACCTCCGCAGTCCTTCCTGTAGAAAAACAAGAAGCTGTAAGCTGCCCCTCTCCCTAAAGCTGCTGAAGCACTTCTCAGTTTTCACTTCCCAGTTTTACTTTTTACGGAAATAAAACATTGTTTCCCTTGCACATGGCTGAAGGAAAATGGAAGATACATTGTCCTTAGAATTGTACTGTATCATTGATACTTCCCTCACTGCCCCTCCAACAGTGCTTTTCTGGCCATATATATTTAAAATCCCACCCCGTTTTTGGGAAAACCAGAACAGAGCAATTAAAGAAATATGATCAATTGCATTATCGGTCTAGTGCAAAATAGATTATTTTTTAAAAAAAATGATGGACAGAGTCTGCAAGCTTGTGATTGGAACAAAGGGGAATAGAGGGGGGCAGGAGGGAAGGCTGGACCCACCCACCCCAGCATGGTTCATCCCCCTCTAGCCCAGTTCCCTGCTTACACATGACAAGAGAAAATGGACTGCCTCCCAAAGACAGAATGAGTTCTGTGCAAAAGTGGACTCTGGAGAAGCTGGCTTGAGGAAGCACAGCCCACCCCCAGGACAGTCTCTGGGGGAAAAAATGTGAGTTATGTGAAGATGGCCAGAAGATGTCTTGAGCTATGGATGTGATCATGGCCTAAGGCACCTTTGAGGTGGGATTGTTCACACACTATTCTGTCCTTCTCCCCTCACCTGAACATTCTGTAATAGAAAAGGTGGATTAGGGAAGATTAGGGAAGTTGAGGGCCGCACACTGTCTCTCTGAGATACCTCTGAGGCACGCTATTGTTGTGCATGAATACAGCCATGGAGTCCAGTCAGAGAAAATCCAGCTGTTCATAAAGTTAAATAGGAACATTTTGAAGCTATGGAAGTAAGGATTATCTATATCACTATGAGGAATTGACTTAACACTCATAAAATCTGATGACAGGAAGAAATATTGTTATCTATAACACAATATTCCTTTTCTTTATCTTTTCTATGTACTTTCTCTTGTAAAGTGATTATTTTTTTAAAAAAAGGATAGATTTACATATTAACATTTAATATGGTTGTTGATGAGAATCTGTGTTAGAAGCCACTCAGGTTCATGCAAGATATTTAGCACAGGATGTGTGGACAAAGAGATGTGACTTCACACTTTAAGAAGACATCCCATGGTAGGTGATTCAGCCTTTGAGTAACATGTAAATCAGTGCTTAGATGACACTCAAAAGATCAAAGGGCCAGAAAAAGCAAAGAAGGAAGTCACAGTATTCCCTTAGATATGGATACAAACCTGAGAAAAAACACAAATTAAAGCTGAAGTAAAATATCACAAAACCCACAGATAATCAGAAAATTATTACTTTTGTAAAATCTGAAAGTGGAATAAGTTCCATTCTCTTCTAGTTCAGCAATTGATAGTTTCCTGCCTAAGTAAACATTCTTCTTTCAAGTGTCAATGCTAAGGCGTAAAAAATAAGATCTGGCATCATATTCTGTTCCAGTGGGAAAAAGTAAACATACCTGTATTCTGTGCTAGGAGCCAAGTTATATTTCAATTGTGAAATAGGTCTGGGATAAATTACCTAGAATAGGACAGCCAGCCCTAAGACATTAAGAGAACCCTATTCCTGCTTTCAGCAAATAGGGTGCAGCAGATACTGTTCCAATCTTCCACTTTTTCTGCAGATGGTGCTTTGATAGCTATTCCACACCCCCTAGTAGCCTACAGCATATATAATCATCCTGCCATGCTTTGCTAATCTAGGTGGAAAAGTAAGTGATGGATTTCTGATCTGCAGACAATGCTTTGCAGAATATTGTCACTTGAACATCTAGCCTAACTAGTTGCTGTGTGAGATGGCTAGTAACATGAACACGCTTGCTTTCATTTGCCCTCATCTACTTATACCACATAACCTTGCATGGGTAGCATGGCAGCAGAGAGGTTCTCAACAGGATTGGTCGGTTCATGGTGTGCAGCACACTGAGGCCTATTTGCACTTCTGCCTCTACTGAAGAAGTAGTGAGCCTCTGGCAAAGAGCATCTGCATGTGCTGGAGGCTGTTACAGCCTCCAAGCATGCCCGCCTTCACCAGTTCACTACCCATTGATTAGGTGTAGAGCATGAAATCATGCCCTCAGTGTTAACCATATACCAGACACTTACCTGAAGTGTCCAGAGCAGGAGTATTCACTCTTATTCTGGTGCTCTGGGGTTGTCTGAGGTTCTGCCAAGTGCACTAGCACCTCAGACAACCATGGACGCAACTGTGTATGCACAGAGCATCAGTGTTGTCAGGGTGGTGGTGCCAATGCACACATCGTTGTGGAGGGCGCCACAGCCAAAATGGTGATACCCAGAGGAGGACCAGGCTCTGGATCAAATAAGGTAAGTATTCAATCGTGGGGATGGGAGGCTAGTCAACATTGGTTAATTGCACTCCTTTCCCAACCAGCAGACAAGAGGTATGAAAATGCCCCTCGTGTGTTGCATGGTTCAGTCTGAACTGAACCTGAACCGAAGCAGTTGGTTCAATTTGAACTGAACCACTAGATTTCAGTCAATGTGCATCCCTATAGGGAAGTATATCTCTCCCAACCCAGAGATTGTGAAATTCAAACTTACTGCAGCCTACCCTTGTCAGTAGTAGTTATGTTCCTGGTAGGAGTGCTGATAATGGTGCTTACCATATGTGCAAAGAGTTTGGCTGTTAAAACAGAGGCAATAAAGAAGAGGAAGCATTCTTAATGGAGGACTCCCTTGAAGAGAAGCAGAAGGCTTTGGAGAATAGTACAGAGGACTGTTTTGTACTCTGAAACTAGCTATTAAAGAACACCAGCAGGATGAATCTCGTGGAAGTACCATGACACTGTGGTACCTTTGTATCATGGAAATAAAATGTGAGTGAATTTGTCTACTGAATATGTGTCCATGTACAGTATATTTTATTGCTTTATGCTCTTAAGAAGATGCAGAACAAACAATAGGAAGTAACAACACAAACCGATTTAAAACCATAGTGAAAATAACCCTATATACTTGTACAAATAATATTTATTTGGGGGCTGTTCTACTCCTAAAGCTCACAATATTTTAAAAAATAATAACCAAAAGGCAAAGACAGAGAGAGAAATATAGCAGGAACAAGTCATTTAATGAAACCAACCGTGATGGAAGACTGAAAAAAGTATTTCAAAGAAGACAAAACAAGTGCTTTTTTAAAAAAGAGGAAAGTCTCCAACTGGTAGCAAAATAACTTAAGTGGAGAAGCAAAATTACACTTCTCTTCCCTCGCTCCCTCCAAGGATGGTGGTATAGTACTATAATCTAGATCACACTGCTAAGCAGCTCATCTCTTTATTTCCCTAAACCATTTCTTAGGTGGCAGATGAACACACAGAAGAGCTTTTGTGAAATAAATGTAGGACTGTAAAGAGGAAATACTCCTTAATTCAAAGCATCTAAAATGTATCACTCATGTTAATTGGCTTCTTATTTCCTGAATTGTCAGTTTCCTCTGGAGGAAACAACAGGAAAGATTTTAGTTTACCCTTTCAATATGCATATAGTAAGGATGCTCAACTTGCGGCCCTACAGAAGTTTTTAACTACAGCTCTCAGCACTGTACTTCCAGCATTCTGTGTCTCCAGATATAGACAGTTGTGGATGTGGAAGGAATGAACACCACGGACTTTGTAAGCCTCTGAACTATAATCCTATGAGTTTCTCAAGGGATACAATTCTCGGCAAAGGAACTGCATTCTAACTTACCCCATTCCTGCCTGAATTGGCCTCCATTCTTTTGACTCAGTTTAACTTAGGATCATGTGACTTGTAGGCCATGGTCATACCTTGCTGAAATAGTCCGTCTTATTAAGAAGCCTGACTCAAAACAAAATCACACCCAATACCTGATAATCCTTCCTTGGTCCTTCCTTAGTTTGGGTCACTATGCTTTTTCTGTTCCTATCCTGAGATTCACTTTTTTAGATCTCCACCACATTCCACATTCACAATGCCCCATGCTCTGATAGAATAAAAGCTCTGTGACTCAACAGCTTGCAGTCACTTATTGGGAAAAAGTGAATGCAAATTCATGCAATATCCACCTACAATAGAATGGTTCAGCCCCCTTTAGTCCTCTTCCCTGATTATACCCAAAAAATGAAAACAGGTTAACACTCTAGAACAGCTTGAGACTTTTAAAAACAGGACTCAAGAAAGCATGTTATGCAGGTGGTGGATATGACATGAATTCTAATAACAGAAATATAAACACCAAGATTCAGTTATTTTGTTTTCAAACAAAAGAAATTAAATATGTGGACTCACCTCTTTGGAAAGCCTGGTAAAAAGGTCTCCTCCTCGGAGGAAATCTAGTATAAGATACAGTTTTCCTTCAGTTTGAAATGCTACAATGGGAGAAAAATTGCAATGTATATAAAAGATAAAACCACTACTTATGGATAACAATCATTTTATTGTATGTGAGACAAAGGAAAGATTCAATGTGTTAACTTTTAAAATTTCTAATACAAAAGCCAAGGTGTTTCAATAAAATGCTTTAGGAATGAGAAATATTAGTTCTCATATTTCTAATACAGTTTCTTAAGGAATATGCCATATGAAACATAAATGTATAATTAATCACTCCAGGGAAATTATCTTCTCAAAAGAACCCTGGTGGGCGGGCGGGCAGGCGGGCGGGCAGACGAAGATAGATAGATAGATAGATAGATAGATAGATAGATAGATAGATAGATAGATAGATAGATAGATAGATAGATAGATAGATAGATAGATAGATAGATAGATAGATAGATAGATAGATTCCACTTTAAATGACAGTCACATAAAGCATGTGACCAAAGCAAAACAGAGCCATATTTTGGCTAACAAATACAGAAGAAGCCATCTGTCTGAAACTCTTTTGATGGGCTTAAGTGTAGTATTTATAAATAGTAAATCTCCTTACTGGTTTGCTAGGGGATCAAGGACATTCCAGCTGGCCCTATTCCCAATGACACTGTGCATCTCAGACCAGGTTCCTTAGTCTGCTATGTTTCGGTCAAATGGGTCTTCTGTGCAAGCAGCTATGGGCAGCACGGGGCTGAGGTCACTATGAAAGCAAGCCCTGAAGTAATGCAGAGCTATTGGCTTCCCATGGACATATCAACTTGGGCACTTTTGCTAATTCATATTATTGAAGACATGCTTGAAGGTTTTGTTTTGTTTTTATATTGCACTTATATTTCATTTTTCTTCCTAAGAACTCAGGGTGTAAGCAACATTGCCTCAATTTTATCCTTACAAAAACTCTGTAGGATTGCAGCCATGAAAGGAATTGCAGGCAGGAGTTCTTCCCTGGTGAGCCGGTTTGGTACAGTGGTTAGGAAGCCAGACTCCTATCTGGGAATACCAGGTTCAGTTCCACCCTCCTCCACAAAGCCAGCTGGGTGGCCTTGGGCTAGTCACAGCTCTCTTCTGAGTTCTCACAGCCCCACCCACCTCACAGGGTGTCTGTTGTGGGGAGAAGAATAGAAAAGCTTTGTCAGCCGCTTTGAGTCCCCATAAATGGGTGAGAAAAGTGGGGTAGGAAAACCAACTCTTCTTCTTCTCATGCTGTGCTGGTTGGTGCGTTCTTTTGGATGCTCCCATGGTTCAGCAGCAGATTTCCAAAAGAAGACTTTGTTTTTTAAGTGAACCAGCACAGCGACCCAACCCTCCACTAGTTGCTGCTGTAAGGTAGGCAGGCAGGTCTGAATGGCAGTTACTAAATTTGCCCAAGGTCACATTATGATCTGCTATGGCTAAGTGGTCCAGCGCTGTACCCACTACACTATTTTCCATCTCATCTGCTCTTTCTCTTGTCCTACTGATCATTGGTTGTGAATGGCGATTGGTTCTCTTGATTGTGTTCTCACACAACAGAAGTGCCTCTGAGAGAATAGCTTGTGGCCCTTGTTTTCTCAACCCTTCTGTAATTTAGCTTTTCTATCCTCAAATGTTCCTTGGAGGACTGATATGTGAATGATTCCACCCGCAAACTACCTCTAAGCCATCTCTGAGTATGTGTTTTCTCTCATACTAATCTGCACTACAAAACTTTTGGAAGGGTTATTTTTTTCAGTCTCAGTAGTAGTAGTAGTAGCAGTAATAGTAGTAGTAGCAGCAGCAGCAGCATTCCACCTTTTACTTGGAGGTCCATGGCAGGTCACAGCATATGATAAAATATGGACACTAAAACATTTCTAAAATATAATCCAAACTTCCCTCCCTCCCTCCCATCCTAGCAGGATTACATTCAGAGGAACTATGAATCAAAGGCCCCAGTGAAGAGCTTTGTTTAACAGGCACTGAAAACCATATAAAGATGGCTCCTAGCATACCTCCACCTAGGCTATTCCAAAGCTGGAGGGGCCACCACAAGGAAGGTTCTCTCACATGCCACAATCACTTTACTTATAGTAAGCAGAATTGTAATTATGAAGTATGTGTTTGAATAACAAGATGTAATATACAGAATTCAGCATGGCTATAAGTGGATCTGAATTAATTTTTTAAAGACTCTTACCATAATGAAGCTTTACAATGAAAGGATGATTCACTTCAGCCAAAATATCTCTCTCCATTTTTGACCGTACACGATCTCGCACTATGAAGAGAATAATAAAACATCAGGAAAACCCAAGGCTCAAGAAGTATGCTGTATTGTTAGATCTGCTGTTGTACGTCTGCAGAACTGTGAATAACTCACTTTATTTTTCTATGCTTCTTGCCATCACAAAGACAAAGGATCTGGAGGCCGGTCTGTGCTGTACATTCAGCTGAACCTTTGCAGTTTCTAGTGCCAGAGGGTCAAGACATTCTTTAAAGATGCTGAACAGTGGGAGCTGCTCCACTGAACACAGAGAGCAAAGTTCTTTTTGCTGATACAATTCTCTTCAATGTATGTGTGGCTGTGATGTGTATGCCAGGTCATATAGTCTGCCTTCATGCATTTCTGTTGCACTTGAAAAAGAAAGTTCTCGCGCCTACATTGTTCTTGCCAGATACACTTAGAATAGCAGAGGAATGCATATATAGTTTATTTGTTTGGCGATTGCTAATTGTCAAGGTTGATTAACCTTTTTCAACTGAAATATTGGAATTCGGTGCCAATAGGAGTGTCTAAAATGACCCCTGCTGTTACATCATTTAAAGCAAATTAAAAGTTACAGCACAGTCCTGAGAGCATCTCACTTAAGACAATCATAGTAGAGGCACAGTCATGTTTGAAATAAAATATTAAGCATTAATCTTGTTAAAATAATCAGTGTACTGCAATATAAATACAACACTTCCTTGGATGGATACATTGACAAAGCAAGAGCAGAAACGTAGACTCTTTTGAACTTTGGTGCTGGAGAAGACTTCTCAGGGTAGCACAGATAGCTAGAAAGACCAATCAGTGAATTCTAGACCAACTAAAACCTCATTAGAAACTGAAATGATGAGGTATAGAGGGTGGCCAGATGGCTTACAGCTGTCTTAAAGCTTTGAATTTTCTGCAAAGCTGCTTCCCACCTTCCCAACAGGACAAGGGAAAGCTGTGCAAGGGGGGCAGAGCTCCTGCAGAGTCACATCCTGTCATTCAGACAGGGCAATCAAAACTCCACAGAATTCTCCCTACAGATGAGGGAAAGTGAGAAGTTAAAAGGTTTCAACAGTGCACTTTAAGAACATAAGAACATAAGAGAAGCCCTGCTGGATCAGGCCACAGCCCATCTAGTTCAGCATGCCGTCGCACAGTGGCTCACCAAATACTCATGGGCATCTCAAGCAGAGACAAGGACAAACCTTTTCCTGCTCTTGAATCCCAGCAAATGACCTTAGAAGCATCCTGCTTCCACCCCCGCCCCCAGCCTGAAAGATGTACCTAGGCATTCATTCTAGTAGCCATTGATACATCTGTCATCCATAAATTTCTCTAACCCTACCTTAAAGCCATCTAGACTGGTAGCTGTTACCACCTCTTCCGGCAGCAAATTCCATAAACCGATGACCCTCTGGGTGAAGAAATACTTCCCCTTATTGGATCCAACTCTCCTACCCATCACCTTCATAGAGTGCCCCCTGGTTCTAGTGTTGTGCGATAGAGAAAAGAAATTTTCTCTATCCATCATTTCTATACCATGCATAATTTTATATACTTCAATCAGGTCCCCTCTTAAATGATGTCTCTCCAGACTGAAGAGGCCTAGATGTTGCAGCCTCGTTTCGTAAGGGAGGTGTTCCAGAACCTTAATCATTCTGGTTGCTGTTTTCTGCACCTTTTCCAGATCCTTTTTGAGATATGGTGACCAGAATTGTACACAGTATTCCAAATGTGGCCTCACCATAGATTTACAAAGAGGCAAAATGACACTTGCTGACTTATTTTCTATTCCCTTCCTAATTACTCCCAGCATTGAATTAGCTTTTTTCGCTGCTGCTGTGCACTAGGTTGACACCTTCATTGAACTGTCCACCAAAACCCCAAGATCCCTTTCCTGGTGTGTTGCAGAAAGCTCAGACACCATCAGTTTATAGACATAATTTAGATTTTTGGCCCGGATGTGCATTACTTTGCACTTGTTAAGATTAAAGCACATTTGCCACTTGGTTGCCCAGTCACCCAATGCTAAGAGATCCCTCTGGAGCTCTTGGCAATCGCGGTTTTTACTACCCTAAATAATTTAGCATCATCAACAAACTTTGCTATTTTACTATGTACCCCTTTCCCTGCTGCTGCTGTGCTGTCACTGCTGATTGATGGTCATGCAACCAATCATGTGACTGCCAGATTGGCAGCCACTGCAACTTTTTTTCCTGCTGTCTGGACGCAGCCTTAAACTCTCATACTTTGGGCCTATAATGCGAAGATCAAACTTCCCAGAAAACAGTGATGCATGAGAAAGTAGAAGAGAGAAGAAGAGAACAGTGAAGTAGTAGATGGATGGACTCAATTATAAAAGCAGTAAAAACAGTCCTGGCAGACCTTGGAAAGATTACAGAAGACTGCTTACTCTGGAGGAAGTAAATCCATATGGTCACCAAGAGCTGACTACAACTAGATGGCATCAAGCAACACTTTCTCCTGCACCTAGGCCACATTAATTCAAAATCAAATGGGAAGGGAAAAAAGTCCAGAAAAGTTGCTCCTTCTGCTCCTTCTCCCTCCTGGAAGGTAAGAGGAAAGTAGAACCTCATCCAGGCTACACTTCAAGAGGAGAGGATGGAGAGGCAGTGATGACCCTGCAGATTCTCTGGAAACAAAGGGTGATACCCTATGGATGAGGATTCCTCACACGTTAGATGGCCTAAAGCGCAGGAAATGTATCCTGCATGCTGTTTTCCAGCCACTACATTGCTCTGGCTTCCTGAATGTATAGGGATACTCTAATAAGAGGGCTTGGGTAGCACTGCTTGGTGTTTGGTGGAGCACATTAATAATGTAAGGCACCAGTGGATTTCCTTTTAAAGTTTAATCCAGCTTCAGTCCACCTTCAGAGTGAGAGAACACATCAGCAAAGTGACCAGTGATTTTCATTCCACATTATTGATCCCAAAGATGAACTTTCTGAGTTATTTAACACTGAAAGAAAACAGCTTGTTGCTTTGCTGATGTATTCTCTCACTCTGAAAGTGGACTGAAGCTGGATTAAACCTCTGAAAGCCAATATCTAAATTGAAGCCATCCCCAGGTGGGGTACATTATTTTCTCTCATCTCAACCTTTAGCCTTTAAATTTTGTATACATTTGGTTGCACATCACAAAATGCTGTCTGAAAATATTGGGTAGCATACAGGGTTTTTCTTTTTTTTTATAGGAGAAACTCAAGCATTGCTCAAATAACTTCTGTACATGCTTCAGCAACTAGGTAACATTCCAAATTTTTAAAAAATCATCTATAAAGCAATCCATCTTCAAAAGTGGAATTAATGATAAGGGAAAGGACTTTGCCTAGACCACAGTAACTTTTTCCTTTCAATATCTCAGTAAATGGTGCCTTTATATAATAGTATGAAATGTCTGCAAAATTACTTCAATATGTAATGGTATTTTTATGGTATTCTTTTGTTCTAAACCTTAGCAAGGTTGTTCTTATATAACACCTTAATATTATTCTCCTCTTATAAGAGTTTTATGTTATTAAAATGAGATTAAAGGGGGAAATAGGCTTTTTTTTTTAATGGTGTCTACGGAAAGAACATAGTTGAGTGGCACATGAGCCAAAGGTGTAATTCAATTCCTACTGCCTCCTTTACAGAGGATCAGGCAGTAACCAACTTAAAACCTTATTCTGAGGGTGTTTCTACATTTAGTTTCTACATTTGTTCATTTAGCTGCTGCACTGGAGATGGATGTTTTGGGACAACTCCTATGTGAGCTCTGAAACATGGCCTCAGAGCCACAGGGGACCCATCTGACACCCAAATGGGTCCCCCTGCTAACCTGCCCTTTTGCATGACTTCCATTCTAGCAGGCTCTGGACAGCCTGTAGACCTTTTGAAAAAGGTCTACTGGCATCCTGGTCTAGGCAGCCATTTTGGGATGGAACAATCTAGCAGAGTGGTGGGGCTTCCTATAAACAGCATACAGGAGGGAGGCCTCTGGACCCCTTGGTATCCTGGTTGAAAGGTAAATGTGGAAAGGCCCTAAGAGTCTGAAAAGCCATTATTTTCTGATCACACTGGGCTAGATAAATAAGACAGTTTTAAAATATAGCTTCCCCTTCCCATTCTCCCATAAACCTCAACAGTGCTAAATGGTTCTGTTTTAATTTAAGGACATCTTGTTGCAGGTTCCCTGGAGGTCTCTATCAGAAGTGAGCAGTATACTAACATAAGTAGATAAGAGAAACCCTGTTGGAATGGGCCACAGTTTATCTAGTCCAGCATCTCATGCAGTGGTCCACCAATCTTTCACTTCTTCTCAATTCCCAAGCTCCCAGAAATTTGCCTTGAGAGGCATTCTGTCTGTCTCTCCAACCTGGAGGTAGTACTTAAAATCCATTGAAATAGCCGTTGATGCACCTGTCCTCCATAAATATGTCTAAGCCTAACATGTAGCTCTCCAGATACCCCTTTAACTCCCATTATCATCAGTTCAGCAGCATCTACAAACCCACATCTTAGACATCCCTGAACAATAAAACAGTTCTCCTTTCTATTTTCTCATAAGTTGATTGCAATGAAGCATGAGCAGGAAACTGAAGCAGAGATCAAATGCAGAAAGGATCCTTCACTCCAGCTTTAATGAGTGAATGGACCTCTTTACTTCCATATCATTAAAGTGCTATTATTTCCCCCTTATCTGTGTTTGATTAGTTCTTGAAAACAGATCTTGATAGCAAAATTCTGGAGAACAGAAAAGCTATTCATTTAAGTTTAGCGGGAAAATTCTAACTCATTCCAAATCCACTCACAGTTCCCTAGGCACTTATACCATATGAAAAAAAGTTGTGTACCAGGATAAAATAGAATGATTAAAAAAAAATACCGTAATAACCAAATTAAAGATTTAAACTGATACGGACTGGACTGATCTGAGAAAAGGAGGATTCTTCCTGGATTGCAGACTTTATAAATAAATATGATACTAATAGACACAGAGTTCTAAATGAAAATCAGGATAGTGAGTGTATGAATAACAGAGGATTATTTTTAGTGTGAGGCTAAGTAGAATAAATAACAACTGCCATACAACCTAAGCTGTTGAGAGGAAACTGTAGGATCTTGTTTAGATCCTGAAATTGCCTCTCGAAGCCCATGTCAAATGGCCAGGAGGCAAACCCAGGGCAATCCTAGGTTCTTACCTTGTCTGTTGCTTCTTCATGGAATCACTGCTCTTGTACAAGGACCCTTATGCAGGAAGTGCCTGACTAATTCCTCTTGGGGTGAATTCCCATTTGGCTTAGATAAAGCGGAATCAATGAAAACAGAAGTGAATGAGCATTATGGGCATTCCCAGTTGTTTTCATTAATTCTGCTTTAAGGCAGAGCATGGCAGTGCCGGCGCCCCAGCAGCGCCCCAAAGGGAGGGGGAAGTTCGCTCACTTGGTGCTTTCCAGTCCTCCTCCATACACCTCAGAAGCACTACAGCAGCATGGCGGGAAGCTGAGCCAGTGAGCAGGGTGGCGGCAATGGCTGGCAGCAGCCACAATGGCAGGACGAAAGGGCAGGCAGACAAGCGGGCAGGCAAGTACCAAGGCAAGGCAGCGGTGGGCTGGCGGGCGGGCGGGCGCAGCCAGGCGGGTTGGCGGACACGGTTTCAAAACACTCTCTCTGGGTGGGAACGCCCTGTAAAGTGTTTAATTTTAAAAAATGGGAGCGAGAGTTGTTTAAAGGGTATTTTATTTAATTCATTTTTTGCCATTTGCTCCTGTTTTTACTGCGGAATGGCACTTTTGAGGCCAGACAGAGTGTTTCAAAACTGCTTTTGACTCTCAAAAAAGTCCTAGTGGGAATTGGGCTTTGGTGGTGTTTTTTTTTTTTTTTTTTTTTGCACATTTCCTACACATATGAGTGCTTCTGCAAGAGCACCATTTCTGTGAGGAAGCAACAAACAAGGTAAGAAATCATTCATGACAGAAAGTCTGGCGTCAGAGCTAGATTTTCTGCCTATAGAGCGCATTTTCACTAGACCACCTCAGGAGTATAATGAGATTGCCACAGGTACATGTGGCAATCCCAATGGAAAATCCAGGTTTGGGGGAGTGATGTGCATGGACAAATAAAGCAAATGTTTGAAAGAAACATTCCATTTTCACCAAATAATTATCTCTTGCATAACACTATATAATTGACTCAAATATTAATGCACACAAAAAGGATTACGTTATTTGATGGTTGCTGCTCAACAAATATTGGTGAAAAATCAGAAAAATGCGGATAATCTAACAATAAGAGATTGGCAAAATGATTTATGGAAAATCTTGATAAATGAATTTATTACTTTTAAACAGTACCATTTGGAAGATAACACAAGCATCCCAGAAATTTTTTTTTAATAAAATGCTTGTATGTCTAAACTGTAGTCAAAATTAACCTAATAAAAAGGGTCTATCACAGGGAAAGGGGAAGATATGTATGAGTACTATTTTCTTTGTTTTTATTTTATTTATGTTTATATGTATATACGTTAGATAAGTATGTTACTGCCTCTTTTTTTTAAAGGAAAGTCTGGTTTTTAAACTGCATCTGAAGGGACCTTGAATCTTCTTTCAGCTCCTATCACAGAACAGGTTTGAAATCAGTAACAGTGAACTCACAAGTGAGTCACACACTCAGGTCTGCCAGGCTGTGGCCACACTTAAGGTTCAGTCCTGCTTCAGTCCACTTTCAGAGTGAGAGAATACATCAGCAAAGTGACAAGCTGCTTTCTTTCAGTGTTAAGTAACTCAGAAAATTCACCTTTTGGACAGATAAATGTAGAAAGAAAATTACTGGTCATTTGTCTATATATTCTCTTGCTCTGAAGATGGACTGAAAATGGATTAAACCTGAGGTGTGACCACAGCCCACAGCAGTTCTTGTAGATGCACATCGGTCTTCTCGCAACCCAATCACAATTAAGGACTATGGTATATCTGTGAAATATATCTAGATCAGATGCATGGAAGTACATATTGTACAATCTCTCCTGAACAATTTATTTGAGGCAGCAGCTAGTTCATGTGAATGTGAATTCAAACGTTCACATTAATCTTTTCCTCCATCATTCCATATAGTTAAGATTTCCCTGCCTTTGTTTACTTACAACAAATGGGTTTATTTGAAAAGACAGTCTACAATAATGAAATCTGCATTCTTTTGTAGCCCAAGTTGATTTAAAAGCACATGTTCTTTAACAGCATGATAATATCATTTTATTATTTTAAAGAATCTCACCATTTAATTGCCCGTGACAGGCAATCATTACTGCTCTGAAAACCATGCAGTTTTATAGTAGGAAAAACACAAAAGGCAACCCTTTAAGGCTTCTGAGATAGCATGTGCAGCAGATCCATTAATATGGATTAGGAAAGGAGTTTTTAAACATATAATTAAACCAAAAAGATTTAATTTTAAAATTAAGGAAATATAATGTTTAAAAGGTGCAGTGTTAAGTTTGCCTTTTTGTGTATATTTAAGCACATACTTGATCGGAAGCAGCACACATGGTGGGGTGAGGTAAGGCAATAATGGGCTACAATATGGATCACAGTACAATAGAAGGCAAAGCACCAATAGCTGACTTGTGCAGCACTCCCTTCCATGCAGACTATGGTTAATAACAAATACCATGGTAGCATGTGGCATCATTACTATTCCATCATCTCTTCTCAATCCACCTCCTTAGAAATGCTTTTTCTGGTCTTTAATGTGCATCAGAGCTGGAATGGACACATTGGCAGGCAGCAGCTAGTACCTCTGGACCATCACATTTTACACCCTAACCCTAACCACAGTGAAGGACAGTATAGAAATCCTAAACGCATACATACATACATACATACATACATACATACATACATACATACATACATACATACATACATACATACATACATACATACATACATACATACATACATACATACATACATACATACATACTTATGTATATACATACTCTGAACTCAATGGCTACTATACATACTCTGTATCAATGGCTACTAGAACGAATGCCTAGGTGCATTTTTCAGGCTGGGGGCGGGGGACGGGGCGCTTCTAAGGCCATTTGCTGGGATTCTAGAGCAGGAATGGGTTTGTCCTTGTCTCTGCTTAGGATGCCCATGAGCAGTTGGCGGGCCACTGTGTGCGACAGGATGCTGGACTAGATGGGCTGTGGCCTGATCCAGCAGGGCTTCTTTTATGTTCTTAACTGCCTCTGAACACCATTGAGAGACCAAAATGATGTAGCAAGAACACACACATCAACCTTCGTCCTCATATGGATAACTAGGCTACAGCAATTTAGGTAGCAGCTAACAGAGGCTCAATCTGGTAAAACATTTCTGGCTTTCTAGAGAACTTTTTCAACAAGTTGATATTGAAATGGCAAGGCATAGAGTCTTGGGAGATCTCAAATAATAAGCTGTGCATGGTTCCTTGGATGAGCCAAAATGAAACATCATGAACAACAAACAAAGTCTGATTGACCAAACCCAACTAGTATCTAGTGGTTCAGGGTGGGACCTCCTTAAATCTTAACAGCTGTAGTGCAGTTTAATATCTTGAAATGGAAGAAATAGCTTTGACCTTTTCCTTTAGCTCTTGTTGGATACACATAATCCTCTGAAAGACCTTAGCTAGTGCACAGATCAAGGACCCGCAATTCAGGGAGACACGTTATTCTTATGCCCCCAAACATGCTCTCAACATTTAGGGCAAGATTTTTCAGAGGAAACAGCTAAAAAAAAAAAAGATTTGTACACATTAGGGAATGCCAGATCAGGTAAACAAGGTGCAGTGATTACATCAGCTATTCTACTCGGTGCCTACATTTGCATTTTAATCTTGCAGATCTCTTACTTGGGGCACAGGCATTGCTGGCTCAAGTAGTGTCTTTCTGATCTTGTGGCACCATCAATGTCAGGTAGAATCAGTCGAAAATTCTAGTCAAAATCTCATGTAGCCAAAATAGATTCTGATCCAGACACAAATCCTATGCTTCAAAGGCCATGATGACACCTGACTGAAATAGTCCGTCCTGTTAAGAAACTGAACTGAAGCTGTCCTAATTCTGTTCACACCCAGTTCCTGATAATCAGTCCTCAGATCGTCCTCAGCTTGGGCTGCTATGCTCACACCTTTTATATTATCTCCCTGATTCAACCAATTAATAGTTGCAACAGGGTAGAGATGTGCACGAAATTCCGAGATTCATGGACAGTTAAAGGGCCCTATCCATCCACAAACTGGATAATCTAGTACCCATAGAAGCTTCAGTTGAAGCTTCTAAGTATACTGGATTACCCTGGGGCCTCCCCTCCCCCGGGCTGGCCTATCCCAAACCTCCCCCATAGGGGCCCCTTACCTGCTCTGGTGGTGCCCTGGGCCTCTTTCCTCGTCTTCCAGAATGCCAATCAGGCTTTCCGGAACCTGGGACTGGAAGGCCCTGTCTCCAGCTTCCAGAAAGCCTGGCTGGCATTCCAGAAGCCCCGGGAAGAGGCCCAGAGCACTGCTGGAGTGCTCCCACCTGCCTCCCCAGCACTCCCTTACCTATGGGGGTACCCCTGGGCCTCTTCCAGTGCTTCTGGAAAGCCAAACAGGCTTTCAAGAAGCTGGAGACAGGGCCTTCTGGAACCGGAAAGCCCTGTTTCCAGCTTCCAGAAAGCCTATTTGGCTTTCTGGAAGCCCCTGGGAAGAGGCCCAGGATGACACTGGAGCACTCTGGCCCACCTCCTTAGTTACATTTGGGGGCACTCCAATGGCGGCCCAGCTCTGGGTGGTGGCGGCGGCGGCAGCAGTGCTGTGAGGTAAGTGGGGAGTGAGGTGGGAGTGGAGGAGTGGGGGGCAGTTGGAGGGGTGGGGGGCAGGATTTATTTATTCCATGTACCAATATTTGTAGAATATCTGTGCACGGATATGAATACCCCCACATCCATGTGTGTGTGTGTGTGTGGGGGTGTATTTGGCTGGAGCTGAACATTTCCACATTCTATTCACCTCAAAATTGGTTCCATACACACCCCTACAATGGAGTGTGTTTGGAGCTTTGTAGTGCTGATGGCAAATTCGATGCTAAAGGCTGGGGTACAGGGACCGTTCCTCCAAAGAGATCCAGCCAAAGCATATCTCAAGCAGCACACAAATCCACCTCCATAGCCCTTCCCATAGAAAAATGAGAGGCTTTAATCTGCCCCTTTCTCTCAAGCTGCTAAAGCACTTTCACATCTCAGTTTTCACTTCTGAGTTTTATTTTTTACTGAAATTGTTTCCCTTGCACATTGCTGAGGGAAAATGGAAGATACATTGTCCTTAGAACTGTAGCACGCTTGATCCACTCTTCCCTTGCTGCCGCTCCCAGCAGCACTTTTCTGGCCATTTATTTTTTAAATCCCCACTGTTTTGGGGATTGGAACAAAGGGGAATTGGGGGGGCGGGGCGGAGGGAAGGCTGGATCCATCCACCCCAGCATGGTTCAGCCCACTTCCCTGGTTACACATGCCAAGAGAAAACCGAGTGCCCCCTCAAGACGGATTGAGTCCTGTGTAAAAGTGGACTCTGGAGAAGCCGGATTGAGGAAACACAGCCTGACCCCAAGACGATACCAGGGGAAAAAATGTGAGCAATAGGAAGAGAAGATGGCCGGAAGACGTCTCAAACTATGTGTGTGATCTCGGGCAAAGTCATGTGTCCCATTCAATTCAGACTCCTTTTATAGGTAGCTCCATGTGTCTGATTTGCAGCAACATTTAGAGATAGGAAATCTGATGCAGTCACATTTTGGTTTTTAATCAAGTCAGTCACTAGCATTCCTAAAGGTTGAAAATTTCAATTCTTCTCAATACAGAAAACAAATCTGGAAATTGAGGAGGGAAGGAGGATAATATTTTTTAAAAGCTGCAATTTGTCTAGGATGCCTTGTTTGTGCCAAGAACTATCGAAATATGTATGGGCAAAGCCTTGAGTATTTCTACTCAGCTTGTGATACGGTAATAAATGCTTAACTCTGGACTGATGCTCAGATCTGTTTAGTGCTGGTGGGAGTGTGCAATTCAGAACACTTACTTAAACCTTTAATTTTGCTGTCATAAGTGCTGCCCTTTGGTGGCAGAAATAACCGGTGCTGCTCGTGAAGAATTCTGATTTAAAATCCTTCTCCCCTGCTAAACATCCCCAGTGCCAGTAACGGAGCTGTTCAGCATGAAAGCAATCAGAACCGAGCTGCAAAAGATTCTCACCAGAGACCATGTCACTGCCTTGATTATGTTAATGCTTGCCATTCTTCTCTGAAAAGAGAATATTAAGAAATACTTCGTTATAGCACTATACCAGGAGTGTTCTAAATGAATGAAAAATGGATTAAAAGGGAAAAACTCAAAAATGTACAATCAATAGGATAATTTTTGGTTATTTGCAATTCTGAAAAGCTTTTGTCTAGAAGTGGTAAAGGCTAGATCTCTCAAGGCCACCTAACTACAAAACTAGGGGGTAGGAAGGCTTCTATACTTACAGTTAAAAACCAAAGTGTTTCTTAAAACATGCTGGGGTGGAAATTTGTTTTAGGATTAGGGGTGTTTTTCCACTGCACTCCTTTAATTCAGATCTAAGAAGATCCGGATCTAAGGAATGGGTACTTCCCTTAATCCCGATCTAGTAGATCCGGATTAAGGGAAGTACCCAATGTGTTTCCACAGGTGGCCTAGCAATGGGTGCTAGCCTGCCTGCTGTGGAAACTCCAGAGCACCCATGTGGCAAATCCAGATTGACCACAAGGGGTCTGCCTGTCACCCCAGGTGTTTTGGGGGACAGGGGGTGCAATCTCCAAAGTTGCCTAAGTCCCTCCGAGGGCAGCACTGAAGTCCCTCCAAAGGCCAACTTCGGAGATTAGCGCAGAGCAATGCAGCTGTCAAAGGCTCCAAAGGATCTTTGAAGTTAGCAGCACCAAAAGCTCCCAGGACGGACCTGATTCCAGATATTTTCATGTATACACTCTCTTCTCCTTTCCTGTCAACTACCCACAGTCTTTGGAATAGTCCCCCTCAGAGAGGTTTGCATGTTTACCTCCTTATGCCTTTGGGTACCTTTTATTTACCCAGGCGTTTTAGAGTTGAGACTGGTTAATGTTGGTCTTAAGTATGGCAACAGGTATAAAAGGAGGATTCTAAAACTTGAAAGCACTCAGGGAACCCCTTGGCAGACCTGGGCTGCTTCTCTGCCTAAATTATATCAGTGGATAGTTGATGTGAGAGCAAAGGACAGGAGAGAATAATCTTTGCCTTCTGGAGCTGCTTTGAAAACAGGTGGGACAAACAAGATAAAATGTAAAAGCTAAGAGCAGGACCATCTCTGAACTAGCCCCTATTCTGAATTATATCCCAGAATAGGAGCTGCCATAGTCTGCATCAGCATACATATGGTAAGTCTCTATTCTGGAATATAATCTGGGAAAAGGCCCAGTGCAGAAAGGGCCTAGTACAGATTGTCTTTCTCCCAGACTGGTTTTGTTGCTTGGCTTCACTGTGAGAAACAGTGCCTCAATTCTTTCTAGATCAAAGAGGGGGGGTTGAAATCTTTGGAACTGTACATATTGCTGAAGAACTGCAAATAATACTAATTTAAGGATGTTTGCAGATTCTGGGAACAGACTGACATGATTGAAAAGAAAGATAATATGAAGAATAAAAGGTTTCCCCCTTATCCTTTCCATTATCTATCTGGATGTCCCCATGGTAAGGATACCACGAGGCAAACGTGAGTTCACTGCACGAGAGTCCCCATGCAAAACCCTAATATGGGCTACATGAGGGACAAAATCCTCCAAATCGAAGTAAAAAAAAACCTTTATAACTTTTCTCGACCCGGTAAGGCTTGATTTACCCCAAACGACCTCCTGACAGCTGCCCTGCATCAGCTGATCAGCTGTCAGGTGGGTATAGCAGCTGTCATGTGCACAAGCAGAGGTCTGCTAAAATGATTAAAACAGACACAGCTTTTGTGTCTGTTTTAATCATCTACCGGAACTCTCCTCCTGCTCTTGACAGCCCCTATACTCGCCTGACAGCTGATGAGGGCAGCTGTCAGGCGATTGTTTGGGGCTAAAGCAACCCCTTACCTGGGCGATTGCGCACTCAGGCAAGGGGTGGGTGGAGAAAACTGCGGCATCCCGATGCAGGGATTTGCCATGGTTTTCATGGGGACGGGCAGGTTTGGTGTGAACCCACCTTGTCTTCCATTACCTTGGGGATGCCTTAATGTGAATTAAGATATGCATTAAGGCTGCCCCGAATTCAATGCGAGGCAGGGGCAGCCCCATGGGGACACACCCTATGTCATTTACCATTCAATACATCCCTTTAAAATCTGTTTCTCTATGTGCATAAAGAATTTACTGGATTTGAAGGATTTTAATAGAAAGGTCTAAACTGAAGTGCTTCATCCCAGCTTTCTTCCTTCAAATGACACCCGTCACTCAGGTAGCAATGATATGATTTTCAACACTGGCAGCTATTGTGCTCCTAAGGTGCCTTCACTTCCTCTCTGCAAATGGCACCATCACTCCTTCCTGACAGCTGTCCATTCTGTCACCTGTCAGGAGATACTTCATGCTGTTGACTGAAATTGATACTGACTCTCTCTCTGCACCCAATATCTCTCAGTTAACTACTATGTATGGACACGCACATACATTCAGTGAAAGAGCGATAAGTCATGTAATTTCAAAAAATGCCTTGATCACCCTTGTGACTATGTCATTATTTTCTTTCATTGCAATCATTTATTATATAAACTAAGGCTGCATCCAGATGTCAGTTACTTATTCTGCTATATTTGTATATTCTGGAATAAAGCATGGATTTTCTGGAATAGCCATGCTTTTTTATGCTATGTGCATACATAATGGAATAAGTAACTGACATCTGGATGTGCCCTTAGTTTATATATTCTTCTTTTCATCCCCTGAGTTGAGTATTACAGTTGATTATTACAGCTGGGTGACCTTGGGCTGGTCACAGCTCTCTTCTGAGTTCTCACAGCACCACCTACTCCACAGAGTGTCTGTTGTGGGGAGAAGAACAGAAAAAGCTTCATCAGCTGCTCTGAGTCCCCTTAAATGGGTGAGAAAAGCAGGGTAGAAAAGCCAATGCTTCTCCTTCTTCTAAAAGAATCAGTATCTCAGAATATGAAGCACAGAATTTAAAGCAGTCTGACTACAATCTAGTTTTCCAAAAATGCTCCAAAGAGCAGAGATTTTGGCAGGCTTACCTGCATCCTGTTGGCCTCAAAGGGGCCACCCCTGAAGCAGGAGCATGGTAACTCACCACAGGAGTGTAGTTTTGGTCAGTCTGGAAGTAGGCCTAGAAGTCAGCCCCTTTCAGTCCTAGGGGAAATCAGTGCATGCAATAAATGGCTCTGCTAATTTGCCTTCTTCATTATTGTAATGTCTACTCTACTGTGGCAGAGGAAGCAACTGAGGATGCAATCCCTCCTTAGAATTGTTTCTTGTGCTCTGCACACAGGATACCTCTGCAGGCAGACTGCATGCCTTGGGGGCAGACTGCAAGCTTGATATGAGCCAGAACATTTGCCTGTCAGGCTCTAGGGACTCTTTAAGAGTGCCTGAAATCTATGGTGTGGGTGCAATCCCCTCAAAATTGAATTTGAGGCCTATAGTGTCAGAAGTAGCCCAAAGGCTGATGACAACTGTAATATTAAAAGAAAGCTCGTGCTGCTGTGAATAGATCAGCAGACTCTTTGAGCATTACCTTCTGAACAAAAAACATAAAATGCTGGTAAGTTATTTCTTTTTCCCCATCTGCAAAATACATCGTTGAGTAAGTGCCTGAGACCGAAGGGGTCAATATTCTTCAATCTGTGGTACCTGAGATTGGGAAACTTCAGGCATTTTGTACTTACCTGACTGGTATGATATACTATTACTATACCAGTCAGGTAAGTTAGTAGTGTGGCAGTGGCCATCTGCACTGCATGTGCTGGACTGGTTCACTACTTGGCAAGTAGTGCACACAGTGTGAATGCACTCAGACATTGTCATGGTGATCGGGGGTGTTTTCACACTTAGCTGATTAGGCTGCCATGAACTAGGGCTTGTAAACTTCTGGTAAAGGTGGACCATTCATGCTTGCCATGAGGAAAACTTCCCCAAAGTTTCCATTACTGGCCAGAAGTGCAAATGGTCCTCCCATTTACCAGCCCACACCACTGCATCCAAAGCCATAAGTTCCACCTCCGTGCTGCCTCAATTGGCTGTTCTGTGACATGCGTGGACACCATTGCAGAGGGGCATGTTTGAGCAGAGCGACATATTGTGACCGATCACGTCAGTGCCTGTGATCAGATGCACAGCACCCACTACTCAGTTGCTGATCAAATGCCCCTCTCATGACTCAATGACCGGACACCACTCCCAAGGATTGGAGGTCTGGCCACATGAGGGGTCAGTGATCGATCCCGGCCATCAGTGCGTCTGCGTGAATGCCGCCTCCGCCACCCAACAACCACAGGGAACAGGAAGAGGAACAAATGGTCACACCACTGGATGCTTCAGGTAAGTTTTTGGTCAATGTTGGTAAAGGTGTGGAGCACAATATAGTGCTCCACACAAAATCAACAATTGTGTGTCTGGGAAGGCAGGGCATGCTTGAAGGCTGTAACAAACTACTCAGAATGTAAATGCTCTTCACCAGAAGTTCACTAATTGCTGGCTACTGGCCAAAGTGTGAATAGGCCCCTGGATGCTACACATGATTGTGAAACTGTGGTTGCACCCAGAAGAAGTTGCAGATGTAACATCCAGGAGCAAGCTAGCTGCTCCTGATAGCTAGGGGAACCTGCAGCAACTTCTGGCAAGTTGTCACAGCTCCTTGGTGAGAATATTTGGATCCATATTAAATCCAAAAGTATTATGCAGACTTACAGTATATGAGTGTCGCTGTCCAGGTGCTGAAACGCTGTTTAACTCTGTGCAAATGCCTGCAGGCGTTAATGGCGATTTTCAGCCATGTGGAGAGAAAAACAACAGCTGCCTTTCTCTTCCTGTTGAGGATTTTCCCACCACTGGCCAAAGGATGTAGCATCATAAGGACTTCTGTCCGGTGGGACCCCAGCCTTCATCCAATCACCTCTCCAGATGTTGTATCAATGTCATTTCCCCCATGCCCCTTTCTTTGACTGTATAAAAACCCCTAGCACAGATTAAACACTCTCTTTCCAGCTGACTTTATTACACTTCCCCATTTTCTAGCCTAATTGGTTCAGTCAGGCAACTGGCTGATCTCCAGGACTGAGTCAGTCGGAGCCTGGGCATACCCTTTGGAACATTTGGCATATCGGAGCAGCTCCCAAGCTGTTACCTCCCTGCTTCCCAGAGCCCTCAATTTCGGTTGTGTATCCAGAATGTGACAATAGGCTGGCTTATTTTAGCAAAATTTGGCCACCTTGGTGAGATAGTTTCTCCCTGGAGTGACCCTGTTGTGGCTTGCTAAAAAGCAGTCCACAACCTGCCCAGAAGTGGCTGGATTGATCCTGAGAAAGTGCTTTCTTACCCTTTTCTGGGTGCAAAATGACAAACCCTGACCCCCTCCACCAGTCCCAACAGGCACTAGCCACAACAGCATATATTCCCTTTCATCTTAAAACTGGAACCCAGTATGAATCATTTGTAACAGGCTCAGCATGTAGGCTTACCTGACACTGCTGAATCCAGGAACAGCCATGGCTGTTAAAACATTTGTTTGCATGCATGCAAGCAACAAAATTACATTACCACCCATCTACATGCTAACTTGTTTCACTAGTGCTATGAATAAACCTTATTATAATAATGGAAGGAATGATTCATGCATATTTAGCAATTGGGGAAAATGTCTTGCTTCACATGTTTTGTGGTGAGAAAAGATAAAAAACAAGTGGATAGACTCAGTCACCTCTCTCTGAACCCCAGCTATTAACAATAATATAATGGAAAATTGAGCAGCATTTTATTTTCCTGGTGGGTAAACAATATTGTCTTTGGGTGCCTCCAGAGGACAAGAGGAAAATAAAGCATCTTCTTTAGATCAAGTAATTGCTTCTCAGTGCTCTTGCCAGATGGCAGGAGGCAACCCTGGGAAAATATCAAGCTCTTACCACATCTGCTGGCTCCCCACATAATTGTTGCTCTTACAAAATACCCGTATGTTTGTAGGTGCCTGCCCACTTCCCTTTGTCTCCCCCCCCCACTTGCTAACATACAAGTATTTTGCAAGATCAATGATTATGCAGAGAGCTGGCAGACAGAAGTAAGGAAATGATACTATGGCCACATCCCCGTGCACTCCATTTAGTCTGAACTGGACTATTTTTAGTCAGAATGAGGGGCCGAGTTCGAATTGTGCCTATCCCCATGCGACTGCCGATAACATGGGCTCAATTTCACTTTGGCTGTCCCCATGCAAACTGCATTAAATCCAACAGCATCTTTTGCTCTCCACCCTCTCTCTTCTGATAGGGAGCCAGGTTGACATCACCAACCTCTGTGCCACCCGCTGTAGTGAGGGATGGGAAATGCCACCCAATGCCCCCTTCCCCAATCGCAACTGCTGCGCATTTTTAAATGGCGACAGAACAGAAACAAGTCTCTCTCCATGATCCAATTGCTGACTGAACGTAAAGGAACTGAGCGCCTTAGTTTGACAGGTAAAGATGCAGTGATGAGTGGGGTCATCTGGCCCTTGCTATCCCACAAGTCTCTTTCCACGACCCTTATTCCACCACCCCCTTCCCTGATTGCTGGCAAGCAGTTTCTGAAGTCTGACAGCTAAAAAGCCAGATCGCTACAATGTTTAGAGGCAGTTTAGCAGAGAAGCATACAGGTATTTTGCAAAAGGAACATTAATGCAGAGAGGTGCCAGACAGAAGTAACAGTCTGGGATTGCTCCTGCCATCCCGAGACATGCCAGAATGGAGCAAAATTAAGACACTCTGTATGACAACTGTGCTTCTGTGATAGTTCTCTTTCCTCAGTTGGTAGTAAACAGCAACAATACAATGATTAACATATGGAATTTCTAGAGATTGAAAAATATATTTCTTTACTTTAAGGCATATGCCAGCCAATGATAAGTTCTCACTACCTGGCCTAGGCTCCACAATGCTTCACCTGTGTTTTTCCTAACAAAAAGCGACCAAGGTGTACAAATACATATGGCATGCCCTGAAATAATTTACCTGTGGTTTCTTGAAAAACTTATTTTGGCCACATTCCCACTTGGGAATTTAGACGGACAGAAGAATTGGAACTGAAGACCTCAAGTGATTGCTTTTTGCTGTTGCCTGTTCCCTCCCACACCATTCTCCTTTTGTTTCTTGTCTCTTTAGACTGTAAGCCTGAGGGCAGGGACCTGTCTAAGATAAATATAATATTGTACAGCTCTAAGTACATGTACAGCGCTTTAGAAATAAACTAATAATAATAATAATAATAATAATAATAATAATAATAATAATAATAATAATAATAATAATAATAATAATAATAATAATAATAATAATTTAGTGCTGAATTAAATCCTCTTTTTAAAAATCTGCAGTGAGGCCCATTTTTTCACAATCCCATTCCCATCTTATAATGTGGAATTGTGTGTGGGGGGGATCCTCCTCCCCTCCTCACCATCATAGCCTGACTTCATCAGGCTTCCAAATGGCAGCCAACAGAAGAAGGAGGAGGAGGGTGGAGAAGTGGAAGAAGCACCCTGACATCAGTGCTTGCTGCTGCCCAAAGGTTCCTGACAGAATGCTTTCTTGATTTGCACATTTTTGGTGCACAGGAACTGTGGTGGCTATAAATGACGCCATGGCTGTAGGCAGGCAGGCAAGCAGCACAGGAGTAGGCAGGCAGGTGGGCTCACTCCTTCTCTTCCTTTCCTCCCTGCATAAGGCTGCTGTGCTGCTGCCGCCTTTGCAAGGAGGCAAAGCCGAGCAAGCAGTGTTGCCACTGTGGCAGGTAGGCGAGAGGGTGGGGCTGGGCTCAGAGCTGTCACCGTCGCTGCTTCTCTTGCTGCTCCCAGTTCCTGCAGCTTTTCCCCTTTCCCCTCTTAAAAATCAAGGAGGGAGGGAGGGAAGGAAACTTGCAGAATTGTGCAGGATCGCTAATGAAAGGCAATAAGATTCCTCCCACCCTCCTTCGTGTTCTCTGAAAGGGGAGACAGAGTTCTGAATCTCATTAGCAAATAGCCAGGCCAATGGAGAGGAAATCCTGGCTGAGAGGAAACTGGGCAGGCCGCCCCTAAAAGACCTCTTGCATTCCCACTTGCAAAAAAAGAGGATTATTTCTAAATTCCACAGCAAGAGATGTTTTTCCAAGGTTTTTTTAATGCAAATTTTGGCAATTTACTCCTTGCAAAATCTAGGAATAAAGATTTTAATGGGGCAAAGTATTTGCAAAACATTTTCGTAGCTCTTTAAAACTTGACTGGGAACGGGATCAAAAGAGTACTAATTATACTATAAACACATGTGACGGTTTCTGGGTGCAGGCTGCAGGCTGTTTTGCTTTCTGGCTTTGCAGGCTTCTAGCTAGCTGCAATAGCCAGCCTTGTTGCAAAGTTTGTTGCGAACCCTGGGATTTGGGCTGCAAAAAGAGCGGGAAATCCTGTGCAGGCCCTGTTGCAGTGATTGGCTGGAGTAAGGTTTTGGAGGGAAAAGCTGTCCGGGGATCTGAGTGCTGGAGGGGCTAGAGAAGGAGTTCCCACCAATCAGGCTGGAGGGACAGCATCCTCTGTTAGGAGTCTCCAGCAGCATTTTATTGCGGTTAGAACCAATCAGGGTCAGGGGGATGAGTATAAAGGAACTCAGAGTACAGCAGAGGATGTCTTCATGCTGGGACCAGAGCTGAAATCAGAAGAAGAGCTGAAATCCTGAGGGAGCTGGAACCAGTAGCTGACCATTGGGCTGTTGGCTGAGCGAATTCTGAAGGGGACAATCGAGGAAGATTGGGGCTCCGAGGGAGACTTCGCTAGCAACTATCCAAGGCTGGATGATCGGACAAGCAAGGACGGACTGGGCCTTGTGATCATCTAGGGCCACGTTTGGGTACACTGGCTTGGCTTGAGCTGAGGCAGAAGCAAGCCAGAGGGAGAGGAACGTGGAGAGGTTTGACTTTTAAAAGGGGAACTATTTTCCTTTAGAGAAAGGGGTAGCTCCTAGCCTTAAGAGACTTGCAAATTTAAACTAACAACTACCTGAACCTTATTATTTTCTAGTATTGCTTGTGTATAATAATAAACTTGTTTTAGTTCACTGTTGAAACGCTTGCTACCAGTGTTTTGTGTCCACGCTGTAGTATTCACTTGGCCGTTGCACGAACCCAGTATCCTAACAGGGCCAAGCTACTCCTCAGAGAGGGCAGGCACTTACTGGAACGCTGGGCATCGTGGCAATTTGGTGGCAGCTCGGGACGAATCTTGATTCAGTCCGCTTTGGCCAGAATACTACAGTAGCAAGCAATACTGTGTGTGATTGAGAAGGGCAGCCAGAGTTTGGCTCCTTTGTGATTGAGTCTGGTGTCTGGACACAGAGCCCTACGGTAGTGCCTGTGGGTCAGAACTCCTCCATCCCTGAAGTGTGTGTGTGCTAGACATCAGGGAGGGCTAGTAGGTACGGGCAAGCAGGCACAGGTCCTGAGGTAAAGGCTTTGGGTACTTTGTAAGGACCTGTTGTGCTGTGAGCCCTAGTATTTGGGTGAGCATAGCCACAATATAGTGGGGTCAGTAGGTTTGGTGGCCGGAGGTAATTGCGGAAGGTAATAAAGTACGGTCACCAGCCGGACGCTGAACCACGTGGCTACACCCAAGTAAGCCTGGTTCCGGAGGTAATCCACCTGGGTAAAGTACGGAACCAGGGAGGGAATTACGTTCCCTGTGTGTGGGCTACAAATATCAGCAGCCAGCACGGTAGATCAAGTGGTGGGGAGTCCCACACTTGATGCTAACTAGGAGAGGGGCTAAAGCTATTCCAAAGGGTCTAGGGGGACTGCCAGCTAAGCGTGTTAGCAGCAAGCGGTCCAGAACCAGACCAGGGAAAGCTGTTATGGAGTCTGTGGTGGAACAGGAGGTTTCAACCCCAGAGCCAAGTGTGGTTGCAGGCCCAGGGACTCCTGAAGCTGTGCCGGGAGTGGGACAGGACAAGGGGCTCGCTGAGCTCAAACTGAGGCTCGAGTATGAGCGGGAGATGAAAAAAATGGAACTGGAACTCCAACTAGCCAGAGAGAAAGCTGCCATGGCAGAGCGTGAAAAGGAAATGAAAAGAATGGAAAAGGAAATGGATATGGCTAGGGAGAGGGAGGCCAGGGCTCATGAGCTGGCTGTCCTACAGTTAAAAGCTAGCCAAGGGCAGGGTGCCCATGGGGCAGTTCCTGGACAGGGTGATGGTGGAGCCCCTAACCCCATGAAAGTTGACATCAAAAGGTTTCCTTTATATACAAAAGGGGATGATGTTGGGTCCTTTCTTCGGGCTTTTGATCGGGCGTGCATGGAATTTGAGGTTCCACAAGAGCACAAAATGATGTACTTGAGATCACGAATTAGCGGTGATCTGCTGGAACTTTATGCCGCCCTTTCAGACGAGGAAGCCCGGGACTATAAAGTGTTTCAGGAGAGGGTGAAATGTCGTTTTAACCTCACTCCTGAACACTATAGAAAAACCTTCAGGAATGTGGTGAAGGCTGAAGGAGAGACTTTCATGCAGGTTGCAGCCCGCATGACAAGACACTTGTGGGATTGGGTGAAAGAATCCCGGGTCAATACCATTGACCAGTTTGCTGAATTGGTTTTAAAGGAGCAATTCATGCAGCTGTTGCCCAACCACATCCGTTGGATAGTGGTGGACAAAGCATGTGCTACTCTGGATGAGGCAGCCCGATGTGCTGACAGTCTGCTAATGGCAAGGGAGGACTGTTTTGGGAAGCAGGCAGATGGGGCAGGAAGGTCTTCATCTGCTAGGAACGGGTCCTCAGGCCATTACAACTCAGGTAATGGAGAAAGGGCACAGTCCAGAGTGCCAGACAAGGCCAGAACCTGCTTCCGGTGCGGCAGTTTGACGCACCTAAAGGCCGAATGCCCTAAGGCGCGCTCCGCTGGGCAGGAGAATGCAGGCACGCATCATTCTTACTGTGTGCGGGCCCCAAAACAGCAGCACGAGAGTGAGGATGATGGGGCTAGACAGGGACAAGTGGGACATTCCCTGCCTGAGCCTGAAAGCTTTGTAATGATGAACGCTGAGCACCCCCCAGATGCGGAATACATCTGGAAGGTCCAGGTTCATGGTCAGTCCGTGGATGCCATGAGGGACTCAGGCTCCGCAGTCAGTGTAATTAAGCCACAGTTGGTACAGGAGGGTGATTACGTACCAGGGAAGAAGATCAAACTGAAGGGGATTGGTGGCAGTTCCTTCAGGGCTCAAGTTGCAAGGGTTCCAGTACAGATTGGGGCAGTGTACTTGGAACACGACTTTGCAGTGACCAGCAGCATCCCGGTGCCACTGCTGGTTGGCAACGATTTGGCCAAACGTGCGAGACCAAGGATGGGAGGCAGGACCACAACCCCAGCCTGTGCAAGTGCAAAAGCTTTGCAGGAGGCAGTAGAGGAGTTGAGGGTGGGGCAAACATCCTTACGGACAGAGATCGCACTGTTGAAACAGAGCAATGCAGACAAACAGCTCACAGAACCCAAGAGTGAATCAGCTGGGTTAGGTGAAATGACCAAGGCAAAGGGTCAGGAACTGGCACAAAGTACTAGTGAGCTGGACAATACAAGAGGCATCTCTCCTGTGAAGATGCCAAGGGGAGCCAAGACCAAACGGCTTCTGCAAACAAGCAAGTTAAAAGGGCTAAAGATGCAGTTAGCTGCAATTGCTTGTGTGTTAAAAAGAACCCTTAGGAGCCTAGGACTCCAGGTGCTTCTATGGGTGAGCCATCTGAGTGGTGACTGGCTGGCATCGCTGGAAGGGATCCAGGAAGCTGGTGCCGGGCCGGATGGGACAAGGACCACAGCATCCAGTGCCAAGACCGGGGAGAATGACAGGACAGCGTCCCCGGGCAACCGGGTCAGCAAGGAGCCAGATCCCACAGCAGGACCACCGCCAGATGGGACCAGCACAAGTGACCAGTGCAGGAGCGGAGCAAGCAGGCGACCTAGCGCCAAGGACCTTGCGGACCAGTGTTGCGGAAGGAAGACCAGCAAAGAGCCAGACTTTGATCTTGGACTCAGACAACTATTTGAGTGACTTTGGGACACTGTGTTTGGTTGAAATTTAGTCAGTTAAGGAAATTCTTTTACAGAGACTTTGGATTTTTACAGAGTGTGTTTATTAGATAGTTAGTATGTTAAGTTACGCTCCTCCTTGGGAGACAAATGTCCATGGGACAGTTGTGCCCCAGGTACATTTGTCTTTTTTGGGGAAGGGAGGGGTTGTGACGGTTTCTGGGTGCAGGCTGCAGGCTGTTTTGCTTTCTGGCTTTGCAGGCTTCTAGCTAGCTGCAATAGCCAGCCTTGTTGCAAAGTTTGTTGCGAACCCTGGGATTTGGGCTGCAAAAAGAGCGGGAAATCCTGTGCGGGCCCTGTTGCAGTGATTGGCTGGAGTAAGGTTTTGGAGGGAAAAGCTGTCCGGGGATCTGAGTGCTGGAGGGGCTAGAGAAGGAGTTCCCACCAATCAGGCTGGAGGGACAGCATCCTCTGTTAGGAGTCTCCAGCAGCATTTTATTGCGGTTAGAGCCAATCAGGGTCAGGGGGATGAGTATAAAGGAACTCAGAGTACAGCAGAGGATGTCTTCATGCTGGGACCAGAGCTGAAATCAGAAGAAGAGCTGAAATCCTGAGGGAGCTGGAACCAGTAGCTGACCATTGGGCTGTTGGCTGAGCGAATTCTGAAGGGGACAATCGAGGAAGATTGGGGCTCCGAGGGAGACTTCGCTAGCAACTATCCAAGGCTGGATGATCGGACAAGCAAGGACGGACTGGGCCTTGTGATCATCTAGGGCCACGTTTGGGTACACTGGCTTGGCTTGAGCTGAGGCAGAAGCAAGCCAGAGGGAGAGGAACGTGGAGAGGTTTGACTTTTAAAAGGGGAACTATTTTCCTTTAGAGAAAGGGGTAGCTCCTAGCCTTAAGAGACTTGCAAATTTAAACTAACAACTACCTGAACCTTATTATTTTCTAGTATTGCTTGTGTATAATAATAAACTTGTTTTAGTTCACTGTTGAAACGCTTGCTACCAGTGTTTTGTGTCCACGCTGTAGTATTCACTTGGCCGTTGCACGAACCCAGTATCCTAACAGGGCCAAGCTACTCCTCAGAGAGGGCAGGCACTTACTGGAACGCTGGGCATCGTGGAAACACACAATTACAAAGACGTAACTTATTTTGAGTATTAATTTTCTTACATATAGTTCAGAGGATCATCTCAAAGTATTTGAAGATCTCACTCAAATCAATCTTTGGGAATTCCCCTGCCCCTTGCCTCCAGCCATCCAGGTAGGATAGAGATTTTCAGTCCTAATAATTACACAGGCAAAATGCCTTTTCATTTAATTTATGGAATTCCTAAAGCACTTACAAATTTGCAAATTATTATCAAGTTTCAAAATTGGAAACTGGCTTGAAAACTGAACTGGTTCAATCATACTTAAGGTACCAACCAAACATATTTCAGGTCATTAAATAAAGGATTAAACAACAGAGACTCGCAGTGTTAATATAATGTGGCATTCAAAATATGTTGGCTGCTTTCTGTCCTCACAGATCTACTAAAGCAGAATAACGTCTAAAATTTGTATTAGTCTACTAAAACACTGTATTGCATAACTTCAACTTCTAACTTCAGTTTAAAAAATGGAATTGTGAAAAGTTGGTTTATTCCTTGCTTATAGGCTTTACTGTGTGTATAGATATGACAAGGAGTGAAACTAGAATGCAAAGAAAGAAACAATTCGGTACAAATTCCTTCTCACCACGTACTGTATGATCTACAGCACATGCTATAAGAACACAAAATGCTGTTTAGATTCATTTGTAATAGTGACAAACCTTCACAACAGTGCCCAAAATTTAAGTATACTAATATACTTTTATTTGGAAGCTAGCTACACACAGGTTTTAATGCATATTTAATCAGTTTCCACCATGGTAAAATCACACCTAAAGGGGAAATCTCATGGCAAGCAAGGATTATTGCCCATGAAATCCATGTTTCATGCAGACTGGTTTTTTTTCTGCATGAAAAGCATAACCTTTACCCTCACCTGCTTCATTTTCATAATATGACCATTTGTACACATTCCAGGGGAGGGTGAGCAGATGTTTTCTCTTTTCCCCATCACACAAACCAATAATGTACAGCAAAGTGTGAGAGATGATGGTTGCTACAGTTTTGGGGTGTCAGTCCTTCAATCTTCTTCAAGGATGCTCCTAGGGAATATATATTTTTGTAGAAGTACATCCCTGCAAAAGTAGGATTTTGTGCAGGATGGAGAAATGCAGAAACGCACTGGAATGTTCCTTCAAAGGGGGGGGGCTTTTAACAAATTATGCATCTTTTTTTTCTTTTCAGTGGATTTCCCCCACACACACACACACACACACATCTGGGGTTTAGACAGAATGAGCTAATCATTCACAGTATTGGGGAGGAGGTTAGAATGGGGAGGGGGCAGAGCAAAATGTTCTGTGTTTGATTTTGGTGGGGGTTTGTGTGTTTGTGCACTGGGAAACAAAATGTGTGTGTTCTCTTTTACATGGAATTCAGTTATCATTAAAGTGGATTCTGTTCTGAAGCACAACATAAGGCTAGTGAGGCTTTAGGTCTCTAGGAAGAACTGGGGGCCCTCACTTGAGCGTACTTACATACACCTGTTCTTCCCATATTTTTGTAGCTATTAGGACTGGGGCAAAGCTATATCATGTTGTCTGGGGATGACAGTAAGCCATGGCATGCTCCTTTGGGCTTCTGGGGCTCTTCCAGGCCCATTCATTCACACTCAATCTGGATTCTGAATCTGGGAATATCACTGTGTTAGAGCTACTCAGCATGTGATATGAGAAAGAGTCTTTCTAAGAAGGGAGACATACCCAAATACCAGTAATCAAAGCTTCTTTGTTCATTTAGTACCTAAAAATTACAACATCTGGAGTACAAATGCCAACTATAACAGATGATTTTTTTTAAAAAAAGTCTGCAAAGTGATTGAACTTCTCACCACTTGTCACTGATATTTAACAAAGTCATCCAATGGGCTTTAGCACTCTCTACATGCACAGAGTTTGTTATCGTTTTTAAGAAAATGTGCTTGGCTGGCAGACAAGCAACTGGCAGATGATCCACATGGAAGAGGAAAAATAAACAACCAGGTTCTCAAACAATGTTTCAATGATTAAGAGTGAAATTAGAACAATCCCAAAAGTTGATTTAAAACAGCTTCAAATGGTATTGATTTCACCTAATCATTGAGACAAACTTAAATTTCTATCTTCATTAGCAAGAAGGGAAGAAAATATTTGCAAGGAGCTACAGCATGGAATAGAAGCTCTGCTTTTCTAAATCATAGGCAAAGCAACTTAACTTCCCTATTAGTTGAACTTCTTTCCACAAAGCCACTCGTTCTGTAAAAGAGCAAGAGAAGTCCCCAAAGATTCATACTACCTGTCCAGAGGAGTTGGAAGAATACAGCTTAGCAGTATGGAAGCCTTGTTCATGAATGAGGGAAAGAAGAGATTCTAGAGAACTATCTTTTTTGTGTTTAAAACCTCCCCCCTTTTTTTAAAAAAAGATTTTTAATCTAATTGCATATGTTCCCAAATTCAGTAAATCATTTAGAGTCTGGTTTATTTACTCCAGAAAACCAAATAAGAGGTACTAATTAAAATGAAACCTTTGCATATTATTTATTTTGAATGCTTCACCTCTGAATCTTGAGAAATCTTTTATTTACAAGGCAAATTGCATTTATAGGAAATCAACTTAAAGCCACCACACATGAAAAAAAGGAGGGAGCAACTCCAAGATTCTTGCTTGTCTGTCTATTTTGTAGATTAATTAGTTTCTCAGGGGCCTACTGTCAAAGTCCATAGCTGTATTTTTGCAGTGTTCCCATAAACCTCTGCAGCGCTTATTTATACATTAGCTGTAAACATTTAATATAAATTTTTTTGAGTATTTTTGTAACAGAAACCTATGTCCCAAGTCTGCATTATTCATAACTAGGGCTGTCTTAGGTTTCCTATCATTTTATAATTACACAGAATAAGAAATTTCACAACATCTTTACCTGTAGTGCAAGCTAACCTCTGCTTTAATTTCTTCTGCAAATTATTAAAGATAGAGAAAACCTAATTTGCATTCTATACTACATCCCTACCTATAATTAACATTTTCAAACTCAGACATATAAAACCAAAAATAATTCCATGCTTTAGCAACCTCAGAGTAAACATAGTTTTCTACCTATTATTAATAAAATGACTTGAATTTTTATATTCTGAGCCTAATGTTGCTTTTTACCTTTCAGGGTGGCTTTTTTAAGTACCTTCATTGCATAGAGCTGCCCAGTATCAGATCCTTTAATTTTCCTCACAAGAAATACCTGTTTCAAAGAATAAAACAAAACACCAAAATCAGGTGATGAACATACTTAATCAATAATCCTCAAATTTACAAATACAATTTTAATATTTATGTATATTTCCATGTTTTGTATTTTGAGTCAGAATGCAACAGTTTCTCCTTTTCATCTTTTTGTTTTATTTATTGAGAGACCCAACATGTTGCTGTTGTTACTAGACTTTTCTATTGTATTAAGACATGAAATATCTTCTTCTCCTTCCTTATTGTTGTTGTTATTTAGATAGTAAACATAGATAAAAATAAACACGAGCTATACAAGGTCTAAAATATAAACAAGGATTTTTGGATTCTGTATATAACCACTCAAATCCCTATCTGGTCAAGATAGTCATTGAGTAATCTTAGGCCACTCTCAACCTGACAAACCTTAGGCCTCTTTACACTACAGCTAAAACGCTGTAGAACGGTTTGGCCCAAACGCATCTAAGACACTTTCCCATCCTCACTGGCAGGTAAAGGACGCGTTGGAAATACGTCTTTTACCTACCTACACGTAGATGGAAAACTGTCTTCGATGTGTTCGGGCCAAACGGTCCTCCCAGGACTCACAAGTCTCACCCTTGGCCTCCCAGGGAGCCAGGAGTGGACAGCCCTGTGGAGCCAGGGGTGGACAGCCCTGGTGCATCCCTTCCCTGTGGTCGCATGCACTCCCCGGGGCCAGATCGGCTTCCCGGCACTGGCAGGACCCCCATGCAGCAACCCCCAACCCACTGCAGGAGCGTGCACGTGTGAACAGGACTTACCTGTTGGGGCGGGGCAGCAAGTGGGGCAAGGAGGCCAGTTGCATTTGCACCTGCATTCACGGTGGTCCGCACCTGCGCAGATGGCCAGTTGAAGCCAGGTGGGTGCCTGGCAAATCAGGGACCACCCTGAGTGCAGGCACTGGCCTCCTTGCCCCGCACTGTACAGCTAAGCCCCGTTCACATGCATGTGCCCCTGGGGTGGGTTGGGGGGGTGCTGGGTAGGGTTCCTGCCGGCACTGAAAAGGCGATCTGGCCCTGGGGAGTGCGCATGACCACAGGGAAGGGAGGTGCCAGAGTTGTCCACCCCTGCCTCCACAGCAGCCAATGGGGGAGGCCAGAGGCGGGGCCCAGCTGTCACAGATGGAGACCGTGAGAATGCTTTCCCTCTCGTACAGCTGGGAATGCACTGGGATGGGCCAAACATGCCAAGACGGTCTCAGAGCACTTTTTTGTGCTCTGAAACTCGAATGCAGGTAGATGAGTTGGGACGGGCTGGGGTGGCCCGGAACAGAGCCACCAGCCCACAGGCGTGAATGCTCCATCCCAATGAGTTCTACATGCATTTGAAAACCCCTCGTGCGAAAAGGCCTCTTATCAATGGGTGATCCAATGGGTGTCAGTGGGCTTATCAATGGCTTCTCACCAATCCTCTCTAGGACAAAGGCTAGGTCGATAGTATGTTCCGCTATATGAGCTGAGTCAGTAACATACTGAGATAGCCTCCTGGTTGTCATGTAGGCCATGAAGAACTGATTTGGCCCACTGAAGATAGTCTCCACATGGATTTTTAAGTGCCTCAACACAACTGTGACAGAGGTGAATGATGCTTTATTCTGGGCTGATCCAGCACTCAAGACCAGCAACAACACAATAGTTGGAAGGCAGATCAGAAGGAGTAATATCTTTAATACACCTAATACTCCTGCTCTAAATCTGACTCTTCTTTAACAAATGCCCAGACAGGTTGGATCACTATGGTAGCACCTTTGGCAACATCCAGTGCATGCCCAGATTTTGCCATGGCAATTGGGCCATGCTGCATCTCCCACTTGCAGCTTCACATCTGAAAGAATATGTGGATGCTAATGAATGGGAACTCACTAGCAACTTCTGGTCAAGCTGTGGTCAAGATCTTACATGACTACAGCTAGTAAGACCTGGGGAGCTGTAGCGACCTCTGGGATGCTTTGGGATAGCAGCAGCAGTACAGTGTGCTGACAGGCCTCCCCAGGAGGGCTGGAACTTCTCTGAAGAACTAAGTGCAAACAGGCCCAAAGTTACTTTACAAATCCATGCTCCTGGAATAGAGCATACATGATAAAAATCTCACCTTTCCATAGGAGCCTTGGCCCAACACCTTCAGCAGCTCAAATTGAGATGGGTCTGCTTTTTCAAATCCTTCCTTTACATGGTGACTTATGTCTATCTCCTTCAAAATGCCTTCTTCCTGTGAACAATACGAAAAGCCAAAATGTAGTGCTTGACATGCATAAACTAAATTATGATAATTTGCTGTAACTGCTGTAATTTAGATTCATTTTTATTAGATCTATAAACAGAACCTCCTTATTCAGAGCTGGGTTCTCTGTTTCTGAACATACTGAGCTCAAATGCGAGATAGAAGACTCCGACTTGTCTCTATCCATGAAAAGGTAGCAATCTAAAAGGAGAACCTGTAAACTGAAACACAGCAGTTAGTTCCTGAAACTGCAGGATTCAACGACCCAAGCTATTAGAGATCTCATTATCCATTAAAGAGAAGAGGAAAACAACAGTATTATATCAGTGATTGCTGCTGACACTGTCCATCACCTTTACAATGAGAACATAATCCTGGTTATGGATGGGCGACAGAGACAGTGTTCGTACAACAATATGTTGCCCCTATCCCTTAATAGAAATATTCAAATGACATGGTCACCAGAAAGACAATTATACAGCACACATTTTCTTTTACCATTACAGGTACACATCTCCTTCTACAAAACACCCATAAGGTCTTCTTCCTTTCATCCCCACCCTGTTAGAGTGATACACAATAAGGCAACATTTTAAGCAGGACAAGCAAAAGAAAGGCTTTCTGCCATTGGAATCAGAGAAGGAGGCTGCCATTTGTTTGGGTTGGCTGGCAGAGGTTTGTGCATGTGGAATTTTATGAAAAATTCAGCAACATCTGCAATTTGTGCATAGAATTGTATTTTTGAAGTCAAGGGTGCCTCCCCATTTAAGATTTAAAGAGCTTTGAATTCATTTTCAAAGCTAGTCATTCCCAAACAATTAGGGCATTCTGCAGTTTCTCAGGATTAAATCCCGGAATGCGGATTATATTTATTTGAATCAAAAGAACTCTCGCTGCAGGATTTACAAATAATCATTATTATTTGCCAGTGGGAACTCAAGTGGATTTTTGGAGGTGTGGAAGCATGACTGAGTGGAGTTCACTTTCCCCTGAGCCAATGATGAGCCAGGATTTCCCTTCCAGTTCCCCAGCTGTTTGCTAATGAGATCTGGCTGCATTGTGCCATTTAGTGCTCTGAGGCCCTGTCCCCAAGCAATTTAAAGTCTGCTAAAACTCTTCTTTTGCCTCTGAGCGCCCCCATACCAGGGTTTTTAACGAACTTCCAGAGCTACAAAACAAGGAAAATGCGCAACAAAAAAAGTGCCCTTTAAATAAGACTTTCCGTGCTCTTTTTGGAAGTTGCGGGTTTTCCTCACAACATTTACCTTGGGGATGCTCCATGGCAAAAGGGGCGGGGATTGCCGCCTTCACATACAGCAGTAACACAAGCAGCTTCCCTTTCTAAAACTCAGAACTAAAAAGCCAGAATCACACAGAATTGCAACATTGTTGCAATCGCTATGAGGTGTGAAATGGGTGGATTATTGCTAGGGGTGGATTTTGACGGCGATAACAGGGAAAGTGGTGAGTGAATAAGCGATCCTGTGCTGGACAGGGTGGATTTTGACAGCGATAATGGGAAAGTGGTGAGAGTGAATGTTTGCCGGCACAAGAAGCCATTTCGGGAGGCGGAAGATCTGGGAGATGAACAGAGAACCGATGGCTATTTTTCCTTTGGACTTGTCAGGGATTATCTTCCTGGTTGTGGCCGTGCCGAGCACAGTCCCTCCCCATTCCCGCTGGCACCCTATCAACAAGAGCAGGGGCGTGGAGAAAAAGGTGCGCGCAAAGAAAACACGGCTCCCATGGGGACGGAAGGTGTGTTAAAAATGCCCATTTTGCTGAGCCTCATGCGGACGCTTATTCCTGATTTGCATGGCACTTTTAAAGTCCACTTCAATAGAGGGACAGTAGAGAGGCAAATAAGTCTTTTGGGGATGCATCCTGACTCCCTTTTCAGCTGCAGAAGAGAAAACAAAGAAAGGCGGGAGGAATCCTACTGCCTTTTGGCTCTCACCTGAAGCTCAAATTGGCAGCTTCCCTCCTGGGGGGTCACAAAAGTGTGTCAGCTCTTAAAAGGCTGCATACTTTCAGCTTATCAGATTCAATGATGAGCTGTGATTTCCTCCCCTTTTCTCCCTCTCCCCATTATGTGCTTGGCTGAAAGTGATTAGCTTGCAATGTAACCAGATTGGGCAATGCATTGTAATGAAGTATTAGAGCAAAGCCCCAGGAGAGTCTGATTTTACTAAGGCAGGGATCAGAAAGAGATGGGGGAGGGGGTTTCTCCCCTGCAAATCCACATTACAGACTGCCAGTGGGAACAAGAAATTTCAGAGCTCACTGCTGATTTTTTTTTTAAACAGATTAAAACCTGGAGTAAATAGTGCAGTGGAAACAGCCACCAAGAGGTTTTCTTCTCTTCAGGATTGTAGAAACAAGGTGGTTTTTACTCATTTTTACCTGTGAAGTGTCCCAAAATTTCAATCTTAAGCTTAATAATATTTAAATTTGTCAAATTTCATTACATAACACCTGCCTGGATGTGTTTGCTGTCACTTCTGCGCATTTATGGACACCTGTTTCAGCCTCTACACATGTGTGCTGGAAAGAGCTATGATGTGTGGTGGAAAGAGCTTCTGGCTCTGTCCAAAAGGTAAGTGGGAAGCCTAAAAAGAAGGTCCTGAAGCAAAGTTCATTCTGCAAAAGCCATCTCCAACCTCATGACTGCCAGATGCTTCAGACTATATCCTGGCTGAGGCTTCCTGAAATGATGATCCAAAAATCTATTGGGTATTCTGAGATGGGGAGACATATATTTGGGGCTGTTGCCACCATTGACATGGTGACACAATCACCTTTAACAAAGAGGCAATTGCGGCAATTCGCACCTCGCCAGGGAAATGCTGGTAAGGTTTGGGATGGATCTGGGTTCCCAAAATGCGAGTGCCTGATCTATATCCCATGCTGTCCCAGGGAAGTGAAGGTGCAAAAAGGTGTAAGACCCCCTTCCCAGATCAGAGACAGGCCATAAAAAGTGCCAGGGTTAGCAAAATAAAAGGAACTGACCGTGCACAGCAGGGTCTTTTACCCAAACATATCAATTTTTTATCAGATGCCCCCATACATCTATATATCAACAAGAACAGCAGAAGGAAAGAATCATTATTTTGCCCTCTATTTAGCTAGGGCAGGGGGTGATCTAGGCTGCAGTCCTGGAAATGGAACTGAAAGAAACACAGGCGACCGATTCCCTCTGTGTTTGAGAGAATCAATACTATTGCATCAGGAACCTTTTAGAAATGTAGTGAATCTGCTGGAGTGGTAATACTGTGGATCTTTCATCTTAAGCTCAGCAAGTACATCTACAAACAAAATGTATATGCCATAAAATGCCATCAATCTCCAATAGTTTTAACTTCAAGAAAGGAATCCTGTGGCATGTGCCCAGATCTCTGAAAATTCTCACACCTTTGAGAGTGAGGTACATGTAACAATATTAATAGCAAATTCAGGCAGAAAATTAAAGGAAGCTGTATTTTGCACTAAATTTGTGACACAATGATCAGTTTAATAACAATGCTCAGTTGTTATAACCACATGGCAGACCCAGCAGTTTTACAGGCACCTTCACTCTATGTGTTCAGATGAACTGTGAAGACGCACCTCTTTACCCTGGCCTTTGGCTAAGTAAATGAACAGCCTTTTCCTCCCCACATTCAGACACTATCATGGTTTTAATATTTTTACTGTTATTGGTTTTAATGTGTAATATGTTGGAACCCACCCTGAGACCCTTACAGGATGGGATAAAAATGCAAATTAATTAATTATTGCCTCCAGGTTTTCCCTAGACGAGTTTGCTCATTGCTCAAAAGAGGGAAACTGCAGATCTGGGGAAAAAGTGCCTGTTGCCACTTCTCCCTTGCCTACCCCAGTACCCATTACTTCCCCCCCTCCTTTTCAGAGCAAATGCAATAACTTCCAACTGGTACTGAGGGGCTATAATGGACCAGGAAACCTCAGATCAGCATGTAGCAGTTGCCATATTTCATCTACCATGGCCTTGTGGGGGGTATACTATGGTGGCTGCCAGGCATACACTAGAAAAATCTTATGTGCACTATATGAAATGCATTTTCATATGTTCTTTCAGAGGAATAGCGAATATTTTGCAAACACATTTTAGAAACATCAAGGAGATGAGAACTGATGCTAAAGAACAGTGAAGAGAAGCTGAAATGAAACATGAGATTACTGACTTAGAGCTAATTTTAATTAATTAATCACAATTAAAGATAAAATTAAAAGAGATAAGTAATCAGATTTTAAAAATCACTAAAGCAATGGCAGTGCCTGCATGGGGTAGGGATGTTGCTCCCTCAGCTGAAGGCCAGGGTAAAGTGGTGCATCTTCACCTGTCTGCTAAACACATTCAGTGAGAGTGCCTGGTGCACCTTGGATCGAAGAATAGTACATAACCTGAGGGCTACAACTGCTAGTATGTCTGTATACACAGGATGGACCATAGACTGGACTAGGTTCCCCAAAACTGTAGGCTAGTTTGGTCTACTGGCTTGCTAAGACGTGGAATACTCCAACATGGAAGTGTGTGGATGGTGCACTAGTATATCATGGAACTGAATGCACTGGTGCAAGAAAGTGTGCCACCATAATGAACCTCCTGACCTTTCTGTGCTCCCCTCCCCCATATGAACTTAAGAACAAGCACAGGGACTGGAATGGAACAGGTCATCCCAATGCAGCTGCCTTCTCCCATGCCAGGAGCTTTCCGCCATAGCAGAGTCTAATCCACATGGTCTGTTTTAGTGAAGACAACGGCAGAAGGACCTTTAGGTTTAATCCTATTCCTTCTGTCACACAATTACGTACACAATTAAAGTCTGCACAACTCATTTTGATTCTTCATTAGCCTCTACTGCTACAGCTGCTGCTGCAAGTTAAAAAAAAACCTCCCTCCTCAAGTAATCTACAACTCCATCTCTCTGAAACATTTTTTTCTTTAGTATTTGACCAAATCTGCTGCTCTACCTCCTCCTGCTCTCCTTTGTCTACGTGCTACTGCATTGCAGCTATGTTGGAGAAATCCAGGAATTTTTTTCAGCTACCTGAAAGCATGGGCAGAATTTGGAATTGGGACTTCTTTGTGCCTAGCAGACTGTGGTGGTGGTGAGTAAATATGATAAGCAGTCTGATTTTTCTTTAGACAGGTGACTCTGGTACAAAATTGCAACTGAAAACCCCCTGTAAATGCAACTCTTGAAATACACAAAACTGAAGGGACTGATTTTTTTCTTTTTCTTTGTTTTTAAGTAATGTCCTAGCTGCTCTCCCAAGAAATTACAGCTCCTTTGAAATAAGGTTGGTCTGCAGTCAACCAATGTTTGGCTCCCACACTGTACTAGTGCTCTCTGGACAGGCTGAATTGGGGCAAAAGTCTGGACAGTTCTCCACTGGGCCAAAAGTCTTCATGAAGAAATAAATATGAAGGCAGCTGAATAAATAAGTGGAAGGCAGCTGAACAAGACCATGGAATCAGGATGGTGTGTGTGCGTGTGTGTGACAAACTAGCACATTTCTCCCCACTCCTCATGTAGTTTTAATCATGTGAGGAGAAGAAGAATGCCAGAATATGGCCTTAGCAAAGAATAGTTATGTAGACATCTCCCTCACATGCTATTTCTGAGTGGGATGACAGACTGGAAGGTTCTCCATTTTGTCTGCTGCATGTAAGGCTTATGTACAGCATTTCTTGCTGTGTGGGAAAATAGTTAGAGGGAAAGGCCCCAATCTCAGTGAAATATTTCCTGGTGAGAGAATATCCAGTGCCCAGTCAAAACTACCTCAAGTTAAAACTATCTCAGAGCAAAGGCCAGAAAGCCATGATTTTATCCCTCACATAAGACCTCTTGTGGTAGATGCTTTTCATGTCCACTTACACTCAAAGGGACCCATTGTCCCTGCCAATTAAGTCAACCAATAATCAGCCACTGTGCCACAGCTTGTAGTTCTTTTGTGCTCGGCTTCATTGTGGGGATTAGACTTCACTAAAGGAATGCATTGGGTATCTTTAGGGCTTTTGTTGCACTAAGCAATACATTACAGTAAAGCTCTAAATAAAGCCTTCTCTGTGATGCGTAAATGGAGTCGAGTCAAGATCAGCCACAGGAGGAAGAAAGTACTATACAAAAATGAATAATTAGTTGTAATGATGGAGGAGTTGATAAAGGACAATTTATCAAAAAGAGAAGCTGTTACAAGAGAAACATTATACTCCTCTGTGACAGCAGCCCTTAAGAACATAAGAACATAAGAGAAGCCTTGCTGGATCAGGCCACAGCCCATCTAGTCCAGCATCCCGTCGCACACAGCGGCCCACCAAATGCTCACGGGCATCTCAAGCAGAGACAAGGACAAACCTTCTCCTGCTCACGAGTCCCAGCAGATGGCCCTAGAAGCGCCCCATTTCCTCCCCCCCCCCTCAGCCTGAAAGATGCACCTAGGCATTCGTTCTAGTAGCCATTGATACATCTGTCATCCATAAATTTGTCTAACCCTACCTTAAAGCCATCCAGACTGGTAGCTGTCACCACCTCTTCTGGCAGCACATTCCATAGGCCGATGACCCTCTGTGTGAAGAAATACTTCCCCCTGTCAGACCTTACGCTCCTACCCATCAGCTTCATAGAGTGCCCTCTGGTTCTAGTGTTGTGCGATAGAGAAAAGAAATTTTCTCTATCCACCTTTTCTATGCCGTGCATAATTTTATATACTTCAATCAGGTCCCCTCTCAAACGCCGTCTCTCCAGACTGAAGAGGCCTAGACGTTGCAGCCTGGTTTCGTAAGGGAGGTGTTCCAGACCCTTAATCATTCTGGTTGCCCTTCTCTGCACCTTCTCTAGTTCCACAATATCCTTTTTGAGGTGTGGTGACCAGAATTGTACACAGTATTCCAAATGTGGCCTCACTATAGATTTATAAAGGGGCAAAATGACACTTGCTGACTTATTTTCTATTCCCTTCCTAATTATTCCCAGCATTGAATTTGCTTTTTTCGCTGCTGCCGCACACTGGGTTGACACCTTCATTGAACTGTCCACCAAAACCCCGAGATCCCTTTCCTGGCGTGTTGCTGAAAGCTCAGACCCCATCAGTTTATAGACGTAATTTGGATTCTTGGCCCCAATGTGCATTACTTTACACTTGTTAAGATTAAAGCACATTTGCCACTTGGTTGCCCACTCACCCAATGCTAAGAGATCCCTCTGGAGCTCTTGGCAATCTCTTTCAGATTTTACTACCCTAAATAATTTAGTATCATCAGCAAACTTTGCTATTTTACTATGTACCCCTTTTTCTAGATCATTGATGAATAAATTAAAAAGCATTGGTCCCAGTACTGAGCCTTGAGGGACCCCACTTTTTACTTCTTTCCACCCTGAGAAATTGCCGTTTACTACTACTCTCTGCTTTCTGCCCTTAAGCCAGTCACAAATCCAGGACAGAACCTGTCCTTTTATTCCATGGCTGGTGAGTTTACTCAGTAGCCTTTGATGTGGGACTTTGTCAAAAGCCTTCTGAAAGTCCAGATAGACAATGTCTACTGGTTCACCTTTATCCACGTGTTTATTGACACTCTCAAAGAATTCCAACAAATTTGTGAGGCATGATTTACCTTTGCAGAAGCCATGCTGGCTTTTGTTCAGCAATGCCTGCTGCTCCATATGCACACTAATTTTGTCTTTAATAATGGTTTCCATCACCTTACACGGAACTGACGTTAAGCTAACTGGTCTGTAGTTGCCTGGATCACCCCTGGATCCTTTTTTGAATATTGGTGTTACATTTGCTACCCTCCAGTCCTCAGGTACGGAGCCCTTAATGTTGCCAATTCATTTTCTCAGCACCAGGTAGGGGCAGCAATGACAACTGGAGGCCTTTAGCTCCCAGCCGGGGTATGCTAAACACCGATTTGTGCTTGGATGAATGCAGTTACAGCCAGGGATAGTCCTAACTCTCTTTGGTACTGTCACCTTCCTTGCACAGAGCCCCAGCAATGCAGAGAACTTGCCCACTTTCTAAATGCATGGTAGCCAACATTTTAGCCCACTTAGAAGAAGTAGTAGTACTATTAGTAGTAGTACTACTACTAGTAGTAGTAGTAGGTGGCTTTTCTACCCCGCTTTTCTCACCCATTTAAGGGGATTCAAAGCAGCAGGCAAAGCTTTCTATTCTTCCCACAACAGAACACTCGGTGAGGCAGGTGGAGCTGTGAGAGCTTAGAAGAGAGCTGTGACTCAACCATGGTCACCCAGCTGGCTTGATAGAGGAGTGCAGAATCAAACCCAGTATTCCAGAAGAGTCCAGCTCTTTAACCTCTAGACCAAACTGGGTGGGGTTGTGGCACGTGTTGCCATGCACGTGCACAACATCACTGCACAGCACAGAGGTGCACTGAGGCTCTCTGTGCCTGCATGATGATGCACCAATGTTACCATGAAGGGAGCTTAAAATGGTGACTGCTGTGCATTTGGAAAGCCCACACCTAGCTATCCTCTTGCATGCATCACCAGTTGAGGAAAGAACAAAAAAATGTTTTTGGCTGCATCCGGGCGTCAGTTACTTTATTCTGCTATATTTTGGAATATCCATACTTTATTCCGGAATATCCAAATATAGTGTAATAATTGACATCCGGAAGCTGTCTTTGTCACTCATTTACTACTCAAAATGGAACATCCTGTCAATCTATTTGCTCTGTATTACTCCAAGTTCTTATCCCTCAGTAACAGAGCATAACAGATAATGCCATCCTGAAAGAAGAAAACAACTCATATTTAATTATAGCAGAGACAGGTGTTTATTATATAATGTTTGCTGATGACAGCACAAGTAGAAGGGGAAATGTCAAATACATGCCATACTGTCAAATTTAAAGTGAGAACTTCGTGTCACTGTCTGGTGCAGCTAATCAAGAAAATGAGGTACAAGTGGAGGAATAATTATCCACTTTTAATCATCCAGGCCTGTCTATCACCTCTTTAGCAAACATGAAGCTGCTAGACTTGTACTTCCAGAGCAAAGGGCGGGGGGAGGCAACAAATCTGTTACCAAGTTAGAAGCCTAGACTGGTGCGACACCCAATAACCTGGGAGAGCATAAAAAAAGCCCTACTGGATCAAGCCACAAGCCATGCATGAAGCACCAGAGGGGAAAGAAAGTACGCAAATGAAAGACCCCCTGTGCCACCCAGCTGCACACCTCTTTTTTTTTTTTTTTTTTTTTGCTGATATTGCTGAGGGAACCTCTTGCTCTGACAGGCAGTAGAAGAATTGTTCCATTTGCCCAGATTAGTCAAGGCAGCAGCTGGGCTGAGAGCCAGGAGAGTTGATGGACTAGGCCAGGTTATGCACCAGTGTGAAGTGCATATTTTCTAAACTCAGCACCAGGAACAGGGGAAGGGATGGGCTCCAGCTATCCAATACTGCCTGTCATCTCTGCAGGCTTTGTTGACACACTAGCTTGCCATGAGTGGAAGCCGTCCTAGGCTCTGTGGGGCAGACCTCAACATACACAAGCCTCATCACAACCACAACCATAACCATCACCACCTGCGTTCCACCTAAAGTCTTGTGGTGACACTGTCACAACCCATCGACCTTACCCACATCAGTCCAGTTGACCTATGGCCAGCCCTGGCTGTAGGCCTACAACACACCAACACTGCTGCTCCCCATCACCAAGCCATATCTTTTTGCCTTAGCCTTTGGCCAAGGTTGACTCATTCCCCCCTCAATCACAGTTTTATTAACAGACCATTGAATGCATGGCTTAAATCAGAGCTTTTAATTATGTACCTTAGTTTAATCTGTGCTTTGTTTTAATACCTTGTTTTTAATATCTACTTTTAATATGTTTTTTACCTGTGCCTTGTTTTTAATATGTTTTTTTAAATGCTGTTTGATCTGTTGTTACCCACCCAGAGACCTTTGGGTATGGAAATAAATAAATTCAACAGGTATAACCAACCAAAAAATTGGCCATTCCTTGTTACAGATTGAAGCTTACTGGGAGAATAAAAGTGTGATGATCATTCAAGACTTCTCTCCCCTTATTGGCTGCCTTCTGTCACATGATCCTGGGTTGGAGGCCCTGGTGGCTGTTGCCCATTCAAGATACCTGAGACGTTTTCGCACGGGGCTGATTCGAACGCGAAAAAGCCAGCTGTGGACATGTCATCCGCATTGGCCGCGCGCGCCTTGCGTCCCGACGTGTCCGCAGCTGGCTTTTCCGCGTTCGAAATGTAGAGCACTTCGAAGTGCTCTACACGCGTTCCAACGCGGACGAGCCGCCCGCAGGCGTTCGGGAGAAGAAGCGTTCGCGCCGCTTCTGTCTCCCGATCGCCTGCCGGCTCGCCTCCGACGCCGCGCGGCTTTGACAATCAGCTGTTTTTCAAACAGCTGATTGTCGATCTGCCTCCGCGGCCGCCGGCGCGCCCCTGGCCGGCGTTTGCCGGCTAAGCCAGCTTCGGGCGCTTTGACCATTCGCACCCAGACGCTCCGGAACGCGTTTACACGCGTTCCGGAGCGTCTGTGTGTGAACGGGGAAAGCGCCCGAAGCTGGCTTAAGCTTTCCGCCTGAACGCGTTCGGTTTCGAACGCGATTCAGTGCGGAAATGCCTCTGGTGTGAAATGGGTCTGCTTCTGACTAAATAGGAGAGGGGTGAAGGATGCCTAGATAGGGAAGGAGACCATAGTGCTCCCATGACCTTGGCAGCTATACCTCTCACAAGGCCTTAAAGCTGCCTTTGTGGTCCAACAATCTGTGTGAGTTGGTGATAGCAATCAGCAATTTATGTAATCAAGTATTTACAGTTTTGTGTTTACACAATCCATTGTGACTGTATCCATTGCATCAATGTGTGTCTGAAAGTCTCCCTTGAATGCAGTTTATAGCCCTTTGAGAGTTCTCAGAAGACAAACCTTTGGCAAGTTTTAAGTCATCATGATGTGTTTATACAGACCCTAACACTGCAGTTCTATAGTTTACATGCCAACTTTAACAGTACTCAACACATTTACCAAAAAAACAGTATTATTATGCAAACCCTCACACAAGTAACTAAGGTGCAAATCAGACATTATTGACGATAACCGAAGGTAAGGCCTGAGCTGTTAACACTGTGGTTTCATCTGCGTGTATGAAAGAGTGGCAGTTTACAGGTGGTAGTCTGTAGACACTCATGTTTCCGTCCTACATTGAATCTACATTAAAGACCTTTAAGAGTGCATCTGCTGGTCTTTAGTGTGAATTAGAAGCACTAGTGTGCAGATGTTATCACCTCTAAGCTACTTTCAAGCCACATTTTTTTAAACTAGGTGTAGATGCAGCCTGTCTTTCAAAACAGGCAGAAGGAATGGCTATGCGTTTCTTCAGAAGCTGCTTCTTAGTTGTTCTTCTGTCATTTGGGCCCTACAACAAGATGTTACAACCCCTGGAAGAAAAGTGGTTAACAAAGAAATATATTAATAGAAAATACACATCCTCAAGTCCTCCAGATTACATTGAAACTGCCCTATCTCTAGCTTACTTTTTCTGAAAATTGGCTCAATGCAAGTCATGGCATACTATAATAACTTGCTTCTGAAACAGCGCTTATCAGACAGAACCCTTTCCCTGGAGCTCCTAAAAGGCTACAGACTGTTGTATTATCAATGCTACCCACAGCTCCAATGATTTCAAAATACAAAACAAAAAGATGTCTTTCTAAAGATACTGGTGTAGATACACAGTGATCTCTTCTTTATGCTCCTTTCAAAATAACAGAATTGGTTCTTTTGTATAACGTTTTCTCTTCTTATTTCCCCAGATCTCGCTGGCTACAGTTATGACCTACATTGGGAAGAAAAGGCAGGGCTGAGTCAACCTCCTGAAATAAAATGGCAAAATGCATGAGGTGTCTCTCACATTAACTTTCTTAACCGCTTCTATTACTAAATGTATTCACTCCACAGCATTTTAAAGTACCTTTTGTTTTAGGAGCTTATAGTTAACCCAAAACTGGGGTCACAGAGGAGGCTTAGGTTTTGCGCACACACACACACACACACACACACACACACACACACACACACACACACACACACACACACACACACAGGGAGACTCAGGAAGCAAAGGAGGTTCCTTCTGGAGTATTTGGCAGGTGAGCTTATTGTACTTCGTTTTGCAATCTGTGCATAGCTTTCCTTCCTCAACATGTGACTGATCATCCAGAGCCCCTTGTACCCATGACTCCCCTAGCAGCCAGTCAGAACAAACAGTTTGTCAAGTATAAGCAGCCCACCCATCTTGCTACTACAGCATCTCTAGGATACCAGTGGAGTTCAGTTAGCCACTGGGTAGTTCAGGTCCCCTGGCTGCTCTAGTTTTCCTAGCCAACAATTTCAAGACAGTTCTCCATCCACCTGCATGGAAAGTCCAGTTATCCTGACCTCCATGTTTTCCCTAGGAGCTGATTAAACTGTGGTTATGTATTAATTTTCATGAATAGTGTAGGCTTTTATATTGTCCTCCTGATTGATCCCACTTTAGTTATATGTTATGAGCAGCCTAGCCACCATAGTCCCCTTAGTGGCTGATGGAAGTATAGTGAAGTATTTGGTGAGGTGAAGGGGTGGCACATCCTTCTGGGCCTTTCCAGTTCTTCTAGTAGGTGATCTCAGCATGGAAACCCAGACTTTCTGACTGATTCCACTGATTGGTAGACTAGCCTGCTGACATCACTGACTTGTATGTGGTGGCAAGAAAGAGCTGGCTTGGTGTAATCTACCTTCATGTAGCACCAAGTGCTACCCCCTTGGCTTGAACACTTTGACCAAGTTTAAATCAGGACCCTTTCTGCACTTGGCCTTATTCTGGAACATATCTCAGAACAGGGATCTGTTGTCCACATGCTAATACAGACTATGGCAGGCCTCATCTGGGGTCTACCACAGTCTGCACTAGCATGCGGATAGCAGTCCCTTGTTCTGAGGTATGTTCCAGAATAAGGCCAAGGTCAGAAAGGCCACAGGTTCATCCATTTTGGATAGCCAAATCAGCAGATCTCTGAACCACAGAGACTGTGACTTGGTATGACAATGGTTAGATTGTGCAAGGCTTCCCTTTACTTCCCAGGCCATCTTGCACCTGGGAAGCAGAACAATGGGGTGATTTCCACACACGTCTCTATTTCTTGAAGAATTACAGGAAACTAAACCAGTTCAGAAGCAGTTAAATTTTAAGATTTTTTTTAAAGGAGACTATTTTCATTCACTTCAAAATATAATTTATTGTTTAACTATTGCTTCTCAGTTGAGCAATCTCCCGAAAACTATAGTTGTTCAGAAGCTTCAGGCTTTAATTGTGGAAGTAAAGGAGAGCAGATAAAGGCAAAAGGCAGGTTCATATTAAGAAAACAATATGAACGAGTAAACACAACCAATAGATTATATTTGAAAGAAGGGAGAGGCAGGACAATCATAAGCATTATCTGCTGCATCAAAAATAATTTCAAAAATAACACCTCCCACATTGATTTTGGACGTGAAAACATAAATGAAAAAATGCTTTCCTGTTGTGCTTTCCTTATCCCACCTACTATTTTAACACTGTTTTAACATTTCTTTTTGTACTGCTTCAGACTTGTTTTTACATTTATCTGCAGACTGTTTTAAAAAGCTTTTATTAGAACTAGCACGGAAGGATTTAAAATCGATTTGCAAGATGGCTGCTGTTTTCATTGTTGTTATCCTGAGGCGTTTTCACACAAAGGCGAAGATGCCTTGGGACACTTCCCCCTGAATGGGTTGAGAACAGTTTCCTGTTCGCACTGGCAGGTAAGGGAACTGTTTTCAAAGTGTTCCTTACCTGCCCTCGTGCGAACGGGAAACTGTTCTCAACCCATTCAGGGGGAAGACCTTCCCCTGGCCTCCCCCCATTGGCTGCCTTGCAGTTAGTGTGGGCAGCCCAGGTGCCTTCTTTCCCTGGGTTCCTGCTTGCTCCTGAAGCCGAGATCGGGCTCCAGGGGTGGGCAGGAACCCCAGCCAACAGCCCCCAACCCACGCCGGGGTTTCACACATGCGTGAACGGGGCTTACCTTCTCCTCCCAGCCTGATTCTGGGTAGAATAGGCCAGGACGTTCTGAGCGTACTCGAGGGGGCAGCCCCTCATTGGCTGGGCACCCACCTGGCCTCAACTGACCATCTGAGCATGTGCCAATGGGAGCAGCCCAGGGGAGGGGCCAAGCTGTCACACAGAGAGCGTGCAAATGCTTTCTCTCTGAGATAGCTCAGAATGCGCTGAATGCATGGAGACGGTTTCAGAGCACTTTTCAGTGCTCTGAAACTCGAACATGTGGAGAGCATGTTGGGAAGCTTGGGGCAGCCTGGAATGGATCTGGCTGCCCCGCATGAGCAAATTCTGTGTCCCAATGTGCTCTCCATGAATTCAAAAACCCCTCGTGTGAAAAGGCCTCTGTTTTCTGCACCACAGCATCCATTGCCCCTCATAGGATGAGGTAGTTAGAATTTTCACTTGAAAAAAAAATGTTGATAACTCAAAATGCCGCTTCCTGGGTATAGAAGAAATTTAAAGATAGGCTAATTTTCTCATTATTAATTGCGACTGTGAAATTTCATTTCTGGAACTAGAACTATTTAATTGCTAAGAGAGAATTTTCAGTTCACTAGTGGAGATTTTTTATACTGCTACAGTATTTGTGCTACATCTGGGCTGTGAAAAATGAAAACAAAGCCAGAAGGTGGAAGAAGGGAAGGTATTAACACTGAATTGGTCTAGGTGAAAAGGTATGTTTTCAGTAGATATATAAAAAGGTGATTGTAAATTCCTAATGAATGACAAAAGAATTCCAGAGAGTAGGAAAGTACCACCACCCAGAAGACCTGAGATGAACACTCATTAATTTGTGGTAACCATGAGCTAGAAAACATTGCACACAGCCTTTACTAAGTCATGAATCTTTACCCCAGAACTCCTGAGGGCGGCTCCCAGTGGCTTCATTATCAATGTTGGATAGCATTTGAGATAAAGTAGTGTCCTGCTGTACCCCACAGGCTAGCTACCACAGAAGTCAAGCATAATCCCTCAACACTATTCTTTGAGATTCTTACTGCAGTAGCTACAGGGCCACTGTAACAAAGTGTTTCCTCTTTGCAACAACACACATAATCCAAGAGAATACTATGGTTGGATCAAATGCCACTGAAGCTAATCCAGCTTCAGTCCACTTTCAGTGTGAGAAAATACATCAGCAAAGTGACATGCTGTTTTCTTTCAGTGTTAAATAACTCTCGCCCTGAAGGTGGACTGAAGCTAGCCTGAAAGATCAAGCATAACCAATAGAAATGTACTCTCGCTGAATCTCTGCTGCAGAATGCCATCCATCACAGTAGTCAAGACTGCTTCTATCTCAAAACTAGGCCTGAAATTATACTGGAAAGAATAATAGAGTCTTCACGTGTGCATTTCCCAGGAGTGGCTAAACCACCATCTTTCAAAGCTGTAGGCACCAGTCTGCTCTGGAGCAGATACAGCCAGAGCAGCTGGGCCAATATACACATGCTCATTTCTTCTCTCATTTGTTTTCTGTAGAATATCCAGCTGGACCCTCTGGGTTGCTTGGATGGTTCCAAACTCATAGAAACTGCTGAAAGTTCCCCAGGCAATGGCCCCAGTACATGCATTATATTTATTTGAATGGCTTCTGCAAACAAGCAAAGAGGAGAAATTCCTACAGGCATATTTTGAAACATATCCAAACTGTTTTTTAAAATGATTTCCCACCCCAGAAGCAAGTAACACCTACTACTATGGCACATGATAAACAATAGTTGAATTGCTCACCTCTTAGTGCACAACACCAAAAGCAGAACTGCATCTGAAGTAAATGCCCTTTATATTTTATATCAATTTCGGTCTCATTCAGTATGAATGAAAAACAGTGGCTGCATCTATGCACAGTAAAAAACAAAAACTGATCTCAACATGAGCGTAGCAGAGGGGCATCCACTAAGGGCCTGAAAATGCACTTTGAAAACACAGCCTAGGGGTGTGCACGAAGCCATTTTTCACATTTGATTGGTGTGAGTCAAAAGTGGAAAAATTCGGCTTCAGCTGAATCCCACCCACACAAATGAATATTCATGCATGAAACAAATGCAACCAGCTGCTTATCACTGAAATTTACTGCTACTGTATTACAAATGTGTTTCAGTTTTTCTGAAATTGCTATGACTGAGACACGATGTTTAATTAATGATATGAGCTGGAATGAACTAGTGAATTCACTAAGATGCAAATAAAACATCCTTTTAAGTTTGTTTGTTTTTAGTTTAGGGGTGCAGAGCATGGTTCCAGCTGGTACTTGACTCCAACTCCCCCAGCTGAAACCTTAAATCTCTTTAATGATGCAACTAGTGTCACAGTGCCAATATCTGAGAATGAACTGAGCACTCTGCAATAGTAGGCTTTGTCACTTTGGTAGAATGAGTATATATTGCTATTATCACATTAGAACAAATATTTATATGAAATAGGCCTAAAATTCTCAGTGTAATTTCACATTTAACAACCAAATAAACACAATAAAAACCTTTAAAAGACGCAAGTACAGCAACAAATTTAGGAGAAAAGAACTGAGGGTGCGTCTTCATGGCATAGTTATCTCGAATTCAAAACGTTTTGAGTTTGCGCAGTTCAGACGGCACTTCGGATTAACACGGTATTTCCGTGTTAAAGGACGTTATCCCGATTAGAAATAAATCCTGATCTCAACAGGTCTCACTCCGGATCGGGCGTCGATACGTGTTTCCTTTTTAACTGTGTGGACAGTATCGTTCCGGGATGAGATTCAGTGTTAAGGCTGTCCCGCCCCCCCAATCGCACTGTAACCAATGGCTGAACGTATTAGAAGCACGTCATGTTTAGGGTTTCCTTCATTGAAAAAATCCACCCTCAAACACCCACTATAAACCTCCAGTCCTTAAAGCTGAAACACTGTATCAATCTAAGCACTTCACACCTTTAAAACAATGTTGCAATTTTGCGCAATTTCAGACCTTTGAAGGTTCGGAACAGTCACTTTCAGCCCCCTTAAGGGTGAGAAGGCTTGTCAGCCACTTAGTCCCTTGAAGGGTGAAAACAGAATGTCAACCGCTTTGAGGCCCCTCTAGGCTACTTTGCCTGTGGTCACACCTAAGGTTTAATCCAGTTTCAGTTCACTTTCAGAGTGAGAGAATACACCAGCAAACTGACAAGCTGGTTTTCTTTCAGGGTTAATAACTCAGAAAATCCACCTTTAGACTAGATAATGTGGAAAGAAAACTACTGGTCACTTTGCTGATGTGTTCTCTCACTCTGAAGGTGGAGTGAAGCTAGATTAAACCTTAGGTGTGACCACAAGCCAAGGTTTTAATCCAGCTTCGGTCCCTGTGAGGTGGGGGGGCGGAGTTCCCTCCCGGCCACGGGGGGGAAGAGCAAGCGAGGAGCCCCCTTCGCCCTCTTGTCCACCCCTTGGCTCTCCTCCTCTGCGGGGCAAAGTGGCGGCAAAGCGGGGGAAAAGCGGCAGCGGAGCCCCAGGGAGAAGCCGCTAGCGCCGCAGCACCACAGCGCCTGGATGGATGGATGGATGGATGGATGGATGGATGGATGGATGGATGGATGGATGGATGGATGGATGGATGGATGGATGGATGGATGGGTGGATGGATGGGTGGATGGATGGATGGATGGATGGATGGATGCTGCTGCTGCTGCTGCTGCTGCTGCTGGGAAGGGGGAGGGTGGACTGGGCAGGGAATTCCCGGCGAAGCATGACGCAAAGAGAAGGGAGGGTGGGATCCTGGCAGGGAAAACCAATCACAGGAGAGAGTGTGGGCAATGGGCAGGAGGACAGTGCTGCCATGTGGACTCTGAGTATTGATCCCGCGTTAAGGCTGCCATCAGAACCGGATCAACTTGCAAGTCGTCTGGACAGCTTTGTTCCGTTTCTTTTATTTCGAATTCTTTAAACTGAAATAACACATGCCATGAAGACGCGCCCTGAGTTTGGCAAGCAATACACAAGTATGCATAAAGTTCTTGATAGAGGGCTTTCCAAGGTGCCAATGGCTGCACTCTGATGTAAAGAAAATATGTTTAAGCAGGTGTAAGTGACGTTTTTAAAATCATCTTTATTTGATTATCAGTTGGGAATTTTATGCCTATTTCACGTGAAATGTTGTTCTGATTATAGCAATATATGTATCAGACTAATACAGCCTAATATTGTAGGGTGTTCAGTCCATTTATAGCTGATCCTTCTATTTTCGATTCTCTAGATTTCTGGATCTGTCCTTCCCAATAGACTGCTAGTTTCTTTTAACAGTGCCAATATCCAGAATCAGACATCACTCAGGGGTGTCCGTGTGAATCAAACACTGCTGTTTGATTTGAACAGGTTCTAGTTCAAATCAAAGACTTTTTACAATAACGCAACCTGGTTCAAGCTGGAACCATACTCAGCATGATTTGCATTGAGCCCCTTTTTATGGTCATGAACACCTCTAGTAAACAAGGGCTCTCAGTTCTGCAGATATGGTTCCAAACACACCTTGAGCAAAACAAGAACAGCAGCAGAAAATGAGTCCATTCTGACCATTAAAACTGGGGTCATCCCGCCTTGCATGTAAATACATACACAGTTGTGAGCATGGAATGGTAAGGTTTGCAGACAAGAAACATATCAGTACCACTAGCTACTTCAATTAGGTTAAATTTTGGAGGAAACACATATGTAAATGTACAAATGTGTGGATTGGTTTAGGGAAATTTTAAAAAGTAAGAGGGACACTTTCAACCCTGGGTATGTCCTGTCTTCAGAAGCACTCATGGAGAAAATAAGCTAAAATAAGCTTGTCTTCCATCAAGCTCCCAGCATTGACCCCTCCCTCCCAACTGTCACCACAGAGGCTCCTGTTGGAAATGGAGAAAAAGAAAATAAAAGTATTTTACCATTGCAAGGACACTGATGCTCTCCCTGTTCCCTCCCACACCATTTTCCTTTTCTATCTTGTCTCTTTAGTTTGTAAGCCTGAGGGCAGGGACCTGTCTAGGATTAATATAATATTGTAATATAATATTGCCCTGAGACCTTTGAGTATAGGGCGGCATAGAAATACAAATACATAGATAATGTAAGTTGTGACCGGCTTTTAAAATAACTTTTCGCTATAAGCAATTCCCAACAGAAGAGTATAGAAACATCTGTTCTTTCCAGATAAGGAACGTGATCCCTTTGCCAGAAAGTCTTCTTAAAGGTGGATTATATAATCAGTACAGAGGCACCCTGAATTCTTCCTTTCTTTTGCTTGATTGTCTTTCCTGCTAATCTAGATTTTTCACTGATTCAGGGCTGTGTCGTTTAAGAGTCCTAATCAGGATAGGACAACTGCATTGTTTGCTCAACACATAGTATAATTCTGTCTACCTAATATTATAGCCATCCATCGTTTGATTAAACAGTTATATCTCACAGATCTGAGAAAGATCTGCTGAGTAACTGCCTGTTCTACTGCAGCATCTGACACAGAGAATGTAATAGAGCGCATTCTAAAACCGCTGAGCAAGTCAAATCATTACTGGCTTGATTAAATAAAGGTGTCCTAGGCTCAGAAGCAGTTGATACTGTACAATGAAAAGTCACAAAGGGCGAAGATGAAATCTAAAGGCACGCCAGCCAGATACTGAAAATAGAATTATGTGCACAGGGCAGTGAGTAAGAGCATTATTTTAATAACTAACTGAATTATTTCCTGTACCTGAGGCAACAAGGAATGTGGCTTAATATCCCACTCTGTTGTTGCAGATAATGACAGAATTTAGAAGAGTCTAAAATTGGCCCAAATGGAATTCACTAAATGAATTCCACAGGATTCTTAATGGTTGCCCCTTAGCTACAGAACTACTAACATGGTCGCTAGGTAGTAGGTCCATTTAAATATTACTCCTTCCTCCAGCCCACTGGGGATATGAGCGATTAAAGAAAGGGAGAGGGATTGAGTGCAGAGCTTCACTACAATAGCTACTGACTGGTTCAAAACTGTTACTAGTTTTAGAACATAAGGTCCAGTAGTAGGTAAGCAGTCAAAAATTTAAACAATGGTCCTTTCCACACTGGCTCTAAAAACAGATTTAGAGCCAGATGTGGGAAGGATTATGACACGGCTTCCACATAGGGAACCCAATTAGGTACCCTTTGAGGAAGCTGCATCCGCATTTTGGTATGCAAGACCAGTTTCTTAAACCAGTTTTGCCGCCGAAATCCGGCCCTGATGTCAGACCTAAAGAATTAGGTCTTACATCCGGCTTTCCCCCTCAAACCGTTTCACAAGCAGAACCCTTCTGCAACGGCCAGGGAAGAGCCGGATTCCTGCCGCATGGCTAGCTGTCAAAGAAGGAGAGTGCATGCCCTCCCTCTTTGACAGCTGGGCCCTCCCCGCCCCGGCCTACCCGACTGGTTCCATTGGAGCCAGCACGGGGTGGCTGTCAGCCGGCTTTCCCGGGTTCCCTCAGTGGCTGGCCAATGGGAAGCCGCAGCACCCGCACGCGCCCACACGCCAAGCCTCCCACTGCCAGAAGGCACTGCTATTACTAAATTGAGAGATTTCCCCAGCAAGGGACAAACTGAGGAGGCATCCCTGCTGGATCAGGTTTCCCTTGGGTCCCCAGGAAGCCTTGGCAAGGAACTTAACATCTCCACTGCCATCACTGAAGCCACAGTCCTCAACTCAGCCTACCAAGGGCTATTAGGCTTGATGGTTGGCTGTGGTGTTACCTCTGGGAAGACAGTGGCAACAAATTTGTGGCAGTGCAGGGAATCTCCATAATTTGCAGCAAACTAGGTCACAGGTTATGGGGTGCTGAGACCTAAATGCCACTATGAAAAAAGGCTGCTGGATGAGGTGTATAGTTTCTCCAATCCCTGTTCTTCTGATTGCCCTTAAAAACCTTTGTGTAAAATTTATCTGAGCTCAATTATGCTATGTCAGTTATTCACTGAGTTTTAGGAATGTTGTTTTGACCAAAATAATTACAGATCCCATTATTCCAATCTTCTAGAAGTGACATAAGAGCATTGATCGGCACTTGGATCTTTTCCCCATTTGCAGGAGCCTCTTGGCATTCTGCAGCAAATTATCACTGCTTGGCCCTTCCAAATTGCTGAATAAACCCTCCTGGATGACAAATAAAACATAAATATTACAGTATAACAGAACTAAGATTCCTTCAAAAACTTAACCCTTGCATCTCCCACTTTCCTGTGACATGGAATTTGAATACAGAATGAAGAGCGTTTAAGCACATTGGGCTGCGTCCACACATTACAATCGATCAATCATCGTGGCATCATATTATATGATTGGGACTGCGCACTTACCTTAATGCGGAATTGACAACACTCGCTTTGCAGTATAAAGAAAATCTGGAGCTTCAAGCCAATGCAAGCAGGAGGGCAAGAAAAGCAGTCAAGAAGTGGCAAACCAGGATGAGCAGCTCAAAATTTGAGTGGCTGCCTCAACCTGCATGATGACAGGCACCCCCTCAATTATCAGAGCTCCAATATAGGAAGCTATGGAGCTGCCTTTCCAGTTGAGATGCCTAGTCGTCTCTGTGCAGTAAGTATACTGTGCTTTTACATATAACTGCAGATTTATTCCGCTAGTCTGGAGGCAGCCGAGGTTTAAAACAGAACTCAATAGGACAAACATATTTAGCATCTTGAGCCATGGTGTGATTAGACACAGCTAAAAACAAACAAACAAAGCACCTCTGAGGTGTCTCAGAGATGGCTTCAAGGTGGAATTGTTCACATACCCGTCTGCCCTCCCCTCTCATGCTGAACCCTAATGTTGATTTTGCTAATGCAGTTTTGTGTCCTACTAAAACAAACCAATTGCAACCAATGTTCATGAGAAGTTACCTCACTCTTTCATCAAAATTAGGACTATGCCTCAGAGAAGCTGTGGTCACACAAGTCTAAGACAGGACAGCCTATTAATTAATTTGAATTGAGGTCATACCAGCTGTGTTCACAACTGGATCATTATAGGTTGACCCTGTTTTGGGGTGCATTGCTCACATCTTTCTGTACAACCAAACTGAGCCTCCTCTATGGAGCTCTTGGCTCTCTACTCCTTTTGCTACATAAAATCAATCTCGTTTCTGATTTGATGCTGTTCATATCACTCAAGGGAGGTGATGGTGTGTGTTTGCAGTTCTTTTTAAAGCCTGCTCCCCCACCAACATGCCCCCTTCCTTTTTTATGTGCTTTTCTTCTTTGTGCAATTAACTAAAAATAATAAATTTGTGTAAAACTGCTAGATAGAGGAATCATAAACATAAACTCAGTAGAGAAGGGGAGGTGCCTCACAAACTCTGCATGTGCTGATTGGCCAAAGGAAAGACTGGACCCCACCCACCACAGCACAGTTCAGCCTCTATTAGCCCATCTTCCTACTCACACTTTGAGGAAGCAAAGACAGCCTGGATTGCCAGGAAGGGCTGACTCCTTGTCAGCCCTCTAAAAACAGGACTACAAATTAAGATGGTCTAATGGGGGTAGGCCGGCTCAGAAAATGAATTAAATAAAAATAATGGTAACAAGGCCTGAGGACGAACTAGGTCGACCTAAAACACTTGTGTGACCACAGCCAGGAATGAAATCCTGCAGCTGAGTCAATACTGCATGAGTTAGTTCTCCATATTGTTGTGAGTTCAGGTATAAGGTGAAATAAAAATGCAAATGATGATGATGATGTGGAAGCTCAAAATCTGCCTGGATAGGAGCTAGAGAGGAGGGATTAGGAACTAATGTTCTCCCCCAGTTTTTCCCGAGTTGATACAATAGGCAGGAAAATTAGATGAACTTGCACTTCATGTATTTTGGAATGGGATTTTTTTTCCTTCTCGGGCTTTTAGCAATCTTGTACCCTTGCTAGTGGGCCGATGCATTATATTGTAGCAAAAACAGAACCATACTTGGAAAGGTACATAGTAATAGTAATTATAACTTTGGCAGCCCCCAAACACAAATCTTTTGACTTCTATACAGCGATCTCAAAGTTACTCTTGTTTTCTTGTCCCCCAAAATAAAATCTTCTATTCTGATTTGTCACTTTTGTAACAAACTCTGCAAGGCAAATAGCTAAACATGGAACAGGTATAGAAAGTGTGGTATAACAACCACATGTATTGTTGCAATATCGTTCAAGAACATTGAGTTTACACCATTTCCTAAGGGATAGTTGAGCAGGGGCTGATTTGCACTTCGGCCCATAGTCAACATCTGGGTAGATGCATCTGCATTTACAGGAGGTGCTTATAGCCTACAGGCACTTATGCCCCCAGCTTGCCCAACTATTGCCTAATTGTAAACTAGCTGTGGTGCATGACATCGTGCACCACATGCTAACTAAACTTTACCCCATGCAACTGGTAAGCTACCTGGAAGCATCCAGCCAGTGAGCATCTGCACTTCTTCCAGCTGGGGAGGTCATCTGAGCTGCAGCGCAAGTGTGCTGGCAGCTCACATGACCACCTAATGCAACTGCCCAGAGCATCAGCATTGCTGTAGCGCTGGTGCATGCATAGTCACGTAGGGTGCCGCGCTGAATATGGCAGCACCCAGGGGTGGATCATCTGTGTGATCGATTGTGCAGGGGCTAGGCTGTCATTGACTAGTGCTTGCACTTGCCCTCAAACATTATCCTCTTGAACACCATTCCCGTCCACAGGATGGGAAGGGAAGTGTGAATTTGTCCCAGATTGCAATAAAGGCAAATAATTTATCATCACTATTCTGTTTATTTCCCAAGGAATAATAATGCTTAACTACCTGATTCATGTTTGATTCATGTTGCAGCTGCAATTGTGTCTCTGGGGAAACATTGCAAAACAAAGTTTCACATTTTCTTATGTTAATTCACAAACCAGAGTCTCCCTCTAAAATAGTTCTCAATTTCTGATGATTGGCCAGGGTCTCCTGCTATAACCAAAAGGTCATCCACATGGAGATTAAATTTTATTTTAGCTGTACCAAACTGATAAGGAATCAAGTCATTATTATGCTCCAGCCTTCTCACCAATGGATCTGTCACCAGGGCAAATGGCAAGAGGCAGCCTTGTTTTAGACCTCTTTGAAAAATAATAATAAAAATACCTAAGACACCCATTAATTTTTATTCTGGCCTGGGAAAAACTCTGTAGGTATGCTATAGCAGTATGTAAGCAAGACTGAAAACAAACAGTCATGGTTCACAATATCAAACACCTTAATTATATGCAAACTAAAAATAGCTGATTGGTTTATTATGTTGTTGTTGACTATGATGAGAGGCATTAAGGACAATTCATATTGGTATAGTTGGAGATCTCCTGGGAAATGAAACCATATTGTTTCTCTCCTATTATTTCTGCAACAAATTAATTTATTCTGTTAGCAAGTTTACACACAAAAAGCTTATAATCAGATTTAAGTAGAATATTGTTCAGTATGACTCAATTTTTTTCTATTGATTTCCCATTTTTGAGACATATCCCATTTTTGAGCCATATCTGAGTCCCAAATCAATTTGTGGAATCTGACCACCTGGCAAAACATAATTAAACAGTTCAAACGTCAAGTGTTAATACATCTTGATAGTGTCTGTAAAATATTGATGTATAACTATCAGGCCCTGGTATCTTTTCAGATTTACATTTTTAATAGCATTATTGTCTTCATTGAAGGTTATAGGAAAGAGACATGAAGTACTCGTGAAGTTCTTGTTTTACTTTAGAATTTAAGAATGTAAGAACGTAAGAGAAGCCCTGCTAGATCAGTCCACAGCCCATCTAGTCCAGCATCTTCTCGCACACGTTGGCCAACCAAATGCTCATGGGCATCTCAAGCAGAGGCAAGGACAAACCTTTTCCTGCTCTCGAATCCCAGCAAATGGCCTTATAAGCATCCTGCTTTCCGCCCGAGCCTGAAAGATGTACCTAGGCATTCATTCAAGTAGCCATTGCTATATCTGTCGTCCATAAATTTGTCTAACCCTACCGTAAAGCCATCAAGGCTGGTAGCTGTTACCACCTCTTCCGGCAGCAAATTCCATAGACCGATGACCCTCTGGATGAAGAAAAACTCCCCCTTGTCGGATCCGACTCTCCTACCCATCAACTGCAGGATTTAAATTATGCTGCAGGGAATTTTAGTATTTCATTTGGTTTGCTAGTCTTGGGTGTATATAAATTTTTATAAAGGGCACTGTCAGGATTCTAAATTCGCTTTCTATTTGTCTCCATTTCCCCCTTGTTGTCTCCTAAATCTCCAATATGTTTCTCTATTTTCCATCTTTTAAGTTACAAAGTATTTTAGATTAAGTGCTGCCATAAAAGTCAAATTTTGATTTTTCATTAAAATGTTGCTTGGCAATTGTATCTATTGTTTCACTTGCAGCTCCTCAAGCCTCTTGGCATCTCCAGTTCAGATTAGGTATATGATTTATCCCTTTGTAAATTTCTTGGCAGATGTGTTGTCTAATCTGTGTGCATCAGCTAAACTGAATTGATTAATTGCTTTGACTATTGTTTCATCTTGTTTCATAACTGCATTAAGATCCCCTGCGGTGACCAAAGGCCTGTAAGCAACTGGATCCAATCTGTCCACTGCACCTTCATAAAAATTTAGGTGAGAAACTGTGGCAAGTATCCAGGGTTGCCCATCAATAAAGATACTGAGGAAGAAAGAACCATTTCTAGATTTTTTTTACTTGTTTACAAATAACTGGGAAATTTGCTCTGAATATGATCACTACTTCCCTTGTGTTGGTGGTCCCTGGCTTCTGTGTACTTCTTCCTGTGAGGAAGCAGATATCTACCAACTTGTTTCCAATGACTTTCTTAAGAAAAATAATTTGTGCACTAGTATGTTTAAGCAAGAACTCCATCTCCTTCCTTTTCCCTTGGGTATTTAATCCTCTAACATTTAAAGTAATTGTTTTAATCATGATCTCCAAATCTGATCTACTACTTTGAGTCCTGGGATCAGGCCATAGATCTATAGCAATCTGTTTATTGGAAGATCTGTTAATATTTGGGTCAATATATGCATTTTTTATCTTGCCTTTAGATGTGCTCATAATAAATCTGAAATTTAAAAAGTCAAGACTGCGGGTGGTTTTTAGCATTTCATCATTAACACAAGTTGGTTAAATGGCTGTCTCTCCTGTGGATGAAAATCGGTAGAAACAACAGGCCATCAGGACCAAAGTATATGTTAAGACTTCAAAGGGAGAACAGAAAGGGCAACCAACTTCCCAAGAGCTATTAATTAAAAAAAAACAACCGCTGACTTTCTTCATTGGTCTAGTAAATAAACAATAATCCAACTGAAAGTGAACTAACCTTCTAAAGCCACCCTGACAAGTCTGCACTCAGTGTTACCATTATGTAACATCAATCAATCACAAAGTTCAGAACACTAGCCTTACAAAAACTGAATAGAGATTCCCTGGACCATGCAATCACAGCCACATTGTTCCTACAATTATGTGTATATTCAGTGTTCAATGACATCAACAAGAAATTTGCCTCAGGAAGGGACTGAGTGAAGACACTGATGTCTTTGGAACCCTAAAGTGAAACCTGTTTGTGAGCATTTATCTGGAGAAAAGCCCACTTAAGTTATGAGAAGACATGTTTCAGACTGCACTGCCTGCTGAGGCATTTCATGTTAGCTTCAAATATGACTGTTAACAACACAGATGCAGCAGCAACTTGTGAAATGGTACCAGAGGGCAGCAGGGAAGAAATGAAATGCCAATTGAAGCTACACGTTGACAGTCTGCCCTCCCCTCTGTCCCTGAGGTGTATTTTGATCTGCTGCTAACCAAAATGCAGATCATGCAGATCAAAAGAGAAGTTCCAAGCTTGCACTTTTCTCAGTACCTTGCATTTTATGAGCTGGTACTGCCTAACCCTAACACTTTCCCAGTATTTAGAAGTAAAATCCTATTTCAGGGATGCAATAACCGCTGAATAATCCTGAGTTTTCACTGGGGGGCTAGAAGCAGATTTGGGGGTATTTTGGAGGATATGGCTGCCTGGTGACTTTGGCCTTTATTATTCCTGTCTATGAATATTGTCAGTCTCATTCTGCATGTTGCTTTCTTTGTTAGGGCCCCATTTCATCCTTGGCATGCTACTGGTCAACATCTATGGAAGGGAGATAATAGAAATACTGCTCAACATCTTTACTTATTTTAAGTGCTTGTATTGAAAACATCTCATTTAAAAGTATGCTACAGAATCGGAAGCACTAATTAAACTTTTAGCCACTTAGGCTGCATTCCCATTATCACTTAAAACTGTTTAAAAACGGTTTAAAAACGGTTTGGATCCTTGGCGTTCCCACCCCCAATCAAGTAAAATGGTTTGGATCCTCGTCATCTCTATTAGCAATCACTTTCAGGGGTATTTTGAGGATTATTTGGCTTTAAAATGGAATAAATAAACACCTGATTGTTCAGGTGTTTTTTCCGGGTTTGGCTTTTAAAGCGCTTCTCCCTTACTGTAGTGAGAACACTAGAGCAGTATTTGGGCAAATACGTCATGAAATGGATTGGGGTTTCACCCTGCAGGTCAGCCCTTTCAGTTAAAAGGTACAGCAGCTGGTTTCACTGTAAAAATCCACCCTGTACAGCAGTGGTTTCAATGTAGCAATCCACTCACTTCATACCTGATAACAATGTTGCAATTCTGCACAATTCTGGCTCTTTAAAAGTTCTGACCTTTAGAAAGGGAAAGGAAGGAAAGCTGCTGCAGGTTCTGGGATATGTGTGAATGTTTAAGGCTGTGTGTGCAGGCGGCAGCAGCAGTGGCAGCAGAGCCAGGGTGCTTTTTTTGGAGGGAACCCCTGCTGGGGATGGTGGCTGTGGAGGTGAGCGGGTCAATGGGGCTTGAGTTGCCACTGCTGCCATGTGCCCTGGGCAAGGGGGAGAGGAGGGGAAAGAATTGCTTTCCCCAATCTGTTTTTTGAAGCGGTTTAAGTGTTTAGAGTGGGGACAGAAAATCGGGGTTGAATCTGATTGCCAGATGCTCTTTTCTTCCTTTTAACGTGCTTTACATATTGATGCAAATCTCGACGTATATTCTGTTTTATTCCTTAAATGGGAACTCACCCTTAATTTAACAAATGGTCTTCTTAAACACTGCAGCTAAGTACACAATTCCCTTTATGCCAAGATGCTTTTATGCAGACATATCTAAAATGAAAGCAAATTACGTCTAAGGCTGTGGTCACATCTAATGTTCAATTTAGCTTCAGTCCATCTTCAGAATGAGAGAACCTATCAGCGAAGTGACCAGTAATTTTCTTTCCACATCATCTATCCAAAAGGTGAATTTTCTGAGTTATTTAACACTGAAAGAAAACAGCTTCTCACTTTGCAGAGGTATTCTCTAACTCTTGGACTGACGCTGGATTAAACCTTAAGTGTGAGCACGGCATAAAGCTTTTTGAGGACTAAGGCACCATACTGTCAAAGAGGAAGAAACCATAGGAGGAGGAGGAGGAGGAGAGTTGGCTTTTCTACCCCTCTTTTCTCACCCATTTAAGGGGACTCAAAGCGCCTGGCAAAGCTTTGTATTCTTCTCCCCACAACAGAACACCCTGTGAGGTAGGTGGGGTATGAGAGCTCAGGAAAGAGCTGTGACTAGCCCAGCTGGCTTCGTGGGGGAGGGCGGAATCAAGCCTGGTATTCCCAGATAAGAGTCCAGCTCCCTAACCACTAGACCAAACTTATTTAGAAGCAGCCATGGCTCCTGGAACACAGCCATGAAGACAAGTTCTTGTAGATGCTGATGGTACCTCTGATGGGCTAAAAATGGCAACCAGACAGAAATGGCACCCAATAAAATGCATTTCCGCCTTCCATGCTTCCATATGGGGAGAGAAGACAGAACAACTAAGCTGCCACAACCTTTCTGGACAGCAGTTTTACCTAGCTTACAGGTATGTCGCTCCAAGGGCTGGCTGCAGAAGCTCAGGGACTGGCGAATTTGGATGCCACATCCACAATGCCCTCAAGGAGTCACACCAAGACAAAAACAGAACAACTACATAAAATGCAGATGTTTTAATAGCAGCATGACTTGAAGCACTGAAACACATATTCGAAGCCCACAGGCCTGACCTCACTGAGGGCTAGGAAGCTTTTCCATATGTATGCCACAGAAACATTTCCCTGAAGCCACATTCAAGTGATCTTTTGGTGGTATTATTCTCAACCTTTTGGTTCAAATCTTATTAGAACCACTGATTTAAAAAATAGATAAGGAACTTCTAAAAATATGTCATTCAAAGATACCCACAATTTGTGTGCAACTGCTTGTAAACTCAGTATTCATACTACAAGATTAGATTAAATACTTTAAAAGTGGGGTGATTAGGGGCCAAGACTCCACTAACTGAATTAAATATATATATGTATGTTGTTTCCAAGGAAAAAGACACATATCATGCAGAGAAAACAGCAATACATCTATTTGGTTCCCTAGAGAAGTTTGCATATCCATTTTCACTAACAGTTTAACATGATGTCAATATTAACCCCGCAGAGAGACAATGTACACAGTGTTCTGCCTATATTGAATTAGCAAATGAACTGATTCACAGGGATGGGACAGCTGAGGAGAACAGTTAGAGAGTGGGGGAATTCAGACAGGAGTGACATAATAAACAAATATGGAATTCAAAAGGGATCTAAGCTTTATGCAATTTCAGTTGAGCTTCAGTCAGATCTATTTTATTTATTTATATTTTTATCTTACACTATAACTGAAGGTAGATTACGGTAGTAAAATCAAATTAAAATAATACCAGTGCCTGAAAGTGGGGAGGGAAAGCTGAGCTAACTAGGGAAACATCAAGAACAATGAAAGCTACCTCAAAACCTTTTGCATTATTTTCACTAGTATGGAATATTTTATGAAACCAATCAGGAAGCCAAAAAGCAAGTCTCTTATAATTACTGCTGTCAACTCAAAGGCAGAAAGTCCGACTAAACACTAAGTTCCTTCTCTCTGATTGTAAGTACTGCTAAAAGCAATGAAACTTACTTTTAAAAGAGAGACTGCTAAGATTATACTGTCAATACACAGTCATTAAGAGACCTAGCTGGTGGATGCATCGCTATCACATAGAATTTCTATTAAATAGAACTCTGTAATACAACCTCTCAGCAGTGATCTGCATTGTGACATTTATGTAAAGTCTTTTCAAACCTCACCTTGATTGATGTGTTGATGAACATGCAGCATCCTTGAGCAGTGCATAAAAGAATAGCAATGAGAGTATTTCTGTAACATAGACCAGCAGGCATAAGATCTATACTTTAAAATGGAGCCACTGGCCCTTTCTGCATTTATTGTAGACACCGTTCAAGGCACTCTGAGTCCACATTCTAGGCTTTCCATACACAAGTTAGTGTGGATTAAGGACAGCCAGATTCACATAAAGGGACCCTTAATCTGGATATCTGGTGGATCTTGGGGTCTTATTCTTGAACATGGGAGGTGTGCAGACAGCAAGCCTTTGTGTTCTGGGACTACCAGGAGGTGTGGAGGGCCACGTCTGCAATCTCACACAAGCTTCACAGCCGCAGTGTGCCTTAATGTGGATCAGTGCCACCAGTCGGTCATCACTGATCTAGCCTACTCCTCCTTGCAATCTGGATCAGTGGACTTGGTTATTCTGGACCCACTGATCACAACTTAAGCCAGGTAAGTGCAAAAAGGGCCATTGTCTCCTTTTGAGCAAAGCTTTCTTGGTATGTTGCATAACAATGTGTAACTCCTAATTGCAATGAAGAATGTAAGGCTTCATTCAGATGCTACTAAAAAGTGGCAGGAGGCTGCTATTGCAACACATGCATCATATGGCCATAGTGTCATGCTCCATCATGCCAGTCCAGCTCCCTCCTCTGAGGACAAAGGAGTGTTTCCAATTGCCCAACAGTCTGTGCAGAAACCAGAGCACAGCCGCACAGACCTTGAGAGCCAGGGGCCAGTTTTAGGGGCACACACAGAAGGTCCTGGGATGAGAGTTCGAACAGCCAGCCTCAGGTGTGCCCCTCCGCCAATCTGCTCTGGCAGAAGAAGCAGGTGTTACGCAGATCCCACTGTTTTGCTCAGCTGCATTTCAAAGGGTGTGGAGCTGGCTTGCCTACTTAACTGAGCGGCACTTGCTGGTCCGGTATTGCAGACAAAACATTAGTGCAACTTCCGCCTGTCTTGCCCATGAAACTGACTCTTGGATCTCTGCCGAACCTCGAGAATCCGACTTCGGATGGACCTGACGTTGACTTCTCTCGAGCCCCCAACGGACTGCCGCGAGTGTGTTTGTTTGCCTAGCTGCTCTTGCCTGCCTGAGATACAACACATAGAGCCCTATTGCATTACAGAAGTCTGGAAAGGAAGGGAGAGGGAGAGTGCCAGATAAAGCACTTGACATGAACGAAGCCCAGCTTTGTTCATGAAGGATTTCCATAATAAAGCTGTTAGCATCCTTCAATTACATATGTAATTATTTGATTTAAATATATGGAATGCCCAAATGGACCTCTCACTAGGTAATATCCTTGGTGTGTGGTAGCACAGCTGCCAATAATCATCACTATAGCAAGCTACCTTCTGTCCTTTCCTGTAAAACAGCTATTTTCCTTAATTGTGGGATAGATGGCCAAAATGTTACTGCAAGTTTTTCGTTTGGGATTTAACTTGAAAGCAATTAGGGAATTGTAAAGAAAACCTTGCATTGGAGAAGTAAGCCAATGAGCATTCCTTCCTTGCCAATGTAATTTCACTAAAACCTGCATTATCTGGCTGATTATCAATAACTGGAGAATTATGCAATTTTCTTAATTTTTAAAAAAAATGGTTCCTTTTGTGTTAAAGAGGTATTTTACTCATTAAACTATAACATGGGCTTTTTCAGCACGAACAGGAGAGCCAATAAGCCAATATTCCCATGAACAGACTTCAACTCCTTGTATACAACTGAACAACTATTCTGCACAAAGTGTTACATCTTGCACCACCCTGTGATACAGACAGAAACGCCCATTTTGCACAAAATGTTCACTTCATTGTCAAATATTTAACAGTTTTCCAGCAAGTAGTTTTGATTACTTTAAGGGCCAGCTGTTCAATTGTTCAGAAGCAGCTTTAGACTGTGGCCTAACATAGAAGTTGATTATCCTCACAGACAGATTTAAGAACCTTTCTAAACTTATCAGGCCTTACTCTAGATCAGTGGGTCTTGAATAGTCCAGCCTAGTGGTCCAGATCACAGTGATGCATGGGTGAGATCAGCACCATCTGCACTGATGGTGCTGATCTTGATTGCCTGTGTTGTGATTGTAAAGCCTGCACAAGCTTCACAGCTACACATCCACACCTTCAAAGGTTAGGAACAAATATTCCTAGTTCTGGGGCCTGGGGAGGTGCTTTCTGTGACATGCTATGCCATGCACCTAAAAAGCACCCCTGTGTGATGAGTTACATCTGTTGAACCTACGTTTTCTTCATGACTTTTAAAGGCAGAGAGGAACCCCAGCCTTTTTTTTTTCATTTGGCAGTGACAGCTAGAGATGCAGAGCAAATGACTGGCTTACACAGCCCATCTGATTTTTAATGTCTATTTCAATTTATTTTCCACCTCCACCCAAAGGTCTGAGGGAACATCACATAAAACACTAAAATAACCATCGGAAATAGTTAAAAGTAGTTAAAACACAAATGCTCCTTCCCAAACCCCACAGCCATTTTGTACCTGGAGTCTGGGCCCCAGGAGCGAGCGGAAATGCAGGGAAGGCATCCAACAGGCCTCCTGCCCTGGGTCTTGCCTTACCCAATGGCAGGAGGCCGGGGGAGGAGCATCCCGCCCACATCCTTGCCTTTCCAGGCTAGGACAGTCGGTAACACTTTCTCCATTCGCACACAGGGAGGCAAGAAACGCATCTAGATACATTCCTGCCGCCTTCTGTGTGAATGAATAAAGCATTCCCGTGCGTCTTAGCCTTTTTCGCTACAGTGTGAAGTGGCCTCTGCTTTTCACTTTACTGCTGTGATGGACTGAAGGTGGAGTAAACCTTAGATTTAAGAACACTATATTGGGATCGCCATACAAACCCTTGGCAATCCCAGTATACTCTTGGGATACTGAACCAAAAATGAACTATATAGGCATGACAAAAAATCCAACTCTGCTGCCATTTTTCTGGTCACACCAGATTTCTTACCTTGTCCGCTGCTTCATTGCAGAACTGCTGCTTTTGCAAAAGTACCAGGATATAGGAAGCCCGTGAAAAAAACAAAGGGAAGTGGGCAGGCCCTTCCTTCCCACTTTTGCAAGAACAGCTATTCTAAGGCTGCATCCAGATGTTGGTTACTTCTGCTATATTTGGCTATTCCACAATCCATGATTTATGCCAGAATATCTAAATATAGTGGAATAAATAATCAGCATCTGGATGCAGCCTAACAGGAAATAACAGACAAGGTAAGAGTCTAGGTTTGCCCCAGGATCACCTCCCGCTGTTTGGCAGGAGGTGCCAAGAGGCAATTGCAGGATCTAAACACCAAGCCCATCTATGAAACCTGATGCTGTTCTGTACTATTTTTCTAGTGCTCTATAAAGATTCAATTAGACACCCTGAAAGAAAAAGAAACATTTTGTTTTTAATGACAGCCTGACAATACTTCAAACTTAAATAGCATTTAATAGGCTTAAATCCTGAACACTCACCAATATATAAAGATTCAATGGGTCATTACTACATGCACTTAGTAGAAGGATTCAACAGTGACTTTCACCTTGCTGTGATTAAAGAGACAGACCATGCCTTTTTAGTTCCAGACTGTTAGACATTAAACACATTACACAAAACTGAATCCCATTTCACCAAGATGAATATACTCCATAATACATTGTAATTTGGAAATTATGCTCATGAGTTAAACCAACATGATGTGGTCACGCTTAGTAGCCCCACTGTGGATCCCAAATGTTCTCAGTATTGTCTTAGGTGATTTTTGCACACTATGGTGTATCCTGGTTCCCTATACATAGCCCCCCCCCCAAAAAAAAAGACTGTCCACATTCTGACACAGCTTCAGAAGCCAAGAATAAAAGTCCCTGCCCTCTGAAGTTGCTGCTCAGGATGTTTTAGGTTGGCATCCAGAAATGGTGTGCTCCCAAAAGCACTTTTGGGTGTCTTGTAAAATAATGCCAGATTTAGTATATAGGACTATGGTCTTCGCACAAGGGCCCTGGTCTAGTATAGCAGGACAGGATGCTTCATATACTGACTGTCAGGTTCATCTCTTCTCATAAAGTCCATTGCCTTTAATGTTTTTAATTTGTCAAAAATCTTTTAATAAAGAATATATTTAAAAAGTATACTGACTGTCAGAAGTCTGCAGTTAGAGCAAGATATGGCACTATTTTGCACCACTTCCTGTGCAAACAAGATATTCTACTGGGAGGCATGGGCTCCAGTAGATCATTCTGTAATGTGAATCTGGATGCCATATTCTACAGGACCCACTGGTCCAGTTAACTGGCTCACTGTGGAAAGGGCTTTAGATTGCCTCTGGGAGTGGGAAGGACTGTACCATGAGCTGCATTCAGACACATTTTACAATGCAAACAGAATATGTAGTCCCAATTTTGCCCTCACATAAGATAATCGATCTTCATTGATGCACTGCATTATATGATTGGTACTGCACATTTACCTTAGTGCAGTAGAAAGAACTCTCACTGTGCAGTATATAGTTAAATCAGAGTATCAGTCTAATGCAGGCAGGATGACAAGAAACATCAATGAGATGCCACCTACTGTCACATATAAGGCAGGCAAGGCAAATAGGCAAACACTCGCACAGCTTATTCAGATCCAGAAGGGCTCAGGCGTACTTGAGGTCAGTTCCAATCCAGGGTCAAGGAGTCCAGAAAGTCAGCAAGGGTCAGTCAGTCCAAAGGGTCAGCAAGTCACAAGCTAGTCCAAGTCAGAGCACAGGCACAGAGTTACAAAAGGTTGCATGAAGTTGTCTGCAACACTGAAGCAAGGTGTGTTTGCTCAATAAGTAGAGGTTCAGCTGAGCTAATTGTTCTGATCGGTGCTTCAGCTGTTTCTGTTGTCTCAGGAGACGAGGGGAAGCCCTTTCATGAGGCTCACTGCTTGTAGCTTCATTGTCAGAGCTGGCTGCATGCTCCCCTGAAACTGGCCTCAGCCCCTCAATGTCTATAATGTCACGCTGTGGTTGCTTCTCAGTCTGTGGTGGCATTGCAGGCAGAACTTCCTCAGAGGAGGAGGCTGAATGGGGCATGACACCTAATCAGGAAGTGCAGCTCAAAACCTGATTGGCTGCTTCAACCCACATGATGGTGCATGCCACCTAAACCCTTGCCACTCTGATAGAAGAAACTATGGAGCTGACTTCCAGTATGGATGATTGGTCTCGCCTGCACGGTGAGTTTACTGAGCTTTTTGATTAACTATGGATTTAGATAGCTAGTCTAGAGGCAGCCATGGTGTTTTGGTTCTTCCCTGCGTGGATTATCTCAGAGAGGCAATGGTGCCTCGGTATCTTGGAAACTTTTATTTTTATTAATGCCATTTAATATCTCTATGAAGCTCCTGGAACCAGTCATCAAGGGTTTTCGGGTAAGTTCTCTATTTCTTCTAAACATCTGGATCAGGAGAGATTGTGAATTTTGTGGGCCAATAAACTGAGGCTGATTCTGTGGGTAGGAAGTTCCTAAGTCTGGGAATTGGGTACTTTACCTGTTCTGTGTGGGGTTTCACTACCACCAAAGGAACAGGTTTGTAGCTTGGAGGCTATTCTGGAATCATCACTATTGCTAGAGGCTCAAATAACCTCTGTGGCTAGACATTCCGATCAACATCTTTGACTGGTGCACTAACTGTGTTCCTAAATGGATAGGGATGGCCAGACCACTGTTGTAAGTTTACCTTTGGATTACTGTGAATGCACTCTGGGTGGACCTACCCTTGTAGTTGGTCTGGTAGTTGCAACAGGCACAAAATGCAGTGAAGCACGAGTTCAGGAACCTCTGCACAGGTTGTCTATTAGCTACTGGATCAGATTCAAGGTTTTGTGCCTGGCATATAAGGCCCTAAATAACACAGCACCAGAATACATGCTCAATCACCTTCCCCATCATAAACCAGTAAGACTGCTGTGATTATCTGGGGAGGTCATGTGACCCAGACTCTCATTGCAGAGTTGGAATGTTCCCAACCTGTCAGCTAGCTATATAGTTTATGCAAACATCATGCTCATTCTAAAAGTTTTATGTACAGTATAGATGAGCGATGAAGATGTCACACACACGCATCCACTGACAGAATGCAGACATTTTCTGCAATTTGAGGCGCATTTGTATAAGCCCCAATAAGCCCTCAGTATGAGGAGATTCTGGCTTAAAAATTCTCATGAGTCTGCCAGCTGGGGCAGAATAAAACTGAACTCCCTTGATATTGGAAAGATGTCAAGGCAGATGCTGGGTGAATGCAATTGGGAGAGCATTCTTAATTAAGGCATTCTAAAAAGAATAAGCATTATTGGCTAGGCACTGATTTTCACCCACAATTCTTTTCGCAATGATACGTGCCTCTTCCTTCTCTTTTTCCTTCTTTTCCTTTTCCTTCTTCTTCTTCTGCTCACTTGCTCAACATGCTGCCTGATCCAGTTGCATGTAATGTGTAGTTTCCTCCAGAAATATGCTTCCATGGCTGAGCACAAGGAGGTGTTTGGAGAAGTGTGGCAGTCTTTGCTGGGCTTATGCAAGAATATGCAGTACTGGGCATACACCATACTGCAGTGGGGGAGGACATAATACGCAAAGAGTGGAAACCACAGTTCATTCTCGGAGCCCCTCAGTTGGAAAAAGTGACAAGAAAAAGTGGCAGGTAGTGTGGGTGGAAATGACTGGAGAAATCCCTTATCAATGTTATCTTGCTCCAGGCACCAAGTTCTGCTAAAGCTAAATTTTGCTAACATTGTGTCTCTGAAACACAGGCCTATATAAATAAATGTTGCTAAGGGAATTCTAACAATGTCCTAGCAACTAAGCAACTTTGCAGATACAGAAGGTGATGTTGCATTTACTACAAATAATGTTTTATCCATAATTACTGGTCCTCCCACTTGGACCTTAATTTTAAACATCTTTATCACACCAGATTCAGCAGAGGAGGTTTCCTTACAAAGACCCCTATTTATAACCACTTCTGCAGAACCTTTAGGCTTAACATTTACAAGAAACTTACCTGTTGCCTTGGACTACAGAAACCATGAGCCAAATTAGTAGTCTGTGGGTGCTTGTAGACCTTGACTCGATTACAGCATTGTTGTTACTGTTATTATTAGATTTATTGTTCGCTTTCACAGAATAAACTCACATGCTATGGTAAAACCCAAGGTACAGCACTAACCATGAAGATTTAGTGTGCACAGTACTCAAACTGCACTGCTATATGCCTGGGAAATTCCAACCCAAGAAGGAGCGACGGCAAGCGTTTGCTCTTTCCCTCCTGGCAGGAAGAATGATCTGCTCTGCTGCCTGCTGCCTGGGATCTGCAGAAACAATGGGAAATGACATTTTGGCTTGGTCTAATGAGTCAGCAACTGCCGTGCCAAAAAGTACATCAACCAAGGAAAATCTGTGTGGCCTGAAATGGACTTAAACACTTGCATTTCAAACTGATCTCCTTCCTCAGAATCCTTCCTTTAGTAACCTTCCCTTCCTTGTTACCTTATCATTCCCACTTTTTATTAATATGAACTGATTTAAGAGACAACAGATACCTGAAAAGCACAGGTTATGAACAAAATAGAAAACTATGCAGTACCTTATTATGAGTTGTAGCAGCTTCATCTACAGACAAACACAGCCTGTTATGGGTCACAATGGAAGTGACATACAAGAAAATAGGTGCAAGGCTGAGAAGGCTGTGGGCAGATGTGCAGAACACCATACATCTGGTGTCCCATGCCTCCTGGGTCATCTTGCAAGTGAAACTTTGCTTGTACAGATGAAATTCCTTGTGAGTGAGCCCAGAGAAGGACTGGAAGTAACACTGGAAGTGCCACAAAAATCCAGCTTAAAAAAACAAAACACATACAGGCGCAAGGGAGAAATCCAAATCTGCATCCCATGCAACCTTCCCAAAAGGAAGAGACTTCAAAAGTAGTTCAAAGAAGTTTACCAGCTGATTTCCCCTTATGGAGAAAGAGGTGGCAGATGTGTGCATGTGACCAACCAGAGGTTGGCTGTTTCATATTATGTGAATGTAGCCTAAACAGCACAAAGTACAATTTCCATATTTAATATGTAGGATACCAAATTATACTTAACATGATATTTTGGGGAACGTAGACATACAGGCATTATTAAGAAGTCTTGCTATGGGAGCTTCTCAAGACATGTATTTTAACAGTGTTACTACATGCAGGAATTTTAGGACTACTAATTTGGTTTGGTTGGTAATGAACTGGAGCTGATCCCAATGGAGGGGAAAACCCTTAGCTGATCTCCATACAAAATCTATTAAAGTTTAAAAAGCACACAGGAAATGACTTTACTACATAGCAAAAGGCAATAATAAAAGCAAGTGGCAACAATAAAACACTTCTGGAGTTGAGTGAACTAATCAGATGATGGTAACTTGTAGCAAAGACACTTGCAAAGCTGGGCAAATTAGTCAAGCAGGAACTTGTAGCAAGAGAGGAAGTGTAACTATGGCTGTGACAAGGTTCACAAAGTTTTGTTTGTAGCAAGGGAAGCAGAGAGTTAGCTATGATTCCAGCAAGAAACACATGGTTTACAGTAAAACTTTTGGCTGCCCCTCAGTCTTAAAACCATGCAACGGAGAGTGCAATGAGAGAACAAGGAGCCAAAATACAGAGCTCAGCAAATCTGTGGGAGGATAAGGTTTAGTTTAAAAAGGTTGGAGCCCCTCAAGGTAATGAAATCTTCCCCTGTGATTCCCCAGTTCAGATAATCAATTGCTGTTCCTCACTGCCGCAAGCCATAGCCTCCCTTTTTGCAAGAAATAGTTTATTTTACTAGAATACATATACTAAAAAGAAAAAGAAAGGAGAGCAGAGGAGAGCAGAGCTAATATGCAATGAAGGAAAATATATTGTTTAATGCAAATTCAAAACAAAGTGAAATAAGGAGAAACCTACTTAGAAAAGAATTATACCTTTCACAGAGTCTTCTCTTGGTCAGAGAAGATTTTCCCAGTGGCAAAGAGTAACAAAGCTCCAGCACTCAGACGCACACACACAAGCTAGCAGGGAAACTGCAAGGCTTAAGGGGAGGCAGAAGTTCCAGCACTCTGATAAAATTATCAGCACTGGGTACTTGCAAAGTGAGGCGAAGGATCCTAGAAATCAGTAAATTAATTAGTCTTCCTTGCCTCTGAGTAGGGATGCCATTGCAAGATATCAAGTAAGTTCAATCGTATGCCTGATCCAGTTGCCCTTGCTTCAGTATCAGCAGTCCATGGATGGGGAATGAAATCATCTTGATTCCCCAATAAGTCTTAAGAGATGATATTAAGTTTGAAATTTACCTATGAAGTGATTTTAGCAACATGTTTAGCCCACAGCTGTCTGAAATCCAAGCATATACAACACACAAAGTTTCGGATGAAGTTCAGCTATTGTGGCAGAAAGGTGTAGTGGAATGAGTAAAAGCCAAGGACAATGGTGTCCAGCAAAAGCCAGAGACCAGGGTTAGCTCTTGTGAGGACAGACTGGACCCAGCAAGAGCCAGTGACCCAGACTTTGAAATGGTCAAGGATGCAGTGAACCCCATCGAAGCATAAGAGGCAATGAATGAAGGGGACATCTATTCATATATCCCAAAACACACCATGAGGTCAGGCAGGAAAACTGACTGTTCAGGAGGGGAAAGGGAGTAAATGAGGAAGTAGCACAACATTCAGCTTTTCCAAAACAAGTTTCATTAATCCAATCAATTATTCAATTTGGGCACCCACATAAGCATGCCATTTTTGCAGCTGCTCTCACCCAAGAAACAAACTCATAATAGTTTAAGTGTTACCTTCCTGCAACATGTTGACAAGATTAAGTTAAGGTGAAAAACTATATTTAAACAAAAAGAGGCTGTAGCCAGGAAAAGCAGACATTGTCAAATATTTGAGTCAGCAGACCTAAGAGGGCTGTACCATGATGATGATGATGTGGGTTCCAACCCTATGCTTTCTATTACCTGAAATGGGTCTCTGACCAGAGCACAAACTTCAGTTATTAATGGTCTCTTGCACCATTTGGTCCAAATCTTAGGATTCTGGTACATGTATCAGTCTGTTCTGTCTTTTCAAATAAATTGAATATGAAAAGGCAAAGACATTAAAACTATTTCCCCAATAATTCCCTCTATCAAAATTCTGCTTAAACAGACTTACCATTTCTTAGTTTGGGAATGTAACAGTTTACATGTTCGAGATCCATATGTATACTGCTTGTGTATGTTTGCACTCTGCAAGCAGGTATCACTTATCTACAATGGGAACTAAAGCATCTGGGAGGAACTCAATCTGGATGCATCCAGAAGAAATCTATCTCTCTTCCTATCATTTCCACATATGTCTTGCTCTACATTCTAAAGTCCTGGGATAAGTTATAACAGTTCAACTACCCGTATTTTCCGGCGTATAAGATGACTGGGCATATAAGACGACCCCCAAGTTTCCAGTTAAAATATAGAGTTTGGGATATACTCGCTCACTGTATAAGAAGACGACACCCGGCATATAAGACGACCCCTGACTTTTGAGAAGATTTTCCTGGGTTAAAAAGTAGTCTTATACGCCAGAAAATACAGTACAGTGGTACCTCGACATACAAGTGCCCTGACATACAAGTGTTTTGAGATACAAGCCGCCGAGCGAGTGATAGTTTGCTTTGAGATGAGAGCAAGATTTGAGATACGAGTATGTAAATACAGTACAGTACATAACAAAAACAACTGAGGTGGTGTTTTGGGAGCTGGAATGGATTAATGGGAAAATTGCTTTGAGATACGAGCGATTTGACCTAAGAGCAAGGTTACGGAACGAATTAAACTCGTATGTTTTTATGTACAGTGGTACCTTGACAAACAAAAAAACCTGTACAATATTCAGAGGAGGAGAACAGAATGATAATTCTGTACATATGGAATTTTGATGAATGGAAAATTCAAATAGTTAGAAAATTCCACTGGATAAATTTCTTCAGTTTCTTCAATATTCAATATAAAATTGCTTCAATGTCCAATATAAAATTACGGAAATCTAATACAGTCTAATGTACTAGAACTTGGGATGTACAGGTTCAAACCATAAACCTCACCTGGTGACCTCAAGCAAGTATGTGCCTTAAAATGCCAGGCCACAAGTTTTCCTAATTGTTGGAATTTGAAATAGTAAGCCTGGTCTCAGAGCTGCCTCTAAAAGGTCGTGTGCCTGCAACAACAAGAAGGGTGGTGTTGGAAGGCAGGTGGTGAGGCCTGAGGCAGAGTAAGCTGAGGTGAGGTGGTATGTGACCACCCACCCACAAATGGCATGTCATGCTGCCTTCAGAATCCTGAGGACTTAGTCTACAGGTGAGTAGGAAGGCATGGGGCAAGGCAAAGTTTATTGTATCCAAGTCAGGAAAGTTCATTTACCTGCTTTAGTGTTCTGGGGAGCAACAGGGCATCATGCAGTCATTGCCTTATGCGTGAACTGGGAGGCATGGGTCAAAGTACTGTCTAAAGTAGCCAAACTGAACAAACCACATGCCCATCCATCTGCTTCTTGGGATGCTGGGATAGCATTATATAAAATAATGGGTGGCCTACTCACAGGGTTCTACTGATTTGTGCACCCACACTAACACCACTCTGAAGCCAACCTTGTCCTCTATGGCTTGATTATTTATCTTAAAAGTCTGTTTCCCTTGTATTTTCCACATCTCGAACTTCTCAGTTCTTTCTATCCCAACAAACCCAGCCCCAAACTACTGCTGCATCCAGATATCACTTACTTATCCCACTATATTAAGGTATTCCATAATATAACATCTTAATAGTAAGAAGAGACTGAGAACAGAATGCATCATGGGCCATAGTACTGGCTACTTTTCACTAGATTTCTTCAAGCCAATGTCCTTCAAGCTAACAATGATCCTGGCTCTGGAACTGCAGCATTAAGCAGATGCTGGACTTAATAGCTTACAAGGGTCCTTCAATCCTATGATTAAATTGTTCTAGTTATATTCCTAGCCTATTGCCGCCCACAAAGCAGCAAGGCCAATATCTTTGAATTTGTCTTGTTCACATGAATTTGGGAATCATTTCAAGACACCATATAGCAGACCAAAACAAAAGTGATTATAAAGGAAAATAAACATAAAGGACTTTTGTGAGGGAGAACTATTACATCAGCAATTTTTGAAGAAAAAGTGCCAGAGGAATAGAGTGCATTGCTAATTTGGGCTAGCAACAGAAACAAAAGAATGTACTAATTATTTAGAATAATGGAGCTGAATTGCTGACATTGTCAGAATAAATGAGTTAAAAAAAACAATTTAGAAATCCTCTAAGTCTGTACAGATTTTACCAAGTGAATGTAACAATAAAACAGCCATTCTAGTACTAATCTGATTTATGATTCCAAAGAGGTTCATTTAACTAGTCCTTCAGGAACTGTTTGGTATGTTACATTATGTAAATCTATGACAACTTGTCTCCCTCTCCCCCCGCCCCCAGCCTTCCAGCATTTAACTGCAGCAAAAACTGTCACATAATTCACCAGTCAGACCTGATGTTGTAAATTATGTGGAAGGAGGTAAAAAGTCAAAGTTCCTTAGGTTCAATATTGGGACCTTTGCTTTTTAATTTATTCATAAATGATTTAGAAGTAGGAGCAAACAATGGGATTGAAAAGTTTTCTGGTGACACTAAACAGGAAACTAAAAGTTGAAAGAGATTGTGAGGACCTCCTGAGGGATCCCTTAACACTTGGTGAGCAAGCAATGAAGTAGCAAATGCACAGTTTAATAAGTGCAAAATGATGCATACTGGGACAATGAACCCCAGTTATCCTTATAAAATGATGGGGACAGAGCTTTCAATCACATAACAGGAAAGGGATCTTGGGGTTCTGGTAGAGAGAAGAGGAAGAGCTGGCTTTTCTACCCCACTTTTCTCACCCATTTAAGGGGACTCAGAGTGGCTGACAAAACTTTCTGTTCTTCTCCCTAGAACAGAACACCGTGTGAGGTAGGTGGGGCTGTGAGGGCTCAGAAAGAGAGCTATGACTAGCCCAAGGTCACCCAGCTGGCTTCATGGAGGAGTGAAGAATTGAACCCAGATAGGAGTCCAGCTCCCTAACCATTAGACCAAACTAGCTCACAATGAAAAGATTGTCAATGAAGATGTCAACTGAGTGCATAACAGCTGTAAAAAAAGTAAATTCAACCCTGGGAGTAATTAAGAACAGAATAGAAAATAAGTCAGCAAGTGTCATTGTACCTATTTATAAATTATAGTGAGGACACATTTGGAATAGTGTCTACAATTTTGGTTACCACATCTCAGGAAGGATATTGTGGAACTGAAAAATGAGCAGAAAAGGGGTTCCCACCTTGAAACAGGAGTGGTTCTTCCACTCATGAAAAAAACCCTTCCTGGATTCAGAATTATACTCCAAATATCATTTGATCTACTATTAAGCCGGGGGTGGGGGGGAGGCTTGGGAAGGATGTTGGAGAGGGTGATGACTATGGAGCTCTCTGTATTCTTGGAGGAAACCAATTATCTTGAACCATTTCAGTCTGTGTTTAGGCCTTGATCACCCTGATAGATAGCCTTCTGTAACAGAAATAGAAGAAGATATTTTGTTGACCAATTCAACATGGTAATCTGAATTATCTCTGCAGGTTGAAGAATGAGTGGAAATTTATGATAGTGATATCTGTAAGCTGGCACTATAGCCAAGGGGAGAGTATTCCAGCATGTAGGTGTCATGACAGAATAAGTTTTGTTGTGGAACATCACGGTCTTGTTGGTTTATGATGAAAAAGCAGATCTAGCAAGTACCGTGGTCCCAAGTTGCTTAGGGCCTTATATGCCAAGCATGAAACCGTGAATCTGACCTGATAGCTAATAGGCAACCTGTGCAGGTGCTGTACTCAACAACTTGGCTGCTGCATTTTTGCACCAGTTATAACTTTCGAACAAGGTATAAAGTAGGGATGTGCACAAATATTCATAACATTCAAAATTTGGCCAAATTCAGACATTCAAATTCAAATTGAAAGTTTTGATACATTTGTTCAAAGCTTCATTCATATCAAATTCATATGGAGCATTCGTATCAAATTTCACAGAGATTTATTCAAAGAAATATCAATTTTCTTGCATTCAGTTCAATACAAATTTAATACAAAAAAAACCCCTTTTGTGCACATCCCTATATAAGGGTAGTCTAGTACAGAGTATACTGGGACAGTCATCTAAGTGTGAAATTAGCAGGGTATGGACAAGATAGCTGTCCCCATCCAGGTAGGAATCTAGTTGGTACACTAGCAAAAGCTGGTAGCCTCCAGTGACAGTGACGGTTCCAAAAGCACACACACCCCACCAAGCTCCATATCTGTTTCTTTGGAGGCAGTGCACCCCACATAGAACAGGAGCATTTCCCAGTTCCCAAACTCAGGTATTCGGGAATACCCCAAAAGAGGTCCAATGGGACTCACTTAAAGAATACAAACATAATGTATTGAGAAGAAAATAATTCAGACAGTAAAGAAGCCTGGTATAACATTCTGCAAAGACATAATGCCCTTTACGAGCATCTTAGAAAATGTGTGACTTGGAGCAAAATTTTCAAGGGATTAAATGTTTCCTTGTGAGTATTAGAAACATTAAGAGTGCAGTTCTAGACATGTCTACTCACAGGAAAATGAAAAGTAATCCATAAAGCAGAACCTTGTTTGATCTGTAGTCCATCCAAACATCATTTGGATGAATCAAAGGTGGACCCCCTCCCCTCCCCTGTTGCTTACTAGCTCTTCTGTGCAGGTTGCCACTGGAAAAACCAGTCATTCAAGCTCAGTTGATCTTTCTGAATGAAATTGTTTACAGAACTGAATCATCACTTCTGTTTCCTTACCACAAAGCCCCCAGCACAGTATGGAAAAGGGTGTGCTCAGATAATCCCAGGGTGGCTGCAGTTTACACATGTACATATGAGAAAGTGACACAGATTGGTTGCAGAATATTCCAGGGGCTGCCAGCCTGGTTCTGAAAAAGACCAATCAGGATCCTATGGAGTTGTCGGCTTGCAAGAGGCTGACAGCTCCATCTAGATGGCCTTGGGTCCAAGCAGCAAGCCAAATCTACACTGATTCCCTGCATTCTGGCTCACACAGCTACAGCTAGTTGCTGGCTCAGAAGATAAACACACACACACCGGTTCCTGATTTAAGGCTAAATGTGCATGGAGATCAAATAGGATGCCTCTGTTGTCCAACTGCCCTCTCCTGTATGCACCTTTGAACTGCAAAGCCACACATCCTCCAAAACTAAGCAGCTCCTGTTTCTGCTCTTGTGCCCCATGCCTCATCCATCTCCCATTTCTTTGGGTCTGAACTTTGACTATTTGCCCTCCCATGAAGTTCCACCTAAGCAGTATCAGTGAAGCAGAACCACGATCCTTTTCCCAAATGTGAATTTCCATCTTTTTTTCTTCCAGGATCCAAAGATCTAAACCCTCTGCATTTTCTAAAGGTCCTCCCCTCCCCCAATTTAAGCCAGATCTTGCATTATTTCCAGCATTTCCCCCCTCGCCCATTCTCTCTCCCTCCTCTGGACCTGTTTCTTTGGTTCTAAATGATTGCATGACCACCCACAGGGTCCTGCTGAGCAACAGTATCATTCTTCCTTTCTATGCCTCTTTTTTAGTTTTGTTTTTCAGAGTTTATTAGAATCTGAGAATCCAAAGACCAAAACCTTTAACTTCTGTTGACTAAAACATTCATGCTGCTAATGGTTTCCTTCTGTTCCTCCACCATACCCAATGAGCAGGAAAGTTTGCCCTCTCAAAGAGGGATCCAGTCATGGCCCATGCTCCCTACATTGTGCTCTGTCCTCTATAATGGGCCTCCAGGGCTTTTCATCCTGCCCTTTTGGAAGCAACTATGCGCTGTATAAATGCCCTCTGGGACTGCCGCCTTCTCTCCCTGTAGTTCTAGTCTTAGCACTTTAGTATCAAATCCCTTTAGTACTATGATGCTCCCTCTGTGTTTCCTTGTCTCAGTTTTTCTCTTGCTCCCATTTTCTGATTCCTGCTTGTTATCTAAGACCTACTTCAGTGTACCTCTGACCTGACTCTAGCATTCTGTTTTGTTGCAGCCAAATGCTCTGCTGTCTACCCCTGTCCTACACAGTTCTTCCATAAGCCAGCCTTCTCTCCTGCTTTACTCCTGGCCTGCAGCAGATGGCTGCATTCAGACAGCGGTGGCTGATTTCCATTTGGATCATTGAGGAAAAGAACAAGGCAGTCAAAAAGTAACAGGTACTTAGAATCAGAGTAAGTAGAGTTAGTTGTGGATGAGGCACTATAGGGCTGGATTTCCATGCAAATCTTCATGGAAATTACCATATCATCACTGAACCTAATGGATTTTGCACAGATTAGTAAACCGTGAAATGAAACAAGCACGTGAAGGAGAATGCAGTGAAAGCCTGAGTTACCATGTGCTGTGGAGTGCTGTCCACTTTGCACTTACAGACCAACCAGCGTTGCAAACAAGGATGTGATTGCTAAAGAATTTCAAGTAGCTAGATAGATTAAAAAAAAGAAAAGAAAATTCATGTGGGAAGAACTACCCGATATTTATGAAGAAAGCAGCAATCCAGAATATGCAAGCTAACTCATGTGTTTCCCTTCTTTCTTTCATGTTCATTTGAAGGTAGGAATTATCGGCTGTAATTTGCAGTCAAGGGATACAAATCTTCCATTCTAAGGAGAAAATGCTAAACTTCACCCTTTGTACCAGTCTCAGGAGCCCAGAATTTTGATAAATTAATTGCTTTGGTTTCTGTTGCTGGTGATTCCTCCAAACCTGTACACTGGTTCAAGGAATGGGAGAAAGATGCACCTTGGTTATAGCTACTGTGAGATCAATTTATCCTTGAGATGCTGTCTTGAGCATTTCAAAAGCAAAACTTTCCCCCACTTTTAACATCACAAAACAGCCAGCTTTCACTGCTGTCAACATTAAACTTAAGCCTACTTTGTGTTACCCTTTGCTGCCTTTTTGAACTAACCACTTCAACTGGCAGATCTGGGGAACTGCTGGGGGGGGGACACAAGCAGGATGCTTCTAAGGCCATTTGCTGGGATTCAAGAGCAGGAGAAGGTGGGCCTTTGTTTCCGCTTGAGAGGCCCATGGGCAACTGGTGGGCCACTGTGTGCGACAGGATGCTGCACTAGATGGGCTGCGGCCTGATCCAGCAGGGCTACTCTTATCTCTGTGGTGTGATTGTCCTGGACTTACATTTATGTTTAAAGTCCTACTGCAAAAAAATAAAAAAAAATGAACAGTTCCAACTCACAACACGAATTGTGCAGATTCTTTTGAAAAAGAATGAGGAAATGGTACAAAGGACATTGGTATTAGTAAAATCTACCTGGTATTCAAGCAGAATTGTACAGATACTCTATTCACATGGGTTGTTGCTGCACCCCCAGGGGGTATTCTGTGAGTGTGACATTCATATCTGCCTCTGAGCTTCTGCATCTGCCCTGGGACTGGCCTAAATGCAAGGCTTAGTTACTACTTCTTCCTATGACTAAAGAAAAAAAGCAACTCACTGGGGAAAACTTCTCCCAGACCTTTCTATAAAGTCCAAAAATGGTCAACTCCCAGCCATATTTCTGGTCCTCTGAAGTAAGCCTGGGTAGAAATCTTGCTGCTGTGGGTGGAAGTCCTGTTCATAACAGCAGTAGCAGTAGTGAGGAGAAACTTCAGCAATGCAAACAGTATCTATCTGCCCTTGATCCTGCCTCCACCCTGGATCCCATGGCTGCCACCATGGATCCTATCCCTTACTGGGGCCACCTGGATATGGCCTTGAAATCTGCTTTAATGTGAGTTTACCGTGAACAACAACAGAACCAAGAAGCACTCTATGTAGCTGATCAGTAGGAGGGGAAATATTTTGTCACGCGCAGGGTCATTGGTCTATGGAATTTGCTGCCAGAAGAGGTGGTAATGGCAACCAGCCTGGATGGCTTTAAAGAAGGATTAGACTAATTCATGGATGACAGTTGTATCAGTGGTTACTAGATTGGATGCCTAGGTACCTCCTCCAAGCTGGGGAAACAAGCAGGATGTCTGCAAAGGCCATTTGCTGGACTGAGAACTGGTGCAGGTTTTACCCTCATCTTCTGCTTAAGATGCCCATAAACAAGTGGTGGGCCACTCTGTGGGACAGGCTGCTGGACTAGATTGGTTGTGCCCTGATCCAGCAGGGCTCCCCTTATGGTCTTATTTCAAGAAATAATGTATCCCATTTGCTATTAATTTTAGGCATTGATTATAGCTATGTTTTTCCTATAGTTTTCTATATAAACTAAGTCTTGGAAAGACTGTATCAAATTGCTTTTACCAGGGTTAGACTAAAGCCCTGTCTTCACAAATCTGGAAGGGCAAATTTGAGCTGAAATCCAATTGGTTCAGAGATTTTGCCCTTGTAACAGTCAAGAGGTAATGGTTATAAATTCTACTTCGGGATATATAAAGAAAGGATTAGTCTTTATTCAAACATGTCAAGTAGCAATACAGCTGAGCATATTAAGGAAAAATAGTTTTGACAAAGATTGTCAGTTGATGCTAGCAACTGCCTTTTACACCATCTAGAAGCTGTTTACAAAAAAAAAAACCTAGCAGGGATGCGTTGGCAACAGAATTTCTTGAGTGGGAGACTCTATGACTGATCTTGTACGATATGCATTTGCTCTGATGTCAACAGCTTTCTTTCCCTATATGTAACTGTAAATATGTTCTGTAAATATGTTCACAACTTTATGCTTCCTATTTACATCACCCAGTAAGACCTGATGTTCGCATTTTTTGTTTTACTTTGTCATAAGAGCAGCTTCAGTCTATGGAGAAGATCACACCAAAATTTTCCTGTCGCAGCGCATACGTTCTGCGGAGGGACTTTATATAATCCCAGTCCATTTTTTCTCCTCAATTCGTCTTCATTGGTATTTGTGTGTGAAAGGGGGCCTGGATTTTCTCTGGCTGAAGGGAGCATTTCTTGCCTTTTGCCCAATGCTCCTACCCTTCTCTCCTGCTTCCTTCCTTGTCACTAAAACACAGCATATCAAGGGAGAGAGTAAGAGTAAGCCTGAAGAGAAAAAAAAGAATATTCACACTCAGCCAATGGCCCTTTTTGCACTTATCTCTATCCTGGCCTCTTTTTTATCTGTTTTATTTGTGGGGTTTTAATTTAATTTAGGAAAGTCCAAATGAAGGGTGGAAAGTCCACAAATAAAATGGATAGAAATGAAAAGGTATGAGCAGACACACCTGAAGATGGACTGAAGAAGGCTTAAAGTGAAGGTGTGATCACAGCCCTGAAGGCCAAAGTTTGAGAATTTTTGCTCTAGATCTATCTTCTGCCCTTGATGAGACAGCAAAAAATAAAACATTTTTAAAAACCAGCCAGTATACTTAAATTCCTCCAGTGAAATGATGAGATTGGCAATGGGAGGGGGACAAAAGAAGTTATGCAATTTGAGATGACCAAAAGCTCTTTTGTCTTCCTCCTCTGTCAGCTCTGAGTACTCTGGGAAGGTAGGGAATAGAATGTCATCATCCTAAGCAAGGGGCAATGAGTTTGGAGAGCTCAGAGGGCTCATGGGTTCCATGTTGTTTCTTGATCACACTAGAGCTGGCAGAACATTGGTAGCTCACAACTGGCATGGAGAGAGTGAGAGAAACATGAAGCTTATCTTCTCTTAAGTTTGTGTTGGCATGTGCGTGACTGCTTCCATTATTTTGAGGCCAGCTGGCATGCAGCTACTTTCTGTTCCCAACTGCAGTTTCCTGACATCCACAGATACCCATGAGTCATTCTGAAAGTGACTCCTTCTGCTGAAACAAGCCAGGGCATGCCTTCCTTTGTGTAACAGCTAGCCGTACAAAAGTATTTGCTGCCTGTTCTAGATCCAAAAGTTTATCCATTAAGGATCCAGCAAGATTCCAGCACTACTCAATTGTAACAATGTACCGCTGGCTGATCTGTACTGTAATTATTTGTTTAGCACATGTTTATCAAAGTATGCAAGGAATTCAACTTCAGGCAAAGCATGACTCTTTCTACCCCTTCACCATTTATCTTGTGAAAGAAGGAAATGACTCTTCTTTAGCCCTCATTCTTATATTTAAATTGGCTACTTTTACTTGATTCATTTTCCTTTTATTGTTTATAAGATTATTGTCTCAGAGTCTGCTAAATCTGAGGATCAATATAAACCAGACTAATCTAGTTTACTGTTAGCACTTCAGAAATCTTACTCCACATTTGCTACCTCTGTGGCATTTTGTGAGCATCAATAATTTCTGCATGAGTTCCAATGTACCTAAGAATAAAATTATGTTCTACTAAAACTCACCTCTGATCAGCAAATAAAATCCCCAGCAAATGGTACTGATAGTTTTACCATTTTGTCCATGATTCCAAGGCGAAAAAAGAGAAGATCTATTTCTATATTAAATTTGAATTTTTGAGCCACAGGTTCCACGATGTTCAACCACAATAGTTGTGGACCCTGTGAGTTGTAGCCCAGCACTGGAACCTAGGGACAGCATGTTAATATCATGTCAATACAAGAGACATTTGGCATGCATGTTCTCATCTACGGCCATTTCTGCATTTGTAGAGGCTGGACTGAGCCAAATGGAACTGTTCCTACAAGAGCAGTCCCTTTCTTGAGTGGTCCTGCTATTCCAGAATAGGCACCACACCAGTCTGTGCCACTCTGAAGAAGAAGAGTTGGCTTTCCTACCCAGTTTTTCTCACCCATTTAAGGGGACTCAAAGCAGCTGGCAAAGCTTTTCTATTCTTCTCCCCTGTGAGCTAGGTGGGGATGTGAGAGCTCAGAAAACAGCTATGACTAGCCCACGGTCACCCCGATGGCTTCATGGGGGAGTGGCAAAATCGAACCCGATATTCCCAGATAAGTGTCCGGCTCCCTAACCACTAAACTAAAGTGGCTCACACTAGACCAAACTGGCTAGTTGACAATGGGTCCCAGCAGGACCCATTTTAGTGGAGTAGTTTGATCCACCACTGCAATAGGTCTCCTGAAGAAACCACAACAAGGTGTGCACCCTTTCACGTGCCTCCATGTTCCTTTCTACCAGTCTACTAGTTCATCCACTGGTAACAAGTCTACTGGTATCCTTTTCTAGGTGGCTATTTTGGCTGCTCCATCCAATGCAGATGGAGCAGTGCAGCATAGGGCAGGGTAGCTTCAGTTCCACTCCAGAGTTCAGACCAAGAGGCCCAGAAGAGGTCCAGCCCCTCCGGCTGAATTAGTATACCAATCAGTGCAGAAAGGCCCTAGGACTTTAACAAACTCTGTGGTTTGCAGGAATCCACAGTTGACAGCATATTCAAATCTGCTGAACTAGGCATTTTGATTCAAACAAGGAGAAAAACTCTGAAGAATCAAGTGTACATTTTATTTATATGTTTTTGATGGTCTCCCACGTATGTGTAAAATCCATGCTCATTTTTTCCCCCTTCAAACAGCAGTCCTTTAGGTCCATTTCACTTATCTATGTTGTAGCTATGCCAACAACTTTTTTCCTTTTCTCTCCCAAGTTGGCAGCAGTAGCAAAGTTTATGCAAAGTGAGTCAGTATTATAATGCAACATGGGACATGGACTGTTCCAATGTGAGAGGAAAAAGTGATTCATAAAATCAGCCCTGGTCTTGAAATGAGAAACTTGTCTGAGACAGTGCTGAAGGTCTCTTTCTAGGCACTGTGCCATGTGTGAATCCTGCCTCTTTTGATTCTTTTTAAATAGCTTTGTGGTTAAGTGCTTAGGAGAATTTTTCACTTAAAAAAGAGATAAGAGCAGCTCAGCATTAAATGGCTGAGTTCCCACTTGACTATTCCGGACTGACTACACATTCTGGGTGTTCCCATTTGCTTGAGGATAACACAGACTGAATTCGAATACTGCAGTTCCCACTCAAACAGCACAAATCCCCAGCATGGAGAAACAGGATCTTTTCATCTCTGCCCCTTGCCCAAGCCCTGTAAACCTGCTCCACTCAGAATCAGCTGAGCAGAACAGACACAGGGCAATCACAAAGCAATCATTCTCCCTTTCAAATCGGACACTCCCTCCATTCACATTACCAGGAAGGCAGCAGCTTGGCTCATGGTTTTTAGCAAGACCAAAAAAAGTTTCCCTCTCCTCTGAGATTGTTAGCTGCTACAAATGTATTTCTTGTAATTGCAGTGGAATTCAAGGGGAAATCTGAGTTCAAAGGTACAAGTCTTTTTTTGATCTCTGGCTAGCATTGCAGGGATGGCAAGGGGAGGGGCAGGCTTTCCCAATGTGAAATCCCACCCATTGGCAGCAGGCATTGGCCAGAAGGATAAAGAAGGTGGGGGGGGGGGGCTCATCAGAACCAATCCTGTCTAAAGGAGCAGCGGTTTTGTTAAAGATGGGGAAAAAATTGGTACCAATTTCGAGTGGGCTGTTGAAGTATATGATACATACCAGTGTACTGTATAAACACTTTCCATAAGCTATGTTGATATTTTTGTCAATGTGACAGTGACACCCTTTATACCATGCCCCCCTTCTCACTATTTTGCCCTGGCAAACATTTAGACAAAACTATATATAACAAAATTTGCAAGGCCCACACTTAAAAAAAAACAAAAAAACCCACACATTTCTATAGACACCAAGGAAGTACTTTGAAATAGTAAGCCTCTCAGCAAACACTGTTGCTTCTCTTCTTTTTCAGTTGCTTCTCCCATGAAATCTCAAAAGAAAAGGCAACTGCTGAGATCAATCAATGACTCTTGTTTTTTCAGTCCAAAACATTATAGATTCAGGGGCTCTGCACTGATAATCAGAACAAATGAGCTGCTAATTATTGCACATTGTAAGGAATGCTTTAATAAAAATGTTAAGATTATTACCCTGCGTTATACTGAATCAGACCATAAATTTACGTATATCAGTACTAGTGATACTTTCCAGCTGTTTGGCATTTCAGACTTTCCAGCTCTGCCTGCAGATATTAGCACACTGAATCTAGACATTCTTGTGTGTTGGCCTTGTTTGCTACCAGTGAACCACGGGGCCTTCCTATTCTTGACCTCTGCAGTAGTAAAGGCTTGGTTCATCCTCTCAACTTGATTATTTTGAACTTTTAGAGAACACATTTTGTTCAGATAATTTAAATTTGGACTGAAGAAAAGTTTTGTTCTAATCAAGGAAATTAACATCTATTTAGGGGAAATGAATCTGTACAGTGAACACTCACCTGGGCAGAATTCTTATGTAGGATCTTGAACAACCATTACTTAAAAGTGAAAAGTGAACAGCAGATCAAGGCTGCCATTAAGGTCATGATCATACTTAATATTTTCTTAGTGTTACCATATGATAAGGGACAGGATTTCTGCTCCTTTAGTAGTTGGATTGAAGAGGGAATTTCGGCAGGTATAGTTTCTTTGCAGGCAATACCTGCTGAAATTCCTTCTGTGTAACTCTCCTCTCTTCTCCATATGGTAACCACATGACCCTATCTCATGCCAGATATTTTGTGACACAAGGCATATGCAATCAGCAGGAACACACTGAAAATTCCCAGCTTGATTTCTGCAGATTTGTAATGATTCAATCTGTAGGAAAGTCAGCAAGACTCTAAAGTAAAGCTCAGTTATCTCTCAGCAAGGAACAACAAATGATTGTGAGGCTCTTCCAATGGACACAGAATTTTCCACATTAGCCTCTGGAACAAAACCATGCTTGCAATTCATCTGCACTGTTTTATATTGACCACATAGCATTTTGTACAACAGACATTTCAACATTCACACTACAATTAGAAGGAATTTAAATTTCTTCCAAATGCATATAAGAATTTCTTCATAGATGGAATATTGTCTTTCAGAGCTTAATGTCTATCACACCTGTTAGACATTGCTATATATAGACACATCTTCAGCCATAAGCATCTGGCCTTCTTTTCATTTCCTTTCTAAAAAACAGGAAAGTTATTCTGTCCTGTTTGCTTCGTTCTGACAGCTGCCACCTTACAGAGTTTCTCTCATAGCAAAATAAATTGAATCAATCATTTATATCTGGACACCAAGTAATTGAAATGTCTGTTGTTGCTATGCGGTCAATATAAAACAGTGCAGATGAGTTGCAAGCATGGTTTTGTTCCAGAGCCTAATGTGGAAAATTCTATGTCCATTGGAAGAGCGTCACAATCATTTGTTGTTCCTTGCTGAGGATAATTGAGCTTTACTTTATTGTCTTGCTGACTTCTCTACAGATAGGATCATTACAAATCTGTAGAAATCAAGCTGGCAGGTTTCCAAATATTAATATGCTTTACAGCAGAACTATGGAATTACAGAAAATCAGAATGTCAGTTATGGAAAACACTATACCCATGACCTCAATTATGTACAATACAGTTAGGAATCTCTGATAAAGCTGGGGGGGGGGAGGTTTGTCACCTTTCTGAGTCTGATCTCCTAAAGCCCACATATTCCTTTCTTTAGGCACTGCTTACCCATTCATTCTTCACACATCTTGATTCCAGGCTGTGCTTGCTTAGGCAGAGGAGAAACAGAAAGCACCTGCTGGATTATATCCCAGAATAGGGACCTGGCATCTGCATTCTGAGGCCTGTAGGTGGCAAATCCCTATTTTGGGATATAATCTGGAATAAGGACCAATGTAGAGCCCATGTCTGCTCTTCACTTCTGCTGGCCAAGGTACCATCAAATTGATCCGGCCTGTTTGCCCTTTTATTTGTTGGGTGCCAGAGAAGTCTAGTCATTCGTGTACTTGGGTTAATCAGTTCTTCATCCTCCTCTCACACCTTCCACTCACCCAAGAACCTTCCAGCATTGTTGGTGAAACTTCCCTACCTCTTGGGAGAAAGTGTTTGGCATGTAGGGAAGTTCAGAATGAAGACTGGGAGGCAGATCATGGATGTGTGCAGCTGCAACTCAGTCTCAGATTGGTCTGATGAGACTATCAAACAATTCCTTTTCTTTAATAATCACCATTCAGTCTTCCAGCTAGAGAGTTTCTAGGTAATTGGACAATTCAAAGGAGATTCATTTCCTTTCAGCATGAATATGCTCTGTGTTCTCTTGATCAAATAAATGGGGCTTTATAATCTTATTTTAATTCTTAAAAAAGAAGGACTATTTGACCACATACTATAAGAAAAGACAATTGGTTCTGTTTAGTCCTGGAAAGCTCTTCCCCATTGTGCTTCATCAGTTTATTCAGTACTTAGTTGAACTTCTAAGGCAATTATTCTTTCCCCTAAATTCTGGGATGAGTTAAATTAGGTCATGTCTTGAGGGTCTTAAACATGCAGTAGGCGAGCCTGTGAGAGTGGACTGTGAGTATGTTTGGATTGTGGATATGTATATCTCAAGCTCCAGACCTCCAAATTGGTTGGATTAATTCTATATAAAATAAACACCTTTAGCTAGGAAGGTGCCATAAGAACATGAGAGGAGCCCTACTGGATTAGGCCACAGCCAATCTAGCCCAGTAGCCCACCAGTTGCTTCTGAGTATTTTCAAGCAGAAGACAAAGGAAAAACCTTCACCTGCTCTCAACAACCTGCAATTGGCCTTTAGAGGCATCTTCTCTTTATCTCCAACCTGGAAATGGGACTTAGCCTTCCATTCTACTAGCCATTGATAGACTTGATCTCCATGAATCTGTCTTATCCTTTCTTAAAGCTATCTAGGCTGCTAACTTTCTTCAGCTCTTCTGGTAGTAATGCCAGAAAGGTTAAAAAAAAATGCCAGCCAGTTACTGACATACCATCAAGAACAGCTTTGAAACTCTGTTCAGAGCTCTGATGGTCTTCCACAAAGGAAATTTGTATTAAACACAAAATGTGAATTCTCACATTATCTTCAATGTTATGGCATGCTGCTGGGAGATTGGCATCTGGTAGGGCTCCTCCAACCTTCTGGAGTTCTATGTGCACATGGAAAGAAACAAAGGAGACAGTAACAGGAAGCTCAAGGAGGTTAAATCCAATCCAATGTTGGGGATACCTCTGGAATGTTCGGGAAAATGCCACCATTAATATAAGACTGAACTTCTCCCCGTGCTGCTTGGAGACAACTATTTCCACCCTGCAACATAAAATGGTCCTGTTTCATATGTTGTGGAAAACATGTTTTAATAGTTTGTTGTTGTTGTTTACTACTAATAATAATAATTCAAAGTTTATATACACAACAAAATAATAATGTACAAAGCTATACAACTATAAATTGAACCAACAAAATACAAACAAAACAAAAACACTGCAAAGACTAGACAAATATCCCATAAGTAAAAAAAACCCTAAGAGTTCCAGGCAATGCACCAAAGATAAGGAGCTTTTTTTTTTTCTAACAATGCACCATAATGGATTAGTGGGCTTCAAACATTTAGGAATGAATAATATTGATTCTTGGCATGACTTTGGTCTGATACAGCATCAGTTCTAGAACAGCCAAGTCCCAGAGATGGCAGAACCAATATCCAATAGAAGTAGTAGAAGAATATTGTACTTCCATGACGTTACAACCATCAGTTGGACAGCCAATGAAGTATAATTAATAAATGTTTTTTTGTGTAAGAGCTTCATTTGAATTCCTATATTTATGAAGAAGGTAGAAGTCTGGAGTTATATCTGTCTAGGCCTGCTAAATTTACCCTAATTGAGATCCCACTTCCATGCAGAAACTATTTACAGTAGGACATGACCAAAACAAATGAAGAAATGTGCCAGACTGAGACCATTTATGCCAACACCATGGTGAAAGTTGAGGAATTATTCTAGCAAGCAATCTAGGTATATAATACTAACAAAAAACTGTCTTCAGCTAAACCTCAAGCAGGAGCAGATCTGTAGCACAGAAGTTTCACTATAATAGCGCTAATCCAAACTTCAGCAGAGTTCCTGCTTCAAATCTGACTCCCATAATGCTTTAAGATAGAGCATAGCCATATCCACATTATTTACTAATATTAGATATACGTGGAACACAATTATGTCAGTAACAAACATAGTCAAAATATTGTTCAAAGGTGGCATGGGGATTACGTGCAGCTTCATAAAAGTCTATGGAGGAAAGAGTCTGTTCCAAAGAATGCATTTGAAATCAGCATCTATCATGGGGTGTTAAGGACTCTTTTCACTGACTGCAAAGACGTGAGGCTTCATTGTTTGAATAGAGATCTTAGAGAAACCAGACTTTTGAAGTGCTTCCCATCTATGTCTGGGAAGAACAGTACACATATTCTATTGTTTTAATGTTTACATCTGGTTTGAAATGTTGTAACCCACCCTGAGACCTTTGGGTATAGGGCGGGATAAAAATGCAAATAATAAATAAAATAAAATAAAGTTGGGAAAGTATTTAACTAGAAGGAGAGGTGTCGCTGAATAGTTTTTGATCAAACATCAGAAAAGGCAAGCAAGATAGTGGGAAAAGCTTTGTTCATTGTTCTGTGTGTACCAGCTGCATCCCAGCTTGAACCAGGGGCAATGATTATTAGATGTAGATGGCACTCACGAACTGCAATGGCCAGATTGTTTCATTGTACATTGTACAGAGGTTAGCCTCATTTCACATGAAATTCTTTTAAATTTCTGCATGGTCCTCTAACAAATGACTGCCAAAGGCTGCCTCTGCATTGTAAGCTGTTCCAACATATATTCTCTACATACCTTTTCTTTTATTCCTTCTGACTCATTTACCTGGAAGAATCATAATAGCTCCACTAAGCATCCTACTGACTGCGTGTTTGCAGTGATGCTGTGAGAATTATATTAGCTGTCAATTCACTATCAAGCTGAATGTAAGGTTTTGCTGTTACTTAGGGTCTTTCTGCACTCACCATACTTTCTTCTGGGCCTGTTGGTTTGGACCAGCAAGACCCCTTGACTTAAAACATGACATAAAGTGGTCTGGAACAGCAGCACTTATCTACATGATGGCACTTATCCAGACCAGCCTCTATGCCAGCCCTGAAGTTTCCACAATCTTCAAGACTGGCCTCCAAGGGTCCTGAAGGCTAAGAATGAAAATTCTTAGTGTTGGAGTCATGAGGGACCCATTTCAATTGGTACACTGCTAAAATGGGTCCCCTGGTAGTCCCAAACACAGAGGCATATCTTCTGCATGCCTTCATGTTCTCAACCTGTTTTAAAAGGTCTACTGATGTGACTCATATCAAGGGCACTTCGATCTGGGTCATACTCCATCCTTAGTGGACAGACATACCTGTGATAGGCAGGGCCTCACAGATCCACACTAATGTGTGGAATGATAAGGCGCTAAAGCTGACTGTAAGGTATCTTAGTAATAAACTAAGGGCCTCTGACCCTACTGCCTAAGCCCTGCCTGCAGAGCCAACTGCTTGGGACAGATGCCTTCTTCTGTAAACACAATCCCACTCATCAAAGTTCTTGCTCAAAGCCCATCCAATAATATTATATGTACCAGAGGTACTTTTCAGTTAACTAAAAGCAACGCTTTCTCTTTGATGGGCCCCTCTGTAGAAAACCACCCCCTTAGAAGTGGAAAGAGCATCTATATTGCAGGTGTTATACCGGGTAATAATATCCATGAGGGAATTCATGGGCATGATCCATAGAACTTTCTTACTGTATTTGGGTTGGTTTCATTCTATAACTGTTTTCTTTATGCTTATGTGGTAAAAGGTAAACTACAAGTGCCTTCAGATGGCAAGAGGCAATCACAGGAGCTGAAGAGGATCCCATGATTACCTCTTGCCATCAGACCAGACACAAGAGGTAATTGCAGGCTGACCTGCATAACTGCCAGCTGGTTTCATTATCATTCCACTTGCAGAAACCCAGAAGTCAGCCAATTACCATGATCTTCCCTTTGTGATTTTTTGTATGGTTGGCTGACTTCCACCTAGGTACAAGTGGAATTATAATGAAATAAGCCAGCAGATGCTAGGTAACCATAGCTATTTTGGGAAATCAGACATTGTTGCCAGGTTTCCTGTAATAGCAATATTGTGGAATTGAAGTATATAAAATCATGCATGGTATAGAAAAGGTGGATAGAGAAAATGTATTTTCTCTGTTATACAACACTAGAACCAGGGGGAACTCTAAGAAGCTGATGGGTAGGAGAGTCAATTCAGACACGAAGTATTTCTTTACCCAGAGGGTCATCCGTCTATAGAATTTGCTGCCAGAACAGATGGTAACTGCAACCAGCCTAGATGGCTTTAAGGAAGGGTTAGACAAATTTATGGACAACAGATGTATCAGTGGCTACTAGAATGGATGCCTAAATACATCTTTCAAGCCAGGGGACAAGCACAATGCCTCTGAGGCCATTTTCTGGGATTGGAGAACAAGAAAAGGTTTGCTCTTGTCTCTGTTTGAGATGCCCATGGGCATTTGGTGGGCCACTATTGGATGCTGGACTAGATGGGCTATGGCCTCATCCAGCAGGGCTCCTCTTATGTTCTTAATGCATCACTATCCCAGTACCATACTGGGAATCCCTCAGGGAGGGCTGCACTCAGACATTCTGCTATACTTTGATAGTTTTAGCCCACATCTGGATGCATCTGAATTTAAATAAATACATTTCTCAGAGTTCATAGTTATCTCTCAGATATGAACATGATCACAGGCTTCTTGATGTGCCTCTGATGATAATGACTCCTTTTTATGTCTCTTAGTAAACTCTGAAAAAAAATCTCAAAAGTGTGATAAGGCTACTCAGTTAACACACTGCTTTCTCACAGCTATTTGCCAGAAAACACTTTTAAGCACTCCAGCACTGAAAAGGCTATTGTTTCTGTCACTTTAAGAAAAAGCTCTCAAGCATTCAGGTTCAAATTTTGTTAAAATTGCCATGGTCTACACAGAGCTCGTATTCCACCTCTGCCTTTTCTTGACTGACAGGGACCAGGGATGCACCCCATGGGACTGCTTCAACAATTCCTTTACTTTCCCTTCCTCCTTTTCAGTTCTGTTTCCACCTTGCAGAACAAAAGTATTTATCTAGGGTGTTTCTGTGCTACATGGCCTGGGGTCCAATCTTTAAACAATGTCCACAGGATATCCTTTCAGTAGCTCAGTGTCTTCAAGCACTTTTTGCTGCAATATTCAGTAGTCCTGTTCTAGCAACTGCTTTGCAATGGAGGAAATAATAATATATGAGGAGAAGGGTTCTGGGCTCAATAATGTATCTATAATTTAATTAATTTTTATTTGTTAGCTGCATGGAATATTATGTTTGATTTGTTATTCATGTCATTTCTTTGAAAATGATGATGATTACACATTTGCTTTATATTTCAAACATCTCAGGTTTGAATCCCTGGTATCTTCCAGGAAGAAGACAACAGCAACCATAGGTATTATTTCCAAGAAAATGTAAGAATATGTCCACATAGCCATTCAGCATTGAGCTCATCTTGAGGGTATCTTTACCTTTCACTATTATCATATACATTTTTTGCAGGTTGTTTGCACAAAAAAATGTCCAAATAATATAAGACTTTCTAGAATCATGTGGCAAGTCTCCTCTGAAATAAGTGTGATATTGAACTCCAGCTCCTATTCTAAGATTAACTGGGAATAAAGGACGGTTATTCTTCATGATATGTGCAGCTTCAGAAAAACTGGCTGTCTAATATTGTGGCAATTATTTGCACCATCTGGGTATGAAATGTGATGGAATATGTGCACGTTTAGATGGGTAAACCCTTCTAAATATTATTTTGTGCATATCATAGACAAGGTGGCAAGAAGTGAGGCTGGTTCTTAAAGACTTCTTCAGTCGATGCTTCTGCAGCAACATGACGGGTAAATCTGCTGTGTTCAAATGGCTGTTACATCATTTGGAGCAGTTAGACTCCTTCCAAGAGTCTCTCTAAACGGCATAGGAAAACAGTGGCTTAAAAAAATAATGCTGGTGCTTCCTCTTAAAAGTGTTGACTTCGTTTTTTAAAATGCTGAGGGAATACCTACAATTTTTTTAATCTGACTGTTTTGGGGGAAAGGCTGACAGAGTTCCTACATGGCATAGAGCCCATGTGCCAGCCCACAAACAGCTGGGTTTTAGACAGTGTTGGGGTTTCCCTCGCTTTCTCAAAAAAAGGGCAACACTCTTTTCCGTGCCAGCACAAACTGCGTTTGGCATAGTCTGTGCTGGCACAGTGCATCTGGCAACTCCCTGAAAGACTTTTGATTTCACTCCCTGTTCTGGACTCTACTCAACTCAGATGGCCTTGGCATATGGCTTCAGAAAGTCTCCTCTTTCAGAACGGCCTCCGTCTGAAATGCTAATCACCAGTCTGTAAAGCATTCCTCCTTTTCTAAAAACACACGCTAAAAACCCAACAATATTCAGTCTCTTAATGCAACACCCTATCAAATGACTCAACAGTCTTCCCAGAACTACTAAGCATGCAGATCTAAGATGTCTCATAAACCATGCTCTTCTAACAGATTAAACTTGGAAGGTTCCCTTTCATAATTGGTCTTGTGGTTCTTTTTATCAAAGGTAAAAAGCTTCATTTTTTATTCTCTCCACAGTACAATAGATTCAACTTGCATCTTCCACATGAAGCTCTCAGACTAGGCAAAAGTAAACAAATATTCGCTCCCATTCTCCCCAACTTGCAGAGAATTCCCCTGCTAAATATTTCCAAAAGTTAGGACCTGCCTTTCTATAGCCCACTGGTAAGCTGCTTTATGTGCAGAAGGTCCCAGGTTCAACCCCGGCACCTCTCCAGTAGAAGGCGATGGCAAACTACCTTCACAGAGCTGCCAAGAAAACTGGATAGATGTGTCCACGAAGCCAGCAGAAGGCAAGTGTGACTCAAGGATGTTTTTAGCTTTCACCTTTCTGTATGAATTATTAAAGAATTCTGCAGTCTCTCCAATATGAAAACGTTGAAAGGAAGGGGAGTTGAGCATTTATCTAAGCAAGGCAACCATCTAGAAACAATACAAAACACTAATGGCTTGTAACAACACATTTCTAAAGGACATAGTCAGAAATTCTTCTTTTAAAAAACAATAACCTCTGCAGTGTATCAGCTCTTCACCAACCTGACACCCTCCAGTACTGTGTTAAGGTAATGAAAATTGTAGCCCAAAACCATCAAAGAATAAGCAAATAATAAAACAGGTCTTCTTAGGTACCGAGTCCTACTACTAGAAATTGTAATATTCAGTTCCACCCAGCTGCATCGAGCATCTCTACAAGATGGACAAGAAGGTTCCAGGTATCTTAGCAAATGAAAGAAGTTCTGAACAGCAAAGATTTTCCCACAGTAGCCTGTGCATTTTTAACTTTGAAGCATGTTGGCCCTGCAGATGCCAGCAAAAAAAGTGACGGTGTACATATTTTGTTTAGAAAATAGCTTTAAATTATTTAAACAAGCCAAAGAGCTGAGGGTCCTGCTGCCCAATGCTAATACGTAAGAAAAACTTTCTCTGCCTGGATCCTGATAATTCCCTGCTGCTGCTGCTGCTGCTGCTTTTAATTCCATTCCTTTCAGCAGTTTAGCAGTTATCCTTTTCCTCTAATCCTCATCATTTATAACCGCTAACAATTAAAGGTTACCAAATTGTTTTAACTGAAACAAAGTAAAATGTAGCTCAGCCCAAGAGGCAGCTTCGAGGTAGAAGACAAATCTGCGATCCTTCCTCCATATGGAGGATACTTCATTCTCTCAAGTATCCTGAAAGGCTCTTTTCCTTGTCCTCCTGACTTTCCTTTGTAAGGTTCCCTCTTCTCTGTGGGAAACAGGGGCATAAACTGAAAATTACCAAATCTGCTAGTATTTATACACCCGTGACAACACGTGTAAGGACCATCGCCTTAACAACTGCACCTGATTCATTAAGATACCTTGGAGCTGCAATACTTGGGAACGGGAAACAGGAAACGAGAGAGCAGAACAGGCCCATCTAAGGCTTCCATAGGATCCCGTCTAAGAACAACCCCCCAGCAACCGAGTGGAACTTATTTCTGCCAGGCACAATTACTTTCAAGCGAGTCCTGTTAAACCTTGGCCTGAACAAATCGCCATAACATTAGCAGGAGAACCTGCTGGACAGAAGCCTCTACAATCATGGCTCGTATTGAATTAGATTCCCATGATGGCGCAACATCCACCGAAGTTGCGTCACTGGGCAGAAGAGCGAAACATTTCAGACGATCCACTCAGCTACAAGGTCGGGAGTCTCGTCCAGACGGCAGGGAAGTGCCCTTTCTTTCGGCCTGAGGAAATACTCTTGCTTTCTCCTGCCCTGAGGAAATGGCGGGCCTGGGCTCTGAATTCGCCCCAACGCCGCCGCACTGCCGGCCCTCGGCTGGGTGTCCCAGTGGTTACAGTCCGTGACCGAGGACCGGCGCTTCTCACCTCAGCCCCTCTTGCTCACCAAAGAGGTCATTATAACGCGTTTCTGGCCGAGGAAAGGGCAAAAAGAAACGCCTAAAAACAGCGTGGTACTTTTGGGGGGAAAGCTAAACGTCTGACAAAACCGTGAGGCGGAACAGGAGGCGGTTCGGCGCCGTCGACCCTGCTCGCTCCGCCAGGCACCGAAGCGTGAAGACGCGCGGTATTCCGGAGACCCTCCGCCCGCCCGCCTCGCCTTCCCCGAGCCCGCAGATCCTCCTGCATCCCCGACGCGGCGAGACTTTTTCGGGAACTTGAGGCGCCCCCGTTTCCCGTTTCCTTTTTACCTCAAAGCGGCTGAGGCTCGAGCTCTTGGAGCGCGACTTCTTGCGCAGGTACACCGAGAAGAAGCGCCGCACGGTGAACTTCTTCGCGCTCATGTCCATCGCCCCGTCTGGCGCGGCCGCCGGGCGACAGCGGGAGGCGGAGGCGGCCGTCGAGCGGGCTAGGCGGACGGCATGGTTCTGCTCGCGCCCGGCGGGGCTTCGATCCCTCGGGGAAAAGAAAGCGCCTCGTCCCTTGGCGGCGAAGGGAAGCGAGAGCAGGTCCCTTTCGGATTCCTTCAGTGCCGAGACGGCGGCGACGGAGGAGCCCCGAGGCGCGTCTTAAGAGCCTCCATCCGCGCTCCCCGGAGGAGAGGAGACGCTCGCTCCCCGCATTCGCTGTCTCCCCTGGCAGTGTTTACATTTCATTGCCGCAAATCCAGGAGCCCAACTCTCCCTCCCTCTCCTCCCACTTTCTGTCCCTCCCCCTCCCTCCCTCCCTCCCGGCTCCGCGCCTCAGGTCCGGCTGCTGCTGCTGCTGCTGCCACCGCTACGTCCAATGCGATGCGCCTCGGTTCCCTTCCCCGCAGGACCTGCCCGCGCCCAATCCAGCTCTGCAGAGCGGAGGAAAGCAGCCGACGCGCCTCTCTCGGACTTGTCTCTCTCCCCTTCTCCCGTCGATCTCCTGCTCCTCTCACGAGGGGAAACGCCGCCCCGCCGCCCTCCTCCCTTGCTGAGCAGCTAGAAAACTGCAGCGGGGAGCGAGCTATAATTATCCCGGTCCGATCCGGGCAGAGCTGGGCGCCCACGAAACGAATCCTCCCGGGGGACTCTGCTGTCAGCCAGGCTGCCGCAGGAAGAGGTCGATTTCCGAAAGCTTTCCTCGCGCGTCCTCCTTCCTCACGTTCTCCGGAGTTCGTGTTTCTCTCCCCCTCCCCTTTGAAGACATTCGAGTTCGGTTGCAGTCGGACGGCTCCAAGCAGGGATCTTATGACATCAGATTAGGTAATTCATTGCTGGTGCAGAGCAGAGCTTAAAATATGCAGAGAACAAAGTATCTGCTTGACACCAACTTTGTTGTTGTTATTTAAAAAACCAAATAAAACCCAAGTTTCACCTGCAAGCAAGCACTCAAAGCCATCACACTCCTGCTTGTCCAAGCGGCCTGTCGGTGAATCAGAGATCTACCAGAATGTAAGGAAAGACGGAAGCCAGATGCCTCTGAGATGTGGCTCCAGGAAGGGTTACTAAGGATACTGTGGACTGAAGGAAGACCAGATCAGTTCGGGAGCAAATAAGAACCTGGTACTTCCAAAGATCCTCAAGCAGAAATGCACCTACTTTGGCATGTGGTGCAACTGAGTGAAGGGCTAGAAAAAAGGATTATGCCTGGCAAGAAAGACTGGATGCGAAAATAGGATCAGAAGGGGCCCTTCTACACTTACCTTTTAATCCAACTTCAGTCCACTTTCTGAATGCAAGAACACATGACCAAAGTGACGAGTCGTTTCCCCCCCTCACATTATCTAACCGAAGGGTGAATTTCCCGAGTTAGATAATGGCGAAAGTGAACAGCCTGTCATTTTGCTGATGCCTTCTCTCGCTCTGAAAGCAGTCAAGATGGTGAGTATTCAAGGCCAGCTATTCTGACAGCAATAGACAAGCATACATTTAGACTTGCAAAACAATCCTGTATCTGATTACAAGACAGAATGGAAAGATATTGTTCAACTACAGTTCCTGCAATCCCTCACCATTAGTTCTGCTGGCTGGGGCTGATGGAAAAGGGCAGAAGCAAAGATTTCCTGTCCTTGTGGAAACAGCTGCCAGAATACCTGTTCCCACTGTAAGAGGGGCAACCACTTCCGGAGCACATGTTATCAAACACAGTTGGACGTTTTCTTGATGGCAGTTCAAATCCTGCATCCCCTGAGCTTTCCTATGGCACCATTTCAGTAGCTTCTCAATCCCGCCTTAAGATCTGAATAGCCACGTGAATACAACAGTACAGTTTTCTCAGCACATTTCCTTCCTCTGCTTTTCAGGCAGTCACTCTACCTCTGAGTTACAGTACCAGTCAGCGAACTTTAGAGAAAGCAAAAGACAGCAGATCAATATAGCCATGCAACGCTCAGTGGAGCACAATGGCTAAAACGCTGCATCACCACCTCGGAAGTCCATATTCAATTGCCCAAACAGTCATGAAACTGTTCTAGGTGATTTGGGGCCAGTGATACTGGGGAAGGAATTACATTTGCTGCCTTGCGCTGTCTGGAGATAAAAGTGGGCTGTCCATGAAAATAAAATGAAATGAAATGAGAATAGAAGTCTGTGAGTAACAGAGAATTTTTATTGAATTGGTATTTTGCCTGTGCTTTTTTTTCTGATCAAGGGGTCTTACCAGGAGGGCATGGGGAAATGGTGGTTCTTTTTTTAGAAGACTGTATTACTCTGCAGAAGAGGATTCCAGACAACAGCTCCCTCACTTGGCACAGCACAGAAGCAAATTCCCAGGAACTTAGTTGCAACAGGCTCTCTCTCTCTTGTTGTTATATTTCCACACATAGCAAACTGCTAGAAGTTCCATCCAGTGCTGAGTTGTGGGTGGATGGAAAGCAGCAGATACCTGATAATCCGTTGTGACCTGCCCTGAGGCCTTAGGGTACAGGACAAAATCGAAATATAAACAAACAAAATAATGCCAACCAATTAAAGATAGTGTGGGAAACTCAAATGTTGACAATGATATACCACTACAACCTGAAATGGCATCAGAGCTGTCATTACAATGCTGACAGGTTGGTAGATTTTTAAATGTTCCATGATACTAAGGGTGCATCCAGATGGGATGAAAATAGTGCTATTATGGCACTGCTATGGTGGGATCACCTTATGAACTGTGGGCAATCCCACCAGAGCCCTGCTTTTTTCCCCCTTATAAGCAGTACAAACTACTGCTGAAAAACCAAGCTGGTAGTAAGTTTTCCAACAATAGCACTTTTTAGCAATGGATTTACCTTTCTGGTCAAAGCAGCAATCAGAGCTCCATTCAGCATGCATACATAGAGGCTGAAACAGCCAACCATGTATGGCCAGATATGGTCCTGTGCACATGCAGGAATTCGAAACAACCAAATTACATGACATGGCTCAAAACACAGACGGACAGCACCATGGCCAGCATTGTCAGAGGAGAAGGGAAGGAGAAGAGTTGGCTTTTCTACCCTACTTTTCTCACTCATTTAAGGGGACTCAATGTGGCTGACAAAGCTATCTGTTCTCCCCACAAAAGACACCCTGTGAGGTAGGTGGGGCTGTGAGAGATCTGTGTCTCACCCAAGGTCACCCAGCTGGCTTCATGGAGGAGTGCAGAATCAACCCCCACAACTGCAAGATATGAGTCTGGCACTCTAATGACAAGATCAAACTGGCTTTCTGCCAGAATATCAGCTCTCCCAATGCAGGTGAAAAATAGTCCACATGAAAAAGAACATGACGTAGATGCATGATGCAGCCTATTAAAATCACTGCAATCTCAAGTGCTAAACACAAAAGATTCTAAGACACAAGGAATTGTATCTATTCAGGATCAGACAAGCCAGATTTAACTACCATATCCTGTTCTGGGTGCCACATTTTAAGAAATTTATTAATAAATCAGAACCATTACAAGAAGGATGACTGTGGGGAACAGTCCAGAAATTAAATCTGGCAGAGTGCATTTGAAATAATATATTTAGTTCAAAAAGGTTAAGACTGAGGGATATATAATACAAACCTTCAAATATCTCAAGGGTATTATGTAGAAGGGAACAAACTAATTTTCTGCTCAGCCCAGAAGGTAAGACTAAAAGCAACATGTAGCCACTGCAGCATAAAAGCTTTGGGCTAAATGTGAGGGGAAACTTCCTACAACAGTACTTGCTGTTCAATAGACAAACAGGCTGATTTGTTAGATGCCCATCAGTGAGGAATATTCTGCATTGATTTCTTTATGTAGAAATGCCAAGGCTGCATTCACACATTGGGAAAAAAATAAAGGCTCAAAAGCAGCTTTAGAGGTGGTAGCATCCATATACTAATGCCTCTAATCCACATTAAAGGGCTGAGAATACATGTCCAAAATGCATTCTCTGACTTTTAATGTGGGTTAAAAGTGAGATAAAAACAAATATTTCTGTATCCTACCACCTCTTAAGTGAGCCAATTTGGTCTTGTTGGTCTGGTGGTTAGCATGCCGGACTCATATCTTGGAGGCATATCTCCACGCTCCTCCATGAAGCCAGCTGGGTGACCTTAGGCTAGTCACAGCTCTTTCTCTGAACTCTCCCAGCCCCACCTACCTCACCGGGTGTCTGTTGTGGGGAGAATAATATAAAGTTTTGTCAGCCGCTTTGAGTCCCCTTGAATGGGTGACAAAAGTGGGGTAGAAATGCCAACTCTTCTTCTTCTAAGCCACTTTTGAGCTGCTTTTTTGTAGTGTATGTGGGTGCAGCTGGAATCTGTCTCTTCTTGCTCTTAAATTGTATGTAAGTGCTTTGGTTAATACCACTTGAAAGACACCACCTAGAAAATGCTTGAAAGGCACTAGCTTTCATCAGTTCCTTCCAAAATGCATCCAAATATTATTTTTTCTGCCTTTAAAGCTACAACATGAGAGGTATGTCTAAGGTCCTTTCTACAATTGGCAATATTCCAGATTATAGCTGCCTCAGGGTGCTGTCCTGTTAGGGGAGAGGGGTGGATGTGGGAAGGAGGGGTGATATTTTTAATTATTTTTTTCTTTTTTCTTATTGTAAGCCACCCTGGGACCATTTGGTGAAGGACAGGATATAAATTTATAGAAAGAAAGAAAGAAAGAAAGAAAGAAAGAAAGAAAGAAAGAAAGAAAGAAAGAAAGAAAGAAAGAAAGAAAGAAAGAAAGAAAGAAAGAAAGAAAGAAAGAAAGAAAGAAAGAAAGAAAGAAAGAAAGAAAATACCCCAGAACAGGGATCTGCCAATTGCTTCCAGTGCAGACTATGGCAGCCCCACCCAGGACCTGCTGTAGTCTGCACTAGCATGCAGATGGCAGGTCCCTATTCCGGGATATAATCCAGAACAAGGTCCAGTATAGAAAAGATATAAGGGCTGTATTTCAAGAAACAAACTATGAAGCAGGAGCTTCTTTACCAAGCGATCGGAGTTTGCTTTTTGGTACGTCGCTGTATCTCTCTGACCAGCTCCACAATCAAATATGAAAGTAATTACAGTAAGCTCATCTAATGCAAAAGAGGCTTTGTGAATAATGAAACTCTGAATGCAAAATGCTTTAAATGCTTAAAAGTTTCCGTAGTGAGATTATGATAATGGTAATGATGGCAAAAGTTAAAAATGGTTTTTATGCATTTTACATGTGTTAGTGACCTGAACAGACCAGTTTTTATAAAATAACAGCTGCAACAGACAGCATTCAATTTCCTCTATAATCCAATAAAAAGGTACAACAAAGAAAAACTAAATGGAAAATTGCCTCACCTTATCTATAAACATATGAACTGTCAGATCAATTTACAGCTCAAAAAAAGAGAGAGAGAAAGAAAAATTAAAAATTCACAATAGTAGATAATTCTTTCCCTTTGGAGGAACCTTTCCTGCCAGAGGGAAAAAAATCAATAAGAACATAAGATGAGCCCTGCTAGATCACACCAAAGCCCATCTAGTCCTGCATCCTGTCCCATACAGTGGCCCGCCAATGGTTTATGGGCATCTCAAGCAGAAGATAAGGGCAAAACCTTCACCTGCTCTTGAATCCTAGAAAATGGTCTTTGGAGGGATCCTGCCTGCAGCCTGGAGGATGTATCTAGACATCCACTCCCTCACGAAACCAGGCTGCAACGTCTAGACCTCTTCAGTCTGGAGAGATGGTGTTTAAAAGGGGACCTGATTGAAGTATATAAAATTATGCACGGTATAGAAAAGCTGGATAGAGAACATTTCTTTTCTCTATCACACAACACTAGAACCAGGGGGCACTCTATGAAGCTGATGGGTAGAAGAGTTGGATCTGACAAGGGGAAGTACTTCTTCACCCAGAGGATCAACGGTTTATGGAATTTGCTGCTGGAAGAGGTGATAACAGCTACCAGCCTAGATGGCTTTAAGATAGGGTTAGACAAATTTATGGATGACAAATGTATCAATGGCTACTTGAATGAATGCCTAGGTATGTCTTTCAGGCTGGGAAGGGGGAACCAGGACGCTTCTAGGGCCATTTGCTGGGATTTGAGAGCATCCTTGTGTCTGCTTGAGAGGCCCATGAACAATTGGTGGGCCACCATGTGTGATGGGATGCTGGACTAGATGGACTGTGGCCTGAACCAGCAGGGCTTCTCTTATATTCTTGACCATTAAGGGATATTCCAGCCCCTTAATCATTTTGGTTGCCCTTTTCTGCACCTTTTCCAGTTCCACGATATTCTTTTTGAGGCGTGGTGACCAGAATTGTACACAATATTTCAAATGTAACCTCACTGTAGGTTTATGGCAAAATGACACATGCTGATTTGTTTTCTATTCCCTTCCTAGCATTGAATTGCCTTTTTTTTTTTTGCTGCCGGTGTGCGCTGGGCTTTGCGTAAGAGAAGATAAAATTATCATCATTACCTAATACCTAATAACTTTTCTGCTAGTGAAATCAATATGCATTATGTTATGTGCACTTTCACTGCATCCAGATGGGGGTTGAAAGCAGCTGAAATCCAGCCTGAGTCACATAAGAGCCACAGCAGGAGTGGGAGCCTAAGTGGTAAATGGTATTCATCTTGCCATGACTCCTGGTATGAAAAACACAGCTGAGAGGAACCCCCTCCAAAGCTGCAAAGCTTCCAGTTGAGGCACTCTTTAAGGAACCAAAAATGACCACAGAAGCCATTTTTTGTCTTTTGCTAGAGTGGCTGGCTACCAAGCCAGTAATATACTTTGTTTCTCCCCTGGGCATCCACATGGGGGAAACATATTAGCCACTGCCTTCCATCCCAACAGTCTTTGGATCAGTATTATTGAGAGGGAAACTCACAGAGCCACTAGGGTGGGATATGTCACCCTAGGGCAGTGATGGTGAACCTTTTGAGCTCAGTGTGTCAAAATTTGCAAGAAAACCTAGCTTAACTTGGGTGCTGTGTCACATCTAGAAATATCCATAATTTAGTTACTTTTGTTGCTGAATTTCGTTTGCTAAATCTTCAGTCGAAAGTTGGCATTTTGTACACTTCAAGAACAAGCAAGTACTACATGCCCAGGTGTCAGGATGACCATGCGTGTCACCCAAAAGGGCTTGGTGTGTCACCTGTGACACACGTGTCATAGGTTGGCCATCACCGCCCTAGGGGCATCCAGATGTTTGCATGCACACTCCTGGATTGGCTGGAGAGTACCCAAAGGTGCGTGTGTAGATGAAACCAACAGGTGCATGTGAAAGAACTGCTGCTATTAGTTAGGCCCTAGAACCATAAAAATCCATGAGGGAGGCAACTTGAAGGAAAGAGAAAGTCACAATTCATGTATTCTTCTTAAAACCTGTTTCCTGCTCCCCAGGAGAGCCAACTTCCTGATTACCATCCAGCTCACATGCATGTCTGCATAAATGTCACTCGGCCTTCTAGTTTCATGGGAATGGGATCTTGTTACATTCGTGAACCTGGGGAGGAGGGATCACAAACTTAGATCTCTAGATTCTGCGAGTCTTGGGAATGTATAAAATAATGCTCTGTTGGTTAATGAATGGGCTTTAGTCCAGAACTATTTTTCCTTCAGGAAAGAGCAGTTTTGCACCCAGGATTCAATTACTAGCGTCTCCATGTGGAAACATGGGTACTAAACTGTGACAGGTGAGTAACTCTGGGCTAGATGGTACCACAGTTAGGCTTACTGCACAGATTATTCTCAATGCTTGAAGCCAATCACTTAGGGCACCTGCACCAAGAATCTAGGACATCTGTGCTCAGCAGTAAACAGCTACAATGGCAAATGATGAATAATGCCTTTTCCAAGATTATGCAGCAGAAGTCAGTTTGCTTGAAGTCCAAGAACAGTGCTGATCTTTGCAGACCAATGGGCTATATCCAGTGCTAGCTTCAACGTACAGTGAAAAAAAAATCTGGCTTATGTTGGCAGAGCTTACATCACTGTTCTCTTTTCAATTGGAAGATCATTTGGGGCTATTTTCAAAAGGATGTCTGGATGGATAAATGAATCTTCAGGCAGTTCTTTAGGGTCTAAATACCAGGGCCCTTTCTGCGCTTGGCCTATACTGGAACATATCCCAGAACAGGGGTCTGTTGTCCACACGCTAAAACAGACTATGGCAGGCCTCATCTGGGGTCTGCCAAAGTCTGCACTAGCATGTGGGTAGCAGTCCCCTGTGGTGAGATATGTTCCAGGATAAGGCCAAGTGCAGAAAGGCCCGAGATCTTGATTCTACTACAGGGATGACTCACTGTTTCCATGGAATCTGATGTCACCTTTTAAGCCATTTTATTCTTTCCTGCTTGTTAATTTTGGTGGTGGTAGCGGTGTGGAGGGCATCCCCTCCAGGCATGGCTCTATCACGTAATTCATTCATTCAGTTTATTTGTATACCGCCTTTCTAATAAATTACTCAAGGCGGTTTACAGCAACCATGAAAAAGACAAAAAATACAAAGTAATACATCATACATTAAATTAATACTAGTACATTAAATAAATATAGTATAAAATTATATATAAATGGAATTATACATTATGAGAAGTATAAAAAACATTGGGGGAGGGGAAATAAGGCAACAATACAGTCTTATTTCTATCTATAGCCACCAACAAGGGCTGACAGAGATATTGAACACTGAAAGTATTTTAAAAATAGTACTATTTTTAGAGACACACTCTCATGTACACCACCTCTCAACACTAATTGCATTTTTTGGGGGGGCATCAGGCAGTGCCAGGTGTTGTAATGAGTATGGGGAGAGCTGCGGAAGGGGAGATGTGATGTTCTCCACTGATCTGCAAGTGGCTGGCTCATGTGAGAGTGTGGATGGTCACACTTTCTAAGTGCAAAACTCTCTAAGAGCAACACATGGTGGCAACTTGCAGCTGCACCACCTGAAGAGGTGTGAACAGAGAGTGTGCTGTGTGAGCCCAGCAGTTAATATAGTTGTTTTCATGTGAGTGCAGTTATACAGAGTGATTTCTTATGAATAAACCAACAATGTAAATTCAATATGGGCCACGCAGTGTTATCTTTGACTTGTTCCAGTCTAGGTTTGGGAGGTGGTCTCGACAGTTGTGCAGAAGTGTGCTTCTGCATTTATTATGGTCTTACTAGTTTTGTGAAGTAGCACCATTAAACAATGAAACAGAGAAGGAAAGCTTCTGGTGACTGGCATGTTGCGCTGACCATTCAATTAGAGTGGTGGGGAAGAGTTTTAAACAGGAAGTGGTAAAGGGCAAAGCAATCCCTAGTACATTAACAACAATAATGCATTTTCTCTGTCCTGAGAACAAGTGCACTAAGTGTGCATTAACTATTTGGGTCAAGGGATGAGCATGAATTTTTTTTGTACAAATTCAATTTCGTATCAAATTGAATGCAAAAAAATTGTACTCATTTGAATAGATCCCCTTCGAATGCAGTAGGATTTGAATTTGATACTGTTTGATATGATTCCTGTTCAAATCCCTACTACAAACTGCCTATGAATCCCCTATGTATCCCATACAAATCCCCTATGCATCTACTATGTATCCCCTACCTACATATCCACTCTGAACATGTCAAATCTGCTCTAAATCCATTTTTAACCCACTCTGAATCTGTTGTAGATGTGACTGGGGCAGCCACTTTCCCACCTCCCCAGGTTCACGAAAGTAACACAGCTTTGTATAAATGTATCAAAACATTCCATTTGAATATGAATGGATTCAGGTTAATTTCAAATGAGATGAATATTTGTCCTCTCCTTAACTGAAAGCTCATTTAATTTCACCCATAATTCATTCTGAAGGCTTCTTCTCTGCTACTCTTTACATGGTAAAAAATGGTTATTGCAGTCACTTCTTTAACTTCCTGTCTAATGTTGTTCTGATAGTACAAAAGAACTAAAAATACTTTTGCTAAAGGTTGTCTACAGATTCCTTGCCAGGAAAATGAGGAAAATTCCTACAGGTGCTAATTATCTTCTAGTAAAGCATTTTTTAACAACAGGATTGAAAATACGTCTTGGACAACTACTCATTGGTTTATGGAATTTGCTGCCGGTAGAGGTGGTAACAGCTACCAGCCTAGACGGCTTTAAGGTAGGATTAGACAAATTCATGGATGACAGATGTATCAATGGATACTTTTTGAGATAATTCAAAAGCAAGACTTTCAACGAGTGTTTCTGGACAGATGCAGATCACGCTAGTCTTGGGTGCGATTTCACTTGCACACCACCTATCCCCACAGGAAAGGCTTTCTTGGTAGCACCACCATCCACTGTGGTTTATGGGATAGTGGCACATGGAAAACCCTTTTCAGTGGGTGTCCCAAAGCTATGACAGGACCTCCATGCTGATCTAAATCAAGCATGTTTTTCATATACTTTCCCTATCTAGTTAAGAGGTATATTTATACATTCAGGCCCCCTCCATATTGTTTAGTAACATTCTTAAACAGTTTTTGTCTTTCCCTTTGGATCTACCATCTGCTATATATTTTAAAGTGTTTTTTTTTGTCCAGCCTTTGTCTTGGGACCAACTAACAGAGGGCTGGTAGGAAATAGATGTAACAGATAAGCAATAAAAGTGTCTTCTTGTGGCTGTAGGGGGTATGAAAATGGAGGCTCTCGTGTTGCTCAGCATCTCATGCAAAAAACTAAACATTATACCAACAAAACAGTTTACCGAACTAGAAAGGCACGATCTGTAATTTTGTACAGATTGTAATTTGTAGCTGCATCTGATCTGCAACATAAACGTTCCAAGAAGAATGTGTGGAAATAAAGAAAACAACAGATTACCAAATGCAAGGCATGACAAAGAATTGGTGTAAGGCCAGCTAGAAAGGACATTGTGAATCAACACTGAGGCTGGTGGGGATTCTTCTGATTAATTCCAGTGGATTTAGATCATATCTGTATATCTGACCTGTTTATGTCTTCCAAAACTCCAGTAAAAGACATGACCAAAAGCAATCTGTGTGGATCCTCAGTAACTCTAGCCTTGTTTAAATGATAAATGTGGGTGAATGCAGGTGGAAGGTTTTCTCTCTGTGTTGCAGATTCATTTATATGCTTTGGCTGATTCTACACTAGGCCTTATTCCACATTTGATCTGGGGTGGGGGGATGACAATCACAATTCTCGTGCAGACTACAGCCTGGTCCAGGGCCTGCTGTAGTCTACTTTAGCATGCTGATACCAGAACCCTATTCTGGGGCCTAATCCAGAATAAGGCCCAGTGAAGAAAGGGCCTCAGTTGGAAACTCAGACTAAGGCTGCATTCCCATTACAAGCTTAATACGGTTTCCCTAAACCGAAATAATAGAACCGGATGCAAACACAAATTTGCCTGATCCCATTACTTTCAACTTAATTGCGTTCGATCCGGATTCTGAGGATCGCACATGGGGTACGTGAATCAAGGGGGGACTCAAGTGGCTACTTTCTAAAAGCAGCTTTTCGGGGCTGCCCTGCTCTCTTCCTCCTGGCGTGAACGCGCCACCCATAATGGAGCCTAGCTAGGTGGCTGCCGCTTGTCTGGACAGAGGAAAAACGGCACCGGGCAGCCAGCAATTCTTTCCCCTCCTCTCCCCATTGCCCAGGGCACACAGCAACAGCGGCAACTCAAGCCCCCTTCGCCCGCTCACAGCCACAGCCTTAAAAACATTCACACATCTCCCAGAACCTGCAGCTGCTTTCCTTTCTTTTCCCTTTCTAAATGTCAGAACTTTCACAATTGCGCAAAATCGCAACATTGTTATCAGGTGTGAAGTGGGTGGATTGCTACAGTGTAGCGGCTGCTGTAAAGGGTGGATTTTTACAAATCACTATCTTTGGAAGCAAGCTATTGGGGGAGGGAAACCCTAAACATATATTCTCATCCCTTAAAACGGTACTGTTCCCACAGTGAGAAATGTAAAACATTTCAAATGCACGAACCGGAGCGAGACCTGTTGAAATGAGTGTTAACATTTACAACGCTTTGGGGTGATTTAACACGTGGAAAACATGTTAAGCCAACCTGACGTGGGGACTGTGAGGATCAAAACTGTTTTGAAACCGTTTTAAGCTTGTAATGGGAATTCACCTCATGACTTTCCAGATCTTTTAAATATTCCAGCTATAACGTTAGGTTTTTTTCCTTCTCCTCTCAGTGTCCTTGGCCAATTTGCTGTTTTCAACACCCAACCTTGACTTGTTTCTTTTAATCCCTTAGCCTTGACTCTCTCAGTTCTCTCTTCCCCTGAATGGCTTGTTTTAAATCTCCTGCCCTTAACGGATGAAAACCTTCACCTTTCAGGCTTTATATAGGGACTGCCTCATGCCTACTTGTTCCCTTTCCAGCCAGACCTGACTAGCTGCCAGAAATCATCATGAGTCCAGAGAATGACAAGCCATATCCAAACTTAGCACAAAGATTTGCCCTTCCTTACAATATTTAAAAAAAAAAAAACTATCCCAGGAGGAACACCATTTTAGGAATGCAAATGTAAATGCACAGTCTGTTCGATTTTTCTGGATTGTTACCACAGATAAGTACCATAAGAAGGAAGCCCTTGGGATTTCTTTTCTTTCTTTTTTTTTTTTTGTTAGTTTTGGTTACACAAAGTACTGAAGCTATAAAACTGTCCATTTGATGAATAGAGATAGCTGCATGTGAAAGAACGCCTCTACAGAATTGTCTGCATGCAAATCCCAGTGCTGTTTAGTAATGCATTTCCCAAACTGGCATCATACCAAAAGGTAGGAGGAAGGAACACAGTCACTTACATAATGCCTTTCTCCAATGAATTATGGTTTCAGTCCTAAAATATGTTCAGTTACATTAAGGAGGTCCACAGAAGAAAATGTTCATGCCCCCTCCAGTCTCCTGCAGTTGTTTATCTACACCCACCTGACCACTGACCCTCCCAACCTCTCCAGTACAGAAGCAACGTTCCTTCTTATTATAACAAAATGCACAACTGAAAGGTTTAAAGGGAATACAAACTAGTATAAAATTTGCACGTGCTAATGTGTAAATATAATTTCAAATCTGGAAATGATTGCTATAATTTAAACACAGCATCTTTTCTTTTTGCAAAGTCCACTCAGATTGCTGCTGAAGCACTTACTGTGTTAGTAGGCAACCTCCCACACTGACTGACCCTGTCTTAGCATTTTTTAAACTGGCTTGGACAGACTTTCAAATAGAAAACTGTGCCTTATAGATTAGGCAAATGACTGTGGATTGGTGAATTCAGTTTTCTCACCCGAGGTTTACGACAGCAGTAGTTTAGTGATGGCTGTTTTGCCATTTCTGATCTTTCCTGGATAAAGACAACATGGCCACAGTGATCCAGGGTCTGACCACTTTTCTGCTGAACTCCTACTCCATATTCTACATCGTGGCACCTTTCAAGACACCCTTGATGGTGGAACCTGTGCAGCTGATGTGTATCTCCAACTGAGCGCACACCCATGCTGGTCCTGAAAGAGCTGCACTGGCTGCATTCTTGCCAAGAGCCCCAATTCAACATGTTGGTATTAACATATAATGTCCTAAGTTTGGGGAGGCCTGCCAACCAGACCCCTGCTCTGGCCATGCTGCTCCTGAATGCCAGGTCAGTCTGAAATAAAACATCTGTCATTCATGACGATTCTGGATGAAGGGGCTGATCTGGCATGTATTACTGAGGCCTGGGTGGATGAACTTGGTGGGCCAAGACACCCAGCTTTGTCCCCCAGAATACACAGCGCAGCACTGTTCCAGACCAGAGGGGAGGGAGTATCGCTGTAGTCCATAGGACTTTCATTTCTCTTACCAGCTGGCCAGTTAGCTCTGCGATGGGGTTTGAGAGGCTGTTCTTCTTGTTGGGCCAGAGAGACAGAATAGGGATGCTGCTGGTGTATCGTCCACCCCATTGCCTTCTTATCTGAGCTGGCTGAGGTGGTCTCGAATGTGGCGTTGGAAGACCCTGCTATGGTGGTGTTAGGGGATTTCAACATCCATGCTAAAGAGATTCTCAGTGGACTGGCTCAGCACCTTATGGCTTCCATGGCAACCATGGAGCTGGCTGCCAATTCGCTACCAAGCCCAATTCAAGGTGTTAACTTTAACTCATAAGGCCCTAAATGACTTGGGCCCCAAATACCTGAAGGAATGTCTACTCTCATATTGGCCTGCCTGTGCCTTAAGATCTGGAAGGAAGGCCCTCCTGGTTGTACCAAAGGGGGTGGGTATCCAGGAGAGGGTCTTCTCAGTGATGGCCCCTAGGCTGTGGAATAGTCTCCATCTTGAGGTATGTCTATCCCCTTCACTGTACATGTTTAGGAAGGCAGTGAAGACTTTGCCCTGGCCTTTGGTTAATGGGGATATACTTTCCCTTCCCACTTGAAGGCACTGTTTTAATATATACTGTTATTGCTTCAATATGTTGATTTTAAAAGTTGTTACCTACCCTGATACCTTTAGGTATATAGGATGGGATAGAAATACAAAAATAAATAAATAAATAAATAAATAAATAAATAAATAAATAAATAAATAAATAAATAAATAAATAAATAAATAAATAATAAGTGGCTTGAATTCCAAGTGTCTCAAGGAATGTCTCCATTATTATCTGCTGAAACAACCCTTATTTTACTTCTGTCCTCTTGAATGCTTGACAGGTTGCAGCACATGAAATAACCTCTTCCGATTGGTTGGGAGACCACTAGGAAGTGCCTAGACAGTGAGCTACTACATCCCAGAAGACAATCACAAGTTGTCCATGTAGTCACCAGGAACACATGCCTCAGGGGCCTCTTTGTTTTAGCAAATAATGAGGGGCAGGTGTTGAAAACCCTCCAGGGGAGTCTAGTTATGAGAGCAATACTTTCCCCCTCTTCTAGGTATAATTTGTTGCTGACTGTGTAGTTTCAGTAAAACTGTTTCCAAGTATGACACTAACTGAAAATTTGCTACCTGTAGAGCTCTATTCTTTTTTTCTCATAAAGGCCTCATTCCAACTGGGTTTACCCACACTTTTTTACCCAGCACCGAGGGCTCCTTCCAGCCATCCCAACTGCACTGGGGCAGTAGGGGAGTGACAGTGGCAGCGCTCTCCACGGCACGAGACAACAACAGACACGCCAATCTCCTCCACAGCTCCCTGCCTTTTGCCTTCCCTGCCCTGACTGTTCCTCTGTCATCGTCTCTCCCACTGTTTGCCTTCCCCCCGCCCTGTTCCTCTATCTTTCATCATCTCCTGCCATTTGCCTGCCCTCTACCCTGTCCCATTCCTCCATCTGTTGGAAAACGGTGGGGAAGGCAAATGGTGGGATGACAATGAAAGATGGAGGAACGGGGAGGGGAGAAGGCAAATGGTGAGAGACGCTGAAAGATGGTGGAACAGCCTGGGCAGGGGGAAGGCGAATGGCGGGAGATCACAGAATGGGGTGGGGGAAGGCAAACGGTGGGTGGCAATGGAGATCAGCATAGTGGCAGCGTTCCCGTTAATAAATGTTCAGATTATTCCAGGATTCCACAGCAAGTCCTATTATAATCCCAATAGCGATTCCCTAGATTTTCAGACATTTAGTCCACAGAAAAAGGGAATCCCTTCAAAACTGATGGGATGCCGGGGACTCGTGCCAAATTTAGGCTGGACTAAATGGCCAATCAGAATGCAGCCAAAGATGCTCCCGTTTCAGAATGGGGTCATAATTTCTCAACTTTAACTTGCTCTTTGAAGATATCACAGAATCATTGCTTGCAAGAAAATGTAAACCTGAAATCTAAGCACAATTCCTTCCTAGCTGTAACCATGGCTGTTTTTCCATTAGCAATGAAGACCTTATTAGGAACCCGACAGGTATGCAGTTGGTATGGATCAGTTATGTACCTTCCACACGCAGGACCCCTTAAGGACCCCATTCTGAATGCGCTGTATCGGAGGCTTTGCGTGGACAATGGGGTCCAGGGGCAGGCCTAGAGGTTGCCATTTGCAGCAGGGCGGCTCCACCTTTGCCCCTCAACACACACACTTTTTAGGCCCACACGTGCTTCACAGTGGTCTACAAAGCTGAGCACAAGTTTCATAGTGGCTAGGTAGGCAGCTACAAAGCCCTGTCTCTCTGCCACACCCACTACGCACCACCAGCAGACCTTCCTACTTGGGCCCAATCGGGCCTAATAGGCGCCTCAGGATGGGTGCTATGGCAACTGCACAGAAGCCCTCTTTAGCACCCATTGCAATCAGGTGCTAGACAGCCTATGCAGATACATGGGGTTCTCACCATGATGCAGATCTTCAAGGACCAGATTCCATGAGGATCTTCTTAATCTGGATTAAGGGAGGTAAGTGCAAAACAGCCTACTGGCATGTATTTCACACCTAACTTTCCCACAAATTGCAAATACTTACCTAAAAATGCAAGATATGAGTCATTTTTACTGTGAACGTTTCAGAATAGGTTCTTCAGAAGTCTAAGATAAACAAGGATCTAGAGAATGGAATTGCTTTTCTCGTACTTTAATACCTGAGAAAATAAACAGAAACAGTGGCTTGCATTTGAACTATCCCTGTTGGCTGCATATAGGGTGGCAAAGATGGAGGCAAAATAAAAGAATTGTGCACTTTTAATAATCATACAAAAAAGGAAATTTAGTCAGTTGCAATTTCCTAGTCTAAAGAACATCTAAAGGAGAAGGAGCTTTATCTTCTGTTGCATGTGACCACTTGTTTTCTCTGATAAAGGGTAAATAACACAATCTTTTGAAGCACCAGGAAGAATAAACAAGGCTACATAACAAACCTAGAAAAGAATGTTTTCTGATATATAATTTTATTTTCAAATTAGCAATGAAAATTCTTAAGCAGGACTGTATAATATCCTACTCTTCAGTAACAGTGTCAAGAAGACCTTATTGCATAATTCATTGTATAAATTATAAAGTATTAATAGGAAAAATGTCAAACTTAAAATTTATAATATTCATGTCTGCCGAAGTACTCAACAAACAGTTGCCAACAGGTTGAGCTTCTCCAGTGCAAGGGCATAAATTATCATTCACCAGTAATGTTTGCAGTCCGAACTGTATTTAATAATGCAACAATTCATTAAAGGGCTTTCTTAAAAGGTGACAGTAACACTCAAGAACTGATTGAGGCAATAGTCCCACAAATGAGGTATGCAAGATGTACAGCATATTTTTGCATCCCCTAAAATTCTAAATCATTTTTATTTCTGGTTATGATTCAATATGCAAAACAAAAGTGACCAATAAGTGTTACTCCATCAGTCTACTGCTGTGGCTGTCTCCAAATGGTGGCAAGGTATTGCAGCAAGAGGCAATAATGCCGGGTATTGCTTCCTCACCTAGGCAGTGCTGTCTTTGTGCATTTTTGTGACACACACCATCAAACACCTGAACAATGTGCATCAGCCATACATGTACACTGGATGGAACTATGGTGGCAGCTCCATCCAGAAGGTAAACGGCTAGCCTAAAAAGCACTATTGTTGGAAAACCCGCAACCAGTGCTGCACTATTTAGGGACTGGGAAAGCAGAGCTATGAAGGGACTGCCTATGATACATGATGCAACCTGACCATAATAGTAAAGTATGAGAATAGCAACCCAAATTGAGGAAGGATTATTAGGTATTGTGTATAATGAGAGTAAGTGTGTTTTGTGTCCGGCTTCTTAATAAGACAAACTATTTCACTATGGGCAAAGATAATTCCAAGCATCCTGTGCATAACCTGTACTTAATTGTGGTTTCTGGTTTGATGGGTAGCTGAAAATAGCCTACTCCACTTTTTGCAGTTTGTCTATCTGCTTGGCATATATAAGGGCTTCTGAGACAGAAGCTTAGAATTCCTAAGTCTTCAATATTTGTGTAGATGAAAAATTTTCAGAAGACCCAGCTGCAATGCAGGCACCACCTGCTGAAATTCCCTCCTCTATACAATTATTATAGAAACCGTGACCTGGATTCTATATGGCAATCTTAAGCATTCCTCAAATGGGAATTAAAACCTTATTTAAAGCAATGCGACATAGTTACACATGAACAAGTTGAGATAATAGAGCAGCTCTCCTTTGGGTAGTGATCTTAGGGTGTTTCCTCACTGCTGCTAAGAACATATTAAAAACACATACAGGACACATACAGGACTTACCTTCCGCACTGGAGGCCGTACCCGGGACCCTTTGAAGTGGCCACTTCCTCACCCTGGCATGCGAGACCCGTTCTTAATGGGGTCTCACCGCCAAAAGATCCAGCCTCCGGGAAGACCTGGAAAATTAGGCCTTCCATCCGGCCCCTTGCCTCGATCCGTTTGGAAGCAGGACACTTCCGCACACAGAGATGAGAGGCTGGATGTGCCGGTGGCCGCCATCTTTGGAAGAGCGGAAGCAGGCCGGTCTGCCTCCAGAGCCCCTCCCCCACACGCCGCACGCTTGGCGGAAACGTACAGTGACTGGCAGTGGAATGCTCCAGTCCCGCAGCTCTGGGGGTGGTGCCGGCAGCGTGGGAGGCCGGCTGCCTTGGGTAATGGGTGCTGCAGCCTCTGCACGGCACCCAGAGGATCCAGCTGGCAGGATCCATCCTCCCCACGTGTGTGCGGACGCACAAGGCCTCCTCGGATCCATCCCTATTTCAGATGGATCCCCAGGAGAACGGATCACCGGGAAACAGATTTTCTTTAAATCCGTTTCTCGGCGGCCAGCGATGAAGCAAACTTAGGTATCACTCAAGCTTTAAAAAGACTATTTAGTATTTTACATGACAGAAAACATCCACTTAGAATGATCTCTGAAAGCTTAAAGGATGCAGAGCACACTATGTACCCTTCGTAGTAAATCCTATTGAAACAGTTTGGCATAATACTTCTGAAATCTCAAGTAAGCTTATTTAAAAGTTTTTCCTGTTGGTTTAACTTTTGAGTTTACCTTTTAAAGGTCAGTCTGCAAAACAGTGTGGATTTTAATCATGTTTGATAGGATTTATATTTTCATACTTTTTAAATTTCTAATTGTTGCAAATTATTTTGCTTTGCCTTAAGAAGTATGGATGTAAGTTAAACTAAATGTGCACTGAACTGTCTTGAGAAAATAGTTAAAAGCTTCTTCATTGTAATAAAAGTCTACCTTGAGTATAGTCTTGATTTCTGGCTTGTCCTTGCCTCTCTCTGGGACGATGCCAAATCTGTTGCTGTGGTTGACTGGGTTGGGCCCAACTCCATGGGCACTTCCATGTAGATTTCTTGGATTTTGCTACTGCCTATTCCCTGGGAGAGTCTGGGCCCCTTTCTACATGAGCCCTTGATCCTAGGTGTGGAGTTGTGGCTATGAAGCTCATGCAAGCTTTGTAGCCATGCTGTAGCTTAATCCAAATCGGTGTTCTCAGTACAGCAATGTTGGTGCACTGCCATCCCTCCCTGCCTCTCTGCAATCTGGATCAGTAAGCTAGGCTATTTCACACTCTTACAGAGATGAATGTAGAAAGGGCCTGGGATCAAACCTGCAATCTTCTGGTTTCTAGACAGTTTGCTCTACCACTAAGCTACAAACATTCCCTTATGATACATAAACTTTGAAATAAAACCCATAGGTTTTAACTGGAGCTTTCGTCCAAGAACTGTGCATCTATTTGGTCATTCAATCCATTTGTTATCACATAGCTTTAAAAAAAAGCATAAAAGCCTCTGTTAACAGTACCCTGCATTTTAAATGTGCAGAGTTAGGAGGCGGATAGGAGAAAATAAGATACAGAGATTGGTGTTGTCTGGTGCAGGGTGGGGCTACTTGCAAAAGAAGGCAACCAGGTTCATGCTGCACCTACTGTTTTAGCTTCCAGGCCTCTTAATGACTTCTCCCAATGTCTTCATGTAGACCAGTGGTTCTCAACCTGGGGGTCGGGACCCCTTTGGGGGTCGTCTACCCTTTCAGAGGGGTCACGACAGGTCTCCCACCACCCTTCTCCCCCACTTCCCAGCTGCTCTATCCCCGTGGTTGGGGGTCTCCACAACATGAGGAACTCCATTAAGGGGTCACAGCATTAGGAAGGTTGAGAACCACTGATGTAGACGTTGGCAAACACTTCTGCAGATGACTACAATAGATCACTATAATGTAGCTGCCCAGATAACTGAGATACTGCCCTAAAGCTGGTACTTCAGGTAGGAACAAAATCACTGTTCCTGTTGTCAGACTGTGATGCTGGCACAATAGGATGCCATGGTAGAATAGTAGAATCAAAGGAAACTGAGAAGTAAAAAAAAATCAATATATTAATTTCAGTAGAAGAACCTTCTAAAACAAGCTGTCACTCTCTGCAAATCCTTCGCCAGAACACCACTGAAGACTTACAAGCATGGCCATCTTCTACATCAGTCAACCCTACTTTGAGGTTGTCCCTCAGCTTGCTCATCTTTTGCTTTTGATAAAGTGAGAGAGTGGGGTTCCAGTCAGAGTAGGCTCTGTTTCACCCTCCAAGTCATTCATTTTAGAGAACAGCCACAGAGAATACTTTTATTCAATAGTTATTGTTAAAAGCATTATTTACTCTCTACATTTACTTTGTTGACAATTTTTTGTTTTCTTCATTAGGACAAGCCTTTTATTTCTTGAAGGATGGTTTCTTACCTCGAATATCTTCCTTGACACTGCTAGTTAATATTCTGTCTTCTGAGACAACAGTTTGTTTCTCTCTCACTCCTAATGAAGTAATGATACTATCATTTTAATATATATTGTTTTAATGTATTGGATTTTAAATGCTGTTGCCCGCCCTGAGAACTTCGGCTATAGGGCAGGATAGAAATATAAATAACAAATAATAAATAAGCTGACACTCTCCCAAACTAGGGAAGAACTGTGATCTTTGGGTCTACTATTTGTGTCCTTTTTGAGTATATTGCAAGCATTTATCAATATAGCTTTACGTTGTTTTTTCTGTAAAAGGAAACTTCAAAATACTCTGAATCAGGAATCTTGAGCTTCACCCAAATGTGTCTTCAGTAAGTTGCTGCAGGAATTAAAGTGCAAAACCCCCACAAACCCTCTGAAGTCATGGAAAGATTGAAGCTGTGATCAGATATTGTTTAAAAGTGGAGTCTTTTTATTGTAGTTTCCACCCAGTAACACTTCCCTCTTTCTCCCTAGCAACTGTCTGTGTGCAACAGCTGATGGATCAACCATCAGTCCCTCCTCCAGATTCAACTACCTTTCTCACCCAGGGGAAGAAAACTAATGACACCTGCAATTCAAAGTAACTCGTTGAAGTCTCCTGACCTGAAGAGTGAGGAAAAGGGAGAATAATATCACTTTGATAGATAAAAAAAGGGGAACATAATGTTACCAGGATATTGCTCCTTTCTCTTAAAGTGTGTGTGTGTGTTTAAGGAGATAGACAGAGGTCCTTATCAGATCACGGGGAGGTGAGGGATGGATCTGCACCATCTGCACTGATGGCACTAATCCAGCTTAAGCCTCCCCAAGGCTGAGGAGCTTGTACAAGATATGCAGCTGCCTCCTCACCCTCTGATGGCTAGCTAGGAGTGAAAGTTCCTAGCCTTAGGGCACGGAGCTGGGGATTTTCGGCAGCATGCTATGGGTAATCGCAGGTCATGGTGGCCTATTTGATCCAGAGCTTGCTCCAGCTTGCACAGATGAAGCTGGCCTCTGTGTGGATCAGGAGGCCCAGGAGCCACACCAGTAGCCCTTTGATCTGGATCTAAGGGCTACTGCGGAAAGGACTAAAGAGAAGCTGCTAAAGAAGGAAAACTCCTTGCTAAGCCACTGCCTGTCTCGTTGATAAACAATCACTGCACTAAGGTGTCCAAATCCGCAATTAAATGAAAAATAGGAGTATACTCACCACACAGGGAAAACCGATTGTCCCCACTAAAAGTCAGCTCAGTAGTTTCTTCTATCGGAGCAATGAGGTTTAGGTGGTGCATGCCATCACATGGATTGAGGCAGCCAATCAGATTTTGAGCTGCACTTTCTTGTTAGGTGGCGTCTTATCAGTGCTTCTCCGTGTGCTGCTGCATTTATGATGATACTCCGATTTAACCAGATACTGTGCAGGGAAAGTTCCTTCCCTCACACCAAAGTAAATGCAGAGTAACAGTCATGTACAGCAGCACAATGATGGAAGGTCAATCGTCCTGTCTGATGGGACAATTGAGACTTCGCATTCCCTCTGCAGTACAGATTGTGTCTGGAAGGCTGCTGATGGGGGCAGAAACTCCACTCTCCTGGCATCTGGATTAATGGAATAAATGATTCTCCCACTGAAAATATGCCCATGAAGCAGACGGAGAGTTGGCCTTACCACACTTCCCCCTCATGAGGTATTTTTGTGTTGCTGAAACTGTTGAACAGAATTGAGCTGCTCCAACAGTTTTCTTAAAAACATTTGGAGTGCAGTATTGCCACTTACTAGAAAATAATTTCTGATAAGCCCGGTAGGAAGTAGTTTAGTTATTTGGAATGTTTGATTACTGTAAAATATTTTTTAAACCCATTGACAGAGAGATTACAGTGACTGTGTAAAGCAAAACAATTGACGTGTGGACATAAACGCGTGGATGTTATAATACTGCACCAAGAACTTAATCTTACCTAAATTTCATATGTTATACAATATAATTGCTACTCCACTTAAATAATCTTGAATCTACAGAAAAGTGAATAGAACCTTTCAAATAGCATATTGCAATAATTCTGCAACATGTATTATTTGAAATCATGGGTCTTTTTGAATTTAACTGTTGGGGGAAAGTATCCCATGGAAGTTTAGATTAGGGACAGTGGCTGGCATTCACATTGTGGGCCTGTTCCCATTATCACTTAAAACTGTTTCAAAACAGTTTCAAAACAGTTTGGATCCTCATCATTCCCATTCACAATCAGTTTAGGGCTATCTTGAGGATTATTTGGCTTTAAAACGGAATTAAATAATTAAATGATTTTTCAGGTGTTTTCCCAGTTTTGCTTTTAAAACATGTGTGTGTGTGTGTGTGTGTGAGAGAGAGAGAGAGAGTTTCTCTTTTGCCTTGGACAAAGGGTTGCATTCTCTTTCTCTCCCTCACTCCCTCCTTCTCTCTCTGAGTGTGTGTGCTCTGTGGATCTTACATTGCTATAGCCTTTTTTAAAAAGGAAAGGAAGGCGAGGGGACCGAGTTGATTGTTTTAAAAAATACCTCCTGCAATAGATTATCTTGCCTTGCCTTGACAAAGAAGCTTTCCCCTTTCAAATGGGCAAGAAAAGGAGGGGGAGGGGGCTGGGATTCCCCATGTCATTGGATCAAAGCCAATGGGGAGAGAGGGGTGGGGAAAGGCTCAGGAGGGGAAAGAATGCTTTTCCCAACCTGTTTTTGGAAGCGTTTTAAATGGTAGGACAGTGGGAACAGAAAATTGGGGTTGAATCCAATTGCCAGATGCTGTTTGCTTCCTTTTAACATGCTTTACATATCGATGCAAATCCCAGTGTAAATCCCAATGTAAATTCCATTTTATTCCTTAAATGGGAACTTACCCTGTGAGTGCCAGCCTTTCCCAAACTTCACCTAGATCTACCTAAGTTTGGGCGACAGGCAAACGGTCCTGTCAAGGACCATCTGACTTGTCATAGCAAGTTAGGCCATTGCACATTAGGCCATTGCTATGGCAACTGCTGACAGCATACAATTGCACAGCTGCACTGTGCCACCCCCACACCAGGGGTTACCTGAGAGAGCTCCAGGCAATCTTAGTTAAGCTGCAGAGCAGTAAAAACTCTTGGCCACTCTGAGACAGAGCTTACACCATTGGTTACATATACTCCTGAAAGTAAATAGGGCCTTCTCAGTGATGGCTCCCAGGCTATGGAACAGTCTCCCAGTCAAGTGCATCAGGCACTCATCCTTTACATGTTTAGGAGGGCAGTGAAGACACACCTCTTTGCCCTGGCCTTTGGCTAAATGGGGATATAGCTTTTTTCTCCCACTTTTCAGACCCTTTTATTATTTTCATATATTCATATTTGGATTTAAATGTTACCTGCCCTGAGACCTTTGGGTAGGGCAGGATAAAAATGATGATGATCATGATGATATTCAGACTGGCTATTAGGATGCATTTCTTGAACAAAATAAGTCAAACAATCAGTCTGCTTCTGTAAGTAATAGATTCCTCCACTTTAGCAGATGAACTTCCAGTTCTTTTTGGTTATTCCTTTGCTTTTGCCTTTTGTTTCCATCTTCATTGGAGACTATTTATACAAGAAGATAATTTTCAACCACCACTACTTTCTCTTTTCTTCACTGCCCTATATTAGACATGTTCTTTGTCTTCTCACCACTTTGCTTTCAATGAAACTTTACAACCTCTGCAGGTAACAACTAAAATCAATGACAACAACTCAATAATCACTGAAGTCTAACAGTAATCAGAGAAGCTCTGTCAAAGCCACTGAGTTGTTTACAACTCCCCCCCCCCCCCGTTCATTGTGTTTTAGTAGGCATTTCATAATTTATTTTTAGTTATTGGGTGTTTTTCCACTATCACTAGAAGTACCCATTAAGTACTCATTAATGGTACTTTAAGTACCCATTAAGTACCCACTGTCACTAGAAGTACTTAATGGGTACTTCTAGTGACAGTGGAAAAACACCCATTATCCATCATCAACTAATTTTTAATTATTTTATGCATGTTACGAGTTTGTCAGCCAAATCTTATACTCTCCCCACCATCTTACATGTCCTCATGCTCCTTCGTGCCTTCAGTTCACTTCAGAGAGTATTGCCCTAGGGGAAGTTTTAAGAATTGCCAAGATTAGGCCACAAGAACACAGATTGGTAATCAATATGCTGCTTTGACTGATGGATATTTTTAAGCCTATCAGCACTCACTGAAAAAAAAAATCCAAGAATTTCAGGATTTACACAGGACTTTCAGCAGTCCCATTGACAGGCATTCCTTGCTACCTATGAAATAACTGCATACACTATGACCTATTCAAAGGTTCTCTCCACATGTAGTTAAAATTCTCCTGGGACTATATTGGGGTTGCCACACATACCCTTGGCAATCCTATGGCAAGGCTATATTCTGTAATACTGATACTTTTTTTGCAGTAATTGATGGCTTTTTTTTGCATAGAGCAGACCCCTTGATTACTGGTCTCTTTGCTTCTGATTGCTAGTGTGTTCTCAGGACAGTATCACCTCCTACATTGTCACACTTTTCTCCCTTCTCTGATTATGGCTCAGGACACAAGTTCTCCCATCCAATATATATTTTCTTAATAAACCTTATTTTTCTATTTTGAAGAACTTCCTAAGCACATATTAGTGAATGTATTCTAATCACTCTCACTGTTTCCTCCTGCTTGTATCTTGCAGGATATTTTTTAAAAAAACCTGTGCCTTAATTGAGCAACCAATTTGAAACCTAAAGCAGTTAACCTATTAATGCAAACCAAGGAAAGCAAACAACCTATATGGTCCTACTGTATATAGAAAATTTGGGTAATTGTTCTGTTACCAAAATTACTGAATGATCATGTCTGTGGTTGAAGGAGGCGTCCAAAATTTGTGGAATTTCTGAATTAGATAAATCTAAGCCACTAATTGTTAGCTATTTCTGAATTTTAAAAGTCTTTTGAGGGTCAAAGACAGATCCCTGGACAAGAAAACATGACAACTATTAATTTCCTCTTGCAAATGCACAACTTGTGTCCTGAAAAGAAGCTACAAAACAGGAATCTATGAGATCTTTCCTAAAGAACAGGAAAAGCAATTCAGGCAGGAGTGTTATGCCTTACAGTGGCATTAGCAAAACAGTTCCCACAAATATATTCTTGAGAAAACAAGATATGGCTTTTTGATATATCAACAAGACTGGATGAATTTTACTAAATATCTTTAAATGAAAAAAGTGTATTGATTTGAATAAATCTTTCCCATTGGCTGGCCCTTCATATTTTCTGCCAGATGCCAGTTGTTGATATTAAAGAACTTCTGTTTAGCAGGCATATCTGTCTGGTGGCTTTCACTGAGCCTATACAAGTGCGCACACTCTGGTGATATTAATTACATACATAGAGCAAACAGATGTCCTGACTAAGCAAATAATGAGAGTGTTTGCATCCAAATCTGCCTCTTCCTAAGAGTGAGGGGTCCTATTTTCCAATTTCAGTTTTAATCACCAAAAGTAGATTTGCAATTAGCATCTATATAAGATCCAAAGTCATTGAAATGTGGAGTGCCCCCCAAAAACGAATAATTGCACCTGCGTAGATTAGAAGTACCATACTTGGATTTTTCTATATATATAAAAAGTAAGCAAACATAATCCATAGAATAAATGCCAATGAATATGAAAAAGAAAGGAAAGGATATTTCCATTTTTCAGCTACATACATAAATCTTTTGTTTATCTGCTAAAATCAATAAGCGAAGCGAGAAGGCTAAGAAACTCTGGGACACTTTCTCCATTCACACAGAAGGTGGTAGGAACATGTCTACACTGGGTCCCATCTACCGGAGGGCGCATGGCTGCGCAAACCCATGGCAGATCGCACCCTGAGGCCGAAAAGGTGAGTGATTTGCGTGGCCCTGCCACCTGTTGAGCCGATTTCGGCCCAATCATGGTGTGTGTGGGGGGGGGGGGTCTCAGGGAGGGAGGCGTGCGAACGCTTCTCTCCCTGGACAGCCAGGGACGGCTCAAACATGTCAGAATGCATGTAAAGCACCTTTTAGTGCTCTGCTTTTAGAATGCATCTACAACGCGTCAGGACGCTTGGGATGGCCTGGAACGGATCTGGCTGCCCCACAAGAGCGAATGCAGCGTCCCGGTGTGTTGTAGACGTGTTCCAAACCCCCTCATGCAAAAAGGCCTATGATTCCCACGATGGCTTTTCCAATTTCCCATAACCTAATGAAAACCAACAAAACAAAGATATTTAATATATCTGTACTCCCTTCTCTAGGTAGTCAGATTACTGGGGTGGGGGTGGGGGATATTAGATTTCCAGCTTAGGAGCCAAGCCCAGAAAGCCAATTTTTGTGGAAGGGGAGGTAATCAGGGTACTGGCAGTAGTTGGCAGCAGGGTATCTAATTGCAGGACAATCCTATTGGAGGCAGGAAAGTCCCTGGGAAAAAAACAAGTGCTCTTTGGTATCTGGTCTTCAAGGATTGATGATGGCTTCTGTCCTTCTTAAATATAAGGTGTGACTGTAGCCCAGGACTTTAATGATGTTAATATATCACATTTCATTTTTAAAGATCACAACAATATTGTACTGATTCAATGAAACCCCAGTATCAAACCTTATGAAGAACAGTATTTCCTTTTCTTTTGCCCACCCTGACAATTATAATAGGTAGAATGTACTTTTTGTTCTTGACCTAAGATTAAGGGAACTATATGCTTCCATTGTTGTTTGATGTTTAATTTGTATTTCCTATGAATAGGGATAAAACTTTAGGGAAACAGTTATTTCTGCAGACTTTAAGACTATATGTTTGTGCAAATTAGAGGCTGCTTAGAGAAGACAGCAAAATTAGTAGTAATTAAATCATAGTCATTTTCTTCCAGCCAAAATACATTCTATAGGATTAAAAACATGCTGAATTGGTGCAAAATCCTATCAGCTGCCTCTTTTGCTGTTGCTTCCAGGAATACAGCTCCAAACAGTTTTGTCTATTACTGTATAATCAGCTTGATCCAGGCAACAGGAAATGGTTAGAAATCAAAGTCACAGGTTCACAACTGCAAAGGAACTTCAGTTTCCTGGAGGCAGTGCTGCTCATTTTCACCATCTCATAATTTCCCAGCTCTCAGTGACTAAATGGAAAGCATTTTATTGTATTCAGAAAGTCCATCATTGTCAAAATAACAACCTTGTATGGTAAATTCAACTTTACAAATAAAGTTGATGAAGAATTGGAACAAAGAGAAGCAGCTTAGTACCCATAAGATAAGAAACAGCAAGATAACTTATGAAAATGCAAACAGGGATTAATATTTCACCTTAAAACTAGAGGTGACCTAATTGTTGAGGGAAAGATGTGAAACAGTTCACTTACTGAACAAAACGGTAAAAATATCTATGTGCATTTCTCTCTTGCTCTTTCTCCCACTCAAATTTCATTTCAATCAAAATCCTCATTTGGGAACATACAGATAGAATAATGAGAATTATTCAGTCATTAACAGTTACAGTTTTTATACATATATTTCTAAAAGAAGATGTCTTTGTTCCTTTTTATGGAGAAAGCCTACTTCTCCAAAGCTAAGCGCGGGTGTGCTATTAAACGTTAGGTATCTTTTATAAAACTGAAACATTTTCCTGAAGTGGATCCTTTTGCTCGTGAAACTAGAAATATAAAGTGTTCCACCACTACATGGAACCAGAACAGGATCAAAGACTCTAGTAGCTAACCATTACTAATAATATATAGCAATGATCATTTTTGTACATTAGCCTGTTATTCTTACAGTAACCTTTCAAAGCAATGTAACATTTTCATACTGCAGTGAATATGCTTATTAAAAATATTTTAAAAGGAGAGGGAGTTGTCTTCTGGCACATTTAAATCCAGTCCATGGATTTTCTAACTTCTTAATCTGTGACAATTCCATACCATTCATCGTTGCACATGCAACCTACAAAGAAAGACTTGAGAGCAGAGTTTAACCAAGAAATGGCTGTACTAAAATATACCTAGCAATGTCTTCAAAGTGCATTAAGATTCTTACATTCCAAAATTAGGGCCAATTGAAATACATCAATTGCAACGAATGATAAGGGGACTTGGTGTGAATAATGGAAAACTGTGCACACATTGCCCTAGGAAAACATTTAATTACAAAGAAAAATACTATAATTATACTGAATCAGAATAATCAAAAAAGCCATAGATTCACCACTGAGACCTAAACATATCCATATTTAAACAGGAATATTTTGTACACACACAGATCCACAACCATTAGCATCAGCAGTAATCAATAATCATAATGTTTCAGAGGTAAAACAAATTCAATTGTATTTAAAATATACTGATTCTTTTAACAATTAAGAGGTTAATTGTACTTTACAATTTTAATACCTTAGAGCAAAAGCTCTGGATACAGATTTTTCTTCAGTTACTTACACCAACCAATACAAACATTACATATATGCAAGATCTGATTGAAAACTATCACTGAAGAAGACCTGTAAGAAACTGAAATGCATTTGACTGACAACAGTGCTACATGTACAACCCTCATAGGCATTTACGTCTATATAAGAAAGGGTCAGTTGCATCTCCACATGTTGGATAAGAAAAAATAGTCACATGTAAGTACCATTATTGGGCTCTTTCACACTTACAATCTGTAGTGGAGGTTGGGGGAAGACCTGCATGGTGTATCTGCACCCCACAAAGCAGAACCAGCTCTGTGTGTACCAGAGCATCCCCCATGCATATAAGTGCGAAGAAGTTCAAACTGTTCTATACCTGTACTAGCAGCAAGACTAGTACAACCCTGCACACTGCAGGGGGAGCATGTGACTGGCAGTGTTATGCCTCAAGAGCATCCTTTATGTTTTGAGTCATGGATTTTTTAAGGTTAAAGTTGTTTTTCTAGTGCATCAGTTTTAGAGAGCAAAAATGGACTCTGTCTCTTTAAGAATATGAATGGAACTCTGGGAAACCTCTGGATTCTTATTGTAACTCAGTAGTAGTTCAGTTAGTGTAGCTTATGCATATGAGGGTTGCATGTTGCCGAAATAGACCTGAAAAGAAGCAATCTCTTTTGACGAGAAGGTTCACAAGAAGAGAAAGTTAGTTCAAAGAAAAGGAAGCCCCTCTACAGAGAAAGTGAACAGCAAGTATAAAAAGGGACTTTTTGAAGAGAATTCTAAATCTTTGTATTCGTGGAACTATGGAAGAGTAAAGCTTATAAAAATTGAAACCTTGTGGACATTTCTCTGTTCAGGCTGAGATCCTAAGGGCCAGGAGTGAAGCTACACGTGCCAGTTCTTTAGTATTGCCCTGGGACAAAACAGGCAGCACAGACATGATTATGTGCTGTGTAGCCTGGTTGCCCCAGTAATAGAGCTATGTAGGCACACTGGTGCCATTGGGGGGAGATCCACAATCACCACCATAATTGGAAGCTATTTGCATTTAGCCAGCGCTTAGTTAACCGCCACCTAAGTTGCATATGCTTTAGGTGTCTGCAAGTGTGGATACCTAAAGTATTGCAGCACTTTGCCTCCCACTGTTGCTTGAAGTTTGCTTATTAGGGTGAAAATGTGAAATTGAATAATTCATACCATGGCAGACTTAATAGTAGATTCTTTGGTTTCCTCATCTCAACCTTACTTTGAATTAGAGACACCTGATTCTTCGTCTTTCATTATGTGAAAGACAAATGTTGTAAGGGTTGCTGTGACGGTTTCAGGGTACAGGCTGCAAACTGCTTTGCTTTCTGGCTTTGCAGACTTCTTGCAAGCTGCAATAGCCAGCCTTGTTGCAAACAGTTTGTTGCAAACCCTGGGATTTGGGCTGCAAAAAGAGCGGGAAATCCTGTGCGGGCCCTGTTGCAGTGATTGGCTGGAGTAAGGTTTTGGAGGGAAAAGCTGTCCAGGGATCTGAGTGCTGGAGGGGCTAGAGAAGGAGTTCCCACCAATCAGGCTGGAGGGACAGCAACCTTTGTTAGGAATCTCCAGCAGCATTTTATTGCGGTTACAGCCAATCAGGGTCAGGGATGTGTGTATAAAGGAACTGAGAACACAGCAGACTATGTCTTCATGCTGGGACAAGAGCTGAAAGGAAAAGAGCTGAACCTGAGGGAGCTGGAACCAGTAGCTGACCAGGGGTCTTCATGCTGGGAGAAGAGCTGAAGGGAACAGAAGAAGAGCTGAATCCTGAGGGAGCTGGACCAGTAGCTGACCATTGGTCTTTTGGGCTGAGTGATTTCTGAAGGAGGCAATCGGGTGGATTGTGGCTCTGAGGGAGACTTCACTAGCAACTGACCAGGCTAGATGATCGGTCAAGCAAGGACGGGACGGGCCTTGTGATCATCTAGAGCCACGTGCTAGTACCCTGGCTGGGCTTGGGCTGTGGCCGAGTTAGTCAGGAGGGAGGAGGAACGTGTGGAGGCTTGTCTTTTAAAAGGTGAACTATTTTCCTGTAGAGGAAAGGGTTAGCTCCTAGCTTTAAGAGACTTGCAAATTTAAACTAACAACTACCTGAACCTTATTACCTTCCTAGTATTGCTTGTGTATAATAATAAACTTGTTTTAGTTTACTGTTGAAACGCTTGCTACCAGTGTTTTGTGTCCACACTGTAGTATTCACTTGGCCGTTGTACGAACCCAGCATCCTAACAGGGCCAAGCTACTCCCAGAGAGGGCAGGCACTAACTGGAACGCTGGGCATCGTGGCAGTTGCCTTCCACTTGACCTTTGTCCTTACTTCACACACAGTTGTGATCAACTGTTGGCTAACTTTGGTCTTTAGGTGGAGAATCAACCAAAAGCAAAGGCTGAAGTTCCAAGCTGGAGAGAAGCTCCTATCCCAGGCTGGGGGGGGGGGGGAGGAAATGGGGCGCTTCTAGGGCCATCTGCTGGGACTCGAGAGCAGGAGAAGGTTTGTCCTTGTCTCTGCTTGAGATGCCCATGAGCATTTGGTGGGCCACTGTGTGCGACAGGATGCTGGACTAGATGGGCTGTAGCCTGATCCAGCAAGGCTTCTCTTATGTTCTTATGTTCTTATGTAAATTTTGCTGGAATTGCCCTCCTCAATAGCCAATAGGAAAACTGCTGTGGAAAGAGAGGCCCTGTCTTCATGAAACTTTATTGTCTCTCTATTGTCCCTCTATTCCAGCGGACTTTAAAAATGCCGTTCAATTCCGAAATAAGCGTCCGCATGAGGTTCAGCAAAAAGTGCATTTAAAACGCACCTACCGCCCCCACGGAAGCGTGTTTTCTATGCCCACATCTTTTTCTCCCCGCCCCCTCTCTGCTTGATAGGGTGCCAACGGGAACGGGGAGGGACTGCACTCTGCGCGGCCACAACCAGGAAGACAACCCCCGATAAGTCCAAAAGAAAAATAGGCATGGGTATTCACAAGTTCTCTCCCCTGCCTGCAAAACCCACCAGAGCTATTTATCACTTTGGGATCCAGAGCTTGCTTCCAAAGATAAGTGATTTCACTGTAAAAATCCACCCTGTACAGCAGCGGTTACACTGTAGCAATCCACCCCCTTCACACCTGATAACAATGTTGCAATTCTGGCTCTTTAAAAGTTCTGACCTTTAGAAAGGGGAAGGAAGGAAGGTGCTGCAGTTCTGGGAAATGTGTGAATGTTTAAGTCTGTGTGTGCAGGCGGCAGTGGCGGCAGAGCCAGGTCTTTTTTGGAGATCTTGTGAGTAACATAATGAATTGTTTCCACAAGATCTCCGTCCACCTACTGTTTTCTTGCATTCAGTATTGATCTTGAATACTGGCTGTGGATGAGAGGCAAAAAGAGAGAGAGAGAGAGAGATGATTTTATTTGAAGAGAAAATGAGGGAGAAGGCTGAAAAAAAGAGGAAAGATGGGACCACGGCAGGCAATCCCCGCCCCCAAATACCTCTTTTGCCATGGAGCGTCTCCATGCACAATGTTGCTAAGAATACCCACGGCTTCCAAAAAGTGCACTGCTAGTCTTATTTAAAGGGAGATCTTTCTTCTGCATATTTTCCTCCTTTGTGGCACTGGAAGCCTGGAGAAAAGCTGTGCATGGAGATGCTCCATGGCAAAATAAGCTTTTTAACCGGCTTTTTATTGCATGAAGACGGGGCCTGAGACTGGAATAGAAGCAGACAAGGGGGGCAAAGAGGGGGAAGTGTCCTAGTTTTTGTTACTGTTGCTGCTGTAAATGAAAGGGTGTCAGGCAGAGAGGTTGGTGGGTGTCTCTTTTTGTCTCACCCATCACACCCTCTGCAAGGCATCATGCTTCTGGTTCAAGGTGCTGGTTTTTGCAGCAGAGGATGGAATAGATGGACAGAAAGTTACACCCATCAGCTCCCATTGCCCGTTTTTCTCATATGTGTGTGTTTTCATTTCCAGAGCACACAAGCAACAATTCAGCCAAGCATGGCTGCATCCAGACGTCAGTTAGTTATTCCACTATATTTAAATATTCTGGAATTTAGCCTGGATATTAGGGATGTGCACAAATATTCATATTATTTGTTATTCAGATGAATTCAAACATTCATATAGGAATCAAATGTCTGGTTGTAAGCTCAGATGTCCATGCAGTGAGCTTCCAAACAGAGATGTATTGCTCAGAAGCAAAAAGGTTTATGGACTGGCATACTTTGTGAGAGAGGCCATATGCAGGCACACACATGTGAGTATATTCTGAATGCTGGGCTGTCACTTCTCCAGAATTTTAGACAGGCTTTTTGCAATGTACAACAGCAAAAGATATATAGTCTCAAGGACAACTTTTTAATTTAAACAGCTCTTCCTTCTTTGCTGCATTGCAAGTTATAGAAAACCTGCTTCAATCCAAGAGGCTCATGTTGAAAATGACTGAGCGCACAAGTCATGTTTAGCTGCAGCTTTAAAGGACTTAGTGACCAAAATATTTCATCACTAAGCTGCCTTTCAGTATCAGGCGGTGCAGTGAAATTAACTGTCTTTTGAAAAATGCAAATAGTTTTAATTTGTTTTCGTTATGCTGTTGCTAAATATCATCTATCCTTAGCATTTAATTAATTTAGTATATGATTCAGTAACAAAGTTGTGAAAGATCAAGGGGTTAAAAATACAAAAGCTGGAAGGCCATATTTTCTCTTTTCTTTCTCCCTTTCCTTTTTTTTTTGGTGTGTGTGGAAGAAAACCTATTAAAAATGGTTTCGAAAAAAAAAATCCCTCATTTTTCTGAGCTTTCCCCCGAAATTGTCATATCTCTGTTAGTAGGACCACAATTTTTGGCAAATATATTACAGCATCTTGATATTTTAAAACATGTAATTCGTAGTTTTAATGTTGTATTTCTTCTTGCTAGCAAGGCTGTAGCCATTTCTGCAACACCCTCCTATTGCATCATCCCTGTCACCACTACCACTGTCACTGCCTCTCACTGCTCCCACCCTCCTGCAACACCCTGTCAATGTTGCCACTGGCCCCCACCAGTCTCCTCACCTTCCTGCAACATCCTCTCATTGTGTCACCACTACCACTGGCAGTCACGGATCCCTCACCAGCTCCCTCACCCTTCGGCAACATCCTCCCATCATGCCACACCCCTGCCACTGTTGCCACTGCCCTCGCCAGTCCCCTCACCTTCATGCAACATGCCCCCACCAGTCCCCTCCCCCTCCTGGAACATCCTCCTATTGTGTCACTCCCCCCACAAGTCCCCTCGCCCTTCTGCAACACCCTCTCATTGTGCCACTGCTGCCACTGCTCCCCACGAATCCCCTCACCCTCCTGCAACACCCGCCCATCACACTGCTCCCCTCCACTACTGTCATCCCAACCAGATCCCTCACCCTCCCATAATGGTCCCCTATCATGCTGAGCTGCCTTATGCCCCCCCCCCGGCTGAAGCTTACCTTTTCGCGGTAGTTTCAGTAGTAGGTAGGTGTGCACAGGTCATTCCAGGCTGAAATGACCTGGCTACAGCTGGCTTCTCCATCCCTGAGGTGGGCGAAGAGGCTATGGTGTGAGCATGACCCAAGAACATATATTTCATTTCTTTTGATTGGTTTGAATGAAGATACTCTACAGACTTAAAAGTTAATAATAAAATTAATAAAGAGTTATACTTTATTTCAGCTTCCCTCCAGTGCTCTGTCCCTGTGGATTTTAGGGTCAAAGCTCCAAGAGAGTAAGATCTCTTCCAACTTCAGAAATGTTGTTGCATATCTTCCCTTGAAGTCCATTAATTCCTTATTTCTATGATATATAGAAAGATACATAAAGATATATATATGATATATAAAAACAAACTGATGATGCTTTTATATCTACTTCATTCTCAGGCATTATCTCCATATGCCTATGGGAGGCACTTATGGGAGGGGTTGCAACCATGATGTCCTCCATATTCAGTGGCACAATAAAACCCACTAAGGAGCTGTCCAGGGATAAGGGCATGAAATTGCACTCTCTGCCCTAGTCCTTGCCCATAGTTTTGTCAGGCATCTACATTTATGGACATAGATAGTATGCAGCACCCAGGAACCCAGGCTGTGCAGCCATTGTTTCTGACTCTAAAAATAACAACAACAACAACAACAATCACAGTACTTCTTGAACAGCATAAGAATTGCATATATGTTTGTCATCCTGTTTGTTAGCACACATTTACTTAGCTAGTGACTAGTTTATGTGAATGTACAGTGCCATGAAAACCTATTTGCCCACTTTCTGATTTCTTCCCTTTTTGTATATTTGTCACATTTAATTTTCAGATCTTCACATAAAATTTAATATGAAAAAAGATGACCTGAGTAAACATAAAATACAGCTTTCAAATGATAATTTCATTTATTGAAAAAAAAGTTCAACACCTATATCACCCATGGGAAAAAGTAACTACTCTTTTAGTTACTCACTCAGCCAATGAGCCAAATTTAATTGATAACTGGTTTTAATCAGACTAGACAGATCCATAAATAATCCCAGTCCTGCTGAATTCAATAATCACTTAAAAAGAACACTTGCAGCAATGTGTAATAGGCTGAATTGTCTCAACAAGCAGCATACTGTGTTGCGATTAAAAGAAATCCCAAAACAGATAGGAAAGGAAGTTGTTGAAAAGGGTTACAAAGTTATTTCTAAGGCTCTGGAACTCGAGTGAACCACAATTAGAGTCATAATCTACAAATGGTCTACCAAGATTTTTTTTAAGCAGCACATCAACATGTCATCTAAGGGAATTCAGGATTATGCAGCAAGACAATGATCCAAAGCACAAGTCCATCCCCAAATGGCTCAAAAATAATAATAATAATAATAATTGTAAGCTTTTGGAATGACCTAGACAAAGTCCTTGACTTTGAACCCCATTCAGATGCTGTAGTAACACCTTAAATGGGCAGTTCACCCTTGAAAACTCTTCAGTGTCATTGAATTAAAGCAGTTTTACAAAGAAGAGTGAGTCAAAAAACTATTAATATTCCATAGTGATCTGAAAGACTGATCTCCAGTTATCAGGAGTGTCTGGTTGCAATTGTTGCTGCTACTGGTGACCCAACCAGGTATTAAGTTCATGGGACAATTAATATTTCACATGGCTGTTCTAGGTGTCGGATAGCTTTTTCCTTCAATAAATGACACTTTTATTTGAAAGCTGTATTTTGTGCTTACTCAGGTTGTCTTTATTTCATATTAAATTTTGTTTGGAGATTTGAAACAATGAAGTGAGCAAATATGCAGAAACAGAAGGAAGGGCGGAAATACTTTTCATGACACTGCATTTGTCCCTAGAAAGAGAATTGCATGTCATGTGTTATATAATTGGACAGTAAGTGAGAAGGGTTATAAATAATTCACTCAGATGGTTTATTATGCATATGTTACTAGTTGCCCACTGGGTATCCTCCTCCAGAGAGAAGAAAATTTGGAGTAATCCTGCAACTACAACTCTGACTTGTTAAGGTGAAAAAGGTTTACTTGTAAACTTCTAGGAATGATTTCCCATCCCTACACTTATTTTTTTATAGCACTAACCATTTAAAACATGGCAGTTCAAAGAGTGATTTAAAAGATCAGTATAATAAAACAGAGCAGAATCATCTCATCAGCAGCCAACTTGATAAATGTTCTGTCCAAAAATGTTAAGAAATGGAGATTTTTTTTCTGTTACACAATCATCCAAATAAGCACTTACACATCTGTTGCTTGTTAAGGACCTTTGGCTTATTTTAAATACATGTGGCTAGTGAACAAGACCCAATTAATTTGCAACAGAATGTTCTGCTCTAAGTGATTTTTTCCCCCCAGAAGACAGAGGGTTCTGATCTAATCAGGATATGCTGTTGCTCGTATCCGGACTGCACGTATCCGGTTCACATGCCCTAAAATGGCCAGGGAGGAAAATCTGCAGTGGCAAGGGTTACTTCTCTTACCTGGATGTTACGATAGTTAAGCCAGGCTGCTCTACCAGCAAGAGCCCTGGTGATCCACCATGTGGTTGCCCAGCAATGGCAGACCTGGTAAATAAGAAATACAGGGAGGGGAAGAAGACTTGGGAGATAGTTGTAGGTGGAAAAAGAGCTCCAGTTTATTCTCACAGGGCTTCTTATACAGCAACCCTAAGGGTGTGGGGGAAATGACATGAAAGCAACATCAGGGGAGATGACTGGAGGAAAAGCTGCTGTCTTCTGGGTCAGAGATCCTTCTGATGTCACATCCTGTGGCTGGAGGTGGGGAAAATCCTCAAACAGGAAAAAGAGTTGTCCTTTTAAAGCCATGTGCTTCCTCCTTAACTGCAATGGCATAATTTTCTTATACCATTCCACTGAGTTAACTGTGAGCAGGCTCCTAATTAGAGTTATATTGCTTTGCTCCTTTAGATTTAGGAAACCACATATCATTTTAGGATTTGCATTTACATAATTTGCTATGATAAAAAATGCAGTCATTCTTGAAAATGCCATAATCATCCTGAATGTTAGGTAAAGCAATAGCGGCATGCATTTCATGATAAACAAAAAATACTAGAGTTTTTAAAAATGAAGAAAATGATTCATTTCTTTAAAATGTAGGTTCAACACTAATAGAGAACACATTCCTTCATAATTAGTTTGCTGAATGGTGGCACCATATGCAGAATGGGGACTATACTTTCCAATATAACCATTACATCAAAAAGAACAAAAGTCATTTTGTAAATTCAGTGTGTGGGTGTCCTATGTGGGAGCATTTTTGTTACATGAGCAGAAATCCTTTTTGTCATTCTGAGATTCAGTAACTAGACATCTGCGCCTTGCAAACAATGAAACAGAAGACACCCAAATCCCTAGAAAGAATTACAGCCTTAAAAGATTGGTTCACTCAACCATCTCCAATCAAGTTATTTGAGGGGGAAATTAAAAAGTGCAACAAACTCACTTACAAATCCTTCCAGTTCTACCAACCGATTAGGAATTATTCTTAATTAACATTACAGGTAGGGATCTGCATGAATATTCAAGATATTCATTATTCGATTCAATTTGGACAAATTTGGACATTTGAACTCGAATTGAATGTCCAGACATTCGTTTTTAAGCATCTGAACTAATACTAATATTTCAAATTATTCGTATAAATAATTCAGAAATTTGTTTTGTCCATATCCGCACACATCTTGTCTTTATCCGTATGCATCTGGATATGTATGAAATGAAAACAGGATGCATACAGGATAAAAACAGGGTGTGTGTGGATGCATACAAGATTTGTATCATTGGATATGTATCAAATATTCATACAAAGCGATAAGAACGTATTCAAATCAGTTCAAACGTCCAGACATTCATTTTTCTCTATTCGTACAAATTCAAATATTCAAATATTCTATTTGAATCAAATCAAATGTCAAAAATTGCATTGGTGCACACCCCTAATTACAGGTGCTTGCCTTAGAAAGACAGGATTAAATGCAACAGTGTCTTGCAGCTTGTAAAATTTGCAGATATTCCCTTGAGATTGTTCATCTCTGGATATAATCTAAATAAGAAATTTTAAATAGGGGTATACTATGAATGATGTGCCCGGCAATGAGGTTCAGGATTTTACAGCCCATGTTACAACTGCAGAAAAAGGACATTAAAGTCACAGGGGGAAAATCATTCACAAGTATTTCCATTATCTTTGGGAATTCTCTTGCTGGCTTACTTATAGCTAGATTGGGTTAGTGCCCCAGTGATGTTGGAATGCATAGACAATGCAATTACTCCATGGCCCTTTCTGCAGCGGGCCTGCCATTGTCTGCACCAACACGCAGGTGACACGCTCCTATTCAAGGATATAATCTGGAATAAAGCCCAGTACAGAAAGGGCTCATTACTCTAGATCTTACAGGGCTGTGGCTAAGAACAATTTGTCTTCCCCCGATCTGTATTCTTTATAGATCCTGGCTGCTTTGTCACCATGTCCAGGCCAATCCCACACCTGCTACCCTTTCACCTTTACTTTATGAAACGCTTTCACATCTGCCATCTAGGGTAGTATCAAAGTGTTTTTACTCTTGGCCAGGCCTCCATTTATCCTCTCCATGTCAAGTTGCACTTCCTACATTAACAAAGACAGCAAAGTTTTGAGGTTTTCTACCTCAAGGAAGGCACTTTGCAAACTGCAGCATTTCTCTGCTGGTCACTCAGAAAAATTTTAAAATAAAAAGTAGTACATTGTAATGTTCTTCTCAATTTCCTCCTATGTAACCACGAATTTCTGGTATTATATATTACAATACATTGGTGGCCATTCCACTCATTGTTTTATAGTATTTTTATCTGGCAGGACAACTCTCAAAGGATGCTCTCTGGGCATGACAGACCTTGGTCTTATCATTTTGCTCTGTGGTTTGCAGGCTGGTGCAGGAAGGAAGCTTCCAAAAGAACAGTCTCTGTAGGAAATCATCAACGTATGTGCCTACAGTACAGCAGGGCCAGTCCTGTAATGCCAGCAAGGCTTTGCATCAATAAAATATGTAGCAATCAATCATTCACTCAAGAGATCCTCCCACTAGAGCCGCCAAAGAGTTCTGGGCAGCTCAAAAGAAGAAACTGTGCCACTGACTCCACAGCCAGTCCTAGGAACCCACTGGAAGCAAAAGACCCCACAACAGAATGACACATCATCTTATTTCCATTATTCTGCAGATGTATTTCACGAACAGTTCTGGCAAGGAGATTGAAAACTTTTTCCTGTTCTGTGCACTCACCTTACATGAGGTAGTCCTTCCTCAAAAACCAGCCTTATGTCTGGCGAGTCTTAAGGAGGCTGTCCAGACTTCTGCAGTCCCAAAATGGCCTTTCACGCCAATAACAATAAGTGAAATTCTTCCTGCTTGAGGTGTCCTAAGGCTGGTGCTACAATCCCAGGCATATTTCCTCCAAAGATGCAAGCCCCATCCTGCTCTCTCCACCCCTTTTCTGGATCCTCCAGGGTGGGTGTCAACAGGGCATGACTGGGCATTCCCAGTTGCCTTACCCAGCTTCTGGATGACCAAAAGGCACCAACCTTAGAAACAACCTTAGAGACATGTCCTGCGATAGTACTCCATGCATCAACAGCTGTGGATGGTTGCTGACGCCCATCGCGGCCAATTAGAAAGGGCTTTATGAGAAGCTTTACTTCTGCAATAATTTGCAAACCTTGAAGAAAAGTTATCTTATTGAACACAGTGGATTATGTTTACGCTAGCCAGCTCAGAACTGAAAAGTGCAGGAAGGTGTCAAAGAAAGTACAGGCAGGTTCTGCACTATTGCGTGCATGGTATAGACATTTGCATGTGTGCCGTTGCATCTTTTTACCTTGGCCAGCTGCCCTGACAGCAATTCTCCGGGAATAATCAAAAACTGACCCAGGTTGCCTGTGTGTGATACACACACACACACACACACACACACACACACACACACACACACACACACACACACACACACACCATACAAAGCAGCTGTTCATCAAAGAAAAATACTCTGAATGCCATTGTTATTATACACTGTGGTATAATATTATTTTTATGAATATTGTGGTTTAAATATCATAGTAATCATAGGGAAAATCAGCAGCAAGTAAGTAGACATGTGAAACCCTTCACAAAGATCAATCAGTGTCACCATGCACAGCACTATGATGACATATAACCTGGCAATTCATTTTTTAAAATTGAACCATCATTAGGAATAGCTTTTTAAAGCACTGTAGGGGTGATCACATGCAGCTCTGAAAGGAGACAAAAAGCGGGATCACAGGGGCCATATTCCTACTTCGTGGTCAATGGCTGCCTGCCTTGTAATGCCCTTTCCCTCTTCCTTGGAACGTTCGCCCTGTAGAATGTGAAATGTGGGCACATCAGGGGGGAAAAGTGTTCAAACAGGGTGTAAAATCGGATTATCCCAGGGCTATGTCTGTGCATATCTCAACATAGTCCCTCAATAACATTACTGCAGAAATATCAACTCCCAATCCAGGTTTTACCACAAAGTGATAGCACTTAACGTACTTTGTCTGAATGCTTGCTCTTACCATCCACTATCTTAGAAATGGCCACTGCGCATGTGTAAGGCCAAACCAAGCCAAAAATGGCAGCTGCACATGTATAAGGGACATGACTGCACACGTCTATGTATTTGACATCATCAAAATAGCCAGATGTATGTGTTGCACTATCGCAGGAGCAAGGTGTCCACACTGGTAAGTACCTCCACTTGTCCCACACTGCTGCCCTCCTATCTGGGCCACATGTGATAATTCCAGAGGTGCTTTATTCCATAATATTGGGAAAGGGGAATGTGTGGAAGTGCCCTGGCTTGTCTGGCTTATCTGCTTAGTGGCTTAGATCCTACAGGCTTGACACTATGCAGTGTGGATGGAAGTCATGGGAAACTATTCCCCTATCAGGGTACATCACGTCATTTCTTGAGCATTTTTTCTTCAGGGTTGTTTCATCATTCTCATAGCATTTTAGCATTGCTCAGCATGGGGAGGCTCTCACAATGCAGTGATGGATGAAGGACGGCTAGTGTACCAAGTCACATGAAATTACTAATAGACTTTGGTAAAATAAGGGGAACAAAACTAACTTTCTAGGTCAAAAAATGATAGAAATAGAATACAATTTTGAGAACCAACTGAAAATGAAGCTGAACAACAAAAACAACATTTTCTTTTAAAAGTAAAAAAAAAATTACTTAATGACTGTTGTTGTTTTAGGAAATTGAAACAAAGAATATTCCTGCACTATGCCTTATTCCAGGAGATATTCCAGACTATGGTAGACTCAGTAGACTACACCAGACCCCACTTGAGACCTGCCATAACCTGTACTGGCATGTGGACAGCAGGCCCCTATTCCAGGATATATCCTGCACTAAGGCCCATTGAGGAAAGAGTCAAAGTCTAAAGTACAGCGGTATTCATGAGATGACATATAACACAGAAATTGTGTCTAACAAAAACTTATTAATGCTCTGCTCTCAATTTATATCTATTAGAAGCTAGAGTGCCCTTGATACAACAATACAAAACTAATGGCCTGTTTACACATCCTTATAAGAGCGGGCAGCCCCAGCCACTCCTGGGGAAGTGCACTGGCTCATCCACCACCACCACCACCTTCCCAGAGCGTCTGGGAGTGTCTAGCAGCAGCCCTGATATTCCAAAGCTGTAGAGAAGCAAAAACTTCTCCACAACCAGGAGCTTCTGGGAGTTCATGAACACAATGTTCACTCTTCTGGGTGTGAATACTGGGGGTGGGGGGCAGAGTGGCACAGCTGCATCTGTGATTGTGGCCACAGCATTGCATGCTATGTCATGACTGTCATGGCAATGACTAGAGCTTGCAGCAGATATTGTCGTGATTGTTGCCATGACACTCTGGACAATCTGGACCAAACCACCTGCAACTTGAAGAGCTGACGGTCTGGTTGGGGAGTACATCAGCACTTCAAGGGCAGATGGCTTCCTCTGTGCCTGATCTTTGGTTCCCCAGAATAGCATACTAATACAGTTCCAAAGAGCAGAGTGCAGACAGGCCATAATACAAACTACCAGCTTCAGTCTAAGCGGAAATGTCACAAAGACCAGACCTGATGCCCAAATCCAGGTCCTAACTAGCCTAGAAAGCCCACAACCAACGAAAATAGTTTCATCATGCCACACAGATTAGGGGCTCAAATAAGACAGATGGCACCATGCAGTTCAGCAGCCAGTCAAAGTCACCACTGGCAAAAAAAGCTAGGTGTACTTAATTGTAACTATGCCTCTGTCCCATAGAAAGCTTCCCCAGATCAGCTCTTGGTGACTTTAAGCATTCATCTTTCTTTCTTACTTTGAGCTAGCTCACTGGTACACTATGTACAGTTTGAACACTTGTATGCCCTTATATCCCCCCTTCCTTCAAACAGCTCATGGGAACTTGGTCCTGAATCTGGATTTTAAAAGTCAAGTGGGAACATGGCCTCTGCTGCCCAGTTCAACATTGCTCACCACATAATATTTGATTGATGCCCTAAAGAAGCAACTGTTCATCTGATTTACCTTCTGTTCCCCCCACCCTTAATCCTAGTGTGAGACTAAAGCCACATTTACACCTAGTAAGAATAAAGAAAGAAACACCTCTGAGGCAGCCTAGAGACAGTTTCGAGGTGAGTTCCTTCAGATCCCAATCTGTCTCTTCCTCTCTCATAAACATTCTAAGCTGGAAAAGGTGGACTGGAGATGGGAGGAAAACACAAGTGCTGCACACTGCCAGTTCTAAAGGGAAATTCCCATTACAAGCTTAAAACGGTTTCGAAATGGTTTCGATCCTCGCAGTCCCCACGTCAGGTTGGCTTAACATGCTTTCCGCATGTTAAATTGCCCCAAAGCATTGTAAATGTTAACACTCATTTCAACAGGTCTCGCTCCGGTTTGTGCGCTTGAAACGTTTTACATTTCTTGCTGTGGGAACGGTACAGTTTTAGTGGGATGAGAATGCATGTTTAGGGTTTCCCTCCCCCAATAGCTTGCTTCCAAAGATAGTGATTTCACTGTAAAAATCGACCCCGTAAGCAGCCGTTACACTGTAGGAATCCACCCACTTTACACCTAATAACAATGTTACAATTTGTGCAATTCTGGCTCTTTGGAGTTCTGACATTTAGAAAGGGAAAGAAAGGAAAGCAGTTGCAGGTTCTGGGAGATCTGTGAATGTTTAATGCTGTGGCTGTGGAGTGAGCAGGCGAAAGGGGCTTGGGTTGCTGCTGCTGCTGTGTGCCCTGGGCAATGGGGGAGGGGAAAGAATCGCTGGCTGCCTACTGCCGTTTTTCATCCATCCAGGCAAGCGGCAGCCACCCAACCACCCAGCTAGGCTCCATGAAGGGGTCCATTATGGGTGGTGCATTCATGCCAGGAGGAAGAGGGCAGGGCAGCCCCGAAAAGCAGCTTTTAAAACGTAGCCACTTGAGTCTCCCCCTTGAGTCAGGTACGCCACGTATGATCCTCAGAATCTGGATCGAATGTGATTAAGTTGAAAGTAATAGGATCAGGCAAATTCGTGTTACCATCCGGTTCTATTACAGTGGTACCTTGACATACGAGTTTAATTCGTTCCGTAACCTTGCTCTTATGTCAAATCGCTCGTATCTCAAAGCAATTTTCCCATTAATCCATTCCAGCTCCCAAAACACCACCTCAGTTGTTTTTGTTATGTACTGTACTGTATTTACATACTCGTATCTCAAATCTTGCTCTCATCTCAAAGCAAAATATCACTCGCTCGGCGGCTTGTATCTCAAAACACTTGTATGTCAGGGCACTTGTATGTCGAGGTACCACTGTATTTCAGTTTAGGAAAACTGTTTTAAGCTTGTAATGGGAACTGAGCCTAAGTCACTTTTAAATCACTTTTTTTGTTAAGTGTGAATATAGCCTTAGTATTTCCCCAATACTAATAACCAACTTTGTGTGTCCCCCCCCCAAAAAAAAGGCTGCTTGAAATGTAAACTGTGGTTTAGATTCACTCAGAAGATAAAATTACATACCTCCTCCAGTAGTTTCTAGTCTGAGTATGCTAATATAATTGTGATATAAAAATATATTAGTATGCTAATATAATTGTGATATAATAAACAGGCAATTTTTTTCTTTTTTCTTTTCCCTAAAGCAGGCTTGACTAATAGAATTCTTCTCTGTGACAGATGACAGCACTGAATTAAAAATAAAACATCAGCCGGAGATTTTAAAAGATGAACATTCAAAAATAGAATGAATAACAATTCTGAAAAGGCATTTTGTTTTTTCAATTCCCTATAAATCTTGCAGACTGATAATCTCTAAAATGTATCAGCCACAAATCCAGTTACTGAAACTGCTTGTCTTTATACTCTTGCTTTAAATAAAATGAGCACAAAAACTGTAGTGATTGTCTCAGATCACTGTCTTCTACTGAACCAATGCATTATATATTTCAAGCATTTTTTAATGGAACACTGCTGGAAAACACTAGGAGAGAGTTAGATGAAAGGCACAGCTCAAGAACATCTCAGTCTGATTAAAAAACTAAAACGCTACCTTGGGTAATATTCCATAAAATGGTTTGAAAGGAAGGAGAAAATACTAGTAGTAGCTGCATCAGTATCAGCTGGCAAAGGTAAAAAGAAGAAGTGGATCAACTATGAAATCAGTTGGATCAAATGGGTTGGATCAAAAGATTTATTAGCATCACATGAGCCCTTTCTGTAGTTACCTGTCTGTGATCAGTATCAACAAGTTTGGAACAGCTAGATTCACCAGTTCCAACCATGTGGAAAGGCATGGTCTGGAATACCGCCATCTGCATCATGGTGCTGATCCAGATCAGCCCTCTGCCTGCCCTAAAAGTGCATGTGAGCATCAAGGCTAGACTCAAAAGCTTCAAAGGGTTACCTGGGTCATTTTTCAGTGCTTTTCCTGAGGCTGCAGCTGGTAAAAAGATGACTGAAACAAGCTTGAGTGGAAGCACGTGAGTATTTTCTAAACATAACACTTACGTGTCTAAATGACCAGCAAGCTCTTCTTAGTGGTATGCCCAGTGCAGATGATCCTATTGAAGTCCTTCTGCATTTTTGGAATAGTGATACACAGCTTGCCCTAAATTCTTCCTCCAGCACTGTGAAGCCTGTTGCTGCTTGGTTTTCTGAGGGTGCTGAATCAGGCCAGGAGATGATTAGAGTGTAGGAAGCATGTAAGTCATCATGAAGCTGCCTGAGTACATGTGAGAACACATAGGCCCCGTCCCCAAGCAATAAAAAGTCTGTTAAAAAGGTTCTTTTGCCTCTGAGCGCCCCCATGCCCAGCTTTTCTCCGAGCTTCCAGTGGCACAAAAGGAGGAAACTGCGAGGTAAAAAGACTGCCCTCTAAAGAAGACTACCAGCACACTTTTTGGAACCGCAGGTATTCCAAGCAACATTGTGCATGGAGATGCTCCGTGGCAAAAGGGGCAGGGATTGGCGGCCAAGATCTCAAAAAAAAGCACCCTGGCTCTGCTTCTGCTGCCCGCCTGCACACACAGTCTTAAACATTCACACATCTCCCAGAACAGCAGCACCTTCCCTTCCTTTCCCTTTCTAAAGGTCAAAACTTTTAAAGAGCCAGAATTGCAGAGAATTGCAACATTGTTATCAAGTGTGAAGTGGGTGGATTGCTACAGTGTAACGACTGCTGTAAGGGATGGATTTTGACAGTGAAATCACTATCTTTGGAAGCAAGCTCTGGATCCCAAAGTGATAAATAGCTCTGGTGGGTTTTGCAGGCAGGGGAGACGAGTAGAGAACTTGCAAATATGGCTATTTTTCTTTTGGACTTGTTGGGGGTTGTCTCCCTGGCACCCTATCAAGCAGAGAGGGGGCAGGGAGAAAAAGATGTGGGCAACAAAACACGCTTCCTTGGGGACGGTAGGTGCGTTTAAAATGCCTGTTTTACCGAACCTCATGGGGACGCTTATTCTGGAATTGAATGGCACTTTTAAAGTCTGCTAGAATAGAGGGATAGTAGAGGAAAACTACAAAGGCAAATAAATTGCTTGGGGATGCAGCCATAATTGTTCATACACTGTGGCAATGAAGGCTTTACAGCTTCCCCATCCAGCCTAGCTGTTCCAAGTCGGGATGTGCCAAACTCCACTTTGTTGAAGCACAAACTGCATCTGACAATCCTGAGCTCTCCTCAACACCTTTACACAACTTACAAGGAAGTGTAGAGAACTCATTCATGTTCTGAAGCACAGCCACCACAGTCTGGAGGCAGGACCATGGTGTGTGTTGGCATGCAGGTGCAGAAAGCCTCAACAGACAAGGCTATAATGGCAGCAGGCATAATTTAGAGGACAGGTGAGCTCCCAGAGTGGCTTGGATGTAGCTCACCTCTTCATAAATTATTTAAAATGCCAAAGAAAGCCCAGAGTTTCAGGTGAAGCACCTGACAGTCCTGGGCCTCTAACTTTTGATTAATTGCAGGTCAGCACATCGAGACTTGAGAGACTGATAGCCCTTGAAAATCCAGTATCAGAACCTTCAGAAGCCTAATGTGATAAGTTTACAAGACACTTTGAGCATAAAATCAATTGTTTTCATGATGATTAAATCACCTACACTGAGGTACTACCCGGTGAGGTGTCCAGAGAACTGTTTTGTCAAGATTAATGGAGTCACTTTAAGTTTTGGGGATCTGCTTAAGTACCTCTGATTGCCATCAAACTAGGCTTTTACTACCCTTCCCCCATCACTCTGCCATTTTTGGTTTGCCAGCTGTCTTTACAACCCTCAGAGATAAATGCAAACTCTCACAGCTAGGGAAATTCATATTCACCGTTTGCTTCCTAAGATACTGCCAGAGATAGACGAAAATGGTGAGCATTTGTCCCTAAAGTCCTCAGGAGGCAAACATGACTCAATGGCACCTAACAACAGCAAAATACTAAAACAAAGAACTAGACATGGCAAGAATTACCAAATATTTATTTACTGGCAGCACTACACAAATCAAAACATTCCCTCCTGCATTCCACTAGTCCGCAGTCACACCACAACACATTAGTCCAATTTTGGCACCATCACACCGTATGAAATAATGCTCACTGAAATGGTTGTTCTTTGCCCACATTTTTCAGTCTTCCCAGCTTCAGTCTGGTCACAGATACATTTTCCTCTCCACCTCTCCCATTCTCCCACTCCTTCTGTGACTGGGTGTAGTTCTGTCAATCACATTTTGGCTTCTCAGGGGAGGGTACTTTGATACCTGTCCCTTTTTGTTGCTGTTGACAAATGAATTTTGCACATTCTTAGGCTGGGGATGCATGCTGGCATGAATGTTGTGGATCGGGAACTAGAATGTACCCTTTTATTGCACAATTCAGTACTGAGATTGAAATGGATGAGCCACTGGATTTGCAGCATAAACTGGCACCCAGAAAGTATTTTTCTACTACTTACCCTGTTTAACTCCTTTCCTTTTTTTTTTTTTTTTAAAAGCCTGAAACGTACAAATATACACTTCTGCCTTGCTGTAGGGGGAGCATGATGGGGCAGGGCATACCAATAGTGTGGCAATTGGAGCACTTGTGGTGTCTGCAGTCATTTCACCCCAACCTTCCATTTTTTAAAGCTAAAAGTGTGCAAATCTGCACTTCTGACTTGCTGGAGTATGTCCAAAGGGGTTGGAACAAAGGGGATTTTATGCAGGCTAGCCACTAAGCTACTTCTTAATTGCCACATTTGTGGGAAAAGGCAGGGACAGGTGCCTGTGGAATTCTGGCATCCCAGGAAGATAAATAATTTGCCTCTGTAACAGTTCAGAAGAAATTAGGAATCAAGAATCCTCATGTTTAAACATTTGTACTTTTTTATGTTGTAAGATCATGGAGTACACACAATCCTTCAAGAACGGAACAGACCACTGAGTTTAGCTCATGTTGCCATGTGTATGACAAACTCTGGATCGCCAAATTTTCGACTTTGTTATCTTTCACCAGATAATGGTTACAGTTTAACAGTCACAAAATAAGTGGACACTTGACTAGCATTAGAACTGTCATAAAAACAACACACCCTGCTACCTTTTGTTCTGAATCTGGCATATCAAGCAACTGTTCTGATGTTAGGAACTTAGATCAGAATCACTCAAGACTATCCTGGATTCATCTATTCAGATTACCTCCCTGTCTCAGCTGAAGCAAGCATTTTACAAACTATTATTTTTCCCCCCAAGGAGAACAGTACAAATCAACAAGCAATAACAAATAGCAGAAGTAACTGTAAAAATGAACATGTGAAAAGCAGAAACCAGTAGGAGCAGCATATATTCTACTGCATCCATGCAAGCCAGAAAAACAAGGATGAATAAATATTAGATAAATACCTTGGCCATGTATATGATTCGCATATGATAGTGTGTGAATGTTCGAAGCTGTCTGACAGAAGTATAGAAATGAAAGAAACTGAGGTTGTTTATATCTTTCTTCATTCCTCCTTCCCCTTGTATTGATGACTCAAGAATATGTTCTCCAAGGACAAAAACTTCCACTGATGATGATAGTAGACAGATCAGATGGAGGCATTCCTCAGAAAGAAGTAAATCAAAAGCAAATCCTCATGCTATTATTTCAGGAGGAAAAATATGGGACTATTTCTTTCCTTTTTTAACACTATGGAGAAAGCCAGGCATACATGTATTTTTATAAACCACAGAATAAATACCAGCTGCACTGCAAAGAAGTAAATGAGAAATCAGCGACAGCAAGGTGATTTATATTTTCCTATAATTTTCAGCCTTTTGTTTCCAAATGAAAGTTTCTTTCTTTCTTTCTTTCTTTCTTTCTTTCTTTCTTTCTTTCTTTCTTTCTTTCTTTCTTTCTTTCTTTCTTTCTTTCTTTCTTTCTTTCTTTCTTTCTTTCTTTCTTTTCTCCAACAATATTGTGTTCCCAGTATAAATTTTATTACCATTCTGGTATCAGTTTGAGACCCCTCTCTTGCTATTTCAGTGATGTCAGGCAAGATATTCCTGTCATGGGGTTCCGGCGAGTATTAATCAATGTGCATTCTGATATCATATAACCCACATGCAATCACATTGATTTATATAACTGAATGTAAAAGTGCAACATATGTATCCAGTATAACCAATTACATAAACTGCAAGTGTCAACAGGGTTGGGGATTGGAACTGAGCAATCTGGAATATTGGGAGAGATGAGCTGGAGGTGAGAATTGGGAATTTCCACACCATTAGTTAACTGGAAATGTTTTGCTGTAGTTTGCTGATGAGGTAAAGAATATCCATAGTTAAATTCTGTTAAGTTTCACTTTCAACAGTTAGCCATCTTGGACTGTGGATGTTTGAGTCTGAATAAAGCTTCCTTGATTAATTGAAAGAAGTGAATTATCCAACTTGAACCCTGACAGGATTTCACAAACTGCCCCAAAACTGCATCTGCCACCCCTTTGAAGTTTGGGTGGACCATCATAAACGATGCTCTTAAGAACCCACAGAAAGGCCAAGCAGATTCAAAGGATGCAATTCCCCCCCCCCTTAATTTTGAGCTGAAATATATCTCTGGGAAGACAGAAGTTCCTAGCTGATGCATTGTTGTGCCTCCCCATGCCCAAAAGCAAATGAGAAAAAATGGTAAACATAGTTTTCATCTCCAAACAACTGAAGAATCTACAGCCAAGCTGGCATAAAACATCTGCCCCTACACGTGTTATAAAACCTCTACACAAGGCTTGTAAGTTTTATGCCAATCACTAGTGTCATAGCTTCAGAGGCCAGGAACAAAATTTCATAGCCTTCAAATTTGCTGTCTGGGGCTTTTTCAGTAGAGCACCCAAAGTGGAGTATGTATGGCACTCCTTCTGAGTCGCAGGCCAAAACAGTGTTATGATTGGTATAGCAACTCATGGCTATGCACTGTCCAGCACATTGTGGTATGACGCAGTCCAAAACTGGGGAGGAATATGCTATCATTTTGGCAGTCAATCTGGCAGAGAGCATATCGATGGAGGTGAGTGGTCTCTGCTACTCCATTTCAGCACAATAGTATTGAAAAGCAACCAAGCACATCCCTTGGGCCCACATACTAGCCCAATGCAGAAAGAGCCAGAGCATCTTTCTCTTTTCTCATGTTGCTATCATGGTTTGGTACCATCAGGTCAAGCCAGTCTGGTTTAGACTCTTATCTGGGAAGACTGGGTTTGATTCCGCACTCCCCCCATGAAGCCAGCTGGGTGACCTTGGACTAGTCACAGCTCTCTTCTGAGCTCTCACAGCCCTACCCACCTAACAGGGTCTTCTGTTGTGGGAAGAATAGAAAGCTTTGTCAGCCACTTTGAGTTCCCTTAAATGGGTGAGAAAAGTGAGGTAGAAAAGCCAACTCTTCTTCATCTTCTTCATCTTCCTCCTCCACCACCACCACCATCACCACCACCATCATGTAGCTTTCTTGGCAGACAGCAGTGGTTTGCTACTTCCTCCTTCCAGATGCTGTGCCACTCACGTTTCTATGGTTATATTGCTTCTAAAGTCAAACAGAGTCTGAAGTCACAGAGCTTATATGGTAGACATTGTTTTGGAGGTGCTAGTTTATGCAAGCTTCTATATATCTCTGAATGCAAAGCTTGCTTCTTTGCCGTTGTTTTGGCACTAGAGAATCTTATTCACTGTTGCACCTCTCTAAAGCTGCTATATATACATTTATGCTTCTGCTCATGAAGCTGACACAAGTATTTTCTCTTAAGCGTGACTGACAAAGAACAAGCCATACAATGTGAGCATTGGTATAGACAAAGATAATCGAGAATGTGATTATGTGGTGCTCCATAGATACACCTTTTCCCAAGAGAACATGTTGCTATGGGACACCAAGCATCACCAATGATCTTAGCTGTTTTTCCCCACTAAATAATGCTGAAAACCTTTCTAAATTGCACCTATCTTTTTTTGAGTTTGAAACAGTTTCTCAGCAGTAAGCTCCGGTAGAAAAAATAACAAATAGTCCAAGACTACACAAAATGAAAATTTCAAGAGTTTTTAAAAAATTAATCCTCTTCTATAGCCCTATGCACTTTAAGAACCATCAGGTGAATGTGTTTGTAAGATCCATTAGCTATTAATCAAAGCTAATGAGCACACACATACTTACATATGTTGCAGATTCCCCTCCCCCCACCAGCCAGTTTTCAAAATTATCCAGTTTTTCCCTCACCTCCCACCAAATTATGTATTAAAGTCTGCCAAAATTCAATTTGATATTCAGGCACAAGAATTGTTTAGGAGAGCTTGGTTAATGAGTACCTGGCATTTCCTTCCAATATTTCCTTTGAAATACTGACCACTTAGAAAATGTATGAGAGCAGAAGGCGATTATTCAGCTACAAGAGATACCACCCCTCATAAGATGTATGCCCTGATAATGTTCATAATTTCTACTGCCTGCATCAAGGGCAACTTGGAGCTGATAACACAGGGTATGGTCTACAAATTTCAAACTATGCTCTGCCTCTGGTATAAGGAAGTGTTGTGTCTCTAAAGACCAGCTGTTGGGACACTGTGACCAAGATTACTGGGGTGTCTTTAATGGTGTGGAGCGGGACTAGGATGTTGGTAGTGGCAGCATGGGGGATACTGGGGTGGTGGTGGTGACTGAGGCAGCAGTGGTGAGGTATCAGGATGTCAGCGTCAGTGGGTACACAGGGACATCAGCGGCAGGGGTTGTTGAGAAGATTCCTTGTTTGATAACACAGCAGAGCTACCCTCAGCGGAATGTGCAGCATAACAGCTCTAGACCACTGGAGCCACAAGCAGAGAATGGCAGAGGCTTGAATGCTTTATTACTTAGTGAGTGCAAGTAAGAACTACATAAATGCAAGGCACAGCATGCATGAATATATGAAATAAAATACAGGTATACAACTTAACTCTAATATGGATATTGAGATTCAGCCTCTTACATCTTGGCTAATATAGAAGCAGGTACAAGAAGCAGTTGGCTTCTGGTTTGTTTATCTGCATTACTACAGACCTTAGCATAGCAAGCCATACGGCCTGTCTGGATATACTGCATACTGCAAACGACATGTTGCATACTGCATATAGCTCGTAGCATGTAGCTCATATAAAAATGGATACATAGCGGTAATTGTACTTGTGTGAGGACCGTGCCATCATAGGAAGAGGCAGGACAATACTTATGCCCATACTTGGTCAGTCCTGTTGCTACATGTAAACATGGTAGCTTCTCATGCCACTATTCTTGTCTCACACAGAAATGGCCATTATTATGGCTGGTTGATAACGCAGCTGGTTGGCTTGTTATTGTGTTCTGCAGGGCTGACTCCCAAAACACACTTGTTTGCTCCTACAACTCTGATAGGGGTGGCACTTGGTGGCAGCAGGGGTGTATCAGGGTACCAGTGACAGCAGTGGGGGTACTGAGGTGGCAGCAGCAGCAGCATCACTGGCATGGTGGTGGTGGCAGGGATACCAGGATGTCGATGGTAGGGGCTGAGGCATGAGGGGTTCTCGGATGTTAGTGGAAGTAGCAACAGCAGAAGCATCAGGGTGTTAGGAGCTGGATGGTAGCCCTTTGCCTATTTGAAACAGACTCAGTCCTGAGATTATCTGACTTCATGATAGTCCTATTTGAGGCATGGAACTCCTTGGAAAAACCAAAAATTCACTTTTGGGTCTGGTCGCAGAAAACAGAAGACAGGCTCTATTCTTTTTAAATATAAGTTATGGCCGTAGCCATCTGGAACAGAATAAGCATGACTGGGAAAACACACATTTAAATCCACACGTAAGTTCCTCTTGGGTATCATTGAGTTATGACCAATTCCTGATTGACTGTATAGTGTCAGGCTGGCAAAGAATGGACACAAGACTCTTTCTTGGAAAAGATGAACAGTGATTTATTTCAGCTCAGTGTTAGGACATTTTTTGCTGGGAGCAACTTGGAACAGAAAGCCCAGCACATTTATATGTTTCTTAGCTGGGTGGGGTTTGGCCCTTAACCAATGAACAATAACTATTTTTCAAAACCAATTTAAACTTGGAGCCAAAACCTTCAAACATAAATTTATCCCTTGACCTCAGCGGGGAGGGGAAGTCAACTGTCAACTGGCAGCCATTATATACATATATACAGAATCTCATAGGTGACAGAGATCTTACATACAAATATTATAGCAGGCAGCGAGCCCTGCGTGACATATAGGCACCTTTAGGCAATTTTCTTGATGGAGATTCTGAAATAGCTTGCCATTGTCTTATTCTGGGGAAAGGCTGCATATCAAACTGGGAAATGTCTTTTTACCAGGCAGTTTGCTCTGTCATGGAGCTATACTCACCGTGTGTGAGTGGGAACCTCTCATTAAAAGAACTTCCCAGGCAAATGACACAGAAGTCACTTAGATTTTACATTTATCAATGTCATCTCTTCTCCAGGTAAACTTCTTAAAGTTGTTTTTAGATACCTGGTGAAGAGACAGCCTAGAAGACACTTTGGAATATAGAGGGTAGGGAAATGAGCTCACACACCTCAGCCCACATTTATTTTCTGTTGTGAGGGGTGTCTAGATTGGCAAAGAAGTGATGTGCTGGGAAAACGAGTTTAGCTTTTCTAACTCACACTTCATTCCAACAGCAACAGTTGTGCTACCAAACACATTTCAGCCCCCATCAGGTATTGCTATTAGCCGTCTTGCTACAGATGTGCTGACGGCAACCACAGGTTCAATACTAAATATTTTTCTTGAATCAATCTTGTTGCAATCCAAAAGCCAGTACAAGAAATTTAAGACCTGTAGGTAGAAGAAAACGTCTATAGCAAAATAAATATCTACAGTGACAAAGTCTCACACACAAGACTTTCTGGAGAGAAAAAAGAAGACAGTATATTTATTGAAAAGCAATACAAACAAAAATAATGTTCCTCAAAGCAATAAAAATACATTTAAGCAAAAGTAGTGCATAAGGGTGCAGCTTAATTATCAAGTCCACAAGGTAACCATGGAATTATGGGATTTCCAATCACAGCCAAAAATATTTGCCTCTAGGACAATTCAGAGAATGCTCTCAAAGGTAGAAAGGGAGATGTACCAAGGGCACTTTCTGCACTGGGCCTTGTTCTGAATTATATCCCAGAACCCAAAACACTCTGCAAAAGGGAGTGTGGGCCTGATTCGCTCATGCAGTACTCAGAAACAGTGACAGAAGCCACTGGACCAGCTTACCAGTGTTTCCCACCATGAAAAACAATTAAAACCACTGACTTCCAGGACTTCTGCTGCTGCTTCAAGTGATTTCTTTGATTGGAAACATTGATGGTGGGGAACTTTCATCCTGGCTTCAAAGTGTGCAAAGGCTGGGGTATAGGGAGTATGCAAACATCATAGCTTCCCACTCCTGGGCCTAAACAAGCACTCTAGCCAAGAACAGCAAACCCCTTGAATCCTTCTGCATTCATGGGGCAACTGTTAATGACTGTGGGTGCATCCCCAAGCAATTTAAAGTGTGCTAAAAATCTTATTTTGCCTCTGACAGCCCCCATGCCAGGGTTTTTAACGAGCTTCCAGCACTACAAAAGCAGGAAAACCCATGACAAAATACGTGCCCTTTAAGGAAGACTTTCATCGCTCTTTTTGGAAGTCACGGGTTTTCCTCGCAGCATGTACCTTGGGGACGCTCCGTAGCAAAAGGGGCAGGGACTGCTGCCTCCATACACAGCCATAACTGCAGCAGCTTCCCTTCCTTCCCTTTCTAAAGCACAGAACTTTCAAAGTCTGAATTGCGGAGAATTGCAACATTGTTATCAGGCATGAAGTGTTATCAGGTGTGAAGTGGATGGATTGCAACATTGTCATTAGCCGTGAAGTGGGTGTATTTAAAGTCACTGCTGCTCTACCGGGTGAATTTTGACAGTGTTCTGTGAAAGTGCTAAGAGTGAATGAGCAAAGGATTGCCCGGCTGATGGCTGCAGCCGGGACGGGAAGCCATTTCAGCGGACGGAGATCCGGGAGACAAACAGAGAACTGATGGCTATTTTTCCTTTGAACAAGAGAGGGGTGCGGGGAGAAAAAGATGCAGGGAAAGAAAACATGCTTCTGTGGGGATGGAAGGTGTGTTTTAAATGCGTGTTTTTCTGAGCCTCATGCGGACGCTTATTCCGGAAGTGCATGGCACTTTTAAAGTCTGCTTGAATAGAGTGACAATAGAGGGAGACTAGAGAGGCAAATAAGTCTTTTGGGGCTGCAGCCTGAGTTCAACATGTGTCCTCCTCTAACTTTCCACAGTTTTCTGTGTGACATTTAGCCTGGTAAGTCTTGCTAGGTTTTATACTTTACAAGAGGTCAATTTGTGCTGGGTTAGCTTCTGGAAAGGAGTTTTCAACCCAGAAATGTCTCCTACCTTCCCAGAAGCTACCTCAGCATCTACTAGCAGTGGTGCATGAAATTGTGCACCGCATGCATCCCAAAGCTGACCCAAAGCTAATTTTGTCGGCCAGCTGTGGGACATCTGCACCTCTTCTGCATGCTTGGGGGTGTGTGTGTCAGCTAATATATTATGCACGCGCACTGGCATATAAGGTGACCCCAAACAAGACTGGGGGTGCACACTGTGTCACCATCAACCTGGTGATGGTAGGTACCAGCGTATGCACAGTTGTGCTAACTGGCATGAAAAAGATGGTGGTGCCCGGACAGGTGCAGGTAAGTGTCCAGGCACAGGGTTGGTTTGGCATGCACTAGCATTTGCACATGCAAAAGCTACTGCACAGTAATGGGGATGCACTTTTTCTGTCCTGCAGATGGAAAGTGAACTGCAGAAAGGTCCCAGATCTCTCTATGCTTAAATTTCACTAGTGGAATGGAGGCTCCTAGTACACTTACTGGTACAGTATACTGGTTAGTGTGAAATCACCCACAGTAACTAAAAAGGCACAGTTTAGCCTAGCTGAAAAGTCAGCTACAATTATCCATCAGAACTGGATATAATTATTGCAAATTCAGCTCTTAACTCCTTCACATCCACCAACATGGGAGGAATATGCACCAATAAAACACTGAAATGTGTTTTTCTTGCTATTCCCAGGGTTTTCCCCTATATGTATCCCATTTCTAACAATTTTACGCAATCTCCCTAATAAAAGCACATCACAGTCAAAGGAAACAGCAGTTATTTTTATTGGGGTACATATTCTTTCCAGATACCTTAACTAGAAAAAGTGCAAACGACGATTACCATAATACAACCACTTCAAGCCATGACATGCACTGCAGAACACGTATGGAAAATGTTGAGGCACTAAGCAGCTCTATAAAGCAGAAGTGCCATATGCAAAATTGCAGCAAGTATTATGTGGAAAAGAGTTGAGTTTTCCTATACCTAAATACTGCAGCAAATCAAAACAACTGCCAAAACTTTGAGTGCACTGAGGTGAAAAAAACATGTAAACAAACACAGTGCAAACTTACCTTTCTAAGGAAGAAGTTTTGGAGTTTCCTGTGAGACAGCTTTATCATTTTCATTCAGCATTTGAAAAGGCAGCAGTGGTCAGATTTTCAAAACAAATAATTCTACCAGCGACTGCAACCTTTTATCTTCTCTGATTATCTCCCTCTAGCTGCTTATCCCTGCGCGTCATACCAAAAAACGCACATACACACACACACCCAAACAGCTGGAGCTTACCAGCAGAAGGCTAGACTGAACTGTAATCTTTGACAAAACGCAGCGAAACAAACGGTGGTGGCTCAGCAATGGCTTTGGAGAGTGTGTCTTTTTAATAAAACTTTTCATTAGGAAAAAGAGGGAAGTGAACCAAGAAACCTTCTTGTTGGGTCCATATCAAGAGAAAGGAAGCCTTCTCAGCTGTGAGAGTGGTAAGTGGAAAACCCCCCAAAGAGGTAAGATTTCTGCGTGCAGTGCACATCTCCTTTTTTAAACCTCTTAAGCAAAAGGAGAATCTGTCTTGTTGTACAAAGCCCTACTGAAGAGACACCAAACTATGCCTGCTGTGTGTACCTTGCCTTTGCAAACCTAAATTTAGACAACGGCTATGTCCCCAAACGACTTATTTGCTTCTCTAGTTTCCCTCTACCATCACTCTATTCAAGCGGACTTTAAAAGTGCCATGCAATTCCGGAATAAGCATCCGCGTGAGGCTCAGCAAAATGCGCGTTTAAAATGCACCTTCCGTCCCTACGGAAGCGTGTTTTGCTTGCCCGCATCTTTTGCTCCTTGCCCCCTCTCTTGTTGATAGGGTGCCGGAAGGAACGGGGAGGGACTGCGCTTTGCGCGGCCACAACCAGGAAGAACCACCCGACAAGTTCAAAGGAAAATAGCCATCGGTTCTCTGTTCATCTCCCAGATCTCCACCCCCCGAAATGGCTTCCCATTCCGGTAAAGGCAGTGGCTGCAGCCATCGGCCACGCGATCGTTCGCTTATTCACCCTCAACACTTTCACAGATCACTGTCAGAATCCACCCAGTAAAGCAGTGGTGACTGTAGCAATCCACCACTTCACACCTGATAACAACTGCAACAATGTTGCAATTCTGCGCTATTCTGGCTCTTTGAAAGTTCTGAGCTTTAGAAAGGGAAAGGAAGGGAAGCTGCTGCACTTCTGGGAGATGTGTGAATGTTTTATGGCTATGTGTGCAGGCTGCAATCCCTGCCCCTTTTGCCATGGAGCGTCCCAATGGTAAATGCTGCCAGGAAAACCCGCGACTTCCAAAAACAGTGCTGGAACTCTTCTTTAAAGTGCACTTTTTTTGTCGCAGATTTTCCTCCTTTTGTAGCGCCGGAAGCTCATTGAAAAGCTGGGTGTGGGGGCGCTCAGAGGCAAAAGAAGATTTTTAGAGGGCTTTAAATTGCTTGGGGACAGGGCCAATATCTTACAAGGAATGAAAGCCCAAACTATTAGTTCTGTGAGAGAGACTTCCTGAGTTTCAAGGTCATGTGGTAAGGCATTATAAACTCTCTGTGGTTTATCCAAAGTATAGGCCTTAGATCAGGAATATATTAAATACTGTCCACAGCTAACAAACCTAACCTTAAATTTTAGTTTCAGTTCAAAAGCAAGGCAGAACTTGACAGCTTCTTTCCCATTCATGACATCATTCATGGTAGTCCTTTGCCCCTTCTCTGAGAGAGTAAAATTCTGACTTCCCTGTGCCCCAACACAGTGAGGGGAAGCTCTGCAGGGAGAGTGGAGCCCACACTTTCCTCCCTCCACAAGAAGGAAAGTCTGAAATTAAAAGCTGTTGATTAAATAGCATATTTTAAAACTTGCACTTCCCTGCTGCTGCTTCTCCACTGCTGATCAATGCTCACATCACCGCAGCAGCCTGTGAGCTTCTGCGTAGAGAGGCCACCAGCCTGCTACTGTGGTCCTAAAGGTAAGAGCATTTTTATACCCAGTTCTTTGCGCCATATAACTTCTGCCTTCATAACATTACAAACAATCCACTGGGACTTAGCAGCCAGGTAAGCTGCAAATTTACTAACAACTGCAGATTTTTATCTGCTAGTCTGAAAGAAGAAGAAGAGTTGGCTTTTCTACCCCACTTTTCTAACCCATTTAAGGGGACTAAAGTAGCTGACAAAGCTTCTGTTCTTCTCCCCACAACAGAACACCCTGTGAGGTAAGTGGGGCTGTGAGAGCTCAGAAGAGAGCTGTGACTAGCCCAAGGTCACCCAGCTGGCTTCATGGGGGAGGGCGGAATCGAACCTGGTATTCCCAGAGAAGAGTCCGGCTCCCTAACCACTAGACCAAACTGGCTCAGTTAGACCAAAGGGACCTATGTCATGTATAACAACAACAAAAAATCTCTCTTGTTGAAAATGTGGTATCTGTGTTTGTGATTACCGAACTGAAAGTTTCAGAACATGCCAAGATGAAGATGAAGGAAATCCTTTGTGGATGTCAGAGTCCCTAGGTATATATCATAACACTATGCAGATATGAAAAAAGGATATATGAAAATTAGAAAACTAAAAGGGGCAACCAGCTGGTGCTTTCTCGGTTTTGAAAAGCAATGAGTGATAAGGGGCACTTTACGGATATAAATTGTGTAACTCATTAAGAACAAAAGTACATATCAATGGTCAATGGAAACCAAAATTATTAACTAACTGAGGGCTGGATTCCAGATCACCTCAAAAACAAACAAAAAATTGAAATCACAAGTGGATCCAATCTGCGTGAATTTCATCATGGCGATTCATAATGTGACTCAGAAGTGTGTATGACTCTCGTGTGCCTGTATACACTCCAGACAATATCTGGACATGCTCTTAGGGGAGACTGGCAGATGGTGTCCTGGGGATCTACTCCCGAGACCTGGATAAGAGCATCAGTGAACTCTTGGACTGTCTGTAGTGTTACTTGGCAACATTGGATACCCTAATCTTCGTTTGCGAAGCCAAGCCATGGTGATGGACACTCCAGTCCATAATGTCTCAGAGGTTCTCAGTTTGATTTAGGTCTGGCGAAAGTGAAAGCCAATCAGGCATCAATACTTTCATCATCCAGAAATTGCCTGCACACTCCGACCACATGAGACCAGGCAATGCTCTGCACCAGGAGGACCCCAGCAATCAGGATACTGTTGGCTATCACATGGAGGCTTGTACAACTATCCAAGGATATTATTCCATCACTGGCCCACTGCCAAACTGGTCCTGCTGGATAATGTCACAGGGGGCATAACATGCACCACAGGACCTCCAGACTCATCCAGAGTCCTCAGGTCCCATCAGTCCCAGCCAGTCTGGGCAATGTGAAGATTACTGGGCTGTAAGAGGGCTGAAGAAATGTATTACACTGTCTACTTAGTAAGTAGGGTTACCATACGCAAAAGAGGACAGGGCTCCTATAACTTTTAAAGCTGTACAAAAGAGGTAATTTAAGCAGGTGGGCAAGCAACAACTATTTAATTTCCCCTTTCTGTACAGCTTTAAAGTTATGGGAGGCCTGTCCCCTTTTGCATACTGTAGCCCTAATTAATATATTTTATACGCTGCCCTTTTTTTTTAACAGAGAATTCAGTTGTATAACAAATAAAATCATGAAACACATAAAACTGTGTCATAAAGCACCTACGCAATACAGAGGAAATACAGAAACAAAAACTGTAAACATGCACACATGGAAAAAAGTGGCTTGAAAGCTACTTAAAGTTTGCAGCATGCATCCCTGGATGTGGGATGCATAGTGTCTATATGGCCTCCCCATACTCAAGAGCTTCAAAACCAGGGAACAAAACCAATACAAAACTATAAAACCACACAGTTTTTCTTTCTTACTTACTTACTATCTATCTATCTATCTATCTCTAAGCTAAGAAAGAAAATTAAAAGCAGAATAGCAGTACAAGCCTCTTCATAATCTTTTTTTTCCCATGAGTTAGAGAGACCTCTGCAGTCAGATATAGATACTGCAGCAAAAACAATAATATTCCATTTAAAAAACATGACAGCATAGCAAGCAAAATCTGAATCTGTGCAATCCTTAATTGCCCTCAGTGTCCCTGCAGGCTCCAAATAACAAAATGAACCAGAAATGTAGCTAGGATGGAAAGAGACTCTGGCAGAGAAAGGAAGGCAGAGCCCCATGAAGCCAACTGATACACACAGAGTTCAGTAATAAGCACCAAATTCAGCAAGTGTGCACTGCCAGAGTTCAGTAATAAGCACCAGATTCAGCAAGTGTGCACTGCTAGCCAGTCAACTTAATGGTTTTATTATCCCCTCTTGCTCCTGGGTTACTGACAAAAATAGCAAGAATTCTCTAAGCTTTCTCCAGAAATTTCACAACCAGGCTAGGTAGCATCATCGGTGCAAATTTATTTACTGCAGCCAGTCTCCCTTCATAAATGGCTGGTCTTTTTTCTTTTATGGTAGTAGCTTTTTCTTTCCCTACACAGCATAACCTTTTGGGAGACAGAGGGCCTTTCAACACTTACCTGTAAACCACTTCGGTGTGAGGTCCGGGCTCCTTCTGGACCTCTCACTTTTCCACTCTGGTGTAAAACAGTGCTCATGCCTCTTGTTAGATTCTTCCATCTTCATTGGATGGACTGTAGACTGAGCCAACAATAGGATCTACCAATGTCTTACTCAGGTTGAGTAAGCATGAGGATAACCCATAGGTATTCTGCTTGGAGCCATCCAGAACGGAGGTTCACATAAGTATGTAAACAACTCTCCATTCTGAAGCTCAAATGAGTATTAGAGAACTGCCATAACCTTAAGTTCCTGGCCTTGAAACCCCAGGGGGACCCATTTAAAAGCTCACCCAGAAATCTGAGGCTCCAAATCAGCCTTTTCCAGCCACCAGAACCAAGCCATTTGGAGTGGGATTGGAATGCATGGGACCGGGATCACTCCCAGCCTGTCCCCATGCCATTCCCGGCAACCCAGGCTAGGTGTGGGTTGGGCACGGATGGAGGGTCCCCATGCAACTGCACCAAAGCTTGGCACTGGGGAACAATGACAGCTTCTCTCTACCCCCTCTCTCCTCACTAGAAGCCAGACTGACATCAGCCCACCCCTGTGCCACATCCCCCTTCCCTTAGTGGCACTGAAAGCCAGGACTGGGCTGGGAGGCATGGGAAAAAAAGTTAAAATAAAGCTTACTTCATAATAAATTTATAAATAATTTTAAAAGACCAAAAGCTGCTACAAGGTTTACCAGCAGTTAGGCGCTTGAGCAGTTTTGCGCACCTCCACTCCACCGGGAACAGCGAGAACACCCTCCAAGTTTAAAAAGGAGAAAATCAAGCCTTTACTTCCTGATAGCCTTGGCAATCAGGAAACGGGTTGAAAAATTTTGGAATTGGAACAAAAATCAAGCCATTATCCAGCCTTCCTCGGTAATCGGAAAACAGGGGTGGAAATATTTCCTTGGAAAATGCACAAAAATTAAGCCAGTATCCTGCTTGCCTTGGCCATCGAGATTTTAAAATGTCAGCAGCTACGATCTCCAATGCACAGGGCAAGAATAGCAAGAACACCCCACCTCCTAATGATGTGAGTGCCAATCTCCTTCCCAGATAGCCCGCGATCGTCCCCATGAGTGGTCTCAGCTTGCTAACCAATGTGTGCCATTACCCCAAAGTGTGCCAAGACTTGTTTTTTCAGGTACCAAATTTGGCCCTGGTCTGCCACAGTTTGGAGGAATCTGACCGATCCCGCATTCAGAACCATACCAAATGTGCATGGGGACACGTCTGAAGGGAAACATCACCCACTGGGGCTGAAAATGCAGCTGGAACTCTGGTGCTGGACAAGAAGAACAGCTGGAACACCATTCATCTGGTCACCTTTGGGCTAGCGCACCACAGCAAACACTGGCCCATAGGCAACTTGATGTGAGAGTGGGATTTCCTAATCTCTGTGCAGGTTTGCCTGTTCTAGGGCTTTGGCCTGGGAACTCACACAGTCATTTGCCTGCCCCAACAGAATGCAGTCAGAGTCTCCTCATGGCAAACAGATGGTAATTTTTAGAAGCAGAATAATTTTGCAGGTTCTACTAGCCAGTATATTATTAGACAATATCAGGCTAACTGGAGACTGGTTTGCATGTAATTTTGGGGGCAGTATAGTGATACTATCCCACTGAAGTTAAATTCAGGGATGGTGGTCAGCATTCACACTGCAAGCACTGGCTGTCCCCAATTTACTTTAAGGCACTTGAGGTATGGATAGTACATCTCAGACTGTCCAAATTGCCATAGCAACAGCCACTGCAACTTCCATGGTGTGGCTGGCCACTGCCATGGTGATTGCAATGCAGCATACATTTGCACAGCTGTATCTGCATCACTCCACCTCCTTACAGCTTCACACCCAGAAGTGGATGTGAATGCTACTGACCAGAGCTTTAGAGGATTGGAGGTGCTCTTGCACACTTTGGGCCTCTCTGGGACAGAAGCAACACTGTGGCATGCAGATGGACCATCCTGGGGCACCTAAGAGCATCCCAGACAGGTGTAAAAAGGCACAAGGTCCACAAACACAAATCAAATAAAGCAAAGACAACACCAGGGAAAAGACACCAGATAAACAGGTTAATGTGTGTGTGAGGGGGGGGGGGGGACCCTAAACTCTCAGCCAGCATCAAATTCCACAGGACAAGCCATATGGTCAAAATTCTAGAGTTTACATAAAATCAAAACATTTTCCAGGACAGGAAGAACAGAGAGGGAAATGCAAACCATCTGCCCAAAATAGAGTCCCTTTTCCAGAACTGGAAACATAACCTAAGTTGACCACTACTGCTAAACTTTACTGAACCGAGTGAAACTAGTTCTGAGAACAAGTGGCTAGACTAGGCTCTTGGAAGACCTACCAGGTACATCTTTTTGGAGATCTGAAGTATTTAAGAGCTTTATGACCTTTGCATCCAGGGTAGGAAAACTATGCATCTCAACGCACATTTTGCTGACATAATGGAAAGTGCTTGAAAGTTCATGCAAGTTTGTGCTTTTTAATGACGTTCCACTTGATGGCAGTGTTGCTTGCTGTACAGAGCATGAAAATTTGGACAACAGTTGAGATGGTTGTTTACTTCTACACTATGGCTGTGTTCACACCAAAGTTTTAATTCAGCTTCAGTTTACTTTCAACATGAAATAATGCATCAGCAAAGTAGCAACCTGTTTGTTTTCAGCATTAACTAACTTGGAAAATCCACCTTTGGACTAGATAAAGTGGAAAGAAAATGACTGGTCACTTTGCTGATATGCTGTCTCACTCTGAAAGTGGATTGAAGCTGGATTAAAACAGGTGTGAACTCAGCCAAAGGAACCTTTCCTCAAGGACCTTTTGGACCATGGCACTGGTGTGTGAGGACTGTGGGGTCCACAAGCCATTGTGCACCATTTGCCTCCCTTAGCAAATTGTTGCTCCACATCTTCTGCACCTGGGGATAAAATCCATGGCCAAGTGTACTCTAGTAGGCAACTGCTAAAAAGTAGTCCATGCAAATACTAAAAATCTACTGTGTTTTTTTTTTCTGCAAGAGCAAAGGCAGCTTTGAGATTAAAAGTTGGATTAATCTACTCAGACATGCTCAGACGTTTCTGACACTTCCTTTCACCTCAACACACAAAGGCCATGGCTCCACGGCTGTGGTAGGTGGGCCCTGAGGACAGATACCTCTTCCCCATTTCACAGACACTTTCCCCTGTCTACGCCTGGAGATGTCAGTGCCCAATGAAATGACAGACATGGCGATTTGCCCCCAGCAGCTTCAGGCAAGAGCCACACTCTTCAGTGGGCACCCTGTACTGCCACAAATGGTAACACAATACTGATGTTCAAAAAAAGAAGGAAATAAAAAAGCAATTTTAAGACTTGGAAGTCTTAAAATCCAAACACTGAATTTTGATAGTATAATAATCATAGTTATAGTACTCCATCAGAAAACACTAATTTTATTTCCATACATTTTATGTCCTTCACAATAATGTCTCAGAGCAGGTTACAGTATTCAGCAATAATAACATCTGATTTTTTAAAAGAATGAATAAGATCAATGAAGCTATCTAAAACAATATAAAATAGTTAAAATACACCTATTATCTATTTTAGCAGGACAACTTCAGGAGGTATTTAAACATAGAAGAACTATTTTGACTTGAAGTGACACAATCCCAAACCAATACAAAGTTTTTGTTTGACCCTGTTTTTCAGGCAAAAGAAAACCTAACTGGCCTGCCTCTCTCTCGCCTTCAGATCAGAATCATTTGTAATCCAGTTCTGAGAACTGTCAATGCCAAGGGCAAGAAATGAAATGAAGCGTGTTTTTCCACTGCCACTAGAAGTACCCATTAAGTACCAATTAATGGCATTTTTGTACCCATTAATGGGTACTTAATGAGTACTTCTAGTGACAGTGGAAAAACACCCAAAATCCCTTTCAGCTGGGGCTAATGAAATTAATGCTCAGAAAGCAACAGTACAGAGCAACTTCAAATGTCAAATCAAGAAAATATTGAGATGGCACAGAAAGAAAAACAACAACAGAGAATGTAACAGAAATGTCAACATGTGACATAATGAAACTGGACATACATCAGTAAGAGCTTAATATAACTTGACCTATAGTAGTTATATGCAGTGAGCATAGGGGAAGAGAACTGAGCAATGGCAACCCACCAGCTATTGTTGTGACTGAACCTTAAACTTCAAAGCTATTTCTAAAAGTCAGTATGACATTAAGCGGTATTGTTGTATTTTCACCCCTTCTCTTATTAAAAATGCGGATGCTTTTAACAGGAATATAGTGCTGACTGTACTTAGTATATTACAGAAGCACAGAATTGTTTTGAATAGATCGTTGTTGGCATGGCAACAGAGATGAGAATACAAAATCTTTCTTTATTAAGGGAGAGACATGCTACCTGACCTGTCTTTTAGTCCCTCTAATTAATTTAACACTTATGTAATGTGTTTTGTTGGCTAAATACATACAATAAAGTCTTTATAACGTCTTTGTTGCATCTTTTATCTGATTCCATTTTAAAGCTCTATGCAGGTAGTGGCTTCATCTGCAGTCGACATAAAAAATGTTGAAGGGGACTGCACAGACTTCGGCTGCCTCCAGATGGAAAGAGGAAGATTTAGGATCTAGCTTATATCCTGCAATTTCCTCTTGCCCGCCCTGCCAGAAAGCAGGGTCAAATCATGCAGCAAGCCAAGGGCCATACCTTATGTGGCATTGATCCCATGACAGCACATTGGATACTTTTGAGTATAGGCCTGTCCCCATATCCACTGATCTGGTAACCACTCATCCATGGTTAACCGCATCAGCCTGCCCCCTCCCTGAACAGTACCAGAGGCCTGGGACAGTTGGATAATCTGGCATAATTTCCCATGATTCCTGGGAAATCATGCGTAATTTCTTGATACTCATGGGAAATCTCATGGGATTTCACAGTGTTTCATATATCCACGGTTTCCTGGAACTGCTGTAGGAACAGGTGCATATCCCGCGCAGATATGGGGGCACACCTGTATTTTGATGGCATAAAATGTTTGGAAGTGAGCAAGTGCCTGTCCTGTCTTCACAGAAGGTATTTCTGGTCCAGTTTCACCCTGTGCATTCAAAGATGCCATTTTCAACAAAATGGATCCTGGGAGTAAGCAGCTAGACAAAATAAGCCATATCACTGTTTCAGGAAGCCTGGGTTGGGAGATGTAACATGCTGAAATTTCACTCCAATATCCTTGGGCTATGTTGGGGTTGCCATGGACACATGTGGCAATCGCAATATAGCCCTAGGATAACCCCTGGTTTTAGATCCTGCCTGGGCACCAGCATTCTGTGTTCCATTGGCAGTTCTCAATCTCCTACTCAGCACCATATTTGTCCTTAATGTTCATATTGGAACTGATTATATGGATTAATTGGTAAATCTTTGGACTGTGTTAGAAATCAAAATTATGTACAGTTTTCTATTTGCACTTTTCCATAACTGAAAAAGGTTCAAGTCGCTAGACACTGTATTTCAACTTTACTGAATATAATAAAATTGATTATATCTCAAAAAAAAGTCACTGCACATGTACTAAGGGTGGTCAACTAAACATAAGATGGCTTCAGTAGTAGATACACAGAAATATAATGTGCCCGTGCAAGCATGCACACCCATCCATATATACAGGAACACAATATAAGTACAGTTCAGCCCCTGTTGCTCCATTGCTCTGGCACCTCTGTGCATGTGCAGAGGCTTTGGGATCTTTTTAAGGCATTGGGTTAGTTCTTAAAGACAAGCAACTGGTAGTCCATCCTTCGGGAAAAATACCAAACAGGTTGAAACAATGCTACATCTGTTAAAGGTGAAATTGGAACAATCAAAAGTTGATTCTGAACAGCTTTAAATGGTATCAGTATAGCATGAAGTTTCCCCACCTCGTCTTGTAACTTCAGTTTAAACAATCAATTTAAGCTTTCTAAGATGCCTCAGGAAGTAGGGAAGAAGCATGGAAGGAACGACAGTAGAAAGAACAAGTTCCAGGAAATAGTGTAGCAAGTCTAATTAAAATGAAAGAAGAGCCGTACTTTTTATATCTTCATGAAAGTAACTTAGGCCTCCCTTAATCAAGCCAAATTACTTTTGGGGCCTTTTCACACTTTAGCCAGACGGCTGCAGTGCTCTAGGGCTGGTACATGTGGAGAACAGGATGACCACTCGCATTTGCTGGTGAACGAAGCATTCCCAAAGCATCCCTTACTGGCCAAGGTACAAATGGTCATCCCATCCCCAGCATGCATCAGCCCATGCCACTGCAGGAGCTGGAAGTCCCGCCTCGAGGCTGCTGCCATTGGCTGCTACTGGTCACACTAGCTATCAGGCTTATGCAGGGGGTGGGATTGAACTGGCCCGGGGCGTGTTGGGGAGACGTGCCCCCCACTGCGTGGATCGGGCCCACCCCAGCTTTACATACAGTGGCAGTGAGGATGTGCCTGGCATCCGCCATCACCCAGTGGGGCGTGCGGCCTCCTGCCCCCCCCCCCCCGCGCTGCGCTCACCTGTCTGGACTGCCAGTCCAGTCTGGATGAGGCCCCATGCCATCTACAGTGACCAATCCTGTGCACCACAGCTGCAGTGTCCCACGCTGAACTGCTGGCCGATCTCTGGCATTTTGCGCCGCCTGTGCAGAGCACCAGAGATGAGACTCTGATGTGACCTGTCAGCTCAGCGCAAGGGTGATGCAATTGCGCAGAACGCACAGGATCAGTCACTGTAGTCGGCCCAAGGACCTATCTAGACTGGACTGGCAGTCTGGTCAGGTCAGTGTGGCACAGGGGGTTGGGAGGCGACATGCCCCTCTGGGTGATGGCGGGTCCAATCCAGGCAGTAGCAGGGCGCAGCACCCCAACACGCCACCAGGCCAGTTCAATCCCGCCCTTGGTATAGGACTGCTAGCCATCACATCACAGAGCACATGATGTGGCTGGCAGCAGCCAATAGCGGCAGCCAAGAGTTGGGAGTCCTGAGCAACCCAGTGGGATGAACCTGAATGGTCTTCCTGCCAGACAGTTCAGGTAAGCCTGAGGTTAACGTTGGGACAGGTGTGGAGCACAATTTCATGCTCCACACCTCAGACGCAATTAGGACAGCTCTGGTACAGGCCATGGGACACTTCTAGGCAGAAACGGCCTTCTCAAAATGCAAATGGCCTGTACCAGAGCTGCCCTAATTGCATAAGAGAGGCCTAAGTGTGAATAGGCCTCTGGTTGCCTACAAAACCATCCTACTCTTCTGCAAAAGAACAGAGAAATCCCCAGAGATCCGTTTTTCCTTGCTTTGAAGACTTCTAAAATGGAGAAAGCAGGCCAGAAGTGTAGACACTTCACAAGTGAAACTTCAGAAGTGTAGATGTTTCTTACATCTATTAGGTTCCTCCTAATTCCGCAATCCAGCTTCAACTGCCACACTGCTCTGCATCTTAAGAGAGGTTTTGCTGAAACTGGAAGGCATTCAGAACATGCACTCTTCTTCTTTGAAGGATTGAAGAAGCAGCACTTCAAAAATTCAGGGCTGACCATCTTAAGGTGCAGAGTAACCGGTAATGATGGCAGCCTGATCATGCTGTTCTGAGCTGGTTCTGAGCCATAATAGATGTGAAAATGAAACATGGCAGGGTGAGAAAATTGGAAGGGATTGTACTGTTGCCTTACAGAGGAGCTGACAGTGGCCACAAAGTATTGTGCTTCCCTTAGTGGCAGTGCTGCATGGATCTATTATTGGGGAGAAAGAACTGTGACTAGCCAGTTCCAGGAAAAAAAGGGAAAATCTCTTTCTCCTCCCTGGGAACACCTCTTATCTAATCTGAGCCAGCTTCACATCAAAAGAGCAAGCTGAACTAATTGGCACCTGGGTGATGGACTATACCAGGAATATAATGGGGTCCGCACAGGTCATATTTTAATGTTATGTATCTGGAAGGAAGAAGACTGATATCAGGGGAAAAAAACACAGAAAAAAGTGGTGTAGTCACCACCAAAGTAATGGGATCTCTTTCCAGTTGTTCTTATGACAATCCTCTTTGCAGTCCCAAGACACACCATTTTTGATACTCATTTTTGTGCAATTACTCTGCTGTGCACATTAGAACTGTGCACAAACTAATACAAAAGGATTTTATTTGCATTTTGTGCATTCATAGAGAATTAGGAAGTAAAAAATTGAAATCCATTTGCTGCAAGACCTGAAAATTTAGTTGAAACTTGCAATGGCAACCCATTGTGAATGGTAGTAATCCATGCAGGAAACAGCTTCTAAATGGCATGGTCCTCCTTGTCCTACCTGCATATAAAAATGGTGCATAAGCCTCTTTTAAAAGCTTAGCATTCACTAGCCAATTTTTATAGTTCTTTTATTTCCAGACAATGGCTCTACTATTCAGCTACTGGCAATACACTCCCACACAGCACAGTTAGGCAGTCTGAGGGCCAATTCGCATTTGGCCTGACAGTCAATGTGTGGTGAGCTCCCAGATGGAGCATCCATACCTGAAGGATACGTTTCCTAACAAGAAACGGCTCCTTCTGTGCAGGAGCTCACCTACACCATGTGTGCACAAATCTTGACTAGCACTGGAGCTGGTAAGGCTCAGCCAGACCATTCGCATGTCTTCTAGTTTGAAAGATATGCCAGTCAGTCACATGATGTGCTGCACAAGTGCACGATGTGGCACATCACACGGTTGTCCTAGTAATGGTGGCACTGGCACTGGCAACCTAAGATGGTGGTACCTGGACACCCATCCACATTTCAGGTACGTGTCTGGCTCTGTTTTGGAGGAGGGTTCATATGCACTAAATATCAGCCAATGCACACGCTTAGTACATGTGTGGTCAAGTTCACCCTGTGTTTCCCAGGGATGGGAAGCAAAGTGTGAAAAGGCCCTTACATTTCCGGCAACCTGTTCAGTTCCAGCCCACTGTTCAGTTACTAATACTTGATTGCAGAAGGTACATGTCCTGTATTCAGGACTACTGGAGGATGTATTTTAGTGGCATCCCATATTAACCTGTCTATGCCTTAAGATCTGGAGGGCAGGGCCTCTTAGTTGTCCCATCACCTTCAGGGGTAAAAGGGCTGGGCACCGAGGAGAGGGCCTTCTCAGTGATGGTCCCCAGTCTATGGAATAGTTTCCCCTTTGAGGTGTGTCAGGCCCCTCTATTGTATATGTTTAGGAGGGCAGTGAAGACACACCTCTTTGCCCTGGCCTTCGGCTAAATGGGAATATATTGTCTCTTCCCACTTTACAGGCACTGTTACTGTTTTAATATATACTGTTGTTTTAATATATATTTGATTTTAGACGTTGCAAATAATAAAATAAAATAAAATAAAACATAAATATAGATATGAAGTTGGCAGCTAACACAGAGACCTTAAAGTTTCATAAAGGAAACTAGTAAAAAAAGAAAGAAAGAAATGGAAAGGAAAGGAAAGGAAAGGGAAAGGAAAGGTTTGAAGAGTCAAATCAGTCCAAAATACATGGGGAGATTGCTAATTTCCTCAGTAATGGAAACTCAGATATAATGTTATAATGCTTAGGTAGAAGAAGAAACAACACTGCCTAGAGAGCACCAGTATGGCTCCTGAGTGCACTGCAGGAAGTCATTAAATCAAGAAAAACTCTTTCAGAAAATGGAAGGTTTGCCCAAATGGGAACAGAGAGGAACACAGATCCTGGCAGAACAAATGCAAGGAGGCAAATCAGGAATGATAAGAAGGATTTTGAGGAACACCTTATTAAAAACGTCAAGAGGAATAATAAGTCCTTATTTAAATACATCAAAAACACAAATCCAGCCAGGAAAGCAGTTGGATTGTTAGATTACAATGAACAGAAAGTGATAATTAAAGAGAAGACAGAGATTACAGAGAAGCTAAATGAATTTTTCCCCTCTGGCTGCCTCCAAACAGCAAGAGAAAAATGTGAGAACTTATTTAGATGGCAGAGCAAAAGCTTTAAGCAGGAGCAAACACAGGCACTCACCTTTCTGGATGTTTGCTCCTATGATAGCACACTGCATGTATCCAAGTATTTTGATGACACAAAATACCTGGACATATGCAGTCATGCCGCAGACATTTCTAGTCAAGTTTCAATTCTATGGATGTGCAATAGCCATTTCCAGGCTGAAGATCGCAGGAGCAAAGTACAAATAAGGCCATATAATTCTCCAAGGAAAACCCATGGTGGGGAGCTGATTTATCCTGAAAAGCAATAATATGGGATTTCATCCCTTTTTCGCAGTGCTATGTTGGGATTGTCCCTGTGATGTGCAGCGGTCCCACTGTAACCATAAAATTATGATAAATATAAATAATAAAAGGCCAGTGATTTCTCTGAGGGAGAGAGTTGACATAGGCCTGTAGCTGAACCTATGGCCTTTTCTGCACAGGGTTTATTCTCGGTTATATCTTGGAATAGGGACCTGCCATCTGCATGCTAGTACAGAGTATGGCAGGTTCTGCCTAAGGCCTACCCTAGTCTGTACCAGCATGCAGATGGCAGGTCCCTATTCTGGGATATAATCCATGTAAGAAATGAACAAGGACAGAGTGTGTTTGCAAATGACTGATAGATTGATTCTACAGACCAGAAAGTAACTGGTCTGAGCTGGTCAGGAAGTGAACTTTGTTTATATTGTGTTCTTATTTTGCTTTTACTGTGCATGTCAGAGAAATCTCATATGTGCTCCTCTTCCTTATTGTTAATAAATTAGATGCAAATTAACCTCAGAAGGTGTTATCGGAAATATTGTAACTTCCAGCCGGGTTAGGTATAAAGGTCAGCCTGGAATGTGAGAAATTTCAAAGCTTGTCTTGATCTAGTTTCTGGAAGGCAGGTTTCCTATGTTGCAACATAAATTAAAAGAAATCCTTTTTCTCTGACCTTTCTGCTTATTAAGGAACTTACATGGGAAGGGCGACATGGAGGTGGTGTAGCCTTGTATATTAAAGAAGAGATAGAATCTTATGAACTGGAATGTCCAGGAGAGTCTGACTCTTCCACAGAAGCAGTGTGGGTAAAAATACAAAGCCAAAAAGGAAGTCTAACAATAGGGACATGCTACCGTCCTCCCAACCATACGCCCAAAGGAGATGAACAATTGGAGAAGGAGGTAAAGGAGGTATCCCATAAAGATAGGGTAGTTATAATGGGGGACTTCAATTATCCTCACATAGACTGGGTGAACTCCTGTTCAACTCAGGATAGAGAGAAAAAATTCCTAGACCTACTTAATGACTGTTCCATGGAACAAATGGTCATGGAACCAACCAGGGGAAATGCAGTCCTGGACTTGATCCTAAGTAATGCTCAGGACCTGGTAAAGGACGTCACTGTAGCTGATCCAATTGGGAACAGTGACCACAATGCAATAACCTTCAACTGAAATACAGGGAGTAAGTTCTTAATAAAGTCTAACACAGAGACCTTAAACTTTCATAAGGGAAACTTCCCCAAAATGAGGAAATTAGTGAAAAGGAAATTGAAAGGGAAAGTCAAAAGAGTTAAATCACTTCAAAATGCATGGAGACTACTTAAAAACACAATAATGGAAGTGCAACTAGAATGCATCCCTAAAAGAAGAAAGGGGACTTCTAGGTCCAAGAAGAAACCAATGTGGCTCACAAATGCAGTAGATGAAGTCATTAAAAACAAGAAGAGTTCATTTAGGAAATGGAAGGCTTGTCCAAATGAGGAGAACAGGTGGGAACATAGACACTGGCAACACAAATGGAAGACAGCCATTAGGAAAGCCAAGAAAGATTTTGAGGAGCATATTGCTAAAAACATCAAAAGAAATAACAAGAACTTCTATAAGTATATCAGAAGTAGGAATCCAACCAGGAGAGCAGTTGGACCACTAGATGGTAAAGGACAGAAAGGGGTAATTAAAGATGAAACGGAGATTGCAGAGAGACTAAATGAATTTTTTGCTTCCGTATTCACAGAGGAAGACAGAAGACACATGCCAGTAGCTGGGCCTGTATTTTCTGAAGAGTTAAACTGTACAGAAATAACCAAGGAAGAGGTCCTGGCATGTCTTAATAAACTAAATGTGAACAAGTCACCGGGACCAGATGGTATTCATCCAAGAGTCCTTAAGGAACTCAAATGCGAAATTGCCGAACTTCTAACAAAAATATATAATCTTTCCCTAACATCGGGCTCCGTACCTGAGGACTGGAGGGTAGCAAATGTAACACAAAAGGATCCAGGGGTGATCCAGGCAATTACAGACCAGTTAGCTTAACGTCAGTTCCATGTAAGGTGATGGAAACCATTATTAAAGACAAAATTAGTGTGCATATGGAGGAGCAAGCATTGCTGAACAAAAGCCAGCATGGCTTCTGCAAAGGTAAATCATGCCTCACAAATTTATTGGAATTCTTTGAGAGTGTCAATAAACACGTGGATAAAGGTGAACCAGTAGACATTGTCTATCTGGACTTTCAGAAGGCTTTTGACAAAGTCCCACATCAAAGGCTACTGAGTAAACTCATCACCCATGGAATAAAAGGACAGGTTCAGTCCTGGATTTGTGACTGGCTTAAGGGCAGAAAGCAGAGAGTAGTAATAAATGGCAAATTCTCAGGGTGGAAAGAAGTAAAAAGGGGGGTCCCTCAAGGCTCAGTACTGGGACCAATGCTTTTTAATTTATTCATCAATGATCTAGAAGAAGGGGTACATAGTAAAATAGCAAAGTTTGCTGATGATACTAAATTATTTAGGGTAGTAAAATCTGAAAGAGATTGCCAAGAGCTCCAGAGGGATCTCTTAGCATTGGGTGAGTGGGCAACCAAGTGGCAAATGTGCTTTAATCTTAACAAGTGCAAAGTAATGCACATTGGGGCCAAGAATCCAAATTACATCTATAAACTGAATGGGGTCTGAGCTTTCTGCAACACACCAGGAAAGGGATCTCGGGGTTTTTGTGGACAGTTCAATGAAGGTGTCAACCCAGTGCGCAGCAGCAGCGAAAAAAGCAAATTCAATGCTGGGAATAATTAGAAAGGGAATAGAAAATAAGACAGCAAGTGTCATTTTGCCCCTTTATAAATCTATGGTGAGGCCACAATTGGAGTATTGTGTACAATTCTGGTCACCACACCTCAAAAAGGATATTGTGGAACTAGAGAAGGTACAGAGAAGGGCAACCAGAATGATTAAGGGTCTGGAACACCTTCCTTACGAAACCAGGTTGCAACGTCTAGGCCTCTTCAGTCAGGAGAGATGGCGTTTGAGAGGGGACCTGATTGAAGTATATAAAATTATGCACGGTATAGAAAGGGTGGATAGAGAAAATTTCTTTTCTCTATTGCACAACACTAGAACCAGGGGGCACTCTCTGAAGCTGATGGGTGGGAGAATAAGGTCTGACAGGGGGAAGTATTTCTTCACCCAGAGGGTCATCGGCTTATGGAATGTGCTGCCAGAAGAGGTGGTGACAGCTACCAGTATGGATGGCTTTAAGGTAGGGTTAGACAAATTTATGGATGACAGATGTATCAATGGCTACTAGAACGAATTCCTAGGTGCATCCTTCAGGCTGAGGGGGGGCGAGGAACTGGGGCACTTCTAAGGCCATCTGCTGGGACTCGAGAGCAGGAGAAGGTTTGTCCTTGTCTCTGCTTGAGATGCCCATGAGCATTTGGTGGGCCACTGTGTGTGACAGGATGCTGGACTAGATTGGCTGTGGCCTGATCCAGCAAGGCTTCTCTTATGTTCTTATGGGAAAGATTTGCTGAAAGATTTAGTTCAGAAAGGGCCCATGTTTTCAGGGAGGGAGCCAGAAGAATTAAATTACATAATCAAAGAGGAAGTACTTATGTGTCTATATAAACTAAATATTAACAAAACAACAGGACAGAATCCTTAAGGAACTGAACTATGAAGTTGCTGATCTTCCGGCAAAAATATATAGTCTTTCTAACATCAGCTCTGTTTCTGAAGACTGGAAAGTAGAAAATATAACACCAACCTTCAAAAAGAAGAAGAAGAAGAATTCAGGGGTGGCCCAGGAGATAGGAAGCCAGTCAGCTTAACACCAGTTCCAGGTACAATGATGAAAATTACCATTCAAGATAAAATTAGTGTGTGCATAGAGGAGCAAGCATTGCTGAAGGAAAATTAGCAGGGATTCTTCAAGGGCCTATCATGCCTTTCTCACTTGTTCAAATTCTTTAATAATATAAACAAAGGAGGAGATAAAGGCAATCCAGTTGATACTGTCTCTTTGGACTAATTCAGAAGGCTTTTGACAAAGGCCTTCATCAAAGACTCTTGAATAGCCTAATCAGTATGCAATAAGAAGAAGGTCCTGTCTTGGATTGGTAACTCCCTAAAGGACCAGAAACAGAGGGACTTTTCTGTTTTTTGTATAGTATAATGCCACCATATCAGTTAGCTAAGTTAGTAGCACAGTGGCAGCAACCCGTACTTTCAGTGCTAGAAAAGCCCATACCGGTCCAGTAGCAGTTGAAGTGTTTATGGCCAGGCCAAATTACCATGGCAACATCTGGCACATGCTTGGATGCTGCTGTGGTATTCTGGATGCTGCATGCAACTGCACAGCCACAGTTGTGTTTGCCATGCCTATTCACCACATGGCACCTGGAAGTGGGTACAGATGCATCATCTAGGAATAAGCTAATCACTCCTGGTAAGCATGTGCACTGATTTTTAGTAGTCCACCATTGGGTGACTCTAGGGGAGTCTGGGGCAACTTCTGGCGAGCTCCTGCAGCTCTCCAGTGCTGACAATCCTGTCTGATGAACTAACCAGCACTCATTAAAAGGTATGTGCAAACAGGCCCAAGACAGTAGTAACAGACAACTGTCAGAGTGGAAGGGAGTTTAAAAAATGGGGTCCTCCAAGGTTCAGTATTGGGACCCATGCTTTTTAATTTATTCATAAACAATCTAGGAGTAGTGATAAGCAGTGATTTGGCAAGGTTTGCTGATGATGCTAAATTATTCAGGATAGTAAAAACTAAAATAGATCGCAGGATAGAGAGATATCCTGACATTGGATGAATGGGCAATGAAATGCCAAATGTGCTTTTAGTAAGTGCAAATTTATGCACACTGGGAGAAAGAACTCAATTGCACCTATCAACTGATGGTGGCTGAGCTTCCTGTGACAGTTGAGAAAAGGCACCTTGTGGTTCTGGCGGACAGTTCAATAAAAGTGTCCACCCAGTGCACAGCAACTGTGAAAAAAGCAAATTCAGTGCTGAGGTAATTAGTGTCAGAATTTTTCTAACAGCTTTATTTTATTAACTGAATATGTATATAAAAAATCATAATTTTATAGAGGAACACAGGAAATTTACAACATTTTGCAAACATGGGACCACTCCCAAAAATCCTTAGGGAAAAATGGCCGCATAATACCAGTGCACATAACTTATAAAGAGCCTTTCTTTTACATCACTTCCTCCTTCTTCAATTGTTATCTAGTCATCTCTTTGTTAGAACTTTTGTTCTCCTACTATGCATGTCTGAACAGTCATCAGGGTCGCATACCTCATTCTAAGCAGGAAGCAGTTTACAACAGCCAATCAGCAATTCTTAAAAGAAAAACCTATTTCTCACATAAGGAAGGGCAAATTCCCACTTCATCTCCCACACTTGCAGATGCCCAAATCATTAAAACTTAGCCTGTGCACCTACATGGCACTGTTGCCAGGGTGACCTGGTGATGCAAAAGGTATTCACGCCTGTGCCACTAGTCATGTTTTTCCAAACACACCGAGAAGAGATGCATATGGAGCATGCAGGGCTGTCCCAGCCCTGCCACTATTATAGGCAATGAAGTACTTTTGGGTGTTCCATGCTTATATGGTACAGGAGATGGTCAGGCACTCACAGAGCTATTTCTGGTAAAAAAAAAAAAAAAAAAATGGCTCCATGCAGTGCAGACACTCCATGTCAAAGCATCTCTCTCACTTCCCTATCAAGTACATGCAAAAAGACTCTGTCAGCGAGCATCAGTTTAAAAATCTATAGTGAAGCCATATTTAGAATACTGTGTACAATTCTGGTCACAATACTTCACTAAGAATTTTGTCGAACTGGAAAAGGTACAGAAAAGGGCAACCAGAATGATCAGGGGCTGGAACACCTCCTTATGAAATCAGGCTTTTCAGCCTTGAAAAAGTTAGGAGGCTGAGTTCCCATACAAGTTTAAATCTGAATCGAATCTGTTTTTGGGATCAGGAGATCCCATTTAGGGCGCGTCCCCATGCTCATTTTGGTCTGAATTGAAACTGGATTCAGGAAGGAACGTCCCCACGCATTTAAGATTTGGTCTGATTTCTGCAGACCAAATAGCACAAACTAGGACCAAACCAAATTTGGTCCTGGAAAAATCTGTTCTCACTGTGGTTTGGTGGCTTGGCATGCACTGCTTTGTGAGCCGAGCCGAGCCTGCGCATGGGGATGGTCCCAGGCTATTTGGGGAGGAGATTGGCACTCATGTCAATGAGAGGTGGGGTTTCATGTCCTGGGCTCGCCATTCTTGCCCTGTGCATTGGAGATTGCAACCACTGAGATTTTGGGGGAGTAAATGGTGTTAAAGCCAAAACAATGAGGGGGTCGAATGGCCTTCGCTGACCCATGAGACTTTTATACAAGTCCACCCCCCTTCCCCAATCGCCAAGGCAGGCAGAATAATGACTTGATTCTTCTCCCTTTTCCACAACAAGTATTCCACCAAGGTTTCATGATCGCCAAGGCTATTCTCGTGGTGAAGTGGAGGTTTTGCTCAACTGCCGCCAAACCTTGTAGTGGCTTTGATCAAACAGCTGGGTTTTTAAAAATTATTATTTTTGTCGTTCAGTCCTGGCTTCTCTGTGCTGCTAAGGGAAGGGGGACTGGGTGCAGGACTGAAACTGAATCTTGCATGTCCCCATGTCATTACTGCTAATTCGGGCTATATACTGTACGAATACAGCCATCCCCATGCAAACGGTGCTAAACCCCAGCACTGGAGAACAGCACCACCTCCTCTCCACCCCCTCTCTCCTGATTGGGAGACAGTTAGACATCACCCCCACCCATGCCGCCCACTGCAAATGCCGCATCTCCCCCTTCAGGATCCCAGTGGCTCCCTGTCCCTACCAATGGTCATTCACAGCAGGCTCAGAACTGTTCTGCCTGAGGCAGTGGAGGGGAAAGGAAACTGGTGAGATTCTATCACCCTCATACTCCAGCGGCAGCCACTCTCTACCCTCTTCTCTTGGACATGCCACCCACAGCAGACTCAGTGTATATCCCCATAGGGGCTAAAATCTGGGGTGGATTTGGCATTGGGGGTTCCCATTAAATCCTCCAATGCTCTGAATCCCCTCGGATGTAGCACCCCCTCGCTTACTTACCCGGCCACTGGCTGTCCTCCTTCGCTTGGCTTTAAACCAAGCCAGCCTTTTCTTTCCCCCTGTTGAAACGGGGAGGGAAAATGAAGGAAGTCAGCTGAGGACGTTGGGAGAAGGAGGCTGCCAGCGACTGCCTTCCTTCCTTTTCCCTCCCCCTGTTTCAACAAGGGGTGCGCGGAGGGGAGGCCGACCCTCAGATGTGGCACCCTCTTGCTCACTTACCCGGCTGCCGGCTGTACTCCTTCACTTGGCTTAGGACAAGGAGGAGGCTGGCAGCGGTGGCAGCGGCAGGTCACCGTGCCGCTCGCAGGTGCGCTTATGCACACCTGTGGGTTCTGTGGGAAGAGCCCAATGCATGCTAGGTGCTGTTCCCAGCCTCCAACCCAACCCACAGCAGAACCCGCAGCAAACCCGGATCAGAGTAATTCGGATTTGCTCCAGATTCGTGGTAAGTGGAACGCGGCGGCCTCAGAGAATCATTTTACTCCAGGGAGCAAAGGGGAAGTAACAGCCTGCTTTCTTTGTCCTATACTCAAAGGTTCGTACGTTAATGTATTTAATATGTTTAACCAATTGTAACCCACCCTGAGACCTTGGGGTACAAGGTAGAATAAAAATGCAAATAAATAAATAAGCAGGATAAACAAAGTAAGTTAAACACATTTTTCTGTTAATTTTTGTAAAGGGTTTCTTCAGTATCTGATGTTTTTTCAGATTATGACCTTGGCTGCTGAATTCTCTCTCACAAGCACATATATCTCAAGTTTTGACTTGCAGAGGACATTACAAACCCGAAAACATAATTCTAATCAATGCTGGCTGCTGCTGCCGCTGCTTTTAAATAAAAATGAAAGCTTGCTGACTCCAGAATCCAAATGGGCAAAGCAAATGGAATTACCTCATTTGTAGACTTGTCCAAGTCTTCATCTAAGCTGGCATTCTCTATGGTTGGCTGGTAATTAAAAAGAGAGAGAGAGAAATGTTATGCAGACACTGTGGAATTCTTGGAACCAGTCAACTGCATATTCGATATGTACACTGTATTATCAGCTACTAGTATATTATTGTTGAGGTTCTTAAAAGTTTACAAATAAAGAACAAGTTTTATTTCATTTCATAACTGAAGATAATACAGGATTGGTAAATAGCAATGATGTTCTTATTACAGTATGTATTTCATTATCAGTTATCTTTTTACAGTTATGTTTTTCCATCAAACAACAACAAATTATCCAAATGTTGACCTATCCTTTTCTCTCTGAAATGTACCTTTTTAAAAAACACAATGAAGTATTGCACAATGTGACATCTGTATTTATAGCAAAATATTACTTTTGCAAATGCAGTACAAAGTATTAAAAGCTTGTTTTTACATACAGAAGCCCCCATTCAAATGATCAGAAAAATACAACTATTCACATCAAAATGAATCAGTGAAAGATAAAACTAATAATAAAGGAATAAGCAAAATTATGACAAGACTTGAGGCTCAGATTTAAACATGTTTTCTTTGAGGTTCCACCAGTTGGATGCAAATCACTTCCCAAATAATTAGACTTCAGACTGTATAACTTTTTTCTTTTATGGGATAAAAAATAAAATAAATATCAAGAGTTGAGTGGGATACCAATTACTGTTTACTACTTAAAATTACAATCTACCTATATACTGTGCATATTATGCACATGTATACTGTATGTCATCTTCATTATTAGTGAATAATCAAGAACAGACTTGTTCAGTTACCATTATAGGATTATGAATAATCATGTTGATTTGAAATGAAGACAGACTGTATTTTGTGAAGCTGGAGAAACAACAAAATTTCTTCCTCAGATGAACATAAAACACAGCCAAGTTTGGACATAGTTCATACATTGGACCAGAATGTTAGAAGAACAAACCTCACAAATGCCATATCTGTTGCTTAGGATAGGAATAGATACTAGCTGTACATATAACCATTGACTCAAACTGCCACTTCTAAATATTTGAATACAATCAGTCTAAGCCATTGCCCCACACAGAAATCAAGCAACTTCAACAAATTGCTATCCAGAGTTTCACTAAGTGCATCCAATTAGATAGAGGCCACATTTCAATGGGTAATTGGTCTCACCGTGGAACTTCCCATTTTACAGGGAAGCTTTTTCGAAGTTCTACCAGAATTTACCTTATTATTAATTTAAGTCTTATTCCTTGTCTCACATTCCAGGTTTACAGAGGGCAGGATCTAATTATGTGATATCCCTTCCAGTATTTGTAGAATGCTACCATTTCCACTCTCCAGTCTTTTTCTCTCAAAGCCACATAGAACTTTATTTTGTTTTCTGATCATGTTTCCTCTGATCACTGACTTTGAACTAGAGCTAGTCCAATTTATTTAATTTTTAAAAAGTAATTGCCCAGGATTGTTCATAGTATTTCCGTACTGCAGTCACACTACAACAACAGAAAATCTGTTTCTGTGCACAAGGGTACTGAGAGCAGTAGTGACGAGGATACACACTGGATGTGGTCAAACCTTCACTTTAAACCTTTTTCAGTCCAACTTCAAGCCTGACACCTTTTCATTTCTATCTGTTTTATTTGTGGACTTTCCATTCAGAAAAGTCTAAATGGAGGGTAGGAAGTCCACAAATAAAATGGAAAGAAATGAAAAGATGTGAGCAGTTAGACCTGAAGATGGACTGAACAGGCTTTAAAGTGAAGGTGTGATCACAGACTTACAGCCTGTTCCCATTACAAACTTAAAACGGTTTGGAAATGGTTTCGATCCTCACAGTCCCCATGTCAGGTTGGGTTAACACGCTTTTCGCGTGTTAAATCGCCCCAAAGTGTTGTAAATAAAACGCTCATTTCAACAGGTCTCGCTCCTGTTCTTGCATTTTAAACGGTTTACATTTCTTACTGTGGGAACGGTACTGTTTTAGTGGGATGAGAATGCGTGTTTAGGGTTTCCCTCCCCCAACAGCACTCTAGGAACTCCCCGCCCTTGTCATGTCAAAAAAAAAAAAAAATTTGCGGCAGAAGGAACCCCAATCAGAGAGAGGGGGTGGGCACCATGACTGGCAATGGGCGGGGAGAAAAAGATACGCTTTCCCAAATGAAGTTTTCAAGTGCTTTCCGAATCTGGATCGAACGCAATTAAAGTTGAAAGTAATGGGATCAGGCAAACTCGTGTTTGCATCTGGTTCTTTTATTTCGGTTTAGGAAAACCGTTTTAAGCTTGTAATGGGAACAGGGCCTTAATGATATAATCCACACCCAGACCATCTAGCTCTGTTCCTTTAGTCTCCTGGCCTCAGTCTGTCCATCCTCCTACTCTTCCCTTTGTGATGGAGTATAATTCCACCAATCACATTTTGGGCTCTCAGGGGAGTGTACACCCACCTCTCTATGTCAACCCCCTGACCTCTAGAAAAACATTCAGACACACACTGCTAGTGCAATCAGCTTGGCAGGGTTATTACTCTGATCAGGAAAGTCTACAGAGTGGCTGCATGTTCCATTTGGCTGGCCACCTCCACAGCTTCACAGACAGGTTGTCGCTTCACCCTCGCTTATAGCTGAATGGGCTTTGTGTGCTGTACTCCCACCTGACCACCCTGTCTCTGTCACCTCAGAGGAATATGGCTCTTTTGTCTCTCAAGCACATATGCACACCTCTCTTTCTCTCACCAGACACATACATGCACTTCACTCGCTCACACACTCTTCTCTCAACCTCCCTTGCTCACACACAAGCATTCCAGCCCACACCTCCTTCCCCTTCTGGTCCCCTCTGTTATTGTTGAAGCAGTGGTGGATATTGGTGTCCTAGCCCAACAGGTTTCCTCAGACCCTGCAGCAGCCATTGCTGCTGCCACAACCTTCAGCTATACACCCCAGGCCCATGTCAGAGCCCTTAGAGGAATGTGGCATTGGGAGCACAAGCCCAGCACATATGGCCTATTCAGTCATGAGCATAAGCAAAGTTGTGGAGAATCCCATCCATGCAACTATGGAGGTTCTAGGTGTGCCAAAGCCAAAAGCTGGGGGGGGGGGCTGGCCAGTCCCCTACTGGGCAGCTTTGAGAACAGATTTCGCTTTAGCTCCTGTATAATAAGAGTGCACATTTTCAATGTTGTGGACACAGTCTTAGTCCTGAAATTAAATTACTCTTTCACTTATAAGGGATGGTGTGTAAGCTAAAATATGTGCACTCACCCCCACTTTCAGACTCCCAGGTTTTCCTGCTTCTAATACAGTCCTAAAACTCTGTAACCTAACAGAAGGAGAGTTTGGACAAATGTTACCTCAACTCTGCTGCATCTGTCCTGCAGCAGCAGATTTCTGCAAGCAGCCATTGGTGCTGATAGTTGCCCTGGCAACAGGAAATGTTGGGACAATGCAGAGTACATCAGCTGGGATAGCTGTGTTGCACCAACCCAGGCCTGTCCACCATGAAAAACAAAGTCACCAGCATTAGAGATGTTTTAATGGCCATGTTCTTGGGTGGTGGAGGTCCCTTCTTGGCCCCAACGCATTTGAGGACAACGACCCTTACAGATCATAGAAATGTGTCCCTCGCCCTCCTGATGTATCCTAGAAGTTAGGATTGCAATATGAATCTTCAGGTTTGTTGTTATTTGTCTTGAGAGTTTCAGATATGGAACAGAATAGCCATGACTTAAAATAAAGCAGAAAAGAACATAACCTTGTTGAACATAAGTAAATCTGAGTTTGGGTAGATGATTCCCTGTAGATCATCATGTATACTACCTTGGGTTATGTGATATTAAAAGCAGGGTTGTCAGTGAGACAGAATTGCTATAGGGGAAAGAATCAAGGGCTTCTGTGGCTTTTCCAGTTGCACAGAAGACAAGAACTTGCCTGCATTTCTCTCTTCTTCAGATCCAGATGTAGGAAATCTGTCCCTTTTCCTTGTGGAATAATCATTTATCAAGATAAATACCAAAAGAAAACCACGTGTTTTTTCTTCAAAAAAGGAAATGTCTCTTCTGGTTTAGTACTTTGATAAAAAGAGAAGAAGGTGGCAGAAAATGGCATGGCTAGATACTATCATGGAAGCAATGAACATGATCTTGGGCAAACTTCAGGAGACAGTGAAGGACAGAGGGTACTAGCAGCATAAAGAGTTGGACATGACTTTACCAAGTAGACAACAACACAGTCCCTGCTTGAAGATGATCAGTGACTTAAAATGGACCATGTGTTTATTTACAATTTCATTCATTCAGTGGAGTCATAAGTGACTTCTGGTCCAACATGTCAAATACAGCCTGCCATTTTTATACAATCTACTTGATTTTTTTAAAAAAAAAATAACTTGGTTCTGTACTGCAAAATCAATGTGTATGCATGTGAGAGACTGAGCATGTGCATCTTTCTCTCTTAGAGATCTGAAAATTATCAGATTCTTGGTTGATGGCTGGCATGGAAGTTGATGAGTCAAAACTTATGCAAATCTCTTATGTTGTGTTTGCAGCTAGAGCAAGGAAGTACCCTGGTTAAAATACTGGGTTTGGTTACGACAAATTTATGCCAGTTTCTAATAGCATGTGTTCTAACCATTTTTATCTGCAGTAGAATTGCACAGCTTCAAGTCATGCAGCTTCAAGTTAGGGAAGCATATTAAGGTGAAACTCTTATTTCCTGTTCTTAGTATCACCTCTTATAAATACTTATACAATTGTAACTCAAGAAATTAAAAAGTTGCACAACCGAACTTAAGAATTTAAGAACTGCATGAAACCTGTAATAAGAGGGGAAAAAGGAACTGAGCGGATCCAAGTGTGCAAAGACAACATTTAGCAAACCATATATGTTCTTGTGCATAACAGAGTTCTAGTATTAAACTATACAAACAGAATTTTATATTAAGGGGATTTTCAGATCATCAGCAATCAGAGAGGAGAACACGTGATTTCCACAATAAGCAGATTATGCAACTGAATGCACTATTTTTTGATACAGAGGCACCAAAAGAAGAGGAAGAGGAAGAAAAGTTGGGTTTTATACTCCCCTTTTCTCACCCTTAAGGGGGCTCAAAGCGGCTGACAAACAATCTTAACAGGCTTCATTTAGGTAGATGCATCAAGTGCCATAAGGAGGAGAGCCAGTCATCAGTTCAGGCCAAGGTGAAAACTTCTTGAAGCAGTAAGTCAGACAAGGAAGCCCGCTCTGAAGATCCTTTGTAACTCTGAAGGTGTATCTGCCTGGCATTCCATTACACACAGTACAGTAATGTCAGCAAAAGGAAAACACGCAATAGCCCTGATACCATTTTATGAATCTCAAGACCTTACCTAAGCTACAGAAGATTAGATCACATTTTTCTGTGATTCACAATAACAGAAAGGAAAGAACACAGCATTAAAGAATGGGGCATATAGGGAACAACCAGCATACTGTAGCAGCAGATTGCAGAGTTAGGATGTGGGACACCACCAGGGTTCAAATTCTCACTCGGCCATAAAGTGTACAGGTTGAATCTAGGCCAATGACTGCCTCTAAGCTAACCTACCTCACAGGGTTGTTGTGAAGAGAAAGAAACAGCTATGTCCTGGGAAGAAAGAGGAAACTACGGGTGTTTTTCCACTTAGCTCTAGAGTACCCATTAAGGGTCCTTAATGGGTACTCTAGAGCAAAGTGGAAAAACGTCCTATGTCCATGGACTCCTCATGAAAAGGGTTCCAGGGAAAGGCAGTTTGAATGGTGTATACGGGCGGTCCGGAATGACACCCTGGAAAAGCAACTTTAGGGAGAAGTCAGCAGACTGCTGCAGAATACACCGTGCAGGCTGCAACTGCTTTCTTACCCGCACTGCAGAGATCAGAGAGAGGCGCCAGAAACAGCACGTTCAGCACTGGGGATCTATCTGAACCATCTGACTGTGTCCTTCTTACCAAGGAGTAACTCTGCCTCAGCAACCTCCTAGCACAGTTACATTGCCCTTCCCTTCCCTCCCCTTTTGCATTTTTGAATAGTATCCACAAGTGGTTTTCCTTTACATCGCACGACGCAGCACGACCAAGGGGCTGTCTGCAGCACATCTGAAAGTCCCGCTAGTAACTCCAGAAGGAAGGTTGGCTCCATTTGCCATCTCCCCTCCTAAAGGTTTACGCAAACAAGGCGCGCGGGTTTCTCTTGTTTGCCTAAATCTTTAGGCGGGGAGATGGCAAACGCAGCCAACCTTCCCTCCACTAGCACCAGAAGTACCCATTAAGGACCCATTAATGGGTCCTTAATGGGTCCTCTAGTGCTAGTGAGTTCTTAGCGGTTCCTTTCCCTTCGAGCATGCAAGGAACTTCGCGGAGATCGTGGGATGCTCACCTCCGTTTCCATAGGCTCCTCCACTTCCACCTCGATCTTTTTCCATAGTTCCAGCAAATGGGCAATGGGCATCTTGAGGAACTTTCTCTTCTTCTTGGAAAAGCTGGAAGGAAGGAAGGAAGGAGTGGACGGATAGACGGACGGACGGACTCAGCAAGGAGTCGAAGAGTCCCGGAGGCAGACTCTTGCTTCCGACGGCCGGCTGGGGATACTGGGAAAGGCAGCGTGTGAGGCGAGCCGCTTCTTCGGGCTCTGCTTCCCAGCCCTCCTCTGAAGGGGCGAGGAAGATGGAGAAGTAATTACAGCCCTGCGCGGAATATTGGCAGAGGAAAACTCTCCCTCACACTCTTCTCCCTCTTAATTCCTCCCGCCCCTCGCGCTGTGTCACTGACACACAACATACACACACACAGAACACACTCCCGTCCCTCGTTGCGTATTCTGTTTTGCTCGGAAGCCCCGTTTGCTCCCGCAAAACAGGTGAAAGTTGAGGCCGAGGAGACGGCGGCAGCGGTGGAGGCTGCTATAGCAACCGCAGCCCGACGGGGCGGGAGGAAGGAAGAAAGGAAGGAGCCTGGAGCCCCCTGTTTTCCAGGCCTCGGAGCTGCAGCAGCCTTGAGCGGGCGCCGAAGAAGGGCAGCTTTACTACATCGCCGAGCCCGATGCTTGTTTCCAAACAGGTTTCCTCCAAACACAGTTGAGAGTAAAAAGTGGACCTAAAGCAGCCGGGAGGTGCCACTGTGTCCCTGCGCGGTAATGCCGCAGATGCTGTTAAAAAACGAAAGCACCATTGAGCAGCTCAGAGACGGCCGATTCCACCTTGGAGGGCGAATCCCCACAGCAAGCTTATTTCAAATTCAAAACGTTTTCAGTCCTGGCAGACCCCACGGGCGAATCCCCACAGCAAGCTTATTTCGAATTCAAAACGTTTTCAGTCCTAGCAGACCCCACGTCAGTTTGGCTTAACACGCTTTCCGCGTATGAAATCGCCCCAAAGCGTTGTAAATGTTAATCATTATTTCAACAGGTCTCACTCCGGTTCATGCACTTAAAACGTTTTACATTTTTTACTGTGGGAACCCTTCCCTGTTAAGGGATGAGAGTTTCCCTCCCCCAATAGCTTGCTTCCAAAGCAAGCTGTAAAATCCACCACTTAAAGCTACACTGTAGCGATGGAACCACTTCACACCTGATAACGATCTTGCCATTGAAAGTGCTGACCTTCTAAAAAGGGAAAAGAAACAAAAGCAGCTGCTGGTTTGGGGAGATGTGTGAATGTTTGTTGCTGCTGCTGCTGCGTGCCCTGAGCAATGAGGAGGGGAGGGGAAAGAATTGTGGGCTGTCTGCTGCTGTTTTTCTTCCATCCAGGCAAGCAGCAGCCACCCAGCCACGCAGCTAGGCTCCGTGAAGGGGTCCCTTATGGGTGGCGTGTTCACGCCAGGAGGTAGAGGACAGGGCAGTCCTGAAAAACGGTTTTTAAAAAGTAGCCACTGGAGTCCCCCCTTGAGTCACATACGTCCTCAGAATCCAGATTGAATGCGATTCTGGCTGAAAGTAATGGGATCAGGCAAATTCGCATTTGCATCCAGTTCTGTTATTTCGATTTAGGGAAACAATTAAGCTTTTAATGGGGATGTGGCCTCGGAATCATTTACACACCAAATATGCTGTGGCAGAAAAGTGCACTGGTGATGGAATGAGAATATGGAGGCACCAGGCTACTGTCTCTGGAGCACTTCTGAGCAGCTTGTTTGTTTAGTGTGAATGCAGCCTAAATCCACAATAAAGACCAGAAAATGCATTTCCAAAGAGCCTTCACTGACTGTAATGTGGATTGGAGGTGGGATGGGAACACTAGTGCCCTCATGCTCCCAGCTCTATGCCTCTTTCGAGAGCTGCTTTTTAAAAAGTGTGTGGACACAGGAGGCCCATAAACGACCACTAGCCATTTGTTTTCAAATGAGGTGGGTATAATATAAATAAACCTCACCTTCTGTCTTCAGCTAACTCTTCCCCACAATCCTATTTGGCGAATCTGCAGCATAACCTCTCTATCAGGAATTTAGGCAGAAAGATGTGCAAGAGTTTTGCAAACAGGGGGTATAAGGTTCAAGTCTTGGTAAAGTCAAATAAGGCTGAAATAACCTCTATTTGGGGTTGAAAATGGGCTCTGCATGGCTCGGGTGCAGCATTTGCCATTGCTGACACCAAGACACCAAGACATTGCCGGAGTGGTCATGGCAAAGGGCAGAAACACTATCTTCCCTCCCTATTGCTCTTCAGAACTACAGGATGCACCCACACATGGGGGGGTGAGAAGTGGCTCAAATGCCACTTAGGTCGCATCCCCATTAAAAGCTTAATCTAGTTTCCCTAAATCGAAATAACAGAACCGGATGCAAACGCGAATTTGCCTGATCCCATTACTTTCGGCCAGAATCGCATTCAATCTGGATTCTGAGGACGTACGTGACTCCCTTCTCCAGTCACTGTTATTCCGGTGGGGATGAAATATGACAAAGAGATAAGGGAGCTCAGGAGATAAGGTTTTATCTTCCCCAGATACAGGTGGATTTGGGCAGGAGCGTAGAAATCATCCCATTACACTGTGTTGTAAACATAGGAAAAAAGATATAGCCAGACAGCATCCCAGTACAGAAGAACATAAGACCCCTGCTGGATCAAGCCACAGCCCATCTATTCCAGCAGCATCCTGTCTCTTACAGTGGGCCAACAATTACTTCTGGGCATCTCAAGCAAAAGACAAAGGCAAAACCTTCACTTGCTCCCATTTTCAGGCAAATGGCCTTGAGAGGCATCCTGCCTGTCCTCCTTTAATTTATCTAATCATTTCTTAAAGCTATTCAGACTGGTTGCTATCGCCACCTCTTCTGGTAGTAAATTCCATAGACCAATGACCCCCTGGGTGAAAAAAAAAATATTTCCTCTTGTTGGTTCTAACTATCTTGCCCAACAGCTTCATAGGCTGTGTTCACACCAGAGTTTTAATCCAGCAGGTTTGTTTTCTAATTTTTTCCTAATTACTTCTAGTACTCAATTGTTTTTTCACCGCTGCTGCACACTACAACATTTTCATGTCCACCAAAGTCCCATCAGTTTATACATGGAATTGGGATTCTTTGCACTTGCTAAGATTGAAGTGTACTTGCCACTTCATTGCCCACTCACCCAATGTCAAGGGATCACTTTGGAGCACTTTACAATCAACTTCAGTTTTTACTATCTTGAACAATTTAGTGTCATCCGCATGCTCTGCCATCTCACTACTTACCTCTATTTTTAGATCATTTCTTAATAAACCAAAAAAAACAGGTCCTAATGCTGAATCTGGGGATCTCACTTCTCACCACTTTCCACTCTGAGAACTCACCATTTAATACTACCCTCTTTTTTCTGTCCTTTGGCCAGTTACCAATCCAGAACAAGATCTGCCAGCTTATTCCATGACTGATGAGTTTGTTCAGGTGCCTTTGATGAGGGCCTTTGTCAGAAGCCTTCTGCAAATCCAGTTTCAATTACTGTAGTGATTGGCAAGGGAATCCCTCCCACCCTTCAGTCCCCAAAAAGATCTGGCTTTAAAGATCTTAAAAGGTTTTTGGAAGAACTGTTCTTTCTTGCCCTAAAGCTGGATTCAAGGCTGGCCACACTGAGTAATAACCAGATTCTCTGAACTCCACCCAGATTGAATCCATTCCTTTTCTGGTGCAAAGATGGCTTACAAGGTTACTAGAGTTTATAGCAGTGATGGCCAACCTATGACACGCGTGTCACAGGTGACACGCCAAGCCCTTTTGGGTGACACACCTGGTCACCCTGGCACCTGGGCGTGTAGTGCTTGCTTGTCCTTGAAGTGTACGAAATGCCAACTTTCAATTGAAGATTTAGCAAATGTAAAGAATTATTCATTTTTGCTTCTAATAAAATACATATATCAAAAATATAACTTTCTTACTAGAGCTACAAACATCACAAAATTATGGATATTTCTAGAAGTGACACAGCACCCGAGTTAAGCTAGGTTTTCTTGTGAATTTTGACACACCGAGCTCAAAAGGTTCACCATCACTGGTTTATAGTGACTGGATGCAGTGTATTGTCACTGACATCAACTTTGCCAGTCTGATGTCCTGAAGGTGTTCAGAATTCTAGGTCCCATCAAAGATTCATCCTCATCTTTGTTGGTCCTTTGTTGATGAAAAGAATCAGAGCAGTGCTTTGAAATAATAGCTTCTAAAAGAACTTAGTAGATTTTTTCCCTGTGAAAAAGATAAATGCTAACATCAGTATTAGCTGAAATGAAAAACTCTTTCTGCTAGCTTATGGCAAAATATTTTCCTTGGTGCCTCATAAATACTTGGTGTTCAGCACTATCTCCTCATAAAGTTGTTCAGGGTTGAGCACAAAGCGAGTGCAAAGCAATTAATTTTTGCATTCAATAAGTTATAATGCATTAGCAACAACTTTAATCTGATATGTGGCACCCCAGGACACTAAGGAAATATTTTCTTTAGTGAGATTATTTTTCCTGTGTGCCTATTGATAAATGTGCCAAAGCAAACATCTGGAACATAAAAAATCCAAAGGGAAAACCGTACTTATATCTCTGTTCCAAACAAAAAATAAATGCTCACAATATTTATAACTGTATAATGCTAACATGGCTGGCAACAAGTTAGGATACTGAGGAGCTCTAGTTATTAGACAGTTGTAATTGCCTTCACAACCCAAAACAGCATGCCATCTGGAACGTTTGGCCCTGCATAACATCTGGAGGTAAAGGAAAAGACAGAAAGAGAAAGAGAAATGATACTGAGTGAGCTGGGAGCAACTACTGAGCCGTGGCAGAACAAATTGCCTGGAAAACAGCAAGTTGCCTATTCAATCCCAAGCTTCTCCCCAGAAAAAAAGCCGTGGCAATCCCCTTCTGCATCCCTGTGAAAAGAACTGCATTGAGATGCCCATGCCCAGAAATCAGTGCTATCCAACAACAGCAACTAAGTGAGCTCCCCCATCCAGTTACCAACAATAATTCTTCCCAGGATCTTGTGCAAAGCAATGAATCTTGGGGCTATGCCATCAGGAGGTAAAATTCCCAGCAGAGTCACCCAAGGTGGACAGATCAAAGGTGAAATGTCAAATTAAACTCTGTTACCCATACTGGGCAGCAGCAGTATGAGATAGTATTATATACCACACAGGAGAAAATTTTGACAAACCACTCCTGTGCTACTGAGAAAGACCTGAGGACTATTCCAGGAACCTCTGATGTTTATGATGCAGTCTTACAAGTGTCTAGTTGCTGCTGGCAGCAGAAAGGAAAAGAAAATACAAAGCTGTTATTTGCCATAGGCACATGCAATATAAAATAGATTGAATCAAGGGAAGTTAGAAATAGATAAAGGAGAAAATGGAGCATTTGAATTTGGTTATTGTGAATGTGGACGAATTGAAGTGGACAGGTACTGTACATTTCCAGTCAGAACAACATACAGCACACTATTCAGGAAATGAAAAGTTAAAGTGTTGTCGTGATAGTAAAGAATAAAAGTGGCAGAACTGTGATTGAGTAACCAAGGCCGGCTACAGACAACAGCCAAATATCATGCTAGTAAACAATATTACAGAGAATAATTGCTTGTTGAACAGATAGTGTGGAGTTAGCACTGTCTGTGAATAATACAGTGATGCACACATCCAGGTATTTCAATGGTGTGAAATACCTGGAAGTCCATGATCACCACCACTGCACATGCATGGCCATTTTTTTCAGCCCTACATGTACATGGTGGCCACGGTGAACATTTACCACAAGGCAAATTATAGTGCTATTTCAGGAAAATCTGCAGACAGAATCAAGTTTTCCTGAAATAGGTTATAGAGGGAATTTAGCAGAGATACAGTGGGGCTGTTGTGTTGTTGCCACAGATATGTGTATCAATCCCACCATAACCCTGAAATATTAGCACTGTATATCTGCCATGTGGATAGGACCCAAGTCATTTCAATCAGATTTGGGAGGCAACTTTTTAATGTAACAATTATTCAAATATATGTCGCAACAACATAAACAACAGAAGCTGAAACTGATAAAGATGTCTTTGATCAGGTCCAGAATGAAATGTATAGGACTTGTAGGCAGGATATGCTGCTGGTGACTGGAAATTCTTTATAGCATTTTACAATACCCACAGCCAGCAGCTGTATGCTTGGACATCACCAGATGGACTTTACAGGAAATCAGCCTGATTACATCATTTGTAAAAATAAATGGAAGAGCTCTTTTCTGACTGTGAAAACATGACCAGGAGCAAACTGTAGGAAAGATCATGAGCTCCTCTTCTGAAAGATCCTGATGTAGTTAGCAGGATATTAAAGCCATTGTTCTACCAAAAGTTGACCTAGATGAGTGAAACTGATAGCTTTAATTTAGCTTTAAAGATTGTGTGAGGAATCATTTTGAGATATTGAATCTAGCTGATAATCAGATGAACTGTGGCTAGAAGTTAAAGAGATAATCAAAGAGCGGCAAAACGTAAAATAAGTAGACAGCTTATGAAGGAATTAAGGAGATAAGTTCAGAGGTCCAGTAAAAGAGATAAGCACCTTTTCTGCACTTACTCTGATTAGATCCAGATCAGTGGCACTAATCTGGCCCATGCCTCCCCATAACTGCAAAGCCCATGCAAGTCTTGCAACTGCCTCCCACACCTCAGAGCAGCACACCACGGCACCCTGCCAAATAGCAACCCCAACCCCTGACGGTAGGAACTTTTGTCTCTAGCCTTTGGGGATAGGGTGGTAGTTTTCTGCAGTATGCTATGGCATGACACTGAATAGCACCCTCTGGTAGTTCTGGATCACAGAGGCATGCTGTCTGCATGCCTCCCAGGATCTAGATCAAGGCTCTTGGTCCAGAAGTACAGATCCTGATTAAGGACCTCCTTAATCCAGATCTTTCTCTATTTCATGTAGACTGAGCAGACCAGTAGGAGGTGTGGCTTCATAGATCTGCATTGAAGTATGAATCTATGTGGCATAGAAGTGTTCTACATAGACCCTTAATCCAAATTAAGGGTCCATGCAGAAAGGCCCAAGGAGGAAGTACTATTTATTTACTTATTTCCTTACTTACATTTCTATCCAGCCCTATACCCAGAGGTCTCCAGGCGGGTAACAACATTTAAAATAATAATAATATAATAATATTATTATACTATTAAATATATAATATTTAAAACTATAATAATATCTTCAGAGAAATGAGAGATGTCAACAGGAGGAATCACAAATTTCCAGCTAAAGGGTGAAGCTCTGAAAACAAATGGAGACTTTTGTCTCCTGGGATCCATGATTAATAATAAAAGCTCTAGCACTTAGGAAGTATGCCGAAGTTTGGCAATGGACAGAGCAACAATTAAAGGTTTGGAGAAGATTTTTAAATTTTTCAGCATCTCATTGGATAAAAAGGTCAGAATGCTTTTTAGTGCTGTACTGTGCAGATATGAATGTTGAACAACAATGAAGCAAGACCAGAAACATGTAGACTCTTTTGGACTTTGGTGCTGGAAAAGGTTCCTCAGGGTACCATGGACAGCTAAGAAGAACAGTGATGAATTCTAGGCCAAATTCAGATAATGAGCACAGATAATAAGGCTTAAACTGTCAGGCCCATAATGAGAAGATCAAACTGCCAAGAAAACAAATAGTGAAGTTTGGGAAGAAAAAGAACAGCACCCCCTCCCTACTTCCAGGCACTGTTATCATTGCTGGAGGGTTTTAAAAATTCGTTCTTACTGTTGTAACCTGCCATGAGACCTTTGGGTAAAGGGCAGGGTAAAAATACAAATAAATAATTAAATAATTAGTGTTTAGAAATGATTACATGTATATCTCAGTCTTGCCAAGCATAATCTTTTTTTTAGTCCATCCATCCATCCATCCATCCATCCATCCATCCATCCATCCATCCATCCATCCATCCATCCATCAAAGAAGAAGAAGAATATTAATTACAAACACTGGAGGTGTTTTACAAACATTTATGGACATGGGTTGTCAGAGGGCATTCAAGTGAAAAAAAAAAGTTTGGGAACCACTGTCCTAACATCCTGCTCTTTTGGTATAGGCTTCCCATCTCTAGGCCACAAACCTATTGTTCTGTGTTTATTGAAGCAGACAATTTTACACATACTTGCAGTACAGGTACTGCCGTCACGCACGCTCTTAATTCTGAATTTGACTCTGCTTATTTTTATTTGTTCCTCATGAGACAGTAGTTTAAAATGTTATGATGATGATGTTACTTGCTAGCTGCTGACAAATGCAGGGGCTGAAGATAATGATTAAGTAGAGCCATTGCTTTGCTGTGTCACTGTGACTCTTGAGTTTGTGGAACACTAATATATTATAAATGAAATATGCATTTCTAAATTGTCTCATCTATTCAAGGACTTGTAACATAATATGCATGCATTATAGGACATCTATGGCTTTGAAGAACACTATGCTTTTCCTGCTCTGCATATACTGTATAATCTGAATGAACTCCACCAACAGATTGGTTAATATTTACCCAATTATCATCTTGTGTTCCTTGTGTGTGTTTTATTTTGTATTTGTTTGTCATCTGCATGGTAGACCTTCTGTTGTTATAGGTATCTGCTGGTTTCCCAACATGACTTATCTGTTTTAAAATGTGCTTGCCAATCTTGCTTTGTTCCTCATCATTTCAACACCATTCCTATTAGTAATAGGAGCGGATGGAATCTGAAATAGATTAACAGTTTTCTTGAGGTTATACAATGAATTCCCAAATGCGGCTAAATAAACAAGCGGTTGGCACAGGAGAGGAAACAGTGTAAGGAAGTTCAACATTCCAAAAGCATCCCTTTCACTTCAGAAAGCCTTCACAGAACTGAAGCAATGGAGCATTACCTATTACTTACACAAACTGTATATAACATTCACAATTTGTCACCTAAGGTTTGCACCCATCACTTCTCTGTTGGGGGAAACTCCTTGTTTTTGAGGTGTTTCTGTGATTTTTCCCCTGTCAAACAAAGAGAGCATTGAGCTCCTTACAACTTGAAAAGGTATAGAGACAGGGGATTTAAGAAGGCGCTGTTTTGTAATTCAAACAATATATTCTTATACCTCATTTGTTTAGCCACTACAGGCACTAGAATCCTGTACTCTTTTTCCTATGGTACCCCTATGCACAGGGCAAAGCAAGGATTTATGAATGAGTCCTAAGAGTCTCCACATCCAAGAAATGGTGATTATTCACTGAGAAGAACACTTTGGAGAAAACACAGGCTGCTTCCAGATATATGGTCATACTTATGATTTTCTCAACAGAGAGTAAATTACCCCAATAGTAAAGTGAACAAACTTGGTGAAGTAGCAGAAAGTTTTACTTTATACATTCTTGCAAGGGGGGTACCCTAAACAAAAGGCACGCCTCAGTAACTAAAACAGACACCTTTTATTCCTACCCATGATGAAAATTCCCTTCCCCTTTTCTCTCATTGGCTGTACCATCTTCTCATATTGCATAAACATATCACTCCTTAATATGTTGCCCCCACCTGTTCAGACATTGCATGTTCATCTGTTCCAACTTTATGCCTCCCTTGGGCAAGAGAGTACATATTCATGAACTTCTTTTAGTGGTCAAAAGAGAAACTAGAGTCTAACTTCAACCTTGGAGACAGTACAATTTATCATCTAGACCAGGGGTCCCCAACCAATGGTCTGGAGACTGGCATTGGGCCATAGAGGGTTTTTTTGCCGGTCTCCGCTGCCACCGCCACCATGCCCTCGTCACGTCCTTGGTGCAAAAAAGGTTGGGGACTCCTGATCTAGACAGCCTGCCCCCTTTTATAATGAGTGAGCATCTGTTCTTCCTATCCTCAAAGTCTGATAAGAAAAAGATGCAATCCTAAGAACAAAGAACAATTAATGAGCAAACTTATGAAAGAATCTAACCTATAAATGATAATTAATTAAGCCTTTTTATTGACACATTCTTCTTCAAAACATGGCTTTGCATTTACCTTTAGTCTACTCCATTTACTTTGTAGAAACAACACAACAGGACCCTTAAAGTGAACAACTGCAAGCATGCCGTTCAGTGCATGCTCCAAGTAAAGCATCTGGGGGGGGGGGGGATGGTCTAGCAATTGATAGCCCGAAGCACCAATCAACACAAACCAGGCATGAAAGTTTCCATTTCCATTTTTTGTATTTGTATGCTGCCTTTCCAAAAGAAAATTTTGCCCAAGGTGGTTTACAACAAACAGAAAACATGTTGTTGATGGCTTGGACATTGCTCTTGCACCTCACCATGCAAATAAAAAACTCTATGATCCATATGTTGAGAACATGGTGTGCATACAGCTCTTCATTTCTGAATGGCATTTCACTATTACCTTCTCTTCAATCCCTTTCCTCAAAAATGTATCTAGGCACAGTCATTGAATCAGGCTGGGTAGTAAATAGGCAGCCGGTGTGGATCTCTCAAGACCTGTGATACGTGTCTGACGAAGGACTCTTGTCAACTGCTGCATTCTGCCCTAATTCCACCTTTTGGCCCAAGTTGTAGCTTGACAACTCTTCCACTATGAACCTAGTTCTGTGCTTTGAAAGATTATTGTGCTTACTTTTTTTCCCCTTGCTTCTGCCAGTCAGCCATTTTTCTCTGGAAATTTTTACAATGCTGTCTTGTGCAAAGAGCGTCCAGTAGATGTTGCTTTGCAGAATGCAGCAAGAAAAATGTTGTGTTATCTACAATATCATTGATTTCCCATACCGGCTAACTCAATATAGGTGGCTGTATAACTTCATGACCTTTCAGCTTAATAAAATATTCATAAATATTGGTTTCTTCCAAGACTTCTCAAAGGTGAGCAGAACACAAACTGTTCGTAAGTAGCACTCTATTTCTGTGTACTTATTTCATTTATTTATATTACTTGTATTTTAAATGTTATCTCATTGAAAATGTAGGTTAGGCAGCAGGACAATAGAGGACTATGGGAAATAAAATTAATTTTTCAGGTATGCATTTTTGAAATATTTTTAAAATTATTATTACACTATGTAGCTCAGTGGTAGAGCAAACTGCCTGGAGAGGAAAGGGTTGCCTTTTATATCCTCAGCCTCTCCCTAGAAGTAGGCAAATGGTGAACCACTTCTGTATTTCTGCCAAGAAAACTATATAGAGGTGCCCATGCAGGCAACCAGAAGTTGGCCATGACTTGATGCTATACAACAACTACTGCTACAAATCATGGCTACACTTATGGTGCAAGTCTGAAAAGCCAAGAACAAGTCTAAGATCTTGCTAAAGAAATTGACACTATTTACTCATTCATTTGTATCTCTATCCCAATCTATAGTTGAAAGTCTCTGGGTGAACCTTTGTACTTCTACATGCTCTATTGCTAGACTCTCTTCTGTGTCCTTGTCCTCCATCTTGGTTGCAGATTTGCTATAACTCTTGCTCAAAGCATTCCAGAATTAAGGGCAAGTAGAACAACTGAGTCCCCTACCACATGCAAAACCAGGATTAAGTTCTGAAACTGTATCAAGGACATGGATCTGGAACACTGCCCACGCATGACATTCACTCATCAGATTTCACTATGAGACTGTGGGCTCTTTTGTATGTATGCCATGGAATGATCCAGGTCATTTGCTGGATTGCTTAGGCCACACCTGACAGCTGCCACAACTCACCTGGAACTGCTGCAGCCCTCCCCAAAGTGACTGATTCACACTAAAAGCACTATTCACCAGGTATGGGGATGGTTCAGTAAAGTGTTGTTATACCATACTAGGCTGATAAGTGTAAACAGGTCCACTATCTTACTCTAGCCCATCTTACACGATTAAACAAATAAAATGACAATGAATCTGAACATTGTGAAGATGGAGAATGATGTAACTTTGGAAATGTCTGAACTGATTATATTGTTTTTATGGTTCAGTTCTTCCACTGCCGTTCCCTATTCATTGGGCAAAGAACGTTGCTTAGTTGCAGGGAAGCAGGCTGAAAACCAATAATAAGAGGAACCATGGAATCAGGCTTTAGGTTTTCAAAGTACATTTTATTCTTGTTAAAACAGTAATTAACTGATGCCTGCATTTGAGAAGCAATCTTTTTACCTTTGCTCTGAAATAAGAGCTCACACAGTAAGCATATCATATTGGGGTAGGAAGATAGGACTGCACCTGGCATATATTTCCTGATCTGAATTGAGACCATGCTATAATACAAATGTGGAAACAAGTGGAACACACACACACAAATTCTTGTTGTCCCCATCCCCCAGACATGGAAGAGGTGATGACAGCTACCAGTCTAGATTTATTCAAGGTAGGGTTAGACAAATTTATGGATGACAGATGTATCAATGGATACAAGAAAGAATGTCTAAGACAGGTACATCTTTCAGGCTGGGGGTGGGGGCAGAAGCAGGATGCTTTTAATGCCATTTGCTGGGATTCAAGAGCAGGAAAAGGTTTGTCCTTGTCTCTGTTTGAGATGCCCATGAGCATTTGGCGGTCACTGTGTGCAACAGGATGCTGGACTAGATGGGCTGTGGCCTGATCCAGCAGGGCCTCTCTTATGTTCTTATGTTCTTATGGATTATCCCTACAATATCTGACCACTGCATAGTTGTTATGATGAGTTTCCTCAAATTGCACATTACATAATTATGATAAAAAAAAATATCCAGAGCACAAATGCTTTTAGAACAAAATGCCCTGATTATCATTTTTCAGAAGAGCACACTGTCTTGAAAGACCATGATTTCCCTATTGCATATTTACAGGCGCAAAACTGAACACAATCACTTAAAAGGAAAATTGCAAGATCAAACAAAAGTGTCAAGATTAAGAAGAATTTAAAATTATCCTCAAATTTCAACCGTAAAGATACCGTTGGGGTGAATCACAGAAGATAATGCTATATTTTAATTAGGAGATTCAGAAATATAGTTCAAGAACATCTGGAGGGCTGTGGTTCAGCACAATTATTTTAGGAATTTGGTTGATATATGTACTTATGTTGTTCCTGTAAATCATTTTGGGATCCCTAGATGGAGAGAGGTATAAAACTTTTTTAAATAAATAATTTTAAAAACTGTTTATATGCTTTCATACCAGGACACATTTCAAGTAATATACTTTATCATGTATATGATAAGCATAACTCAGATTCTGGGGTTAGTTCTTTCCCTTAGTCCTTTTGTTTCATGGTGCCTTGCTTTACTATAAGCACTGATCTTCAAATTTCAGTGACTGTAACATTTACTTCACATATGCAAAAATAGAACAACTTTACCCCATAAAAAGAAACCAACTAACTTTCAAATATGTGGTGTTTTTTACCCCAACCAGCCAATATTAATAGAGAGCAATTTTAAAATGTGGAGTTCACCTTTACTTCACAGTAAAATTGCTCCGCACTGAAAATAGATAGTCCCCACAATCTTGAATATTCCGATGCAACAGGGAGGCTTCCTCTATCCACATCCTCATCTCCTCCCTCTCTGGTAGGCCTAGTGCTTCTTGGGTTTGGTGGCACTCAGTATGGGTAAAGGAAAACCTCCACATTTTCCTCTACTGGATTTGACCGTCAACTCAGCCTGCAGGAGATTGATGCAGAAACATATTACACAGTGTACTGATCATGTGACGAAGAGGTATTATTGTGTTTTGAGCAGTTGCTAGCTGGAAGAACCAGAACAAGGAGAATCACCGTGTGATGCTGTTGCTCCATATGCTGAGTATCTGTGGATGTAACAGCCAGTGTTCATGGAGGGAGAACTTGTTACGACTGTTCTGTTCTAATTTCAAAGAAATCCTGCTGAGATTGTACAAGCAGAAACTCTTGAGATGAAATTTAGTATCCTTATGAGATAAAATACTGATTTATTTTTTAAAAAATAAATATGTGAGAAATTAATTTTGTTAATGTATTTATTCAAGAATTTATATTCTGAATTTATATAAATTATTATTCAAGAATTTATATTCTGCCCTTTACCAAAAGAACCCAGAGCAGGTCACAATAGTAATATATAATATAATAGTAATATATATATATATAACATTTCTTCACCCAGAGGGTCATCCGTTTATGGAATTTGCTTCTGGAAGAGGTGGTAAGAGCTACCAGCCTAGATGGCTTTAAGGAAGGGTTAGACAAGTTCATGGATGATAGATGTATCAGTGCCTAGTTCATGGATGATAGACGTATCAATGGCTACTAGAATGGATGCCTAAGTACATCTTTCAGGCTGTGGGGAGAAGCAGGATGCTTCTAAGGCCATCTGCTGGGATTCGAGAGCAGGAGAAGGTTTGCCCTTGTCTCTACTTGAGATGCCATGGACATTTGGTGGGCCACTGTGTGTGGCAGAATGGTGGACTAGATGGGCTGTGACCTGATCCAGCAGGGCTCCTCTTATGTTCTTATCCACCTTCCGTGGCAGGGCAGCACCCATTAAACATCAATGGTGTAGATGAGGAGGAAGATTTTAACCAGGCACCAAAAACTATATAATGTATTTGGCATCTGGGGAGCGCTATAGAAAGGACTCTCCTGTGTGCCCCTACTCCTTACACCTCTGATACAGAAGGAGCTACAAGATGGCCATAACAGGACATAGACTACTGGGTAAGGAAATGAGGCTTCCCATTAGTGACAATGTCACTTTATATGAGAGAGACATCTTCCTCAGAAGGGAAATGCAAATTTTTTAAAAAGCAATTATATAAAATGACACTTTAAAAGCACATTGGCAAAGGCTTACATTCAGAGTACTCTATTTCTTCTGCAATTTTGAAATAATTGTATTTAAAAGACTCCCACGTGAAGTAAGGGAAGTGCTGTGCAGTAATATGACTAATTGAAACACACTTAAAATTTCTGTTTTGAAAAATCACTTCACATTCAAATTCTGTCAAGGAAGGGCAAGTGGGAACACAGCAGATGAATATACTCTAGGGCTAGTAGGCAACACAAGAAAGCAATAGAAGGAATTAGGCATTTCCACATTGTTCATCATAGATGCCAATCTCAACATCTCAAAAGACAGTCTAGAAAAACAACACCGTTTCCAGGCACAAGTTCCAATAATAATTTTGGAATTAATACAACTGAGCAAAAATAAAACCTGAAAACATAAGTTAAAAAGTGTTCACAGTGTAGATTTGGAATGTTCTCTTCAAGTTTTGCTCTTCCAACATTTGTATCTCACTTAAGTACAAGCAACCCTTATGTAAAGACTATGGTTTGATTCCTAAAAACCTCTATTGTTACTGAAACTGCTTTGGTACATGTGTAGGATCTTTAGGATTATGAGTTTGGGTTTACTGATGATATAACACTGATTCTAAGAAAGGGGGAAATGGCTGGGGTACAAGATTATCTTGTCAGCCAGAGACCAAGAGTTACTTTTAACTCAATCTAATAGTGTGGCATGAATTTGTGGGCTTGAAACTAGGTAGCACTCCACCAGGTGAGCAAGAAGTGAAAGAGGGAGAGTCAACAAGGCAAAATGCATGAAGGTTTTTATTAGCCAATCAACATTTGGTTGCTAAACATGGGTGGGCAAAGTTTGATGAGAATACAAGTCTGAGTTCTAAGTGTTTTAGTATGTGGGGAGAGCTGGTGCCACAGGTTAGAGCTCCTCAGTTTAATGAACTCTTCCCCACAGGTTAAAGCGCCTCAGCAGAATGAACTCTTTCCCACAGACAGGAGCCACGGAATTAGAGAAACTCTTCCCTGAGGCTGGAGCCCCTCAATTTCATGAACTCTTCCCCCGTGATACCCCCAATTTGAATCCCATCAGTTATTCCCTTCCCCACATACTATAAATTGTGCCCCAGAAGGAATTGGGGCAACCATGCCAAGCCATAGTCTCCCTTTTTTACTATAAGAAGAGTCTCCTTAGTTAGGGTTTTTTCAAAGAATAGGAGTAGGTGAGTTGAGAAGAAAAGCAGCGAAGAGGGGAGGAAAAGCAATGTACTTATGAAAAAAAGGAAGTATACCTTTTTTGAGGGCTTCTGTTCCTCAGGAAGGATCTTCTCAGTGATTAAGTAATGTACCAAGAAACAAACACATGCATACACACACACACAAGCTGGCACAAAGACAGGTTTTAAGAAAAGGTCTTTAGACAGGAAAAAAAAGACATTGTCAAAGGTCTTGAATCAGATTCTGACCCATTGCTACAAATGGTCTCTGGCAATAACCTCTGTACAAAACACTGTGTAGTGTAAAATAATGTAAAATAATGTTATGCAAGAAATTTCCATCTATGGGAAAACTGGGCTTAGGGAAACTATGCGGACCCTGTCTATGCGACTACCAGGCACTGCAAGAATGCCGACAGCACACCTGGACTGCCAGACAGCTGTGACATTTTGTTAGGGCTATTGTGGTCAATCAGCCACTCAACAGCTGTGTCCCCAAATGACTTATTTGCCACTCTGGTTTCCCTCTACCGTCATCTTATTCAAGCGGACTTTAAAAGTGCCGTGCAATTCCGGAATAAGCGTCTGCATGAGGCTCAGCAAAACGCGTATTTAAAACGCATGTTCTGTCCTCATGGAAGTGTGTTTTGCTTGTCTGCATCTTTTTCTCCCCGCCCCCTCTCTTGTTGATAGGGTGCTGGCAGGAACGGGGAGCAACTGCGCTCTGCGTGGCCACAACCAGGAAGAAACCCCTGACAAGTTCAAAGGAAAAATAGCCATCGGTTCTCTGTTCAACTCCCAGATCTCCGCCCCTCAAAATGGCTTGCCGTGCCAGCAAAGGCAGCGGCTGCAGCCATTGACCATGTGAAGATACCACTGTTAATAAATAGGGAATATAAACTGGGTTTCTAGGTTATTCCTGTAGGATCATGGCACCTATAGGTTGGTTTAATGAACTGCTCTGAGGCAGACTGCACTTGGCAGTTGTGTGTGATCGAAGGGGAAAGGGGAAAAGGAAAGAGTTCCGAGGCAGAGATACAAATAATAAAAGAAAATGGCAATTTACCCAGCTGCTGCAATAGTCAGTAATGAGGCAATCTGCAAAGCACAGCACACAGGCAATTCAAAGACACAAAGTTGCAATTTAGCAGCACAATGGCAAGAATGTTATTTTGGAGGATTTTAAAGAGCACAGCTGCATTGCATTGAGGAAACGGATATGCTGATCTCCCAGAAGGGTATAAAAACAAAGGGCCCTAGCAGTTCTAAATAAAACTAAGTAGGGGGCAATGAAAACAGTGCTCACTCTCATTGTCTTTCCCAGGCTAAAAAGGAAAGTGGTGAGAGCAGAAGGGTTCCCACTCCTGGAGGTCTTGTGCACGTGCAAAGACCAACTACCAGGTTCAGGATTTTAGGGGCAGTGCCAAGGAACTTTGGATATATTTGTGGCACAACCCCAAGGATGAACAAGGCAAAATCCAGACATCTTGTGCCCAGAACAGATATCCTAGGATCTATGGCAGATATCCAACCCTGTAGCTGGAAAGTAGTGAGGTGCCATCCAAACACTCAGTAAGGAAGACTATTGCAACATTCACAAAAAAGGCATGTTTTTAATAGCATTGGAGCTAAAAAAATAATCATCAGCAAAGTGTTGTAAAATGATGAATACCTGTAATCTGAGTGCAGTTAATTTTCTGTTTCTATATAACTGTAATGCGTCTAGCTATCTTGCAAAGTTAGCCATTATCTTGTGTTCCAAGTTTTATCAGATTAATAGTATAGTGATTGACACATACACAACTTAGCTAGCATTTCTGAATGGGAGACTAGCAACACATCTGGTGTAAGTCTGTCCAGATCTTAACTTCCGTGCTGTGGTATGTGTCAGGGAAATGATGTGGCTTTGATTGGAAGCAGTAGATCAAATCATAGTTTGGTGGGATCAAAGGGAGACTCCTTCTTGCCCACTGAACTGTGGTTCATCTGTGGCTACCACTAAATCCATGTAAATGAATACAAGATTCCAGGCTATGTGATGTTATGACAAACTTAAGTAATGAACGTTTAACAAAATGGACAAATGAAGCAAGATAACCTATGTGCTGTCCTTAGTTCCTTGGAAGAATAGGAAGAAAGGAAGAAACAGAGGAGAGCAAAGAATGAAAGAAAATACATTAAGGTTTGTGCTTGAGCTTGACTAGATAGTATGATGAACATTGATGCTTGGAGACTAATTTTCTTTCTCCTTAGATCAGCAGGCGTTAATTATGACCAATATCAGCTGATCCCAAAAGCTCTGATACAAAGTAACAATAAAACAATAATGCATTGCACCAAAGCATCACTCACACAGTACTAATATATAGCATTTTGTACCATTTAGTAACATTACAGGATCAGAGAAGGTGCAGCTAGGGGCATAGCTACCGTGGTATTTCTGTCTGCTAAGAAAAAAAATGTTGGGCCCTCATACCATGCAGGCTAAAAATATTATCCAAGTGTAATCATCATGAGCATAGCTTGGGTCCTAAATACCTAAGGGAATGTTGCCTTCTCCCAAATCAACCTGACCATGCCTTAAAATCTGCAGGAGAGGCCCTCCTAGTTGTAGCACAACCTTCAGGATAAGGCCTTCTCAGCAGAAGCTTCAAAACTGTAGTCTCCTCTCCCCTACCCCAGAGGTGCACCTGGCACCTTCACTTTATGTTCAGGAGATCAGTGAAAACACACCTATTTATCCTGGCCTTTGGCTGAGGAAACAGTTTCCCCTCTCCTCTTTTCAGGCACCGTTACTGTTTTAAGTCTGTTCATTTTATATTTTGTTTTCACTGCTGTAAGCCATCCTGGGACCTTTAGTTATAGGGTGGAATATAAATGCAAATAAATAATCAAACATTAAGCTCAACAGCAACAAAACACCCAGGTCCCCCCACTTTGCATCCTGAAATCTTGGCAAAAATCCCAGCTTGCTCAACTGTATTGCTGTTTTCCAACACAGAGAAAAGTGGTGTCGTTTTAATACTTTGCTTTCAGCAAGGAGACCACTGCTGTGGGCAAAGCACTGCTGTGAGGATTAATTTCTGGAAATTTCAGTTATATAACACCTAATAATCTAACATGAGGGGAAGCGAATGCAATGAAGGAATACTCTTACAGCCTCAACCTGATGGGGAATATTCCCTGTTGTAATGACACACAGTTATGAAAGGGGGCTAGGCAGGAAATTCATCAGAGTATACAAATGCTCTATTAATGTCAGCAATGTTTTTTCCATGTGCAGCAGACCTTATTTGCTCACAAGGAATTGGAGTTTTCTCCACTATGTCAGAACAGTATTAAGAAAGAAAGAAAGAAAGAAAGAAAGAAAAGAAAGAAAGAAAGAAAAGCCTGATGGGAATAAACAAGCTAAATGTTTCTACTCAAACAATCTTCCCAGGAGAAATAAAATATTACTAGATGGAGAAATAAATTCATAGAGAAAAGCAGTTTGGCACCTGGGTTTACTGAAATTCTGAATGCCCCTTAAATGGCAAACCAAGTAACTGAACTATGAGCTATATATAACAGCACTATTACAAAGGAACTTGTATGAATACATCTCTTAAAATAAAAATCAATAGAGGTAAAAGCACTTTATTGGAATAAATATATTGTCTACTCTTGAAAATGAGTATTGCATCATACTATAAAGATGGATCAGGGCCATGCTGAGGAGTGACAATGGAATTTTCTGTGCCACTTGCAAAATAGGGAATACATTTGCATAAAACTGCATATACTTTGTCTCATGTACAAACCTGTATCTTTTGTAATGGGCAGGGTGGTTAAACAGAAGTCTTGCACCTGCGCCATTAATGATAGCTGAAAGAATATTAACAATAGTTGAAGGAAGATAAAAGGTGTTTTTCCACTGTCACTAGAAGTACCCATTAAGTACCCATTAATGGGTACATAATGGCATTTTTGTACCCATTAATGGGTGCTTCTAGTAACAGTGGAAAAACACCCATAAAAGCCCTGACTGATTTAGGATGGAGGCCTTCCATCAATATACTTCCAAAAGATTTCTGAGACTTATAGGACCAAGGGTTAAATGCTCAAGCCCTGGTTTATTTAAGATTAATGTGTTTATGCATCATCAATGGCTGTGTTTCCACAGTTATTAGAATTATCAAACTTTCCCGCTCTTTCTCTCTCTTTTTTTAAAGGAACCTATGCAATGCATGTGTTCTTACCACCAGTAACAACTCTTTGCCCCAGGGTGGGAAAATAATTAAGTCACCATCAAGTTGTTGCAGAAATCAATAAGAGTCTCCCCCTGCACTTCTCTGAAAAAGCCAGAAGTACCAAAGCAATGGATAATCAAACTGATTTGCACAGAAGGGTTATCATAGGCTTTACGAGCCAGCAATATTAGTAGAGCTTGCAGCACTGAAACATCTCAGGGATCATTCATTGAATTATGGGTTACTAAGGATACTACAGAATGTAAAATGAACAAGTAACTCAATTCTTGGATCAAATAAAACTTGGCTGCTCCTTTAAGGTAATGGCCAACCAAAAGAAACTAATCTACTTTGGGCATATGATGCAAGAAAATGAAGGAATGGTAAAAAGATTCTGCTTGTCAAGCTTGAGAGAAGCAGATGAATGGGAAGACAGAAAAAATGGATGGATGGATGGATGGATCAAAGATCATGAATCTTTGTCCTGGCCTTTGGCTAAATGAGGAAATGGCTTTTCCTCCCCACATTCAGGCACTGTTATGGTTTTAATATGTTCATTTTATATGTTCACTGAGACCTATGGGTATAAAATGGGATAAAAATTCAAAAAATAAAAATAAAAGAGCTTTAAACCATAAGAACAAAAGGCAGAAAAAAGCCAGAGGCAAATGCGTGACAGGAAGGACTAGAGGACATAAAACCATTTATTGCTCATCTGTATGAGAAACAGAGGTGTGCAAATTCATGCCTACAGTATCTCATTCACTGTGGGAAGGAATTCACTTGCTATGTTAAGAGTGTGGATTGGCTACATTCCCCTCCTTTGTGTTTATGAAGACTCCTACCCAATGTGACTAAAAAAGTCACTCTTGGTGTCATTTCACCCCTTATGAAGGACATCCATTCCCAAGCTCCAGACAATGGTAAGGTAATTTATGGGGTTTTATGTTTGCCCTTACAGTCTCAGGTTCACCCAGAGGCCATTTCATTAAGCATGTCCGGTCACACCCTTAGAACATTTTGCCAGTACACCTCTTCTTCTTTAGCTCTTCCATTTTTTTGGAGCCTTCAAAAAAGCATTACAAAATGATGTCAAAATGAAAAAAAAGAGGATTTCTGATCACCCTTTCAATAAGTAAATATATATTCTTATACCTCCCCTCTAAATGTCACGATTATTTCTCTTCTTTCAGCAATGCACACTTTTAAATTACCAAATCCCAGTACAGTGTATCATTTTTTCCTTGCTCGCGAAGGCAATAAGTGGTTCCCAATTTTTATCAAATGACATTAATGTTCTTTCTAATTAAACATGCCAATTTGTTCATTTCTGCCGAGTCTATTAATTTCACTAAGCAGTCTTCCATGATGGGGAATAATAAATTCATCCATCCTTGTGCATATAACAGTCTTCATGCCATAACCATATATTGAAATAATCTTCCATAAATCATCTCTGTTGGTAAATCCATTAGGCCCAGAAGGAAAAAAAAATCCAGTTTCATTTGTATATTAATTTTTATGATCCTTTGCATAAGCCTGTGCAACTGACTCCTCTCATGTTTTCCACATTTCCAGCAAACTTATACGTTTTAGGTCATCTCTCTGCTGTCATATACCAATGGAACATCCTTTCATAAAAATTCCGAGGTTCTAAAGGAAAGTTCAAACTCTTTGATCACGTCTTTTCCCATTCATCCATTTGCACATTATACCCAAAATTTGTGTTCATTTTATCGTAGAATCTTTAACATGCTCTTCTTCCATTTCTATTTTTAATAAGAGCATATATATTTTGGCAATAACATGCTCATATCTGTACACAGTTCTACTTCAAATTCTTAGTCCGTGCTATCCTATACATTTTATTTATCCATTTAACACCATTCAACAAACTGTAAATGAGAACCACTGAAAGCTATATCCTTCTGCAAACAATTGTTTTCTTGACTTAATTTTGTGTTCAGTTTCATGATTCTCTAACCAATCTTGATACCCTAACCATCTTCTTTTGCTTGCATTTTCCTAAAGGCAGTTACAACGGCTTGAAATTAGTGTTAATTTAAGCAAGACACCACACCACACAGTAAACATCATTTAAAAAATAGCAATGAAATCATTTTATTGAAGGAAAACGAAGTAGACTGGTTGAAAACAGTCACATAAGGACAAGTGTCCTTCTTAATACTGGCTTATAGAATGACTTGGCTAACAAGATCTAATACCTGCATTCTAGAAAAAGTTGCATATTAATGCCCAAGATGAGAGCCACATGGAAGTACAAGAAGTGTGCATAAAAGCATGCAGAGCAACTCAGCAAGCGGCCAAGCCATAATCATAAGCTGTGTGCTTTTTCTCAGCCCTTTCAAAGTGCCAGACACTATCACTAATACCTATCTAGAAAAGAAAACAAATGGAAAACCGTTAGAAAACCTTATCTCAGACCAGGCAAAACTTCACTCAAGTCTATATGACCTCACATTGGAGTAAGTAAGTTATATATTGCTTTTTTTTCTCTCTGCTAATTTTGCCAGTTGAGTCCCATAGGATTCAAGGATGACTTGTACTTGTGTAGCATTTAATCATTCACTTCCAGAGTCAGTTCTAGAGTTAATAGTCTTGATGCCGTTTTCATTGCAGAGAAATAAAAGTCTTCTGCCATTGTCTACTTCTGAGGAGAAACTGGGGATCAAACCAGCAACCCTCTGTGCTCCAAGCAGTTGGCTCTACCACTGAGCTACATGGTACAGCCGTCTCACATCACTCTAAAGAAGCAATTCTCAAATTATCTTTTTGGAAGAAAACAATGTAAAAGTGCTACACACTTCCATTTTTTTCCTAACACTATCCAGTTTGCAACATACTAGGTGTGGGCAGAATGAGTATCCAAATAATTCTGAGGTTATTATTTATTAATTTGGATATTATATTTGTGGATATAATTTGGAAGACATCTGAACTATAGTTGGACACCCGTATCCAGTAACCGCAGTTTCAATTATCTGCAGTGACCAGACTGGCCTTCCCCACCCTCCCTACCTCAGGCTTCCTGGAGGCCTGAGACAGTGAGAAATACAGCACAAAATCATGTGAGATTTCTGATGATTCTTCTAAAATCTCATGAGATTTCTCAGGAATTATGCAAAACAGTGCAAAAAAACCCACACTGCTTGACTTATCCACGGTTTTCAGTAACCACAGATATCCCCCACAGATATGGGGGTCTAACTGTAATGAACATGAAAAAGAAGTCTAGACTTTAGAGAACATTAAATATCATTGTCACCTTTCCTTAAACAATGCTGTATGCTTTGCTTAACGTTAAAACTATTTGATGTATATTGGTACATCCATGTTCTCTTTGCTTCAGCCCTTTCAAAGCTCCACATATGCAGGATAATATAAGAGTCCATCTTCACAGGGTGAAAGCTCCTCTGTTTTGTGTAATTTATCTCCAGAATTAGAAGATGGAATGGAATCAGGCTTTGATTCTGTACAGTTTCTCAGCATAAATTCTTTCGTAAAACACCATTTAATCTGACCAAGAGTTTGTAGTTGGCCCTAGACAGAAAAATAGAACAAAATTAAAGCATCATTTTTAGATATTACTATATTGCTATATTGCTAACAAAGAGAAGAAAAACAAAACCCCACTACAAATTGTTAACATTAATCATTTGCAGATATTCAGGATTATGGAATGGAGCTGGACGATAGATAGACTATAAGAATTAATTCGCCAGTATTTTGTGCTCTCTAGCCAGGTGAAGTTTCAGATTTTAGGCCTCACAAATATCTTCTCACTGAACAAGAATGCCTCTCTTGTACCTCATATACCTTACTCGACTCTTAAAACAATTCAAATACAAGCCCCAATTCCTTGCCCCACAAATGAGAACCCAGATCCCTAATGGAACAGGCAGAAGGCAAGATCAGGACTTTCTCCTTTGAATTGTTTTGGCTTATGGTTTTGCATTTTTATGAAAGCTGCAGTCATCAAATGCTCTTTTCTTTCTTTTTAAAAATTTATACCGTAGCACCACAGGTGAAAAAGGGGAGTGGATCTACTCTGCTTATTGATAAAGATGTACTGGATCACATGAGTGTAGTATTTTGAAATGGGGGGGGGATTCTACACATTTGCAGGCAAACAAATGACTTGTGATATCAGTGGGGAAAGAAGAGTGAAAAAACCAATAGACTTCAAATGATGTTTATAAGTTACAAAGCTAAAGGAAAAGAAAAGAGCTAATACATTGCCAATAGGTATGCTGAGAAAGGATGAAAAGAGCAATGATGGGTGAGTATGCATCTGTGAAGATCTCCTAAGTCATGCAAAACCTGGAATGTTTTGCTTCCTCTGATCTTGACTGTAATCTATAACCATCTCAACAAAGGGCCTTTCTGCATTTCCTTGTGTGATCTGGATCAGCTGATCCAGTTTACACTGTCTGCTGTTGTTTTTGACCCCTGGAACACCCAAAGGTTTGTGTAACTTTTGGGGCTTCAATGGACCCCAGCAGTTCCATTTTGATGGCACAACATGGTGCACTATTGAAATGGTCTATTAGTATTCTGGCCTAGAAGTGGACCAGGAAGCCCACTTGGGCCTCCTGATCCAGAATATACCCCATCATGTGCAGATGGAGCATATCAGAGATGGGCAGATTGTCCTTAGTTCACATGAGAGTGCAGAAAATAGAAGCCTACTTGCATCTAATTCAGAGGTAAGAAGAGAAATCTCCAAGGATTAATCAAGAGAACCATTCTCCATACAGTAAGAGTTTGTTTGATGATCTCCCAGAATTACATGCCTTGTGGCCAAGGGGCAATGCTGGGTTCCCTTTTACAATCTGTGTTTCCCTGGCCACTTCGTTCAGTATTCAATGTAAATGCAGTCTGTTGCTCTTTTCTTGTTTTCAGGCCAGAAAAGCAGTGCTCACACCAGTGGCTATGCCCATCCATTATTTTGGTCTCTTTCCCCCCAACAATGAAAATGCTGAAACAAATCTACAAAGGAACTTTGTTTGCAAAAGAGGGGCTATTCCCCCTGACAGACTTTAAATATTAGAGTTACCAATCTTTTTAAATACGAAATAGTAACCAAGAAAGAATTTACAAGAAAAAAGTTACCTCTTCTGGCGGAAGACATTGAATTTTTGGAGTCACGCTGTAAAATCTTGTTAGAGCCTCTTTGATGGTTGCCAACTGTAAAATAAAAATATTGGAAGATACAACAAGATTAGCAACTTTGAGGTCCAACGTAGGGATGTGCACAAATGTTCTAAACATTCGGAATTTGGTTGAATTTGATCGAATGTGGACATTTGAATTTGAATAGAATGTCTACACATTCTAATTTAAACATTTGAATGAATTTTGAATGTTCCAAAACATTTGTTTGAATGATTCAAACATTTGAATGTACAGATACGTATGTATTACATACGTATCTGTATTAATCTCATACATATCTGTAGGCATTTGCACTGATAGTACAGGACAAAAACGGGATGCATACAAAATGTGAACAGATACGTATAACACATATGAATGTTGTCGACATTCGTATCTTCAAATATGAATGTTGTCAATGAATAGATTCGAATGTGTTCAATTCAAATCAGATTTTGTTGCATTTGGATTCTAAACATTTGAATCGAATTGAATGTTTGGATATTAGATTCAATTTGAATTTGAATGAAAAAAAAATTGTGCACATCCCTAGTCCAAAGACTTCATGCAAAAAGATGTAGACTGAGTTATTAAAAGCTAATTTTGCCTTATGAACAATTATAAGAATGATACTGTAAGTTTTACTTGTCCAATAACAAAATTTTTTGTCTTACCTCATAGGAGGTATTTCCTGGCTTTATCTCAGCTTTCGAGAGATAGCTGAAAAAGAGAGATGTTTGTCTTGTGTTTAACAGATGGAATTCAAAAGAACACAAGAAATGCATCACTGGATCCAACTCATGGCCTGTTCTGTTTAGTAGCCTCTTGATGCAGTGGTCTACAAGCTGCACGTGGAAGACCACCAGCAGACCCAAACACAAAGTTTTCTCTGCTTGCAGTCTCCTAGTGGTTATGGCCATTTTTATACCATCTACAAATACCCTTCACAATTGCAATTCATTAATTTTATGGCTGCTTCCTTTTCTGTGCTGTAGAGTGTCAATGAAGGCCACCATCCAACAGCAATAGTTTCCCAACAATTTTAAAACTGTGCTTTTGGAAATTCTAGGGTTTCTTCAAGGCCTATACTGGATTGTTAAATAACAACTGAAAAATGGCAGATAAATTATCTACTCCTACTCTGTAGAGCATGCAATGAGATAAATGATGGGCATATTCAAGCCTAGGATGATGGAACACCAGAAGCATGGTTACTAATCCTTAGGAACTGTGCACGCACTCCAGATGTTAGCTGAGAATTTCTTTTCTGGTGCTGCCCTTCTCTTTAATTTCCTCTTTGCTCTCCTTTCACTATCTTCCTTACTTTCCTTTTTTATAAACTATTTTGGAGAATACTACAAAGATGTTTTGTCTGCTGATCTATAACACCTAAATTTCTCACACTTGGTTTGCCTGCAACACACTAAAATTATAATAACTGGTGCCTTAAAACTTATTGAAGAATCTTAGGGTATGTTAGTACCTCTCTTAGGTCAACTTCTGTTTATTAATTTTGGCCTGTAACTCCACAGGACATCTGCAGAGAGATTCCAAGGATTGAACTCCGCAAATTTCAGTTCACTGTCATAAGTTATTTGACTTCCAATGAACGAAATGGCTGGGATACCAAACTGCTGGGATGTTCATTTCCAATGGAAGAACACCATACACCTTTTGCCACACTGAATGTTGCCTTTCAGCTTTCCTTCTTCTGCTTCTTTGTTTGTAAGATAGCTGAGTTATTTCAAACATCATAGAGCTCCTGAGCTTCATTAACAACAAACTGCATGAAAAATGAGCTTTAACTTAGATCTATGCAGGTTGTCTCTAAAGCATTACAAAGTAGCAAAGTCTCTATTGGAAGTTATCTTCAGACGAGAGTGTAACCTTCTCTGAACATGTGTTTTTTTGTTTTTTACAAAGCTAGGAAAAAGTTAAAGGTAGGTACAAATCTTTCACGCAACCATAGTGTCACATGATAGCATTTCTAGAGTACAACTATATCTCACAAACTCAACTGGTGTTAAATTTGTCATGAGGACTGATGTGGGTTAAGATGCTCTACTGTCATCTCAAATCCACTGGCAAACAAAATTCAGACCATGGAGAAAGAGTAAATGTGTTAACCTATGAAAAATATACTTTTAAGGATGGTAAGAGTGGCAATTACCCACCTATTCAGATTTATTTTTTTATAAAGCTCCAGTCCCTTACTAAAGTACTTCTTCTCTGTGTTAAGAGCTTCTAGTGTAGCAGCACAAGTCCCATGTTTCTCCCATTCATGCCTCCTATACAAAGAAAAAAAATTACAATCTCAAGCACAGAAGTATTCATATATTTTCCACAAATCTGTAGTACTAAATATTTAAATTGCAAAACAAAATATATTCCTCACACCCCAACCTCCTCTTCCCCAATCAAGCCCTGCCAACCCACTGGCCATACCTCACCATTCTCCCATACCCATGTGGAACTGACCAATCATATTCAAGACTTTGGCAGGAAGAATCATGTGGCTGGCAATAGTGGACTGATGTGGGATCAGATAAGTATTCCAGGGGCAGATGGCAAGGTATCACCCAGGGGCTGGTAGGGCCAACTGGGGAAGGGAAAGGCTGAGGCATGATCCAGGAAGAGCCCAGGGCACAACTGGATAAGAGGTTGGAATAAAGAAGGAGACCAGGGTGGATTCCAGGGGAAGGTCACGGCATGATGGGGGAAGAAGAAGGGTTGGCTTTTTTACCCTGCTTTTCTCACCCATTTAAAGGGACTCAAAGTGGCTCACAAAGCTTCCTATTCTTCTCCCCACAGCAGAATATCCTGTGAGGTTGGTGGGGCTGTAAGAGCTCAGAAGAGGTCTCCCAGCTGACTTCATGGAGAAGGGTGGAATTGAACCTGGTATTCCCAGATAAGAGTCTGGCTCCCTAACCACTAGACCAAACTGGGAAGTGGGCAAGGTGCCTTGGAAGGGGTGTGCACAAAGCATTTATTGGACCAACCAGCTGCCTCTAGATTCAGGGCTGAATCTGCACACACCATACACACACCATGCCAGTTTGGGTTCAATAATATCTAATGGGCATTATACATTTGTGAACTTTGCTGCTCAAAACTGTGTCCAACATCTTTCCGAAAACACAGCGAATGTGGGCTCTTTAATGGCACTGAGTTTTTTGTTTTGTTTTTGTTTTTTTGCATAGTTGTAATCTCCAATAGCGATTTTCTGGAACCGTTTCAATGTTTCTTTCTAAAAGTTCTGCTTTGCATGCAAAAGAGCTTCCTCTGTAGCTTCTTTCTTAAGAAAGACAATGAGAAACACACTTCTGTATTCTTGTCAAGAAAGCTGCATGATTGTACCCACCATGTAGCCCCCAGGAATCAAGCTTGACTTGAAGGTGCCTCTATCTTTACCTATTTTCTCTTCAAATGAGCTTCTTGCTTTTGACATGTGGAGGGCTTTTCATACTGCAAACGCTTACAATATAAAGACTGAGTTTCATACCTTCATGGACATATCCCACAACTAGAAATGTTAAGAATGTTAAGACGGTTTGGACTTTGCAGATATCTGTGGCTATGTAAGAACTGGGGAAAGTGAGGGCACAAGATGATGTTTCTGTGTTGATAGGAACGGGCACTAAAATTGAAAAGTGCACACACAAAGTAAACAGAAGATTCTAATAGCAAAACAGGAGGGCTGTAATAAAGTCAAAGCAGGGAAACCCAAGGATAGCACTGAGCACAGCATCCGTCTATGCACTGTTTATACTGTATTATAAATTCTTCTATACAGATGTTAGTCAGGACAAATGTAGTACTATAACGCAAATGTAACTAAGCTAAATTAACTCAGGTTCCGGAAAGAAAAGCTTTCTACACCTCCACCATATCGCATAAGAACTACCTGTGTCCCCTTCTGATACCTTGAGTTGTTATGTTAGGATCCAGTCACTCCATTGGAATTTAAAGTTTCTAATAGTTTCCTGTGTGTGCTGGAAACACTCCCAGCTCTCCTGCAGGTTTGTCAGAAAATATTTACCATGTTACAGAAGTTTTCTTTATGCATTGTATTTAAACTTCTCCAGACACCTGTTAGCATTGCTTCAAAAAGGGGAAGACTTGCAGAAACCTTCAGTGCAGTGATGTACCATTTCAGTCTCTTATGTTTTCATGTGAAACTGGAAACTATGGAAACCACAAAACCTGAAAGCTCTAGTGTAAAGAAAAACTAGATTTGTTTTCATTTTTCAATTGAAAAGAAAGCCATCATGTCCTTGTTCTTAGCAGATTTCTATTTATCACAGATGAAGAGCACTGTCACCAGCTTGACTGCATCGTGAACTGACAAAGGTTAATTGCTAAATACTTTCTTTCCTGGAGCGCTGTCAACAGCGAAGCTTTGCATAATTCTGTCTTCCTTTCAAGGTTAAGAAAGTTAAAAACAGGAGCATTGGTAAAGTTAAAACTTTACATATTTAATACCTTAATTGTTAAACAATCAGTATACCCTAGTCATATCTGTGGGACAAGTGGAGGAGTCAGATCTAGCACAGGTTACAGAAAACTGCATTTTCCATTCTCTGACTCTCTTTCTTGGGCATTTATGCTTTTCTTACAATACACATACAATTCCAATAACATAGGAATAATAAAAAAGGCCCCATTAAAATGGACCAGTGCCCCATTTAGTCTCATGGTGAAAATGAGGTCCATGTGAGAACCTATACATGTGGGATCCCAGTACCCCATCAGCTGACTTTTAAAAGAACATTGCTTCATATATCACAGGAAGTCATACAGCTAGTAGCCACTAATGGCCTTATCTACCATCATCTGGTCCAATTCTTTTTCAAAATCTCCAGACCTCCTGGACAATGCCACATCTTGAGGTAGTAAGTGTCAAAGGCCATGCTCACACCATATCATTTTAGCCAGTCCCCAGGACAGACAAGAAAGACAGCTGTACCCAGGCCATTGTGGCTTGGAACAACCTTCCCACACTTGCATGCCGCTGCCACTGCCTTCTCCCTAATCTTTAGCTAGTGAGGGGGTGGGGGAAATGCTCAGCTTGATGGGGAGGAGTTCAGGGAAGGTAAGAGGGGGCGAGGTGACAGGTGGAGGAGGTGAGTTTATGCATGGGTTTATGCAACGTGCTTGCAGGAGGGCAGAGGTGGTTGAGTTCTCATACGAAGGAGGTGATGTGTTGCGGGAGGGCAAGGGGCTGGGTGGGGAGGGTTAATGTGCTATGGGTTGATGGGGTTGGGCCAGCAGCAGTGGCAGGGCAGAAAAAGTCTCGGTGGGGGGGGGGGATCAGGCCAGTGGCAGGACAGAGGGAGTCTTGGCGTGGTGGAGGGTGGTGCAGATCGGAGATGTGGTGGGGCAGAGGGGGATCTCAATGCTGAGGAGGGGAGTGGATGGACAAGAATCAGCATGGAGGCTTGACAGTGCTTACCATTTTCTAGGTAGCAGTGGGAGCAGGGATGGTGACCTCCTGGCTCTGGTGAGGGTCCACGTTATTTCCCTTCACTTGAGTCCATTCTGACTCAGCGTTGGGATAATCCGCATAGCAGATAGTCCCAGTCAGGGAAGGAAAATCTGCATACTTTCAAGTGTAGTCTCTCCAGACCCAGGGCAGCCTCTATTCAGATAAAAGGTAAGGTGTAACCCATAGCCAAAGTTTAATTATGTACTCTGTGTCAGGGAAATCCTTTGGTCTACCTTGACTCTCCTAAGTATGGAACTGTAAGTGCATGCTTCATAGTTCTGCTTTTACAGCACTAATGTCACACTAAAAATGCCACGTGATACGGTGCCATTTTATTGTATGCATTTAATGTGTGCTTGCCCCAAATTATTGGTTGCTCCTTGGACAGGATAAGGAACAGTCTAAGAACGCTTGCCATCATTTTTAGGTCACTGCCATGAAGATATTGATAATGACAGCTAACATTTCTCATAATGTCTAAGGCTGCAACTGCCCTCAGTCCAATGTCAAATGGAATGAATAAAGTTGGGTAGTGTGAATTTATGATTATATTGAGCATTCACACAAACAGTTCAGCATATTAAATCATTCAAAAACTAAACATAGGAAAAATCAGAATATAAAAGACCTTGATTTTTTTTTCAAACAAATGAAATCTGTTTCATGTGTTATTCTCATTAATAAATGTACCTGAAGGTCCTAGAGTTCTAGAACTGTGACTGAGAATGACAGGAACCTTCTCTAAAATCTGGTATACTGACTGGTTTTAAGAACTATATATTATTAGTTATGCTAATAAAGTGATATGCAGAGGGATCAGTTCAGAGTTTGTCTTCAAAAAGTGCAAGGGTCTAATCTGTCTGTGCCTGTCTTTGATCCAACAGAGGGATGTTATTGGTAGAACACTGTAGGTCATTCCTCACATGCATTAAGGCTCCCCTGAACAGCATTAGATGTTGGTAAATGTAGAAGTAAGAACAAATAAGTCAAACACTAGGGAACAATGTGAGCAATCTAACTTTGCTCTGAGGATGAGTGTTGGGCAATGAGCTGTACTTACATTCTGTTTCCATCAACCTTTCATTCACTCCTTTAGCAAATCATTTAGAAGATATGTGGCTTTGTAGGCCAACCAACCTAGTTAAATGTAGCTCAACTCACCAGAAATGGGTGCCATTTGGATGGAGCACATCTGGCCAATATTGCTTCATGTCTCCCATGATATCCTAACAAGAACAACATTATGAGACTAAAACATCACATTGTTGTCTATCCAAACACAAAGATACACTGGGTAACCAACAGCAACCTTGACTATATTGACTCTACAGCAGGCACATGTATGGCAACATTCCATGGATGCCTGAAGCCTAGAAATGTCTGACCCTTCCACTGACTGTGAGATATAAGAAGCAAATCCAACATCACAGGCTTCGAAACCCTGGGCCATCCTGCAACAGATTAGATTAGGGCTTGGGATGCAAGTAAGTTCTCAAGGTTCACCCTGCTTCTGTGGACCAAAACTTGAGGAATAAACTTGTGCATAATTGTCTTCAGTGCCACAGCGGTATTGCTAGAACCGCAGAGCTGGAAGGGAACATTAGATTACTGAATCCAACCATGCTGCTTCAGGCAGGAATCCAATCTAAAGCATCTCTAGTGCAGGCTCGTTCAGCTTTTATTTGAACACATCCAGCTGAAGAGAACAACTACCTCCCTAGGTAAGATTTTTTTTTTAAGGATATCATGTTATGTTCTCTTCATAACCAATAGCCATGTATTTATCATAGATTTTAAACTATTGCATTCTGAAAATCAATCTTTGTTAAAGAAAGCTTAGGCATTATTACCATATGCTATTTATGAGATACAATCTGGAGAGGATTTTTTTTAAAAAAACTGGAAGACGGCAAAACACTTTTTTAAATGAATAATTGAAACCTGAGTGGGGAAACAAGGCATCTATTGAAATTGCAGCATGCAGCATATGACTGTAGCTTCAACAATAAAAGGAATGCTGTTAAGGCAGCATGCATGCAAACTCGACAAATCTATTGACTAACAATTTTTGGCAGAATAAAAAGCTTTGTGTCTGGATCTGCAGACACTTGTTCAGTTCCCTGTGTTCAATAGAAGCTGCATCTAGTTCCTCTCCTGGCCAGACTGATGTGCAAGAGGACACTAGAATAGCAACTGTGCCTCAGTGTGAAAGGAAGATGCCCCATCCCATTCCAGTAGCCAGAATGTTCTTTCTGGTAGATGAAAGTTTGGATAGTCTGAAGGAAAACAGCTTGAGTAAAGGAAAGAGTTGGACAGGCACCATCATACCAGCCAGGAGAGATGCCTCTTGATGGAATACAAAGCACACCCAATATTATGCCAGTACTTTGTTTTTTTGTATTGTTATCATCTTTTGGCCACATCCTTAATGGAACTGCTTGGGCCCATAAACCACAGAATGGATGGACTCTACAATACAAATGAGATTGCTTCTATTCTTGAGTCAAAAAGCTTGTTTTTAACTGATGTATTTTTAATGACTTTTTCTGCACTAGGTAGATCTTACTCTGAAATATCCTGGAATAGAGACCTGACATCTGCACTCTGGTGCAGACTACATCAGGCCCCAGCCAGGGTCTACTGTAATCTACATTAGCATGGAGATGGTAAGTCTCTATTCCAGGAGGAAATGTAGAATAAGGGCCAGTGTAGAAAGGGCCTATGTTTTTAGGTTTTTTCATTGCAGCCGCAATTTCCATTTTGTAAAGATGTATAAATGTAAAGATGTATAAAGAACTTATTTGGCAACTAGAAATAACCTAAACAAATAGAGCACCCTATGAATTATACCATGCCACATACCACATACATGAAGAGATACAGTTATACCTTCAGGTGGCAAGAGGCATTCAGAATATAAACAAGGTCCCACAACTTTCTCTTGCTGTGTCCTACTAGATGGACACTGAAAACTCCAGGTTAGCTACACTTCTGGTTGGATGCATACAAAATTGCCATGGTGTGGATTTCCAAGAGTCAAGCAATGCCTAATGGTTTTTCATGTACTTGGTTGGTTCCTGGAAGTTCCAGCAAGGCATTTTCATTTACACCTGTAAAGGTATGCAGGGGTGCTATGCTGGATTTTGTCTAATAGCTTTACAGAGTGCTTTTTGCATGTTGCAACTGACAATGCATTCAGAATGCTATGGGTATATCTTGCAATCCCCATGCAATCCTGGGAGAAATTTATGAATTAGAAGCAGAAGAAAAGTTGGTTTTTATACCCTGCTTTTCTCACCATTAAGGGGACTCAAAGCAGCTAACAAACCTTCTGTTCTTCTCCCCGTAACAGACACCCTGTGAGATAGGTAGAGTTGTGAGAGCTCAGAAAAAGAGCTGTGACTAGCCCAATGTCATCCAGCTGGCTTCATGCAGGAGTACAGACCTCTAGATATTAGTGTGACACTCTAACCATGAGTCCAACCTGACTCACATCTGGAGATAACCCTGTGAACAAAAGAAGCTACTTTATACTAGGGGAAAGTACTAGCTTATTTGAATTAGCATTAGCTATCCCAAGTTATTTTAAATGAAAATGCTAATAAGTTACCCAGAAACTGTGAACTCACAGCATGAGCTCTGCCACTGAGCTACTTACAGTTCTCCCTGATTTGGAAAGTTATTTGTTACATAGACTTCACTGAATAGTATATAGCCATGGGTGGTGTAATCACATGAAAAAATTAGGCAGGTGCCTATGGTGCTAAGCTTTGGAGAGAACCAAATAGGCAAAGGCAACTTTCTATCCCTTCTTGTATCCTAGGTAAATTGGAGATGCAGATAAGGAACAATTTAAAAGCAATATATGTATTATTTCTATTTGTGCAATGGGTTGTAAAAACAGTAGGCAACAGTACCGTAACAAATCTCCGTTCTGCCTGCCTGAAGAGTGTCAGAGCCCTAATCAGAAGTGTCAAATACCCTTATAATAGGGACATGCACAAATGGGTTTTTCTGCATTCAATTTCTAACAAATCAAATGCAAGAAAATTTGTATTTGTTCAGATTAGATCCCCTTCAAATATGGTAGGATTCTATTCAATACAAATGGATTTGTACGAATATCCGATATGAACACATACGTATCTGATATGCGTCTGATACGAATGCATACATATCCGATAAGAATGCACATGTACGAATGTCAATCTACGAATGTCGTAACATTCAATTTGTATACAAATGTCTGAATTCATATGAATAACCAATGTTATGAATATTCGTGCACATCCCTACCTTATACAAACTTGACTATAGAGGCACTTAAGCATACTTTCTTTAAGTGGCACGACATAAAAACACTTAATGATTCCATTTTGTATAAAAACATTATTGAAATAATTGGGCCACCTAAAGTATAGGGAGTCTCCAGACACCACGGGGACTTTCCCCATCAAGATGCAAATGAAGCCATCTGACTTCCTGTAGTCTGTGCCAACTCAGCATCAGACCCGACTTGTAGGAACTTGCTGATTCTTTTGCTTTTTGCTTTTTCTGCCTCAGTGGTGCAAGTTCCCAGATGCCCAATACAGAACAGAGTTGGTACAGTTTGCATCAGGCAGGCAATGGCAGTACACAAACTCCTGGATGTTCTCAAAAGTTTAGTTTCCAGAGGAAAGACCAGGAGAGACCTGACACTGCATCAGGGGCCTATTCACACTTGGCTTTTCTATGAAACATATCCTGGGACAGGAGCCAGCTGTCCACATGCTAGTGCAGGGTACAATAGGCCCCAAGTGAGGCCTGCCAGGGTCTGCATTAGCCTGCAGACCGCAGCCCCCTACCCTGACATATACTCCAGGAGAGCCCCAGGTGCGAACAGGCCCCAGGTCTGTCTGCCAGCCTTGCTAGGATGCTGGACCTATAAGGCCACTAATACCACATCTTATATGTCCCATAATCTTGTTAGCCTTGCACATTTTATTGGAGATGGAATACATAACACAGAAAATATTAAAACAGAAAGCACACATGTAGACATAGCTACTGAGAATCAGAACAGGTCAAATTTAAATATATTTAGAACCTATGTTTTCATTTGACTCATACCTTAAGCTCAGAGATGTCAAAATGCCAAGTTCTGTTACATTCATCTGCTTTATTAGGCCTATGGAAAAATCGATATACCAGACTGAAAATCACTGCTGTTAGGTAATGATAAAAGTTGCATGAATCTTTAAAAATCATTGATCCAACCTGAGAATGAAAAGTTTCATTAGTCATTTCAACACCCTCTTTTCCACAAGCCGCTTGTTCCACTCCCAATTCATTTCCATACTTTTAACCAGCACCTAATGCACAAAATTGTATCAGGCAAAACTCTCCCCCCCCAATCAGTTATTCTTCAGTCAAAGAAAGTTTTGCTTGATTTCTGAATGTGTCCCAAATAACATTCTTTTTCTAATTACTTGCTCTATCTTTTATACAACCCATGTCAGCTTTCAGGCACTGAAGTTTCTTAAGAACTATGCCATAAGAAATACATTGGTGCAGCCCCTTCCATAATAAATAGCAGGAACAGAAAAAAGCACCTCAAGGATGATATGTCCAGACTAACTGGATCACACTTGCGGAATTGTGAAAATCCTTCCCAGCCTAACACCCTTTTACCCTCCCAAGAATAAGGAATTATGTTTTTCAGAGCTGCTTTGAATCACTCCAGCAATTGCAGCAAAGACAGAAGACAATCTAAGGACAGTATTCTTTGTTTTATGGCCACATAGCCAAAATGACTCTGAATTTTAAAATGGACCACAGTCTATTCAATAATACTGTTATCATTACTTCCCAAGAAATGACTTAGGTGAACAATGAAGAGGATTCAGCATACAAAATATGGCAATGAAGGATACAGCAGGTACTTTGGGTTCTGCTGGGCATCATGGTCAAGCATCGCTCCCTGTTGTAAAGTTAGTCCTTCTTGTCAAAAGGCAGCTTGACCATCAGAGGCTCCCACACACACATACACAAGGACAAGACAAGCCTTTTAGTGGTCGATCTATAACCACCCCTAATCATTCTTCCTCCTGGATTCTGTACTGTTACACTACCCAGCACAGATTAAGCCAAGGAAAGAATCTCCCACTGGAGGGTTTTTCCTCAGAATCATTCCAGCAGTGCTGGTAGAAGTTTCAAAGTTCACACAAAGATGAGGAGCCATCAGAGGTCACAAGGCCCCATGAGACAATACATTCCCTTCCCAGCAATGCTTTCTTGCCTTCCAACGGCACCACTGACATAGATTTCAAGGAATGAGCAAAGTCATCCAGAACAGACATTCACTATCATTATTATGCCAAGTTCCAGTTCCTCCAGTAAGATCTTCAGAGGAGGTGCAAGGCGAATCACTGAACATTGGTTCCCTTTCCTTTCTGTTGCCAGAAGCCCTCTGTTACTAAAGTGGCATGATGGGATACGATTCTTTGAATTTAGGATTGATTGTGCTAAACCTACAAATGGTGTTGTACAGTTATTCCAACTGACAACAATTCATACCAGAAAAACTTCTGAATCAACATGATTGCTCAGAAAGCCAGGCGGGTTACAATAATATCACAATATCAAAAAGTACTGTATGGCTAAAACAAAATGTCAGCTTCCTTCTGCTTTTCAAAAGATTCAAAGTACAAATAAAAATGTATGACACGTACAAAAGCAATTCTTAAAACCACCTCCACAGTGTATTACTGTATAAACAAATAAGCTCACAAAAAGTTTATCCAGAGCTTTCAGTATTCAATCTTAATAGCATGTATTTTTCTCTTCTTTCAACTTTAGAGTAATGTATTTTCAACCTACTCTTTGCAATTGAAAATAACAAGAATGGTAATATGAAGACATTTTAAAGGATTATAATTCTGTGTTTAAAACTGCTGTTTGTCTTGCTCATTTCAAAATAGGATAGCTAAACACTCCAAAGAAGCAGAGATAGTATGTAACATTTTTTGTCGGCACTGGCATAAAAATGATCCATTTCTCACTAAGTGGCTGACATCATTTTCTGTATTTCCAGTGGCAGGTATCACGTAAATAGGAAAAAAGCACATGTGAGATGATGCCATGTGTGTGTATGCTGCAATCCTGCCCCTGAAGTGACTTATAATAGCAGTGAGCATGTATCTGGACACCAGATATATCAATGGCTACTAGAATGGATGCCTAGGTACATCCTCCAGGCTGGGGAAGACAGGCAGGATGCCTTTAAAGGCCATTTGCTGGGATTCAAGAACAGGTGAAGGTTTTGCTCTCATCTTCTGCTTGAGATGCCCATAAGCAATTGGTGGGCCTCTGTTTGAGACAGGATGCTGGACTAGATGGGTTGTGGCCTGATCTAGAAGGGCTCATCTAGAAGGGTTCTTATGCATGTAGGTTGAACACCCTAATGTCATCTGTATGTGGCTGAGCATCTGGTAGCCATACAGTCGAACTGCCATTTGCACTTTGACAAAAAGTGGAGGAGGCCACAGGCTGTCAACGTACGCACTTTCAAGCTACATACTCACCACCATCATAGGTCACTTCAAGGACAGGATTGCAGGACACATGCGGCTGGCATCAACTCACATGTGCAGAGAGCCTCAGTGAACATGTGCAATGATGTCACATACATGAATGATGATGTCATGGACTTAAGCCACAAAGAGGCCTATAATGATAGTGAGTACATATCCAGAAAACGAGTACATTCACTGCATCATGGATACTCCCCAGGAGCAGGGAGTGGTGCCAAAAAGAGCCAGGACTGGAAGATAAAGCACCCAATAGTCCATAGCCTCTTCTGCTATTTGTCAAAGCACAAATGGCAGTTTGGCACATTCCTAACAAGGGTATTTCCTCCATTTTCAGAAAGAATATGATTCAAGAACCACCACAACTCAGTGTATAATGATTATGTCTAAGAAGGTTAAAAAGTTTCTTTTCTTGTAGGATTTCAATAAATAAAATTTGGTTTGGATGCTTTGATTTCTAAGACGAACCTCACTTTAATAGAAATTTTAAGGTAATTTTGCAATATTGTTTTCATTCTTAAGATCTCACCATAAACCATGAATTGTCCAGTACATAAGTGGATCTTTGCAATCATTAACATTCATCTGGGGGAAAAAACAAATACAAGAAAAGTCAGATTTTAATGCTAAATAAACACACTTTAAAATAAAACTATTGTAAAGATATTTCAAGTTCAAGTTCAGAAGCAAAAATCCTGAAATAGTTCAAGGCTGTCTGATTTGTTCAGCCACAATGACCACACTTTTGTGCAAACATAGTATAGTCCCAAGGGGCTGGTCTGCCTTTAAAGAAAAAGAAAGATATCTGGGAAAACAAACTAGATTTTTATATTCTATCTGCAAAAATACTGCAGCCAATAAACAGAAAAAATTGCTAGCAACCAAGAAATAATAATTACTTCCCAAACTGGACAGCTTGGGATGATTCTAGCAAACTAGTATGAGATCATAAGAGAAAAACAAAATAAAATTACTTTTCAATATAAAATTCTGTGAAAAGCCCATTAAAAGGGTAAAATAATGACAGGTGAGTCAATCATGAACTTTTAGAATAAAGCATCTGAGAACCAAATATAAATGGATAATGGCACAAATGTATTTCAACCTAAAAGCGGGGAGCATAAATATCAGGTGAAAACTGAAAGGAGAAAGCATCACCATAACTAACTTGGGAACCACTCTTTTGTATCAACCAACCTATGCCCTCAGATACACTCAGAACATCAAACTGGTGCATTAATCAAATCCCAAATAGATTAAAGAATTTATCTTATAAATTCATGGAGGACAGCTTTATCAATAGATATTAGAATTAATGTCTAGGTACTTCCTGCAGGTTGGAGAGACAAAAAGGATGCCTCTAAAGACCTTTGTCTTCTGAATGATAATGCTCATAAGCATTTGGTGGGCCACTGTGTGAGACAGGATGCTGGACCAGAAGGGCTGTGACCTGACCTACCCGGGCTCCTCGTGCTCAAATGGAGTAGACTATAGGAGGATCATTTTATCCAATAGTTTCACACTTACAAAACAACTTCTCTAATATGTGCCTTGCTACTTATTTAACATTACAAAAAACGCTGCTATCATCCAGAGTTCAATTCAGTGGCATATGACTTTTTACCTATATTGATACCATAGTACTATTGCTACAACTTAATTTTTTTTCTTGAACTTGTAATTGCATGATCCCATCTTATACTGTAACAGCTTTAAATACTTTTGTTGCACAAATATTTCTGCTAGTACCTGTGCAACAGTTTGTAAATAATACCAGTGTTTGAGCACATTTTTAAATACTAGCTTTGTTTTTATATATAGAACCTCTAAAAAGAAACTCAAACCAAATTTTATTTATTAGTCATATGAGCTTACCAAACCAAAAACAGAAAATGTATACAATACAACTACAATCACAAAGAACAAGAAAGAGAGCAATGTTATAATCAGCATTTTGCTCTAGCTATGTTTTTCTAAGGTCAGTGGAACTACAAAGGAAGAGAGCAACCTTCTGTGTCAGCTGGATATTCTCTCCCTGCAAAAAATAAAACAGTTTCTCATCTGCACTCTAGTAGGTTAAATATTTTAAGACTAACATGTCTGGAGCCTCAGAAATATAGTTGATAACCAATAAAGCCATAGTTGGAACACCACAGACACTGTTCATCTTGTGTCCTGCAAAGAGAGGTATCTCTAATGTTTCATCATAAAATCAATCATATCAAAACAAGAAAAACTTATTTTTGTCTGCAGAATGTATTCTTTGAAGTTTGATTCTGGGAAAGGACCACAAGAAAGAAAGGAATATTTGGTCTGTTATTCTTGGGTACCATCAAGTCAGGCCTATCTCCTGGTTGACTACATGGGCACTACAATGGCTCTCTATTTCTGCCCTTAGCACCCAATGTCAGGACATCATATATGACACAGCAGTTGGTGTAGCTAGCCTACATTCTCACAAGAACACATACTTGGAGATCAGCTGAAAGCAGAGGCTATTATTCTCTCCTGCTAGTTAAATTTTCTCTCTGATAATCTTGGAAAGAGAATTCACACTGAGAGCTAAGTTGTACAAAAATGTATTTTAAAATATACAGTCGGAGATCATATTTAGGTGGTCAAGAGAGGGCTTTTAGGGAGGACACAAGGCTACAGGGAAGAAAATAATGTAGAAATCACATGAAAAACTCATTATGTAGATAAAACAATTACAAGGTAGTTGACCATGAACACAACTGTAATAGTGTTCAGTGAGATAAAATAAAGGAGAGGCATCTTGACAAAATATTTAATCTATTGATTTCAAAGCGACCGCTCAACAGCACTTATCTGATAGAAAAGGAAGACTAGGATTGCAGCATTAAATTTTTCTATTTAAACAAAGCTCAGTTAGAATGTATTTCCAAAAATTCACTGTACTCACTTTAATAGGCTTATCCACATAATTAATCAACTGTGGCTTTTTCAGTTTAGCAGCTCAGTTTCCTTTCCTTTCCTTTCGTTTTTGTTTTTAATTTTATCATTAGAATTAATCTGCTAGGCTCTCTGAATGTAGTGGATGTAGAGAATGGAAGGTTATGATCTCAATTTATTGTGCTAGAAAATTACTTGTGTCATATGATTAGATCATTACTCGAATATTTCAAAGAAAAGATGAAAGATATATTGTTTCTACTCTCAAGTTCTACTCAGATCCGGGGTAACTCATTTAAATTGTGCAAATGTATTTCGTCTCTCAGATCTTTTGTAGCAAGGGGAAAGTTACACCAATGAACAGCAAGGCAATAACTGTATGACAGTTGGGACCACTGAGGGAAGGGAAGGAGAATTACCACAGACTTTCAGAATTGAGTCACACATAGACTTACCTTGCACACCGTCACTGGCCACTGATGAACCAAGTATAACATTTCCCACTTGTGATGAGGACCACTGTAACATATTTTTAAAGTGTTTTATTTGCTTAGGAAGTTCAAAAAGCTGAAGGTTATCAAGCAATATCAAAAGTTAAACTGTTACTGCTTTACCAAATGTAATGTATAAGTGGCCACCTAATAGGTAATCTGTTTTAGGTTGCATGAGAAAAAACTATTTTTTTTTGCAATTTTCAACATTCACATTACTGAAGATGCAAATCAGTTTTCACTATATATTTGATTTGTCACCAGTCAAGCATCAAATCAGCTTCAGACTGCCATGCTGTTCTGCTCTTCAGTGCAAGCCTAAAGTAGTTAACCTTATGAACAGGACAGGAAATAAAGAAATTCTGAAGCAGATTATTAAATTAAGGGTTTAGTCACTTTGATATGGAGAGTAATCGCTATATCTTAGGGAAAAAATGATTAATAAAGCAATGTCTCAAATGTAAAATATAGATCATTTATTTGAAATAGCTTATAATTAGTGAAGTAAAAAAATGTCAGACTATTAAGTTTGTCGAAATTTGTAGTGTTTCTTGGGTTGTTGTGTAGTGTTGGCTAGTTCATTATTTCAGGATCTTCTAGTATTCCCTTCCTCTTTTCACTCATAGGCTGGGATTAGACAAGGAAAAAAACCAAATAAGCAAACCCTGAGGTGCCTTAGAGACAGTTTTGAGGTGAGATTGTTCCCACATCAATCGGCCTCTTCTTCTGCTCATGAACATTATATACTAGAAATGGTGGATCAGAAGAAGAAGAGTTGGCTTTTCTACCCTGCTTTTCTCACCCATTTAAGGGGACTCAAAGCGGCTGACAAAGCTTTCTGTTCTTCTCCCCACAACAGACATTTTGGGACCGTGAGAGTTCAGAAAGAGAGCTGTGACTAGCCCAAGGTCACCCAGCTGGCTTCATGGAGGAGTGGGGAATCAAACCCCATGGCTGCAAGATATGAGCCTGGCACACTAACCAAAAGATCAAAGTGGATTAGAGGACTGGGAACATAAGAGCTACACACCATCTCTATGAGGTGTCTCTGAGGCACCCCTTTTTTATGCCTGATCACAGCCTTACTGTTAGTTCTTTACTCTTCTACACTAAAGTCCAGAAGATTCCTTTAAAAGGCACAGTAAATAATTCCATAAAAGTTTCCCAGTTACTCCAACAGATCCAAAAAACTGAAGTTGTATCTTATTCTGTGGACAGAGGGGAACTCCCTCCTTTAGATATCTAAAGATTTTACACTTTTTCCTGCGTTCACAGTTGGGGTGATCCTGTACACAGAGACACCCCAAAACGCACAGTCTGAACACAGCCTAAGAAAAAGCAGCAGCACTGCTGAAAAAAGACATAAGAGCTAAACTATTCCCAAATACTTTTATTTAACATCAAGGAGGTCCAATACGCACCTATCAGCCAATGTCTGTCTACCAAATCCACAAAAGATTGCAAGTGAAAAGCTTCCAATTGTTAAACAGAATGGAATCACAGGCTTCATTTTTTATGATTTATGCTGGATCTATGAAAGAAAAGCGCATGTAAACACACCACCTCATTCAGACAACGGATAAAATACAACATAAGAGGAATTAAACTTGTAAAATGACTAACAAATAAACTGAAATGATATTCTCTGGCTCTTTCTGCACTTGGTTTTATTGTGGATTTTAGTCCAGAACAGGCACATGACATCTGCATGCTAGTGCAGATAGGCAGAACCAGGTTTGGGTTGTTGCAGTCTGGACTAGCAAACAGACTAGCATTGCTCAGGCATAACATGGACGTGTATGGTTATTTCACTACTTCTGTCCAGAAGGTAGGATCATAGGAAGTAATCCTTCATTTTAGAGACTGAATTGAATAAATGCACACTAGCAATCGCTGAAAATAAAAATCACATCCTTTTATTAACAAGTCAGTTTTTGTTTCTTGTTCCAAACTTTTAAAAAGATCTATATACACCTATAGCGTTCATGAGGGCTTGAATGACACTAAGCTAAAAAAAGGAAACATTCTAAAATAAGATCTTTAAAAACTATCGGAGTAGAATTTTGATCATTTTCTCAATCAATTGTTTATTCTGCTGTTTAAACAGTTAGATTTTTTAAAAAAATCTCCATCAACTCAGCTACAGTGATACTCTAATGCTTTGAAAACATGTTAGAATTAATCTGCTAAACTCAGAGACCAAGAAAGCCAAAAACAGCATATTATGGCTTCTCTTCATGACAAGTAATCTAATCCAATTCCACCCAATGGCTAGAAAGAAAGAAGTTGTACAGCCATTCTTTCACTGTGCAAGAAAGAACATTTGACTTCAGCTGCCAGTTGCTGTAAATTAGACAAGCAAAGGAAACTGATAGTCTAATTTCATCCATAGGCCAATGAAAGAACACAAACAAGGGAATCCAATTTGGCACAAATGCTTGTTTATTGCTGTTGTTTATTCGCTTCTAATTATTTACTTCTGTTTTCATTGTTGTCAGCTGAACCTATTTTTTTCAGGGGGGGACTCAGAAGAATTAACTTGAATAGAAGTAATCTTAGAAGAGATCCTCACTTTCCTTAATAAACTAAATGCTAACAAATCACTTGGACCTGATGGCATTTGTTCAAGAGTTCTTAAAGAACTCAAATGTGAAAATGCAGATGTTCTAGTAAAAAAAAATCATCTTTCCCCAAGATTAGACTCTGTGCTGGAAGACTGCAGAATACTACATGTAAGACCAATCTTCAAAAAAAAAGGATGCAGGACCCAGGGCTGACCCAGGAAATTACACACCAGTCTGCATAACATCAGGTCCAGATAAAGTGCTCACATAGAGGAGTATCTGGGCATCAGTTCTGGTGGCCATTGATAGTTGTAAGGGTTAGACAAATTCATAGAGGATTTCTCTATAGAGCATTTGAAGGGAGTTGAGAGCAGGTTAAAATTTTGTCTTTGTCTTCTGCTTGATAGAGTCCAGAAAAACTGGTAGCTACTGTGTGAGAGAGTGAGGGTTTCTCTTATATCCTCACTGACTATAAGTTATAAGAGGACGGATATATTAAAATTGGACATGTTTATGTGTTTTTGTTGATACTGAAAATGGGCCCTGCAACAGGCTGTGGTGCACCCCCTCCTGAAGAGGGCCACCTGGACCCGGAAGATTTAAATAACTATCACCCGGTGGCCAATACAGTGGTACCTTGACATACAAGTTTAATTCGTTCCATAACCTTGCTCTTATGTCAAATCGCTCGTATCTCAAAGCAGTTTTCCCATTAATCCATTCCAGCTCCCAAAACACCACCTCAGTTGTTTTTGTTATGTACTGTACTGTATTTACATACTCGTATCTCAAATCTTGCTCTCATCTCAAAGCAAAATATCACTCGCTCGGCGGCTTGTATCTCAAAACACTTGTATGTCAGGGCACTTGTATGTCGAGGTACCACTGTATACTTTTTTTAGGCAACGTTCTGGAGGAGGCTGTCACTGTTCAACTGCAGGTGTGCTTGGAAGAAGCTGAATATCTAGACCCATTTCAATCTGCCTTCAGACCTGGTTATGGCAAAGAAACCGCCTTGCTCGCCCTGGTTGATGACCTTCTCCAGGAGAGAGACAGGGAAAATGCTACCTTGGTGGTTCTCCTGGATCTCTCAGCGGCTTTTGGTACCAGTGATCATGGTATGCTTTTAGAGAGACTATGGAGTATAGGAGTGGGAGGCAATGCTTGGCACTGGTTCCACTCCTATCTCCAGAGCAGATCCCAGAAAGTGGCTAGGGGAGAAACTGATTCGACACCCTGGGAACTCACTTGTGGGGTCCCTCACTGGGTGATCTTATCTCCCATGCTATTTAACATCTATATGAAGCTGTTGGGAGAGGTCATAAGGAGATTTGGAGTGAGTTGTCATCAGTATGCAGATGATACCCAGCTCTATCTCTCTGTACCATCTGAATCAAGAGAGGTGGTTGAAGTGCTTGCTTGGTGTCTGGAGGCAATAATGGGCTGGATGAGGGCCAATAAACTGAAGCTGAATCCAGACAAGACAGAGGTGCTGTGTGTCACAGGGTCTTGGGTCCGTGTAGTTGGGAGAAATCCTGTCCTTGATGGGGTTGCAATGCCCCGGAAGGGACAGGTGTGCAACTTGGGAGTAGTCCCGGACTCTGCACTCATGGCCAGGAATGCCTACTCCTAACTATGGGTGGTGCGTCAACTGAAGCTCTTTCTGGATAGAGACAACATGGCCACAGTCATTCATGCTCTGGTAACCTCTAGATTGGACTACAGTAATGCACTCTACACAGGGCTGCCCTTGAAGAGGGTCCAGAAATTTCAGTTAGTGCAAAATGCAGCTGCTAGAGTGCTGACCAGAAGAGCTAGCTGGACGCACATCACACCAGTTTTAAAAGGGCTGCATTGGCTGCTAATTTACTACCGAGCCCAGTTCAAGGAGCTGACTCTGACTTACAAGGCCCTAAATAACTTGGGCCCCAAATATCCAAAGGAACACCTTCTCCCATACTGACCTGCCTGTGTCTTAAGATCTAGCGGTGAGGCCCTCTTGGTTGTCCCACCACCTTCTGTAGTGAGACTGGTGGGCATCTGGGAGAAAGCCTTTTTGGTGATGGCCCACAGACTATGGAATAGTCTCCCCCTCGAAGTGTGTCATGCCCGTTTCTTACATATATTTAGGAAGGTGGTGAAAACACATGTCTTTACTCTGGCCTTTGGCTGAGATGATTATATCTCCCCTTCCAGCACAGATACCATCATTTTAAACACATTGTGTATTGTTTTAGATTTACTGAATTTTTAAAGGGTGTTAAACGTATATTCTTGTTCTTAATCTGTTGTTACCTGCCCAGAGACCTTTAGGGATGAGGCAGGATAGAAATGTAAATAATAAATACAATTTCTGTTATTTGGGGGTAGATAAGAGGTTAATTCTTTTAACATCAATAGTAATGGTAGTGGTGACATGTGCACCTGTAGATACCCAACAGCTACTGTAACTGGACAGAGTAGAGAAGAGATGACTTTAGTAACAGAGGAAGAAAGGTCCTATCAGCTTGACTGGTTTTTCAGAGAGGAAGTGAAAAAGACATAGGCAGCATAAAACAAAACAGATTTTTGACTAGAGGACACCAGTAACAAACTGATATGGCTGAGTAAATGAATGTCACTGCAGGACAATTGAAAAACACTGTATCCTCAGATATGGCAAGAATAGTTTCCAGGCAATTCCATAATTCCCCCTATATATGCAAGCCTGAGCTGAACATTTTACAGAACTCCCAGCAGTACTGAAAAGCATTCCATATTCCTGAACAGTTTGTTACAATCAAGCATATTTATTGACTTCTTTGTGCAATAAACTACATATACAAATTGTATGTGAATATTTTTTCCCCATTTTAAAGGAAATTGCACTGTGGCTATGTGATTTATGTATCATAAAGATATAGGGAGTGTTCATAGTTCAGTGGGAGAACATTTGATTTACATAAAGAAGATTCCATTATGGCTTACATGAAGCCAATGGCAAATAACATATATACTCTTCCTCAGAAAACTCCATGGATATGTCCTTTCAATCACAGAAGCCAAGCTCAGCCTGAATGGAACTTTACTTTGTACATATACCAATGGAAGAAGAAAAACCATGGCAGAAAGCAAAAGGAATTAATGAGGCCAAGAAAGACATTTGTAATAAGAGCCTACTATTTTCTATAAACTAATTTCCCTTTTGATTTTGTGTTTCTTTGCAAGTCAAGTTTTGGACAAATATTTGAAAAAATCTAAATATATAAAGAGGCACCAAACAATGCTGAGGTACCAGTGTCTTCTGTGTATGGCAAGTTATATAAGTTATAGTTTTCAAAAAGGAAATTTTAAAAAAGTGTTTCACTACTGCAGCAAGCTACTGGCACTGGGTTTTTGGTTTAAACTCCCTCCTTCCTCTTTATATTTACAGAAGTTTTATTGTTTCCTCCCAAAATTGTACAAAATAGCATATGCCAGAATACACTGTGATCTTTCTGCAGAGATGAAAGAACTACTTGTGTATGAAGCATAGGGCGAATAAAATGCTAAAGATTTTTTAGAAATGTAAACAAATCTTTAATCAAGAAAGGATCATATTTGATATGGACAGCAAGCTTGGTAAAACTAGTTGGACCTTCATTTGGGAACCATTGGTATACTAACAACTTAGCCCAAATTACAGCTACTTCTCTAAACTGATTCAATAAACTTTTGCCTTCAGAGCAAGGACGTAGGTTACAATGTTTTTGCTCTGAGTGTTTTACGAGGCAAAGGAATGATCCAGGTCCGGAGGCTACCTTTATTCGTCTCCCTTCCAATGAATATCTGCATGAAAACAATCCCGTACCTGGCGATCCTAATTACTGTCGTAGGTTTTAACCATCTGAAGCCCTTTGTGCTCGCGATGCTTCCCCACCCCTTACTAGTCTCCCTGCCTGTTCTTCGCAACGAGAACCAGGAAGTACCACTGAGTTCAGTGCACTACAACAACACTCCCCACTTGGCCCAATAATGACTGAGCTTTAAAGATTTAGATACGTTATAATCCTTTCCTTGCGACGCTTAGAAGTTAAGTCACTCAAGTTCATTAACGGGCTTTTATTTATTAAAGCTTTCTGCACCACCCCTCCTTACAGTCTGTTGCTCTATCCAGTTTTGTCGAACAAAACCAAGGAAGCTTCCTTCAAGAAAACACCTCTAGAAAGATTAATCTTTCACAGCAACTTAAAATCTCGACCTTCTTTCCGTTTACCTGGCTCGTAGAAAGCCTCACCAGCCCCTGAGTAGCTGCTGCTGCCTTACTCCTCGTTTCCTCAGACAGCAACCGCTGCACTTCCGCTTAAGGTCTTAAATCCCGCCTAAGTCCCGCCTACGTAGCCACCCCCATTAGCCGTCCTAAAGGTAAAGTGGTCTTAAAGTCAGGTCCTTTAACTTCTGCAGCGATGGGACATGGGAAAATGTACCTCTGAGACTCCTCAGAGACGGATTCGAGGTGGAATTGTTCACACACCAGTCTGCCCCTCCTCTGACACTCTGTTCTAGAAATAGTTGGTTAAATAAGACTTAGAAACACGAGAGAAGAAGAGTTGGCTTTGCTATCCCGCTTTTCCCACCCAATTAAGGGGACTCAAAGTGGCTGACAAACCATCTGTTCTTCTCCCCACAACAGAACACCCTGTGAAGTAGGTGGTGCTATGAGAGCTCAGGAAGAGAGCTGTGACTATTGCAAGGTCACCCAGCTAGCTCCGTGGAGGAGTGCAGAATTAAACCCGGGATTCCCAGATAAGAGTCCTGCTCCCTAACCACTAGAGTTTAGACCAGTGATGGCTAACCTTTTGAGCTTGGTGTGTCAAAATTCACAAGAAAACCTAGCTTAACTCGGGTGCTGTGTCACTTCCAGAAATATCCATAATTTTGTGATATTTGTAGCTCTAGTAAGAAAGTTATATTTTTGATATATGTATTTTATTAAAAGCAAAAATGAATAATTATTTACATTTGCTAAATCTTCAATTGAAAGTTGGTATTTCGTACACTTCAAGAACAAGCAAGCACTACATGCCCAGGTGCCAGGGTGACCAGGTGTGTCACCTAAAAGGGCTTGGTGTGTCACCTGTGACACGCGTGTCATAGGTTGGCCATCACCGGTTTAGACCAAAGTGGCTCACAGACCAAACTATCTCTCTGTGGCGCCCCTTTTGTTAACGTCTGAATACAGTTTTTGCTTTTTCTAACGCAGTGGTTCCCAAACTTTTTTCGCTTGCTTACTCCCTTGGAGTAGCCCATTTCTGTAAACAACGGCCTCCATGTTAGCAAAACATTTGTAATTATTTGTTGTTATGTACCTCCCCGTGCCCAATTTTTCAAGTTCCGCTTAATGTTCTGTTAGTGTCCCAGGGAGTATACCCAGGCTGGGAATCAATGCCTTAGCGGGAATTAATTTTTTTAATTCTACCGGATTTGCCCAGAAATGTGTAGATAACCTTCCTCATTTGAAAAAGATAGCAGTACAATTATATAAGGTTCCTTTAAAAAAAAAAAAAAGCGGAATTATTCTTGCAAGTGACTTAAGCAATTCAGTTAGGAAGTAAGGCAATGTTTATTGCTCACTAAGACTCATTTCCAATCCAGAGTTAAGACTACAGTCCCATGCATATATACTGAGGGTGGTTTTTTTTTTATAAAATCATAGAATTTAAATGAATACCTATCACAAATGTACCTATTTGTAAATTGCCCTAAGCCAGGTCTACATCTGTGTGTGATTAGACTATACGTATATGTGATGGATGCCATTTTTATGTATTATAAGTATTTTCAATATAGCTTTCATGTATAAAATTCTGGAAAGGAAAAACTGAAGTAGGGTAGTATAATTAGCTTAAAATGCAGAAGTAGATAAGAACTGCAAACTCTGTGCATTAAAGAAATCAGAAAAGGGAGCAGCCAAGTGTAAATAATGTGATTTCATGCAGTACTTATATACAGAACTGAATGAATAGAATGGCAAATGGAAATTTCACATATGACTCTGGAAGCTAAAAGCATTTACATTTTTAGTCTTACATATAACAGAAGACAAGTTCACCTATGCCTGAACAAATGAACACAAGATTATGTTTGACTCTGGGTGTTTTTTAGCTAAGAGGAAGTAAATGACATAACTATTCAAAAATGCCTGGGTTTTGTGCTTCTGTGGGTTTTTTTTTTTTTTTTGTTGTTGTTGCTTTGCTCACAAGGCACTTCCAGAAGGCCAATAGCCTGTGGAACACACTTCTGTGACAGCAGCTAGGATTCACAACCACTCTTGTATGTGGTATTGTTTGTGGAGGTAACAGAGCAAAGTAGAAATGTATAAAATTGCTAGTATTTTTGTCCTTTGAAAATATGCTAATTGAAGACTAATAAAAAATGAACCATAGTGAAGACCAATAAAACATTGGTCTGACTATGATGACTTAAGGTAGTCAATGGCATATGAAAACTTATCAGTTGCATGAAATGAAAACTTGCACTATCCTGTCTCATTTCTCTCTGGAAATTCTGGTGTTATAAAACAGTTGCTCCTGCTATAATAATGTTGAGCTTGCTGCAATAAATTCAAAAAATACGTAAAGATGTAAAATATGCCCTGGGAGTGCACAAAAGAGGTTGAATCAACTGATTTATCCAGCAAAAGCTTGCCATATGTTCCTTAGTGTCTGGAAACATGTTTTTCTTTTGTTGTGCCCGTTTACCAGAAAAAAACCCGATTAATTAAATGCTAGGTTACCTACGAGACCCATGAACTGGCAGACAGCCACAGTTTTTTATCCTTTGCTTAACATCTTGTTTTCTATTTATGCCATAGTACTTGGGAGTGCTGAGCTCAGTGAACTTGAAGTACAGCACATTTGCAAGGTCAAGGTCAGCTCCAGCGACATTTTATGCCCAGTTCAAACTCAAGAGAAAATGAGGCAGGGATAAAAATAAAATAGAGAAATAAACTGTTTTGAAACACTGCTGGTATTGGTAGGAATTTTATTATTATTATTATTGCTTTTACAGTAGGAACGTGGCTTTCAGTGCCACCTACAGGACAACTTTGTGCACACAGACAGCATAATGTAGATTTCTATGAACAGTCACTATGCTGAAAAACAAATCTCATACTTTTACGTCCCCGTGTAGTTAATCCTTTAGTTCCAAATATGCCTATAGTTATGAACATGTTCCTCAATCCAGGCATTCCTCAAAAGCATTTGACATTAGAAAATACAAATATCGAGATTTATTAGTTCTGCGGCTTCATCAGTTTGTGAGTACAGTGAAGGCTCCAGATGTCAAAAAAGCAATACTGTGGTGTCATATTTAGTGTACAATTTAACTTAACTATAACAACACAAATGAAAGAAGAGAAAAAGAAGTTAGACTAGCACTATCTAGCTGATCTTAACTACAGGAAGATACATATTTTGTCAGTGATCAGGTTCATACATTAGGCTAGTTTGGGGCTGATTAGTTCCAGGACTGTGGGTTAAATTGCATATATACATACATGCATATATATACATATATATATATGAGTGTGTGTATATGTGTATATATATGTGTGTGTGTATATATGCATGTATGTATATGTATATATACACACACATGTATGTATGTATGTATGTATGTATGTATGTATGTATGTATGTATGTATGTATGTATTGCGAGAAAATTGTACAAATTCTCCCTCCCCGTTTACGAGACATCAAGAACTGCTGCGTATAGACAAATGGTAGTAGTTGAGAAGCCTTCGCAACTTTTTTTCCATTACAGTTTAATGTTAATGATTATATAATTCACTTGATCCTTGTAAACAGTGTACTCATGCAAGTGTTTCTCGCACAGCTTTTTTTAAAAATAAAAGTCATCCGCAACTTTAAATTAGAAGAGACTGAACCTCCCGCCTGTTACGTTCTCCAGCCAATTGTGAGGCGGGAGTGTCCTCGCCAGCTGCATGTTCGCCCTCGCACATTCGACACCGTTAGAGGCGCTCATAAGTGCGCGATTGCAGCCATGGTTCTCCTTGTTAAAAAAAAAAACCGAATTGTTGGTTGGCAGTGCCTGCACCGAGCGAAATCTACGGACTCTCCATTTTGCTACTTTTCAGTCACGGTCTGCTGTAGCGGAACGAATCTGCGGCAACCGATCTGCCGATAGTTTAGTTTAGGCGGTTGTCAGGGTGAAACAAGATGGCGGCGGCGACTGAGGAAGATACTGAGCTGAGGGATCTCCTCGTGCAGACACTCGAGACTAGCGGGGTGCTAAATAAAATCAAGGTGAGGAGGAGGGTACTGATGGCGGGCGAGGCCAGTCTTTAGGTGCGGGGGTGAGTAGTTTCTGCAGCAAGTCTTATCCTGGCTTTGGGAGAGCCGTGTGGTATTGAATACCCGGTTGCGCAAAGCCCTTGTTGGGGGCATAACAAACGACTAACGATTTTCAACTGTCACAGGCGTTTCCCCCGCCCCCTGGGCAAGGTAGCTCAGAGCAAACAAACTCTCGGAGCAGGAACGGCTGTAACTCAAGAGAGGAGGCCCAGGAGGGATTTCTGTGTCTCTCTTCAACATGAGCAAAAAACTCAGGAAGCAGGACACCTCCCCCCCCCCCCCGCCCGAGCCGGCACCAACTCTCAGAGCAGGAACGGGCTGGCTGGGCCCGGCTCACTCTCAGGGGATTATGTTAGACAGGCCAAGGGGATGGAGGATGGGCAGGGATTAATTTTTAAATCTTTGTAAGAACCGGCGCCTGAAGGCTTGCAGTTGGGGGGGGGGGGTTAGGCAAAGAAGGGAGGAGGGAAGTAGCTGAGCAGAAACTTTTAAAAATCCAAACAAATTTTATGATTTAACAGTGTATAAAGACAACCAACAGTAAATAATAGCAATATCCAACAACAGATCTTGTGGTCAATACATATTTGAAAAATTGCAGCAGCCAGGTTGGTCGAGTGGTTGGAGAACTGGACTCTTATCTGGGAGCATGGGGTTTGATTCCGCCCTCCCCCATGAGTGACCTTGGGTTAGTCACAGCTCTCTTCTGAGCTCTCACAGCCCCACCTACCTCACACGGTGTCTGGTGTGGGGAGAAGAATAGAAAGCTTTGCGAGCTGCTTTGAATCCCCTTAAATGGGTGAGAAAAGCAGGGTAGAAAAGCCAACTCTTTTCAAAAAGTATCTAAATAGTATCCTGCAGTGGTCACTCTCATCTTAGCAGAAAGTTTATCTCTGTTTGCTCAGACCCTAAACTGAGTGGTGCCACTAGTAGAAGCAGCTACTGTTAGGAGCAGTGATGAAATCTGAGGTAGCGGATAGCTTGTCTGCCATGAAGTTCTTTATCATGTCTCCTGTGGCAATGAAATCCCTGCAATATTGGTTTCCAGACAGCAGTTCTGCCCTAATGCATATAATTGCATCAAGCATTAGTTCCTTGGCTTAGTCCGGTGATGGCCAACCTATGACACGCGTGTCACAAGTGACACGCCAAGCCCTTTCGGGTGACACACATGGCCACCCTGGCACTTGGACGTGTAGTGCTTGCTTGTTCTTGAAGTGTACGAAATACCAACTTTCAATTGAAGATTTAGCAACAAAGGTCACTAATGTAAAGAATTATTTGTTTTTGCTTTTAATAAAATACATATATCAAAAATATAACTTTACTAGAGCTACAAAATTCACAAAATTATGGATATTTCTAGATGTGACACAGCACCTGAGTTAAGCTAGGTTTTCTTGCCAATTTTGACACACCGAGCTCAAAAGGTTCACCATCACTGGCTTAGTCTTTACTGTTGATACAAGGAAAAAAATCTTCCACCACCGCACTGTTAGGGCACATGGTAGTTCTTTGTGGGTGTGCATGTGTGGTATCACATTTTTTTATTACTATGGAAAGTGTAATTTAAAGATCCTGTGTAAATCCGTTGAACCAGACTGACTGAGGGCCTAATCCACAAAGTGGCATCTACCTACCAGATGTTCATAGGAAGTTCAGGAACTGGGTATGAGTCTACTAAACTATGTCCCAATGGTTGCCTCTAAGTCTGTTCAGACCGTTAATAGTGCTTTTAAAGGTGCCCAAGTTGTGGTCATCATTATGTTCATATGGAACAAGAAAGCTCATGGTTATACACCTTGATTTCAGGGACTGAGGGTAGGTAGATTACAAATTCACTTATATCCTGCTTGGGGGCTTAGAAAGGTAAAATGAGTAAAAATATAAAAAGGTAGGGTTCTATCTGATATTCTATTAAAGATAAACAGTTGTCAGAAAAGTGCATCTCTTTTGCAAGAAGGTTCAAGTTAATAGGGTACCTGTTTATTTGTACCCTATGGTCTCAGAATGGGTCACAATAAGGTCAACAGAGTAAACAATTAAAACTTAGTTCATTTAAAGAAAGGTTGAGTTGAGGAAGAGGGGCTTGATTTTATAGCATGACAACTTCTGCTGGGAGTAGGCAGAAGAAAACCAGTGATCTTTCTCCACTTGCCTTTAGTTTACTTCTAGAAGGGGAATATGGGTCTCCCATCTACATATTAATGCAAAATATAGGAGGCCCTGTCAACTGCTGGTACACTTTGTCCACATAAGATGGAGCCTAATCCAGATCAAGGGCCCCATGATCTACTGGTAGACTTCAATATTAAGGTCTACTGATGGACCAGTATAGCCTATTTCAGTGGCCCATCAAAGCTTGACACCATAGTGAGTATCATGGTGGCCCCAAGGCTAGGGACATTTTATCCTAGCCCTTTAGAGCCTGGCTTGTTCTTCAAAGCTGCTGTGTGCTGAGTTGTTTTAATTAAACTTGCCACAAAATTTCTAATCAATCATTAGATAGCACCTAGTCATGATAGCACCTAGTTGACCTATGCTTATCTGAATTTAATATCTGCTTGGCAACCAACTGCTTGGAAATCTGAGACTGTAGACTAGACAAAGAAGTTGAAAAAAACACCCCAAAAGAAGACAATGACAAGCTGTTTCTGATTTGTTGCTAAGACCTAAACGTCTCCATGGCAAGCTTGACAAGTTCATTATAATCTTTTTTTATTCCTAGCTAACATTTGGTCAATCCATTCTCAGTCCAGAACACAGATTAAAATGATAAATATTAAAAGAAGCTGTATGTATTAGTTTCATTTGGTTTGGCAGGAGCCAAATTGTATTTATTCTGGTTAGTTCAGTAATGCATATGCTTGGTGTGATCCATCTCTACTTCTCATCCAGCCATTTTTTGTTAGTCTGGTGGTGTGAACTGTTTCAGATTCTATAAACTGTCTTGCCTTTGTTTGTCTCAGAACCACCCAAACTGCTGAATCAAGCAAATATGTGGATGTATGGACCTTGCTCAAGCACAGCTGGCATGGCTTCTGCTAGGGATAATCCAGTCTAACATTTTGGAGTTTTTTGAACATTCTAATAAACATGTGGATAAGTGTGAACCAGTAGACATTATTTTCTTAGATTTTTCAGAAAGATTTTAATAAAATCCCCCATCAAATATTTTTTAGTACCTTTAGTAGTCATGGAGCAAAAGAACAGATTCTGTTATGGATAAATCATTGGCTAAGAAATAGAAAACAAAGTGTAGAAGTGAATGGGGATTTCTCACAATGGAGAGGTATAACAAATGGGTTCCCCCAAGATTATTTTCTTGGGACTGGTGCTTGTAAGTGATCAGGAGTCATTTGTGACCAAGTCTGCTAATGACACCAAATTGCTCAGTGGTTAAAAAAAAAAAGTGGACTGTGATGGAAAGACCTTGATATAATATGATAGATAGAAAAAGTGTGAACATGGGTTATGTGTCAGTTGTCCAAAAAAGAAAAAGGACAATAGAATGTTAATAATAATTAATGGGTTTGAAACTTGTATAGAAATAAGTGTTATGATCACTTTTGGAATATTGTCACTGTGACTCAAAGAGGTTGTAGCAAAGTTTGAAAAGGGAACGATTAAAATGATAAAAGAACTAGAAAAGCTTTTGTAAGAGGAACACGTAAGGTGTTTTAGTTTAGAAAAGACAAGCGAGAGGTGACATGAAAGAGGTGAATGAAATTAAGAATGTTTTATGAAAGTCACAGCTGCCAAAGACTGTTAGCCATTCTGGCAGTGTGACTGCCTTTGGTAATAGGTAGTGTATGGTTTTGAAGGTAAGTTGCTAGCAGACCTTGAGCAGGGCACAGTGCATACTCAAAGTCCTGCTAGTGAGCTTTCTTGTGCAACTGATTAGTCACTGTGAGAACATGGTGCCGGAGTAGTGAACATGGTGCTTATATACCTAAGTTTTGACTAAATGTTTATTATGTATTGAACATGTAGTAAGAAATCGGGGACTTTAGCACACAATTTGCATTGGTACCTAGTTTTTATATAGAAAATTATGAAATCATTTAAGTTTGTGCAAACACTTGTTCTCTATTACAGGCAGAGTTGCGAGCAGCTGTATTCTTAGCATTAGAAGAGCAAGAAAAAGTAGAGGTAAGAACCAAAATTAAGAATGTTTTATTTCAGTCTTTTAGGGTGTGTTCCCACAGGCAATTAAATCCAGACTGGATTTGAATTTGGCGTTCAGGGTTCCCATTACTTAGGCAAATAATCCAAATTCAGCAACCAGCATTCCCATTCAACTTCTTATCCCTGGATTTTCTGAGGACTATCCTGCAAAAATCTGGGGCGGAAAAGTCCCAGAGAAAATAGGACTTTTGTTTACAATTTTGTAGTCAAGCTCACTTTTTTTTTAATTAGATGGGAATGCTCCTGGGCTATTTGAGGCAGAGCTGTAGATCCCTGGTGAATGCTAGCCACGTATAGAAGGGATTTCACAGTTGGCCAGTGCCAGCCACATGTGGGCAGGGTTTCACAGCTCGCCATGCCCACAATCCTAGCAGCAAAGGCAAAAAAGCTATATAGGAATACAGCAATATCAAGCAAAAAAGTTTTTAAAGTTTTAATCAGAACCGCAATTCAAGCCATTTCCTCCCAATCTGCTTGTGCGTGCATGTATTCTTGCGGGCTCCTGAGCCTGGTGAGGAGGAGGAAGAGGAAGGAGGTGCTGCCACTACTGCTGCTGTTATTCCTTCACCCTGGCTCGCTGTCACCTGGGTGGGCGAAGAGGAGGAAGGAGGTGCCACCGTTGGCCGAGACTTGACGGGAGGGAGTAGAGGGGGGTGCCCAGGTGACAATGATCCTTCCTCCATCTCTTTGCCCACCCAGGCAACAGCGAGTCTGGTGGTGGTGGCAGCGGTGGCTCCTTCCTCCACCTCCTCTTCACCTGCCCAGGTGACAAGTAGTTCGGGGGGCCCCCTGACGGTGGCTGAGAGAGCCCACTGCCGCGCTCCTCCACTAGAAACCCCCTCCCCGCACAAGCCGCTGATTGCTTGTGCACAAATACAGTGAGTGGGTCTGGTTTACCATCAAGTAAATGGGAACAGCCCTATTCCGATTGAAAATAGTCCAGCGGGGTCTAGGAGAGTCCAACCCGCACTAAAATAGCCAAGTGGGAACACACCCCAAGTGTAAGATGCACCTGTATTTTGTCCGTGTCACCAGTGTTTTCATGTATTACAGTAATGAATGATAAATGATTTAGAATGATGATCAGGTGCTAAGTTTGATGGAAGGACAGATAGATAAATGGTATTTATTTAATTCAAATATATATTATGGGTGTTTTTCCACTGTCATTAAACGTACCCATTAAGTACCCATAAATGGGTACGTAATGACATTTTTGTACCCTTTAATGCGGTGATGGCCAACCTATGACACGTGTGTCACAGGTGACACGCCAAGCCCTTTTGGGTGACACACATGGTCAACCTGGCACCTGGGCGTGTAGTGCTTGCTTGTTCTTGAAGTGTATGAAATACCAACTTTCAATTGAAGATTTAGCAACAAAAGTCACTAATGTAAAGAATTATTTGTTTTTGCTCTTAATAAAATACATATATCAAAAATATAACTTTTTTACTAGAGCTACAAATATCACAAAATTATGGATATTTCTAGATGTGACATAGCACCCGAGTTAAGCTAGGTTGTCTTGCGAATTTTGGCACACCGAGCTCAAAAGGTTCGCCATCATTGCTTTAATGGGTACATCATGGGTACTTTTAGTGACAGAGGAAAAACACCCTATGATAAAAGGTACTGATTATTATCTATGTTATGGATTTATGGCTGTTAGCCATAAAAATATAGGGGGAAGACAGTCTTTCTGCTGGCTTTAAAACCACATTTATTTCTGCAGAAATTAAACATTATTTATTCAACCTTATTTATTTATTTGTCAGACCACCACTTCAGCTGTCATCCCTTGTATAATGCTATTGTCTTGTTCCCTCTAACTACCATGTAGAGGAAAGCTGTGTTCCACAAGTAATTTCCACTTGTGGATCACAGAGAGGCCAGTCTACCACTATAAGCCAGTAAGTCAACAATGCCTCAGACCAAACTGCATTATTACAGATTTCCAGGAAGTTGCATTTTACCAAGTATGTATTATAAGTTCATGTTATATGGGGGATTACTCCACCAGAAAATAAACATGGACATGTTACTACTTACCTTTTCATATCCATCATTCCAGTGTTTACTAAAGTATTAGAGATGTTTTATCTTACCTTACTTCCTTGTTATGAGATATCCACATTATCTTCATATTCTAAACCAGCCATTGTCCATAAAGTATGCTTATGGCACAAGGAGAAACAGATTAGTATTTATTTTAAGAGCTTTCCATTAAACACCTGCTCAAGTTTTTTTAAAAGCACTGTGAATGTTTATCATTTCTCTAAACATGGAATTATTTATCTTTCTTTTTTGGCAGAACAAAACTCCTCTGGTTAATGAAAGTTTGAAAAAGTTTTTAAATACAAGAGATGGTAAGTGCTCTGACCTGTTGTATTGGTAGACTGCTGTTGGTTTTTGTTATCTTTTTAATGATTGTTTATTTTAGTTTTATACATTTTAAAATAACTACAACTAGTTTTGAGGAAAAGTGTTTTTTCTCTTTCCCTTAAACAAAGCTGTTCATTTTTTTGTAGAGCTGAAAGACTTTTTAGTCTTTAACAGAGGGACCATCCTTGAGGCTGTTAAAGACAGTATTCATTTTAAATGTTTTACGTTATTAATTTTCAAAGTGTTTTAACTTCTCAAAGGGTCACACATCAAAAATTCAGAAGTATGTTACAAATAAGAACTTTAACAATATCCATAAAACTAGAGGTGTATGTATACTTCCTTCAGTCTACCTTCCTGCTGGGGCCCCTCTTTTAAAGCCTTGAGAGTATGGGTCTGCCTGTCATGTGTTGGGCCATGAGATGACATCTTTGCATAGTCTGCTCTGATTCTGGGCCTATGAAAGTTTTCCCCAGTCCTCGCTAGTCCTCTAAAACAATAAAAAAAACTTTTTAGGGGCATACCAGAGGCCCAGAAATGCCCCAGCAGGCAAAGTACTGAGAACAGAAGCCTACTGAATATTATTGAGGGAATTAATAGATTTCAAAACTTGCATCTCAGTCCTTTACACATTTATATGGAAGCAAGTCCCATTGGGTTCATTAAGTTCTTAAGTAATTGTGTGAATTGGAACCCCCCTCGGTTAAATAAAAAGCTAATAAGTACAGCCAATATTGCTTCTAGATCATGTATAGAAGCTGATTGTTATAGAAATTCAGTTTCATTTGCAGTAGCTTCACAATCACTTTTTTTGTCACATTTTATCAATACTGATTTTTATCTTACATTTAAGTCCTAAAATGTTTAGTTTAAAATATGCCCTCTAACTAGAAAGTTTGAATGGAAATTGATTGTTGAACATGATATATATTTCTGTTTATGATGTATTTGTAGGTCGATTGGTGGCTAGTCTGGTTGCTGAATTTCTTCAGTTCTTCAATCTTGATTTTACTTTGGCTGTCTTTCAACCTGAGTCAAGCACAGTAAGTATTCAGTTTTATTTTTATTGTATGACATTGTATTGACTTAAATGGCATATATAAACACTGATTTGAACCAAGGTTCTTGAATTTTTGCCTGCTTTAAGAATAGAAACAAAATAATCCTTTATTTATCCCATCTTAAGTTTTATCAGCATAGAATTTTGGCCCATGTAGGAGTGCATTTTAATCTTCGACTTCTATTCTGGTCCACAGATTACATAATAAGACAGCTTTTAAACCTTTGGTCAAATTCAGTTAGACTAGAGATGTCCAAACATAGACTATTTGCAGATTCTGCTTCCAAATCTATCTGGCCTTAAGTTCTAGATCTGGCCCAAGAATAAGCTTGAACCTTGCTGGTTACGTCCCGTGACTCATAGGATGGATTTGTAAAATAGCGACTGTGACATTTTTGCATTTAAGCAACACTTTCTGCAGCCACAAGAAGGTTGCAGGGAGCCTGAAGAAGACATAATGGCAAGGGAGAATGGGGCAAGGCAATGAGTATGGTGCAAAGAAGGCGCTTTCCTTTCTGAATCATTGCAAAGGTGGTGGTGTTCGTGACCTTAATACCTCCATGCAGCCCTGTGTCGCACACTATTGTGTGCTTCTGCCCTGTCTTTTCTGACAACACTTAGGAGTCCATGTTGTTCACGTGCACCACATGACCAATAGCATTCAAATCTTCAAGACCTCAAACACAGTTGTTCATTGCTTACATGAACAGTATGATCAGTAGTGACCAGGACCACTTGGATGCCTCAAACACAACTGGTCAGCATTGTAGCCTGTTGGGCTTGTAGTCTGTAGCTCTTTGGAGCCTGTAGGTTTAGAAGGTAGAAAAAGAAGAGTTGGCTTTTCTACCCTACTTTTCTCACCCATTTTAAGGGAACTGAAAACGACTGACAGAGCTTTCTGTTCTCCCCATAACAATTGCCCTGTGAGGTAAGTGGGGCTGTGAGAGCTCAGAAGAGATCTGTGACTCACCCAAGGTCACCCAGCTGGCTTCACGAAGGAGTGCAAATTGAAACCCAGTATTCCCAGCTCCCTAACCATTAGACCAGTGTTTCTCAACCTGGGGGTCGGGACCCCTATGGGGGTCGAACTACCCTTTCAGATGGGTCGCGACGAGTCTCCTGCCGCCCTTCCTTCCCACCTCCCAGCTGCTCTGCCCCCACAGTTGGGGGTCTCCACAACATGAGGAACTCCATTAAGGGGTCACGGCATTAGGAAGGTTGAGAACCGCTGCATTAGACCAAACAAGATGTGTACAGGAGTGGGCCAGGGTGCTTCTAAGCGTGGCAGGCCTTAACAGTGTGAGCTAGATGATAGGCTAAGATGCAGTGTGGCCAAAGGGTGGCAAGAGGGTGGCATAGCTTGAAGACAATAAGGGGGGGAGTGCAGGGAGAAGGTGGCAAGGAGAAACCATACAGCAACTAAGGGGAGACAGGTGGTTAGTGAACCAGGCTACTTCAGTGAGCCAAGTGATTGGTTCAGATTCAGCTGAAAGACAGACTGCTGACAAGGGGCCAATTTGCACATTGGACTATAGTATGCAATTAGGCAAACTAGGCAGGTGCACCTGCAGTTTCATGAGGTGTTTACAGACTAGTAACGCCCCCTACCTGCCTAGAGGTTACCTAACTTCACAACATCCTGCACAACAAGCAAACTAACCTTAATCTAAGCCTTACCTTTAGCATCCAGCCAGCGACCATCCACACTTCTGCTGGCTGAGGTGTTTTCTGTGGTCCCATGCAAATGCGCTGGGACCACAGATGACCCCCTGACTGCGCTCAGGCACTAGTGCACTTGCTGTCGTGGAGGGCGCCACACTTACGATGGCGGCAGCCAGGAGTCAATCGGATGCATCATTGATTGTGCATGGGCTGGGCTATTGTGAACTCGTGCTCACAAACACTAGCACAAGTCAATGTTAGCCTTTTGCACGCCTTTCCAATCCACAGCACAGGAAGGGAACTGCGAAATTGCCCAAGGTTTGGCAATTGGAACCTTTCAGTACCAGTTCATGTACATTTCCAATTAGTACTTTCTCTTGCCCATAGTATAAAAGGTACCATGCTTAGTAATCTTTGTATAAATTCATAGAGAACAGTGATACCAATCTTCATCTTTTAGCAAAAATTCAGTGATTTAACAAAGACTAATTTTTGCCTGCTCATCTGTGGAGTTGCACTGAATAATCAGGTAACTTTCCTTAGCTACGCTCTTTGCCCTGTATATAATTTTATAATGGGTTCTGACTGAAGAAATTTTGTGCACTCACATTTATTATGAAGGGAAATTCCCAGCAGGTCAAAATGTTTTAGTGTCCATACATCTAAAAAGCCAGGAAAATATACTAACAATTTCCCCTGTAGTCTGGCTGTCAGAAGGGACTGTTCATTTAGCACCTCCCAGGAGGCATGTGTGGCTTGTGCTGTGAACGCAAGGAATGCCACGGGCACGAACTGTCATTGCCTCCGTAGGGAGAAGACTATAACTTCCTATTTTGATTGTTGTCAGTCCATGTGTTGCTGCCATACGATAACAAGTCAAAATCAAAGCTCCCAGAGTTGAACAAAGGTGAGTTTTGTTTTCTCTCTGTCCTATGACCTTATTATTTATACTACTAGAAAAGGAAACACGATGAAGTGATGTTAATTCTTTGTTACATATATTACATTTAGAATTCATAATTTCTGAACTTAAAGTGTCCACTTTATGTGACAGTAGTGTAATGATCAGAGCCTATGGATACTTCCTTTGGTATTTCTTCCTAATTTTACTATGGCCAGAGGTTTGTTTCCTTGGAGATATGAAGAGTTTTGTCACAGAACGTGTAAAAAAAGTCCCACATTTGCTCTTTGTCTTTCTTTAAAATTTATTTTTCCTAAATATTCTTTCCCAAATTACATGTGCCTCATATATGACGGTGTGTCTTAAAAGGCACAAAATAGGGTACCAAAGAAAGACAGAAGGAAATGTGGCATGGCACAGACACAATCAGGTTTAAGAGAACTGTAATCCACAAAATGTTTTAAAAGGTGTATATTCTGTCAAAAATTGCCTTTGTTACATGCTTGAATGGGTTTAAACAAGAGGGGGATACACCACACTAATGGAGCCTAGGATGTAATACCCTTCAATTTTGGTAAAATGGGTTTTACTTTATGTATTATGTTGAAGGTTTGATTTATTTATTCATAGTTAAATGGACTTGAGGCTCGAGAGAGTTTGGCTCGAGATTTAGGAATTACGGAAGCTAAAGCTACAGCAGATGGGCCTTTACTACTGGAAGTGGTCAGAAGATGTCAGCAAAAGAAGGGACTTTCTAACAGAGAGGTAAGGATTCAGATTTATGGGGAACCAGCCCTGCCTAGCCCCATCCATATCCCTTGGGTGAACAGCAGTGGTGTGAGTCACACACAAAACAATTGCAGCCAAAGGAAGGGAGGACAAGATAGAAATTGCCATTGTACAGTGCTTTCTGGCACTTTCTGTCTCGTGATTACTGGTGTAAAAGGCACACCTCCATATTTTAGAGTATTTTGATGGGGGGAAAGTTCATCTTATACACTGGCAAATGCAGTAATTCCACAAAATAATAAATTTAGCAGAATCATTGTTTGAGGTTATCTGCAAACAAGGATTTATTCTTCTATTTAGCTAGCTAAGATACTGTATTGTTTGCTACATAAACATCCCATTTTTTTTACAGAATCATTTCTCATGAATTAACTTTGCATCCTGTTTTTTATTTCTTTCCTAAATATTCCATGGCAAATTATATCTTATATGCCAGTGCATCTTATATGGCAAAAAAAGGACAATTCTTTCCTGGCCTGTTTAACGTTGTTCGAGAAATTAAACTCTCAGTAGAAGTGTTGTGAAATCCACTTGAAAAGAGGAACCAGGCAGCTGTCCAACGTGAGCCCTATGATTAGCTGAAAGTAGAAGTCAGTCCTCCCCCCCCCCCCCCCCGGTGAATTTCCCTAACACCTCTGCTGAAAATTTATTTATGGATTTTAAACTGATCTGTTAACTGGCTTTGATGGATATATGGTTGCTGGGTTGAGTTTTTTGTGACCCTTTGCCAGGACGTACTGCTTTACATTCCTGTTATTTGGAGATAAACATGCTGCCTAATGATATTCTTGTGAAATTTTAGATAAATTTTAATTTTTTAAACTTCTACCTAGGTGGCCACAATAAAATCTGATGTTGTACATTCTCCTCCAAAATCATCAGATGGAACACCTAATACACACTCATTACCAAGTAAGGTAAGAATAATAGCATTAAGCACTTTATAAACTTCAAAAAAATAATTATTAGTGAATTTTTGTTCAGGAAATGTGATTACCTCAGTGTAAAGGCATTGCGGGAAATGATGGAACTACTTGCATGAAGGCTCTATTTTGTTTTCAGTCACAGTTATTTTAGTAGGAGAAATCTGAGATTGTCCATTTGATTTTAATCATCGGTGTGGATGGGGTAACTTTGTACTCAAGCCAAGCAGAAAATAAAACAAGTGGGCTAGAAAATGAGTCTACTATCCACAAATTGTACAATGTTTTACCTGTACTGATCTGCTGATAATAGAACAGCAAGTTCTACAGGCAGCCAGTTCTAGATCTGTTTAAGGCAAAGGCTATAGCCCTTTGCAGGAAACACCTCCCTGCCCTGAGATGTCACTGCACTGTGGAGACAAAGCTGGGTGGGACTAGGGCTGCCTGCTTCATCAGCATCGAAATGAGTTCCATAATATTGTTTTAGCTAGTGCAGTGTCTGTAGAAATAAAGTGATCAGAAGTCGCCAGAATCAGTACATAACAACATTCTGCATTAATTGCAACTCCCAGATCTTGCCTCTGTTTGTGTTGTAGATTGAAAGTTAAGCTTCATTCTTAAAGAAAAGTGCCAAACTCTGCCATATTGAATCTGTTTTATCCTAATTTTTGTCTTAAGAGGTGAATCTGAATTGAATATTTAAGAGGACAAAGCATTATTTAGGGGCAATGGGGACTACTGAAGGTAGCTCTGAAAGGCTCAGATTGTTGCCCCATAGAGTGCATGAGAATGAGACCTGTTTATGGACAGATTCATACCAATTTTCTGTAGCACTAGTAAGAGCTATATTTGAATTTTTGAGTTGTATGTTTGTTTTCATTAGTACCGTGTTTTCCGGCGTATAAGACGACTGGGCGTATAAGATGACCCCCAACTTTCCAGTTAAAATATAGAGTTTGGGATATACTCGCCGTATAAGAAGACGACCCCTGGTGTATAAGACGACCCCTGACTTTTGGGAAGATTTTCCTGGGTTAAAAAGTAGTCTTATACGCCAGAAAATACAGTAAGTTTTTAGGGTCTCTAGAATTGTTCAGTATTTGAGCAGATAAAGGAAATACTTATTTTAGGGGCGTGCATGAATCAGGCTGAGCAGTTTGATTCATGGATACTTCAAACTGGAAAGCCCCAGTTCAGTCAATCAAACTCAGGCTGTGGCAGCTGAGATAGCTTCATCGAAGATATTCTGTGATCTGGCTATGTTGTTATTTCCATTTGGATAACTAAGTGCTTAAGGTCTGCTCTTTAACTTATCGCTGTTTTGAACTAGAGGAAATACTCGTTCAAATATTTGATGGATCCTCTTTGAAGTCTACTGTGCTTATAAACCTTACCAACACATAGTTACAAACAAGGATATACATAGCTTTTTCCTTGGCATAATTAAAAACTGAGTTACCAGTTTTATCTGAATCTGTGGTGGGTTACCATTGATCAGTGGAGACAACCTGTCACAATTGGTTTGAATAACTGTCTGTCCTTTTTAAAAAAGTGATGTTGGAGAACTTGCTTTTCCGCAAGACAAAAAGGGAAATGTCAGAAATTGTAATTATGTTGGTCTTTATGTTGAAACATGCATGTACTGAAAAAATAGCAGGAAAGAAAGAATAAGAAGGGAAAGAAAATTATTTCAGTAGACATTGTGATGGTGGCAATTATATGGACTCAAAACAGGTTTCTTCTTCCAGTCTTGCGGAAAGATACTGAATTCTGATTTCTCTTAAGGTTACCTAATTTGATTTCATGGATACATAGGAATAATGTGTACTCTTAAAATAAGAATATTATTTTCAGTAACAATATATCCTTTTTTTACTTTCTATATCTTGTTTGATCAATAAAGGTAATCAACTATTTAGTAGAATATTGTGCATTACACACAATCTAGAAAATGTCTTGTGATGTTTTATGTTACTCCCTGCCTCCTTTTCTACTATGTCATAATGGTTTGTATCATATTTCTTACTATCTACTTATTGATTAACATACCATGAATTGGAAATAATGAGATACTGCATGGTGCATATTGCATCCCCTAGTTCTAGTGTTGTGTGGTAGATATTTTATTGCCTTCAAAAGGTTCACTTCTTGAATACTGTCCTAAAGACTAAAGAGGCCTAGATGTCGCAGCCTGATATTATAAGGGAGCTGTTCTACTGCCTGATCATTCTAATTGCCCCTTCTATCCTTTTCCAGTTCTACAGTATCATTTCTGGGGTATGACCAGAATTGTGCACAATATTCCAAATGTAGCTTCATCATAGATTTATAGTCACAGTAACACTTGCTGCCTTATTTTCTGTTCCCTTTCTAATTACTTCTAGATTGTTTTTGGGTTTTTTTTCACTGCTGCTGCACACCAGGTTGACACCCCCATTGAGCTGTCCATCAGAACCCAAAGATTCTTAAGGTCTATCTCGGAAAGTTCAGACTCCATCCATTTGTAGATCTAATTGGGGTTGTTTGACCCAGTGTGCATCACTTTGCCACTTACTAAGGTTGAAGTGCATTTACCACTTTGTTACCCTCTGGAGCTTTTCACACTCTTTCTCCCATCCCAATCTTTTCTGTAAAGTGTGTAACCCAGGATCCCATTGGTTTTCATTGGTTCACCAGCGGTGTTTTTCCACTGGCAGAAAGTACCCATTTTTGCACCCATTAAGGACCCATTTGTACAAGAAGAAATTGGAGTAGATTTGAAGACATATTTAGATGTGATTTTGGAGAAGGAAAGAATTTTGTAAATAAAATGTGCAGCAGCAGTTGTGGAAGTAAAAGTGTAGCTACCTTCTGTACTACTTCACAAACAATATGATGACAGAAAGTGAAAAATCATGCACTTTGGGGGGAGAGAAATCATGGTGATTCGTACTGGTGAGTGCTTTTTCATTGTGTACTCAGTTTTTTAAGCACACAGAGTTTTTTATTCCTGTGCATGATTTTTGAGAGAAATAGTTCCAAAGCATGCCAAGTAGGTCATTGGTCAATTGGAAAATTATGGCTTCCATCTTCATCCTCTTCAGAAGTCATCAAGTGTAGGAAATAGAAATCTTCCTTCTATCATTTCTGCTGAGTTGCCACTGAACTCCTATCTGAGATATGTGTGAGCAGGTTGGCACCTTAAATGGCATCTGTGTATTCACTATTTCAGTCTCTTGAAAAATCATAGAATTATAGAGTTGGAAGGGACCTCTAGGGTCATTAAGTCCAACCTCCTCCTTAATGCAGGATTTGCTAGGTATAGGCTGGCATTTGTGCAGAACAGATTTCAGGTATGACATATGTTCTGGTGTTGTCTCCATCCTTTCTAGGGTAGCTGTCTCTCCTTGAAGACAACATAAGATTCTGTTTCCCAATTAACTTGCATTGAGAGGCCAATCAATATAAATATAAATCAATATTAATTCTCAGGTGGGTCAGTCAATCCAATGTAAGTCAGTGGAGGATTTTGTTGTGGATTGTCTAATCTGCGAGCTTGCATTGAAGTAAGTTTCTCAGTTTATGTCAGCAGTTCTCAACCTTCCTAATGCCGTGACCCTTAATGCAGTTCTTCATGTTGTGGAGACCCCCAACCACAGGGGAGGGGCAGCTGGGAGGGAGGAGGGAGGGGTAACGGGAGACAAGTTGCAATCCGTCTGAAAGGGGTAGTTTGACTCCCAAGGGGGTTGTGACCCACAGGTTGAGATTCGCTGCCCTAAGTGATGACATTGTCTTTAATAATGGTTTCCATCACCTTATATGGAACTGACATTAAGCTAACTGGTCTGTAATTGCCTGGACCCTATTTTTTATTTTACTAATTGTTTTCAATTTTTTGCCCCACATTATTTCTCATATTTATATCTTGCTGCCAGATTTGAAACATACTATCCAGTATTTCATTCATATAGTTAATAGTCTCATTATTTTACTCCCTATTCCCCTTGACCCAAATTCCCAATATGAAAAGAATTTGCCCAGCTGAGATTATCCATGATATGCAGTCATGAACCTGAGACCTCAAAATTAACATTCATAACTCAAATTGGCTTGTGTGTTGAGGTCCACTGAAGTTTTGCACGTCTTTGATGCAAAAGTCACTTATAAATCACATCTTTTATCATTGGAAAAACTAGACTTCACTCAGGATTCCAACATTACCTCAACAATCTAGAGCAGCAGTTCTCAACCTTCCTAATGCCGCGACCCCTTAATGGAGTTCCTCATGTTCTGGAGACCCCCAGTCACGGGGGCAGAGCAGCCGGGAGGTAGGAGGGAAGGGCGGCAGGAGACTTGTCATGACCCCTCTGAAAGGGTAGTTCGATCCCCAAAGGGGTCCTGACCCCCAGGTTGAGAACCACTGGTCTAGAGTAAAGTTGAACTGGTAACATTCCAGCACAAAAGGGGCAGGTTCCCAAAAGGTCACAGCTCTGGGTTATACATGTGCTTTGCAATCCAGATGGCCCTTTTCAAAAACATGCGTAAAATGCACATCTGCTAACATGGGCGATCGTGTGGGCAGGTGGATAGGCAGGAGGTGGCAGTGGTGGGAGCCACGCAAAAAAGCCTGTGCCTGGTGCGTCTTATAGGCTGATAAATATGGTAATTATTCCTGATACGTCATATAGACTAGACAGTGCTCGGAATATCAAGGAAATTACAGTTGTATTCCCTTCAATTAATTATTGATTGGAGGGTGAAAGAGAGATTGAAATCCACTTTCTTGTCTGATTAATATATTCATATCCAGGGAGGAATGTCTTTTGTTCAAGTGGTAGCATGCCAGCATTCACCCGCTTCTGTTTCTCCGTGAGCTAAGCTAGGTCTCTTCAGTCACAGATATTTTGATCCTAAGCTAACTACTTTTTTCTTTGGTGTCTCTTACTGCAAATACTATTAATATCAAACATTATTGCTATCTAATTTTTATTCTGTGAGATTATGGGCTCAGTAATAAGTAACGGTCAGGAAGACACAGTGAGCTGTTTTTCATAGCCCTTGTCTCTGTCCCTGAGGGCGAAGAGGTTTTAATGGCTAATAGTAGTTAATCTGTATATTTTAAAACCATTTTAAATATAAATTGAACAAAGTATTTTGCTTTCTCATTATGGGAATCCTGTTAATGAAAATAGTTTTAAACTGGGTCAGTAAGATGCAAGTTGGTTTAGTTTAAGTATGTTTACTCAGATTCTTCCTTTTCTTAGCCTGTGCACTTCCATTCAACTCTACTGCTGATCAATATTTTTTAGTAGTTTGAGTTGTTTATTGTAAAATATATACCTGTGAATAGTATTCTATATTTCCTTGCATTTGAAATCTTACTATAAGAAGTGTAACAAGTAAATCAGGAAATTGTTTGCTTAGTTGCAAAGCACAGAAACCAACCAGTTTCTTCTAGAGCGAAACTTAATTTTGGGAAGTGTCACGTCCTACTGTGTAAACAATAGATTTAATTTCCTGATTCCTTTGTTGCACTTCTTATAGTAAGAATTCAAATGCAAGGTCAGACAGCTTATGTAAATGTTAGAGTACTATTGACAGGTGTGCATTTACTTGCTTTTGTTTGCTTTTAACAGCGTGTTTTAACTAAGATGAAAAGGCACTCTTATTCTTAGTAAGCTTATTGTGTGGTAGAAGCATACAATATTGCAGTCTTAGGAGAATAGATTTCTCAGTTTTGTAAAAGTAAACTTTGAGTGTTCCCACTTGGAAAAGCATTGTTAATTGCTACATCCCATACTAATTAAATTCAAATCTGTTACTTCTGCCTATTTTACAAAAAAGTTAAAGATAAACTGTAAATGTGGTAGCAAATATGTGGTGTTTTAAGTCAGATTAATCTTGTGAAGTAATTGTATTAAATAGCACCATATTTAGGCCCTAAGTTGAACTACACTGAAAAGATGTAAACATCTATGTACAATATGCTCCTCCATTTTTTGCTATTGTACTTTGTTATTGTCAGTTTGCTGGGTCTTTAGCAGGACCATACTAAAGCCTTGCCCTGGCTTGAAACAAAATTTTGAAAGGTGGCCAAATGTTAATGTATTTTGACTGGGTCCCCATGAACCCAGTCTGTTGATAGTCTAAGGATGTGGCTTGTGCCCAGAAGTCATAGGAAAGAGCACAACTAATATATCGTAAATATTTTCATTTTATACACCATGAGTAAGTAATATGTAACAAACTTACATTTTTTCTATTTTAAACATTGAGGACCAAGTCTTCAAAGAAAAACAATCTGTTTTCCCTATAATTTTCCTTACCCTTTGCTAATTATTTTCTGTAGTTAGAAAATATACGTTTCTTGAATGGAAAATGGCCAGTTGCTCTGAAGTAATATTGAATTTAATTCTACCACTACTTAGAAAAGTGGATCCAACTTTGAATGAATGAATTTTTATTTATGGTCACAGACCAAAATCGGTATATAAAAATACATTAAAAATTCCTTGTGATATTTCACATGATTGGAAATAAATGTTTTATTGCCGTTGGGAATGTTGACATTTTAGATGTGCTTTAAAATAAATAAAGCATGATCTGATTAATTCCAATTTCTAATAACTAGTGGGAAACTTGCTGTTCCACTGATCCAACAGATGAAATTGTAGACAAAATGTATGCGTACATGATTAGAGCAACACCTAGATATGTATGTTCTCAACCATCTAGATGCACAGGACATAACCCCATATATGTTTTCATTTTTGTGCCATTATTTTATTCTTGTGCTCAGATACCAAGGTATAAAGGACATCGTAAAGAGAAAAGGTGCTTGGATACGACTGAGCAGGTAAAATGCATGAGGAGAGGAACCTGACAGGGGCTTCTGATAACATTTTTGAAAGAGAGCAGCTTTCACTAAACCCGTTGCAACTGACTCAACAGCATTTTAGTAAACTAACTCCAGAATTTACAGAAGCAATGTGGATGAGATGCAATGTTCACAAGCAAAGCTTAGTTAATAAGCCTTAAACATTCAGAGTGTAGTAGACTCCCCTTCCCCTTTCCCTCCATTTTTGAGTTCTTGCATTTTCAGTAAAAGCACTGTATTATCAATTCTTGATTATCTGAGAGTTGGCTTACCAATTTATAAAAGCCAGCTCAGGTCTGCTTAATTTTTCAAAACTGAAAAATCTAGTTAGAAAAACTGAAGAGGCTCCATGTATTTGTCTGCCTTTCAGTAAGGAAATTTAGGTGGATGAAAGCTTCAGGTCTTGGCATTTTTCACAGTTGGGATGCACAGGAAGGGGTGGCAGAATCATTTGACATCCAGCCAAATCAGTTGTGTCTGGCTTCCATGTTAGTACTTATTAAATATGCTGTGTGTACAGGTGCTGAGCCAATGAGATGTGTGTGTCACGTATGCTTCATATAACCTTGAATTAATAAAGATATAATTAAAACACTTCAAAATGGCTGTTGTGACACAGAGACTACCTCTTATACAAACAACTTTAATATTATGACAGAGTTCCAATTAACATTTCATGAAAGTGTCACCTTTCATCTTTCTGACATAAGTGGAGACTTCTGCATTTCTAGTCCACCTTTCAACAATTTGCATCTTTTGCAAGCAGGCTCAGAAGGCTTGAAGAGAATCATGTTTTGCCATGAAACAGCAGACAGGTGGCAATCCTGCATTGTACAAGGTACATTGGTGGCATCTCTGAGTCTGTGCCTCGCCTGGAAGAATGGAGAAGGCAAAGACAACATTATTGAATGTATTTATACATACATTTTATAGGCCTTGCTGTAAAAGTGTAGTAGTTCTTTGAATGAGCAACAAAATTAAACAAGGAACAAAACCTCTCCCTCATAGTCGTCTTCACTCTTATTGCTTAAGAAATTGCAGCTGTTCTTCTCGTATTGGGAAAACAAACATGATGGCATCAACCCCGTTTCAAGTTTCATTTACTTCAGCAGATTTTGTGGTCTGGTGTTTGCTTTATTAAGCATGGGGCAGAAAAGATCCTACTGATGGAGAAGCTGAGGCAGTCCCCTGACTTTACTTTCTTCTCACTACCTCTGTTTGTCCAGCTCTTCTCTTTCCTCTTCTCTACATGTCTCCTTCCTTTGCTGTTTCTCTCATCTTCCATGCACTATTTGTTCTTTCTACCCACTTGAGGCTGGCCGCACATACTACTTCTTTTCCCTACAGTAAATAAATAGAACTTGAACTAAATAATGTAAAACAGAGAAATATAGTTACTAAAAATGGTACCTCATCTATGTTTTGAAAAATAACTTATTTTCCTGAAATATTTTTTATCTACCACTATTTCATTAAAATGGGGTATGGGTTTGAGAGCAGATCAGTCTGAAAGCCTCTGTTGCTAAGATTAAGTAGTCTTCTGATAATCATCTCAGATAGTAACATGTGGGCAGGTTCTGTAGCCTAAACATGGGAACAGTTTTCAAGAACAAAAGCAGCCCTTTGCGTTATTTATTTGCATTTTATTCTTGAAAGTGGCATAGAGACAACTGAAAATACCTTATGTTCATAAGACTCATCTGTAGAACAAATATATATAAACTTACTCTGAATATTAAATTTACAATTAAGACTAAGGCTACAGACTTATCCCAGGGATCCATTCATAGGAAGGGGGTTTGGATAGCATACATTTTCCTGTGCTGGAGCTATGTTTCAAATAGCCTAACTGTTCTTAATTCATGCTAGCAGCTGAATTATGTTTTCCAAGGAAGATAATTCTTCCCATCCTCCCCACCCCACCCCACCCCACGCACTTCAAATTTGATCTGGATATGTTCAGAAGTAGCACTGGTTAAACTATACCAAGCAAAATTTCTGGCACAGGTTGTATCTTTAATGTTCAGTGGTAAAATAGTAGTGCCTCCCCTCTCTTTTGGATGATTTGGTATGTGATGCTGCACGAAAGTGCTGTTGCTGATACCAGTATGGGATTGCATTGTAGACTGATAATTTATGTATCAGTGCTATAGTTCATCTGTTTAAGACCTGCTTTCATTCTGCCTGTTAAACATAGGTATTTTCATTTTTGCTGTATGAAACTCAGCCTGCAGATTATCCAGTAATGTATCAGCTTCTTGATTTGACCGAATACTCATTTTATTCTGAAAAGAAGGGCTAGACTAAGAGGAAGAAAAGAGCGATCTCGGTCCAATCCAGCTCCAAACAGCTTGCATGGGGACACAGCCTTAGCGTAAATAGGAATGGGTTGATGAATATTTTTAAACTGTCCGAGTGCATTTCTCTCCAGTGCAGCATGAAAAAAATACATTTAAGCAGATGCTTGCTCATGAACAAATGCTCTAATATTTGGGTACCGATTTTCAGTTTATTGGCTCATCAGTTGTTATGGTCAGATCATAACAACTGATGCCTCCATTGCCTTAAACCCTCAACTATAGTTTTCTTCATTATCTGCAGACCAGTCTTTGCAACAGGAGATGTCATGCACACGGATCTCAAGTATTTTTTAATAAATTGAACTTTGGGACCCCAAATGAGTCTCTAATGCATCCCCATAAAGGGGGAATCTTGATGGTGATGGGGAAGCACCAAATATATATATAGTCACACTAAATAAGGTAATCAGTGGTAATGAAGCATGAAAAATACCCCATACACAATACAAGATATGAAGCAACAGTTCTTGAGTGATGTTGGGACTAATCAATAAACCAAATTTGGGGATTCTGTTTTAAGGGAGGGCAGGGGAGCATCTAGAGCAGTGGTTCTCAACCTGGGGGTCGGGACCCCTTTGGGGGTCAAACGGCCCTTTCAGAGGGGTCGCGATGAGTCTCCCACTGCCCTTCCCTCCCACCTCTCAGCTGCTCCACCCCTGTGGTTCAGGGTCTCCACAACATGAGGAACTCCATTCAGGGGTCGCGGCATTAGGAAGGTTGAGAACCACTGATCTAGAGCAATCAAATGAATAATGTGAAGTAAGGGAAAATTATGTATTTAAGAAAGTCAGCACACCTGCCTCAGATGCACTCAGGACTCAAAAGTTCAAAAAGGAGGGGGGAAACATAAGTGATCTTGGAGTCTGGGTGCTAATATGTGGATTAGATGCCTTGTATCAGGCTTTTTAACCATCCGCCAGTAGCAGCATTACTTACCAAAAATGTTTTTAAATGATGTTAGTGGGGCAGGGGACAGAGTGTGTGAGAGATGTTGGTTTATATCAAATCCAGTCCAGGTGAGTTCTGAGGTTTCAGGGAGAAGTGAAGTTTTCAGTTGGGTGACATGAGTCTGCCAAGCAGATAAGAGAGGAAGGAACTGAGGAGGTTCTTCAGGGCTAGGACTCCCCTTCTCTCACTGAGGCTGGCAGTTCTGTTCTTAATCCCTCATGTTACTACTGCTTGAGCATGAATAACTTTGGCTCACCTCTTTGGAGGATAATAGCTAGCCACAGGTCAGCTGGTGCTATAGATGTTCAAGACCCTGAAAACAACAATGTAAGTTTAAATAAGAACCACATGGGAACTACGGGGGGGGGGGTAAACTGAGCTGTAGAAGGGTTACTGTAGTTGCTTAATACTAGGAGGCAGAGGTTGATATCATCGTGATAAGCTGTGTGTGGGAAGACTGAGCCTATAAGTGTACTTCCTCTGGCACAGTTTGCTTGTTAGTTTGCATTTGACATCAACCCCAGGAAGCTACATAAAAGAAGTTAAATTATGCTGGTCTAACGTTAGTGCTGTCAGTGGCTACTAGTCTTGATGACTTTGTGGCTACTTGTAAAAAAGTGATGGGTGCCTAAAAGTCACCTCCTAGAAGATGCAGACAAGTTCTGTGCTTGGGTCCTGCTTGTGGGACTTCAACACACAACTGTTTTGGACACTGTGGGAAAGCTGGTGTGGATCCAATCCAGCAGGATATTCATTTTCAACATACCACTCACTGTTTGAAATGGAGCAAGAGTCTCCAAACAAGTATCTTTTTATTTAAAGCCCTTAGAAAAAATTGTTTCAATTCCAAACATACTATATGTTATATCTGTAATGAGATTTTCAAACAAGATCTTCTTGTGCATAAGAAATGGATATAGAATAAAATATGGTGTATCCTGTACCTTCTTCAGCATGGTAATTAATATTTGGGAGAGAATAAAGATTTTGTTCAGTGCTTTGAAGCATGTTATTACCAATGGATTAGCTTAAACAAAGATCAGAACTGTCATAAATGCTTAATTCTAAAAGGTTATCAAATTATTAAAATCCTGTTCTGTTAACAATTGTTATTGTATGAATCAGAAGTATTGTTCCTGTATATTGTTTTCAAACAAATATTCTTTTAAAAATGGAAAGGTACAGATTTTATTTTGTATTATTATTCCCGGTAAATTTAGAAGTCTTTCTACTAGACCACATCACTTGAACGTTACAAATCAGTTAAAACTTTCTAGCAAAGTTCTGTTTGCTTAATGCTGTTGTGGGAACTCTTCTGCCATGTTTGCAAGGATCTACAAACATGTTTAAATGTTTGAAACTGGTTTAACTAGAGAGCACAGCATGAGGAAGGATGGGAAGTTGACATTTGACCTATTCAGGTTTAATAATAAAAAGAAATGGATTTTACTAGACAAATGTTTTGTCAATAGAATAAGTAACAACAACAAAACTTTGATGGAAGAAATGTAACAGATATAAGAAACACTGTATTTCACCCACAGCTGTGCATTTCCTGAACCACCTTGAAAGATCTTTACACTTTAAAATGAAACAGCCCCAGCCAACAATAGACAACTAACTATACTCAGTGGCAATAAATGGTGTAGGCAAGTATACTAATTTGAAGAGCAGGATTTTGTAGCTGAAGTTTGCTATCACCTTGGGTGCTTTGAAGAGTCACAGATTTATATTTCTTAGCAGATTTAAAAAGTAGATTTCCTTTGAGATTATAATCACCACAGATTTAGTTCTTGTGTAAGAGCTTTGATATAAATGATAAACTTCCTTCCACCATCTTTTCATCTTTCCTGCAAGGTGCTGAAACTGAGATTTCTATCTTACTATTTATTCACTGAAACAGATACTTGGCAGATTTCTAATATAGTGTGTGTGTGTTTCTACTATTAAAATGATTTGCAGTTCAAGGAAAACAAAATACATCAATTAAAGGGAATGTGTGTTTTGCTTAAGGCTAGTGAAACCAGTCGGAGTGATACAAGCATTTTGTCAGAAGAAGGAAAAAGTAAAGGCAGCATTCACTTTATGCCTAATGAAACAAAAATAATTTCTCAACCAAACAAGAGTGTAGAAACCAAAGAAAAGAATAGTCTGGAAGGAGCAGAAGAATATGCAGAGGGAGATTCTTTCTTTGATGACCCTATACCGAAACCAGAACGATCGTATGGCTGGTAAGTTAAATCCATTTCCAGTGTAAATGTTTCTTTATCCCCAGACACTTTAATCTGAGAATTAATGCATTTGTGTATCTTACTATGAAAAATGTAGTAGTTTCAGTGCAGTATATTGCAGTGGGAGCTATTGAGATGGTCTGCCCTTGGAGACTTATGGAATCCGTGCAGTTCCTGCATGCTCTGGGGGATTTTCCAGTTGGCATGACTGGTGTTCCTCTCAAAGCCCTGGTTTCTCTCTGGAATCAGGAGATGAGCAGGTCTATTGACATGATTGCTCTCAAGTGCCCTCGACATGCTTGTAGAGCCCGAAAAGCTCCTTGGCATTCCATGGAGCTATGGCCCATGAAACAGGAAGGTCAACGGCTAGAACGCAGGTGGCGTAAATCCAGCTGTGAGTCTAACGGGACACAGGTTAGAGCACATTATCGTGCCTACTATGTGGTGGTGACGGTGGCGAAAAAGGGGTTTTTCTCTGCCACCATTGTGTCCTCAAGTCGCCGTCCAGTAGAGCTCTTTAGAATAGTAAATGGCCTAATAAAATCAAATTCATAGAACTGTGAGCCAGGGCCAAGTAAGATCTGCTGTGACAAATTTGTGAAGCACTTTGAAGATAAAGTCTCTCAGATTCGTAGGGGATTAGATGTTACAATTGGACATAGGCCAACTGAGGCATCCAGAGAACGTTTGGACCAGTGTGCTTGGATCAGTTACAATTATTGCGGCCTGAGGATATGGACAAGCTGCTTGTGAGGGTGCGGTCAACAATGTGCTCTCTAGATCTTTGCCCTTCCTGGTTGATAAAGGCTAGCTGGCAAGGTATGACTGGGTGGATCCAGGAAGTAGTGAATGCCTCTCTGAGGGAGGGGGTAGTCCCACTGCCCCTGAAACAGGCTGTGGTGCGCCCCCTCCTGAAGAGGGCTTCCCTGGATCCGGAAGACCTAAAACAACTATCGCCAAGTTGCTAACATACCCTTTCTAGGCAAGGTTCTGGAGAGGGCCGTCGCTGTTCAACTGCAGGCTTGCTTGGAAGAAGCGGATTATGTAGACCCATTTCAATCTGGCTTCAGACCCGGATATGGCACAGAAACTGCCTTGGTTGCCCTGGTCGATGGCCTCCTCTGGGAGAAAGACAGGGAGAATGCTACCCTGTTGGTTTTTCTGGACCTCTCAGCAGCTTTTGATACCATTGACCACAGTATCCTTTTGAAGAGGCTATGGAGTGTAGGAGGTGGAGGCAGTGCTTAGCATTGGTTCTGCTCTTCTCTCCAGAGCCGATCTCAGATAGTGGCTATGAGAGTTGCACTGGCTGCCAATTCACTACTGAGCCCAATTCAAGGTGTTAACTCTGACTTTCAAGGCCCTAAATGACTTGGGCCCCAAATATCTAAAGGAACGCCTTCTCCCATACCAACCATGCCTTGAGATCTGAAGGTGAGGCCCTCCTGGTTGTCCCACCACCCTCAGTAGTGAGGTGGGTGGGCACCCGGGAACGGGCCTTTTCAGTAATGGCCCCCAGGTTATGGAATAGTCTCCCCCTCTAGGTCCTTCATGCCCCTTCTCTATATACATTTAGGAAGGCGGTCAAGACACACCTCTTTGCCCTGGCCTTTGGCTAATGTGGCCATCCCCCCCCCCCCATTGTAGCTATTAGTATTTTAATATTGAGAATACTTTTTAAAAAATATGCTGGATTTCTCATTTGTCTGCTTGTTTGCTTTTAAGTATTTTAATGGATTTTATTGTTTTTACCTGCTGTTTTAAAACTGAGATCTACAGGTATAGGGCGGGATATAAAAATAAATAAATAAATAAATAAATAAATAAATAAATAAATAAATAAATAAATACTGATCTGTTATACCCATCTGCAGTGATCATCAAAAATACAAGTCACTTGTATTTTAAATTTAGATGCATTTATAATTTATTGCAGAGTTGAGCTGCGAGTGCAGCAAACGTTGGTACAAATGGATGGAGGTATGAGCTTAGTTAATGCCCTTTGTTTATCACACCCTAACTTAGAAGGGTTGAAAAAAGCTAGTGCTGTTCTGGCCAGCCACACTGAGTTCATTGTGCATTTGTACTGTCACTGTGTGCTGGAGCCTGGTTGTGTGAGAGTGGTATAGGAGAAAGCTTGCTTCCTGACTTGCAGGACCATTTCATCTACCTTGCACATCTGTGGACAGCAAGATTTCCCCGTTCCCCCACTAGTTGGCCTTTCTTTCTGCCTTCCATATACATCTCTGTGTCCCAGCTCCTTTTGAAGTCATGGCTGCTGGGTATAAGGGGGTCATTCTGCACAGTTATCCTATGAGCTTGTAAACTAGAGGCTCTTACACAGATGCTCACATGACCTTAACTCAATTAAACGTATATAGATATTTAGCTCATACTGCAGTATTAAATTACAAACATTTTATTCTGGATACACAGTATTTTACAACTTTGGACATAGAGAAAACCTAAAAAAGGCCATTTGATAAAAGTTTAAAAAATGCTGATGTAAACATATTGTGTTAGATGCTAAGAATCTTCTGTTTCTGAAAGCAGACAAAGTTCTCACAATAGTCAAGAATGTTGGTAGAACTGAACCTGCAGTAAGAATAATAATTCGTTAATTTTTTGGCCCAGATCCTTATAATCTTGGTTATAGTGAATTACAGAATAGGTAGATGACTCCCTTTCTAATTATTTTGTATTAAAGGAAAAATGATTTGAGCAAAGAAGGAAATATTCCATCTCAGTCTGATGCTCCACCCATAAAGAATGTTCTAAGTATTGGAGAAGCTCCACTAAAGGATTCTGACAGTAAGTAGAATAAAACTGTTCAAAATGCACATCCATGTTATTTAATAATCCCTGCACTGCAAAAATCAAGATGCCACCTTACTTGAAGCTATCTGAATTTTGTTGGTACTTAAATGAGAGACTGTTTAGAACCCTGTGCAGGCATAAAGGCAGGATATCAATGCAAGTCAATAAAACAAACAGCATATTTAATCGTTGTATGTATGCTTTCATGGCCAGACTGTTTTTTTTTTTTTTTACAAATGTTTAGAAACTTCATACTTAACATTTCTTTATACAAATTAAAACTATACATTTTACTATAACCTTAATAATTCCAAAATAATAAACTCATAACTTTTAAATTTTGGTTGTGTATATGTCGTACTTTTTCTACTCAGCTGTATATATCTAACTATGAGATTACTGGTTATTGCTATACTAAATCATAAGACTATATCACAATAAAATTCTATATTATTCATAATTATTCTAACAGAAATTTAATGGCTGACTGATTTGCTAAATGCTTCTCAATTGGACTGTAAAAAATCAAGAAAAGGTTTCTGCGCTTCTAGATATCTATGGACCTTTCTGCACGTGCCGTCGAAAACGGATCTATAAGATCTGTTTTCCGGCGGAATGTTTTAAAGAATCTGACCCAAATAGGGTCAGATTCTCGGAGGCCACACGCGTCCACAGTGGCAGGGTCGGATTGGAAAGGGTGCTGTTTGGGGACGCAACAGCACCCATCCCAATCCGGCCTCCAGAGGCCCTGCCCAGCTGTCAAAGACAGAGAGCGCATGCTCTTTATTTGACAGCTGGGGCCGCCCACCGGCCTTCACCATTGGCTCCTTTGGGAGCTGCCATGGTGTGGCCAGCAGCCAGCTTCCCTGCCTTACCCTTCTCGAGTGAGAGGGAAGCTGCAGTCGCCACCCCCACCCGGGGCCGCACGGTTGCGCGTTGGCTTCTGGCATGGCTTCCACTGCGCCTTCTAGACATTCTAGAAAGGCTAAGGAGTTTGGGAGTTGGATGCACAATGTTGCAGTAGCTCTGTTTCTATTTCCAAAGCTGTTGCCAGAATGTCGTTGTGAGAGATTCTTGCTTGACACCCTGGGAACACACTGATGAGGTTCTTCAGAGGTCAATTTTATCCCCTATCTCCAGTGCGAGATTTGGAGTGAATCAATATGCAGAGATGGTTGAATTGCTTGACAGGTGCTTGGAAGCAGTACAGGGCTGGATTGGGGGCAATAAATTCAAATTGAAGCTAGACAAGACAGAAGTGCTATGTGTAACAGAGTCTTGGATCCATGAAGAAGATAGGAATCCTATTTTTGGTGGGGTTAAATTGTCCTGGAAGGGACAGATGCAAAATCTTGGGGTGCCCTTGAACTTTATGCTGAAATTTGAAGCTCAGGTGAAGACAATGGCCAACAACACCTATTTCCAGCTCTGGGTAGTTAACTAGCTACTGCCCTTTATGGACAGAGATTATCTGGCCACAGTGATCCATGCTCTGGTATCTTCCAAACTGGATGATTGTAATGTGTTCTATATAGGGTTGTCCTTGAAGATGGTTCTGAAGCTGCAGCTGGTACAGAATATAACAACTATATTGCTGGCTAGATGTACACCATGCTGATCTTTAAAAAGCTGCACTGCCTTCTAATTCTCTACTGAACCAAGTTGAAGGTGTTAACTTTAACCTGTAAGGTCTAAATGGCTTGGGTCACAATTATCTCATCTTGACCTGCCTGTGCCTTAAAATCTGCAGGTGAGGCTCTCCTGGTTGTGTCACCACTTTCTGTAGCTTAAAGAGATGGGGACCTGGGATAGGGCCTTCTTGGTAGTAATACCCTGACAATGGAATAGCCTCCTCCCCAAGGTGTGCCAAGCACCTTCATTATATATGCTTAGAAAATTGGCCTTTGGCTGAAGAAATAGTCCATACACACACCTTTACGTGCTGTTGTTGTTTTTAGTGGGTTCATTTTAAATATTGTTCTTACGTTGTAAAAAATAGCAGTTAGTGAGAACTACTTGCCTTACTGTATTATTTATTTATTTGCATTTTTATCCCACCTTATACGCAAAAGTCTCATGGCAGGTTACAGTAGTACAAACCAATTTTTTAAAAAAAACCAATTAAAAGCAATGGAAGCTGTTTCCTCAGTCAAAGGCAAAGACAGATATGGCCAAAGTAACCCAATATGTCTCTTGTCAACATATAACCAATGCAGGAATCTAATGTTAAGATGCATTTTTTACTCTGTCATAATTCAGATAAATTTTAAATGCATTCTGTAGTTAGTAGTTAACAGTTGTACAAATACTTTATTTCTTTAATGTATATTTGTGGATTACAAAATGTAACTTGTAGAAATCATCACTAGTAGAGTTACATTCTGCAGCCATATCCCCTCTTGTTCTGCAAATGATGGAATTGCTGCTCACATGACAGTTGAATTTATAAGTATGCAAACTAAATTGTAAAAAGTTTAGGCATGATCAGCCTCAAACTCACACAGGGTTACAGGGTGGGATATAAATACAAGTAAATAAATAAATCATTGTCAAACCTAGGCCATAGTCACACCTTCATTTGAAACCATCTTCAGGTCTTACTGCTTACACCTTTTCATCATTTCTATTGGTTTTATTTATGGACTTTCCACCCTCCATTTGGACTTTCCTGAATGGGAAGTCCATAAATAAAATGGATAGAAATGAAAAGGTATGAGCAGTCAGAACTGAAGAAGGTTTAAATGAAGGTGTGACCACTGCCTGGTAACTGTTTAGATGAAAATAATTTCTAGTAGTATGTATTTCCTTAAAATCAATGTAAGACATTTCAGTATTTGTGCAGGTTTTTTTTAGCCCATAAAAACAACCTTTAAGGTGTCTTTTTCTTAAGAAAAACTTGTTAGATTCTTTAGTAGCAGATAAAAGTGGCATCTAATGAATAGTTAAAATTCCATTTTAAATCTTGTAACCGTCTTCTTATAAAATTATTTATAAACAGGAGATGAAGATGAATATGCTGATGACTTCAACAGGTAAGAGAAAATATAGTGCAACAGTTTAAGATAGGGCGTTTTTGTCTGTGTTTCATATAATCAAGTTTTGCCTTCCATTGAAAAGCTTATTTTTAATATGCCTTTTAAAATAGTTTTGAAAAACATTTTGAAAAATTTGGAGATATTAATATTCTGAACCTTTCTGCGTGTCATCAAAAGCAGGAAAGGTGATTTACCATGAGTTGTTTTCAGCTTACTCTTTTCCCAGAACCAGCACTTTGTGGTTGCACATTTTGGTTATAAATAATATTTCTGAGAAGCAATCAAACTAAAAAGCTGGTGTCTAAAAATCAGTTTATTTATAAATATTCATTTATTAGACATGTTGGAACATGGTATAAATTCCTCAACAATGAAAAGGGGTTAGTTACTTGCATTTTTAAACTTTTCTCCTTTTCAGTACAAGTCACCGGTCAGACAAAAGTGAAGTCAGCATTGGTGAAGAAATAGATGATATTTCTGTGGAATTAGAAGACTTCAACACTAGTGATAAAGTATGACTTCTGGTTTGTACATAAGATAGGTGAACACCTATCCTATGGGGAAAGTTCAAATAATGCCTGTCCAATGTGGATGGAGCATTCTAGGAGGGGATAGAGCCGCTTTGTTTTATACAACATGCAGCCATCACTGTTAAAAACAAAATAGCTTTGTCGTATGAAGGCTTTCACAACTGGTTAGAATCTCATTTGTAGCAGTTTTGGATCTGTTATGGTGTGTTCCAGGTTTCTTCTGAGAAAGTTATGTAAGTTAGTATAGATGAACCTACTACAAAAATCAGCCAGATACTAAGATTAAGAAAAGTCAATCTCAACCCTCTTCAGACTCCAGGCATTTACAAAATACCATGTGAATGTGGGAAGGTGTATATAGGGATGACCTCCCCCACTGTAGAAAAAAGAAAATGGGAGCACGAAAGACACTTGTGTCTCATGTAGACTGACAAGTCAGCAGTAGCAGAACACGCTTGGTCAGAAAACCACAAAATATTATTTGAACAAACAGAAACTATAGCCAAAGTAAAGGGGTTTGATGAATTGGCTAACAAAGAGGCTATTGAAATAAAACATCCCCATAACTTTAACAGAGATCAAGGCCTATCTCTCAGCAACATCTGGGGACCCTTATACAGGAACAAACAAAACAAAGATTCACATCTTACCTCAGCAACCACACAACTCACCTGTCACTCACCCCCAGTGATTATGATAACACAAAAAACAAGAAAGCCTCAACCACCCTTAACACCTACTCCTAAGGAAACAGTGGTAACTGACTACTGCCAGGATAAGACCAATGCCTCATTAACAACTCACACTAGAAAAACTGTCAAACAGCAGACATCTGGAAAAAGGGAAACGAGCTCAGTTTGGCCCTTCCAAAAGCCAAACCCCCTGAAGATGGATATGGCAGCATATCCAAAAGTTTAGGTTCTCAGAAGAAACCTGGAACATTGCATAATAGCACAAAACTGCCATAAATGAGACAAAATAGCTTCTTCAGTAGAGACATCATACCATGCTCACTTTCCTTTCTGAGGAGAGGAGTTTGGTGCTGCAAATTATCTCAGGTCCATGATGAGCTGATGATAAACCATCTTGTGAGTTACTCTGATCTAAGGAAGTGCTGTCTTCCTCATCTTTGGTGTCAACCATTTTTCACGTCAGCCATGAGGTGGGAACTGCCCAATTTTGCCAAAGATGCCCTTTCCCCTTCTGAGACAGCAAAGTCACAGAAGAAACTCTGGATGCAGTGCATTCCTGTTTTCTTTCCTTTCTCCAAAGCCAAGCACAACTAAATAGTTCGAGGAAAGTAAATATGGCAGAGGAGGAACATGGTGCTTGTCAGTCAGGCTGTACTTTTTATGCTAGGAACCCCTGCTTCCTCTGCCACTTTTCTAAATGGAGTCTGTTAACCCTTACATGATAGCAGTTTTCTAGCACTGGTCTGACAAAAACATTAATTACTACAGTTTAACACAGCTAGAAGCCAATTAACCTCATGTGATTTTGAAGTTAACAGTTTATACCAGGATTGCTGGTAGCAGGCGTGGTACTATTTTTTCCTCCTTGGAAGCCATTGGATAGCATGTTCAAATGAATGGGGAGGAAACTGGTTTAATGCCCATGATCTAGCTAATGAAGCTGTTCTTTGAGTTAAGAAGAATGCTACAGCAGGGCCCCTTTCTTATTTTACAATTGTTTTAACAGACGTTTTAATATTATATATCGAGTAAGTCTTGTTGGATACAATCAGCATTCCCTCTAGGAGAATGAGCTGCTGACTCAAGAACATAAGAACACAAGAGAAGCCTTGCTGGATCAGGCCACAGCCCATCTAGTCCAGCATCCTGTCGCACACAGTGGCCCACCAAATGCTCATGGGCATCTCAAGCAGAGACAAGGACAAACCTTCTCCTGCTCTCGAGTCCCGGCAGATGGCCTTAGAAGTGCCCCCCCCCAGCCTGAAGGATGCATCTAGGCATTAGTTCTAATAGCCATTGATACATCTATCATCCATAAATTTGTCTAACCCTACCTTAAAGCCATCTAGACTGGTAGCTGTAGATGGCTTTAAGAGTAGACCTAAAGTGCATCTCTGTCCAAGTGTGCACCTTATAGAGTATTCTGGACTCAGTATAGCTTGCTTATGATTAAGAGGGGGGATATGAAAGGACTTGGTTATAGGACACAATATTAAACCTCATAGAAATTACTCTTTTTTCCCCTAGCTTGAAGACCTCACACAAGACTTTACCATTTCACATTTAAGTGGTGATGCAGACTACCTAGAGGATGTTGCATGAAGGAAGAGCTGAGATCTTAATTTGTTGGATTGAGAGCCTTTGTATTTTAAGACAATCAATCTGCCGAACTGCCCCTCCCAAATTGTGCCTTGTGTTTCAATGGGAAGAAAGAAAGAAAAACAGCCGAAGTTGGGAAAAGAGCCTTCAGAATTTCAAGGATTGAAAAAACAGTTAGTATTACTATTCCAGCTGAAGCACTAGTTGAACAGATCCCTCAAAGATGTCCGTTGCAGGCAACCGACATGCCAAGATGAATTATCTTCACAAATTCATAAGGGAAGAAACCAACAAAGCGGTTTAAAAAGACAGGCATGGCTTAATGTCATGGTAACAGCTTGCTTTTTACTGAAGAAAACAGTGTTTCTGCTTCCTCTTTTGTTTTCTAATTATCAGTTTCAAAAAGCTTTTTGCTCTTAGGCGGAGTTACTTCATGTCCTGGGGATATTTGAGCTAAGATGTGCAAAACTTACTAAGATATCTAACATGAGGCACATTAAAAGACCACAGATGAACTATGGTTTGTCTCATAATGCAACTTGGGTGCTTAGTTCTGTTTGGCCAGGATAACTAGGTACTTCAGAATATTGCAGCAGGAATTTTGAGCCTTAACTCTAAACTTATTTTTATATGTTTAAATGTTTGTTACTCTACAATAACATTTTGTTTGTTAATTTAATGAAAGTTGTAAATGGTTGTTAGCATGACTTTTCCCCTCCTGAAGCATAGCTTGATGCAGAATAAAATTTTTCCAGAATGGATTGTTTGAGAATGTTCTGTGATGAGAATCTTTGATTCAAAATAATATTGCTTGTGTGGTTTGGTTTGTTCAGTGTGATTTTTGAATGCTGTTTATCTGCTTCTGCACTTCTTTACATTTTGGAACACACCTGCATCAGTTTGAACCTTACTATATAGAAGAGCAAACATTGGAAGCAACTCTGTAAACTTATTGATGCTCCTATACATATTTGGTTTAAGGCCTAAACATTCATGTCTATAGGCCTTGTTTATTTCAAAGGATCCTGGATGAATGTAACTGTAGCATTGCAAGCCGTAAAGCACAGTCCTGCAAATAGTCACAATACAGAAGATATCATTATAAAGAAACATTCAAAGGAGTTAGAGTAGCAGTGAGTAAATTATACATTCATATTTCTTCACACAATGAAACTTGCTTATGAACTTGTATATGCAAAAACAGAAGTTTTATTTTTGAGCAGTGTGAAATTGTGTTAGTGATGCAACCTTTAGCAATATCTTATATAAAATACAGTTACATAAACTCCTGGTCACTTTGTGAAACCAATTCCAAATGAAATTTCTTAAAATGCTGTAGTAAGAATAATAAAGATAAATTCAACTACATTTAAATAAAGAACAACGGTTCCTGTTTGAACTATTTTCCTTGTTGTGATTGTTTCCTTAAGAAAAACTATAAAGTGTTTGGAATTCAGCTTACTTCCTAGGGGTCTTTCTGTACTTAGATCTGAATCAGTGTACACCACAGTCCTTTTCAGGGTCTCTTTTATCTGCACACTGTTGTGGATTAGAGAGGCCTAACCCCCAGCTAGTTTACTCTGCCTGCACCTGATGGAGTATAATCCAGACTAGGGGTGTTTTTCCACTGTCACTAGAAGTACCCATTAAGTACCCATTAATGGGTACAAAAATGCCATTACGTACCCATTAATGGGTACTTAATGGGTACTTCTAATGACAGTGGAAAAACACCCTAGAAGGGCCTAGACCCGGATTGCTGGTAGACCTTGATATTGAGGTGTACTGCTATATTAGCAGATGAAAATTTGGGTCATGGAAGTCTGCAGAAGCAGGGAACCCATTTTTGTAGTGCAAGGCATACCACCAAAACAAATTCCTCAGGAGTTCCCAAGCCAGTGACTTGTTCCTGTCAATTGGAGCTCATGGAGGCCAGCTCTGAACCTTATGTGATAAATGATATAAAGGAATACAGAATGGGAGGACTCTGGCTGAGTAGTAGCACAAGTGAAAAGAATCTGAGTGTAATTCAGACTTCAGTATCCCATGAACTTCTTACTAGTGTCCAGTCTGCTGTTTTTGCTGGTTGATTTCACTTCCAGCACTTAAGTTGGAAGTACACAAAATGAGTTGGGGATTAATTATATTAGGTTCCATCTCCTCCTATTCTGAAATATTCTTATGTTCTTTGTTGCCACTATATCTTGCTTTTCAAGATACGAATACCTGGAATAGCTGAGCACCAACAGTCTTGAGGAAATCAGTGCTATTTTTCTCAGGGAAAAAATTGCTCATTCAGCAGTTCTTCAGCAGCACTACTCTTATTTCTTCCAGAAACCCAAGGATTGACGTCAAGATTTTAACCACATAACCAAATTGTGTACCTTTCTGCAGAGACGAGTCGAATGCTGAAGGAACTGTAACCACTTGTTCTTATCTCTTGCTGCCATGAACTACTCCTAAATAGTGTGCTACAGCAACATTGTTACCTCTGGAATACACTTGACCATACAAAATTAACATAGAATTGGAACACTCCCCCCACATTAAACCACTTCCATCTGTGGGAGTTCTAAATCCCTGTGAATCTGGACAACTTTGTGCTAAAAGTGCCTTGCAAATTTATTGCAGTAATTGCTTAGATTGAAGAAGACAACCAGGATCTACATTTCAAGGGTTCATGTCGTGCAGTAGAGTTCTAACCTCAGATTTGCCAGACTGGGCAAACTGTTCTTCCAAGATTTAATTAGGCGAGAACCAGTTATAAACTGTAGAACTTCAAAGTGTAAAATCCAGGTTTTCTTCACTTAGCTTGTCTCAAGATGTCAGCAAGTAATGTGAAATGTAAAAAGCCCAATGTAGATTTGCTAACCTTGTCTAGTGAGCTGCATATGAAGTTGACTCAATGGGAACCTATGGGAGCCAGCCAAGGACCTGTACCTTCTTTTGTCTCTCTTGCTTGCTTGATTCGCTCCCAGAAACTTCCAGTGAGGTGACTTCATATGCACCTAACCAGATGCAAAGGTAAGTGGTACCGTCACAGGAAAACCAGTATCAATGCCAGATTTCCCATGATAACCTTGAAAAAAAAATCTGGTAATTCCAATGCAAGGGTGAACTTGGGATTTACCTTTCATCTGGAAGCAGCTTTAATCTAGTGCAGCGGTTCTCAACCTTCCTAATGCCGCGACCCCTTAATGGAGTTCCTCATGTTGTGGAGACCCCCAACCACGGGGGTAGAGCAGTTGGGAAGTGGGAGGGAAGGGCGGTGGGAGGCTTGTCGAGACCCCTCTGAAAGGGTAGTTCGACCCCCAAAGGGGTCCCGACATCCAGGTTGAGAACCACTGATCTAGTGGATCTCCCTCAAAAAGATGTTTCAAAGGCAGGAAAGTCCAAATGGAGGGTGGAAAAAAGGAATTTCCCAGCACAAGTGTTCTGTTCTCTTTTCCATCTGACTACATGTGCGTTAGAATCCTATGAGAAAAATAATGGAACCCATCTCAGGAGAGACACAAGAACCCTATGCTTGAGCGGTTTAAAAATGTATAGGTTTTAATAACACTTAAAAAGTGCTAAAGTAGATTTAATTTAAAAGATGCCTAAACTCTTCTGAAAACACAGGCAGCTAAGCCCATGTAAGGCTCAAGAGGAAATGTGTATTCATCTGTAGCAGGTATCTACTTCATGAGTACTGAAGTCAGATTGAAGCCAAAATCATTTCCCAAAGATTAAGTAATGCTTGTGGGCACGTCTATATCCACTCTAAGTTATACATTTCCTGTAGAATACAGTATGTTACATCTATGCATCTTTTGTTACATACACTATGCATCTTTTGTTTAATAACATCAAGGGAATTTATACAAAAACACTGAAAGTTACAGAGCAAATTAAAAATGAATCACCTGACAACGTTGCAGATTAAAAGCATATGCAGGAAAAGCTCTAGCGCCCATGAGTTTCAGTGGTAGGCTTTCTTCTGTTTCATTTACTTGCTTTGGTTTGTGGTAGCTAAGCACCAACACGTGGCAAGAGCTGAAAAAGCCACAGCAACCTCAGTGTTCTTTCAAACTGAGATAGAGAAGTCAGAAGGGAATTGATGTGAAGGCTTTATTTGCATGAATTACACCTTCTTCAACAAGATTATCGATAGACTTATGTTTTTCGAGGCTTGAGAAAGATCTCTCTTTCAGCACAGATTTTAATAATTAGAGGAAAAAGATCAATCATACTGAACCAGGTGAGTCTGACCTTACTGTAGTAGATGTGATTGATTTAATATAACTTTTTGGAATATTATCGAATATTCTATTTTTCTCTTTTGGAATATTATTGAATATTCTATTTTTCTATTTTATCTCTTAAACCTGCCACTTTTGTTCATGGGCACAAAAGTGGAAAATGAGTTTATAAGAATACATAACAACTAGCTCTACAGCCAGCCAAATGTTTCAGATGGCGCTCCTTTCCTTCCTGGGGGCAATCCCTTATCAAAACTGAGTCAAAAAGTTAAACGGTAGGAGTGTGAATAATAAAGAAAAACATCAGAGACAGAAAATGTACATTCCAAGCCCAATTTAATTTTCACTCCAACAGAATGTGTAGAAATAGCTTGCTGGTTTTTAACAGTTACAATGGTATGATATATCTGGTCAAAATACAAAAATAGATATAAGCATTCATTTGTACATTATTGATCTGATGGTCATTCTTACAAGATGCATTTTCACTGATACCATCCAGTGAGTTATAAAGCTCTACCACTCAGAATTTTGGCAAGTGCACTTTTTGATGCAAAGATAAAGTGGTGCTTACTGGAATTTCTTCCCTCGAGTTCTCTAGTTTTATCTGCTCAAATTCACTAAGCAGGCTTTTAGCTTTCTCTCACTGAATTTAAATGGTACTTCCTAGAATCCATGATAGAAAAATAGCATACTGGCTTCTCTCTTTTTAAGTTACTTATGTGATTCTATTTACAATGTAATCTTAACTGTTGTTTCAGAATTAGTTTCAGTGATATGACGGGTCTCTCTTCAAATGATGTTTGGATTTTGGCCATAATGAAATTCACCCATTTTATGGGTGTATCTTATAATTTTGTATAAACTGGAGTAGGTGGAAAATCTAGGTGGGTATTGTAGCAAAAAGGAGTTCAGGAAACTGCATTGGGGAAGCAGAGAATGGATTTACACAATACTTACTAAGAAAATGCCTATTTTTTTGTTACTGTTTAGGGCTTACAGACAAATATTTGCATTTCTGGAAAGTTAGGGTGTGTCTAGATGCAGATAAAGTCCAGGAATTCTCCTGGGATTATATTGAGATTGCCACACATAGCTATCTGGTATCTTGTGTTATTGTTGCTGTTCCAAAATACATACCTGGATGTTAGCAAGCAAAGGAGAAAAAAACCAAAAGAATGTGGGTATGTTCTTCAAAATCCAGATATTTTGAAAGGGGGACAAAAATGCAAAAAATATGGCAGACAAGGTAAGAGCCCATGAATTTCCTGGAACTGGCTACTGCTGTCTGGCAGGGGTGGCGAGAGGTGATTGCAGGATCTAAAGAAGATCCCACAATTGCATTGCATCAAACATGGCATCACAAGTGGGAATGTACACAAGATTCTTGTTTTCCTGTTTACTTCACATTGAAAAGAATGCAAAGAAAATTCACATTTGTGCAAATGGAGCCACTTTAAATATGCTAGGATTTGAATTCACTTGAAATGCTTTTTGAATACTCTTCAAATCAGTGCCACTAGCCACACCTTTAAATCCCCTCTGAATCCATTCCAAATCTGCTCTGAATCTACTCCAGTGAACAGGCACTTTACCACCTCCTCACCTTTGCAAAAGTCACAAAACTTCATACTAAGGCACAAAAGCATTTGCTTTGCATGTGAATGCCAGTCTTTGAATATAGTCAAAATTCATTTTGAATGTGAACATTCAAAGCTTCAAAATTCCTATGCATTTTGAAGTTGACGAATATTTTTCACCCATCACTAATCACGTATGCTCACAACTTAGTCCCAATAACAAAGATTAGGGATGTGCACGAATGTTCTAAACATTCAAAATTCTAATTAAATTTGATCGAAAGTGGACATTTGAATTCAAATAGAACATCTTCACAGTTGAATTTAAATATCTGAAAGAATTTCAAATGTTCCAAAACACTGTTTGAATGATTCAAATCAATACAAATATATATGTATTACATATATATCGGTATGAATATCATACGTATCTGTACGCATTTGTGCTTATAATACAGAATGAAAATGGGATGCACCACCTTCTTAGTTGGCTTCTCAGATTCTGCACAAGTTTTAAAAACATTTTCACAGTTTTTATGTTTCATTTTTATCTGTTTCTCTTTTTGAACAGAGAGTCCTTGTGAACTCAGAACTCTCGTCGCTGTTGCCATTGACACTGATCAAAAAAAGGAAAGCACAGTAATGCATTTGGTGAGTCCTTGGCTGGTCAGCTTTTTTTTTCTTTTTTCTTTTTAGAGATGGTAGACATGGATGGTAGACATTAAAGCGTCAGACAGAATTCAGAGCTGCCTTAGACTTCTGAACTAAGCTTGTTTCTTCCTGGATGACTGCAATCTAAATTCTCTACAGCAGCAGTTCTCAGCCTTCCTAATGCCACCACGACCCCTTAATGGAGTTCCTCATGTTGTGGAGACCCCCAACCACGGGGGCAGAGCAGCTGGGAGGTGGGAGGGAAGGGCGGCGGGAGATTCGTCATGACCCCTCTAAAAGAACCACTGCTCTACAGTTTCCTGCAAGAAAGTTGATCGAACCCACTGGGCTTTACTTCCGAGCAGGAATGAACTAGGGATAGCTAATCTGATCCTCACTTATCTTTTTTTTTTGGAAAGCAAGTAGTGGCAAGCCTTGATCACCTGACAATAGCTGATGCTGCTGACTAGCCTGGAAAGGTTGTAAATTATTCCATAAATCACTTATGTTATCATTTTGATCCACTTGTCCATCTTTTTCTGTTATTGTTGGGCAGTTTTTGCCTTTTGTTTTGGGATTGAAACTATGCTCACAGATTTGACATGTGAACTGGAAACACATTTGGAGACAGAAATAGATTTAATTTCCTTCTTATCATTTTGACACCATTTCTTTTTTTAAATAAGCAGTGTGGGGCAGCAATGAACATAATATCCAGTAGTTTAATGAACAAACCTCCTGAGCCACCCATCTAGAATTAATATGTTTCTGCAAAATGCAATGAATCAATCAATCAATGGCTAAGACCGGATATGCTTAACTAACTACACTTTTTTTTTAGGCAGAAACAACTACAATGGATTATTCAGACTATTTTCAGATTGAGACACTGTGCAACAAGAATGAAGTCAGAGATTTTACAAAGACTTTTCTTCCCATCACTTACTCATTGATCTGTGTATTGGGCCTGGTGGGTAACCTATGTGTAGTGGTAACGTTTATTTTATATAAGAAATCCGAATCTATGACAGACATGTGCCTTTGTAATATGGCCATTGCAGATATACTGTTTGTTCTCACTCTCCCCTTTTGGGCGGTATACTATGCACTGGATGAATGGATCTTTGGGGATTTTATATGCAAGCTCTTCAAAGGTATCTATGCTGTTAACTTCAACTGCGGCATGCTGCTTTTGACCTGTATAAGCCTGGACCGATACATAGCCATTGTGCAAGCCACAAGGTCATTTAAAGTTCGGACAAGAACTCTGGCCCACAGTAAAGCCATCTGCTTTGCTGTGTGGCTCTCGGCCATTTTAATATCAGCTTCTGCTTTCACGTTCAATGGAAGCTACTCTCACTCAGGCAATGCAACAAAGGACATTTGTGAACACAAATCCACTGCAGATTCCAATGTAATATTGAAATTACTAATATTAAGTCTCCAGCTTTTATTTGGATTTTTCATCCCTCTGCTATTCATGTGTTTTTGCTATACTTTCATTGTGAAAACCTTAATTCACGCTCAAAATTCTAAAAAAAACAGAGCCATACGTGTGATTATTTTAATCATGGTTGTTTTCCTGATATGTCAGCTTCCTTATAATATTGTGCTTCTCATGTCAGCAATGTCATTAGGAAAGCAGGATAAAACTTGTCAAGATGAAAAACAAATGGCTTATGCAAAATATATCACAGAAGCTCTGGCCTTCTTACATTGTTGTATGAACCCTGTGCTCTATGCATTTATTGGGGTGAAATTTAGAAATTATTTTGTGAAAATAGTCATGAACGTGTGTTGTGCAGGGCACACAAAATGTGGAAGCACCTATGTTTCAGGAGTCAGTTCTGATACTGGCCATTCTAGAGCCACAAGTGAAATTTATGAGTGATAAACTAGCCCTATTCCAGAGCTGGGCAGACAATGGTCCCCCAGATGTTGTTGAACTGCAAGTCCCATCATTCATTCTCATTGTTAGAGAGGATGCCTATAGGAGTTTAGCAATACAGCAGGGCCCTGTTTAATGCAAAGATTTTGTACAGGCAAATTACCACATAAAGCAAAGTCATGTTAAAGGGAAACCTTCATCAGACCTCTCTTTTTGGTAGCAGCAAAATATGTTAAACAGGGATTTAATATTATTAGTATTGTGTTAGATTGAAATTGCGCAAACTGAATTCTCTTAAAACAGGGATCCACAGTACCTGGAGAATGTGGCCAGACTGCACTGTTTGCTTTAAAACAAACGAACAAACCACAGGCTAGTTTATAAATTTGATTCCAGCAGGCACTTAGACCATAAATAACACCCTCAAATATACTTCACATATTTCCCTCTAGTCCCACAAAGGGATTAGGGTTCCTAAACAGTTGTATGTGTATCTTTCCTTCAGGAAAGCATGAAACTGCCATGCTGTAGTGTAGAAACCTGATTCTTTGGCTGCCTTCAGACAGCAATCTGATATACCAATAGAAACAAATGACGTAGGGTTTTGTTCTAAGTTATTATTGCTCTTTATCCTGACAGTGTTGTCCCCCAGTGCTGCCTTCCCGTGTTTTGATCATGTGCAATCTGGGTAGTTTGCCATTGAATTCCCAGATGTGCACATGACCACCTCCATGCATGTGTGGTCGGCTGTTTGAGTCTCTATGTTTGCATGCTCGACAGAGTTCTGATTGCTGCTCCATCCAGAAAGCGCTAAAAAGTGCTATTGCTGAAAAACCTGCTACCACTGTTGAGTTTTCCAGCAATAGTTTTTAGTATTTTTTAGTGACAGAAAAGTGGGGCTGTGGTGGGCCCTACGATACAAGTGGTGACCCCACCTTAGCAGTGCTGTAATGGTGCTATTTTCATCCTGTCCGGATACACCCTTACTTCCTGCAGATTTTTGCTGTTTGCACTGAACAGCCAAATATGCAATCACTGCTTTACTGAATTGGGACTCTCTCCCTTTTAGTTTTTAAACCTTCCTGTTGGATTTCCAGTTCCAGCTTTTGTGCCACTTATTGTCTTAGTAATAAATGGATTTTTTTCTCTCGTTCTAGTCATAGATTAGGGTGCCTCCTGAAGGCAAGATGTGATTCTGGGATCTTTAGATCCTGGAATTGCCTCACACCACTATGCCAGGTGGCAGGAAGAAATTCCAGGCTCTTGCTTCTGTCAAGTGTTTTTGTACAGGATCTTTGCTCTTGCAAAATACTTGTACATAGGGAGCACCCATCCACTTTCATTTGTGTGTGTTTGTCTGTGTGTTTTCTATACACGAGTATTTTTCAAGGAAGATCCTGCAAAGAAATGACATACAGAAGTAAGCAATCACTATTATGGAAAGCCTGGCATCATTGCTGGGTTTTCCGTAATAGAAGTGCAGCAGATTTTTGCTTGACTAACCCAGGACTGCATTGGAATTATTACGAATATGGGGCAATCCCAAAATAGCGCTAGAAACAAAGGCTTTTATTTGGGCCACAAAGACTCAAATGCATAGCTGTTTTTAAATCTTAAGATTTATTGTATTGACTACATCATTTTTACTGTAATACTGAGATACTGTTATGATTAACACTTCCTTTTCATAGCCATAATGACTGTACAAGTTTCAAAAAAACTGTAGCTTTTAGTAGTGATAATAGTAGTGAATTGCGCCTGCCACAGCAGTTTGAGGCAGTATATACAGATTTTCAATGTGTGTATACATGTTATATTCTTTTTTCTTTTTAGTCCAAGCAATAAAAAGACAGGTTGCCGTTTCGGAAGCATCATTTTTTCAAAAATTAAATTTGCAATAATAATAATAATAATAATAATAATAATAATAATAATAATAATAATAATAATAATAAATTAAAAATATTAACACTCAGGCTGTGAATGAGAAAGCCATTTTTGTGTCCTGTCTTTTCTTTAAAATATCACTAATAGCAAAAATTTGCAACTGAAAAGACAATAGTGAAGGTCCACTGAAATGAAAAGGACTCTGGCTGTGGTCACACCTTCACTTAAATCCTACTTCAATCCATCTTTGGACCCCACCACTCACACTTTTTTAGTCTTATCTGTTTTATTTGTGGACTTTCCTCCATTCAATTACAAGCTGTTATAGAGTGTTAATCCATTTTCATCTTTTGGGTGTGATCGGAGAAAAGGACTAAAGTGGGTGAACCATACAGTAGTCCTGGGTGCTGCATGAACTTATCTTCCCTTTCACCCATCATGTGACTACACAATACTGAGTGACAGAACATTTACCCTATCAGAGTGCAGAGGGTCTTGTGATGGTGGAGATCTAAAAAAGTCTTGTAAAGGAGTTTCAGGACAGGAACAGAAAGGTGTGACCCTAGTGACCCAAACTGAAGGTGTGGTCAGAGTTAGTGCATTTTAAGTTCTGTTTCTTAATAAGATGGACTATTTCAGCAAAGTGTGACCATGGCCTCTGTCATCAGAACAATTATTACAGCATGAAGAGTGACCCTGCAGAGGTGAGATTACCTGTTTCTCCCACCTCCTAAAGACCCAGAGCTTTGTAATCCCTTAGAAGAATTATTCTCAAACAGATGCCTAGAGAAAACAAAATAAAAACCAGTTCAAGCTGAGCAAATACCTAGATTTGGATATTATTTTGATTTTTATCTAACTTAAAGAGTATCTGAAGGATGATTTAACCCGTACTTTATTGGCATTACACAGCCTACCTAAAAGAAGACAAAAACAAAGAGTTTCTTGTGAGTCTGGCGCCAGTTAAATGTCCCCAGAACAAGAAATCTGTGATGTTTTGTTTTTTTAAATAAAGTGGTTGAAATATTCTTATGTAAATCCTGCTATACTTTCAATTACCTTTAAGATGATGGATCCTGTAGGTCATTGCAGCTGAGGAAAAACATGAAATCTTAAGCATTGTGCACATATATTCTGCTATGGTCCCCTTATTAATGACAGGTACCTGAGTCTGTCCTGTACAATCAAAACTAAAATCGAATGCCTGAATAACTGTTTTCCTGGTGCAGCCTGTGGAGAAAAAGTTCAACTGGAGAACAAGGTTTGATTTTAAAGAAACACAGCACAAAAACTGAATTTGTATTGTTCAGTGATAAGATTGAGACATGGTATTAACTCTGGTGTCTTCTTCAGATATTGGAGATATGAACACCTCAAAGGTACTGTAAAGTGGAAAACTGAGAAATTACTGCACCTTAGCAATGTGATGGAGTTGCATGGGTTGAAAAAAAAATATTTCCAAGGGACTGAATGTAACTATTGTTCCCCATTCCTATGAAAACCTGCTATTTACTCCCTAACACCTTAAGAATGCTAGGTTCCCTACCAACAATAACCTTTTGCCTTTTCACACATTTCAAGTGCAAAACAATGAAATTGACAGGGACAATAAAGCAATCTACTAGCCCAGATCAGCATCATTTATCTTACTTACAAAACTGATCTTTCTTTAGCTGGCCTACTGACAGTCGCACAAACCCATCAGTTGCACAAACTGAGATCTTTTGTTATGCCAGAGATGGAACCTCATGGCTACAGCAGGCTGAAAGGTATTCACATTGTATACTTTAAAAATCGTGCTGCGAATAGCCTGTTTCCAGCTTCATCCAGACAACACTTACTTTTACCACATTATTTGAATAAACAGCAATAAAACACAGACACATTTTATTTCGGATTGTCCGTGTTGTATTTAAAACTGGCCCCCACCCACCCATCCACTGCATCGACCAGCGTTGCACAGAGTAAATCCAGTTTTTGGAAGAACCCGCCCGGGAGCACAAAGCTATCATGGAAGCCGAAGTCCAAAAGGAAATTTCCGAAATTTTGCCACTTCAGAATGAAAGGACACGAATGATTTGCAATGCTGCGATGTTACCCCCATGTCAGCACTCAGCGGGGCTGGTAACATGTTTCCCCCACTATAGATTCCAGTTGGTGCCGTCCGTTTGCAGAGGGCATGTAAGGGAAACGGCAAAGAGAAAGAGCCACTTGGAAAGAGCTCATTAATGATTATTATTCCTCTTCTCTACCACCTGAATATTTAGTTTAATGCTACAGTTTCCATTGCTTTTCTCAGGCAAACATACATTGTTCTATTAAAGAAAGACAGTCCGATAACCTTAAAGGGTCTCTACCGAATTTTATTTATTAATAAAATTGGGTTCTGCTTCTATATATGTTTTCCTCCACTCACATAATCTATTCTGCCTTTTTGAATTTCCAGCGAAACTTAAAGCATCTTGCAAGTTAGCTGGAGTAATGCTAACAGTCTGCATGGAGTTAAAAAAAGCGGGGTGGAAGCGAGACAGCTTAATGCAACATCCTTTCAAAATTATACCTTAACGATTCTTCAATCTTTAGGTAGGGCCGATTTAAGAGAATCTAGTCTGTTCTGACTATAACATTTGCGTGTTTTCAGAGGTGTTTTTCCACTAACCACTAGAGTTATCTAGTGCTAGTGGAAAAAACCCTCAGAACAGCCCCAGAGTGCAAGAAGATAAGACTATTTAAATTGCCCGCTCAAAACTGCCGCTCCGATCTTGGTCAGCAAGGCTGAAGCAAGCGGTAAAACTCCACGCGCCTCACCTGACGACGCTTTTGCAAGAAACTGAAGAAATCTGAATTATAGCGTTTGCAGTTACTGTTTCTATTGTTTCTATCTCTATGGACACCCGGGAGTTAAGCTCCGCCCCTCGCAAGGTTTGCCCCTTCCCCCAACCTTCCCTCCTATTGTTTCACCGCCCCCGCTTTGGAATGGGCGCGCGGGTGAAAAATCTTACTGCGAACCTTTTCCAGAGTCACGGGAAGGAAGAAACCTTATAGGGGGAAGCCCTGGATGTGGCCCAAAGCGTCTTTTTCTTGACTGGTGAGAAGCGACCTATAGGCTCCTCTCACCTTCTGGATCCCGCCTTAAAACCGCCCTAGCAGTTGGTCTGGACTGGGCGGTGACCTAAAGCGCCAGAAAGCAACAGTCGATAGATCCCGGAATAGATGGGCAACTTCGAGGCTATCCAGGCGAGCCCTTGGGAGGAGGCATTCGTTAGCATAGGAAGGAAGGGAGGGCGACACTCGGGCTGCGGTCACACCAAACGTTTAATCCAGCTTCAGTCCACCTTCAGGGAGAGATAACACATCAGCAAAGTGACCAGTCATTTCCTTTCCACACTATCTATCTCAAAGGTGAATTTTCTGAGTTATTTAACACTGAAAGAAAACCGCTTGTCACTTTGCAGATGTGTCCTCTGGCTCTGAAAGTGGACTGAAGCTGGATTAAACTTGAAGTGTGACCACAGCCAACAAATGAATGGGAGGGCATGATGGATGGCAATGTTAGGACAGGTTGTGGACAGACGAAATTGCTGTTGCTTGGAAGAGTTAAACGATCACTAGTTAGGTGCTTGTCTTTATGACGAATGCATTGAATCCAGATCAGCGATCCTATAGTTTTGACACCTGTATAAAGGAGGGACTTTACAGCACATATAGTTAGCGCTGCAGGTAATCCTTGATGGAATTCCCACTTTTGCCCCACTTGTCTCTTTCCTGGAACAAAATGTTTAATATCAGTCTAGAGGGGCGTCCAGAATTATCCTACTACAGGGTACTCCAAAAATAACCTCAGAGGTCGTAGAAAACCATTTTCTTCAAGCTGCTTTCAAAATCAAGAGTGCCGGATCACCCTCTCGGTTCACACAGGCTTCCCTTGCAGATCCTGCCCTTGACGCCTTAGGCTGGGACAAGCTTGGCACGGCAAAGGGCAGCAAACCTGCCATCGGGAGGCAGGCGGGGAGGGGGAGGGAGGGGAGCTGGCTGGCTGGCTGGCGTCCCGCTGCCTGTCTGTGTGCCAGACACTCGCGTGGTGGGTTGAGCTGAGAACATCTCGTTCACCACTGAGCCCCCAAACTAACTTCACACCTAAGTTTTAATCCGGTTTCAATCCACTTTCAGAGTGAGAGAGCGCATCAACAAAATGACTAGCCATTTTATTTCCACTTTCCAAAGGACGATTTTCTGAAAGAGGACAGCTTGACACTTTGCTGAAGCATTATCTCACTCTGAAAGTGGACTGAAACTGGATTAAAACTGAATGCAGTCGAAGTTTTGAAGCCCAGGGGGCAGGGGAAGAAGAGATCCTAGCAGCACTGAGGCTGGGAGAGGAAGGAAGTAGGGACGGTGCGGTGCCTGTACTGTTCTGTCTGCCTCTTGGTGAGCCAGTCTGGTCTAGTGGTTAGGGAGCCAGACTCTTATCTGGAAATACCAGGTTTGATTTCACCCTCCCCCATGAAGCCAGCTGGGTGACCTTGGGCTAGTCACAGTTTTCTTCTGAGCTCTCACAGCCCCACCTACCTCACAGGGTGTTCTATTGTGGGGAGAAGAATAGAAAAGCTTTGTCAGCCGCTTTGAGTCCCCTTAAATGGGTGAGAAAAGCGGGGTATGAAAGCCAATTATTATTCTTCAGGATTCTCTTTAGGATTCTCAGTGTAGCCCTCTTTTAGCCCAGATTTATGACAACCTGCAGATTAATAACAGTGGAGGGGGGCGTGGGTAGAGAGAGTGTTACTGGCGTGATGTTCTACTAGTGTGTGTGTGATGTGCCCACCCATGGGAATTGGCTTGGCTGTCCTGAAAATAAGAGAGTTGCACAGTCAAACCTGATTGTTTATCGGATGGAGAAATCCTGAAGCTGAAATAATTTGGTCACATAATGAGAAGGCAGGACTCCTTGGAAAAGGCTCTGATGCGGGGAAAGATTGAAGGCAAAAGAAGAAGGGGAGGGTGGAGGATGGGATGGGTAGATAGTGTCATGGAGGTTAGAAGCATGAGCAAACTTCAAGAGCATTGGAGGTCAGAGGGGCCTGGTGCCCTATGGTCCATGGAGTCACACAACAACAAAGCCTTGGGCTGCCTTCTGACATCACAACAGGGGCAGCTTGGAGGCACCTCAGAGACAGCAGCATGCGGACCCTGTATTCTCAACCCTTCTCTAATCCACCTTATGTTTATGAGAGGGGAAAGGGGCAGACTGGTGTGTGAACAATCCTGCCTCAAAGCTGCCTCAGAGAAGTTGTCTTTTGCTGTGTGATTGATCCAGGAAGACCCTTCCACTTTCAGAGTGAGAGAATGCATCAGAAAAGGGATGAGCTGTTTCTTTCAGTGTTAAATAACTCAGGAGATTCACCTTTGGGATAGATAGTGTGGAAGGAAAATTACTGGCCACTTTGCTGAGGTGTTCTCTTGCTCTGAAGGTGGATTGAAGCTGGATTAAACCTTTAGTGTGACCACAGCCTAATTGGGGCCTTTCTGTTTAGCCCTGTGAATTCATGCAATAAAAACAGGTTAGGATAAAGAGGGGTTTTGTTGTTTAGTTATATTTATTATTTATTTGCCAACAACACAAAATGCCTCAACCAGTAGAGTTTTATATATTCTATATGGAAAGATAACAATTACTCACTAAAGATAATTTGGTTCCCCAACAGATTTCGGTTTCCTTTAATCATGCGTAGACTAAGTCGCATCCAATCTGTTGTATTATGGACTCGACGCAAACTGAAGAGGAGAGACACTCTGGATGATATCGGGAAAGATGCCTCTTTTTTGTATCCTCCCCCAGATGGAGGTTGGGGCTGGGTTGTGGTGCTGGCAGCAGCCATTCATTCCTTGTTTATTAGTGGCTTTCACAGTGCTTTTGGAGTTTATATGATGCCCCTTCTAGAGACTTTCAAGTCTAGCAATTCACAGATAGGTAGGTGGATGTTACGTGCTCATTAAGGTTTCACTAAATACAGTTCATCTCTTATGCAACACAATTGGTTATTGGAAACCACCAGGACGCACAGGACTGTTATACAATTAATGGCCAGACAAAGAGTTTTATGCACCTACCTTATAGGTGCATGTGGGGGACATTTCCGCACTGTGCATCTGTAGCACACAGAGATATTTCTTCTGTAGAAACAGCTCCACAGGTACTGGAGCATCCCCTGTGTACAGACACGGAGCAGTTAAACCTGCTCCATGCCTATTCTAGCAACAGGGCTAATATAGTCCTGCGTGCTGCATCTGTCCCTCTTCTGGCTGGAGGAGGTGCAGGGGAAGCGTATGATTGGCGGCGCAGGTACCCTGGCAACGGCACAGTGCAGACGTGCTGGTACTGTTGCAGGAGCTCTGCAATTGCTACCGTAATGGTACCTATTTGCATTTAGTCGCTGTTTAGTTAAGTGCCAGCTAAGTTACAAAGCATTCTAGCACTTCGCCTCCTGGAGACAAGAGTTGAAGTGCAAAAATGCCCATAGAAAATGGGTGTAGGCATGGCCTGGACCCAGTCCCAGTCCCTAGGTCAGTCTGCTGATATGGGTTAGTGGCACTATGAATGGCTTGTGTTCACCAGTATAAGGCTGTGTCCAGACAGGGGCTAAAATGTGGTTATGTCAGGCTGTGTTGCCACACACATTTATGGCAACCCCAGCATAGCTCTGCGATACAGGGGTGAAACCCTGCTATATCTTATTTCAGGAATACCCAGCTCTCAGTGTGAATTTTCCTGAAATAGTGTTATAAGAACATAAGAACATAAGAGAAGCCTTGCTGGATCAGGCCACAGCCCATCTAGAAGTGCCCCAGTTCCTCCCCCGCTCAGCCTGAAGGATGCACCTAGGCATTCATTCTAGTAGCCATTGATACATCTGTCATCCATACATTTGTCTAACCCTACCTTAAAGCCATCCAGACTGGTAGCTGTCACCACCTCTTTCGGCAGCACATTCCACAAGCCGATGACCCTCTGGGTGAAGAAATACTTCCCCCTGTCAGACCTTATTCTCCTACCCATCAGCTTCATAGAGTGCCCCCTGGTTCTAGTGTTGTGCGATAGAGAAAAGAAATTTTCTCTATCCACCCTTTCTATACCGTGCATAATTTTATATACTTCAATCAGGTCCCCTCTCAAACGCTATGACCTACTTATCTGGAAGCTTGGCTTGTGGATTTGTTGCTGAAGAAAATGGCCTCACATATTTGCAGGGCTGAACCTGCTGCAAAAATGGCTACCACTGTCAAAATACCCGGAAGTAGTGCATGCAAGCATGAAGAGAGGTAGCTAGACAACAAGCGATTGTTGTGAAAGATCTGGGATACTACTCTGGGATACTACTAAATAGCAAGATTTTATGAAGGCAGTGCTTGAAGATTTTATGAAGATTTTATTAAGTCAGTGGTGCCACAGAGGAAGAATTACATTAATGAAAGGTCCTGGGGTTACATTAAATCACTAAAGTCACATTTTATCAACAGTGTACATAAACACTGAAGTCTGGGAACTCCTAGATCTTCTTCAAAACGTAGGCTAAGGAATGGGAGCAGCCCAATGTGGCATTAGGTTTATGCCATTGTTTTAAGCACCTCAGTCATATCCCTTTAAAGTTCTCTCTAAAACATTGTTATAATCTCTTAGGCAGGTTTTGTGGGAGAACAGGTAGCTATAGTCAAAAGGGAAAGTCCATAGAAGGATTCTTGAATCCCAGGCCTGGCCAACTTGTTTGAAGGTCACAGCCTTATTTACGCAACGTATGTTCTTAACAGCATTATGCTTGCTGAAAGCTTCTGGCAAATTTATTTAATAAATGCTGAGATAGTTAAGGTGGTCCTGGTTATATTTACTCCATTATTGTACAAGGGAAAACTGTGCTCTATAAGAGATACGTTTATAACTTCAATAAGCTTGTATGGCTGAGGGTTTTTAAAAAGAAAATGCAGCCAGCCTTTTCCATTGCTCCTGCAATATTTTTGGGTAGATTATAGAATTGTAATAATTTATATAATTTTGACTGATGAAACATATAGTAATTTGGTAAGATGGTAAAATGCCAATGCTTGCTTGCTTTTATTTACAGTTTTTCTTCTTTTTTTTAGCCTGGATTGGATCTGTGAGCTATGGTTTCATTATGATTTTTGGCCCTGTTTCTGGGAAACTTTTGGTGAAATATGGAGCCATAAAAGTGGCAATCATTGGAGCTTTAGTGGTCATGCTTGGTTTAGTATGTTCATCTTACACCTATGATTTACGTTTACTATTTTTCACTCATGGAATCATTGTTGGTATAGGTTCAAGTCTAGGTAGTACACCAGGTAATATACTTTTATTTATTTGTTGTTTAATTTAGCAAGTCATGGTGCAATCCTGTCATTCAGTTCTTTTCCACAGGCCTGCATCGATGGAGATGTGGAATGTTTGAGAGTTGCTCTTCTTAACATTCATCTTCATATGAATAATGCTCCGTGGACTTATAGGCACAGTTTTGTTCACAGAGGGTCTTAATTGATTATCTAGACCAGTGGATCTAGACCCATTTCAATCTGACTTCAGACCTGGGGCGATTTCACACTTCTCTTCTTGTCCTGTGGATGGGAAAGGTGCACAATGAACTAGTGATGATTACTGCCTGATGACACCCCAGCCCCTGTGTGATCGTTTACGCATCTACCCAAACACTTGAAGCTCAGTTTGAGAAGGTGGCCAGGAGTGCCTATATGGCTGGTTTGTCAGCTATAGCATTCTGGCCAAAGTGATTCATGCTCCAGTACCTTCCAGACTGGTTTCAGACTACTGTAAAGCACTCTACATGGGGCTGCCCTTGAACATGGTTTGGAAGCTGCAGCTGGTACAGAATGTAGTAGCTGGACTGCTAACTGGTACTGCGGGTTGGACACACATTATGCCAATCCTAAAAGAACAGCACTGTTTGCCAATTTATACTGACCATTTGCTTCTCAAGATTTCTCCTCATTATCACGTGGTCCTGCATTTTTGTTCTTTTTTTTTAGAAAAAAAATCTTTTCATTGTGAATTAACTATTCATTTTAACTATTATAGTTTTATTAATTACTGAATGTTTCCTTTTGTGAGCCACTTTGGTCCATTGGTTAGGGAGCTGGTCTCTTATCTAGGAACACTGGGTTTGATTCCGCACTCCTCCACAAAACCAGCAGGGTGACTTTGGGCTAGCCACAGCTCTCTTCTGAGTTCTCACAGCCCCACCTACCTCAACAGGGTGTTCTATTCTGGGGAGAAGAACAGAAAGCTTTGTCAGCCACCTTGAGTTCCCTTAAATGGGTGAGAAAAGCGTGGTAGAAAACCAACTTTTCTTCTTCCTTTGTGAATTGCCCCTGAAAAGTTGTGTGTTTAAAATATTACATGCACATGTAAACCCCTTTTCCTGTTTACATTTTCATGCAAATAGACCTTTCATAGGCTTAATTTTTGTATTAGCGGGAGTCAATGTAGTAACAAATTATTCTGAGATATTCTTATCTGTTCTTCTTAGGCCTTATAATGGTAAGCCTTTACTTTACTACTAAACGTTCCTTTGCAACTGGAATGGTGATGGCAGGAGGCGCTGCAGGGACATTTGTGCAAAATAAGCTTCACCAATACCTTATTCAAGCATTTGGATGGAGAGTTAGTCTCCGAGTTTACAGTGGAATTCTAGCAATATGCATTTTTGCTGGATTTGCATACAGGCCTCTTCAGAAACGTATGTAGCCATATTTTTAAAAAGTTTTTCTACCTACTTTGTATTTATTATATCCATATTGTGAATAAATTAGACTGTGATATCCAGACATGAGGTTATTGTTCTTATTTTCTTCTCACTGGTGCAGACTTACAGCACAGTTCCTGTATTATTTTTCCCCTCATGCTCTCCTCAGATTTACAGGTCCATGCTGCTGCTTTGTTTATTAAGGCTTTCCCGTTAACAAAAAAACAATTCCGATTTGTAAAAATCAACCCATTTCTTACCTATAGGTCAAAACGTGTTTACCTTCATCTGGACACATTACTGAATCTTGATAAAGCAGCTAGATTGGCACTGTTTCTTTGGGGCAAAGCAAGGGAACCTTTTTATTCAGGAAACACATCATGAAAGTGCTTCTTTGTTTTTTTTATAGACAGTGTTGCTTGTTATCTGGTGGCTCCACTGTCCAGGGGCCAATTCGCGCTTCAGCCCATAGTCAACAGTTAGACAACATCTGGGCAGGTGCATCTGCACTTGCTGGAGGTGTTTACATGCTAGAAATGCCCCCTGCCTGCCCAGAAGTTGCCTAATTGCAGACTAACTGTGGAACATGAAATTGTGCTCCACAAGCTTACCAACCTTTACCAAAAACTTACCTGAAGCATCCAGTGGTAACCATCCACACCTCTGCTGGACGGGGAAGTGAATGGAGCTGCAGTGTAAGTGTGTTGGCAGCTCTGCTGACCTCTTGACCTGACTGTGGCTGTGCAGAGTGTCAGAGTTGTCATGGCGATGATGCTGGCACATGCGCTGTCATGGAAGGTGCTGCACACAAGATGGTGGAACCCTGAAGAGGACTGGCCTGCGACTGAATGGTAGGTGAGCGTATGATCGGGGGGGGGGGGGAGGTTATCGATTGCACTCCTTTCCCATCCAGCAGACAGGAAGGGAAGTGCAAAAATGCCCCAGATTTTCCAAGGCCCCTGCTGATTTTCATGCTAAGAATGTTTAACCGGCATGGAGGAAGCACCAGTAAAATCTGCAAGTGACAGAGAAGAGAGAGCTGCCAGTGAAAAGGACAATGGTATGCCAAGTGACTACTTCTATATTGCATATGATGTGCATTTATCTAGCAGCAGCAGGCAGAAACATGGAAGAGGGCAAGGAGAAAATCACAATGACGTTAGGATAAATAAAAAAATCAAACAGCAAAACAGAATGAGAAGATAGAGAGGACTTGAAAGATGACCCTCTAGGAGAAAGGTGGATCAGACTGAGGCTCCAGGTGACTTTCCGTGTTAGTTGCTTTGCCTTGTGGGCTGGCCTGCTCCAACGAACAGCCCCTCACATGCCATCTCAAAAAACCCTCCTCCTATACACCAAGGCTGAATAACAATGCTGAGCTAAACTGCATGGCAGTTATCCACTACTCTTTTAGCCCACTTTACTCTCCCAAAGTGGTACCAGTAAAGCACTCTTGGATTGCTGTGATGACACATAATAGTCACAGAACCCATCACATAGATATACCTTATAATGATGAGCTTTAATTATGTTTGTACTAGCCAACTTTTTTTTTAAAAAAATTGTTTACTCAGGAAAACACAGTGTTATACAAAAGTTAGCCATGAATCCATATATTTAACAATGCTTGCTTTTCCCTGGTGGAAACAAACCTAAACATAGTGGCAGCTCTTCTGGAATTTGCAGTCATTTTCTGCAGGCAACAACTTCACCAAGAAAGGGGAAGTAAAGATACTGCAGAGATGCCTTCTCAGAGGGAAAACCCCTCCTTGCCATCACAAAACTGCTGCAGCTGAGACTGGTTCCTTCCCCATTGTCTGCAACAATTGTCATTTATGGGAGGATGTGGTAAGGAGGTCTTTTCTAAGAGGTCTTTTGGTTATAGCACTGGTCTGTTGTTCATAACTTTCCTTCTTTAGGTGCGTTAAGAACTTTGTAGAACTAGGGGTGTCTGGCCATGTACCATATTCCTTACTCCCTGTTGATGGCTTTGTGTTTCAAGCGTCTTGAGAATATTTTGAGAATATTTTTAATGAGAAAAATGTTCTCTTCTTGAATTCAAAGCCTAGCACATTCAAAGAAACTCAGTTTGTATGAATGCAAATTTCCGTTGCATTCACTTTGATGCAAAGTGAACGGGGGGTGGGTGGGTGGTATCTCCATGTACATCACCACAGACAAGTACAAAAAACAACAGTATTTCCATTGATACCTTTCCACAGTTCCTCCACATAGATGTCCTCCATCTGCTCCTAGGTATGTTTGTTAAGTCAAAAGACAGCAGAAGGAGTCTGAGCATGAAGCCAGCCATAGAGTTTTTCATGAGGCATCAGAGGTTTTCCTCTCAGCCTCACCAGTGCAATCCAAGGGCGTTTGGCACTGTTTTGGCTGCAGGAGCTGCCAGAGACAACCAGTGGTTCATCCAACTGCTTTAGGAGTTCCACTCTGGATTTTCTGTCAGGATTCATCCCCTTAGCAATGAAGCTATTTTATGCAAACTTGGGAATATCTAATGAGCCTCCATGGCAGAGTGGGGATTTGAACTGAAGCTCTTAACCACTGCACCACCAGAAGACCTTTTTCTAAAATCCTCATAAGTTAGGAAGATGAACAAGTTGGTGGACATCATCATGTGTCTTTTCCAAAGACTTGGAAGCACGCAAAATTCATCTCTTCTTCCATGAGTCTTTGCACTATAATTTGCAAACTGTGAGCCAGGAAGAAAACAACCTCGTGTGAAGTTTTGAATTATATTTCAGTTTACTTTATTATGCTTAGCAGATCATTCCTGAATATTCTTATCATCTTAATTGAGTCCAGACCAGGAAAGATGGATGTGAGCACAACAAATACGACTCATATTACATGAAAATGCATTTTGAGGGTCTGGTGAAGAATAATGTAATGGGTTGCTAAGCTTATAACCCAGAATTTTCCCAATTTTGCTGTCACACAAATATTCATAAGTCCATATCAACAAGGACAGGATTGTGTAAGACTCAAACCTATGTAACAACTCTATACTAATGGTAACGTTTACACTTAGTTTTTATAGCCCAAAATACTATCTATCTTCTGATATTAACAAGAGTTGACTTTGGCCTTGTATTTGGGTTGTTTTCTTAACAAGAAGGGAACTGGAAGAAGTGTGCGTACATTGATTCAATTCACAAGATTTGATGACAAACGTGAAATGTAGCATTTAGAATCAGTGAAATCATTTGTTTGAGTGAATAGCTGGATCAGAGGAAGTGGGGATGGCTGAGACACTAATTCTGTTATTGATAATATTGCCATCTGATGTTGGATCTGCACACCGTAAAAAATAGTGGCTTGAAAATAGCTTAGAAGTGATCATGTCCACATACTAGTGCCTCTAATTCACATTAAAGGCCGGAATATACACTTTTAAAGGCCTTTAATGTGAATTAGATGTAGGATGGGAACATGAATGGGCACATGCTGCCACCTCTAACCCCCTTTCAGGCCCCCTTTCCATCTCTACAGATGCAGTCTGAATGTATACTTTACAGTCTGTATCTATCATTACCTCATTTTACTCTGAAAAAAAATAGTTAATGTCTGTGAGCCAGGAAAAGGATCTCTTTCCCCCTTTTTCCAGATTTCAGACAATACTTTAATATACATTTTTGGTTTGGATAATAACACATGGAAGCATTTGATCCCAGCCGTATCAGTCTAAACTTTTAATACGGAAATTTATTTTTAGGGGTTTTCATTTTAGATAAAATGTTGTTCCTTCTATTTATCATGTTACCAAACTTTTTTTCTTACTGTGGTATTAAGCATTAAGCCTTGGAATGAATTATAATTTTTTTCCCAATGAAATTAACAGGATAACTATTTTCATTTTTGGATTTTTCCTATAAGGTCTGTTTTCAGGCATATTTAGGTATGGATAAGGAGGAATTAGTGTGTATGTAGCACACCCTCATGTAGAATCTATATTCAGCAGAACAAAATACATTCATTTGCCTCTGTACAATACCTCCCTTTCCAGCACCTGGTCACAGAGCACTTCATGTTGGAAGGCTCTTTGTGATATTGCCAGGCCCAGAGATGGTTTGGTGAGATCAAACCAAGGTTTTCACATGGACCCACATCTTCCCCTGCTTCACTTTCCCTGTAGGATTCTCGTCAGTTGCCCACTGCTGCCTCCTTGTGCCTGCATTTTGGAAATATATTTGCATATGTTCTTAGCATGCTGCACCAAGTTATGCTTTCAATCATTCTCAAAAACATGGGCCAAAATTCAAACCTCTGCAGATGAGTTTTATATTGCCTGGAGCCTGAGGTTGTATTTATTGTGTCTTAATGAGTATTAGCTGAAGCATTATGGAAATGCTAGTAATAATTGTTTTGTTTAATTTTATTTTTTAAAGATAGAACTCATCCGAGTGTAGTTGAAAAGTTTAAAACATCCCCGCTAAGAGGTTTTATTGTTGATTTAAGTTTGTGGAAAGATCGTATCTTCGAAGTTTGGGTTTGTTCTCTTGGATTAGCAAAGTTTGGATTCTTCATTCCCTTTGTGCACATGGTAAGAGTTAGTTTGTGCTATTTGTTTGTTGTAATCACACTATTTTAAAATTAAGTTGCTTTTTTTTTTTTTACAACATTCAGGCTGCATCCTCATGGGCTCCATTTATTTAGGTGTTGAATTGGGTCATCCCCAATACGCATTGTAGTTCGAATTAATACAGCCCCATGCGATTGAGGAGAGTGCGGGTTCAAGCCAAATCCACCTGTCCCCATGCAAACCGTGGTAAACCCCTGCATCGGGAAATTGCATCCTTTTTTCTCCACTCCCTCTCGCCTGATAGGAAGCCCGGTTGACATCACCATGCCCTGTGTCACCTGCTGCAGCAATGTCAAGGGAAACCCCTACAGGTTGCATCTCCAAAAACACAACACACAGCATAGATAAGACAAAAAAAATGATAAAAGGGGGACATAATAGGATGGGAAAGTGGCTCATTGCTTGAAGCCGCAGCTCATTGCTTAAATCTGAGTTTAGCGGAGATGCGCACCTCCGCATGACAGCAGGCACATCTCCGCATCATGAGCTTTGTCTTCTCATTCTTCTCATCCTGGTGCAGGGAAGCCATGGGAGCTTCACTCATTAAGGCGATCCAGTGCTCATGCACAAAATCAAGACCTTTACCCATGTGTGCCTTGCCGATCAAGTGATAAGGCAAGGGGGGGGGGTGTCATACTTGTAGCCAGAGAGACACTTGCAGGGCAAATGAGAGCCATTTGACCCCCTCATCACTTCTCTTTCAGCATAATTTCTTTGAAGAAATCCCCAAGCAGTTGTGATTGCAGCATGCACAGTAGGAACAGGAAGCACAGGTGAAACCCTGCCCGCTAATGATGCGATTGCCAATCTCCTCCCCCAATAACCTGGGAGCATCCCCATGCCTCCAAGATAATATGTGCTTGCCTTCTAATTCGCAGCGAAAACAGTTGGAAGGGGGGGGGGTTTGCTCCGGATTTGTGTGATTTGTCCTGCATGTAGCCCAGATTAGAGGCTTTGCATGGGGATGCTCCAAGTATATTCAGCATGGGGACAAGCCCTCACAATTTATATTTTGGATTAAAAATACCGTACGCTTTCTTGCCTTGGGTTTCCTTTTTTTTTTTTTTGCCAACCTTGTTCAGATTGTATAAATGGGCAGTGATTTCTGAGAGAAGGTGCTGTACACAAATGGAAAAGCCCTATATCATTTTTATCTTACTGTCTTCATTTTACAAACTATGGGTCTGGCTCCACTCACCTTTAGGTATCTGTTTCCTATCTCCTTTGCAGCCAGGCCAGGCTGTGTTAATAAGTGTCTGTGCCTGAGCATAGAAGCCAAGACTGGTGGTCCTCCTCACAAGTCAGCTACCATGCTATATCAGCATCTTCATTATACAGCAAAGACACTTTTTCTGGGAGCCCAGAACAGCCAGTGTCCTCATCTAAGCATATGTGTTGTGTGCACGTGTGTGTGTGTGTGGGGGGGGCATTAGCATACTTAGAGGCCAGGAAAAGTGCCTAAAGATCAGTGCAAGGACCTGTTCTGAAGTCACTTCCCCATGTCCTGATGCTTTTCTTCCATGTCATGGGCTGATCAGCCCTGTGCCCATGAGGAGGCCTGTCAGTTTCATCCTCTGTGGGCTCCTATTAATGTGTTCTTGTTTGGCAGAAAAAACAGAAAGTGCCATAGCAAAACACACCAGAAGTTTTCCATTCCAGTAAATGCTTGAAACATACTTCACTATTCAGATTTTGCTGGACACTGGTTGCTTCCACACTATGTGGGCTGTACTACACAGTGGCTGTTCAAGCTTGTGTAGTTTGGCCCATGCTAGCCTTCAGAGGTCCTGGCCAAGGCCTTTTTCTGCATCATGTATGTGGCACCATATCTTGCCCCATTGCTTTATCCAATGAGGATGAAGCATTTGGGGAGGGCCTATCTTGAACCACTGTGTGGAAGCCAAAGGTCTAGATCCCTTCCATGGCCTCAGGTAATGGCCCATGTAGAAAGGCCATTGATTCCTCGCCATAAAACAGCACTGGTAGGCTCTTGTTCTTATTAAACACTTTTTTTTTAATAACCAGGTTTTTTTAAAAAAAAAGAATTGTTTTGCTTGTTTATTATAAATAGTGTGATTTTTTTGTGTTAATTTTTCAATGGAGAGTGGTATAAAAACCTTTAAAGTATTCTTAGAACCGGAGTTTCTTATACTGAGATCTTCCCACTTGCTTTTTTCTTGGTCATGATTTTGTTTATTTGTACATTTTCCTGCCCCCACTGGTTATCCTAAGGTAGCAGCATTGAAGGTGTAGGGATATGAATATTCCTCCGATAAAGTAACATGGACTTGCTTGAAAAGGCTTAAAGAATGAAGAAGATGATTTAGTAGTTATTTAAGCTTTAGTTATTTCCTGGCTTGCTCAACAGAACTGGTTAAAGATAGCAACCAAGCTGTTTTATGTGACCACTGCATCATTTGCAGTAACTATAACATGGCTTTGCCTTGAGCCTATAAATTTGAGCAAATTAATATATGTGAAAAATTAGTAGGGGGAGAGGAATGTCTTCCTGATTCTTGGAGACATACATAAAAACATACTATCAAATCATCTGCTATTAGTGGCAGAACAAGTTGTAAGAGAAGCTTGGAAAAACTCTGCTTGGAATCAAACAATATGGGATATCTTCTTGAATAAACTAATTACTTACCAACATAAAATTCTTCAAGGTGAAAATGTCAAGATCCTTAGATATTTGGGGACCACTTTCAGTGACTAAAAAAATCAACCTCTCTCAATATGTAGCTGTCCAAAATCATTCCTTGACTTCTTGTTAAAGTAAAAAAGAATATATTATCCAGTGTTATCATATTAGATTATGGTTACTTTTAGAGGTTTTGTTTTGTTTTATTTTATTGTATTATTGTTATTTTGTTGTTTTTGATTAATCTTCATATATTTTTCATGTTTATGTTTTGTTCTTGTTGTTTATGTTCCTTCTAATATTCAATTTAAAAAATTGCAACTGATAAGCAACTGTTTCAGTACTGAAATTAGTACTTCAGCAATAATTCCAACTTATACTTCTCTTTACTGTAAATGTATGTGACTATAAATGCAATAAAATGGCCTTTTTTCATTTATATTTCATTTTCTACCAACATATATTAAACAGATAAAACTTGCAGGTGACTTGGGGATTCCATTAGATAAGGCATCCTACACTATGGTAGCAATTGGGTTGAGCAGCACAGTCAGCTGTCTTCTCTATGGAAAAATATGTGATATTGAGAGAATTGACCGATTGTATCTCAATCAGGCTTCTATACTCTCTGTAGGTGAGTGTTTGGTGTAAGTTTATTTAAATTTTCATACCATCCTATATGTGAAGGCCTCAGGGCAGGCCATATTAAAATTAAGCCCCTGGTTTTATGCTCATTTGCTGAACAGGAAGCCTTCAATGTAATATTAACAGGCCAGTCAGTCTAACAAAGAGGCTTCTTCTAGACCAGGGAGGTCAAACTCAAATACACAGTGGGCCAAAATTAAAAACCTGGACAAAGTCATGAGTCAACCTTGATATTTATTGAAAAAATGTCTACATTTGAGGAAGTCTTTCCTTCTCATCAGATATAACAATGAATCTTTTCATATGGAAACATACATTTTGCTTAAATATTGAATCTGGAACAAGCAAACCTTAATACTACTGTGTAAACATATGTGAAATCAAATGTCAAATAAAAAACACATCTGTGGCATTCACTTTTCTAGAAAGCTTCTGTTTCCCACCTTTTGTCTTGCCTTTTTTGGGAGGGCTGTCCTGATGAGACTGGTAGCATGAAGTTGCTAATAAATGTCAACCGGGGTGGGTGGGGAGGGGGGTGCTTGTGGGTCCTGACTGGTATGCCAACACAGGAGCAGAGCATTCTGGGATTTCTAGTATTAGCAGTGCATGGGCTGTCTACTGGTATTTTCTCACAGGCCAAATATAATTACACTGCGGGCCAGATTTAGCCTATGGGCCTGCGTTTGACATCTGTGTTCTAGATGTTGCTTAACAGGTTAACTTCAACAAAGGAAGTGCTGCTGCTTCATGGTGATCTTGCTGGGACAACTATGCATCCAGATTGGTTGTGCAAGTCACCAAGATGGGCAAACCCAGCAGCAAGTGGCTAAATTAAATAGTCTCAACAACCTCTTGCTTACCAGAGGGATGAGACCAGTTTCTTTGGGTGCCTATTCTCATTCAGTAACTTGAAGCCTGAATCCTGTTTCTTCTCTTTATTTTTCACACCTCTGAATTCAGTGTTGGCTAAACTACCCACAATCTATTCTGTTTAGTAGAATTGGTTTGCATGTGGATTTGAGTAGAACTTCTGCCTTATACCTGTTTTGACCCCTAGTATCACTTCCTTTAAGTTCCATTGCACTATGCCCATCTACCTCCGGACTCAATATAACCAGCCACTACTGTTTATATTTACCTTGTGGGAATGGGAAAAATATGTAGAAGCAACCTTATTGCTTTGTTGAGCAACCTCTTAATATCCTGAAATATTTTTGGTAAAGAGGAGTTGTTGATTGAGCAAGATTGAGACAAGTGTACAATTTTCAAGTGGCACAAAATATAAAGCTGAGATTTCTTATGCAAACTTTCTCATATGAAGGACTAGGAATGGGTCTGTAATGACTAAAAGGGATGGCTTAATCCGGTGATGGCCAACCTATGACACGCGTGTCACAGGTGACACGCCAACCCCTTTGGGTGACACACATGGTCACCCTGGCACCTGGGCGTGTCGTGCTTGCTTGTTCTTGAAGTGTATGAAATATCAACATTCAATTGAAGATTTAGCAACAAAAGTCGCTAATGTAAAAAATTATTTGTTTTTTGTTTTAATAAAATACATATATCAAAAATATAACTTTTTTACTAGAGCTACAAATATCACAGAATTATGGATATTTCTAGATGTGACACAGCACCCGAGTTAAGCTACGTTTTCGTGCAAATTTTGACACACCGAGCTCAAAAGGTTCACCATCACTGGCTTAATCTAAATTATCATCTTTTTTATATAAAGACATTTAATGGATAAAGAAGGGGGGGTCGGAGTCCCTTCATTTGATACATGCCAGTTACAGGTTATTTAAAAAATAAAATGCAACCAGCAGTCCTGTCATACATCATCTCTCCAATAATAGAACTGAAATTAGTGCAGAAGAATGTGTACTATGAATCTGCAGATAAATTTTAAATGTTACTGCTTTCACTGCCAGTTCCTTCTGCAATCACCGTTCCATTCGGAAGAGGTGTGCATGTCAATACTATTGGTACTTAAATTCATAGATGAATTAATTAACCTTGGAAATATAGCTCATGGCAAACAGGAAGAATTTATTAGGTAGGAGTATATGTCCTTAATCCTAGAAACACTGATGCAATTACACAGATTATGCCTGAATCTAGATGTCAGTTACTTATTCTGCTAAATTTGGATATTCTGGAATAAAGGATGGATATTTTTCCATGTTTTATTTCTAGAATATCAAAATATAGGTTCGGAGATGGTGGCCCATTAAAAGGCCTTTTCAGTGACAACCCCCAGAGATATACCACACACTTCACATCTTTATGCAATTCATAAACATGCTGGCAGCTTTTAGTGGTTTTTAAAGTGGTATGTTGTTTTTAATTGTTCTTAAATGTTTTTAAACTGTTGTTACCTGTCTTAAGTCCTTAGGGTGTAGGATTGGATGGATGGATGGATGGATGGATGGATGAACAAGTATGTTTCACTATATATCTTTTGTTTGCTTTCCAGGTGTGGTATATTTTATTATCCCACACTGTACGACCTTTCCATCTCTACTAGCCATTTGCTCTGCTTTGGGATTTTTTGATGCAGGAAACTATGTGCTCTTGCCTGTCCTTACTTTTGATTTGATGGGGGCAGAGAAAATGCCTATTGCCTGGGGATTCATGATGGTTGTCAATGCAATTAGCTGTTTTGGTCCACCCTTTGCAGGTAAGCAAACTCAACTGTCTTTGTATACTCAACAGTTAAAATCTTTTTCTAGGCATTAAACACTTCATTTCCATTTCAGGTGCCATGTATGACTTGTTTGGCAATTACAACATTGGCTTTGTAGTAAATGGAGTCTGCAATGTTGCAGCAGCTAGTATCCTGGCTTTCATTCCGTTGCTGCAAAAAGAAGCCGTACAGTCAAAGAAGAACTACATTAATGCTTCTGTATGTGAAATAACACACACTATAGTTCCGTGGCAATCACCAAATTCTTCATTTGGGGTAAATATTTTTCTATTCCTGGTTGAATCAGGCTTTGTCTTTTGTGCAAATTTTCTGTTGTGCAAATTTTAATTTAAGAATGTATATCCTGCTCTTTGCTCAAAGGCCCGAGGGCACAGTGCTAGAGAAAACTGCCTGAAAAGTGGAGGGTTGCCAGTTCAATCTCCAGCCTCTCCCTGGAAGTAGGCAATGGCAAACCATGGATATCTTTGCCAAAATACCTGCATAACTGTGGCCCCTTGGGTACCATGCTGTTAACAAGGAGCCAGCCACAACTCAGTGGTACCTAACAATAATATTATCAACAACAGGGAGCTGGGTGTAATACGTATCTAGGCATAGCTGCTGTATTTCAACCCTCAGCCATGAGGAGATGGGGCCAACATAAGAACATAAAAGAAGCCTGCTGGATTGGGCCACAGCCCATCTGGTCCAGCATCCTGTCTTACACAGCGTCCCACCAATTGCTTCTAGGCATCTCAAGCAGAAGACCAAGGCAAAACCTTCACCTGCTCTCACATTCCTGCAGATGGCCTTTAGAGGCATCTTGCCTGTCTCTCCAGCTTGGAGTAAGTACCTAGGCATCCATTCTAGTAACCATTGGTACACCCATCATCCATGAATTTGTCTAATCCTTTCTCAAAGCTATCTAGGCTGGTTGCTGTTACCACCTCTTCTGGCAGCAAATTTCACAGACTGATGGCCCTCTGGGTAAAATAATACTGCGGCAACATGTGTTTGTGGCCTGCAGTGGCTTTCACTGAGTCATCTGTCTCTTAAAGTTTAATGGGCAAATAATGCTTCAGTTTAATGTTATTTCCCTCTAATGGGCTAGTACAGGCAGGAGAACTTCTGCAGTCCCCCAAACAAGCTATACTGTGCAATGATGTGTGGCCCATCCACAGAGAAGGGAGATAGCAAAGATGCAAATTATAAAAAGTGCAGGATTTTTATTACCTTTGTAAGAACTGAGAATTCCCAAAAAGATGATGCAGTCTTGCCTTTGAATACCCAATAATTTTTTTTTTGAAATGAAGACTGGGCATTGATTGGCTTCAGTCACAACTTCTAATTTTAAAGGACGGAGACCATCTTGAATTTGTGGAAACCAGATGGCAAGTGGTGGTTCAGGTTTTTCTATGAACTTTCTTGCTTGGAAGGGGATTATCCTAACTTTGAATGACCCCATGAGGAAAAGGTATTAGGAAGGAAGAAGGGTGAACAGCTGCCCTACACCCTATAGACTAGAAGCAAGACAGGTTGTAGAATGGCTGCTCTGGAAACATCAGTATACACAGTACCTCTTTTTCTGTTGATTGTTTTTCAAGGCAACTATGCTAAATGGTCAAGCATTGGTTTGAACGAAGAACGATGAACAGGGAATTATTTTTCTGCTAAGCTTCAGTGCTAGTTAGTCCTCTGAGAGTAATTTATTATTTCCTGACATTATTATAATTTTCTAAGAAAATTAAATGTGTTCACCTAAAGATTAAGAGCTAAAGTTGACAAAGGGTTAGTTTTTACGGAATGATCTAGTATAGTACAACAATTTAACAAAATTAAGAGAAATTGGGATTCAAAGGCCAATTTTGATGCCTTATTTTGAGGTATTTTACTACTACTATAGGAAATAAGAACATTTTCACATATAAATATGAGATTACATATGCTGCAATGCAATTTTATTTGCACTACATAATTAATGGGGTCCCATCTTTATAATTTATTTTTTTACAGAGTCTAACATCCTCATACACAAGATCTGTGACTCTGCTTCGTACAGGTTCATCACAACATTCAAAAGGACTGAGTATCAAGTCATTAAAAGGCATCATGAAATTAGATACAACCTCTTACAAGAGTACAGTTTCAGAAGGTGTAATCTTGACTTCCTACAAGAAAGGAGAAGGAGGATCTTTTTCAGGAATTGAAGGGTTTGAAGGTGAGCTACGTGAGCAAAATAAAACCAGCACTGACGGGAGGCAAAAGCTGGACTATGGCATAACAGAACCAGCAGCCTTTAGAAATGAAACCTCAGAAATTATAATACAGGCAGAGTGCATTCCTCATAAAAAAGAAGATGGAATACCTTTCTTGGCAGACTATGATGGTGATAAAGAAAAGCACCTTGAAGCCACAACTAGTTTATTAAAGCCTGTAGAGGAACTTGCCATGACAAAATCAGAAACCTTAGAATCTTTGAAGCAGGTGGAACACCCTTCCCATAAAAAAGAGGTAGCTTTTGTAGAGGACTATGAAGAAAAAGAAGAGATAGCTGAGAACATAATTGATTTGAGGCTAGTGCAGGAGAAAACTGATTTGGCACCATTAGAAAACCAAGCCACATTAGACGAGGAAACATCTGGTGTTCTGAAACAGTCAGAAAGCATTCTGCCCAAAAAAGTGGCCTTTTTAGGGGATTTTGACAGTAGTTCAGATATATTTGAGAGTACAACTGATCTGAGACCAATGCAAGAAATAACTGCTTTCAGGCAATTAGAGAAACCAACCACATCAGATGGAGAAACCTCAGGTCACATGAAACAGCCCAAAAAAGTGGTTTTCCTAGAAGATTTTGACAGTAGTGAAGAGATATTTGAGAGTACAACTGACCTGAGACCAGAGCAAACCATGTCAGATGCCAAAACATTAGAAGGTGTGAAAAAGGAAGAAGGCAGGTCCCTTAACATAGGGCCAGTTTCCTCAGAGGATTATGATAGTGATGAAGAAGAAATATTTGAGAGTGCATCTGAGATCATTTCAGTGCAAGAAACAGAACAGGCAGGACAAATACATTCTACTTCCCAGGGAAGAGATAAAAGGGCACAATCTTCCAGCGATGAAGGTGACAGGAAACCTCCACAACAAAAATGATCAGAATTCACTACCTATATTGGAAAAATAAGTTTTATAACTAGATGCCTTCCTTGTAATGAACTTGTTTTGTTACACTGTAGTTATCTGATGGCTGAGTAGCTCTTTCAAAATCCCCTTTCTTAAATACACTTATTTGTGAATCATTTATGTTAACTGGGTGCAAAAAAATGACTTTATTCCCCCCTGCCTACCTTCTTTAGTTTTCTTTTTTTTTTTTAGAGTCCCAGAGTTCCTTATTTTTCTATAGCTGGTTTGGCTTGTGATTAACAGTTTATGCTGAAACACAGTGTGTGTTTGCTTTGTTTTCCACAGTCATGGGAGATAAACTTTATTCATCATGTTGCATGCAAACACAGATCCAGATGTTTCCTACAGTGCTTGGGGAAAATCCAAAAACGCTATAGTCTTTCACTCTGTATAGGAGTAATATAATGAGTGAGCAGTATTGACAGATCGCTGTTTTGAAAAAATTAGCTTTTTTATTTTAAAAAATATTGTCTTTATAAGATGCCCAATGCATGTGTATTTATGGTTAATAATATGAATGTATTATATTAAATAAATGATATGGGATAGATTTGTTGTCCAGAATTTTTGAAATAATCCCATAAATATAACCCTTTCTTAAAGCAATCCAGGCTGGTTGTTCTCTATCCACCTTTTCCACATGGTGCATGATTTTACTTACTGGTACTTAGAGGTGTGCATGAATGCAATTTTTGAGATTCGATTCGATTCAAATCCTTCAAATTTGAATTTAACCAAATTCAATTCAAATTAAGCAAATTCAATTCAAATTAAGCAAATTCAAATCTATTTGTTCAAGTTTTCGATTTGAATTTTCACTTACAAATATTGACAACATTCATATCTGTCCGTATGCATCATCACACGTCTTGTACGCATCCGTACACATCTATACATGTCTGTATACAACTTGTTTTTTTCCTATATGGATCTGTACAAATGCGTATGGATGTGGGAAAGATATACGTGCAAGTACACATCATGTATGGATGTCAAAATTTGGATGAATTTGATTGAATTTTTAATGTCTTTGAATATCTGTGCAATCAAGTCACCTCTGAAATGTTGTCTTTCAAGGTTGAAGTGACCCAGACATTGCAGGCTGGGCCCTTTCTGCACTTGGCCTTATTCTGGAATATATCTCAGGACAGTGGTCTTCTGCCCATAAACAGGCCTCATTTGGTGCCTTCCTTAGTCTGTGCTAGCAAGCAGTTAGCAGGTCCCTATTCTGGAATACATTCCATAATAAGGCCAAGTGCAGAAAGGCCCCAGATTTCATGAGAGCTGTTCCAGCCCTTTGAGCATTCTGGTTGCCATTTTCTGCACTTTTCCCAATTCTGCGCTTTATTTTCTGAGGTGCGGTGACTAGAATTGGCTTTTGCATACTGTTTGCCTCAAAACAGGAATGCAGGTAATGGTATTAAAATTGTGACTAGGCCTTACGGTGCATAATCCAACATCGGCATATGGTTTTCTGTGAGATTTAAATCTATGCCGATCATGGTTTGACAAGCTATTTTAAGTTATCTAAAGCAGATCTGGCTCATCTTTTTCGTTGTAAGAACTGGGTTCACTTTTTGCTGTGCTACCAGGGCTCCATTCTAACAATGAGTGTGGCTGCCTGACTCTCTGTCTCACCACATGACATATGCATTTCCCTAGAAAACAGCTATAACTTATTTTAATATCCTGCACAATGAATGTCAGGACATTTCTAAAAGAAACTACAGATTCATCAGGTTCATCATGATCTTAGGCCAGATAGAAAAATACAGTTCAGATGAATGATGAATCAGTATCTATCGCTGAGCAGCTCAGAATGGATTTTTGTAGCTGAATTTTTGCAACTTGATGAATTAAAATGTGTACTTGAAAAAGCATGTTGTTATTATTGTTATTATTATTGCTACGAGTAAAGGCATCCCTGATGGAAGTTTTGTTTACAGCCTTAACCTTGCTTCCCCAGCCATACTTAGAGGCCATCAGGTATGAGTAAGCATAAGCTGAGTTGGGGCCCATTCAGGCATGGAGAATGTAAGCACCATTATGATGTCACAATGGGTGTTTTTCCACCGCACTCCTTTAATCTGGATCTAAGAATATCCGGATCTAAAGAATTGGTACTTTCCTTAATCTGGATCTAGTAGATCCGGATTAAGGGAAGTACCCAATGTGTTTCCATGGGTGGTCTAGCACCCAATAGCAATGGGTGCTAGCCTCCCTGCCGTGGAAACACCGGAGCACCCATTTGAAAATCCGGATCTACCCATGAGGGGTCTGCATGTCACCCCCGGTGTTTGGGGGGACAGGGTTGCAATCTCCGAAGCGGCTTCTAAGTCATTTCGAAGTCACTTCAAAGTCACTCTGAAGTCTGTGCAAAATAGCTCCATTGAAGTCTGTGCTGATCTTCGGAGTGAACTTCGAAGTGACTTCAAAAGTCACTTCAAAGCTCAATCTGAAGATCAGCAGAGACTTAAAAGACACTCGGGAGCTATTCTGCACAGAATTCGAAGTGACTTTGAAATGACACTGAAGCTTAGGTTTTGGGGCTCCCCCCCCAAGGGTGCCCCCTCCCCCTAGCCTCCTCTAGATCCCATTGCCACACAAGCGTGGAAACAGGCTCTCTTTAATCTGGATTTTCTGGCTGAAGACCCCATTGTAGACCCCATTAATGTCTACAGAAAATCCGTATTAAAGACCAAAAAGTACCCATATGATCTGAATTTCCCGAGGCATGGTGGAAACAAATGTGTTTCTAATGGGTGCCATGGTAGAAATGGGGTCATCTGGCTCCCACCCAAATGGGTCCTTAATGGGTGCTAAAATGGGTACTAAGTGACCGGGGGAAAAACACCCTATGATGCAGTTGCCACACATATCTGCGTCTCTCCCACCATAGCCCTGTTATATCCTCCCTGAAGGGTGCTAAAAACTATTGCTGGCAAACCCAGGACTGGCAATAGCGCTTTTTCTTACCTTGGGACAGAGTGGCCACCCAGCTCCACCCACTGCGCACATGTGGAGGCCAAATGGCTCCAAATGGCTATGCTTATGCAGTGATGGGGATGCATGCCTCCAAGTACTCTGTATCAGCTGAATACCTGAGTGTGCGTATCACACAAATGTGTCAAAACAGTGCTGGTCTAGCTTGTGGCCTTAATTCCACCTGCTACTGGCTGCAGCTGCTGCTGTGGGAAGAAGCTGCTGAGCTAAAAGGGCCAGTGGACCTACTAGTAGGGCATTTCTTATGTTCTTTGTAAGGCTTAAGGGCTATGAGTCCCACCTATGTAGGCCTTGCTGTGAGGCCAAACTGCACAGCTTTTTAAATATCTCCATATTGATGATTTCTGGAGAAAAGCCTTAAATGTAAATGCTGAGAGTGGTCGAATCCCAGGCTGTATTCTGGTTTAACAAAAGGGGAGCCTCAGAAAGAAAGTGCGTAACCTTCCTGCTCCCAGCCCTTCTCTAATCCACCTTTTCCAGCACAGAAGGTTCAGGAGAGGGGAGGGGCAGACTAGTGTGTGAACAATCCCACCTGGAAGACGCCTCTAGGCTGCCTCACTCACACTCATGCTTTTTGGGGCCTGTTTCTGATCACACAGCCCTACAGGTGAGCAAAGTAGGACCTGATGAGGAGATAAGGTAGTTGGGAGCCAGCTGTTTATTCGTTGTTACTCTTGCTTTCATTGTGTCTGTGAGCACGCCCTAAGACGTCAATTGGATTTATGCATGAACAATAGGTAGAAGTCCCACCACCCTTTTTGTTTTAAAAACAATGAGACTTAGAGCATCCCCTGACTCTCTGTTATGCTGGCTGCTGTTGGAGGAAGCGAGGGAGCGTGTGTGACTAATAGCCTAGCTGAGGGGCCACTCACAAAGAGGCCCTTGCAGTGCAGAACTGACCACTACTTCATCGAGGTGCATCTGCAATTACGGCGCCGTATAACGAGGTGTAATTCCGCCCAGGCCTTGGCTGCCGGCTGTATGCTCGCCACATCGCTTCACTGAAGGTATAATGAGTACGGTGGGTCTCCCCTGCGAACCAACAGCCCCGGGTCCGCCTCTGCCTTCGCAAACGGAAGAGTTTGGTTCTTTTTTAAAGCAGGCGAAGCGAGAGAGGATCCTGCGTTCAGATACTGAAAGCCCAGCCTGCGCCGCTTTGCCAACTCTTCCTGTTTACAGTTGCTGTAGCTACCGCGACGGCAGCTCTTGATCGCCTTGTGGTTGCAATGAATCGCCTGCAAACCCAGGAGGATTTCAGTAGATCCAGCAATCAAGGTAAAAAACAACAACAACCCAGAACGCTATGCATGGGTGGAGAGAGAGGGTCTGTCTGTTTGCTGCAGATCCTGTTCCTCAGACGACTTGACAACGCACAGACTGTGTTCACACCTAAGTTTTAATCCAGCTTCAGTCCACTTTCAGAGTGAGACAATTGAACAAGAAAGTATCGAGCTGTTTCAGCATCATTATCTGTCTCAGAAAAAACACCTTTGGAATAAAAAGAAAGAAAATGTCTCCTCACTTTGCTGGTGGGTTGTCTGTCTCACTCTGAAGGCGGACTGGAACTGGATTAAAACTTAGGTGTGAACACAACCATAGTCTTTGTGCTTAGAGCCATGCGATTACTGGTTCTGTGGCTCTTGACTGTGCTGGATTCAGCAGCTGGGAGCAACTTCCATGGAACTTATGCATTCAGCCTCCTGCTCCGGGTTGCCTGGGAAATCAAAATATTTGTTGATGAATCGGTGGAAGAAAATTTACCATGGTTTGCAATATATAAACTCTGCGCACAACAGTCATGTATTTTGCTACGGTAAAGTAGCCAGGGTTAAAGTGTTTCATCGTAGGAATTCTCTGATCTAATTTTTCGTTTTGTAGTACAGACTTTTCGCTTCCAGTACAAGGAGCATAATTTGCTCAGAGAACCGCCGATGCAGCAGTACTGTGTCTAGTCTCTTGAGGTTGTGGGGCTTATTTCCGTATAAATGCGTTGGACTTTAGCCTATGCATGGTTCCTCAAGTCCAGTGTGCCCAACCCCTTTTGAATAATACCTCTGTATAATATAGAGTAGAGCAAGGGTGTGTGGGGACAAGGTGAGTCAGACTAGATGGTTTTGATTTTCAACATTTAGGCAAGTAAGAAAGGGATAAAATATTTGGGGTTATACCCCAAAATGTAAAAAAAAGTTATATAAAGAACATTATGGAAAGGGGAAGATTAGGCAGATTATAAAGGACTGGAAGGGGGAACAGAATAAATAGTAATTAATTATTATCATGACACCATTGGGGAGGGGTTTGGGGGAATGATAATATTCATGATGTAATAGAGTATAATATAACTGGATGGTTTTATTGTATAGTTTCAAAACTAATTTTTTTTAAAAAAAGAACAAATAATACCTATTAAAATTAGTGCAGTTAAAATGGTCATTAAATATATATATTCCTATGTATATATATTCCTATGAACAAGGAATGCAATAAAATGCAAATGAATACAATTTTGAACATGGGAAGGTAAAGGGAAGTGTAATAGATGCCTGTGCTGGCATAAATAGTTTGGAACAGCTGGAAAATCTGTTTTTCAGAAGGGTTACATAAAAATAAGGTAACCATGGTTGTTTATTTACATAAGAGGAGTCCTGCTAGATCAGGTCACAGCCCTTCTATTCCAGCATCCTGTCTCACCCAATGGCCCACCAGTTGCCCATGGGCATCTCAAGCAGAGACAAGGACAAACCTCCTCCTGCTCTCAAATCCCAGCAAATGGCCTTGGAGGCGTCCTGCTTGTCCTCCCAGCCTGGAAGGTGTACTTAGGCATCCATTTTCTCTACCTTTCTAGTTGCTTCCCCCATTTTACACTGCTTTCCTTCTTAATTCTCTTCTTCTGCTCCTATATCTTTAATATAGGCCAAGAAAATGCCTTCCCTATGCAATGTGTCTTGCTGAGTCTTTCTCCACTTCCTTGTTTGCCAGGCTGAGTACTCCAATGCTTGGCTTTAAGCTTGAGAAGCAGTAAAACCTGTGATGTATTTCTAGAGCTAAGGCTTGGTCTCTAGTCAACGAAGAAACCTTGTGTCTCTGTCATAATAATAGTTATTTTCTTACCCTCAGTATGTGAAGTGTTTGTATGCTACCAAGTTACAAGTTGACTTGATTCCTACCAGTTGTTTAATTTGCCCCCAAGTGAAAGTGTTTTCATTGTTGCCATTTGCCTTGTTAAAAAAGTTATTTCTTGTGTGCTTTTAATAGATCAATAAGGAAACTTTGTATTGAAATCACTCAAGCATTTCTCTTACTATGGCATCAGCTTCTATCTATTACCAGTTAAACCAAACTGGTAGTCATAAAGGTCCTCTGTGTGTGTGGGAATGGTGCTAAACACGTGAAAAAAGGCAGTTTCTGTAACAACAGTGAGTCCTCTTAGCAGACCAATTGAGGCTGAAATGAAATTGGTCACGTTCAAGCACATGGGTTGCTTCCAGACTAGCAGAATAAATCAAAAGTTAAATCTAAAAGTGCAGTATGCTTCTTGCACAGTGATGACCAGGTGTCCTGACTGGAAAAGCAGCTCTGTAGCTTCCCTATCAGAGCTGTGAGAGTTGAGCAGGTGCACACACGTGGATTGAGACAGCCAATCAAATTTTGAGCTTCTTGCTTAGCCCGTATTTCACCTGCCTTTCTCACCTTCCTGCCTGCCATGGCTTAAAGCTCCAGATTTTCTTTATGCTGCACAGTGAGAGTCAGTCATAAGGTAAGTGTGCAGTCCCGATTGTATAATGCGGCACCACGATGGTCAGTTGAACATCATGTGTGATGGCTCAATTGGGACTGCACTTTCCAATGGGCGGTATAAAAGTGTCTGTACACAGCCATGTCCATTCATGCTTGGTCTGCTGGGACACCTATGGTCCTCCATTCTGTAGGCTGAGCAAGCAGGCCAATTGGTTTGCTGAAGAATCACACAGCTAATGGCTGTGGCCCAGCATGAGCTACAGAAAGTTAAAGAGGTCTTGAGCATGATCAGGGTAGGTCACATGCTTGGAGAAAGAAAGGGGGAAGACACAGATGAGACCAAGGAGGCTGTGGATATGATGAAGATAGACCACATGCATGAAGAAAGAAAATGGGAGAAATTGAGAATGTGATTAGAAGAAGAGTTGGCTTTGCCACCCTGCTTTTCTCACCCATTTAAGGGGCAATCAAAGCAGCTGGCACAGCTTTCTGTTCTTCTCCCCACAACAGATACCCTGTGAGGTAGCTGGGGCTGTGAGAGCTCAGAAGAGAGCTGTGACTAGCCCAAGGTCACCCAGCTGGCTTCATGGGGGAAATGGAATCAAATCCAGTATTCCAAGATGAGAGTCTGGCTCCCTAACCACTAGACCACACTTGCTCACAGGGTGGCTGCATATGTGACAAAAACACTCGCTTGGCATGATGGGTGATGTGTATGCATGGAACTCTCTTTCTCTTTGTGTGTCAGCAGTAGTACTGTGCAGGCTGTAGCACATCCACATAGGGTGTGTGTGGGTTAGAGGCACATGTTGTATGTATGCTTTCTGCATGCTTTTCTGGGTAACTCCCTCCTTTTCTGTGTGGCCCTTTCTGCATGGTCCTTATTCTAGATTATAATCCAGTATAGGGATCTGTCCTCTGCAATTAGAACAACACATTCAAAAGTAGCTACTTTAATCCTTTAAGCACTCATACATTCATACCATGCTTGTAATCCTCATCACATTTCCCAGAATGAATTTTCTTTCAGTTGACATAATGGTTTTATTTTGGGATAAGCATCATTATGCGGTAGAGAAGGAAAATATACTTAATGTTAAAAAAAAATAAAAAATGAACATCAGTAACTGTCCATGGCTAGCCAGCTGTGTCACTGAACGTGACTTATTTGAGTGCCTGCCTGCTATACCCATACTAGTTGCTGTGGATTTTGGCCCCGTCCGTCGTCCGTCCGTCCGTCCGTCCGTCCGTCCGTCCGTCCATCCATCCATCCATCCATCCATCCATCCATCCATCCATCCATCCATCCATCCATCCAATTTATTTGTATACTGCCTTTCTGATAAATTACTCAAGATGGTTTACAACAACTATGAAAAGTATAATACAAAGTAATACAACATACATTTAGTAATACCAGGTCCTACTCTTTTTCCCTTTCCAAGTTTACATAATACAGAAAAAAAAACAGCATCAGATAATACATCCCATGTTATAATAATACATTATGGAATCACAAATAATACATTACATAATAATAAAGAAACTTATAAAGTAGATGGGACAGCCGACTCCTGAGCTTCCCTCCCCTCATCCATGCCCTTATTAGGGCTGGGTGCCACTGGGGTTCTGTACTCCTGCAGCAAGTGGAATGGCCAATATCCAGCCCTAGTTTCAACACTGGTTGTTTAATGTTTGCTGTTTAAACAATGTAGGAGTTGATTTTGAACAATATTTCTGCAGTTTTTTGTGGAAGAGGCAACCTCATCCTTTGGTGCAAGAGAAGCCTTTCAGGTTGGAGCAAAATGGAGGACTTCTGGATCAATTTTCAGCCTTTTTTGTTGTTTTTGATTATGTGCACTGTGTGTTCCTAAGAAGGATTTTGAAGGGAAGAAAATGGCAGCCGATGCATTCAAAAATAGAAATTCAGCATCTCAACAGGTTGCAAAAAATGATTCATCATCTTGTAGACCACTTGATGAAAAAAATATACTATCTTTAGTTCTGGATGAGGCCAATGGCACAAGCGATTGCTTCTCTGCACCATTTGTACCACTGCATGCACTTGCAAATACCAATGCAGCAAATGGAAGTGTTGGTCCACAGAGTGATTGGAGCCACATTCAAGATCTTCAGCATGACAAACCATTCAGTTACTCAGCTACCTCTATTCCATTTCCTCATGTTTTTCTGCCAACTCAAGATGGAATAAAGCCTGCCAATAAATATGACAAAACCGTGGAAATAACAAGTGCCCGTGCTGTTGCTTCTCCTCCACTGATAAGACAAGAAGCCACAGACCAACAAGACAAGGAGCAGGTGAGTTTGTATATCATCTAGAAAATAAGTAATGTTTTATTCCAGTCCAGATACTTTTCTGACTCTGGCAGTTTCTGAACTTACCTGCCCACAGTCAGAAACATTGCGTTTGGATCAGCCAAGACTCTGACTATGGTTTGGAATAGTGCTATTTGCATGATGGTTCTGGTCCAGATCAGCCCATATTACAGCTTTGAAGCTCACATGAACTTCTGTGGCCAGCCTCTGATACCTCTGAGGTTAGGAACAAGGTTTCTAGCTGCGGAGCCTCTGGGGAATGTGTTTCAGCAGCATTCAGTATGGCACTGAAATGACATGACCTAACCCTAAAAACCCTTACCCTAACCGTAAACCGAAAACCTGAAAACAGGAAACACACCCTTCTGCAAGGCTCCTGTGTTTGTGCTATGGCTGTATACTGATTAAACAGGTCTACCAGTGAAAGTGAATAAGGTATCCTTAATCTGGGTCACACCTCATCTAATACAGATAGAGCGGGCTAGCATTAAAGTGCATATCTAGCAGGTCCAGAAGCGTGCAATGCAAGCCCTTTATCTATGGAGGAAGGTGCTCTCTTCTGAGACTAAATAGATAACTGGGAATTTGATAAAATAATCTGGAAAAATTCTGCTGTGCTGTGGTAAGTTTGGGAGGCAAGTCCTCTGGTTTTTGGACAGAGTTTGGGGGACTTGCTGTGGTAGCCAGTTCAGATAAAATCTAGATTAGTTTGGGGGACTTGCTGTGGTAGCTAGTTCAGGTTACTCTAGGTCATATACTATATCATAACATAAAGTATTGATTCAGAAAAGTTTATCTTTAAGAAAAATTATTTAATACTTTTAAAATTATTTTTTCAAAAATAAAACAAGTCCATTAAATAAAATGATGGTAGAATGCCAGCAGGGGGAGGGGGGCTTCCCAGTGTTTTGCACTGAGTGTCATATATATGACTACCTGCTCACTGGGCAGAAGTTCTGGGTTTGTGCTCGGTGCAGTGAACTCCGGGCTCTCAGGGAATGTGTCTCTTCACTCAAAGCCAAGGTAGCGGACTTGGAGAAGGAGATAGAGAGCAACTGAAATTACTACAAAGAATGTGTGGGCCTATGTAGCATGTGTGTTGAGGGGCGGAGCCAGAGCTGCCCTGCTGCAAGTGGCAGCATCTAGGCCTGCTCCAGGACCCCGCTCTGTGATCCGGTCTTCAAAGCACAAGACCGGATTGAAGACACGATTAAAGGTGTCTAGTGTTAATCTGGATTTAAGGGCCCAAAGACCCCATTATTTTTGGAATTTGATGGCGTTTGTGCAGATAATGTGTTCTGAATGGGGTCCTTAAATGGTCGTGTCTACATAAGGATCTGTACCAAATGTGTTCCTATTGGGTTCCTAATGGGGTCTTCTTGCAGAAATGGCCAAGACTCGCTAAGGAGAAACAAGGGTAGAAAACTCATCATTGGTTGTGATCAGGCATAAGAGAAGAGGTGCCTCAGAGAGACAGTGTGTAGCCCTCATGTGCCTAACCTGTCTAATCCACCTCTTTGAGCACAGAATGTTCATGTGAGGGGAGAGGGACATACTGGTGTATGAAGCTTTCTCAGAGGTGCTTGTTTCTTTGTTTTTGTTTTGCTGTGTCTGACTGTAGCCATTCTACAAATGCTGCAGTATGGCCGCTCGTGCCATCTTGACTTTTCAACATCTAGAGAACCAGTTTCCTTATGGGTCTCTTATTCAGTGGAAAATTAATTCCCCACCCCCTTTTCTTTTTCTCTTTTTTTTTAACGTATTATTTCAGGTTCCAGGATATCAGGAGCAATTCATGTTGCACCAGATGAAACACCTGCAGTGGCTGGTAGCTGAACAACAGAAAATAATTAATTTCTATAATCCAGGTATTTCAAAGGATACCGGTGTCTTACACCCTTGCAGTTAAATGCTATATTTCTTACTGTGGATCAGGAGGTAATAAAAATGACTGCAGATTCTTGACTCAAGTTGACCCAGAGTGATTTTTTCACACATCCCAAAGCTGAAGATACTGTATTAGATTTTGGAGAAAATAGGCAACCAATCTCACTTTATCTGTATCTAATTGGTTCTTGTAAACAGAATTTATTGTGAAAATCTGAATAGCAAAAGAAGTTATTCCATTAATTTAAATGGGAAAAATTCAGAGTCATTCCAAGTCTAGTCTATGTCCAACCTAAAATGCCTAATATAAGGGAAAGGTTGCGTAACAGAGTAAAAGAGAATACATAACAATGAATAACATTGCATATAAAATGAAATTAAAAGTAAAGATTAAAATTTTTAGGTTTGCATTGATTGCTTCTTGATCTTAGTACCCACACCAACATTTTCTGTTATAGTATCAAATATGGCCTGCAATGTGGGAAGAGAGAAAGGGGGATCCTTTTTCCTAGATCACAGATCTTATAAATGAATATTTTGGTGCGGGTCATCAGTCTATGGAATTTGCTGCCAGAATAGGCGGTAACAGCCACCAGCCTAGATGGCTTTAAGGAAGGGCTGAACAAATTTATGGATGACAGATGTTTCAATGGCTACTAGAATGAATGCCTAAGTATCTCTTTCAGGCTGTGGGGACAAGCAGGATATTTCTAAAGCCATTTGCTGGGATTCGAGAGCAGGAGAAGGTTTGCCCTTGTCTCTGCTTGAGATGCCCATGGGCAATTGGTGGGGCGCTGTGCAAGACAGGATGCTGGCTTAGATGGGCTGTGTCCTTACCAGCAGGCCTCCTCTTATGTTCTTATGACTAATGGGGATTACTGTAATTGGCAGCGTCTTCTTCTTTGGTTTTCTTTGCAAAGCTTAATCAGGGGCCCATAGCACTATTTGCATGCTTTTGAATAACTGATGATAAATATAGATGGAATAGTTTTAGTGTACATATATCCAGCTGGCAAAAGACAATGTGAAATCTAAGCCAAAATCCCATGTGCCACCAGATTTGAGGAGCAATCACTGGTTTTCCTTCATGTCTGGCAAGCAGCAGATATGATCAGTCCAAGACGAACCACCAGAAGCCAATCAAAGACCCACCTTCTTTTGTTGCTTTTTGTGTGCTTTTTGGCTTCTGGTAGTTGCTGTCACGTTCTGGTAGTTCATGTTTGCTGTTTGCTAGATGTGCGGGTAAGCAGGACTGTTGTGGGAAACTCAGCATTGCTCTTAGATTTTTCATAATAGCTTTGCAACTCACTCTTGTACATTGGAATAGCCTATAGGTTACCATATTGGGAATGGTTCAAGTATGTATAGCATTCACAATGCAGTATTAATAGGATCTGGAGAAACTGACTTTCTACCAGTTTCTCAATTAAATATACTAGTGGTAATTGGTTTTCAATCTGTAGAATATAAGAAGTCCTTTGGAATTTCTATAGGAAGGGGTGACCAACCTATTTTGGCTCGAAGGCTGCTTTCATACTTTTCCAATAACCTCGGGTACGACTTCTGTATCAATATGAACAAAAGGGCAATGGATCCCCAAGATGTCCAGAAGAGTATAAATCTCCCCACCCATCCCTGCATTGAATCTATTTGAATTTCTTTGTTTTAAATGCTCTTATTGACCCAGAAAAAAACCTCTTGTAGTACTACAGCACACACACAGCCTCCCCCAAATCATACTGATTTAGCCACATCTTTTTAATTAATGACTGTTAGGAGTAAATAACTCAGGTTTCAGATGATTCTCAGCAGTTTCAGTGTGAGTTGCCAGTCTAATTCCTGGCCATGCCAGATCAGTGACAAGCTTGGTTGAATAACAACTTTCTGACTTAAACTGAAATTGCCACTTAATTTTGATGTCTTGTGTTTGGGTGTTTCAGCTCCTTCTGATCAGTTTACCTATAGTATCTAGTCCCTTTCTGCACTGGGCCATAGTAGCCTGCCATATGTAAGCTAGTGCCAACTGTAGTGGGGCCATTGTATTTGACTGGTGCAGGAAAGGAAAATGAAGTTGGAATATGCAGTTTGGGGAATAATTTCTTTATTAAATTTTAAATTTGATTCACAAAAACGTTCACTAAAGAATAGCTTCCCATTCATTACTCACATCTTTGAAGAAACCAGCTTGCAGAAAAAAGGACTTTTAAACTTTTTCTTCTTTATCATATTTAGAAACAAGTCTGCTAAATGAAGAAACTTGGTTTGAGAATTTGCCATTTATTACAGAAGAGAAAGGTAGCCTCTCAATAAGTGAAAATGCTTCCCTTTCGCCCTTTGGGACAAGAATGAAAATACCAGTTCAAAATGTAGATGACAGGTGACGACAAAATAAAATATTATATGCACTTATAAATCATGTGTGGTAAAGATTATGCATTAGGGATCTGCACAAATGGGTTTTTTGCCATTTTCTTTATAACAAATTGAATGTTAGAAAATTTGTATTCATTTGAATAGCTCCCCTTTGAATGTGGTAGGATTCTATTTAATACAAATGTATTTGTACAAATTAGTACAAATATCCATTATGAACGAATGCATGTACAATATGTATCTGACATGAATGCATACTTATCCGACACATATTGTATACAAACACATGCGTATCATATCCGATACATATCTGATATGTATCCCCAGTTTAATAAATGTTTGAACTATTTGTATGGATGTTCAGAAACATTCTTACCTGTACAAATGTCAATGTATGAATGTCGTAACATTCAATTTGTGTATAAATGTCTGAATTCATACGAATTCATACAAATAGTAAATATTATGAATATTTGTGCATATCCCTGTCATGCTTCAATTGTAAACTGGTTGCAAATGGATGAACAAGGTATAATCAAACCCTTATGGAGCATCCCACTGTCAAAGGGTATGAAGAAAGCTTGATGGCGCTCTCTACAGGCTCCCTAGCACCAAAGCAACATAATTTTAAGAAAAGTTGTAAACATGTTTATACAAATATTTTTTTCTGGCCCAGGATTAAGGCAACAGCAGAAAACAATCTTGCAAAAGTATTCCAATAAACATGAACAAATTAGATTTACATCTCAATGAAAGTTAGACCAACACAATTATGCCGCATCATTATCCCTTTTTTATGACTACCACCACTTGCCCTTCCAAACTTGATGCCTAAATTGTATAACCTATTCATCTTTGTGATTAATTACAATCTAAAAAAGGAACAAAAGTATAAGCTAAATGAGCTTTGGATACTTCCATTCAAATCTGCTCTTCTATGATATTTCCTTAGGCCAATCAGACCTGGAATTAGAGAGAAACAGAAGACATTTGAAGAACTTGTGGAGGAATATCTTAGAATAGATTCTCAAAATCCAGAAAAGCAACAACAGGTATTATGCCATGATTTGTGTGAATGACAGGGGAACTCACAGGCTTTTGTGTTCTATAATTATATATATAGCCCTGAATAATATTTGCAACTCATTTTCTTCTCCTTCCCCTAAATTCCACAGAAATGTGAATGAAAGTATTTCTGTCTTTTTACTGAAAAGGTCTGTGCATGAACCTTATTGCTTGAGGATTCCCCATGCTGGCCAGTGCTGATCTTTGTTTCTTATGCCCTGCTGGGGGTGAGAGTTCAGAACGACAATAAGGAGAAGTATTTTTTCACACAAAGGGTCATCAGTCTATGGAATCTGCCACAAGAAGTGATAACGGCAATCAGCCTGGATAGCTTTAAGAAAGGGTTAGACAAACCCATGGATGAGAGGTACAATGCTGGATATCTAGATACTTCCTCCAGGTTGGAGACGCCTTCAGGATGTCTCTAAAGGCCATTTGCTGGTAGCTGAGAGCAGGTGAAGGTTTTGCATTGTCATCTGCTTGGGATGTCCTTAAGCAATTGATGGACCACTGTGTGAGACAGAATGCTGGACTAGACGGACTGTAGCTTGATGTAGCAGGGTTCCTATTATGTTCCATGCCAGACACTCTCCACCTCTGCTTTTGGACATGGGCTTCTTTCTGTTTCAAAAGTTTGCTGATGACATCACATTGTTCAGAGTGGTAGAAAGAAAAAGAGACTCTGAACACCTCTAAAGAAAAAGAGACTCTGAACACCTCTGCACAACTGGGGACTGGGTATTCAAATGGCTGATACTGTTCAGTATTAATTAATATCAAATATTCCACATTAGAGCTAAAAGTCCTAACTACTCATTTAGGCTAATGGAATTGGAGCAAACTGATCAAAGAAGAGACCTTTTGAGTAATGGTAGACAGTGCAATGAAGGTGTCAACACAGCGTGCATCTGCTGTAAAAAGCCCAAAAGCCCAATAGAAATGGTATCGAAAACAGAAATATTATAATACATTTATACAAGTTGAGGGTGTGATTGAAAACTGCATGCAGTCTTGATTGGCACTTCTCGAAAAGGATATGGAGGAGTTGGAGAAGGTTCAGAGGAGGGTGAATAAGGGACTAGGAGGAAAAGCTCCAATATTTGTGACTTTTGTCTAGAAAGGAGAAGATTGAGAGCGGGCATGATAGAGTGCATAAAATGAGGCACGATATAGAAATGGATAGGGAGACATTTTTCTTCTTTTCAAAAAATATTAGAACTAGAGGTCACCCCATGAAACCAGGGTTGGCACATTTGAAGACTGACATTCATATGAAGCTTCGTATGGGATTGAACATTTGTATTGAATACAAATTTTACCACATTCGAAGGGAATCTTTTCAAACGAATACAGACTTTCTTGCACAAGATGCCTTGTTGGCTCCCAGCTTGGATGGTTTCAAAAAAGGTTTGGATCAGGACATGGGAGTCAGAGCTAGCAATGGCCCTGAGCCCTGATGGCAGTAGGAGGTAGTATGCCTCCAGAGGCCAGCTCCTAGGAGCCTGCATTCTTCTGCTCTGCTGGTGGGCTCTCCTGAGTGGTTTGTTGGCCACTCTGAGAACAGGCTGCCATAGGTTTGATCCAGTGGAGCATTTCTTGTGTTTTCTTATACACTGTGCTTGTGAATCTCTCCGAGCTGTGAAGTTGCTCTATGATTGGTTTAACAGCTGGAGCTTTTGAGCTGCTGGGGGACCAGTAGCCGTACCTTTCTATGATGATTAGATATTTATTTATTTATTTAAAACAATTATATACTGCCAGTTCCTCTCAAAATTCTGAAGCAGCTTACTATGTAGACTTAAAAGCAACTTTTTTTGTTGGTCATGTTGTTTAGGGTTGACAGGAGGTGATGTTCAGAACATATTTATATTTAAGTCCAGCAATCTAGTTAGTAGCACTTGGAGACTAACGGGAGAAGGGTTAGTGGCATGAGCTTTCTTAGACACCTCTACTTCTTCCAGACATGTCTACAAAAGCTCATGCCACCAACCCTTCTCCTGTTAGTCTCCAAATGCTACTAACTACCTTGCTGGATTTTTGATTTAGACTAAAATGGCTATTTCTCTGATATCGATCACCATATTTATATCTAGTACTAGACAGTTCTGCGCAACCATTTTCTCAATAATCCCAGGTTTGCAGTATTCTGTAGCAGATATTGTGGGGGGTAAGAGTGGAGAACAGCTTATTCACAACTCAAGAGAAAGAAGACAGGAATCAGTGCTTACATAGCATGAAGAGTCATAGATTACTGTCACTAGCAGTCAACAACTTAATATACTGAAATCTTAACTGTAATTACCAACATTGTTGCAGGCTGTTTTCAGGCATAACAAAAAGGATGCCTCAGAGGCATCTTAGAAAGATGGTGTGGGGCTCTTCTGTTCTCAAATCTTCTGTAATCCCCTTTTTTCTAGGGTAGAATGTTTAGGAAAGGAGAAGGCATAGACTGGTGTGTGACAATCACACCTCAAAGCCTTCTCTGAGGCATCTCTGAGATGCTTTATTTTTGGCTGTGCCTGAAGACAGCCTCAGTGGTTATAGCGCCATGGAACTGTGAGTTATGTGGTTATAGGCCTATAATAGACATTCTTAGGGAAAGAACGAGAAGCATTCCAAATAGCATATTTCATGTGCACCAGTGTTAATGTTGAGCTATATAAAAGGTTCTTAGAGAAAAAGTTGGAAATGAAGGAGTTCTCTAGTGCCCTTCCATCTTCTACTCAAATAAGGACTATAATTTTCTCAGGCTAAACAGTCTTGCCACATCAGCAAAGGATTTTGTGGTTTGCAGAATGATAGTTCAAGAAAGGCAGAAAGGAGTGGTTCCAGTCACTCAAGAGGAGGCCCACCCACACACTGCCACTGCCGTTTCAAAGCTCACTAAGTCAGTCCTGGTCTTCACTAGCTGTGGACAACTAAAGCATTGGCCACAGCTTGACTGGAAGCAGCTGGTGAGCTCCTGCTCAATAATATTTGCAGTACTACAAGTGGGAATGGCTGTAGCTGTGCAATTGCATGGCACATCTGGATCACCATGTCAACATCCATGCACATGTTAGATGTTGCCACAGTCATTGCCATGGGATCTGCCCTGGTCTGCCCAGGCCTGGCAATCCGCACTTCAGTTGCTGGTGACCCAGTTCAGGACCACACCAGCGCTTGAAGTGTGGATAGTTCCCTCAGCACTTGAAGTTAAGTGCAAACAGGACTAAGATCAAGTTATCAGTAACTAGAGGGAAAGAATTCCTCTCAAAAACAGAACATCCTCTGTTCTAGTCTCACCTTAAAGGCCCAAGAGAAATTACAGGCCTTACATTGAACTGCATCTCCCTCATTCCAACTTTTTAATCCCACATTCACCTATAAACTGACATCCTTCATCCATCCATCTCTTTAACAAACAAATGTATATGGCACATAAAACCTATGTCACATTATTGTGGGTACCAATAGTAGGCAAATTAAAAGTACAATACATTATTCATGAGTGTTAGATTCTAGAAAAAATGGCTGCTTTTCACATCCAGTCCTGAACCTGAAAATTTGTTTGGAAGGGGCAGACTATCAAGTATGTACATTTTCTGCATTTTTGGATTAAATAGCCAGAGATGGTATAAAACCTCTGTAAAGGATACACAAAACTTCTGTTGTCATAAACTAGTGAATATGGGTGGAGGAGAGGACAAACGTGTATTTTCTTGAAAACTGACAGCTAGACTAAAATATCCTTTATGCCCTTCTCTACTCCCATTCCACTAACTTGAAGTGTAGCACAAGCAACCATTTAAAAAAATCCTGCATGTTGTTTGTGTCTTCCTTTGTCCTGATGTTATTGTTAAGTAAAACTTAATTTAATCTTTATTTGTAAATTTTGTGATTTTTAGCAGAACTCTCTTCTGTGCTACATGTGTATCTAAAAATGTGTTGAAAGAAAACCAGGCAAAGGATCCTGGGTATAAGCTAAATATTGTATAAGTTTTGACTCTCTTTTGTGTTGTTACAGGACTTTGCAAGAATGAATTTAAAGATACCTATAAGGCATTTCCCCCTGTAAAATGGGAAGACCTTGTCTTTAGAAGGATTTGGATTAGTTTAAAATATATGGGATAGATTCTCAATAAAATAAAAATTAAATCAGCTATTGATTTGGGAACTGATATTTTTGTAAATTTATTTTTAAATTTCCACCCAGGCTTTTGAAGATTGTATGCCATTGTTAATTTAGGATGATTGTCCTATTATATGTATATATCACTGCTTTACTTCTAGAGACATGAGGCTGAAGTGACTACTCGAAAATCATTTCTGAAATGTGGGGAAGGCAAAGCAAGGCTTGAGAAGAACAGAGTGAATCTTGGCAAGGAGTCAGACAAACTTCTTAGAAAAGTTAGTTTTGAGTGCCAAGATAATTTTTCATGGCCCAGCCCAAAGAAGATAGGAAAACAGCTGAGAAAACACCTACAATTAAAAAGACGGGTTAGTAGCCCTGCCATGCTTACAGGAGTTGAAAAAGTAGTCTGTATAACTTCTCACAGTGACATAAAAGATCAGGTTAATAACTGTGTGCACAGTTCAGAAGAAAGAAAAGCCAGCCATGACTCGTGTGGTCGTAGTATCAAGGAGACAATAAAAGAAAAAGACTCTGAGGTACTTTCCCAGGTTAATGGGCCCAAACATTCACAGGAGTATCATGACTCAATAAATGAAATTCAAACAAAGGTGACTGAAAAAGCTGACACCTCATGTCCCATGTCCTCACAACATTTGTACAGAATTGGTAACAAGTCCACAAATGCCAAGGGCCCCAAGGTTGCTTCTCCACCTCTCTCTGACTTTCAGAACTTAGAAAACAGCCAAACTAGCCAACAGGATCAGAATTCCACAATTCTAGTTACTCAAAGTATGAATGGGATCAAAAAATGTGACGGTGAGATATCACCTGTGGAAAAAAATCCAGAAGAAATTAGTCCTGAATTTAAGAAAGTTAATGATCAAATTGTAAAAGTTATTCTGAAACCAGATGGGAAACTGAACACCACAAGTGACAATTCTGAGAGGAAGCACTATCATGAATCAAGTTCTAGTAGCAAACTGAAAGGATCTAGGGATTCAACCTGCTCATCTACTGAGAGTGAAGATGAACCTAGATCTTTATGTTATCCAGTAAAGTATAGTGGCCACAAAATAACTGATGCAGTCAAGAACACACTATTTTCTGATGCTGATTACGCCACGGATGGACCCAGTGGTGCTGAGGATTATCCCATGGAAAGCCATGAGAAGTCACCTAATAAAAAATTTGGAATTCCAGAGTTGCCACACCAACAGAAACCTTCCTTCACTTCAGGAAGTAGCAGCAGTGAATCCAGTGTCAACGGTGGTGTCCGCAGGGGTGGAAAGACTCTCACTTCCCTCAGAGAGTCCCCCTTTCACTGCTCACAAACTATATCAGAAGAAAGAGACCTTAAAATACAGAAGAAAGATATTGATGACAACTACAGCACTGAGTTTAGTAGGCAATCTCTTGCCTTGACAAGTGATCTTGTGGCCAGCCTCTTCCCTGTTTTCAAGAACAAAGTAAATCTAGAAGAGAAGAGAGCTGCTTTAGGTAAGATGTTTTAAAAGATCAAGGGTAAATTTATTCTTTTTCCTAGTAAATTCATCTAGCATTCTAGAAGTAGATATAATCCAGCCTATGCCATATGATCATATGACACCAGTTATTATGGTGTTACGTTGCTGTCCAAATGTGGCAGAAGGACTTGCCGCCATCAGGTGACCCTGTGTTGGATTGAACTGCAATCTCCAGAAAGGAGATTTCCTCATGTTAATGAGAACTTCCAGTTGCCCCAAACACTTTCATCTCTGTTGTGGCATATAATGCTGCCAAAAGACTGTGGACCAGCACATGGAAATGGCAGTCACTGAAGTAGGTAGGAGTAATCCTTTTTCTGTTGAATAGGATAGTACCCATGTGTGGCGTCAACCTCAGGTTTGGGTTACACCTTTTAGGGGGCTACTAACAAACTAGGATTTAAACTTGTGGTTTGAAGTCAGTTTGTATCCTTGTGGCACTTTTATGAATGCATAGACAATGCTCTAGACCTTGTATAGGAACTTCACAGGTAATTATCCTTCCTTCGTGTCCTGCCTGGGCCAGTGGTGGTCACGTAATGTAATAGGCAATGCTCTTTGCACCCTATTCCTACCCTCCAGCATCAATATAAAAAATTACCACCAGAGCCACAAAGATTGCAGTTGCTTTTGATGGTGGGTGTTGGGAGGGTTTATGATCATTATTGTTCCTGGCAGGGTTACTGAACAAGGGCCTTTGAACAGAGGCCATTTGCTGTGTCTGTCAGACAGAGGTTGCTGACAGCCATGAAGAAGCTAGGTCCCATTAAGGGGCAGCAGCAGTGTCAACAGATCCAAAGAAATAGCTCTGGGAACTCTTTCTCCCACTATGCCTTTCAAGCACTCTATTTAACTTACACAACATTACTGGGGAGAACTTGTAATATGAGGTGACAAAGTTATGGAGACACTGCCCCCTTTTTGACACAGCCATAGTCAAAAGAAAAGACTAAAGATGTGTTGTTGTATTATATTACATTGCCTTAAGAGTGAGCACAATGACAGCACAGGCAACAGCAGTTGGAAAGTGAAGCATACCTCTGTGGAACAAGGTCCTTAGACCTCATGTAGACCTGATGTAGACCTGATTAAACCGATCCACAAGAGATCCAGATTGAGAGCCTCTTTTATCCAGTTCTCATTGTGTCTTGTGCAGACAGATCAGGCCTAAGAGCGTTGTGGCCTCAAAGATCTCAATGTGTAGATCTACGTGGCCTAGAATGTCATACATGGACCCTTAATCCATGCAGAAAGGCCCTTATTATTTCTCAGTTTAGCAGCTCTTCGTTGTAATTTATAATGTTACTTAGTCTTCTACATATACAGTATCTTTGCTCTTATATCTAAATGTGATTTTAATTTGCCTGCATACTGCACGGTCTTCTGATAGAGCACAGTAGGGGAAAAAGAGAGACTTAATCACATCATGTAAATATAAATCTCTCTGTAGAGCAAGTTCAGAAAGGGCACTCTGGCAAGTTAGAGGAATGCAGATCAGAGATTCAAGTACATTCGAGAGAAACTTCTTTACTGGCTCAGATGAAAGAGGAACAAACTAAAGCAATGGACTTCCTTAGGTAAGGAAATTCCTTTACTTTCTGTAGGTCCCATCTTGGTGTGTTCCATCTTTGCCAAGGTTGATATTCTCAGTGTGTCTGAAGCTTTGCCCAAGCAGCTCAAAAGTGTGCGCCTTAGGCTGGCCAGGGGCAGGGTGTTCAATTGCTCCTGGCCCCCTGCCCACTGGCCTGCCCCAGAGTCCCCTTGGAAACATTATGAGGGTATCTTGCTGAGGGACATTACCTTCTGCTCCTCCATATGAATGCACAGAGTAGGGAGTAGCTCTAGTGGTCAGGGAGCCAGACTCTTATCTGGGAATACCGGGTTTGGTTCCGCCCTCCCTCATAAGAACATAAGAGAAGCCCTGCTGGATCAGGCCACAGCCCATCTAGTCCAGCAACCTGTCGCACACAGTGGCCCACCAAATGCTCATGGGCATCTCAAGCAGAGACAAGGACAAACCTTCTCCTGCTCTCGAGTCCCAGCAGATGGCCTTAGAAGCGCCCCAGTTCCTCCCCCCCTCAGCCTGAAGGATGCATCTAGGCATTCGTTCTAGTAGCCATTGATACATCTGTCATCCATAAATTTGTCTAACCCTACCTTAAAGCCATCCAGACTGGCAGCCGTCACCACCTCTTCTGGCATCACATTCCATAAGCCGATGACCCTCTGGGTGAAGAAATACTTCCCTCTGTCAGACCTTATTCTCCTACCCATCAGCTTCATAGAGTGCCCATGAAGCCAGCTGGGTGATCTTGGGCTAGTCACAGCTATCCTCTGAGCTCTCACAGCCCCACCTACCTCACAGGGTGTTCTGTTGTGGGAAGAAGAATAGAAAAGCTTTGACAACCGCTTTGAGTCCCCTTAAATGGGTGAGAAAAGCAGGGTAGAAAAGCCAGCTCTCCTCCTCCTCCTCCTCCTCCTCAGCTTGGCTTTTCCAGAAGTGGCTTTATCAGAGCACTGAAAATGGTTGGTTTTCTTCCTTGTTTTGTGTGCTCTGAGGAGTTACCCTGGTTGGAAACTGTGCTGCTGAGTGGAGGTTCATTCTTGTCTGTAATGTAAAGTCCATTCAGTCTGGTGAAAATGATTTTTTAAATGTTAAGTAGGAAATCTTTGTCTACCAGCAATGTTTATTCAAAACAGATCCAAAGAAACTAAGGAGTTCTGCTTAGATTTTTCAACTTATGCCTTCAATATGGGGAATTTTCTGAAAGTAAACACACAATAAAATGTACTAGGAAAACCAGTGAAGTCTAAAATTTGGAAAATGTCAATTAATATGAATCAGCTTCAAACTCATTACATAGTATTTCTGTGACAATATACATCAATATATGTAATAAGGCTGGCCATGTGCTTGATAATTCCTGTATTGCTCACATCATTATTAAAGACATTATCTTTTTGTTTTTCAAAAGTGCCCTGACTCATATGTATGAAAATAAACTTTATTTTGGAGGCCATCTTTCGCCTTGAGAGATCACACCATAAAATGCCTTTCTGTTCCATCTCACAATTATCCCACCCCAAATCCTTTATTTGTAGTATTCCAGCAATGAGGGCATTTCATTTTCACCAGCTGGATCTCCATGGGATCCCAGCACCCTTCTGACTGCCATAGACCCCCAAAGGAGGGGCCAATTACCCTGTCCTGTCTTCTCCAGAATTCTGGGCCAGATCACTCACCAGGGCATTCCTAGCCCTCTTGGGGCAGCTCCTGCCTCCATTTACCATCCTGGGCATCTCCACGAGACCAGCTGTCCCTTGGGCAAACCAGGAAGAAAACACTTGCCCTCATGGCTGCGTGCTCGCCTGCCTCCCAGGGCAGCTATCTGTCCTGGAGCAAACTTGGACAAGGTGACAGTAGTGGGGCTAAAGTGATCAGTGGGTGTGGTGTGGTGTGCATGCAGATGGCAAGAAGAAATGTGCCCCTTCAGCTCGTTGCCAGGAAGCCATGCAATGGAGAATACAGGTGGGGAATTCTTACTTGCCCGGAGGGGCCTAGTGGGAGGGGACAGATCTGTCCATTGCAAGACATGGTGATCTGGAAGCCTGCTGGGCTGGTTGTTGCCATGTGAGTCAGTTGGTGAGCATTAGGAATGTGAGCTGGTCAGAACAGAGCTCTGTTACCCCTGTGTCCTAAAATGCACTACATTCTTGTTGTGTGACTGGGGCTATAGAGGCAGTAGTTCTATGCTTCAACCATCATCTGTTCTCTTGTTCCCAAGAAAACAAATAAAGCAGTTTGAGACTATTAAGTCACAAATGTCACATCCTCTGGACCAATGCAAGACTGAAGAGCCTTTGCATCTCCAGAATGAAAAGGCAGAAGTTGAGAAGACTGCAATGCTAGATAAAGTGAACGGAGAATCAGAAGAAATATGGGTAAGTGACATCCCATGCATGAATGAAGTCCTTAATTACTCTGTCAATTTAGCGTGCAGCGTTTGTTCTGGTAATTTGCACAAAAATCCCTCTCAGTAAAAGGCAAACTAATAAAATAAATCAGGAAGAAAGGGAGTGGATTTTTTTGGGGGTGGCTACCTCATAAGAGCAGATGGGCAGCAGCCTATCACATTTGCTAGTTCCATGCTGCCTGACATATTCCTTGCCTGGGATGATTTTCATGGGCCAGGATTGGCAGCACACATGCAGAAGTTCCCCATAGTTTGTTACAACTTAATCTTAATCATTTTCTTTAGAAGGTTCAGCCTTTGCTGGCCCTGCTTGTAGAAGGTGTGTGCTAAGCCACATGCAGGTAGGTTCACTAACAACCATGTGGAACTGCAAGAAGGTTTCTCTCTAGGCGACCCTCTTACATAGTCATGGAAATGCCTGATGTTATTTTAGCATCTACTGTATGCAATCATCTCACGTCTTTAATTACTTTTTCCTATTCCCTCCCCCTCACTTTAGATATTAAAGCAGCAAATAGCAGGGCTGCAGGAACAATTTAGAAGAAATGAGACTCACTGGCATGCCGCACATGATGAGTTAAAAAGCCAGGTTGAAACACTGACCAAGCAGAACCTGGAACTAAAAGAAGAACTCAGGATCTCTGAGCTTCAGAAGGTTGACACGGAAAGGCAACATGGAGTGATGGATTTTGCTAGCAGAAAAACAGAAACTCCGGTATTATAAACAAGCTGGAATCCTGTACCATCTTTTCATACTAATACTAACCTTACGGGGAAGGGGTGGAATCCATTAATATGGCAAGTTAAATTTGTTGCCCATTCACTACTAAGCAAGGTGTTGACTCTTCCATATAAACCAACGTATAAAACAGTCAATGTTGTCTAAAGCCAACAATCGGGGGAGGGGAAAGGGGAGGGGGGGAACAAAAAGGTTGGGTAGATATCAAATGAATATGTGTTATCTCTTTTTCTTAAAAATGTAATTTTTATTCTTTTTATAAGATAGAGAAAATATTCTTTTTTGGATTCTCATGAGGAAACTCGTACAAATACTATTATGATTTGTTGACTTCTAGCCTATTTCTGAAGCTTCTCTTGTATTTCTCCTTTGATACCTCCTTTTATTCACCCTCTCTTTTTTATTTTACTTTTTATTATCTTTATCAGCTGACCACTTTGTTATTAATCAGAGCCAATAATAAATTACATCAATATCTCGTAGGCAATTGATAAAGGGATACCAATCTTCCACAAACGTATCTGTTATTTTCTCTTATATCACAATTATTATATTGTCTATTTCTTCTTGTTTACCCCCATTAAGTACTCTAGCAGCTTCCTCAAATCCTTTTGGAAGAGGCAGCCATGAAGACTGGCCACTTGATGGGTCCATCAAAGACACTTTGGCCACATAATGGAAATGTAGCTTTAATATTATCCTGCTAGAATGGAGAGGGTATATTTTAATTTAATTGTATTTTGTATTAGTTTATTGATTGTTATTGATTGATTGGTATTTTTATTGAGTGCTGTGACCCCCTCTGAAGCCACTGGTTGAAGGTGGGCTGTAAAGGTTTAGAAATAATTAATTTTCCTGCAAATTGGTTTTCAGAATTTTGTCAAAATCTTCCCCATTTCGGGGGGGGGGCGGGGAGCATTGAATGCTGGGTCTTTTTTGCCCAATCCCCATACAATGCTGAATCTCCTTCACATATGAAATCATTAATCAATTATATTTCATTAGGTCTTCACAGCTATTTTGAGAGGGATATCATCTGAGGAAGAGCGACCATTGCAGGATAGCTGTAAGATTCCCAGCAACAGGTATCTGGGAAGGAAAACTCCAATGGATGAATTGGTCCCCGGAGAGAGAAACACTAAAGTAAGGCTTAGAATCTTGATGTGCAAACCAACCAACCAACCTAAGAATACTTCTGGGTATGCATAATAGGTTTACCATTGATCTGACCAAGAGCTCCCTTAAGCAAGCTACTTTTATTCAGATTCAGACCTTGTACACATGTATCCTCCTTCCCAGGACATCTTGTAGGGGGAGTCACTGCAGGCATGCCTCTGTCATCCCAGGGGAGTTGTCCAAATGACAATCCTCTGAACCAGCTTTGAGGAATGATAGCATCTATGCATTATGACTGATTTTTCAGCTTCTACACCAGCTGGTCATACTGTACAGGTGCAAGCAACCCCCCTGTTAGATAGCATTTGGAAACCAAATCAAGGGGACAGGCTGCTGTCAAAGTGGGAAAACATTCTTCCCTCCGCACACCATGATCCATGTCCCCTACTGTGGGGTAGCTTTGGGAATTCAGAGCAGGGTGAAGCATAGATGTCTCACCCTGGGTGCAACCCATGTGCTCTCCCAGGAAATTACTGTGACAGACATCTGATTGCAGCTTCAGTCCTCTTCCCCTCCCCACTGTAAAGTAGTAGGTTAGTATAGCTTTTTCTACTTTATATTATTTTTAAATATGTTCATAGTGAACTGACCTCTGTCCTGTTTTTGCATTATTAGTGTGTTTTTGTTTGTATTTTGGGGGGAAATTGAGCAGAAGTAAAGAAAAGTACATCTTCTTGCTGCTTTGATTCTTACCAGTTTATTTTGTATTTTGAAGTTTCATTTTCGAGCACTCAAATCTGAATTCTGGAAATGAACTACATTTTCATCCATGAATTTGTCTGAGAGATGCAGAGAGAATAGGGTTTCAAATAGTACTGTTTTTGAACAGATACAGTAACTTCCATGATTCATAGCCTTAGTGGCTGATCACTAAGTCTATATTGAGAGTTTTAGTTCAAAAGAGGAAGTTATCTCAGGCTGCAGTCACACTTTAGGTTTAATCCAGATTCAGTCCACTTTTAGGCCGCATCCCCACGGGCTGCCTTATATCGGTTTCCCGAAACCGAAATAATTGAACCGCAAGCTTTTGTGGGAGGGAAACCCTAAACATGACGTGCCCAGAATACGGACAGCCATTGGATACAGTGCAATTGGGGGAGGGAAACCCTGAACACAGAATCTCATCCCTGAAAACGGTACTGTCCACACAGTAAAAAATTAAACACGTATCAAGCACACGATCTGGAGTGAGACCTGTTGAAATCAGGATTGAGATTCAGAATGGTTTGGGGTGGTTTAACACGGGAAAGGCATGTTAAGCCAAACTGCCATGTGGACTCCGAGAATTGAAAACGTTTTGAATCTGAGATAACGTTGCCGTGAAGACACGGCCTCAGAGTGAGAGAATACATCAGCAAAGTGACAAGCTGTTTTCTTTCAGTGTTAAGTAACTCAGAAAATTCACCTTTGGGAGAAATAATGTGGAAAGAAAATTACTGCTGACTTTGCTGCTATATTTTCTTGCTCTGAAGGTGGACTGAAGCTGGATTAAACCGTAGGTGTGACCACAGCCTTAGATTTATTATCATGTATATAGCTCATGACATTTCTCAAGCTGTGACATTTTGGCAATGTTTTCAGAGTACCTTTATGACACTAAGAATGCATCATGCGGGTGTCGGGATCACATGTCAAGGCTGCCCCATGGTACACTCAAGTATCCACTTTTTTCTACCTGTCATCCTTTCTGCCTTATTAGCCTTGTGGTAGGAGCAAAAGAGCTCTCCCTTTTAGGAGGAATAGCCCAGTAACACTGAGAAGTATAAATATTTGGGTACTTAAATGTTTACTTCAGCTGGCATATGAACACGATAGCAAAATGAAACATAAAAAAAAAAACCCCAAATATCTTCTAGGCAGCAAAGACACAGAAATCTGTGATGAGAGACCAGAGAATGAAGAGCCCATCTAAAACCCTGCAGAGCAGAAGTTCAACACCCACAGGTCAGAGGACACCACATCAAATGCCATCTGAACTGCAGAAGGTAATGCACATTCTCTGAATAGTTTTGCTTTTTAGAAGGAGAAGGAGAAAGGAGGAGGAGGAGGAAGAAGAGAAAGAAAAAGAGTTGGCTTTTCTACCCCACTTTTCTCACCCATTTAAGGGGACTCAAAGGGGCTGACAAATCTTCTGTTCTTCTCCCTACACCAGATACCCTGTGAGGTGGGTGGGGCTGTGAGAGCTCAGAAGAGAGCTATGTCTAGCCCAAAGTTACCCAGCTGACTTCATGGGGGAGTGTGGAATCAAACCTGGTGTTCCCTGATATGATGCCAGCTCCCTAACCATTAGACCAAACAGTGTTTGTTTCAGTTTATCACCCTGAAATGTCTTTGCCAAATGTCTTTTGCATTATGAAATTTGCTTCCAGAAGGTTGCAATCTTTAGAGAAATCATAAAAAGGAGGAATAGAGGGAGAGAGGTAATCAATTATTCTTTGACATTGCATGAGGGACACCTAAAGTAAGGGCTAACAGTGCTCAGTAGCTTTCACAATAACACCAATAGGAAATTGCACTGGGGATTTGTGCAGCTTCAGTTGTGCTGCATCTTCTTCGTTAAAATTATGCATAAAATTAAAATTATGCATTAAAGGGAAATATATTTCATTCATGCATTCACCTTCAATAGCCTACAAGGTTCATTTTAAATTGTCTTGTTGCCTGAAGAGTCACAGGTAATAGCTCCAACTGCCTCCCCCCCCCCCCCCGCCACACACACAGATCATGCAAAACAACATTTTGGCAGCCCAGATTAAAAAAAAAAACAAAAAAACCCAAAAACACCTATTTACTGTCACTTTTAGAAAAAATGTAATAATAATAATGTAATAGTGGTAAGACAGAAGAATAAAATTTGTGGTACCACCACAAACTGCTGAACAAATTAGGGATGTGTATGAATATTCAAAAATTCAAAAATCCAATTTGAATCTGATGCATATCGACATTTGAATTTGAATTGGATTTTAAAACATTCAAATTTGCACATTCAGATGGATTTTGGATTTTCAAAAATCCGATATAGATATTCGAATAATTTGAATGTACAGATTCGTATATATTGTATACAAATTTCCACAAAATTACAGGAATTTGCACTTATAACGTGAGATGAAAACAGGATTCATATGGGATAAATCGGGATGCATACAGGATTGCGCAAATTCGTATAACAGATACAAATGTTGTCAACATTCGTAGCTTTGAATATGAATAAAACTTTCAAACATGCAGATTTGAATAATTCGGATTCGAATCAGATTTTTGGATATTTGGATTTTCAACATTCGAATCGAATAGAATTTGAATGCAAAATATACATTTGTGCACACCCCTAGAACAAATATCAGTTGACTAGGAGAAAAAAGGTAAATATATCACGGAATTAGAATTTAAAGATTCAGTAAGAATCATAATAAATTAATAAATTTTATATCACAGCCTCAAAGAGGGAAAGATGTAATTAGTCTGAACCTCTGAGAAGATAGATGTATGTTTATGTATATATAGGTTTTGTATTATATAAAACTAATAAAAATGTATTTTTAGAAAATGAGTTGTTGGTCTATTCCTGGCTGTTGTCTATTAGCATAATCCTTAATGAAGGATGACTTTTTTGTTGTGCAGTTACTAGCCTTGGCTTGTCTAGTGTCTCCTCCGCTATTAATGGTGTTATTTTGTTCATTTTTGAAGAGGAGCTTCCAAGTATAGCTGAGGAATCGTCATTGGTCCCTGTTAAAATCATGTGGATTTTGTTTTACCTTCAACGGCTACCCTAACCTTAGCCATTGGGGAAGCCATTGAAAGTCAAACAACTTCCATATAATTTTAACAGGGACCAAGGACTGTTCCTCAGCAATACCTGGAAGCAATACTGGATTAAAACAACAAAACTGAAGATGGATATTATAGCTGTATCCAAAAACTTAGGTGTAAAGCAGAACTATAAATACAGCATAACCAAAAAGCTGCTACTAATGAGGCGTTTAGGTGTGTACCTTTTATTCTTATCCCTGAATTCAGCTCAGTCAGAGCACCTTGCACTTTGGAGCTGCTGTCTAAAACTCCTGCTATTTATGCAGGCAGTCTTTGAGCCTGTCCATAGGATATTAAAGCTTAGCAGATGCTGACTTGGGGGCAGATTTTCTCAAGTTCAATACTCACCCTAGCATATACTGCAAAATAGGCACTATTTTTGATTGGGTCTGGATCCAATTATTGCCTCTTTCTCTAATAGAATATCAACAACCAGATGTAACAGTATTACATCATTTTTAAAATATCATTCTAGTATTAATATTACACTGATGAATAGCAGGAAAGTGAATTGATAGGCACAGCTTTTGTTTGCATCCTTTTCTAGTGATTGTGTTTGACATCTTATTCCATTCTATAATTCCAGTGCCACTGGTTGTTTTTCCCTATTGGTTGAAAAATGGGGAAGACCTTCTGCTCCGAATCTTTGTCCAAATATCCTATGGCTGTTAAAAATTGTTTGCTCTGCTCTGATTTGAAGGAGAGATTGATTGGCATACCTTGAGATGCCTCTTTATCTTTAATAAGAATTTATTCACTGCCAGCTACTCACACTGTGTCTTTACATTTTGCTGTCTTCCCATTATTGTAGATGGTGCTTCATAATGAAGAGCAGAGATGTGGACAAAACCCACCAGTACCTGAGTCCAAGCCCACAATTATACAAAAAGATACTGGGTCTGCTTTGAGTGTGAAGGGTAAATATATAGTAGTACTGTTAGTGAGCTGCTGTGTTTGGCATCTGAAAATGGAGGCCTTTTTAGTGGGGGTTTCTTGTTTGTGGAACTCTCTGCCCATGGAAATTTGCCTGCTTTCATGCTTAATGTCTTCAGATGTCAGATAATTGAAGAATTAATGCATAGCTGTTGCAGTCATTGAGTCACGACCACTTGCCACCCTTTACATAGAAAAAGGTTCAAAACCAACTTACTTGGAGTGATCTAACCACTTCTGGTATTCTATGGACTGCTTTTAAGCAGTTTACAGCTGGGTTGCTCCAGGGAGGGGTTGTTCCACTCTGGAGCGATGGTGGCACAGGTGAAATGTGGACGGGCATTTGGTCCAATAGTTAAGTGTGAAAAGGCCCTTTAACAGCCCTCCTTGTAATTTGTAATCTTTTTGCTGTATATCACACCCACCTTTTTGTAAACTGCCCCATGTTTTTTAAGAAAGTCAAAGCAGGTGGAATGACGTATTGATTTCGTTTGTGCTCTGACTTTCTTTTAGTAAGTTGTAGGATCTGCATAATTTTGGCAGCACCTCATGAATACGAGTCAACTAAGTACCAGATAGTCTCTGCATAAACATAAATTGTTTAAAAGCAATATTAAAATTCGATCAAAATAAAATACTAAAACAAAATTCTAAAACAAAATTAAAACAAAATCTCTCCTGTTGCACAGAAAAGTAGCTTTTGTTGGCTGATAAAAGCAAAAATATAGTCCAAAAACAGGACTTGAGAAATCTGTTCTTTGTTTTTAAAATACATAAACATTATACTCTTTCTAGGTTCATGCTCCTCTACTTCAGGTAGTTCAGAAGAAGCAGCATTTCTAAAAAGACCAAACAATGACATTTCAAGCTCCCCATCTTTGAGTAATGTAGAAATACAGGTATGTTTATGTACAAATACATAATGTGTGTGACTGCTATATAGAGATTGCACCCAAAATTCTGCTTTCCAGCCACATATTTGAGCAAAAGCGGGTAGGGTGAAGTATAGCAACTGAATTCAGCATATTTGATTGATTAATTAATATTTAAATACAGCAGTAGCAACATTGAACGGTTTCAGATGGTTATTTACTGTCTCTGCAGGTCAGTGAAAATCATAAAAGGGCTCAGAAATCCAAAACCCATGAGCAGGTGGCTTCTGCAACCGTTTCCACCAAGAGAAACCATGTAACATCCAGCGGCAGGAAAACACCTAACAAAATTCTTTCTATTGCTGTGGATGCTAACAGAAAGGTTAGCATTACTCCCATAGACAATCAGGTTTTTTAAAGAAACGTTTAATGTAAAAGGGAAAAGATCCAATTTGGTTTTATTAATGCTATCTCTTATATGAGTGTTTGTTTTTTAAAAAGCCATTATTTATGGAAAATTGTGTGCAAATTATTTTTTATAGGATTCCCCTCTAAAATCAATGTCTAGAACATCTCAATATATTGACAGCAAAGAGGATGTGGGAGTGAAAGAGAAAATAGAGTATCCAGATGGAAAGGTAAGGGTTTGTTTCTACACACCAACATCAGAAACATGTTTTCTTATTTGACAGAAGGACAATGCTGTTCTCAGAAAGTGGCAGCATGATTACACTTTTGGACTGTCTATCTTACCTTTCCAAAACTCAACAGCTAGATGGTGCTTTTCAGAACACCTATTAATACCATGTTCTGTGCAACCATTTTTTCTTGGTTGCTCCAATCCCTAGAAAGCAGCAGTGAAGAGCAATCTCCTGCTACCAGGCCATGGCTTCTCACTCTTTGGGCTCCTCAGGACCTGGTAGGCTACTGGTCCCTCATTTTCACATAGTGAAACTGGAAAGGATTCCTGGGGCCTGAGAACAGTGGCTGCGTGTTTCACCCTCCATGGAGCCTTACAGTGGCTTACCATGGGGCTAGAGCAGTGGTTCTCAACCTTCCTAATGCCGCAACCCTTTAATACAATTCCTCATGTTGTGATGACCCCAACCTAACCCCCAACCATAAAATTATTTTTTGTTGCTACTTCATAACGACCCCTGTGAAAGAGTAGATCGGAACCCACAGGTTGAGAACCACTGGGCTAGAGGTTGTTGACTCAGCCAAGAATGGTTTTCCTATCCTAGAGCCTGCTCAGGGTTTTGAGCTGCTCCTTTGCGTTTCCCCCTCAGGTAATGGGGCAATATCAGGGCTGAGCCATGCAGTCACCAGTCATTCTGAGGGAATGGTGACAATGTTTCTTCCCAAGATCAAGGCGTGGGGACAGAGTGCTGAACAGTGTTCTGACTGGCACCCTCTCCTCTCCTCTCCCTCTGCAGGGTGGGAGCTTTCTCTTGCAGCTCCAGACGAGCCTTAGGCCAGAAGCCTGGATCCATCTCACCCAACCCTGCCTTGCCATGAGACCACTCCCCCTCAGCAGCACCCAGAGCAAAGCAGCAGGGCAAACCCCACGTGGACTGAAACTCAGATACATTCCTCCGTGCCTTCTAGTCTTCAGCTTGCAGGTCTACGTCTTCTTGCTGCCCCATGCCAAGTGGATGCAGGCTGAAGAGTCTGTGTAGCAGCACTAGAGGAGGAATGATGAGCTAATTCACTCTCCTCTGCTGTGGTATTATCAAGCACCCTAAAGGAAAAACAAAGCGGAAGCATAGGTCTCTTCATCACCCTCTTCCTGCTTTCACGGGAGACATAAGAAAACAGAAGAAGAGATCCCACAGCCATGCCAGCAGCTGTTCTCACAGGTCTAGCAGAAGGCCTCAGTCCTCTTCACACTCCAGAGGCAGATCCCCTCTTTCTTCTCTCTTTCTTCAGCTTCCCTTCTGTCCATCAGCCCATGTTGTGTGTCTGAATGGCTCCATTCTCTCAGCGATGAGGTATTGGGGCCTGCTGTAGTCTGCATTAGCATGCAGATGGCAGGTCCTATTCCGGAATATAATTAGCAATAAGGTCCAGTGTAAGGAAAGGGCCTTTGTGTGCCAACACCATCCATATTTAGCACTATTTATACAGTGAGTCCTTCACTGGAGAGTGCATTCAACTTTAAAAAAAATACATCCACTCAAAATTTCTCCTCTTTGGCATGCACCCCAAGTGGAACAATTGCTGTATCTAATGAGAAATGGACAGATAGTTTGGAAAATAAGTTATATATTCTTTCTGCACCAGTGGGGAGAAAATGTGCATAATTAGGAAGAAGAAGAAGAAGAAGAAGAGTTGAGCTTTTCTATTCTTCTCCCCACAACAGAACACCCTATGAGCTGGGTGGGGCCGTGAGAGCTCAGAAGAGAGCTGTGACGAGCCCAAGGTTACCCAGCTGGCTTCATGGGGGAGGGCGGAATTGAACCTGGTATTCCCATATAAAAGTCTGGCTCCCTAACCACTAGACCAGACTGGCCTAGAGATTGAGCTGCAGGACCATTTTCTTCTTTCGTTCCTCTTCTCAGTCTTGATCAATTATAATAGGTGTGTAATGATAGCGGCATTAATTGTTGTATATGGTTTGCATGTGTGCATAAAAGAGAGAAATCTGGAACTTGCATTTGGGAAACAAACTTTTCACTATTTTCAAAATCTTGTTTAGAAATAGATTTTAAAAAGGTATTTAAGGCTTTAATATAAGTATACAGTGGTACCTTGACATACAAGTGCCCTGACATACAAGTGTTTTGAGATACAAGCCGCCGAGCGAGTGATATTTTGCTTTGAGATGAGAACAAGATTTGAGATACGAGTATGTAAATACAGTACAGTACATAACAAAAACAACTGAGGTGGTGTTTTGGGAGCTGGAATGGATTAATGGGAAAATTGCTTTGAGATACGAGCGATTTGACATAAGAGCAAGGTTACGGAACGAATTAAACTCGTATGTCAAGGTACCACTGTATTGGAGAAAATGTGCCTTACGGTGTTTATTTGGTATGCCTAATGCCATATTCAGGAGGCAACCTTTTGAACATAGTCCTAATTTCAAGTTGTGTTAGAGCACTGGAGGACCTGCTTCATGTCACTCACATGTCACTAGGGACGTGTTTCCCCATCTGCTCTTTCAGAAGCCTTGGATGATTTCCCAGGAGAGGTGTTTTTGGGTTTTTTTTTTTTGCATTAAATGACAAATGACAAAGCTGGAATACATGCAAAGGGGTCACGTTATATGAAGCTAAAAGTGCTGCAAACATATGCCTTTGCCATATGGTAATTCAGCAAAGTGCAGTTCGGAGCACCCCATGCAAACTAGGAGGTCTCTAGAGGGGTGTAGATTATGCTGATTGGTGGGATAGATTTTTTTAATGCAATTTGCTCCAGTCAAGGGCCTTAAATCAGCATACTCGTATGGCAGCCAGATGTCCCCTATACCCTGAAGCTTTTTAAAGAAAATCTTTGCAACTGCATTTTGCATTTCTTATATATAAAAAATAGAAGTATAGCATTTCCTCTCTGGATCTTAGTCATGGAAACAGAATTCATTGGCTTGCCCCAAGTTCTTAGCATGGGAGCTTTTCTGGGTAAGGTAGAAAAATGCTTCCAGGCCCATTCAACCACTAAACTTCCTGGAACTGAGATAAGGATGATCTTTTGTGAGCCACTTTGAGCTTGTATGAGGCTGCCATCATTGCGGGTGCATCTTCATGGCATAGTTATCTCGAATTCAAAACGTTTTGAGTTTGCGCAGTTCAGACGGCACTTCGGATTAACACGGTATTTCCGTGTTAAAGGACGTTATCCCGATTAGAAATAAATCCTGATCTCAACAGGTCTCACTCGGGATCGGGCGTCGATACGTGTTTCCTTTTTAACTGTGTGGACAGTATCGTTCCGGGATGAGATTCAGTGTTAAGGCTGTCCCGCCCCCCCAATCACACTGTAACCAATGGCTGAACGTATTAGAAGCACGTCATGTTTAGGGTTTCCTTCATTGAAAAAATCCACCCTCAAACACCCACTATAAACCTCCAGTCCTTAAAGCTGAAACACTGTATCAATCTAAGCACTTCACACCTTTAAAACAATGTTGCAATTTTGCGCAATTTCAGACCTTTGAAGGTTCGGAACAGTCACTTTCAGCCCCCTTAATGGTGAGAAGGCTTGTCAGCCACTTAGTCCCTTGAAGGGTGAAAACAGAATGTCAACCGCTTTGAGCCCCCTCTAGGCTACTTTGCCTGTGGTCACACCTAAGGTTTAATCCAGTTTCAGTTCACTTTCAGAGTGAGAGAATACACCAGCAAACTGACAAGCTGGTTTTCTTTCAGGGTTAATAACTCAGAAAATCCACCTTTAGACTAGATAATGTGGAAAGAAAACTACTGGTCACTTTGCTGATGTGTTCTCTCACTCTGAAGGTGGAGTGAAGCTAGATTAAACCTTAGGTGTGACCACAAGCCAAGGTTTTAATCCAGCTTCGGTCCCTGTGAGATGGGGGGGCGGAGTTCCCTCCCGGCCACGGGGGGGAAGAGCAAGCGAGGAGCCCCCTTCGCCCTCTTGTCCACCCCTTGGCTCTCCTCCTCTGCGGGGCAAAGTGGCGGCAAAGCGGGGGAAAAGCGGCAGCGGAGCCCCAGGGAGAAGCCACTAGCACCGCAGCCCCGCAGCGCCTGGATGGATGGATGGGTGGATGGATGGGTGGATGGGTGGATGGATGGATGGATGGATGGATGGATGGATGGATGGATGCTGCTGCTGCTGCTGCTGCTGCTGCTGCTGCTGGGAAGGGGGAGGGTGGACTGGGCAGGGAATTCCCGGCGGAGCATGACGCAAAGAGAAGGGAGGGTGGGATCCTGGCAGGGAAAACCAATCACAGGAGAGAGTGTGGGCAATGGGCAGGAGGACAGTGCTGCCATGTGGACTCCGAGTATTGATCCCGCGTTAAGGCTGCCATCGGAACCGTATCAACTTGCAAGTCGTCTGGACAGCTTTGTTCCGTTTCTTTTATTTCGAATTCTTTAAACTGAAATAACACATGCCATGAAGACGCGCCCTGCATGAGTTAACTTCTGGCTACTATGCAAATGAACGCAGTGGCCAGGAGGTGACTTGCTGGCCTAAAACACATCCAAAAATGCTAAGAATGCAGAAGATTTCCAGCTGCATTTTTGGCCTGTGTTAGCAATTCCAGCCACATTTTGGGTGCTATGGGTGATGGTCTGTCTACAGAACTATTTCCACAGAGCTATGCCCAAGGCAGCCAATGACCCTGTGAGAATGGAGCCTTAGTTTGGCTCTTTCTTCACAGTCTGGAGGACAGTTACATAGCCTGAGTTACATAGCCTAGGCAGTCTACAATGTCCCAGCCAGGGCTTTTTCAACTGCACACCCAGGAGTAGCCCATTTCTGGTGTTGCTTCCAGGTGTCTGGCCAAGAATGGGACAGACATGGTATAGTGGCCCATGGGACATGTGGCCTACATGCCTGTTGTGGACTGATATACTACCACTAGTCCAATGGTGGACTATTTTTAACAGGAACACTGGTAGAGTGGGATGTGATGACTACATTTTGGTACTGTATCCCATTCTGGGGCTTAGTCTGATGTGCACACAAATGGCTCTATTTTGCATCCTGCAGACGGCTAAGGTCTGATATGCTCAGTGCATCTGCATACAGGTTCTTGCAGAAGGAACTTCTGTTTCAGGGGCTGATTCTAGGGTTGTGCATGAATATTCATAACATTTGATAGTTGCACGAATTTGGACATTCATACACGAATCAAATGTTATGACATTCGTACATTGACATTTGTACGAATACGGATATTTTATAACATTTTGTGAAACGGGGAGGTGGGACAGCAGCTACGGCAGTCACATCTGCAACAGATCCAGAGTGAATTCAATATGGTTTGAGAGTGTATTCAGAATGCATCAGAAATGCATCAGAAATGTATCAGAAATGTATTGGATATATATGGATATGTATCAGATACATATGCGTTTGTATCAGATATTTGTATGAATTCCTACAAATACATTTGTATCAAGTAGAATCCTACCACATTTCAAGGGGATATATTCAAATGAATATAAATTTTCTTACATTTAATTTGGTATATGAATTGAATGCAAAAAAACCCCATTTGTGCACATCCTTAGTTGATTAATATTTACTGCCCTTGATGTTTCATAGCCACAGTGCAAACCAAAATCAGAAGTTTTATTTAGAAAGCGTCAATAAATCTTGTGCAAACTGCAGAGGGCTTCATGCAAATTGTATCTCATACTGTTTGTGTGCAGATCTACAAGCCTGTAAGTGAATGAAAAAGAAATCATCCTAAATCCATACATTTTCCCTCCCTTAAGGTGAAAGAGCTGTTTACTGATGGACGCAGGGTTACTACTTACCCTAATGGCACAAAAATGGAGATCAGCGCTGATAGAAGAACAGTTGTTACTTTTTACAATGGAGATATTAAGACAATCTTACCAGATCAAAGAGTGGTGCGTACTTTTGCTTTCTTTTGCTTTAGTGAATTTGCTTGAAATACAAACAGTGACTGTTAAGTTCAAAAAAGTGCAGAAACTACTTTAGCAAGCTTTGCTGAAACTCAGTCATTTCTACATAGGTTTACAAAGCTATAGCTTTGTTGTATGAGAAATATCTGCAGGTGGACCCAGAAGCATCTCTGAAATCCAAAACGCATGTCAGATCCCTCTTTGATCTAATCTGGAGCTTCAAATCTGTGTGTAGCACTTACAGATGCACACTTGGGGTGTACCCATTAATGGGTACAAAAATGCCATTAAGTACCCATTAATGGGTACTTAATGGGTACTTCTTGTGACAGTGGAAAAACACCCCTGGGCTCTGGTTCCTGCTGCTATTGCTGCTATGACTGTATTGGTTTTGAAAATACTTCCAGTGAATTTCATAGGGTCCTGGCAGTACGTTTCCCACAGCAGGGAGAGATTAGGACCACACCACTCACAATTTTTATTTTTGAACTGCAAATGACCAAAGTTAATTTTTATGTCCCAAATCCTCCTCTTGGGGGAGGGGATGGAAAGTGGTAAACAACCAAGACTTATTTTTTTCTCCTCCTTGCAGATTTATTATTATGCAGATGCGCAGACCACCAGAACTGTGTATCCAAGTGGCTTGGAAGTGCTGGAGTTTCCTAATAATCAGATTGGTGTGTGATATTACCATAAATTGTTTTTACTGACTGCATGGTTTAGGAGATCCTGCCTTGAGCAGGGGGTTGGACTCGATGACCCAGGAGGTCCCCTCCAACTCTACCATTCTATGATTCTATGATTCTATGATTGTTCAAAAGTACATGGCTATCATTGCCCCTCCCCCCAACTGTGAGTTTTGGTTCATTTTGTCAGTCTCCAACTGTGGAGATCAGCCTATAGAGCAAAGCACAGTGGAGTGAAAACACAGAGGCTGGCTCTAAGTGGTTGCCCAAATATCATGCTAAGAAGTGAGATTCTGGTGTAATGACCTTCCAAAATAATTGTTAGTTGACCGGGCTGGAGCTGTCTGTTCACAGTATAGTGGCACATGGATCCGGGTATTTTGACAGTGCAAAATACCTAGACATGCATGATGGTCATTTCTGTGCATGGGCGCCCACCTTTTTTGAGCCCCACACATGCTCAGTAGCCATGAACAAGATGGCAGCTCTGGCCAGAATGTAGGTTTTGTGCTGTTTCAGGAAAAACTCTGATCAGAGTTGGAATTTTCTGAAATAAACCGTAGTGGGTTTTTATACTAATATAGTGGGGCTACTGTATGTTGGGTTGCCACAAATACATGTGGCGATATTTAACCCACCCCCACCCCCCAATTTGGACAGGGCTAGATTGTGGCCACACTCATACAAGGCCTGATTTCTGGACAAAGAAGGAAATCAAATTATTTTTAGGGATAATAAGCAAACTATTGCAAAAATAATCATGTCCTGAAAAAATGAAAACAGTCCACCAATCTTCGCATACAGCAAGTTATTGAGGAAAGTTGTGTTCTTCCCCAGGTTGTCTTCGCTGTCGTTTGACCCTCCATTCCACCTTAGAAAATATATTTGTTTTATTTGTTTGACAGTATTAGATCACAGCCTCACAAACATTTCTCTGTTAGTAAACACACTTCTGTCCTGCTCCCAAAAGACTTTTCTTATCCTCCTGCTTAAAGATGGACTCCTGCTGTACTTTGGCTGTACGGTAAGAGGAACTGGAAAGAAAATGTAGGAAGAAGGAAGGTCCTTGACAGAGATGCTCAGTAGTGTACTGTTGATTGATGTGAATCTATAATAGATACATGTTCTTGGGAGGAGAATGGAAAAATGGGGGCCAGGTGTGATCCATATCCTTACAGGATCTAACACTACCAAAAGAGATGTTGCTTTGCCTTTGATCTGAGATCAAGTAGTGATGTCCAAGCCTAACCAAACAATAAATGTTTTCTCAGAAATGTGTCCCCAAAATGCAACTTTGCTGCATTTGCATGCAAGAAGAAAAGCATCTCTGAGGAAGTTCAGAGATGACCTAGAGATGGTTTGCAGGGAGAATTGTTCAAATCCCAGTCTGCCCCTCTGCCCTCTCACGGACACTGTAGACCAGAAAAAATGGATTGCAGATGGGCTGAGAAAGGGAGTACCATGCAGTACCATTTCTGAGGTAGCTTTTCTTGTTACCTTTGAACTGAGCCTTCCTTCCTTCCTTCCTTCCTTCCTTCCTTCCTTCCTTCCTTCCTTCCTTCCTTCCTTCCTTCCTTCCTTCCTTCAGTTTATTTGTATATCGCCTTTCTAATAAATTATTCAAGGCGGTTTACAGCAAACATGAAAAATACAATACAAAGTAATACATCGTACATTAAATAAATAATATATTGTAAAATTATATATAAACAAAATAATACACTATGAAGTTACACAAAATATTGGGGGAGGGGAAAAAGAGGCAACAATGCTGGGTCCTCCTCCTTTCCCCTCTCCATGCTGAGTACTGCTGGAGCCGTTAATGTGCTGACTCCTCACTCCTTCTTGCCAGTTCTTAAACTCTGAGAGGGTTGGAACACATTCAGACCACATGTGGAATTAAATCAAAGCAGAGCAGCAATAGACATACACCAATGCGGGCTGGCAGTGGTGTTCCTTACTCCTCTGCTCAGCTTTATGCCTTGAATGGCGGGGCAGCAGCAGACACATGCCAACACAGGTTGGCAGTGATGTTTCTTGGTCCTCTGCTCATCTTTATACCTTGCAGGGTGAGGCAGCAATACTTGTTGGCCTTTGTTTGTTGAAGCTGAGTTGGGATGTGCTATTAGTGCTCAATCCAACCTGTGAGCTCCCCAGCTAAATTCAAAAAAGTCTTCCTTTCTTGGAGAGGGACATAACTTTGTGTAGGGATATCCTGAGTTCCAAAGGAAACTTGAGCAATGCCTTTTACTGCAGAAAAGTATCACCCGGATGGTTCAGAGGAAATTGTGTTTCCAGACCAGACAGTGAAACACCGCTATGATGGAGGCATGATGGAAGAAACTGTTTTTCCAGATGGTACGGTGGTCAAAGTTGAAAAGTAAGTAATAACATTAGTAAGTAAAACATTGGTAAGGAGAAAGTACTTTGATGGCATAGTCATTCTGCTCATCAGATTGGGATGGGGGTGATGTTGCTTCTGGAAGCTTCTCTTTGATCTCCCCAAATTGTGTTTTGATCAGCAGTATTAAAATATGGTTCAGGTTGCTCACGAAGCCTCCTGTAGAGCCTTGTCCCTCTACCGTAGCCCTGAAGCCCTGCTTTGCTTCTCTTACCCTTGGTATGTTTGGAACACTCTGCCTCTATCCTGCAGGTACACATATTTTGAAAAAAGCAGTTCCAAAAACATTTAGAGGTGGTAGCATGCGGCAAAAGTAACTAGCTATATTTGTATCCCGCCTCTATTCCACATTAAAAAACAGAACATTATGGATTAGAGATGGGATGGGGACACTTGGGCTGAGTCCCCATGAGCCCTGTTTATTCCGGAGCTGCATCAGGGCATCACTAATCTGAATCACACTTCGGGTTAACATGTTCCCATGATTCTTTACAGCTCGGGATTCCCTTTGCAGCCGCGAGTATGCAGGGGAAATGACAGGGGAAAAGGAGGGAGACAGTGAGCTTTCACCACACTTAAATCCTGGCTAAAATCCTGTTGTTTGCCCTGCATACTTGCTGGCTACAAGTCTGTCCTGTAGCCAGCAAGTATGTAGGGCAAATGACAGGATTTTAGCATGGGTAAAGCTTGTTGTCTCCCTCCTTTTCCCATGTAATTTCCCCTGCATACTCGAGGCTGCAAAAGGAATGGGTGTGTGTGGAAAAGGAGGGAGACAGTGAGCTTTACCCACACTAAAATCCTAGCTAAAATCCTGTTTGCCTTGCATACTTGCCGGCTACAAAGCAGATGTGAAAGCCGTGCCTGTTTAAAAAATCTTACCGGAGCTCTGCTTGTGCGCATATGACAGCCCGTAGATCTGCCTGACAGTTGCTCAGCTGATTGCAGGGCAGCTGTCAGGCAAGTGTTTGGGGAAAATCAAGCCCTCACCTGGGCAATTAAACACTCAGGTAAGGGGGGACAGATGCCATCGCCGTGTTAGCGGCGGGGACAGCGAAGCCCCGCCTACTAATGCTGTGATCGTAACCCGCGAGTGCCTCCATGCCCCCTTTATAATCTGTTTTTGCCCCATAATTTGGGGTGAGAACAGTTATAAAGGGGGGTTATTTTGCCGCAAATTTGTGGCATTTGTCCCTCATGTAGCCCGAATTAGGACTTTGCATAGGGGCTCTTGCGAAGCGAAATGACTTCCACCTCGCAATATCCTTGCCTTGTGTGGCAAAACTGCCCAGCAGCCATTTCTAACCTGCTTCTGATCTGCTGTAAACAAAACAAAATAAGCAAAAAAAACCTGCGTGTGGATGCTGCCTCAGACTTGTTGAGTATTTTTTTACACCTATTGAAGATATTTATCTTCACATAGATCTTTGTAGTGTGAATATCTTTGCCCCTCCCACCCATAGTTTCTGATGACATTTTACATAGGTTGTCTATTTTACATGCTTTCAAATAATGATTTTATGTTTCTTGGATCTTTTCCATCACTGTGGAGAGCCATTTTGAGGTTTCAGAAGAGAAGGAGTGTAGGAATGCCATACCAAATAAAATAAATGAGAAAAGAGAGGGGGGGTGATGGCTCTGAGGGCAGTACTCCGGTACTGAGAATAGGTTTTCCTGTGAGAAGAAGGGAGACAGGAGGTAGAGAGAGGAGGTGAGAAGAACAGGCAAGATTCTCACTCACTGGTAAGAGAGGCAACAGGCTGCCAAAATGTATGCAGGACCCAATGGGCCCATACATTCACACTGAAGAAAAAGTGGGGATCTTCGAGTTCCATATAGCAGAATAAAAGAGGGAAATCTTCACCGGGAATATAAGCTTGTGCTGTTGTATCCTTTTCCAAACATCTAACTTTGCTCACCGTTAGAGACAAGCCACTCAATTTGGCAGATGCCTGTTGAGTTTAATAAGGCCCTAGGAGTGCACATCTTGGTAAGGAACAGAGTTTGCTGCACAAATACATCCAGACAGGATTCATATGAAAAGCTAAGTTCTAAACTGCCGTCAATCCTCCAACTGACAAAGAAAATACATCTTCTATATCTTCGAGACATGTACAGAGAGCAAACAAGATAAATTAAGCTATCCATGACAGTAACTGACATAGGGCATATACACATATCAATAACTTAAGTTATTTGAGGAAAACAAAGGTCCTTTCTGCACTGGAACTTATTCCAGATTATATTCTGGAACCTGCTCTAGTCTGCATTAGCATGTGGATGGGAGGCCCATATTCTGGGATATAAACTAGAATAAGCCCCAGTATGGAAAGGGCCAAATTCTATTATAGCTTCCTAAGTTAGCATAGGACAAACAACATGAATTAGAACAAATTAGGTCAAAGTGTCTCTTTCCCCACAGTAATTGACTTGCCTGCTTCTTGCCTGGCAATTAGAGAATTTACCATAAGATTAATTAATAAATACTGTATAGCACTTAAGGGGTTCTAACTCTGGCCATGTTCCCATGCACTCTGTTTAGTGCAGATTGGACTATTTTTGGTCTGGATGTAGGGCTGAGTTTGAATTGAGCCGTCCCCATGCGTTTGCTGATAATGCGGGCTCAATTCGAATATGGGTGTCCCCATGCAAGCTGCGCTAAACCCCTGCACCAGGGAACAGCATCTTTTTCTCTGCCCCCTCTCTCCCAATAGGAAGCCAGGCTGATGTCACAAACCTCTGTGCCACCCGATGTAGTGATGGCAGGGAAATGCAACCCAACACCTCCTTCCCTGATCGCAGCACTTAGGGCTGAAAGGCATTGAAAATATGATAATAAAAATAATATGAAAATGCCGGATCACTTTGCTATGGGGTTTGGCAGCAGTTTACCGGAGGTGAGCACCTCTGCTCCACCCGGTATGGTAGTTTGGCACTCTTGTGCAATTTAGATTAAATTATCATGCCTGGCTTAGTGATCGAGGTGGGGGGGTAGAATAATGGTCATGTGGGATGGCGATTGCATCTTTCACTGTAAAACTGGGGCGCTTCGTTATTTGTATGCACGTTTCAGAAGCTGCTATTTGTCTTGCATATTCACCTGACTTGGCAATCAGGGAACAGTGGGTAGAATAATAGTTGTGGAAAGAGACTCATTTCTGTTCAGTCACCATTTATTGCCAAAAGTGCCCAAACAGTTGTGATCTCCAATGCACAGGACAGAAATGGTGAGCATAGGATGTGAAACCCACCTGTTAATGATGCGAGCATCAATCTCCTCCCCAAATAGCCTGAGAGTGTCCCCATGCACAGACGCAGCCTTCAAAATAATGTGGACTTGACTCCCAAACTGTAGTGAGAACAGTTTTCTAGAGGACTAAATTTAGCATGGATTTGGGTGGTTTGGTCTGCATGTAGCCCAGTTAGGGGGCTTTGAATGGGAAAACTCCGTACCGAACTCGGATTCAATTCAGACTATATAGTGCATGGGGATGCAGCCTTTGTGACAGCTATCTTACTACAGATCTTGATGTTGGAAACTCCAGTGGCATGGTTGAAGTTCTTATGGGTACAAGAGGTTTGATTTAGGTCTTGTTTATTGGTTTACAGGAATGGTGTTAAAACAATACTGTTCTGTAATGGGGAAAAAGAGATTCACACTGCTCTGTCTACAAGAAGGGAATACCCCGATGGTACTGTCAGGACTGTTTATGCTAAAGACCAGCAGGACACCAAATACTCTTCTGGGCATGTTCGAATCAAAGAAAGGAGGGGAGTCATCGTTCCTGATAAGTAGTGGCTTGTGTCCTCTCTGCGAGTCCTTGGTATTGTTTGTTAGAACATGACATGCTTCTGTTAACACTGCAGTTCATTCCTGGTTTGGTTGTTTCCCAACAGAGCCTCTAAGCGGCTCAGAAAAACTTTAAAATATATATACAGAGCTACAACAATTAATTTGAAAACTGGGCTTGGATGATATTTCTTTAAAAAGCATGAGAGATACTGTTGTCTTTGGCATATTAAATCCCCAATTTTTCCAAAATAATTTCTTCCAAGAATTACTCTGTCCTTTGTTTTTTGAACTTATCTTTCCTGAATATTCTTTGGTGAACTATAAACATACTGTATATGCCAAAGTGCCTTATATGGTCCTAAATACAGAATGTAACATCCTCAACATAAAAAATAAAATAAAATCAGCAAAAATGGAGGAAATCTTCAAGTTTGGTGAACTTTCTGGGGTTCTAGAGCCTAGGTCAGTGATGGCGAACCTTTTGAGCTCGGTGTGTCAAAATTTGCAAGAAAACCTAGCTTAACTCAGGTGCTGTGTCACATCTAGAAATATCCATAATTTTGTGATATTTGTAGTAAATCTAGTAAAAAAGTTATATTTTTGATATATGTATTTTATTAAAAGCAAAAACAAACAATTCTTTACATTAATGACTTTTGTTGCTGAATTTTGTTTGCTAATATTCAATTGAAAGTTGGTATTTCATACACTTCAAGAACAAGCAAGCACTACACGCCCAGGTGCCAGGGTGACCATGTGTGCCACCCAAAAGCGCTTGGTGTGTCACCTATGACACACGTGTCATACGTTGTCCATCACTGGCCTAGGTGCTTCATGGAGAGCCTGATCTTGAGCTGTCAGTAGCTTGGGCCTTTCTGCACTTAGCTGTGCTCTTCTGGATTGATGGGTCTGGACTAGGTAGGGGCTGGTCTTTATTTGTTCTGCACCAGTCCCTGCATTGGAGCCCCCAGGAGACCTATTTTGGTAGTACAGTAAGGCACACTGCCAAAATGGGTCCACTATGGTCCTAGTATGTCTGTAAACCTTGTTATCAAGGTCTACCACTCTTGTGATCCAGAAACAAACCAGGAAGCAATTTCGGGCCTCCTGATCTGGAATGCATTCTGTTTCATACAGACAGAGCATAGCAGAGAGGCAAGGGCATCTCTAGTTTGCACCAGTGTGTGGACAAAAGAAACCCAGAAGTGAATCATACTCCAGAATAAAGGTAAGTGTAGAAAGACTCATAAGACTCAGAAAGATGTCTCTCTGAGAATCTCAGCTGAAATCAGTCTCCTACATTTAAAACCAAGCCATTAATGGTATAAGGCTGAAAACCAACACTTTGAACTGATTTTAACAAACCAGGAGCTTTTTAGCTTTAAGGACTAATTGATAACATGTGCCATACAGCCTTCCCAAATACTGCCTTAATATCAACATTCCACATCATCAATAGTTTGTTTATTTTGCTTTAAGAATTTATATCCCACCCTTCACCAAAAGGTCCTAGGGTGAGTCACAACAGTAAAAATAAAATATATAGAATAATCCTATAGGCAAAGCACATTGCAATAGACTAACATGAATGCTCCAAAGTTTTTGCATGTCAGTGACTTGGTTTCTTCAGAAATGTTTACAGTTGCTACACATACTATAGCTGACCTAACTTGTTGCTTAGGATGCAAATCAAGGCTGGTTTGAAAGGAGGCCACAAATAATAGCTCTGATCCTTCAGAACTAAAGTCAATGTGTGGTAGGAGGAATGTTCAAACCATGGGTGCCCTTTCTTGCTGGCTGATAACATTTCAGCTGTGTTGAAACTTGTCCACTTTAGACTGTTAACCTTAGAGATCTGCCAAACTGGGTTCTAGATTAAGTGTTTCCTTGTGTATAAAGAAGCTTCATGAAGCTTGCTATTGGACCAAGCCCTGCTTAAGGTTTGGGGTTTGGTATGATAGTGAGCTTGAACCTCTGGTGTTTTCAGAGAACCAGTTTGTCTGGTTTGATTCCCCCCTTATCCTCTCATATCTTTGGATAGTGCTGCAAACACATTCCTGGAAGGCATCCAGACAGAGTATATACAGCACTATCTGTTGCAACCACAACATAGACCCTATTTCTGTAAAACCCAATTCTAAATGCAGGTTTTCCTGGACTAGTGAAATATCTTACCTTTCTGGATGGTGCTGCTGGGAGCCTTTATCTTGAAAGTGGCCACCACACATCTGTAGGGCACAAAAAAAAGCAGCATACCCAGAAGTGCATGTCACTATATCATGACAGACAATGCCAGCCTCATACTGACTAGAATATTGCTTATTAGTGAAATATTTGGGTAGCATCTGGAGCTGCACTTTATCTACCTGCTGTACCAGGCTGAGCCAAACAAGACAGAACAGGGCTGGGTTGGGCTGTTGCTGTCAAGTGCATGGTCCTCTGAAGCTCTGCGCAACTGCAATATTCACTTGTACCTTCCAACACTGGAAGAGTTCAAGTTCTTCCCAAGAGCTTTGTATTTTTCTCCTGCTTGAAGCACTAAAGCAATTGTTGGACCACTGTGTGAGATAGGATGTTGGACTAGAGGAGCTATGGCTGAATTCAGCAGAGCCCCTCTTATGTTATTTTAAGTGCCTCAAAGCATAGATCTGAAGATGATCTTCTCCTGTGATTTCAGGCAGACATTTTTTTAAAATTGGTCTCTGACACCAACATCTGAATTCTAGAACCAACCAAGACAAAAGTTTTGCCAAATATATTATAAAACATTATAAAATGATTTCATGGCTGATAATATTAAAATCTGGTGAGAGTTCAAGCCAGGAATGCTCTCCTACTGACTGCTTCTTATGTTGGTCTTCTACCAAGGCAACCAAATCTCAGCTAGAAGGGACTGAAAGGGTGTGGATCATATGACTTACTCAGATTACCTGGAGTTGAAGTTCTCTTGTTCAAGGAAGAGAGGTTGACTATGGCTATTATTTCTTTTAGTTCAGTAATGTTCCTATCACAGTTTCCTTCAATCTCTCCAGCAGCTTTTCTCTCAGAGGATGTACATTGTTTTAAATTGTAGATGACCTTTTTCTAATTGTTCCACTTTTAATGTGAAACTTTCCCTGCAAGATTGATTTATACTCCTGGCAATGAAGGAGAAATACTGAGAAAGTAATTATATAATTTTCAGTCCAGTAGGTTGTAGATGAAAAATAAATGAGCTGGCTGACGAAAGTTTGATTATCCAGAGTTTATTAGTATTTCTTATTCTCAGTATTTAAACATTTTCCTAAGCATTTCATTCATTTGCATTATATGTAACTGTGCTTTCCAAGAGTACTTAAGTTTAATTTCTTTTTCCATATTAAAATTATATTATGCCAAACCCATTATTTGTTTAGTCTTTTTCAACTTGAGAAGAGCACATATTTTCTGTTTCAAAAACAAAGCAACTATTAAAGGAAGATTAAAGTGGTCAAACAGCATAAGAGTGAAGAGCCTGGTCTTTTCTCTGTTTGCTGTTTGTTCCAAATTATACCTTCTCTTGAATAGGCATTTCTCTCTATAAGAATAAAATTGCAAATTTGTGAGGAGACATCCATGTGAGAGTGAAAGCATCACTATGAAATCCCTTGAAGCCCAGCTACACTTAAGGTTTAATCCACCTTTGATCAGCCTTCAGAGTGAGAGGACATATGAGGGTCTAATGGTCTTTTTCTGCCTGCATTATCTAACCCAAACAATCCACCTTTGCTGGGGGTTAATTGAAGCTAGATTACTTTCATTGTACATTATTATTTTAGCTGGTTGAATAGATTATGAACTATTATTTTCAGAATTTATTATGCTTTGATGTGTACTGCTTGATGTGTACATTGTCCCAGAATCATACTTGGGTGAAGACATGGATTATTAATGTCCTAAACAGAGCAATAAAATAGAGAATGAAAGTAACTTTGAAACCCAGGAATGATAAAGCTACCAGGTGGAGCTGAAGGAAGGATTAAGTATCCCCTCTTCCTCATTGAGCTTTGACTCCAGCAGATTCATCTATCCAGAGATGCTATTGTGTTTTGAAAAAGTATCAGTACTTACAAAAACTATCAGTACTTGCATTAGAACATTATATATTCTTAGAACCTATGTGGCCTTCTGGTTCCACTTAAGAATTTGTTGAACATCTTGCATGTCATTCTCAATGCAGGTAGACATCCCTTCTTTCTAGAGGTGAACATCTGACCTCTTTATGAGAGCTTCTGTACTCAATTAACATGCAGTGCAAGCATTGTTCCATTTGTTAAGTGACTGCTGGAAGCAAGGCAGTGGACTTGGAGTTGTGGATTCAGAGCTGGAAGCAATTATTGGATTACCCGAGTCACAGTCAGTTGAGGAAAATGTACCGATTCCAATTAAATGGAAGTTGTTTAGTGTCACACGGTGTTTGTAACTTCATTAATAAATAATATAAAGCAGCTACAGTGGTATAGATATAGCTAAAATGTCACCTGATGATTCATGTTGGCAGTGATGAAATGCCTTGTACATTATGTGCTATTAATCTATATAGAAAATATATATTTAGTCTAATTACAAATAGGAGTTGGAGTTGGAGTCAAGAGTTGAATTTGGTGGTATTATTAATTGGAGATGTTGAATTCAGAGTTGAAGTCAAAGGCTTTGTTTACCAACTTCACAGCCCTGGTCAGAAATATAAGAGACCTAGGACAGTCCCAGATCAAGGCTGCATCCAGACAAGAGTTACTTATTCCATTCATTTGGACATTCCAGAATAAAAACATGTGTATTCCACAATATGCATGCTTTATTCTGGAATATCCAAATATAGTGGAATAACTAACTGATGTCTGGAGGAAGCCATAGATTCTACTTCGTTCAGGTTTATTTAATTTCTTATGATTTTTAATAGACAAAAAACTTGACCATTGTGTAGTTTTTGTTGTTGTTGCCACACAGGTTTTTTTTTGTTGTTGTTCCTGCACATTAATTCAGTTTCATTTCAGGCATTGTGGAGTGTATGGGATTAGTTCTTGCTGGTCATGTAAGTGGGGCTTTCTTCTCTATATGTGCAGTTCGCTACTTGAGCAAGAAACTGAGTAGCCAAAGGTACCCTCTGGGGTGTTAAAGGTCCATCCTCTCTTTCGCAAGTGCCTCAACCCTTCCACTCTTCCTTGTTGCTTGATCCCATCTTGGATGTGAACTTGGGATCAGCTACCTGATCTGTTTCTTCTGCAGTCTGTGTGAGCCTTCTATGGCTAGGATTTGCATGAGAGATGCTTCAAGATGGCTCTGCTTCCTGCCTGCTCTGGTGGCTAAGTCTCTTGGAAGCTCCCCAGTTGTGACTGCTGCTGATCAACCCTGGAAAGGATGTTGTTTCTAGCATAGCTTGAATTTATATTTGCCTTTCCAAACTTGCTCCAATGTCATGAATCGCTATTAGGCATGCAATTATGGTTTCTTTTGTTGCTTGCCTTCTGTTGACTTTTCAGTAGAAGTATTCTTCACCATGTCTTAAACCTTTGCTCCAGGAAGCATTCCCTTTGTGAGATTCTTTTCAAGAATGCTATTTTCTTTCCTTCTTTGCCTTGTAAATCTCAGCAAACTTGGAGATATCCTCTTGCTTGGCCATGTTAGCTTGTGTAATGGAGTGTGTTGTGTGTAGATTGTGAGATCTGACAGAGGAATGTCTTAGGGTTTGATCCTTTAGTGAGAGTGGATTGGCTTTTTCTGGGCCATTACTAATGCTAGTGCAGATGGTGTTACCATGGATATTAAGGTAATGGCCAGGTGTGTGTTCTGATCTGGACTTCTTAAGAGTGTTGCATTTCCCCCTCTCCTTCTGGACTGGATTGTATAAAATGTAGCACATATTGTCCTAATATGTGTCCCTGGGTGTGAATGGAATATGTCTTGGTCCAGTTATCTACAAGTTAAATAAACTTTTTTAAAATTTCTGGTGTGCTGACTGCAGTTCTTTGCTCATTAGTTTATGTATTTCCTGTATAATGCATTTGATATTTATCTCATTCTTAGATGCTTCAAGGGATACATCGTTGAAAGGAAAAATAAGGATAAAATCCCCAACTCGAGGGGATGGCTTTTTGTCTTTCTCTGAGAGAAAATACAAAGGGATGGAAGGCTTAGAGGTGTAGAGCTCTGTTGAATTAAAATGATGAATAGAATGCATAGGTTCGCACAAGGAATGATTAATTCTTAATGCCTTTTTGCCTTTGGATGGTGACTTTGATTGTAGGGCCAGTTTTGGCATATTCATCCTTTCACGCAACTGTGAAGTTAGAGTTTTCTTGGGGTATGCAGTACCCTTTCTGCCAAACTTTGAGCTTTGTTTATTAACCTGCAGGTACGATGGGGATGGTGAGGCTGCCTCAGACTTGGTTTCCTTTTCACAAGCCAGAAAATCTTCTGTTTGAATAGTCAACAGAGAGTGAGTTTGGCCAAAGCATGAAGGTTTCTGAATCACATCTTTGCTCTTTCTCAAACCGTCAGCCTCTTTGTAGTTCAGCAAATCAATGATGTCGTGAAGCAATCTTGTTTTCACAGTTGCATCACTGGCACAATCTAATTGCAGTGCTGGGCTGTGATTTACTTCAAGGAGCCATGGTTTCAATTTTTTATCAACCAGAATGTCAAACCCAAAGAGCTCAAAGGAGTTAGAGGTGAACGGTACTGATGGTGTGATGGCCAGCAAGGTAAGAGTGACAATGCGGTTGATCTTCTTCCACAGGCTTAGATCATCCACATTGCAGCTATGTAAGTAGGCTCGGAACCGTCTCAAAGTCCATTTGCAGCCAGAGCCAATGGTGTCTTTGTCTTTTCCATATGAAGGCCCAAATTTATTGATGCTTGTGTTTGTCAAATGGGCATAAACATTGTCTAAAGAGTCAAGGTCAAATTTCTCTGTTGCAAACCTCACCAACCCTTCTTCATACATATAAATAGTGAGGGGACAAAAACTTGTGACGCAAACATAAAGGCGAAGATCACATTTGTATCCAGAAATAAGCAAAGGATTGCTGATGTATTTCTGCACAATCACCATGCTATCATAAACAAAGTCTTTAATATCCTGGAAGATGAGTATGCCTCTTCCCCGAGACCTGTCAACTGGCTTGCAGATCCAATAACTCGGCTTTTTACCTGGTATTTGCCTCTCCTTGGTATATTCTGTGATAAATTTAATGTAATCATTTGGCATGATGTAGGCTGCTGGGCTGAAGTCATAGAGAGTTTTCCCATAAATTGCTTTCATGCGTTTTAGATGTCTTTCCAGATAGTCTTTCCTGGTGATTCGAATTGTTTCTGGATGATGATTGATTCTCTGCCAGGGCTTAATGCTCTTGTGCTCTGCCATCCGGAAAGAGTAATTCCGCCAATACAAGTTCCAGTCCTCTTTATCTTGTACATGTTCATCATACTCAATCCATCCACGTTGTAGTAAAACTTCTCGGACTAAGGAAGGAACGCTGTCATGTAGACGGAAGACAAATGGCTTCTTCATCCTTCCTGGCTCAACCTCTTTTGTTGTTCTAGAGATTTTATTTCCTGGAATAGTAGTGAACTGAGTAAACATTTTGAGTAATTTAATCTGTATTACTGGTGTTATTGTCATTCTGTTACACTCGCAAGCCAATAGTGGTTTGCAGAGGACTTCCACAAGAATGGGGGAGAAGCTCCCATTGGAAGCCTCCTTTTGTCTTCTCTGAATCATGTTATTGATCTAATGCTACTTGGAAGATCAAAAGGAGGCTTCTAATCAGACCCTTAGTCCATTCTGCACTGGGCTTTATTTTAGATTATATAGGGGCCTACCGCCCACCTATCTGGAGGACAATCATTTCCTTTGAAGGAGTCATCAGTTTGATGGGTTGTGCAGTCCAAGTCCTATTTAAAGATTAAGAACTTTATCATGGACCTTGAAGTATGCCATCAATGTTTAGAATTCTGTTCCCTGGGCTCAAATTTAGCAAGGGAAGCCCCACTCCTGGGCCAGAGAAAATGCTTCAGCTCAGAAGCAGTCCTCTCTACACACTTCCCACTGTTATGGTATTAATCACTAAACAGAGATGAACTGTTACTACATTTGTACCAATGTATTTACATTAAAATAGTTTTCTATCTTTGTTTCCTATTTTTGCTTGTATTACAGCGGCACTGATACCTTACGTTATGGCCAGTCTATATTTATTTGTTAATTTGTAATATACTACATTATATTTAATTATTTGTTATCATAATTAATTAGCTGGAAACTATTTTACTGATGTAGTGGACTTTTGAATTGAATTTTATTTTAAAGGTCTTCCTCCCCTCATGGCCTCAAGCCACCTTCCCACCCCACCCTCCAAATCTGGAAATTAGTGTTTTGAAATTAATAGAACAGATTGTACTAAAATGTTCATATTCATCATCTCAAGAGAATCTAAGATATCAGAATTTTCTCCTGAGTAAACATGTCTACTTCTCTGTGAAAACTCAAGAGAGAGAGATGTTAGAAAGTTTTGAAGAGAACTTTTGAAATAAAATCACATACCTTTATGAGGACTCTTCAATCCTGCTTGATGTTCAGTACTGTAAATATATATAAAAAATGTTTAAAATGTGATTGTGTTACTTTGTCACTTTTTATAGTGTTTGTTTTCACTATGATTACTTCTTGCTGCTGGGAAAAAGCAGCCTCTGAGTATTATAGTGTAGATGGGACTTCTGCTGGTAACAGGAGATATGTTTCACATTCAGATTTTTCCAATATCTTCTAATCATATATAGCCTGTTTCTAAACACTAACCTTAATAGGAGTTAGGAATAGCTTCAGGACTATGTGTGATGCTTTGTGTCAGACATAGGCTCCATACTGTGCTAAAGCAGTTGATGTTTTCCCCCAAAGACTTGCTTTTCTTCACAGCTGAGAGTGGCTTAGCTTTCACAGCTGTCACATTTCTCCTAAGGGATGGAGGCTCTGTGTTTGCACATATGTATCTCTGACAGCATGTAAGAGGAACTCCACAGGATCTGTTGGAGTCCCCCAACCACACCTGATACAGCAGTCAGGATTAACAGTAACATTGCAGGAGCCTTTCAGATCACAGATGAGGCCTTGGCTGCTGGGCACAGCATGAAAGGCAAGTGTGTGTCAAGTTTACTTATTTAATTTGGCCACATTTGCCCTTTATTTATTTATTATTAATTATTTACATTTATATCCCGCCCCATACCCGAAGGTCTCTGGGCGGGTTACATAAAGTATATTACTTATATTAAATAAGTCAAATAAAAAGCTATTTCTTACCATTTATTTATTAATTTAGTTTAATTTAATTTATTATTTACATTCTCACCTATACCTGAGGGTCTCAGGGTAGGTTACAACAGTAAAAACAAAAATATTAAATGATCCCACCAGAAACAGTAACAGTGTCTGAAAGTGGGGAAAGGAAATTGTTTCCTCAGCCAAAGGCCAAGTTGGTAAATAGGCACATTTTCATCATTCTTCCCAACATATACTGTATAGTGAAGAAGAGGCTATTCCACAGTCTGGAGTATACCTCCAAGAAAGCCCTATTTCATGTCTTTACTGAAATCGGTGGTACAACCAGGAGGGCCTGTCCTGCAAATTTTAAGGCACAGCAGATCAATGTGGAAAAAGGTATTCCTTTAGATATTTGGAACCCGAGCCATTTAGGACTTAAAGGCTAAATTTGGTTTGGTAGTGAACTGGCAACCGGTGAAGCTCTTTTAAGACTGGCGTGATGTGGATCTGGCCAGCAGTTCTGATCAGCGTTCTAACTTCTGCACTCTGCACCAGCTGCAGCTTCCAAATAATCTTCAAGGATAGCTCCATGTAGAGTGCATTATAACAGTTCAATTTGAAAGTTACTAGAGCATGGATTACTTTATCTGTTATCATCTCTATTGAGGAAGGAACCATAACTGGCAACCCAGAAAGTAGGAATTCTTGGCAGTCATGTCCACCTGCAGAATCCGAGTGCACCTCCAGATTTCCCTGTTCCTTCCAGGGCAATACGACCTCATCAGGGATGCTTCCCTGCTTCGTGGGCACCTCCATCTTGTTTGAATTCAACTTCAGTTTATTAGTAGTGCACCAGCCCATCCAAATACCTATTTCCAAGTATATAGCCACAGTAGCTGAATTTCTGGGGCCAGGTATTTCTTGATAACTTGCCAACTTGCTCGAAGAGTTTTATTAAAGGCCCAGCCTTGCCTGAAAGCACCTCCACTAGTGCCTCTAGCATAGACCAGTCTGAGGGCCAAAATGCTGCCTATACTGGGACACCAGCAGATCTGTGTTTACAGGTCTACCACTATTCAGAACAGGGAGTTATGCAGAAAGCCACACAACACTCTGCTCCAGTTTACCAGTGGTGCATCAACTTGCATTGATTTAATGTACTCGGTGAACCCAGAAGTGGCTCAAGTGATCACATGATCTCCAGATCTAGCATGAAGTTACCCTATGGCTCACTGGACATTTCCACAGATCATCTCTTGGGGATGCTCTGTATCAGATTTCTTATATCAAGCTATGTTTTGCATTACACATTCCAAAATGACTCCTCAAACTCTATGATTCAGTATAAATGCTTTTGCTTGCATTTCTTATTTATTTATTTCCATTTCTATCCTGCCCCATACCCAAAGATCTCTGGGCGGGTGACAATGAATCAACCAACATATTAAAAAACAAGATACAATTAAAAACAAATTAAACAAGATACAGGTTAAAACAAGGTACATAGTTAAAAGCTCCAATTTAAGCCATGCATTCAATGGTGTATTAATAATAACTGTAATAATAACTGTAACCGAGGGAAGAATGAATCTTGGCCAAAGGCTAAGGTAAAAAGATATGCCTTTATAGCCTTCCTAAATGATAACAAGGAAGGGGCATGGCGCACCCCGGAGGGGAGACCATTCCACAGTCTAGGGGCCACCACTGAAAATGCTCTCTCCCAGGTGCCCATCAACTGCACTGCCGAAGGTGAAGGAACAACTAGGAGGGCATCATCTTCGGATCTTAAGGCCCAGGCAGGACAGTATGGGAGAAGGCATTCCTTTAGATATTTGGGCCCCAAATCATTTAGGGCCTTATAAGTCAGAGTTAACACCTTGAATTGGGTCCAGTAGTGAATTGGCAGCCAGTGCAATTTTTTTAGAACTGGTGTAATATGTGTCTGGCTAGCTATTCCAGTCAGCACTCTGGGGGCTGCATTATGCACTAACTGCAACTTCCAGACTGTCTTCAAGGGCAGCCCCAACAGAGCATGGATCACTGTGGCCAGGCCATCTCTATCCAGGAAAGGCTTAAGTGACATACCAGCAATAGATGGGAGTAGGCACTCCTGGTTACGGCCTCTACCTGGGCTTCAAGTGTTAGCGCAGGGCATAGCCACCCCATTGAGGACTGGGTATCTCCCAACTACCCGGACCTGAGACCCTGTAATACACAGCACCTCTGTCTTGCCTGGATTCAGCTTCAATTTATTGGCCCCCATCCAGCCCATTACTGCCTCCAGACACCTGTCAAGCACTTCTACTACCTCTCCTGATTCAGATGGTACAGAGAGATAGAGCTGGGTATCATCTGCATATTGATGACACCTCACTCCAAAACTCCTGGTGATCTCTCCCAGCGGCTTCATATAGATATTAAAGAGCATGGGACATAAGATCGACCCCTGAGGAACTCCGCAAGTGAGTTCCTAGGGTGTCAAAACCATATCTCCCAGAGCTATTATCTGGGATCGGCTTTGGAGATAAGAGCAGAACCAATGCTAAGCATCACCTCCAACTCCTAAACTCCATAGCCTTTCCAGGAGGTTACCGTGGTCAATGGCATCAAACGCCACTGAGAGGTCCAGAAGAACCAACAGGGTGGCATTCCCCATGTCTCTCTCCTGGAGGAGGTCATCAACCAGGGTGACCAAGACGGTTCCTGTGCCACAACCAGGTCTGAAGCCAGATTAAAATGGGTCTAGATCAGTGGTTCTCAACCTTCCTAATGCCACGACCCCTTAATGGAGTTCCTCATGTTGTGGAGACCCCCAACCACGGGGGTGGGGCAGCTGGGAGGTGGGAGGGAAGGGCGGTGGGAGACTCATCGTGACCCCCTCTTATAGGGTAGTTCGACCCCCAAAGGGGTCCTGACCCCCAGGTTGAGAACCTCTGGTCTAGATATTTGATCCTGTGTTGTAACATATATGCTTAGGACCCAAGTATTTGAAGGAATGCCTTCTCCCATATTGACCTGCCGGTGCCTTAAGATCTGGAGGGGAGGCCCTCCTGGTTGTCCCACCACCTTCAGTAGTAAAATGGGTGGGCACCCAGGAGAGGGCCTTCTCAGTGGTGGCCCCCAGGCTATGGAATGGTCTTCCCCTGGAGGTGCGTTAGGCTCCCTCACTGTATATGTTCAGGAAGGCAGTGAAGACATACCTCTTTGCCCTGGTCTTTAGCTAAATGGAGATGCATTTTCCATTATCACTTGTAGCCATTAGTAGATATTTGTGCAGACACTATTTTAATATACATTGTTTATTGTTTTAATGCATTGGATTTTAAATGTTGTTACCCTCCCTGAGACCTTCGGGTATAGGGTGGGATAGAAAAATAAATAAATAGTTACTCAATTTAAAAAGAAAACCCAAACATGATCAGGTTGGCCACTTTTTTTTACTGACATCACCTCCTACATATAGATGAGTAGTATGAATTGCTGATATGTGATCCCTGCTATGATAATCTTCAGTGTCAGTTCATCTCAAACTGCCTTTATGCCTAAGTTTTAACCCAGCTTCAGTCCACTTTCAGAGAGAGAGAACAGATTAGTAAAGTAACCAGACATTTTCTTTCCATATCATGTATCCAAAAGGTGAATTTTCTGAGTTAGATCTCAGTTTGCTGGTTATTCTCTAACTCTGAGGCCGTGTCTTCACGGCAACCTTATCTCGGATTCAAAACGTTTTCAATCCTCGGAGTCCGCATGGCAGTTTGGCTTAACACGCTTTCCCTGTGTTAAACCACCCCAAAGTGTGGTGAATCTCAATCCTGATTTCAACAGGTCTCACTCCGGATGGTGTGCTTGAAACGTTTTACATTTTTTACTGTGTGGACAGTACCATTTTAAGGGATGAGAATCCATGTTTAGGGTTTCCCTCTCCCAATAGCTTGCTTCCAAAGACAGTGATTTCAGTGTAAAAATCCACTTAACAGCGATGGCTACACTGTAGCGATGGGACCACTTCACACCTTGATGGTTGGAATAACAATGTTGCAATTTTGTGCAATTCTAAAAGTTCTCCTTTCGAAAGGGAAAGGGAGGAAAGCATCTGAGGTTCTGTGTGAGTGTTTAAAGCAAAGGGGCTTTAGTTGCCGCTGCTGCTGTGTGCCCTGAGCAATGGGGAGAGGAGGGGAAAGAATTGCTGGCTGCCCGCTGCCATTTTTCCTCCATCCAGGCAAGCGGCAGCCACCCAGCCACCCAGTTAGGCTCCGTGAAGGGGTCCGTTATGGGTGGCGCGTCCATGCTAGGAGGAAGAGGGCAGGGCAGCCCTGAAAAGCAGCTGTTAGAAAGTAGCCACTTGAGTCCCCCCCTTGAGTCACATACCCCACGTACGATCCTCAGAATCCGGATCCAACGTGATTAAGCTAAAAGTAATGGGAACAGGCAAATTGGCATTTGCATCCAGTTCTATTATTTCGGTTTAAAGAAACTGTATTAAGCTTTTAATGGGGATGCGCCGTAAAAGTGAACTGAAACTGGATTAAACCCTTTTGTGTTTAATGCAGATGTAAATGCAGCGAAAGCAGCACAATAGGAGGTTAAGCTGTGTTTTTCTATCAGCTGGCTGCTATTATACTACTTTTCATATAAATACTTCCTTTTTACAATGCCTCTTGAGTCACAGCAGTTCTACTTCTATTTATCCTTATGATCGTAACATTTCAAAAGGAAATCTGCTCACTGAAAGAGGAATGGCTCATCTAATCAAGAATCTGGAACAGCCATGGAATTATTTCTGTAAGTTCAATAACATTCTTCCTTTTTGTGTCCCAGCAACTGGTCTGTGCTTTTTGGCAAGCAGAATATCACCATTATATCTAATAGCCATTCATAACCATGAGCTTGTCTAATTTCCTTCTAAAGGCATTCAGGGGGAGTAATCACACTTCTGGAAATCCTATTACACGATCTGTAATTTGAAAAATATTTGGTCCCTAAATACACATATTAGGAAAAACTAGTGTAAAAAATGCAAACCATATTTCCCCTGCAGTAGTCCACATCTGATTCTCCCCACGAATGCAGTCAGTCTTTTCAAACAGTGACATCTTGAATATCTTGTGCCAAGGAGAAAGCCTTCTTAACTCTCGCCTTCTGAAGTGAAAGTGAGAATGCTTGACTCCTAAGGTCGTCATCACCATAGAAACATGTGATACAAAGCACGTCAGACATTCCAGCATTCTGCTTCCTTGTCCTTCTTTTTCTTTCAGTAAAACATCCCCTGGTGCCCTGGTCATACATACTGATCTCTTGCCAGATGGCTAAACAAGGAGGAGCATCCACTAGGTACCAGGAAATGCTTTTCTCCCAATTGAGATGTGATCAGATCACTGAGAAAAGTTCTCTCTTAAGTGTTCTGTTCTTGGATTATGCCTGAATCAAAGTTTTCAGTTTGATTTCATGTTGTTTTTATTATTACATGACTCAAACACACACACATGGGTGGGGAGAGGGAAACATGTGTGTGAAATATATCTACCCTCTTTTCCCTTTAAAACTTTCTCCTTCTGGCCTCCAGTGTTCTGATCCTTCAGTTATCCATCTTTCCTCTTCAAAATGTCTCCTAACCAGTCTCCAAAGGCAAGCTTGAGAAAAGGGTACATCAAAAAAGTTATTCACAAAGAGGAAACGTTTCCATTGACTAAATAAACTTTCTTATAAAAGTGAAAAGGGCTCAAAGTCACACAAACATGGAACCTTAGACTTTTCCTCATTGTGTGATCTGAAACTTCTCTTTGGTGGTTTCATTCTAGTGTCTTTCATGGTGTGGGAGAATATTTGAAGCTTGTGTGACAGGTAGGATTTGTATATTGCTCACAGATTGTGTTCAGGCATAAAAAAGTGGTGCAAAAGCACTGCAGAGAGGGTATTGTGTGGCACTTCTGCTATCATCCCATCTGTAATCCACCTTTTCTAGTCCCAAATGTTTATGACAAGGGGAAAGGACAGACTGGGATGTGAATGTTCCCACCTGCCTTCAAGCCACTTTAGAGGTGTTTTTTTTTCCTTATTGCACATGAAAGCAGCCACAATCAAGGATTATATAATGTTTAGATAGCTCCTACAGAGCAGACAGTGTACACAAGAAATCATCTAGCACCTAAACTCCAGTTTTCAATCTGTCTTTGGGGTGGATCCATTCATATCATAACAGTAATTAGCTAATGTCTGTCCAGTAGCTGGTTCTGTAGCACTTAAATTGTATGCCTGATGTTAGAAATCCTTATATCAGTCCTTATAGATAAGTATCCTTATCCTATACTCCCTCGATGGTGCTGAAGGATGAAGTTGCCTGTGGAACCAAATCAGTTTACAGCCAAATATTTCCCTCTTCTTACTGTCTGTTAGGGCCTTTCTGCACTTGCTACTAGTGTGGAATAGGAAGGAGTTTACTGGCCTCACTTTTGTATGCTGTTGCAGTTTAAGGGAGGCCCTGACCCCTTCTAGTATACTCCAATCACACATAATGGAGCATAGGCTGGGCTAGGGCACCCAAAATGTTGTCCTAGTATGGTCTACCGGCATCCTAGGTGGTATATTGGGATATGGAGGCAGTCTGATGGCATGTCCCCATGGTCTGATATAATCCATGAGTGCAAACACCAGTGACAAGGCCTGAGGGACTCTTTGACGTTTCCTTGAAATTAGGCATTTGTTTTATAACAAAACCAAGAACAAATTAAAAACAGTTTTGCTACTAAAAGTAAAATTAAAAGACTATATTAAAATACTATTTCTCTATTTCTTGTCATGTAAGAGTTTCTGGCACATAAAGGTACATCTATAGTTTTGCAAGGAGTACCTAGGCAAGATACATTAGAAGAATAGGATGTAGGATGATTTTAGAAGAATTTATTTTTTGAAAAATTGAGTCTTCTATGGTGTGAAATGTATTTAAAACATACACTGCTTCCCATTTAAAAAATCTCAAAGAGGTTTACAGAAAGAGACATGAAAGACAAGGGTTAAAAAACACTTAACATCTTACAATTAATGAAAGACATTGGGTAGGTGAGGAAGAACAACCATTCAGACGAGGAGTGCTGGGTGCAGGGATAAGACCCCAGATGTCTGAAAGCTATGACTGTAGCAGCCTCATGGGTACTAAAGAGGGTAGCATTCCACAGGCCCTTTCTAAAGAGGGTAGATCTAACACAGGCCCTTTCTGCACTGAAGTGCAGACAATCCAGATCCACTGATCTGGATTACAGGGGTGGCAAGTGCCAGATAAGCGTCTGCATGGACAGCACTAATCTGGATCAACCCTTCTGCAGCGGTGTGAGCTTTCCAGTCTCTCCCACTCCTTGACAGGAATGACACTTCCTACCTAAAGAGCATGTGTGTGTAGGGTGTTTTTTGTCACTGTACCGTGGCATGTCATGTCATGTTAAAAATCACTTCAGGAAATTCCAGATCATGGAGGCGTGCTGAGTAAGGCTGCATCATAGATTCTATTCTAGATCTGGATCAAAGGCCTCTTGAGCTGCATCCACCTCCATCCTGGGTGGAGAGATCCAGACTAGCATGGGGTGGGGCCTTCAGAATGCAGATTAATGTGTGGATGAGGAGACCCCTATCCAGATAAGAGTCCCTCTGATTTGGATCTATAGCCTTGTGCAGAGAGATCCACAGAAAAGGTCTCACTTTTGACAGCTCTGAGATGAGATTCTGTATTTTTTTGAAATCTGCAGCAGGATCTCTTCAGATGATCTCAGGGTTCTTCCAGGTTTATAATTTAAGTACTGCCCAAATCACCATATCAGTTTCCTCACATGATTCCTTAGTGTTCCCATTTGAAAAGAACATTGGGACCATTAATCTTTTCTCTGACACTGATGCTGCTTCACTGACAATCAACAAAAGGCTTGTACATTGGTCAGGACCACCATTTTGAGTCATGTGGATCACAATGCTGAGCTAATACTTTGTTGACCATTTTGCTTCAGTTCTGTTGGCTCTTCCTTTGCAGAACTGGTTACTGCAGGAGAAGTCTTTGATTCCAGGTACTCAACTACTCCATAGAGGACCATGGCCACCACTAGTACAGCTAACACAATGTACAGTTTTATGTAGACTCGTAAGAATGTGCTGTAGCCAAAGGCTATAACAAACCCAACTGATTCCCACAAACGATAATTAGCAAATGCAGCCTCCTTGTGCTTTTCAAATAAAACTCCATATAGTGCTGTGAAAAAATGAAAAAAGAAGAATTTGCCACAGTTATAATTTGTAGCTAAAATCTGATACTCGGTTATATTTGTAACAGCAGCAGCTAGTAATCTTTTTGTCTGCCATAAAATACTTCATTGCAACACTTCTTTGGTATTACTTTTAGATTCATGCCATTGGCTGCTGAAACTAATAGCCACATCTTGTAATGCTCTTATCTTGATTTATAACATTGGGTTTGTCACCAGGCAACTAACAGATGGTCAACAAAACATGTGCTTTCCTTGAAACATGAACTTACCTCCTTGCTGCTGGAGTTTGGACCAGGAAGCCTGGGGGTGTGGCTTTCTGGCACAGTCGGCAGTGCTCTGCATCTGCGTGCATTACTGGCTCTGATTGGCCAGGGGCCCATGCCTGTGCAGAATGCCTGGTTCAATACCAGGTGTTCTGCGCAGGCGTGGGCCACTGGCCAATCAGAGCTGGCGGCCCATGCAGATGCAGAGCGCCGCTGACTGGAGCCCCCCCCCCAGTCAGCACTGCAGTGGCGAGGAGCTAAGTCCCTCATGCATGCGCATCCCCAGGTAGACCCTGGCCCTGGTTGGGAGGTGGTCCTGGAGGGCATCCGTGGGGCTCAGCCTCCTAGATCTAGGTGTTTGAGCCCCGCTGAGGCTGAAGATCTGCCCCCGTGCACTGGTAGATGTGCTGCTCTGTCTGGTAGATGGGGTCCATGCTGTCAGCGGAATGGAATGGGCGTGCATGCACCATGTCTACCATTGCGCATGCCTCTGGTTTGATGCGCTGACAGCGTGGGTTTGGTCTACCACATGGAGCAGCACATTGCCACCTGCCCAGCCTTGCCCCACCCTTGAATTTTTAAAGATTTGTGTTACCAGTATCCTGGCATTGCCAATCGCTTACCATTCGTTTGTGTCTGCCATATTGCATCTGCCATGCCCCAGAAAGCAGGTATTATGAAAAATATAGCTAGTTGGTCTGGTCGCGGTTTCCAGATCTGAAGTGCTATTATACAGGCAAGGTTGATGATCGCACCTATCAGCAAGGAAATTTGAGAGAAAACAAATGACTGGTGTTAAAAAATGGCAGCTGCACAACTAAAGTACTATGCAGCAGTTCCTGGAAAAGGAATACCTTATTTATCATCCATATTTAATCCATAATAGTCCACCAGATAGATGCGGAAGGAAAACAGTAATGGCAGCTTTAACTAGATAAGCTAAGCAACTCAGGCACGACAAACCCAGGTGTATACATCCATATATGTAGATTGGGAGGAAAAATCCTGGCTGATTTCCGTGCCTCACATACAGCTATAATAGTAGGTGGTAATGATCCTGATAAATTAAATGTTAAAAGGCAAACTAATAAAATAAATCTGCCTAGAAATAGGATGTGTTCCTCTCAAAGCAAAGCAAGAACACCTCCAACCTTTGATTGTGGGAGCTGAATGTTACAGGCATGGCATGTACCTGGGGCTTCAGCAATAGTGATGCTGTAGGGTGCCTTCCTACCAATCCAGAAGTGAGATGTCCAAACATCTGGTTGCCCTTAGGATGGTTTATTTTACATACCTGCCACCATGTGGCTTCTGGCAAACCACAAATGGCCCAGGAAAGGCACTACCAAGAACTTCCAAGGTAATTGTCAACCCCTAATCAGCCTCCTCCTCCTCTTTCTCCATGCACAGTGAAAAGAAAATAGGAAGCAACTTACCTGTCCAGGTTGTTCTGACATCAAATCAAAATCCTGTGATGGCACCCAGGCTATGGAATAGTCTCTCCCCTGAGGTGTGTCAGGCCCCTTCATTATAAATGTTTAGGAGGTCAGTGAAGACTCTCCTCTTTGCCCTGGCCTTTGGTTCAATGGGAATATACTGTCTCTTCCCACTTTACAAACACTGTTATTGTTGTAATGTACTCTATACTGTTGTTGTTTTAATGTATGTCTGATTTTAAATGTTGTTACCCACCCTAAGACTTTTGGGTATAGGGTGTGATAGAAATACAAATAATAAATAAATGAAATGGCTGATTTCTGAGATAATTTCTGTTCCAATGAGAAAATGACCTAGTCAGAACTATGACCACTTCTGCACTTGTATGGCCAGGAACATTTCAGCTGGAATAGCTCTGTCAGGAACAGGTTCCTGCTGGAGCAGTCCAGCTAACCTGGAACAAGGCCATCTGCATTTGGATTGCCTGTTCTGGGACAGGCCCCACAACCATTCTGGGGTTCACATGAGCTTTAGAACCTGCTACAAGTGTTCCAATAGCCAGAAATGAAAGTTGCTGGCCTCGGAGCTCCAAGGGAACCCATCTAGTCCACTATCCCATCTCATACAGTAGTCCACCAATTGCTTCTGAGCATCTTAAGCTGAAAACAAAGGCAAAACCTTCACCTGCTCTGGACTTCCTAAAAATGGCCTTTGATACACCCATCATTCATGAATTTGTCTAACCCAAAATGGGTCTACAGATGCCCTGGTTTAGGCAATCATTTGGACCACCCACACCATTTCTATACTATGTCCAGTGTGGACACAGCATGCTAGCAGAGGGTGTAGTTCTTTCTTCCACTTCAGCTCTCATACTGCTATGGATTTTTGAAGTAGGTAGAATGGGAAGAAACTTGTAGATCAGAGAAGAACTGGCAAATGTTTCTTTCCTTCCACTGGTGGGTGCATCGTGTGTAAGGAAATATGTTCAGAAGATAATCAATTCCTAGCTGAATCCAATTGTCTGTGCAAAAATTTTAACTCTGTTGGATATTATCCATGAATATACCTACCTTCCATAAATTTATTAAACTGCATAAGAATAAAGTCTAGCTCCAACCTAGAATGAAACTACAATGATTTTTCTTGACAGTTTTCTGCTCCAGTTAATGTTTTAATCTGATGTGCTTTAAAAAATAGTATTCTCAGGTGGAAGTCTCTTTAATCTGAAAGGCAACTCGTGCCAAGGTACACTACCAATTTGCAAGCCAAACAATGTTTAATTCATTGGATTAAGCCTACCGATATGGTCAGTTATGAATCTTAAGGGAGGAAAAGGTGACCACAGTTGGTTAATTACTGTTGGAGAGTTGTAGGGAGACATTTATTGAGCTCAGGCCACTCTGCCTCTAAGGATTACTCCATTGAATTTTTCCATCCTAAAACCAGCAATTGGAATGGTTGGGTGGTTCTACCTTCTTTTAGAATCACCTTTTCCAAGGATTTTTCTATAGATCTTGAGGATGAATGAATTTTTTTAGCTTCATAAGGATGAATATTAACTAGAGAAATCATGGTCTTTCCCTTACTGGATGTGCTCAGGTTTAATAGACTTCTGTTGATCATGCTTTTGCCTGGGTTTGATGTTATAAGCAACACTTTCCAATTCTATGATTGCAACTCAGAAAGCTGAGATCACTAATAGTACTTACTAATTATGAGTAGCTACCTTCCTTTTGTTTAGAACTGAAACTCTGACAGGACTTCACAAATGAACTTATCTGAAATTAAAATTTACTCAGACCGTCCTTCCCCCTCCCTCCCCCAGTCCCCCCTTAATGAAGGGAGAATTCTTGTCTAAACTGTTCTTGTTTTGACTGGTTGCTCATTCAATTATGTCTGTTGTTTCAAAGCCTGTGTGTGTTTGATTCATCATATCCAATTAGTCCTTCAGTGTATAGGTAGCCTCTACGTACCGAGTGCAAATAGCATCTTTCTTCCAGTGAAATGGGAAATCTTTCCAAAGATCATGGAGAAAATGGAGTTTGTAGCTGAAAAGCTGATCATCACATAGCCAACAAAATTTATCCCAAGGGCACAGGTCACATAGGACTAGAGATGTGAAAGAGAAAGAGGTTCATGTTATTATTATTCATGACAGCAATTCTGATAATGCCATTTGAGGCTTAAGTCCCAAAGTCCCTTTGAAACTACTGGGTGAATATTCATGCAGCCTAGATGTGTTCAATAAAGCACAGCTTTGTTATCTTGACACAGAAACCCTGCATTTAATGGGTCCTTGCTGTGTGGTGGCAGACTGAATGATTTAGTCATTTGCTACACATCTTGTTAAATGCAAAAGAAGCTAAAAACAAAATAAAAAAGTAAATATAAAAACAGGAGAAAATGCATCAAAAGGACAGAAGTTTACAGAAACTGGAATATATAGCTTTACAAAAAAACTAAATTAAAATAGCAATACAGTGACTGTGCCTAGATGATGTGGCTGTAGCAAGGAAGACATAATTGGAAAGAAGAGGACTTCTGGTTCAATCTTCAGCCTTTTCCCAGAAATAGACAATGGTAAACCATTTCTCTATCTCTGCCAAGGAAACTGCACTGCAATCTCCACACCCTCTCCACCTCTCTCTCTCTCTCTGTGTAAGATCTTTTAGTGCTTGAAGGGTCTTTTATTGCTATGACCTTTTAAAAAAAGGAAAGGAAGGCGAGGGGATCGAGTTGAATTTTTAAAAAATAACTCTTCCTGCAATATGCTGCATTTGGGGAGCAGAGTAGAGCGGCTTCTTTTTCTTTTCTCTTTCTCCCCCCTCCCCCCCCCCCCGCAATATGCTGCAATATTTCTGGAAATGCTTGGCTTGGCTATACAAATGGAGACTTTTCCCTCTTCAGAATGGTTTTGATTCAGAATGGTTTTGATTCTGTGGAATCGAACAGGGGCAGCAAAAAGCAGGAGGGAGGGGGCTGGGATTCCCCACATCATCAGATCAAAGCCAATGGGGAGAGAGGGGTGCGGAAAGGTGAGGAGGGAAAAGAATTGCTTTCCCCAATCCATTTCTTGGAAGTATTTGAAGTGTTTGAAGTGTGGGGACACAATTTGGGGTTGACTGTGATTGCCAGATGCTTGTTTGCTTCGTTTTTAAAGCACTTTAAATAGCCTTGTAAATAGCGTTTTATTCTTTGAGTGGGAACAAACTCCTGGAGGGCTGTTCTCTTTTTCACATGGTAATTCTAGATATAATTTACATGGAAAAATATTGATTGATAGTTGGATGATTAAAATCCTAACTTTGTACCAGAACAGGGCTGTTTGTATCTGAATGGTCTGTTCCACCCCAAGTTCATCCACTGCCTCTTAAGAGCCTTTGGAGGCAGTGTGAAACCTGGGAGTGAATGTTCCTAGCCATTTGTTCCTAGCCTGGGCATCATTGGGGTGGATCCACTTCTGGTATTGTTTCCTAGAGGTCTGTCTCTATGGCCTGTTATACTACCCCAGGTCAGTTTTTGACCTCATTATTGAGGTCTACTGCTAGAATATTATTTCAAGTGCCCCATCCTGATCCACTCTTTCTCCAATATGGACAAAACATGATGGGTGGTGGTGGTGGAGTCTGCTTTAATCCATACTAGTGTATAGGTGGTAGGCCCTTATTCAGGAATTTATTCCAGAGTAATGTTGAATGTAGAAGGTCATAGTCACTAGGTGAGGGCTGCCTAAATTAACTTTAGTTTCTTTTCTGCTTTTGCACTTCTTTTCATTGAACATACCTCTTCAGGATCTGCTCATTGCACCAAACGTATTTCACCTATAAAAGCCAAGTGCCTGAAACTGCATGATTATTTTGGCACTATATATGTGTTTGGTAGTCAATAAAGGGTCTTTTATGGAAGTTTTTTTTGTGTGATCTGCAAATCATTATGAAATTTTGGGGTTTTATTAGCTAAGAATAGATTAATAAAAGAAAAGAACAGCTGTTCCCTTTGAAATTGCTGATGCAGTATGGATTTATATGTTTCTTTTACTTTAAATAGTATCTAATTTTCAGCAAGCCTCTCTAAGTCTTTGGTGCCTCGCTCCTGTGGTCTAAGATGTCTTCCTCTTGTAGCTGTGTCTAAAAATAAGTTTCTTTATTCCACTAGTCTTCTAGAATAAATTCTGACTGGGAGAAATACATGGCCCATTCAGTGTCAATTGACTCCTCACAAAACATTTTCTCTCTGAAATGCCAGTACAGAACATGAAGGCCAGGAGCTTAGATTGGTCCAGCCCTCAAAGGGTGCCTCCAGACACATGTTAAAAATGCAGAGCTTATGGGCTCGTCTGCATGGCAAGGAGATTGCGAGGCGAAAGCTATTTTGCCTCACAAGTGTCCACAGGCAAAGCCCTAAATCGGGCTAATAGCAGAACAAAACCCTCTAATTCGAAATTTAAAAACCCCTTTATAACAGCACTCACCCCGAATTACAGGGCAAGAGCGGGTTATAAAGGGGGCATGGGGACACTTGGGGGTTACAATCACAGCATTAGTGTGCAGGGCTTCGCTGTCCCCGCCGTTAACGCTGCGATGGCAACTGTCCCCCCTTACGCTAAAATCCTCACTAAAATCCTGTTGTTTGCCTTGCAGAGAGCGAGCTTTCACCATGGGCTGGAGGGATTCCCCTGTCTGTCTGTGTGTGTGTCCATGTCCGTGTCCATATGTGTGTCCATGTGTGTGTGTGTGTGTGAGAAGGAGGGCTCAGGGACCGGAGGGAGAGAGAGGGGGGAGAAGGAGGGATTTCCCCCCCTGTCTGTGCATGCGTGTGTGTGTTCACACACTCAAGCAAGGGGTGAGGGGTGGAGAAAACCGCTGGGATCATGATGCAGGGATTTACCGTGGTTTTCACGGGGACAGGCGGGTTCATCTGGAACCTGTGTTTTCCTCCATTACCATGTGGACAGCTTAATGCAAATTAAGATTCGCATTAAGCTGTCTTGCTTCTACTCCACTTTTTTTTAACTCCATGTGGACGCACCCTATGTTTACTTCACAGTAAAATTTCTCTGCAGGGGAAATGGTTCATCCTAACATTCTTAAATACTCCAAAGCTGCAGGGAGTCTTCTTCCACCCACATATTCTGCCCTTCCCTTTCTGATAGGCCAGCTGTTTCTTAGGTGAGGGTGAACTCTTGTGTGTTCTTGAGCAGTTCGCCCAAACAACTGTGGAAATATGAAGGAAAGAAATACTCTGCAGTAAATACTCTTGTAAGTAGAATTTTCTTACTTTAAAGAATGTTATACAATGCACTGGAACTGCAAAGTGTTATAAAACCTATTTGGCAGGTTGAAAACAAAGTTTTGATCATGTCTGGATGCAGCCAAAGTATGGGTTGTTCTGGCTACAGCAGATGGGATTTTGTCTCTGAAGTCGCATCCCCATTATAAGCTTAATCCAGTTTCCCTAAACCGAAATAATAGAACTGGATGCAAACGCGAATTTGCCTGTTCCCATTACTTTCAGCTTAATTGTGTTCGATTCGGATTCTGAGGATCGTACATGGCATACGTGACTCAAGGGGGGGGACTCAAGCAGCTCCTTTCTAAAAGCCACTTTTCGAGGCTGCCCTGCCCTCTTCCTCCTGGCGTGAACACGCCACCCATAATGGACCCCTTCACCGAGCCTGGGTGGGTGGCTGCCGCTTGCCTGGATGGAGGAAAAATGGCAGCGGGCAGCCAGCAATTCTCCCCATTGCCCAGGGTACACAGCAGCAGCAGCAGCAACTCAAGCCCCCTTGCTTTAAACATTCACACATCTCCCAGAACCTGCCCCTGCTTTGCTTTCCCCTTTAAAGGTCAGAACTCCAAAGAGCTAGAATTGCACAAAATTGCAACATTGTTATCAGGTGTGAAGTGGCTGGATTGCTACAGTGTAGCAGCTACTGTGAAGGCTGGATTTTTACGCTGACATCACTGTCTTTGGAAGCAAGCTTCTGGGGGAGGGAAACCCTAAACATGGATTCTCATCCCTTAAAACGGTAGGGTCCCACAGTAAAAAAATGTAACACGTATCAAGCGCACGATCTGGAGCGAGACCTGTTGAAATGAGGGTTAACTTTTACAACGCTTTGGGGCGATTTAACATGTGGAAAGCGTATTAAGCCAAACTGACGTGGGGTCTGTGAGGATTGAACCCGTATTGAATCCATAATAAGCTTGCCGTAGGGATTCGCCCTGAAGCGTTACAGGCTGTGGTCACACCTTCACTTTAATCCTTCTTTAGTCTGTCTTTGGGACCCATCACCCACACCTTTTTAATCCAGTCAGTTTTGTATGTGGGCTTTCCTCCCTTTTGTGTACTTTCCTGAGTCCTGTTTTTTATAGCTCTCAAGCTGTTATAGAGTGTTGATCCATTTTCATTTTGGGGGTTTGATCAGGGAAGAGGACTAAACGGGGCTGGAGTATACTACAGTGGGGGTGGATACTACATGGATTTCCTTCCTTCACCCAGTGTGTGATTACATGCTATTGAGTTACAGAACTTCTATCCAATCAGAGTGCATCATGGTGGAGAGGGTGTGGAGATCTAAACAAATCTCATAAAGGAGTCTCAGGATGGAAACAGACAGATGTGAGCATAGAAACCCAAACTGAGGATGAACAGAGAGTTATCAGGTATTGGGTGCGGCTGGACTTAATGCATTTTGAGTCCAGGATGGATTATTTCAGCAAGGTGTAACCACGGTCATAGTTGTACTCACAGGTGGACTAAACTCTTTACATTTCTAGTCTTCTAACTCTTATGTGGAGAAATATACTGTGAAAGCAGTTCACAGGCAATCCAAGACTTTATGAACAGTGAAGTCTTCAAAAGCAAACAAAATGAATTAAAACAAATCACTCAGGCCCTGAGGATTCAGAGAACATCTTTGCATGCATTCATTAAAAAACAAAACCACCCTTTGCAGATGACATAACTTTCACTAGTACCCTTACCTTGGTGTAGTCACCAGCAAGGAATCCTTGTTCAAAACCACTGTACATGGTCAGGGGAATCAGAAGACATTGCCGTCTATCTTTAAGTTGCCGGAAAGTTGCCAAGAAAGTGGACCAGAATGGTGTTGTTTTTTCTTTGCTGTCAATTTCACTGTCTCTAATCTGATCCAGAAATATACTTACTAGCAACACAGCCAGTATCCCACTACCTGAAGAATTAAAGAGTGCTTAAGGTCAAAGAAGTCAAAATGAGTAAGAAAAACAGTTCACTTATTGGAGATGAAATAGAGGGTTGGAATCGTTGATCAATAATTTAAGTCCAGCCCAAGAAGATAAAAGAGTTTAAGCAAATTTAGTCCTTTGAACCCAAGTCTTCAGTTTAGATGGTTCTACTATATAGAATTTCCTCTGCTCAGCTACAGCATCCATATCCATATCTATATCATCTATATCTATATCCTGCCCCACACCCGAAAGAGAGGGTCACAATAAAATAGTTATAAAAACAGATAAAATACATGGGCTAAAATACTGACAGTGCCTGTATTCCCTCAGCCAAGGGCATGCTGTTTCCTCAGCCAAGCTCTAGGATAAAAAGGTGCAATCAATCAAATCAATCAATCAATCAATGCTCTGACATCCAGAAAGGCCAGCTGTATTGTAACAGAAGAAGATTTTTTAACCCCTCCAAGCCAGATCAATGGCTATAGAAAAATCAAAATGCATTCATAGTAGCATCTCTCAACTTCTCTTTTAAGCTTCTGCCTTCAGGGTTAGTGGTAGATTTTTCAAAAGCATACATGATGAGAGAAATCATACTATAAAATTAAGATATGTTTTATTACATGAAATAAGCCTTTTTCCAGATAGGCTGTTGTTCTGGCTCACAGAAGGGTTCAGGGGTCTGCCTTCGGCATGTTTGTGTGGGAAAGTGTAGGACTTGCTTCCCAGTAGAGTTCTCTGTTTACACTGGAAAGAACAATAGACCAGGATAGTGTGCAAAAGTGGTCCCCTATTATGGTTTTGTATTATACCCCAACAAGTGGTCTGCAAGCAGACCACTATCAGTAGTCCAGAAGACCAGTGAGTTGTGTGCAGAAGGAACCCTCCCCCCACTATACTTCAGGGGAGCTTTTAGAGGGTTTGGCCCTGAAAAGGCCCTGGCAGAAAACTTTGAAAGCCAGTAACATTCCTCCCTGGCCTTTGAGGGTTGGGCCCAGCTTTTGAAACTGAGTTTGGCCTTCAACGCCAGTGGCCAGGGCTTGAACCAGACAGCCCATCCACAGGCCAGCACTGTGCAGAAGAGATGGCATGTGCAGAAACTAATATTTGCTAATCTATTAAGTTTATTTTATTTTCACTGGTTTTGGGTACACTATTTTCTTTGCAAGTTGGGCTACATACGTGTTTGCCCCAATAGGCAGAGTCATTACTAGATCCAAGCCTAGTTAAGCTGATCCAGTACATTTTCCTGAGACTTTAAAAATCTCTTTGTCTCTGAGAGCTCTTACCTGTATATATTCCAAGCAGAGTGTACACTAAGGTCTGGCTTGGTCTTGCTGGTTCACTAGTGCCATTTGTAATATTGGTTGCTGTGCAATCCTCCGCACCACAGCACACCAGATCCGCTTCTGAGATGTTTACTAGTATATTAAGACATGCAAACAAACAAAAGGGGAATCATTAGAGCTTTAACATAGGGTACATCCCCATAGGCTGCCAATACCTTGGGGTGGAGTCAGGGCAGCCTTAATGTGAACGGTAGTTTGCATTAAGGAGTCCCCATGGTACTCAAGGACAGCGCAGGTTCAAGCCAAACCCTCCCATCCCCATGTAAACCACAGTAAATCCCTGCATTGGGATGCCGCAGTTTTCTCCACCCCTCCCCGCTTGCCTGATTGGGCAGGCATGCCACAGTAAAGGCTTGGTTTACCCCAAATGAGCACCTGACAGCTTCCCTGAACTCAGCTGAGCAAGTGTCAGATGGGTATAGGGGCTGTCAAGCACATGAGCAGAGCTCCGGTAAAGTAATTAAAACAGCCACAGGAAAGCAGCTCATTGCTTGAAGTCATGGCTGTTTTAATTATTTTACCAGAGCTCCGCTTGTGCACTTGACAGCCCCTATACCTGTCTGACAGCTGCTCAGCTGACTTCAGAGAAGCTGTCAGGTGCTCATTAGGGGTAAATCAAGCCCTTACCTAGGTGATCGCATGGTCAGGCAAGGGGGGACAGTTGTGATCACAGCATTAGCGTTGGGGGCAACGAAACCCTGCCCGCTAATGCTGTGATTGGCAATAACCCGGGAGCAGCCCTATCCCCCCCGGACAATCCGTTTTGCCTCCTAATTTAGGGTAAGAACAGTTAGAAAGGAGTGTTTTTTTGCTCCAGGTTTTTGCTTTTTGTCCCTCATGTAGCCCAAATTAGGGCTTTGCATGGGGACTTTCCCGAGGCAAACTCATGTTCGCCTCGCAGTATTTGGAGCATGGGGATGAGCCCTCAGAGTTTTTGCCCTGAAGCTGCATTTATGTATAACCAAAAATGTGTCTACCTTAGAAAGGGCAGAATTTGATATTTGTGTTATAATTCTATCTCTGATTCACTTTCTCTAGCCTAAAATGTTCATGAAAAATGGTAAGGGTAGACTAGCATCTGAACAATTCCACCTCCAAACTGTCTCAAAACTACTGCAGTGGTGCTGTCTTTTCCTGCATGTGAATGCAGTGCAAACCCAGTGAAAACATTAAAGTTGCTGCCAATTAAAATATAAGAGGGAGACAGAACAAGACCAGGTATGCATAACAACCATAGTAACTGTTTCTCTATCCTCTCGTGTCCTGTAATCCATAACCCCAATCCAGCAGAAGCTATCCCTGCATGATATTGTAGAAGATAGGAGCTACCAGGAAAAGCAGGAGTTGTTCAAAATATGGAAATTCTAAAATTTCTTCTGCACTATTCAACTCAAAACACTATTACTTTATGAACAAACAATGGATTTAAACACATATAATCACTCTCACACACAAACTGAGTGTCTTTTTGCACTTACCTCCTGTGATCCAGATCAGCTGGTCCAGATCTATGCCTAAGTTGGGATGGATTCTGCTTGAAATGGAATGAGGCTGCCCTACCTTATGGTGGCTACTCTAGTCCAACCTCTGTGCTAGCTCCAAGGCTCGCATGACTTGGTTTCTGAAGGTTGACAGCTGGGAATGAAAGTTCTTGGCTCAGAGCCCACAGAAGGTTCCTGCTGAAATGGATCCCCTGGTAAACTGGACCATAGAGATGTGTACCTTCTACATGCCTCGTTGGTCTGATTGACCACTGCCTAGTAAGCCAGTGGGCTTGTTTAATCAGGTGTTCTGGATCCCAAGGCCATTTTTGGCTTCCTGATTTGGATTATACTCCATCTGGTGCAGGCAGCGTGTACTAGTAGCAGGTAATACCTCCCTTAAACCGGTCTACCATGCAGAAGGGAGGCTCCTCGACTCCTTCATAAATTGATTTAAGAGTAAGCGCAGAAAGGGCCTTACTTTATTTTCATGATACTTCAAAAGAAAGAAGGAACAACATTTATCCACAATCTGTTAACTTATTTTTTTACCTTGCTTGGGCGACTGACCAAATACCAAGGATGAGATGAGATTTCCCCAGATTCCAGAAGACTGGAATATCAAGAAGAAGATTCCAAAATACTGGTTGATAACATCTTCTCCAGTCTTCCCAGTTTTCTGAGCATTGGCATTGCCAGCAATGGTCAGGTATGTGCACTTGGCTGACCACAGAACTGCTCCTCCTAGACCCAAGATCATGGATGTGGGAATCAGTGTATACCTGTCAAGAGTGTGCTATTTAATTATCACGTTAAAGCTTAACCTGGAAAGAAAACCCAGTGATAGCTCATACTATGCAGGTTGTCGTGTTGCTTGCATCTCCTCTGGACAATTTTTGGGCAAGAGAGTGAAAGCAAAGAGGGCTTTTCAACACCTTGTTTTGGCCCAGAAATTACAGAACAACTGGGATGGGTCAGGTGTCTGCACTTCAGATTACCTGATATATCCCAGACTTACCCAGCACTTCACCAGGTGCTGGGAAAGTGCAATTGCCATTATACTAGTGGTGATCGCCTCACCACAGCAATAGCTACTGACTCCAGGTGACATGGTGTGCAGTTGTGGCTGCCCTGCTTTGCCCCACGCACCCTTTGCCCAAAAGAAGTGCAAAGGGTGCGTGCCAGGCCTTATCCTGTGTGAATTTTCAAACCCTGCACTGGAGAATATACAGACAGTTTTTTCCTTTTGTTTCTCTTCCTACGTCTTCCCTCTTAGACTGGGGAGTCAGCATAGTGGGAAATGCTTATAACTCTTCCCCTTAATTCCAGGACCTTTGATCCAGCTATGGGGCTCCTGCTGTTGTTCTTGGGATACGAAAAAAGGTATCAGATGCTCTAGTCTTTAAGCTCCAGTACCGTTGGAAAATTAGGCCTGTATGATTTTCCAAGAGTTTGCAGTGTAAGACTCTGCAGCGATCCCAAAAATGCACCACTCAAAAGATTAGTGGAAATAAAAGTTAACTTTACTTAAAACACAAACAGGAACAACATGGTACAGACTGATCTGTTCTCAGCCATCTTAATAGGGAGAACTAAACAAACTAACTGAAGGCCAAGCTCTGCCTCCCCCCTTTAGCAGGTTAGGCTGTCTTCTCTCTCACACACACACACATGAAATGCTGTATTTCCAACAAGTACGGGAACTAGTCTGAAGTTCTTTTTAGTGCTATCAATCTGATAAAACAGGAAACTCCAGAAATACTACTGCTATTGAAGAATTAAAAGAAACAAATTCCTCTCCCACAAAGTTAAAATCTAACTTTAAGAGACACTCATTTACAAATTGGTGGGATTATTATTACAGATTTCTATCACACAGGGCATCCATTTCACTAGTAGTGATGAACTTTTGGCAGAAATGAGGTAAAGGTGTTAAGATAACAGAACACATCTTCCCTATCTATCCTTTGAAGAACAAAGAATATGGAAAGCCTAGGCCTCACATGTTGCTTTTACTTGCTTCTGGCATTTGTTTACTACAGTGGGAGAAACTGCTAATCATTTATGCTACAAGAGCAGAGAGTGTGCACTCAAGCCCAGCTTAATTAGGATGCTGCCCTTGGTCTGTTTATTTTACTGTCTGATTTTCGTGGTTGCTCATCAAAAAGCCTGCTTTGGTTGGGTTAGAAATATCTCCCTGACAAAAACAGATGGGCCAGAAACTCAAAATAGTTGAGATTGCAGAAAAGTCTGATGTTGCTGCACTAATGCAAAAAAATAAATAAAAACTAAATAAAACTAGAAAATGTGCCAAACTTCTTCACGATTTGGGGAGAAATTTTACCCTAAATGTCTACCCTTGTAAATAAAGCAAGGAGAAATTAGGCGGACTGAAGGTCTTAAAAAAAAACTCACTATGCTGTCATTTAGAATCATCAGGTTAGAATTCTGAATTTCAAAGGCGATGGCAAAGAGGACAGATGTTTTGGAATTCAGGTTACCTCTATTTTTTTTTGTTGCTTGACTCAAGGGGCAGGGACAATATTTGTTTAAGACATTTTAATCATACCTTCCCTCTAAATTATTGTTTCTACCTCCTTTTTATCCTCACAGTAATCCTGTGAAGTAGGTTAGACCAAGGTCCTTTCTGCATGGGCCCTTAATTCAGAATAAGGCCCACGTAGTAACCTTCTGGGCCTCATAGATCCACATGTTAATGCAGGTCTAGAGTGCATTAAAATAGTCCAATCTAGAGGTTACCTGAGCATGGATGACTGTGGCCAAGTTAAACCGCTTTTGAGGTTAAACATGCCCCTCAAAAAATGTGGGACTTCATCCTCTGGAGCTGCCTATTTGAAACTGTGTGGTGTGTGTGTGTGTGGGGGGGAGCTGTTAACCATGCATTCCCTGCTCATTCTCTGGCAGGAAATGCCTGCCTAGGGAACATGCCTGAATCCCACGGAGGTTCTGCCATCTGCATTGTTTTCTTATCTCCATTGTGGCTTTTTCCCGATTACCTTTTTGGGGACAAGAATGCAGCATGGATTGTGCCACCATGCTCATATTTCCTCTTGCTGCCGTTCTCATTCTAACTGGCTAAAAGAGGGAGAAGGAGTGGGAAAAGGAGACCAGGATGTCATTTCTGCCCTCCATTTTCACCCGCTCATTTCCATTCTACATCTGTTTTTAAGGGCCTGTTCACATTTACCTGACTGGTGGTATGACAAACTAATACCATACTAGTCAGGTGAAGACCCAGGGCAGCAGTAGCCATCAGCACTTCAAGGGGTGGTAAAGCCCCATACCGGGACAACAGCACTTGAAGTGCAGATGGCAAGTCCAGGCAAGCTGGATCACCATGGCAAGGGCACTCCAGGACGTCGGCAGGACAATCTTGAGGCGACGTATGACTATGCAGTCATAAGTATGTTGCTATGCCTACTCTCAGTGCCGTACCTGGAAGAGGATGTGGATGCTGCTGTCCAGGAGGCACCTAGCCTCTCCCACTCAAGGTGTGTGCTGTTTTTTTAACAGTTCACTGCTAGTTAATTCTGTGGAAGGGTTGGTGGGCTCTGGGGTGGTCATGGCAGTGGCAACATGCAAAGGACTTGGCTAGTGAGTTGGCCACCACCCACTAGCATGTAAGTGCGAATAGGGCCTGAGTGACAGCAAAACTGCCCAAAGAAGGTCCCTTGTTTTGTACCATCCATTTCTACTCCTCCCTTCTTCTATTTGCTTTTTCTTGGTACTTCATCAGTATTTTCCATTCCCAAAGCATCCCGTTAAGAACTACTATGAATGCTATAAAAATAGGATTTTTCCCCCCTGTTTTTTGCCCCCCTGACATCCTCTGATGTTACTACCATCCCATCAACAAATGCTTGTTAAATATCTGGATATTTACTTGCTTAGTGTTACAGGTCTGGGGAAAAAGAAGTCTGCAAACCACCAGGGGGTTCTCTGGCTGCACCCAGATGTTGGTTATTTATTTGACTATATTTGGATATCCTGGAAAAAAGCATGGATATTCTGGAATATCTATACTTTATTCCTGAATATCCAAATATAGTAAAACAAATAACTGACATCTGGATGCAACTCTGTGTCCCCATTACTGGTCATCACCAGTAGCTCCTTTTTTTACTGCTTTAGTTGAAACACAGTGAGATCCCAATTGTCATAGGAAGTAAACCATCCGTACCAGCTGGCATAGAAGTTGCCTAGTGAGAATGCAATATAGCAGCACATGGAGCCTACAAGCGCCCATTTGCATCCAATCGTCTTAATCAGGATAGGTGGGAGAAACATGGAGGACAAGACTAGAGCTGCATAGATGACGCTTAAGGAAGCCACACCCATGCCGTCTTCGGAGTGGAGACTGCTCTGCAGAGACAAAATTCAATGCATATGAAGGTTTACAATGTACTATGGAGGACTTCAGCTCTTGGGGATGCATGAGGGAAAGGCACTCATGCATCTTGCTTTGACTCTATGAACTAATGGTGGGAGCATCTTGCCTGTGAGGAGATAGATGACCAATCTTTTTCATGTTGTGATTGCTTTCACTCAATAACGATAGGAAGTCGATAACAGATCCAGTGCCAGCACCAGGCAGAACAAGAGACATCTTTCACCATAAGAATATACGAGGAGCCCTTCTGGATTGGGCCACAGCTCGTCTTAGTCCAGCATCCTGTCTTACACAGGGGCCCACCAATTGCTTCTGGACATTCTCAAGCAGCAGAAAAAGGCAAAAACTTAACCTGCTCTCAACTTTCTGCACATTGCTTTTAGACGCAACCTCCTACCTCTTCAATCTGGAGGCAGTACCCAGGCATCTGTTCTAATAGCCATGGATACACCTGTGTTCCAAGAATTTGTCCAACACTTTCTTAAAACTATCCAGGCTGGCAGTTACATTGGCTTGCCATACAGAGTCGAAGTCAGTATTCCTGTTTCAGCAATGTTGCCCACATCACAGAGTGTGCCTGCTGAAATTCTCTGACCCTGTTCTCTGCACATTAAATTATTAGATCATGGAAACAGATTCTATTAATAAAGATATTTGTTGTGATTAGGGATATGGATATTTTTCCCCCTGTTCATTTTGCATGAAAGCAATTGGGATGGAAATTCAGAATTTGTGTGAACGGAGCCACTTCAAATTTGCTTTGAATTCTCTTAGTATCTCTGCTATCACCGGTCTCACCTCTGAATCCAGTGTGAATCTGATGTGAATCTGCTCTGGAGGTGACTGGGCAGCCACTTTGAATGTAACTAAACTTTGAATGAAGGCACAAAAGCTTTGGCTTCACATGCAAATGTCGTTCTTTGAATACAGCTGATACTTGATTCAAATGAAAAGTTTCAAACATTTGCAATTTGTACTGAATATTTTTTGCACATCCCTAGTTGTGATGGCTATTTTGGTCTTTCAATGAGATTTGGGATTTACCAGTTGAAGAAGCATCATGCATTTCCTGCTTGGGGGGCTTATAGAGCCACCTGATTGGCCACTACGGTTTATGAAGCAAGGTGCAGGTTCAGAAGTGGCTGTCCTGATACCAGTGCTTGGAATGCCCTAGGGGGCATTTGGGGGATGTGGCATCCAAATTCACCTATCCTGGATCAGCCCCTAAGCCTGTGCAGCTAGCTAAACATAAGCTGTGATAAACTAGTCTTTGAGGCATTGCAGAGGCTGAGTTGATCCTCCCTCCACCACGATGTGTGTGTAGTAAGGAGGAAGGAGTGACTGACCAAGACCAAATGCAATTTTCTATAGCTAGACTTCTGGCTGCATGTTTGCTCTTCAGAACAGGCTCAGAATATTACTTGCAATATTCCTACTGCAAGTAATATTCCACTTAAAAGTAATAATTTGCAACCCGTGCTAGAACAAATGGCGTCAGCCTACTGTATTACTCACTTGAGAGTTGGGATTTGCACTTCTCACCTTGGGCTACATCCCTCATTATCTCTGACTACTGGCTGTGCTGTTCAGAGTTGAAGTCCAGCAACTTTGAACAGATCATACACGTACATTTCTCCTCTTTGAACAAAATGGGCCTGATTCAGAAGGGCTCTTCCGAAAAACACAGTCTTGATAGATTTTTAGGCATCTCTTTTGCTGTAAGAAATAAGGTTGCCTGACTTGTCAACCCAGCTACAAATGGTATACATGCCATCATAAAACGAAGCATCTCAACAAATTCCACCTACCTGCAGACTCTGAAGACCCCCATAAGCAGTAAATACAAACAGGAATCCAAATGAAATGATAAGAACATTCTTCAGGTTCTTTTCCATGTTTAATTTTTTGTTTCTTTCCCCACACAGCAGTTTCCCAATTTTCAGGCAATAAGTCCAGAGAGCTGAGAGAGCTGAGGGAAGGGTGAAAATATTACACCTGAATTCTAGCCTTCATTCTTCTGTAATGGAGAAAGTTAAGCCAACCTGCTGGGAATCTGCCAATGAACTTTGTCTTCTCCAGAACTGAAAAGCACCATAAAAAGAAGAAGAGAAGAGAAAAGAAAAAAGTTACTCATTCACTTGCTTTGCAACATATATAGGGCAAATTTTATCTGCCTAATAGCTACCCTTTAAACACAGTTAACAGGCTTGAATAGTGAGGCAATTTTTCATGCTACTTTTTAAATAGCATTACACGTCTTCACAGTGAAGAACTCCAGTGCATTTTACTAACACATGGGAGGATCCAATTACAGGTTAGTCTTAAAGGGCGAAGTTTAAAAGGTCAATGGGAAAGCTAAATAGCATAACTGCAAACTAAAAGGGCATAGTGCTTTAATAATCCTGAATCTTTAATATGACACAATAACAGGAAACTGACAGCTACTGCATATAGCAACCATTGTGAACACATTGCATGCAAGAGTCTTTATCCAAACACAGGCAGACAGGTCCAGTCAAAGTTAAGCACTGTCTGTTCTGAAAGGAGTACTTTGCTTTGACTACACAGCAGCCTGTACATTTGCTCTTCCTTTTGCAGAAATGTACATAAAGCTCTGTTCTGAGATTTAAAAAAAACAAACAAAAAAACTGGTGCATGTGAAATGCTCTGCACTTCCAATGCAATTCTATTTCCGAGGAGAAGACCACTTTAATGGGACAGCCCCTAGGTGAAAAATCCCACAATCAACAGTATGAGACCATGGCTGCATCAAGAATGCACTTGCTTCCATTGGCCCTGTAGGCAGTGAAATCTGCTTTGGTTGGTGCCTTGTGTGCAGGGCACAAGGAAGAACTCTTAGGGCAGATTGCACCTTCAGTTGTGTCTTCTGCTGTCATGAAAAGTGACAGCATTGGAGGAGATGACCTACTGGGAGTGATTTGACAGGCACCAGTTTAGCTTTGGACCCAAAACTTTGGGGGCAATTCACTAAACTGAATTGTATGAAAATTTGACAACTGTGGAAGCTGTTGCACATGGTGCCAGTAGCCTATCCCAAGGGCCACTTTTATTTATTTATTTATTTATTTATTTATTTATTTATTTATTTATTTATTTATATTATCTATCCCGCCCTATACCCAAAGTTCTCATCACTTTAGGCGATTTTGTCCACATCGTGATGCAAAAATAGAGTGGCCCAGCAGAGACCATACCTCTGTCGGTATGCTCCATCTGTGAAATGAAAATGGAACCATATCCCTCGCCGACTAAGGTCTGCTTACAAGCAGTCCACAAATATCCTTTCATGGTATACTGGGCCAGCAACGTCAAGTGCCAGGAATGAAAAGCTGGGCCAGGATGGCCTACGCACAATGGAGGCAACCCTAATGGTAGGCAGGAAGCAACCCATCCCACATTATCGCGGGCTGCTTAGAAAGGGCTCTGCAACATTGTATAGCCTGTGCAGCATGGAAAGTTTCCTTTTATGTATTTTTGAGGCTTCGGAGCCCAGGAGGAGACAATTGTGGGGAGACACACCTCCTGCCTCTACAGTTGAAGTGGGGCCTACTGGTGTTGAAATGGCCCTTTCCTTGGCTATCTGGATGAAGCTTGGGTGCAGTTAAGAGGTCATGGGCTATTGATTATTAGAGTGGCAACAGAAGGAAGAAGGAAGTAAAGGAGAAGTTTGAATCTTTTAGATATTTCATGGCAAGGCTCATTTGCTTCCAAAGCACCTTTAAACACCAGTGTGACTCATTCATAGAAACGACAGAAGGGAAACATGTCTTAAGAAGTGAAAGTAAAAAACTGAACGGTTAAAGCATACGAACATAAGAGGAGCCCTTTTGGATCAAGCCACAGCCCATCTAGCACAAGACAAAGGCAAAACCTTCATCTGCTCCTGAATTCCTGGCAAACGGCCTTTAGAAGCATCTTCCCTGTTTCTCCAACCCAGAGCTTGTATCTAGGCACCCATTCTAGTAGCCATTGATTCACCTGTCATCCATGAATTTATCCAATCCATTCTTAAATCTTCCCAGGCTACTGGCTTAAATGTTACTAAATTTTGAATTCTGCATTTTTTTCTGCCTATGAAAAATATATTTTGTCCACCAAACTTGGATTCTACTTCTTACATTTAATATAAACCATGCTCCATAAATGTTGGCTGTCAAAAGACCATCACTTGGCACTCAGTCTGCTGTTATGGACAAGTAAGACTTTGGGGAATTTCATGCGAATGCTATATGGAAGCCAACAGGTCAGCCACTAGGGGGCAGCAGAGTTTTGTTTTCCAAGCACACACCATTCAGGTACTGCTGGAGGAGAAAGAAAAGCGAAGCAATACTGGTGCTCAGATCATGGGTTGAGTCATACTCTGAATTTTTAAACGTTTTAAACAGTTTGAACAAATAGGAATGTTGTCAGCAAAAGACTCTTACTATAATACATAGAAAAAGAAAATATATGCCTAGATATTATTTTGCTCACCGTTTCTTGCCTCTTATCTTGTTAACTGTTGCTTCCAGGATGAGAAAAACTCAATATTCTCTCATGCTTTAGCAAACATTTATAGATGTATCAAGGGGGAACAAGTAGATAATTCCTAGTCTCCGGAACACAAGGCTAAACTAGCTAGGTAGCCATATAAAATCCTGCTCAGGTTTCCTATGCCATAAACATCTGCACTACCAAAATGGGTCCTTTGCAGAGAGGCACCAGGCCTGTCCCAGAATAAGCTGTCCTGGGACAGCAGGGACCCATTCCAATTGGAGCAAGTCCAGCTGAAGAGGTCCAGCCCCTGCATCTCTTTACCACTTCCTCAGAAAACTTCCCAAAGTGCTTTGCAGACTAACGGAAAATTTAAAACACTGTTTCAAATGGCATTAAAACAGCATGTAAGGTAAGGGAGTATAAAACAGGCAATCCAAGCACTGACACCGTAAAACAACTAGCTGGGTTTTCAATTGAGGCCTGAAGGATGTAATAATAGGCATCTCCTAAGTGTCAGTGTAGTTAACTGACTTTGAGCAGATGTTGCCTCTGTTCCAAAGTGATTCTTCTCTTCTGCACAACAGTTAAGGATATAACAAACCTGATACAGGGATGTGCATGTATTATTATTATTATTATTATTATTATTATTATTATTATTATTATTATTATTATTATTATTATTATTATTATTATTATTATTATTATTATTATTATTATTTTGCAGTCGAATAGAATATCCAAACATTTGATTTGATTCGGATGTTTAGAATTTGAATGCAACAAAATCCGATTCAAATTGAATACATTCGAATCTATTTGTTCGAATGTTAGATTCAAATCTGAAGAGGCGGCATGTCGGCAACATTTGTATATATTATACGTACCTTTACACATTTTGTATGCATCCTATTTTATCCCGTTTTTGTCCTGTACTATCAGCACAAATGCGTACAGATGCATATGAGATTCATACAGATATGTATGTAATACACAGGTATCTGTACATTTGAATGTTTCGAAACATTTGAAATTTGTTCAAATGTTTACATTTGAATGTGAAGACATTCTATTTGAATTTAAATGTCCACATTCGATCAAATTTGATCAAATTTTTAATGTTTGGAACATTCGTGCATGTCCCTAACCTGATATGCATTCAGTATACCAAACCAAGCATCTCTGTGAATATCTTCAACAGTGCCTGAGAACTGAGTAGAGTAGGCAGAATATGTAGTTATAAGCCTTTCCTGCAAAACCTTTCTCCTTCTTCTCCTTCTTCTCCTTCTTCTCCTTCTTCTTCACTGCTGATAGACTTTGAAGACTGTCACTATTGCCATTACTACACTTGCAGGGGCTGGATCTCTTCAGCGGCACTTCCTTCCCACTAGAATGGGTCCCTGCTGTCCCATAACAGGCCTGTCTGCACTTGAATGGCTTATTCTGGGACAGGCCCAGTGCCTCTCTGAAGAGGACCTATCTTGTTAGTGCAATTTGGTATGCCGCTGAAATGGGTCCCTCTGCTAAACTGGAACAGGGGTGTGCGTGCATTTCCACCCACTTCCCTGTTCTGTTCCACAGGCCCATGAACCTCTGGCAGAGCTATTGAACCGAAGCAGATGGAGCAACTTAGCAGAGGGTGTGGCCTCTTCTGTTACACTCCCCCAGAGAGCAGAATGAGTAGGCCTCTAGACCTCACACTGGACTGGGATACCGGCCAGTGTGAAAAGGCCCTTAATGCTTGTGCCTGTAGTGCCTATACTCCCCCCAAGGGGTGCCTGATTCATCACCCTGAGCAATTTTGATATTGTGTTTAATCAGTTTTTAAAAATTGTTTAAATCACTTTAGTCCTGTTTTAAAGTCTATATTGTAAACTGCTTCAGGATTTTAAAAATGTCTAAAGATACAATATTTGAAATGAAATGATACAAGCAGTTATCTGGATACGAGCCCTATAGATACCTCTGTTTTTGTAAGAAAAAGAGTACAGAACATATTGTTAAACAATGGTCTTGAAGTATTTAGTCATATCATGCTGCACATAAACATGGGGAGGATGCTAAAATGTCTCAGGGTGAATCCCCATGGGCTCTGTTTACTTCGGGGTCGATTCGGGGCAGCCCCAATGCGAATTGTAGCTCTCATTAACTCATCTCCATGTGACTGAGGACAGTGTGGGTTCAAGCTGAATCTGCCTGTCCCCATGAAAACCGCGGTAAACCACATCCTTTTTTCTCTCCCTTCCCCCTGGGTACAAGCATGACACATACCCCTTGCCTGATCGCCTGATCTGCAAGGAACACGTGGGTACTTGATTTAGCACACGAGTGCCTGACAGCTTCCCTCCACTCAGCTGAGCAAGATCAGCTGTCAGACAGAGGTATGCCCGTTGTCAAACGGAGAAGCGCACCTCCGCTAAAATAATTGAAACACAGCCGTGGCTTCAATCAATGAGCCGCTTTCCCTTCTGCACCTCCAAAACCCACACACTGCATCGATAAGAGATGATAACAGGGGGGAATAATAGGAAGGGAACCCAGTTCATTGATTGAAGCCACGGCTGTTTCAATCATTTTAGCGGAGGAACGCTTCTCCACTTGATAGTGGGCATAACTCCGTCTGACAGCTGATCTTGCTCAGTTAAGTGCAGGGAAGCTGTCAGGTGCCCGTACACTAAATCAAGCCCTTATTCGCGTGTGCTTTGCTGATCGGGCAATCAGGCAAGGGGGGGGCATGCTTGTACCCAGAGAGACACTTGCAGGGCAAATGAGAGGTCATCACAATCCCCAAGCAGTTGCGATCACAGTGCTCATGGCAGGGACAGCAAAACCCTGCCCACTAATGCTCCGATTGCCAAACTCTTCCCCCAATAACCCAGGAGCATCCCCATGAGTCAAGATAATATGTGCTTGCCTTCCTAATTTGGAGCGAGAACAGTTTGAAAGTTTTTTTTTTCCCCTGTGGATTTGTGACATTTGTCCCGCATGTAGCCCAGATTAGAGGCTTTCCATGTGGACGGTCTCAGGCGAACTCAGGTTTGTCTTGGAGTATTTTGATCATGGGGACTTGCCCTCAAAGAACTTTGGTGTTTGCTTTGAGTAATTATTCTTTCATACTTCTTCCATATTGAGTCATCACTAAATAAAAATATCCTCATTTTTTTAAATTTAATGGGTCTCAAAGTGGACCTCCTAGACCTAGACAATGGTGATAGAACAGCAAAAATGTCAGTCCTTTTCCTCAGATGTGAAATTGTAAGATGTGGGCAGAGAAAAAGAAGATAGGATCTCATCACAAACAGAGAAGAATGGTGAATGCGTAGTGACAACAAAAAACAAACCCCCCCACACTTCAAATTCTAGGTCAAAACTGATGAGAAGATGAAAAACTGGATGAAGCCCAAGCCCTTCCTATATTACTATTCCACACTGTGCTTTAAAGCAGTAAATCAGGGAGCCATGAATCGACTGAAACCTTCTGGAAAGCCATAGTGAGATCATGCATAGTGCACTGAATTAAGAGACTTGGTGTTACGTTACATTCCAGCCTGACATCAAGTGAGAAATAGACTCTGATGGACAATTACCAGATATTCCCCAGGTGGGTTACATCTCTGATCCTTTGGCTGGCTAATGGGTGGAGTGAATCATTTTTATCATCCACAAATATTTGTAAAACCAATGCAGTGAAATCCCTCAGTGTAAATTCAATTAGAGTCTTCAGCTCCTGAGCACATAAAACTTTTCTCTCCCTGCATCTGCGTTCATTATGAAGGAATGTTTACCAGCTATCTAAGATCTGACTGGCCTGTTCCACATCATTCTTGAGAGACTGCTTTTCCCAAATCTCCAGGAGTGAATCTCTTCAAAGGAATGTACAGCATCTTTACCACAGAAATCTGATAAGGCCAAAGGGTTTTTATTTTGCACCAAGCTGTGAATATATCCCATAGTCCTGCAATATATCAGTGCTAACACCCTTTCATTCTTTCTGCTGGAGTAACTAAGATTAGTGTCATTTCAGGAAGAGGTCTCACATCCAGAGGGAGTTCCAAATGCTTTCAACTAAAAAATCTTATCCTAAGAAAACATAGAAAGGAGAAAATAAAAAGCTGAGGAAATGAATAATCAGTGGCGGCCTACAGACTGAGGCACATGGAAGCAGGCAGCTATGGAGTGCCTTAATCTCTACAGAGGACATTTCAGCAAAAAGTGATCCTAGGAGATCAAATCTGGATTTCATTTGAAACTCACTTCATCACTATTTCATGGTAGCTGATTCATGGGCAGCTGCTGGAATGATCAAGAAAGTTTGGGGATTTTCACACCTGTCCAACTAGGGAGGTTGGAAGGTGCTTCAGCAAGGAGGATATGCACCATGTGGAGCTGGACCATCACATGGCCAGATAGTGGTGGAAAACTAAAGAGTGCATCTGGGGCACCGCTAGTATGCTCTGGCATGCACGCTTGGCACCCCTTCTGGGCAAAGGGTGTGTGGGGTGGTGCAACTGCAGTTGTGTGCCACATCAACTTGCTGGTACTCTTCAAGGTGCAACCATCTTGAGTGTGGTGCCCTTTGAGACTCCGCATGCATCAGTGCCATCACCATGATGATACTGATGCTCTGCACAGTTGCAGTTGCATCAAGATGGCAGCAGAGCTGCCAGCACGCATGTCCAGCAGAGACAAATGCTCTGTGGCTGGACTCATCAGGTAAGCATTGAGGGAAGGTTGGGAGGGTTGTGGAGCATGATTTCGTGCTTCACACCTAATCAGCAATTAGGCAACTTCTGGGAAGGCAGGGGGGCACCTGGAGGCTGTAACAGGCATAGATGTGCATGGGAAGCAGTTGTTCTCTATGGTCATATCTGGAACTGTTCAAGATGTTGAGTACATCCTACCTTGTAGGAACGTGCCCCACATGCATTATGCTTAGGGCTTTCTGGTAGGTTGTTCCTTTTATGCACATTGTATTTGACCCTGTGGTATATGTAGGTGGATGAGTGTTTGGCTGGAACTTGTTGGAGCCTCTCCTATGCCACCTGCTTTTTCACTTTAATGTAACACTGCCATGATCAATGGCTACTAGACTAGATGCCTACATTGTCCAACCTTGAGATATAGGCAGGATGCCTCCAAAACCCATTTGCTGAGATTCAAGAGCAGGTAAAGAAGAAGAGTTGGCTTTTCTACCCCACTTTTCTCACCCATTTAAGGGAACTCAGAGCGGCTGACAAAGCTTTCTATTCTTCTCCCCACACCAGACACCCTGTGAGGTAGGTGGGGCTGTGAGAGCTCAGAGGAGAGCTGTGACTAGCTCAAGGTCACCCAGCTGGCTTCATGGGGGAGGGCATAATTGAACCCGGTATTCCCAGATAAGAGCCCGGCTTCTTAACCACTAGACCAAACTGGTTCACAGTTCAAAGGGTTTGCCCTTATCTTCTGCTTAAATTGCCCATAAACAATTGGTAGACCAATGTGTGGGATGGGATGCTGGACTAGATGGTCTGTGGCCTGATCCAGCAGGTCTCTTCTTATCGTCTCATGTTCTGATATATGCATTAAACTTTTTACGTGATGAATAGGTAAACTGTATATCTGGGGGTAAAAAGAGCATGGACAACCTTTCTGTTTGCGGAAAATGTGTGAATGTGAAGTGTAAGTGCTTACCTATTTATTTCTACATTACTATTTATTTACTTTTACTTTCCTCCTTGACCTCATCATTGGCCTCAAGAGACATGTGGTTCCTAGGTAGTCCCCCACTCAGACCTTAACTTGCCTAGTCTCAGCATGATCATAGATCCATATCCCATTAGACCATCCCCAGCATCATTATAATTTTATTTTCTAAGTTGCATGTACATAGCATTATAGCCACTAGGGATCAAGGGCACCTGTAGTAATGGCGTCTGTCCTTCATTTCCTAGACTCTTGCATTCCACTGGCAGAGGCAGGGATGGTTTTACAAACCCCAAGTCCCTGCAAGGATTTAAGGAATTGAGGACAAACTGGAATTTGTATTTACTTCCTGTCTGGAAAGCAGATTGTGACAAAGCAGATATTCCCGAGCAAAGGAAAAAGAGTGAAGAAAACCTATTGAAATAATGCAACCTTTGGGGCCTTCAGAACTGAGCCAGTAGACCAGACTCATGGACCCGGCCAGTGGATCACCTGTAATGCCTCATTTGCCATGTGGACTGTTCTGCTTTGTAGAATACTGTGTCCACATCAGGCAAGATGTGAGAGCAAACTAGGGTGCAGAAATGAGTTGTAGCCCACTCTAACCATGGGCCCCTTGTAAAAGGCCTATGTAGCCTTCTAGCTGGCATCCCAGATAAACCACTTATGTGAAGATGACATATGAGCTGGTGGTATACAGAGGCATCCTTTTGTCAGGCATTTAGATGTGGTGTCAGAAATGCACCACTTCTGGGTACCAGGCCAAAACAGCCCTTGCCAACAAATTTGGAGGTGGGCTGTCTTCAGTACAGCTCATACTTGGCTCAGATGGCTGGTAGTACAGCTCAATAAGGGCTGGGTCACATATTTTGGCACAGTACAGCGCAGGATTATTCACACCATGCAGAAAGGTCCATATATGGTGCAACATGTAGTAAACTAGTTGCATGTCTGGGATGTCTGGGATATTGGGAACAGAAGGCATGAGTCGGATACCATTTGGGGGACTTTACCTTTACCCATAAAGGGAAACAAATCGTAGTTCACAATTTAGAACAATTTGCCAGCTAGCAATACAAATAACTAGTCTGCATATGATACCATTTGTGGCAGAACCTACCGAAGTTAACAATGGAGAAAAGAGCCAGTGATAAATTGTCAGGTGGCATCATGAGGACTGGGTGGGAGGCAGTGAGTCTGACTGCATGTCTTTCTTTTGCACTCTAAAGAATAACATCTTCCACCCCCCATGGTTGAAGTTAGGGATGTGCACAAATATTGGTAACATTCAACATTTGTACAAATTTGACCAAATTCAGACATTCGAATTCCAATTGAATGTTGGAACTTTTGGAGATTGGCAATTGAATGTGAATAGAATGTATGAAGCTTCGTATGGGATTTGTATGCATTCATATGGGATTCATATGGGATTGAACATTTGAATTAAATCTGAATCCTACCACATTTGATGGGGATCTATTCAAACGAGTATGAATTTTCTTACATTCAATTAAAAAAAAACATTTCTGCATATCTCTAGGTGAAATATCTTTTCTGCTTCTCTCTCTCACTTGCTCCCATTATTTCTTGTTGCACTCATTCCATAAAGGTTTCCTTTCAGAGCAGCCAGTCAGGCCACACTTACTTTTATCTTATGACAAGAGCATGGGCTTTTCTCCACCCCATTGCTGCCCCATGAGTCAGCATGATTTGGAGCCTTCAAAGCAAACTGACCACAGCTGCAGTGTCTGTTTTCTTTGATCAAAGCCAGAGGCCAATCTGATACAAAAGTCTATTGTGACCTAAACTTGCAAAAAGGGTTGGCATCCCGGGATGATCAGATGATCCCTGTTTGTGGAAGACACAGGCAGCCTGTGAATATTTGTTGGAACAATTTCCAGGCTCATCTTCAGAATCTTCCTTTACTTACAGCATAAGATGGTGGTGTTTCCAGTGCTGAGCTGCATAACCGTTAATCTTCTCTGCTGGAGTCTTTTGTCTGCATCTATTTTAAAAGTCTTGTTCTTCTCTCACTCCTTGAAGAGCTGATTATGAATAGATGTTTCCTTAATATGTACCTATTCCTGGAACACTTTGTCCAGCCCCATTCCATAATGACGCATAAAGGCTGTTATGCCAGTTTTCTTGATAGCTGCATGCCCAGAACACAGGAGGAATGCCACCTTTTTCCCTTAGAGTAAAATGAAAATGTTTTCAAGACTGGCACAGTTCCCAAGGCCAAGAGCAGGTCTGAAGTCCAGTTGTACAGAAGCATTTACAAGACCCAATGAGTCCTACAGCCCCAACTGAAATTTCTTTTTTTTTTAAAGAACTGTTAAACATGTAGAAGGCCTGTTCCCTTTTGCACCTTCTTGGCACCCTGTCTGTTGCTTTGAAGCAACAATTAGGAAGCTGAAATTCAGAGCTCATTTGCACATACTTTTTCCAATCTGGCTTGAAGGGGGAGGTGACTCATGTGCATTTTGGCTGTCAGAGGGTCCTGTTCGAATAACTGTTGCTGAACCGGTGGACAATGGCATTTTATGGCCATGTGCAACCACTGCACAGGTGCAGTGTTCTACCACACAGGTGTTGTGCTCAGGTTGCCAAACAGCTGCCACAAACTGAATTGATAGGACAGATGCCCTGAGAAAGGCAAAATTCTACAGTCTTCTTGGGTGTGTTCTGCCTTCCACATCAGGGCAGCTTTGGAGGGTTTATGTTGGTTTGGGATGGGAGGATAGTTAATCTCCCCCCATAACTGTTACTGGTGTTATGTTTGCACATGTGTACTACAGGAAGTGTATATGCATTTGTGGAACCCACAGGATAATGGAATGCAAAGCTAAATAGGTGTAGGAACCATAAAGTCCTATGGATTGTACCTGAAAAACCTTTTTTAACAGTAAAAAACATTTTTAATGGGTCTTCAGTCCCACTTTTCCTGCTGCTTCAGCCCTCATCTGTGAAAGGAAATGCAACTGCAAAGTGCCCTTTAATTAAATTCAGATAGCTTGATAGCAATGTAAATAAAGGATGGTTCAGACTTAGAACATCTGTATTGTTTTAACTGATCATTGTCAATCACATTGCTGCTGAAGCTATCTAACTTACTCTGTCACGTCAGTTAGCATTTCTGGTAAAAAAACAACAACTCTACATGATTTCTTTTTGGAATCACATTCCCATCACCTGAGTGTTGTGTGAACCTTTCGGGTACCTTGTGCAAAATTACAGAGTACAGAGCTCCAGGGCACTGAAGAATCCTGATGGTATGTTTGAATTTTACCCCTCAGCCAATCACCTCTTCTTGTCACTACAACCCCAGAAGGGTGTAAAATTGTTAATTTTACCAACTTGTTTAGGTGATGTTGTCATTTACTTTTTTCACTGAACATTACTTCTCTAAAGAACAGCATGACGTCAGCCATCCCAAACCTTTTCTTCTGCTGAGTTCACAAACTACCAGCTAGGAGCTCACACATGCCATCATTGGATCTCTGGAACCTTGAATGGAATCTCTCCATTTCTTCCACACCAAACTGGGTTGGGCTGAATTCTGAAGAGTTGAGGAGCCTCTTTGTCACCTCTTTGTCTCCTGCTGCCAACTGAAGCTGAACTGAGAAGCTCTGCTTCTTTGAAAGTCATTCCTGCACCTTTTTGCAGGTTTTGCTTAGCTGAAAATTACTCAGAGGCTGCGTTCACACCTAAGTTTTAATCTAGCTTCAGAATGAGTGAACACATCAGCAAAGCAACAAGCTGATTTCTTTCAGCATTATCTAACTCAGAAGATCCACCTTTGAGTTAGATAATATGGAAAGAAAATGACTGTTCACTTTTACTTCCATTCTGAAAGTGGATTGTAGTTGAATTAAAACTTAGGTTTCAACATAGCCAGAGAATCTCTTCTCTCTCCTTCCCTTATTTTGGCCACCAACCCAGGGAAATCCAAGGGTGGAAGTCTTCTCTCCCATCTCTTCACTTTCCTTTAGTTTCAAGTCCCCAACTGGAACTTCTATGTCTCTGAGACTTTGCCACCCAGGATGAGCCACTCCTTTGCACTCTTCCAGTGCTCCATGCTAGCCCTGTCACAAGCCCTTGCATGAACACTCTTTCTTTAAGCATGGCAAATATTTTAACAAATAGAAGCTTTCGGGGGTGAAAAAACTCTATTGCCTCCTTGTTTGTTCTTTTTATTTAACTAGTAATAGAGCTTTTGGTAGTATTCATAGTCCAGGTGGGGTGGAAGACTTCAGTACCTGGAGTCTGAAGCCAAGTTAGTGAGAGAGTGGTGAGGAGGCTGCTGTTGGTTAAGTTGGGTGGATGAGGAACTTTGGAAATGGGTATGGGATTAGCTTAGACATCTGTTAGAAAGTTATGTGCTAGAGAAGACCGTCCCTGCTCAGTTTCAAAGGAACTAGCTGCTTTGTTACAAGGTAACTGCCTTCTGTCAGTCATATGTTAACTACAGCTCTTGAAGCTCACTCAGCCCGTTAAGCCAATCATCACCTTTTGTTCTCTTGTACACATTGCTGATTGCTGCAACTGATTGACAAGTTAACAAGCCTTTAATTGTGTGTATTCTTACTGCTGTTGCCTGCTATCAAACACTGTCTCTTTGTACATAAGAGGACCTTCCTAGGTCAGACCACAGCCCATCTAGTTCAGCATCCTGTCCCACCCAGGCATTGCAAGCAGAAGACAAAGGCTGTTTAAAAGTGCCCTTTGTTTTCATTTAATAAAGATAGTTAAATTTGTATTAGACCAGTCTGCACAATTCCTTCCATGACCCCTATCCTTATAACACTACCCCAGCCAAGTGCTTTCTGCCTCTTCTGCCTCTGATCCCTAGGAATAATAGGAACTGAGTAATTCTCCCCTCCTGTACAAATCTTGGGGAAGACCCTCAGTTGCCCCCAAAGGTGCTTGTGAATTCTCCCTCACTTAATTTGGACATGAGATGAGAATGGGTGGAGTATTATAATAAAACCTATTCTGCTTGGTGAAGCTTGAATGAAGCAGAAGGAAGAGATGGACAGATGGAATGAAAGAGACTACTGGGATGAAAGAAGAACTATGAGACCTTTCCAAAGATACGTCAAGATGGCAAACATAGAACATCCTGCTGGAGTCACATATGAAAGCCTATAAACACAAATAATACAAATTATCCACAATTTCTCCCAGAAACTTGGAAATATTTTTGAACTAGCTATAACTGAGTATGGAAGATTTGCTTATAAACTATGCGTTCAGTCATTGAGCTGTGACTTCACTTCCCACTCATAGCTCGCCTGAAAACGTTGAATTAATTTTGTTTTCCAAAAAAGACATAGAAATAATTGTAGGCTGAGTGATAAATCAACTGCCTGGAAAGAAGAGGATGATGGTTTGATCCTTGGTTTCTCCCTAGAAGACAGTAATGACAAACCAATTATTTATCTCAAAAGAAAGCTGCATGGATGTACCTATAAGATGATCAGGATTAGAGGCTGATGGTAAGCAAACATATGATGGTTGCTTTAATCAAAGGATAATTACTTTTCAGCTACATACACAAGGAAGGTAATTTAAATACTGTCCAGATTGGTTTTCCCAGTTCTCAAAAATCTGTACTGTAAATGATTTCTAAATTATCCTTGTACATATTTACCGGTACCTTAATCAAGTCTGAATTTTGTCAATTACTGATAAAGTACTGACAATAGTAGCATTTGCACAGTTTGCTTTGTTTTTACATCACCATCTTTTCTGATGTTTACTTGGCTATAATAATTTCACCTTCTCCATTTAGATTTGTTCTCAGCTGTCTTTCTAGAGGAATTTCACTTCTCGCATATTTCTCCTTTTAAAAGCGTTTCTGAAGTAGGGCTGCAGTGAAAGGCCATCAAGGAGTCAAAGTTACGTTATCTCCAACATGTGATAAGGCCATCATGATGGCTGATGAAACCAACTAAAAGAGGCCATATCATTGCAGGCTGAGTGAAAAGCTCTCAAGATAAGCTAAACTAGTTTAAGAGAAAAATTTGATTCACAAAGTCAGCCATCTGGATATTCTCTCCCTAGTCAACTCAAAAGCATTCTTTCCATTGATAAATTTAGCTATAGTGTATACAACCACAAAGTTTCACTCCTTTCTGCTCTAAGTCCTTCATCTTAGGTTCTTGTTATATCATTGTTGTAGTCTATTCTGGCTAATAAGAGTTTTCCAGGATCCTAAAAAAGGGTCCTCTTCAGTTCTGCCATAACAGGAATTGAGCCTGGGGGCTGCTTCAGACTACATTTAGTTCACTAATGTGCAGTGGATCCTTGCATCTCCTTCTCATCTCCTTCCTCCTTCTTTGGTGAGGGCTAAGTATCATTCTCATGGGAGAATTAAAACTTCCACTTGTTGCAGTGGAAGTAATTTCTGCTAATCACTACTTTGCCACCTGAGTCAGATGACAAGTTAATGCCAACCTCATCCCAAATGCAGGATGTGAGGAGCCTGACTATTTATCCAAGCTGGTTAAGTTAAGCAACAAATGAACTGGCACAGTCACACAGACACATATACATTTATTTGAAACAATAGACAGTGCAGTGACTCAAACATTGTCCTTAGCATGGGGAAAAAAAGGATGGACCTTAGTCTAAAGCAGAGACTGTTGCACTACTGTAAGGAGAGTCACAACAGCACAACAGAGAAGACCCTTTTTAAATTATTTATTCACACTGCAAACTGTAGTTAGCACCTGAATTGTGAACAGGACATCGGCCAATAGATAATGGGAGAGGTGAGAGGATTGATCATTTTTGCTTTGGTCTCTTGTTTTGTGTTATGAAGCACTGTAGGACCTTAAGATAGCAAGATGTAGGTAACTAACTAACTAACTAACTAACTAACTAACTAACTAACTAACTAACTAACTAACTAACTAACTAACTAACTAACTAAATAAATAAATAAATAAATAAATAAATAAATAAATAAATAAATAAATAAATAAATAAATAAATAAATAAATAAATAAAAAGCCCAAATTAATGTGCTTGTCCCAAGCTGTATGCGTCTGTGGATTTAAATCTGCACATTAATTTGGGCTGTATCTTCAAAAAACCAAAGTTTCTTTGCAGGATCTACAAGTTCACGAGTGTGCTATTCTTCCAGTCTTCAAAGTCTGAGGGAAATTTGGAGGAAATGAAATTTTTGCTGGCTCCATTAAAGGAAGGACTGGAAATAGCCACAGAGTGATGGGAGTTGGTTGTCCTTGCCATCGCTGTCCATTGGCGTGGGTAGCAAATAAATGGAAAGCAGCAATTGCCCTTAAAGTCTTTTTCCTGCCTTGTGGGAAAAGTACTCTTGAGGGCACTTACCAACCATCAGAGGCAGTTTGCAAGCTCAACAGGTGTGGAGTATCAGATTTTTACACCACTCAGTTCTCTTCCAGAGGACCTTTTCCACCTTGGGCCAGTAACAAGAAGAAATCAGTTTAAGCTTTAAGGAAAAGTAATACCATTTCACGGTACTGGTAAGTTAGCTGGGGGACATGTTCTGAACATGACTTAACAGCCTAATGAAATTCCTTTCAACAGAGAAGTCAAAACTGGGAATAGCTCAGTATTCATGATCATACCTATAGGCACGCCTGTGTTTAGGTAAATCAGACTGGATGGGTCACCTTTTCATACTCAGAATTTGTCACCTGAGTTGGTGTATCATTCTACTTAGCATTGTATTTGCTTCTACTTCTTCCCAGGGAAACAGCTACAATATTTGCTGTCACTTACAAGTAAAGAAAGGTAGGGTAAAATCTTCCTGTTCTTATTTAGACAGACATCAAAGATTACATTCAAGCAACCACTGAAAAGTCTTTTTTTCCTGATAATTTCAGTTGTAGCAACAATGGAAGCCTACCTTAGTACAATCTCTCAGAAACTGCAACCCACCTCTTCACAATTTAGCAGCCTCTGTTCTGATGCTCAGCAATGCCACTCATGTGTCACTCAAAGGCACAGTTTTAAGGCGCTGGCCTGAAGAGTATTGATCAAATACCACAAGCTGAATTGCAGTTTCATTGGGAAGTCTCAGGGTTGTCCTTGATTCACCAAGAGTATTACCAAGCTTCTCACTATCACATTGAAGGCATGCAATGTTCTCCTCTTCCTGGAGGCGTTCTGCCCTACTTTTCAACTCTTAGTAGCTAGTTATGTGAGTAATACACTGATTACCATGCTCTTGAGTCATACCATGTCACCAAGTGCTTAACTTTGCTCTTGCTAAAGAAGAGTCCCCCTCACTTTTTTGAGATTTGTACATGTAAGCACATTCATTTTTCCTTGGAAAAATGTGTTTATGTTTTATATGATGTGTCCATAGGGCATCCTCAGAAACATATATCGACAGCTTGGCTAAAGTACAGTGGCATTGGCCAGACTTTAATGTTACGCACTGGACCATTACATGAACTGGCTTTTTTATTGAGGGAATTAGCAACCAACTCATAAAACACTTCTCTTATGAAATCAGACTGCAACGTCTAGGCCTCCTCAGCCTTGAAATACGGTGTTTAAGAGGGGACTGGACTGAAGTATATAAAATCATGCATGGTATAGAAAAGGTGGATAAAGAAAGAATTTATCTCTCTCACACAGCACTAGAACCAGGGGACACTCTATGAAGCTGATGGGTAGGAGAGTCAGATCAGACAAGGAGAAGCATTTCTTCACTCAGAGGGTCATTGGGCTATGAAATTTTCTGCCAGAAGAGGTGGTGACTAGGGATGTGCATGAATATTCATAACATTCAATATTCATACAAATTCAAATTTGTACAAATGCTTCAGAACATTCATGAAATGAGGAGGTGGGAAACTGGCTGCTCCAGACACATCTGCGATGGATCCAGAGTGAATTCGACATAGTTTGAGAGCAGATTCAAAGTGGATTCAGGGATGGATTTGATGCTTTCAGAGCAGATACGTTACAGGATATGTATTGGATACATATGTGTTCGTACTGAATACATATGCATTCTTATCAGATATTCATAGAAATTTGTATGAAAATATTCATAGTGAATAGAATCCTAAAACATTAGAAGGGGATCTATTTGAACGAATATGAATTTTCTCACATTCAATTTGGTATGAACTGAATGAAAAAAGCCCATTTGGGCATATTCCTAGTGGTGACAGTAACCAGTCTAGATAGCTTTAAGAAAGGGTTAGACAAATTCATGGATGACAGGTGTATCAGTGGCTGCTAGAATGGCTGTCTAAGGTAGATCCTCCAGGCTGGGGAGACAGGCAGGGTGCCTCCAAAGACCATTTTCTGGGATTCAAGAGCAGGTGAAGGTTTTGCCCCTGTCTTCTGCTTGAGGTGCCCATAAGCAATTGGTGGGCCACCGTGTGGGATAGGATGCAGGACTAGATGGGCTGTGGCCTGATCCAGCAGGGCTCCTCTTATATTCTTATCTCCTTAACGTTGGGTTGGTTTAGTGATGGAACTAGCTGGCATGGGAGAAAGGAAGGAGAAGCAAAGAGGGAGATCCAACAGGTGGAATTTCCAATAAAAATTATATTTATTAGGGAAACATTAAAAAGAAGAATACATCATGTAAATCAATGAAAAAGGCAGAAGCGGAGCAGTAAAACAGCAATTTTCAAAAGAAGCAGAAAGAGCAATCAGCAATTATCTTGTCAATCAACACATTTATATGCTTTCTATTAAAGACCTCTCTGGCGTGGTAAGGCAGGAAGGGACAACAGCAGCAGTTGGGGGGGAGAGAAGGAAGGAGAGTAGAGATGTGCATGAATATTCAAAAATTCAAAAATCCGATTTGAATTTGACAAATATTGACATTTGAATTCGAATTGGATTTAACAATATTTGAATTTTGACACTCGAATGGATTTTTGAATTTCCGAAAATCCGATATGGATATTCAAATGATTTGAATGTATAGATTCATATTGATTGCATTCAAATATGCACAAAAATTATGTGTATTTGTGGTTATAATACGGGATGAGAACAGGATGCATATGGGATAAAACAGGATGCACACAGATTCGCAAAACCAATATGAACATCGTTGACATTCATATTTTCAAATACGAATCAGATTTTCAGATTAGAATAATCCAGATTCGAATTGGATTTTCAAAAATCCGGATTTTAACATTTGAATCAAATTGAATTTTTGAATATTCGATTCGACTTGAATTTGAATGCCAAAAATACATTTTTGCACACCCCTAAAGGAGATGTCTTCATGGAACTCCCCACTTCATTTTGATTCAAACCTCCAAGGTAATTATAGTATTGGCAGTGCTGTGTTGAAAATGGGCAGTGGCACGAAGGAGGCGAGAATGTGTTCAAGGTAGGAAAACAGGAGAAACAATAGGTGTCACACAGTCTTCTGAAATCCTCAGTTGCAAGATGAGGAAAGTACACACAAAGGCCTTCAAAATTATCGTAATCAAAGGATCTTTGCGTACATAGCAGCAGGCTTCTGTTCCTGGCTGGCACTGAGCAAGATCATTCCATCTCTTCTTTTCAAGTTAAAATTATTTCAGACCAAAACTCAAAGAGATATTTCCAGCTGAAAGAAGAGCCAGCTCCATTCGACTGTTGAGACATTTGTTATCGTACTGAATTATATGAGTCATTGTGAAACACCGTAGAATGCATATTAGGGCTGATATGCTGTGTTTTCTTATTGCGAAAAACTGCTAATCATTACTTAGGTGTTCTATATTGTTCAAATATAGTAACAAACAGGGAAACAGAAAATATCCCCCTATTATGGTCCATTGGCCCCATAATATGGTCACCACGCCCTCTTTCATCATAGCCAAAACGTTACTCTGTACATGAATGTATTTGTTAATAACTGGCTGCCCCGTAACAGAACTGTGATGATTGGTGCCTGATCATGGGTTAGCCAAGAGGACTTTGACTTTATTTTAACAGATTTATGACATATTTTTGTTCACTTATCAGCAGCAAGGACAGGGATGGGAAACCTATGTACTTGCAAACTCAAGGAAATTTTATGTGGACTCTGGCTCTTATAGCAGCCTTGAAGAAAAACATTAAGCTTTCTTTTGTAAGTTTGAGGATAAAGAGTAAATTCAAAGATATTTCCTTCTCACTTGCTTTAAAGGACAAAGAATGACTTGACAGTAATCAGTCTTTTTGATTTTTAGGTTGTACTCTAGTCCATGGTCCAGAGGATGGTTACACACAGATTTCAATGTGAATTAAAACAGTTTCTGCTGGGAGAAAATCACACCTAAGTGTGATTTCTTGTGGCAAATGTACAGTATTGCCCATCAAGTCTACATTTTTTGACTTTTTCCTGCATGGAGAGCATGTTTAGTTGCATGTGTCTCATGCTTTTGGCATGTCCATATTGCAGATTTCTAAATCCTGAACAGGAATGTTTCAGGGGAGGGCAAGGAGTTGTTTCCTATTGTTTTCTCTCGTAGTGTGTAGTGCGAATAGGCCTCTACATAGCAGTGCTGATAAAGAGATAAATGTGTAGGCCTGGTGGTAGACATATCAGCATCTGCAGTTATAGCAGAAATAGTGAAATTTTATAGAGGAATCATTAGGAGTGCGAAGGATTTTTCTCCCTGTGCATTCTACACTACAGCTGTAGGGAGGGGAAGAGGAAGAACGGGAAGACATAGAATTTACTCTGGTATCTCAGGTGAACAAACACTCTGGAAATGCATTAAATTATTTGGTGTGTTGTTTCCTGTTGCACAAATCATGTGATATTCCTGCAGGTTCAGTTTTGAAATGTGAAGTAAGGCTTGTGTGTAGCTAGCTTCACATCTTCTTTGCTTCCTTTTTATTGCACAGATGTTTTGTTTACTTTCTTTGCACTTCTGCCTCGTTTGTCTCCAGCTCTTCCTGTTCTGAAAAATACAAATTTGAGGCTATTACTCCAAAAGCATGTTTATGAATCTTTCCCTACAATTAGATAATAGAACAATGGAATGACAAACTTGCTCTTTTGCTAGAATATTTGGCCTGCAGCGGCAGAAATGGTAATAAGAAGGGATAGTACATGCATGTAAGAAGAGAAATGGACAAAGACTATAACATTCACAACGTATGTAAGGGCTACACTGAATGAGAACTGAGACCGTGGTGGTCTATGTACCTGACCCTCTCATGGACACAGATTCTGTGCTTGGGAGCACTCAAAACAAGGCCTGCTTTAAAGCAGTCCTCACATGCGCCAGGCAGGGACACCATTCTTTCCACAACTGTGCAGACAGCAGTGACAGGAATGGTCCAGGCTTCATTTGGAGCCCAGAGACAATGGGTCCTGGAAGACACCCCACTTCTGGGGCCATTTCTGTTATCATGGGATCATACCCCTGGCCTGCAACTTTGGGGTTTTGTCTGCAGCATACATCTATGGTTGCGGAAGCCAAACGAAGAGCGGTTCAATGCAAATGAAAGGATTACAGCCAAACTTCAGTCCAAATGGCTACAGAGTATTGCAACATATGGTGCATGTGCAGATTTTGTCATCAAGACTAGCTTTCTAATGCCTTCTAAGAGTTTGCTATCTGGAAAAGGTCCAGATTTTGTTCTTCCTATTGTACCTTCTTGGCCCTTTTTACAAGAATTGCCCTTCCCTTCCCTTATTTTATCTAAAACCATGTTACCTACAAAGTCCATTGTTTTATACATTAATCCATTAAAGGACATCTTCACAGCCTGGCATTCTCCAGGTGTTTTGGACTAATATTCCCATTGGTCCACACCATTTAAAAACATGTGGAGGAGCCTGCAATAAATGCTCATTTCAAACTCAAGAACTAACTTTCAAATAATGCCCTTTCTTGTCTGTCACTTCATTTGAACTATAACAGATAATGTTTTGAAACATCAGAAGAGTTGTCTTTCAAGATCAATGTGGTGCATTGAGGCATCTAAACAGACAAGCCGAACATATTTATGAAAGGCTTCAGAAAGGCCTTAAAGGAAGAAACATGTCCACGCTTACATCCGAGTGAGGTACAAAAAGCATTCTGGCCAGTTATATGCATCAATGGTTTTTCAAGTGGGAACTTGGGGTGGCACGAGGATATATTTTTATGGTACTTTCATTAACTAGAGATACAAAGACATTGTCTGCTCTGTATGGAGCAGTGTGGCTTATAACTTGGGTCAGACTGACAGTTGCCTGTGGGCCCAATGAGAATGGGTGGAATTGATTTCTGACACAAAGGATCACAAGACGCCACTAAAACTTTAATGTCTAGAAAGAAGGTGGCTGCTAAACATAAAGCAGAAAAGGCATTACTCTTTATGTAATTCCAAAAAGAAGTAAAAGTTCCATAAGAAGAAAGCCTGTTCTGCCCCATTTGGGTTTGGCTGACCCTGGGAGAAAGGACAGGCGATGTTGATCGCAGTGGCCCCAAAATAATCATTGATCATCACTGATGTCCCCACCTCTCCATCCCATCTGCAAAGAGATTGTATCTCTGAATAGGGACCTGTTATCCACCTGGTAGTGCAAGCTGCATTAGGCAGGACCTTATTCTGAGATATAATCCAGAATAAGGCCCAGTGCAGAAAGGGCTTAAGTTAGAAATGTCCACTAAAGCTGAACAAAAGGATGGAAGGCCCATTCTGCACTTACCTCTTTTATCCTTGGACAGGGATTGGGTTGCTGTTGGAGCAGGAAAGGGTCATCTACCTTGGGATGGCCTGTCCCGCTCCGGCCACGATTGGTACCCCTGAAGAGTCCTTGGAGACAGTGCTGAGCCTCCAAAAGCAAGAAACCTTTGTTCTTGGCCTTTGCTATTTCTGGGAAGAGTTTTGTTGGTGGTGTGCCATTCAGGCCTAAACTAGGCAGTCAATAAACCTATGCCTTATCCTGGACTGTAGCTTTGTTCACTGCAGATGAAGCAGGGTGGGGAGGTAATGAAGACTCTTGTACTGAAAGCATAGACACACCAAATGTGAGTGGAGATAGAGCCAAAATGGCAATGTATGAACTTGTTATTCTTGATTTCCTCCACTCTGGACTTGGTCCCTTAGTTTATTGGCCAACCACATACACATTGCCAAAGAGAAGCTTCATCCCTGGTAAAGAGCAGGCAGTTTGGATATAACGCTTCATCCAAACAGCACTTATTTTTTATGCATTATTTGGATAATCTGGAATAAAGGATGGATAATCCAGAATAGAATGTGTCTGGATGTGCTTTACATTATCCAAATAATGTGGAATAAGTAAGTGCTGTTTGAATGAAGCTTAAATTTCATTTTTAGAATGTTTATTTCTGGTATTTCCTTTATTCTATTCTATTTTTTTAAGCAAACATTACTCACAGGCTTTAACTGACTTGAATTTAGCAGAAGCCAAGGCATACATGTGTATGCACTTCAAACATGCACACTCCCCTTGGTGACAAAGCCAAATAGGGTTGGCAGGATCACAGAATTCTGTCTGTTTCCATGACAATTGCCCATGGTGACTGGAGGAGAAAGCAGGCAATGACTCATGTCTCTTGCGTGTGCTCACTTAAGAGAACAATCCTGCTGGTGCCAACAAGTGCATTTTTGTGTCAGGCCTTGTCACAGAAGTCTCTAGTCAATAAAACTCTTGTTGCTAATCAAATGTATTTGAAGAACCTATACAAGTAGCTACTTTGGTTAAAAAAAAAACACGTTAGGCGCAAACGTCTCAGGGCATTGGAAAATATTAATTTTCTATTGAGCTGACCACCAGATGTCATTGAAGCATAAGTTTGCATTTGCAAGGAAGTTGTCAGCCTGGCCAGCCTTCTCTTTGACAGCTTAAAAATAATTGGAACATATTGTTAAAAAAATAAAAACGAATAAAGGCAAATCTGAGTGTTATAGTTGCAAAAAGAGAATAAGCAGATGCTAATGGCACAACTGAGTCTGTTGGCTACAGGCTAAATTACAGATTGTTTTTGCTGGTTTTCTCTCCCAATCAATGCAAAACAAATGGCCTGATTCAGGCAGAGCAATGCTTGAAAGAAGCTGGCAGGAGAACTTAGGACATCTTTGCCTTTGCCTAAATTATCTTGTGCCCTTTCTGCACTGGTCCTTATTTTGGTTTATATCTCAGAATAGGGACCGGCCATCACATATTAGTGCAGCAGGTCCTGAGTGGGGTCTGCCAGAGTCTGCACCAGCATGAGAATGGCAAGTCTCTAGCCTGAAATATAGAGCAAAATAAGGCCCACTGCAGAATGGGCCTTGGACTAAGGTGGGACACCTCAGATAACCTCAAACACGCCATGGTGATGGTGCATGGCAGCACCCAGATATGTGCCCAGACCCAGCTAAGTCTCTGGGCATGTGGGGCTTGATTTTGTGTGAACTAGCATTCCCAAGCTAATGGACAGGAAGCTAAGTGCAGAAACACCCCATGTCCAGGAATAGGCAGCCCATTCCCTTGGGATTGGTTGCCGTTGGGGTGGGATAAGTTGTTCATGCTCAGCTTTTGAAGACCAGGAACTTCAAATCAGCCTCCCTGTTGTTTTCCATACTACAGGATATGCTTTCCACGTGCCCTTTGTGGTCCGGAATATTAACACTGGGCCATTTGTGGACCATTCTGATGCCCTGCCTCACTGCATAGCTTCATCCAGTGCTGATGAAGAAGCATACCAGTGGTGGGCAGGGCCTATAATGGTCTGCACCAGAAGCCTAGACTGGAACATGCACTGGCATTGTACTGCAAGAGTATAATCAGGAAACTTTCTTATACTGTCCAGCATGATGTGGGGAGGCCTGGGAGCTCTTGAGAGTGACATTGGACCAGATGCAGGGCCTGTTCACACTTATCAACCTAGAAAGATAAGTTTGAGGTGCAGCAGCGACCATCTGCATATCAAATGCTAGTAAAGTCCTGAACTGGGCCAACAGTAATTGACATGCAGATGGCCAGGCTAGGCAACATCTGTGGCAACATCTGGCCCATGCCTGGGCATTGCTATGGAGATTGACATGTGGTGCAGCTGGAGTTGAGCCTCCATGCCCACTCACAGCACAGCAAATAGCCTCTTCTAGTCAAGCTGTAGACTGCAGAGACAATGAGGTGTATCTTTGGGAGATAAGAATAGTCCTTCAGCTCTTTGGAAGAGAGGTAGACTATAAAAGCCATAAATAAATACATTTCTTCCAGGTGCAGCAAACAACTTATGACTGCATTGGAGGAAGAAGGTGAATGGTCTAGTGGATCTACGGCAGAAGGAGATCATGAAGCACCACAGCTTCTTTTGAAGCGAAGACAATGGTGCCATCTACTGGGGGAGGGGCTTCTTGTTTATGCCTGGAATTACTAATAACTTTCAAGCTAGACTCTGGCTAATTCTCTTTGTACAAGAGGAAGGCTCATTTGTAGCCCTTCAGATGTTCCTAACTACACCTCCCAATATTCCAAGAGGGTTGGCATAGAATGCTGGGAGAGAATGCTGGGAGAGAATGCTGGGAGTTGTGGTTGAGAAACCTCTGGAGGGCCACCCTGGTATACAAAATAATTGGATATTTTCTGTCAGTGATAAATCCTCCAAATAAACAATGCAGAAGAATGGGTATATAGTAACATACTTATGCTTAAGGATCAAATTACCTTTGGGTTTGAAAAATGCACCATACTTTTACTATGACTAGCCAAAATGTTAGAAAATACTGAACAAGATTTTGAATTCACATTTCTTATCTTTGGCTGCATCCACATGGGGACAGGATGCAGCCTAGTGATAAAGTGACTCATGTGAAGCTGCCCCTGGGGAAAGAGGCCTGGTAAACAAATGTCATATGCCTTCCTGTCTTTAAAGCCCTGCAGCAGCTATGGAACAGAAGTTCCACAACTGGGGTATTCTTGGCAGGGCTGCATTTGTGCTGGATCAGAAATGGCTTTGGAAGTCATCAGTTATAGTCCAACACAAAAATAGCCTGGCTTGAAACCAGACTAGTAAGTTGCCTCCTCCCTCCCCTGTCACTCCGGAGGAAGGAGGAGGATAAACTTAGGAACTGGCAATGGCCTTGAGAGTAGGCCATTGTGCCTGATATCTAAGTTAACTCATGGGGTGGTTGGAGGTGGGCCGGGGGCTGCTTGGGGATAAGTGAGCCAATTTGCACTTCGGTCCGTAGTCAGCAATTAGGCAATATCTGGGCAGGTTCATCTACATTTGCCAGAGGCATTTACAGCATAGAAACATCCCCTGCCTGCTCAGAAGTTGCGTAATTGCTGACTAGCTGTGGAGGATGAAATCATGCTCTACAACCATACCAATCTTTACCCCAACTTATCTGGAAGCATCTAACAGTGAGCATCCACACCTCTGCTGGCTGGAAAGGTCATTGGAGGTGCTGGGCAAGAGTGCTGGCAGGCCCGATAGCCTCCAGACATGACTGTGACTGCGCAAAGCATCAGCGTCGTCATAGTGATGGTGCTGATGCCCACACAGTCGTAGAGGGCACCGCACACACAAGATGGCAGCACCCATAAGAGGACTGGCTGACAGTCGAAAACAGGGCAAGTGTTCAGTCGCATGAGGGTTAGGCTATTGTTGACTAGCAACCACAAGTGCGAGCACTAGTCATTGTTAATTGATTTCATTCCTTTCCCATCTGCGGGATGGGAAGTGTGAAAATGCCCTATGTCTGCAAAGCTCCCTACATTGTCTGTGTCGATGCAGCCTTTCTCCTCTTCATTCAGCTCTTCCTCAGCCTGGATGTCAAACAGAGATGTGGGTTTGGGGAAAAAATGCTGGCTTGTCACAGAAGCTGTAATTTCTGTCCTGGCCAACAGTTCATTTTCACAGATGAAAGTTTGCTTTGCTATTCCATTTGACATCAAGAGTACTTAAGTTCTTAACCTATTATTATCTGTCTGCAGGTAAAAAAGGTTCTGTTTTGTTGTGTTCAACATGCCAACTATGTCCATATCTTCCTGTTCAATTATTCTTCCCTACTTTTAACTGTTTACACCCTTAAAGAGAAGAAGAATCATAGAGTGTTGGCCAGCTCTCATTCATGATGTTTTCCATAAGAGCAACTGCACTTGCCCATGATTACTCTTGCATTCCAGTGTTCTGCTGGGAGAAGGGTTTTGGCATCTGTGTAAGATATAAGGTCTCACAAGAAATGCTTTGAGCCTTGGACCTAATTTCTAAGAGGACCCACATTTAACACATTTTACAAAGTCATGACCTCTGACCTGGCAGCTCTTTATTTTAATCCCAGACTGATTTAGAGAGACTAAGGAGAAAAACAACCACATTAAGGACAGTCAAAAGCCATGTCTTCCTTAGCCATGATAAATTATTGAGAATTTTGCTTCATCCTTTCTGCCTACCCATTCCATAAGAAGTTCCAATCATATTTTTCTTACTAGGAATTTCTCTAAACAGTAACAACATAGCCATGGTAAAAAGTTTTAATAGATAATTTAAATGTATGTGTACTGTTTCAACAGACACAAGTCAAGCATATATGGAAACGTCATGGACAAGATGACTACAGCTGTACAGCATCTTAGTGCCAACCTAAATGTGATCTATAGAATTCATAACTTGGAATCCCACATATTAAAATGAACCCTTTCTAAGGATGTAACAAATTGCTGTTTGCCAAATGGAAGTAGAGTCATGGGACTGTAAGGTGTTTTATTCAATATTCCCTGCAAGCCTGGAAAGCTTTATGTGACACCCAAGTAAGGAGTCACATCCAAGAAGGAAGGGAACTCACTTCTTTCCTGTAGTGTGGTCCAAAGCTATTTTGGCCCCTGCCATGGGTGGGGCTGCAGTGTGCATTGGTGTTTAACATTGTACATGTGTGCAAGCTCATAAGCAGCTGCACACATGTGCAATGACGCACATATAACTGTCCACATCCCCTTCCCCTTTTCCTCCCAGCCAGATATTTGTTTCCCATGTAAAATCTGCTGTGGTATTCCCACTAAGGAGAAAATATTTTGGCACCACACAGGGATCTTTTACACCAACATGAGGAACCTCAGGCCCAAGCAACCAACAAAAACAAGCAGGTCAGGCAGTTTCTCCCCACATGTCACATAAGCTACCACTGTTGCTGAGGTTGTGTCTCCATTATACAGCAAAGGTGCCTTAACCAGGGCCTCAATGTATCCAGTATCCATTATATTAACTAGTTTGGATAGCGTTAAGAAAGGGCTACATAAATCCATGAATGTCAGGTGTATCAATGGTTCCTAAAATGGATGCTTAGATACTGCCTCCAGGTTGGAGAAGCAGGCATGATGTCTCTCAAGGCCATTTGCAGGGAAAGAAAAATATACTATCCCCCCTCTCGAGGTGCGTCAGGCCCCTTCTCTGTTTATGTTTAGGAAGGCGGTAAAGACGTACCTCTTCACTCAGGCCTTTGGTTAAATGTTCCCTATGCTTCCCCATTGTAAACACTGCTGGTTTTAAACTGTTTTCGTATTTTTTAATGCTGGATTTTTAAACTTTGTATCGGTTTTAGGATTGATATAGTTTTTGATATGTTTGTTTTTAAATGTTGTGAGCTTCCCAGAGACCCTTGGGTATGGGGCGCGATATAAATAAAGTTCAGGGATGGTGGCCAGTTAAGTTCAGGGATGGTGGCCTGCACTGGCACTGTGCAATGATGCACATGTAACTGTCCACATCCCCTTAGGGTCCTTGACGTGCAGACAATCACCATAGCAATGGCTGCAGCAACTTCCACCACATGCCAGGCCTTTGCTATGGCGATCACAACAAGGTGTGTGATTACACAGCTGCTGTGGTGATGCCCCACCCCCAAACAGCATTTGCATAAGGGAGTAATGCAAATGCAGTGTCTGGGACTTTTCCAGGAGCACCCTAGATGCTTATGTTAAAGCTCTGGAGCAGGTTTATTCTCCACAACTACAGACAATGGGGACGAGCTTGCACTATCTGGGCTACTCTGGGATGGAAGCAGCATCAAGGTGTACAGGTGCAAGGTCCCAGAACATACAAGGTGATCCTGATTGCCTAAGTGCAAAAGGGCCCACAGTAGCAGGCATGAGGAAATTTTTGAGAATTCTTTACCAATATACAGTTGACTGAGGAACTGCATTTTCACAACCAAGGAATTCTGAGTGTTCAACTATTTGCGAGGGGGGAAATAGAATTGGAATGTTCAGGCTACTTAACAATTTACTGAAATAATGGCATGCTAGGCCGTATACTACTACTATTATTTCATGTTGCTGATGATGCTGAATCATTCATCATAGTTGTTTATATTGCTATGTTAGAATATGCCACATTAGAAAGGTGCATGAGTGTCTACATAGTTGCCAGGAGTTGAGCTCGACCTGAAGGCATCCTTTGAAAACCTTTCCCTATGTATTATGGTGTGTCTTCCTTTCTTTGAGTAGGTAACTGCTTCCAAGGCCTACTAAGCTTCCCTTGCACTGAGAGGGAAAGAGCTGCAAGGGGACAAAAGTGTTTGCCCTTTTCAGGCTTAAAACATGCCTTGCAATGCATACAAGGACTTCCTGTCATTAGTGTGTTGTGAATCAAGTTAGGAGGCAGAACAGCAAGATGCTAACACCTTGTGTGCCTCCCCCCACACTCGATGTTTGTGCCTGTTTCTTCCTCTTACTTTGCACAATAGACATGGATTTGGTTTCCTTGTATTCCTCTGTTATGTTAAATGGTGACTTCATCATTATTTCCCCACTAGTAGAGACTCCATTGTCTTATATGCCAGCATCTTCCTCTTTTCAAAACACAAGCTCCAATCCCTCCCCCACCATCCCCAGTGTCCACAGCCAGAATCCTGCTGCAGTTTGCCAGAACTGGAGGACAGGACAGGGAGAGACAGCATCATTCTCTTAGAAGAGCTTGTCTATGTTTGCAACACTGGTGAATATGAGATGATTTCTCTAACTTGCCCATTCTTAACAAGTATGTAAAGGTTGGTTCCAGAGGATGGGAGTGGATGAAATCTCTGTCCATTAAGGAGGTTGCTCAGGACAGCAGAAGCCCAATGTTTTGAAACAACAGCTAGAAGGCGGCCCTACATATATTGTCAATAAACATGAGACATGAGGACATTGAATGGTCTCTGAAAGCTATAGTATCCCACATGCACACAAACACAAAGAGAGGTCTTTGCCAGGAAAGCAAAAGGACAGAGCTTCCATGTGCTGATACACTTCTGAAGAGATCATCAAAGTCATTGAATATTTCTTTGGACAGGAAAATGTGCTTAAAAAGCAATTTAATTACAGTAGCTTACTCCTTTCAGTTTCACCTCCTATATGCAAACTCAAACCCCAGCAGGTTTTACATGATGCCATGTTTCAAGTGAAGAGTTCTGCTGCAATTGCTCTTTGCTCATTGTGCTGCTGCTGCTGAAGTGATAGCTGTGTTGTCTGCATGTCTGCTGCAATTCCAGGTGGTGAAATCACTGCAGCCAGGAAACATTAATTTCCCGGCTTCGATGTTTCTGCCTGGGTTGTTTTGCTGACTACAGGAAATGGCTGTGGAAGTCAGTCTGTGTTTAACACAAAAGAGGGAATCCTTTCAGGTGAGTCTGCATGGCAGGAGGGAAGAGCAGTGAAAGCTTCAGAGCTCTTCTTACGCTCCAAGGAACACTTACAGAGGTATATACATTTTGAGTGTGTGGATCCTGCACTCTTCAAAAGCATCTCCAGAATGATGGAGGTATGGATGAGCAATCTCTGCACCTTCCATGCACTGTTATGGCAACATTAAAAAATAAAATAAAATACATTTTAGTGTTCTGTGTTTCATTTTATGCTGTTAACTCATCATGGGACCTTTGGCTGAAGGGCAGGATACAGATGTAAATCATCAGCATCCATTATAAAGGTGCCATGACAGATCTTACCTCTGATGTGTCTCTCCAAAGCTGACTTGGGGCACAAGATAAACACACTGTCTAATATCACAGCAAATTTGCTGTCTGTGTGGAGCTGAACCTCCTCACATTCAATTATTTTATTATTTTTAGTATGCACATTTTATATTTTGTTTGGATGTAGGGCAGATAAAAATGCAGACAAAAAAAATTAAAAAGACCTAAAAAGTCTAAAGTAGTTCTCCCAGGTACAGTTATAATAAGATATTGGGTGTAGCTTGACATGCAAGCAACACCTGCTGAAATGCTCTTGTCTGTGCAACTTTTAAAGGAGCAGGAACTCTGTCCTTTTTTTTTTTTCCATAGAGTAATCCCAGTTAATGCCAAAAGATCTAAGGGCAACTTCAGACAAATTTACTCAGAAGACCATGGGGAATCTGGTCATTAAGAGAAATGACAGATCTATGCAACCTGTACTCATTCTCTAGCTCACAGTCATTATGAATTCTCTTTAGTTTTCAGTCTTTCAAAAACATATCTGAGCAAAGACACTCACTTCTATAGTATAAAGACAAATAAATCATATTTAGAAGATTTTTCTTTTTGTTATGGAGGACAGGAAAGAGGCAAGAAAACATGTAGCAACAGTATTTTATTTTTCTTATTTAAGGTTCTATGTTCACATGCATCCCTCCCCAAAGGTTCAAAAATACCCCAAAGACAGTAGCATGTAGCATTTGAGTTCTCATTCCATTTCTAGTCCATCTTTTGTAGCCATGGCTATATACACACATATGAAAAAGCAGCTCAAAAGTGGCTTTGAGGTGGTAGCATGTGGATGCTCTAGTTCAGATTAAAGACTTTTGGAAGTACATTTTATTTCTTTTAACGTAGAGAAGAGGCACCAATGTTTAGATGCCACCACTTTTTCTACTGTATGAATATAGTCCTCTAATATTCTTGAAAGAGGGAGGGGCAGACTGGTGTGTGAATGATCCCACGTTCAAATCATCGCTAGAAGTGTTCAGTCACATGTGTTTATATATATATATATATATAACTGGTGAACAGGCTCTCTTCAGTCCTATCCTTTTCAACAGCACTGGAAAGCATCTGCAAAATTACAGAGTAAGCATAACTATATACATAGTTGTGCATCTGCAGATGGGGTGGTCCTTGGTAAAGTGACACCCTCAAATAACCCTGCCTGAAGTCACCTTAAGCTACTTCAGAGGTCTTTTCCTTTTCCTTTTTAACAATGTGTGAATGTTATCTAAAAGTTTATGCTGATCTTCATCCAAAGGCCTCATAGTTGGTTAGAAAATAAACTCATAAACAAAAATGGATAAAATCTTAATAATTAAAAGGCAAGCCTTAAAAATGTGTAGGACATTAAAAAAAATATTTCAGGGTATTACCCCCCCCCCCAACAAACAAACCCTGCAGAGCAACATGAGGAAGGATCTTTAAGAATCAAATGCCTGAGTGAAAAAGTTCATCTTACCTAGGTAGTGAGAGGGGTACGCTATTGGTACTAGATTTCAAAACATGGATGTAGCAGTGGTGGATATAGACCATGGTTTTGAGAAAATGGAAATGACAGAAAAATGAACTTATTACTATGTATTCAAACATACAGTATAAATGCCTGTTCTGTAATATTAATGTTTTGGTGGAGGGGCTTGTGTAGCACAATGAAACTATAAGCTATTATGTGCAGGGCCGCCCAAGGTGGACAGGTCATACTGGAAAGCTCTGACAATAGTTGATGCACTGGAGAAGGAAATGACAAACCACTTCTCTATCCTTGCCAAGAAACCCAATGGAAAGTATCAAAAGACTAAATTATACAATATTGAAAGATGAGCCCCTCAGGTTGTAAGGTGTCCAATACTTACGGGAGAAGAGCATAGGGCTCCAGAAAGAGTGAAGCAGCTTTGCCAAATTTAAAAGGATGCTAAGCTATGGCTGTGTCTGGTGGTGAAAGGAAAGTGCAATGCTGTAAAAGACAATACTGTATAGGAACCTGGAATGCAAGTTCTAAGAACCAAGGTAAGTTAGATGTGATCAAACATGAGCTGTCAAGACCAAACATTGACGTCTCAGGAATCAATGAACTAAAATGGAATGGAATGGGTGAAGTAATCATTACATCTACTACGGTGAGCAACAATCTCTCAGAAAGAATGTGGTAGCCCTCATAGTCAGTAAGAGGGCGAAAAAAGCAATACTAGGTTGCAATCTTAAAAAGAAGTAATCCAAGTAGTCCAAGGCTGAAAAGGCTGCAGCTGTCCAGTTCTGTGAAGACCTGCAGTATCTTCTAGAAATAACATCAAAAAGGATGTCACTTGCATCATAGAGGATTGGAATGTTCAAGTAAGCAATTGAAAGATAACTGGAATAACAGGCAAGTTTGGTGTTGGAGCACAAAATTAAGCAGGGTAGAAACTAGTAAAATCTTGTCAAGGTAACGCAGTGGTCATAGCAAAAACTCTTTTCCAAACAGCCCCAAAGGTCACCTTTACACATGGGCATCACCTGGTGGTCAATACCAAAACCTAAAATCAGATTTGCTAGCATGGCTTCAAAGGAAAGCTTTTGAATGGAGCACAACAGTTTTAGGAGCTTCCATCTTCACTCTTTTTGCTTTTTTCTCTCTCCAAAGCTAAGCCTTTCTGCTCTATCAGAGGTGAAATGATCTTTCATTGGTTTCTTCTTTGTTGCTTTTTATTGCGTGTATTGATTAATGAACTCTGTTTTCATTTTGTAAATTAGCTCCAGTTCCTGGCCTCAATTAACTTTACTGCATGCTTACTCTGTAATTTTGCAGATGCCTTCCAGTGCTGTTGAAAAAGATAGGACTGAAGAGAGCCTGTTCACCAGCACTGGATACCAACTAATTTCCACTTTAATAGTATCTCCATTATGCAATAAAAACACCTTAATCGGGCCCTCAAGGCAGCTGGTGTCCAATGGGTGTAATGGAAACCAGTCTCACATCAGATACCTTTGCTGCGTAATGGAGGTGCAGCCTCGTTCTCTGTGATGTGTCAGTATAAGTTACCACCCCTTGAACAAGAATATTTTTTTCACTTTCCCCTAGTCTTATTTGATAGAATTTTAGCTCTGCCTGCACAGAGGATTTTAGGAGCAATTCCATAGTGTTTGGAAACTCACATTTTTTGACACAGTGCAACCTCAACGCTCCAAATACTGCTTTTTTGGTATATTGACATAATCATAATTTTGATAATAAATGGGAGTTGTGCCTGAGGGGAAAAAAGCAAACACTAGCTTAAACATTTAAATTTCCTACTGTGATTATAATATGCATCAAACAAGTGAACTGATGAATTGATGAATTATTTTTCAGCTGATTTTTTTTGGCTGATTTTGATGATTGGGATGAGTGATTTAAATCAACTGGATTTAACTGCTATGGTTACACAGGTACGAGGACTATAAACAGATACTCCTGTGCTAAATTTTAAGCTAATTCTCAGATTTATGCCCAGCCAGGCTTTCTCATATGAAAAAGAGCCATTCAGTTCAAGATGATTACCAGAACAATAAGGCATTTCTAATTAAATGTGCTAAGGCTTAACATATGCTGCCTCAACAAAATGGAAACAGAGCAATGCTGTTTTGTTTTGTTTTGTTTCTGCAACAAAAATGCCTCTCTAATGAATGTAAAGAAGAATGCAAGTGACCTCCAAGGGATTAACTACGAGATTGTCATTTCAAGGACAAAGGAAGTCTTAGCAGAATGATTTTAAAAGCTCTGAGCCATCACAGGAGAGTCCTGAGTGATGTGATGCATACTTAAAGGACACCAGCTGGAGAATCATTTATTGACAATTGCACCTTCACTCAAAGAGAGATTTCATTTCAGACTTGATTTCATCAGCCAAAGCCCTTGAACTATGCTTCTGTCAATATAAATGGCCTTTAAAACTGCTGGTCTTTGCTCACTGAAAACCCTTTAAGGGAAGGTTTGTTTTCATAGGGCGACCACTTGAAGACTTTATATTAAACTGGCTAAAATCATGGCCTTTACAGTTGTGTTAATGTACCCAGGAGCAGCAGCAGTCCATTGTAAATTCAGTTGTAGGATTGCACCAAAAAGCAGTTTGTAAAAGATGAACTGCACAGAGATCCAAGGTTGTCAGGTGTTTCTTCATGGCACCTGCTGCCTATTATGGAACAACTGAATCCTGTCTAATGGGTGCACAGAACTCACCTCCCACACAATGCGGCTACTTTTATTATTCCTCTCTCTGAGGACAGGGCTGTACCACGCTTAGGAGCAATGACATTGCATGATGCGGTCCTGCCTCCAGAAATATTAATAATGGGAGGTGGCCATGTTTAATGGAGAACTGAGTTTTCCACAAATTTTATATGGGACTCGCCTGTTCCAAAGTCAGCTGCAGATGCTGTTGGGTGAAGCAACCGACAGTCTCAGGTCTCTTAAAGCAGTTCAATTTTTATTAATCACTCTTTTGCACAAGTCTATTTGATGGTTATTGTTCTTCTGGAAATGGAGTGAGGGATGGGGAAAAGGATTATAACTTACACCTTCTCCTTAGCAGACGTAAGACTGTCAGAAGGATCGTCAACCAGCCAGAAAAGAGAAGACTGATGACCTAATATGAGCTACATAAAAACATAAGCCCTGCTGGATCAGGCCACATCCCATTTCTTGACCATCCCGTCTCATACAGTGGCCCACCAATTGCTTCTAGGCTTCTTCAGCAGAAAACAAAGGCAAAACCTTCACCTGTTCTTAGATCCATGCACATAGCCTTTAGAAGCATCCTTTGTTTCTCCTGCTATGTTTCTGAGGAAACTCTGCCTTTGCAGATGGCTTTTGCTTTTGGGAAAGTGAGAAAAACCGGTGTCAACACCAGATTTCCAAGACTTACACTCAGAGCAAATATACTAAGTTCTGATGAGGGGTTTTCCCTCCAGCCAAGTAAAGTGTTAAATCCTTTCTGCAAATCTGCTGGTATCCTATAATTAACAGCTTCCCTAGCTGTTTTCAAGTGTAGATTTTTTTAGAAAATAAGATAAGACAAGAACCTTCAAGCCCTTAAAGTAAAAAAAGTATTTAACCTATTTTGCCCCAAATATGGTTACTCTGGGGGGAAGCTGAGAAGAATGATGTGCCATAAATATATTTTCACTTCAGCATAATAAACTTAAATGTTGCCATATGGTTTTTTTAAAAAAAAACTAAAATGGAAAATGCATAGAAAAGAAATATAGCAGTCTGACTGCTTACGTAAATGTCAGCTTCTTAAATTTTCAGTTTGCCCAACCTTGCTATGTAACACCTCCCTCCTTTATTTATTGTCTATGAACTGTCCTGACATCTTTATGAAGAGCAATATAAAAATGCTTTTTAAGTACATCTACACACTCCTTTTGCTTGCAAAGAGCTCAGGGTGAATTCCAGGCATATCTGGAGTTGAATAATAAAATTTCAACAATTGCAGTTATTGCTTTTTTCCAGTGTGATGCTGATACTGATTTTTTGTTGTTGTTGTTGCTTCTCTGAATAAATTACATGCAGGGCAGCTTTGTCTTTGTGCTAACATCAGTAAAAAAAATTTAAAAAGAAATGCCTGTGTACTGACATATCGGAACGCTTTCGTGCAAGAGCAAATGCATTTTAATAATCTAGTGCAGCAGGTTATGTTGCCTTTAATCTGAGCTTTGAAATGTTAAATCACTCCTTTAAACCAAACCCTCGGACAGTTCTGCAATGGCTGGACCAGCAAGGATTTTAGGAGCTTCCCTTCTGCATGCTGGTACAGTCTAAGGGAGGTCCCAAGCAGGGTCACCTGGATGCAAAAGGGAGGCTTTTGTATACTTGCTAGTCTAGCATACTGAGCAATGCAGAATCTCCCCTAGTCCCTACCTGACAAAGGATAGATCCTCTATGTAAAAACTACAAAACTGAACCAATCCTTCTTTGGGTTGTTGTTTTTAACCATATAGAACAACATGAGGTGGTGATGGAAACTGCATATTTGTATAAAGAAATCATATATGTACAGCCCAAAAACTAAGGGAATTTTTGAAATGAAGAAATACCTGTGTACTGGGTGGGTAACAACATCTAAAAAACATCATTAAACATCATTAAAACAATAAAACAATAACAGTATCTGCCAGTGGGAAGAGAAAAGTATCTCCCCATTTAACTGAAGGCCAGGACAAAGAGGTGTGTCTTTATTGCCTTCCTAAATATATACAATGAGGGTGATAGATGCACCTCAAGAGGGAGACCATTCTACAGCCTAGGGGCCATCACTGAGAAGACCCTCTCCCGGGTGCCCACTCCTTTTGCTGCTGAAGGTGGTGGTCTAACCATTATTGTTTCAATATGTTTGATTTTAAATCTTGTTACCTACCCTGAGACCTTTGGGTATAGGGTGGGATAGAAATACAAGTAAGTAAGTAAGTAAGTAAGTAAGTAAGTAAGTAAGTAAGTAAGTAAGTAAGTAAAGCAAGTAATAACAGTAACAACAACAACAATAAAGACCTGCATGAAATTAAATATAGTCATCCCACATTAAACATGATTTCAGTGTCTGTGAGTTTTGCATATTTGCGACTACAGGACTAGATAAGGTTTAAGTATCTGCTGTTTGCATATTCACGAGTTAACACCAGAGATTAACTTTCCATATGAGTTGTAGACTTTGGTACTGCTAATATTGGCCAGTTGTGAACTCTTTCCCCATTGATTTTGGCACTTTTGATAGTGTCTAAGACCAAGTTCACACTGTATTGGTAGGCTGCTCCAGCAGGCCTTGCGGAATTCCTGTCCCTCATTGGTCTATTGGTAGGCCACACCTTTGGGAGCATGTTGCATATGCATGGCAAAAGGCATTAGAGTGACCTATACTGTGAAAATGGTGTGGTAGTCAGCCTCATAGTGTTCCATAGTGATAGACCAGACCAGCTGCTCATGTGTGAATGACAACAAGTGGCCTATCTGGTATACCAGGTAGGGAGAGTGTCATGTCATTTCAGTGGACTCCCAGTAGTGACTGTGGAAATGTGCTACTTATGGACACCTTGGATAACCTCAGCTGGCTACTTCACTCTCTAAAATTGAGTTAGGCAGGTCTGGGCCACCAGCAATGTGGGCACCCCTTGGTGTGCCCTGGTGACCACACAGCTGGCCCAAGTCTAGCCAAACATGGTGTGGAATAATGTGCACTGTGTGGAAATGGTTACAGAGATACTTGGAGGTCAGCCACATGTATCAGATAGTATCCTTTGTTAGAAGCAAGTGCATCTTTTTTTCTTCTGGAGATTTGAGATGCAGTTCCCCTAATATGCTTGTTTACATAGACATAATGATTTCATTTGTGTGAACCTGAAACTAGCAAAGTCTCCTAGGAACCCAGCCCTGGCAAATAATAAGGCACTACTGTGTTCAAATCCAAATTGAAGCAGGGTGACTTCTCTTCTGCATCGCCGCATCCAGAACATTTTTAGCTTCCAGCATGCAGCCTTTCACAGATTACTTCAAAGACACAGAGGCCTCAACAGCAAAAGCTGCTTACTAGTGAAGTTTACATTAGAATATTGAGAAGAAGCTAACACATAAAAAATGAATTGATAAGGCAACTCGGAATTGCCAGTTATGAGTGACGGTCACCTTTTGATTACTTAATAAATGAAAATGTGGCAACTCAGAGCTGCAATAAGAAAGACCATTCATTTTCTCTGTCTACTGGCATAGAGGTTTTAAAATGTGTATTTTTATAACACCATGATTCATTTATTAACACTGTCACTCATTTAATAATCCACACATCAATATAAACACAACATTTGGGATGGCTTAAAGTCAAAATGTGAACACAATTAAGAACATAATTCATATATTGTAAATATAGAAGACAGTTAACCCAGCAGGGATCAAATGAGTCAGTGTGGTAATGATGCAAACAATTTAAGTGGCTGTGGAATAAAGGAATAAACAAACTCATAATAAATTGACATCACTATGTTCTAATTTTTAATTCAACTATGCATATTCATACTTCTTGCTTTTCATTGGCCAAAAGTAATTTAAAAGTAATGTTATTTTTTTCCTTCACAAGTATTCTGTGAGGCAGTAGTAGCCAACATCTTCAGATGTTGCCATAAAGAGAATTATTAGGCTTTTTTGGAACCCAAATCCCATGGCTAATCCCTTTTTGATCCAACATAGTGATTCAGATCAAAGAGGAATTTGCTATAAGACCTGCTTCATTTCCTCACTTTTAAGGACTAGATAACTCTAGCTGGAACTTCTTTGATTGTATCAGATCCCTGCTGGAGAGGTCCAGTTTCCCCAGAACAAGGCTGTCCACACCTAAGCAAGATGGGCATGGTGCTTTTATAGTACCATTACTGAACCCCCAAAGTGCGGGGTGTGCTTGATTCTGTTGCCTCTGGTGTAGTGGGCACACTGGAGGAATGCAGTGATCACACAGACACACATTGGTCTGGTTCTAGCTATCAGCTTCATAGAATGCCCCCTGGTTTTAGTGTTGCAAATTTTCTCTATCCACCTTCTCTATACCATGCATGATTTTATGTAGTTCAATCAGGCCCCCTCTTAAATGCCATTTTTCCAGGCTGAAGAGGCCTAGACATTGCAGTCTGATTTTGTAAGGGAGGTGTTCCAGGCCCTAATCATTCTGGTTGCCCTTTTCTGCACCTTTTCCAGTTTCGCAATATCCTTTTAGAGGTGTGGTGACCAGAATTGTACACAATATTCCAAATGTGGCCTCACCATAGATTTATAAAGAGGCAAAATGACTCTTGCTGATCTGTTCTGGGAATTATAAACATAATTAAAAATAAAGTTACCTTGCTCATACAAAGCCAACATGGCTTCTGCAAGGGAAAGTCTTGTTAAAGTAATCTTCTACAATTTTTTTAGCATGTTGACAAAGTTCCTCATCAAAGACTTTAATGTAACCTTAATACTGATGAAATGAAAGGACAGAACTTATTATGGCACCTTCATTGTATGTATTTAGACACCTGGTGAAGACACACCTCTTTATCCTGGCCTTTGGGTAGAGGAAACATCATCCCTCTCCATTCAGGTACCGTTATTGTTTTAATTAATCTTTTTATCTGTATTTATAGTGGACCCAACCTGAGACCTTTGAGTATAAGATGGGATAGAAATACGCATGAATGCATGCATGAATGAATGATTTGGAGGCAGGCATGACCAGTGGAATAGCCAAGTTTGCTGAATACATCAAATTGTTAAGAGTGGTAAAAACAAAAAGGGACTGGTCATTATGGTATACCTTTTTGCAACTTGTAGCACAAGTATAGCAATCTAGATTGGAAGGTGGAAGTGACTATTGGAAAACATAGGATAAGGTGTTCAAAATTTGAAATCAAAGCTGTTTGAGCTGATTCAGCCCCTTAAAAATCCAGAATACTCATCTGAAGTTGGCCATGCTATATGGCTATCAGTATGGATGAGCATAGTAGAGCAACAAAGAGGTTTCAGGGTTCCACCTTTCCAGAAATGAATTCAGTAAATATGGCAGATAAAAGTGAAATCTTTAAGTCACCCAGCTTCTATTGTTACTTTCCTAACTCTTTCTATTGTTAATCCAAATCCCAAATCTTGAGATTTCTTTTTCCTCAGCAAGGAACCCTCCCATTCAGACTGGTCCTATACAGAAATGCCTTATTGCATCTGTCCTATTGGGTCACCAGGACATGATGTCAATATAACCATTTTGTCTTCAGGGAAGTCATTTGATTTTGTTATGAAAATTATCATGATGTTCTAACAAAGAATTTTAAAGAGGATGGAAATCTCATTAACAGTGGTAAAATAACACCTAATTTGTGCAAAGTGGTGCCTGAATGGTTGTAAATTAGATTACCATATTCAATTACTTTCTGGAAACGTTTCCTGCTGAGAATCACCCATCAGTTCTGCAGGGAAAAAATGCCAACTCAATTACCTCCCTTACAAGTGCATGTTTTACAACCAGTTAAATTTTACATAAAAGGAAATTCAGAATTGTCAAGGACATCATGATTAAAACCTTTTTTTTTTAACTCAGGGTAGATTTGTACAACGAAAAACCTGCAGGGTGGCATTTTCCAGTTCTGCATCAATTGTAAACACAGTGGTAGAGTCAATCACATATATACAGGCTGCTCTTGGGAAAAAGAAAAGTGCAAAATATTTATGGCAAGATAAAAGCTAAAATAAACAGAAGAACAATTGTTCATGAAACAACATAATTACAGAGCTACACCGAAACTGCAGTGAAAAAACTGAAATTATTTTGCTTCAGGTAGGAAGTCAAAAGGGAGAAGGGATTCCTTTGTTGAAGCAGGAACTGCTTGGGGGAATTCCTGGCAGCATTTTAACATTCTTTAAAGTGACAGCCTGTTGCCTGCCTGCCTGCCTGCCTGCCGCTGTTCCCTGCCATAGAAATATGACAGCCAGGGAACTTTTGTTCCCTGGCTGCAAAGTCACCAGTTGGGGGGCAGGGATTTAAACAGAGGAAATTGCCCTGGAAGCAAGATATCAGCAGACCAAATGGTCCACACAAGAGGCAGCAATGTGGCACCAGCATGGCCATCTGAAGAGTAAGAATAAGTACTTTAGGAAGCCCTTATTCCCACTCACTCTTTACAATGTTCTTTTATCTAATTCTTTATTTTCATTAAGCATAAAACATTCTAATACACACAAAAAAAAATCTTTAAAAACAGCAAGAGGTACAACTTGTACTTTGATGTGTTAGATGAGTTCCAATCTTCTTCCATGTGATTTTTGGGGAGGTTTTTTTTTTTGGGGGAAGGGTCTTTGCTTCTCTTGTTAACTCCTATACCACCCGTTATGCCTCTGTAACAAGTTTGTTTGTGCAATTGAAGTTTGTGTTGTAAGCCTCGTTTATTGGAAGTTTTAGAAGGGAATGTTAGCCTGTCTCTTTAAGAGGTGAGCTTGTGAATAAGGAAGGTGGAGCATTAGAGGTTACACAGTAGAGTTACTTCTAGTTTTCAGTCTGCTGTTAGAGTGGAAGGAAGCATTGTTCTTAGACAGGTGGAAACTCCTCATGCCACAGAAGGCTGAGACTCTTTAGGACAAAGAGAAAAGCAGCAACTTCCAATAGGCCAGCAAGTGCCAAAAGAAAGCAGAAAATCCTTCTAGACCAGACAGTGTCACTAAAGGAAGGCAGGAACTCCTTATAGGCCAGCAAAGGAAAGTAACTAAGGCCTGAAGAACCAAGGCCTGAAGATCCAATAAGCTGCAAGGAAACTATAAGCTCTTATTTGCTAAGAAAGGTGATATATTTGTGTTGCTGTTACAATAAATGCTGTAATTCATTTATATTAAGAAAGACTGGTGGATTCTTCAAAGAGGGAGGAGTTTCACTTGTTCAAGACCTCTGCCCAAGGCCATAGTGCAGACCAATCTCAAGGCTTGAGTATACCTGGGGCAGAACAACCCCAGTGGCTTTGTCCTCTTATTCTTCAAAACTTGAAATTTGTAATTCATTTTCTGTTCCCTGTAAATGGTCAATAAATGGTTGTCAGTTCTTAACAAACAAACAAAAGCTGAAGTATTTCTTCACCCAGAGGGTCATCGGTCTATGGAATTTGACAGCTACCAGACTAGATGGCTTTAAGAAAGGGTTAGATGAATTTATGGATGACAGATGTATCAACGGCTACTAGAATGGATGCCTAAGTACATTTTTCAGGCTGGGGGGACAAGCAGGATACTTCTATGGCAAATTGCTAGGATTCAAGAGCAGGAGAAGGTTTGCCCTTGTCTCTGCTTGAGATGCTCATGGGCAATTGGTGGGCCACTGAGTGTGACAGGATGCTGGACAACACGGGCTGTTGCAGGACCCCCTAACTACATTTGAGGACATTATTGGTGCCAACATGCACCTGGTCAGCTGACTCATGCACTATCAGCCTATCTGGATGGTGTGTGAGGTCTGCCATCTTTGTACCATGCGGGCATGTCACCATATGGTCCACAAACCTCCACCCAGCTATGTATAATTATCATGCCTGAATCACCTATAACCAGAAGCTCTATTCCCCCAGAGGGGAGTCCTTGGTGCAAGTGGAAACCTGTTCATTTTCTAAAGAATGAGATCTTCTAAAGGAGAACTTAAAACTTCTAACATTCTTTTTCTCCAAGAGCTACAGTGCTATCACCCTGTGAATGGTCCTCTGCTCTCCCATCCTTGGGGACCCTGTCCACCTGCCTCTCTGCCTCTCCCATCTGTATCAGTTGAGCTTCCTTGGCCTCAAGCAAACATGTTCTTGGACTGTCAGAAGCTCCTTGTGCTGAGCACATACCTGTGATCTCTGTCCAAAGGTCAGATTGTTGTACATGTGGCAGTCAGTGCAGGTAACCACATATGCCACACATTCCTGCTGGCTTTTTGGCATTAGAAGATCTAGTAGGAAAACAACTTAAAAGGAAGGAGAACAAAAAACAAAAACAAAGAATACGAACAAAAGAATGGAGGACTGACCAGCCCTATGTGTGAGCTATCTAATGCTAACTGCCTTAAATTAACAAACAGCTCACTTTTGTTGTTTCAGACTGGCACAGTAGTGCACAGAGGAGCTCAGAGGGCGCGTCCCCGTGCATGTTTGGCCTGATACCAAAATTGGGTTCGGCAAGGGGTGTCCCCATGCATTTTTTATTTGGTCTGATTTCCGTGGACCAAATCGCCCAAAACCATACCAGACCAGGACCAAATTTGGTACCTGAAAAAACAAGTCTGGGCACAGTTTGGAGGCCCAGCGCACATTGCTTAGCGAGCCAAGCCTGTGCATGGCGATGGTCCCAGGTTATTTGGGGAAGAGATTGGCACTCATGTCATTGGGAGGTGGAGTGTGTTTGCTGTTCCTGCCCTGTGCATTGGATATTGCAACTGCTGAGATTTTTTGGGAGTGAAAAATCTCAACCACAAAACTGCTCAACCACTCAACTGCCTCCAAACCTTGTAGTGGCTTTGGGTTTAAAAAAATTATTTAAACATTTATTAAACTTGAATTTTTTTTCTGTGCCTCCTAGCCCAGTCCTGGCTTCCTGTGCTGCTAAGGGAGGGGGGGGATGAGGCATTTGCAGCTGATAGCACAGGGTTGGGCTGACATCAGTCCAGCTTCCAGTAAAGAGAGAGGAGGTGGAGGGGAGATGGCACCGCTCCCCTGTGCCTGGGTTTGGCACGGTTTGCATGGGGATGGCTGCATCTGCACCCAACCCACACCCAGCCCACATTACCGGGAATGGCACGGGGACAGGCAAGATTCAATCTCAGACCTGCTCCCAGTCCTATGTGTGCCCAATCAGACCCAAATGGGTTGCATGGGGACATGCCCAGAGTGGTGGTCAAGGATGGGTTGGGTTTTCCAGACCGCCCTCATCACTCAAGAAACAGCTGTATGATTCAGATCCTTTGAAATTGATTTGCACTCAGTGCTTTGTGAACAGCGATGAAATGAGCTGGACGTTGCTTCTTATTTAAAATGCTTCCTTGGCCTTGTGTGTGGATGAGCCTTCAGTTTCTCAGATTAATACCTTCTCCCCACCTCCCAGCAATATTATTGAACACCTGAAGGAAATTTACTTCTATCTGTGCCTTATTTTCACTGAAAATAGTAAATATGGACATATTTGCACTGCCAAGTAATCAGAGAAAAGGAAATGGGTGTTATGCCATTCTCTGAAACTTAGACACAAGGAAGTAGTTAGGTATCACTGTCCAAATCTGGTTGGAGTTCAAGAATAATGACAAAGTAAATATTTAAAAATATATATGTACCAGAATTACTCTGCATTAACCATTTATATGGATATGTATACAGTACACTCTATGGTATCATTCATGGAGTGGGTAAGTAGAAATCAAACAGACAAGCTGCATCCAGGCATTAGTTATTTATTCTACTTTATTTGGATATTCTGGAATAAAACATGGATATTCTGGAATATACATGCTTTATTCCAGAATATCCTACTACAGTGGAATAAGTGATTGATGTCTGGATGGAGGCAAAGTTATTTGTGTTTTTCTTTTCATTCTGTGTTAAATCCTTTTGGAAGACAATGCTATTCTTTAGTTCACTACTAAGCAGATGGATGATAGGAAGCTGACGTTCAATGAGTTGGAAATTACCTACTTATTTTAATACCATTTTCCTACTCCAGTGGAAGTGAACAATCATTCCTACAGTGACTGAACACCAAAATAGGGCAGCAGGTTGGGTAATCCCAGCAAACCTTAAACCCAAGTAACCACAGTGCTGAGTTTCTGAAACAGGTGGGAAGCAGGCATGGGAAAGTGACCCCAAATACGAAAATTTTGCACAAAAATGGATAAACCCAGAGGTTCCTCTTCACTTGTCAATCAAGATGAGTAAGAACCAGTAATACTGGGAACTTAGGGGAGGGAAGGATGAGAGTCACAATTGGTGGAAGAGGGTGTGAGCGGAAGGACATTGACTACCAAACTCTGACATTCAAATTTAACCAGACCTTATTGTCGGAGGAACCACTTATATAAAATAATATTAAAAATAACTATACCGTTTCCACTAAAGGGAGATGGGGGGAGCCAGAGTATCTGATTCGTGGGGATGTCTAGGTCAGGCAAATGAATGGTCTGGCAGGCAAATCTGTATTAGCAGGGTTCAACACTGAAAGCTGGGTTGAGTTTGGGAAAGGAAGCAGCTGGGAGCAGATAAAGGGGGAAATGCACAATAAACACATGCTGTTCACTCTCAGAGTCAATTTCCTTTATTTTCCCCCTTGGGCCCTGGTTATTTATATGAAGCCAGCAAACTCTGAGACCTTCTGATGAAATGCAATTTTATGTTAAAATCTACCCATGTACTAATCAACACATTATTCACATATCCATCTGTTGGTAACTTAAGGTGAGTATTGATAATACAGAGAAAAATGAAAACCAAACATATGGAAGCAAATCAGGTGATTCTTATTATGCCAGTGGTTTATTCTTATTTTTCTTCCTTTAAAGAAATATTTTTAATTTACCAAGTCATATTAATGCAGATTTATGTGAGGAAAGACCCCTCTTTCAGCAGATTTACCTTGCTTGCTTGCTTGCTTGCTTGCTGGTTGACAAATATTTGCATGAGGTGGTTGAAGCTCAGTAGCAGAGCAAACTTCATGGAAAGAAGTTGGTTCAATCCCTAGTCTCTCTCCGGCAGTAGGAGATGGCAGCTCACTGCATATTTCTGCCAAGAAAACTGTGAATTGGCCATGAGTAGAGATGTGCATGAATGTTTTTTTGGCATTTGACTCATAATGAATCAAATGTTAGAAAATTCATATTCATTTGAACAGATCCCCTTCAAATGTGGTAGGATTCTATTTGATACAAATATATTTGTACAAATTTGTATGAATATCTGGTACGAATGAATACATCTCCAATATATTTCCGATACGTATCTGACATGAATGCATGCGTATCCGATACATATCCCATAACATATCCAGTCTGAATGTGTCAAATCCTACCTGAATTCACTTTTAATCTGTTCTCAACCCATGTCAAATGCACTCTGGATCCGTCGCAGATGTGACTGGCACAGTCGCTTTCCCACCTCCCCAGTTTCATGAATTTCCAAAATATTCATCCAAATGCTCTGAAACATTTGTATTCCTAAGAATGTTAATGTACAAATGTCATAACATTCTATTTGTGTACGAATGTCTGAATTCGGCCAAATTCGTACAAAGAACGAATGTTACAAATATTTGTGAACATCCTTAGCCACGGCTCATTGGTACTCAACAATGTGTAGATAATCCATTATGGCCAGTTTTCACGCAGGTTAGTACTGTATTTCATCTAACATTGGATCTACCTATGGCCTAACTTTTACCTTTCTTGCCTTCCACAGCAGTTCTTGGCACCAGATATCTCTGAAGAATTTGTCTTAGTCCATGACTTACTTGAAGACCAATGACATGATCATTGGAACATGTTTTTTATACTATTCAATTAGGGTGTTCATGATGATTGATTGTATTTATGATCATGGTGACAGGCCCATATAGTCAAGGGAAGTCACAGGGAATGGTAATTAAAAGATGCCATGGGGGCAGGAGTTCATCAGCAGGGCTTCTCTGAAGTAGCAACAGCCCTGACCCTTTTTGCATTGCCCCTTATTCTGGACTATATCCCAAAACAGGGACCTACCATCTGCATGCTAGTGCAGACTATGGCAAGCTAAGATATACTCCTCAGAGATACCTGGTGCCCATTGGGACTGGTGAAGTAGATGAGATACAGAGCAAAGTCCCACCTTTGCTTCCTGGGGAGAACCTCCCTGGGAAGCAAACACAGGGGAGAGCTCAGGTGTCTGGATTTCAGACACTAATTCCCTCCCTCATCGCCAACATCTCTCTTAACAGACATGGGGAGAGAATCATGGAGAGGTGAGAATCATCGCCACTACGGCTGTGACCAGAGAACCACAGCAAGGGTGTCAATACCCTTGCTTTGATGACAGGGCAATTAAGTTAAAACTTCTCTACACCTGTACACTCCAAAGGAGGTGCTGCATGTGGAGCTGTGTCTGGGGAAGATGCAGCTCCATGAAATCTGGATGGTCTGTGCAGCACCTCCCCCAGAGTTCTCTTAAATGCCTAATGCCAAAAGGCTCACAGTTAAGGCTACAAATCAGTACAAATCACTCCTGTGTGCCAGGCATCTTTCTGTCCTCGTCCAAAAGGGCAGTGTGGAGTTTTTTTTCTAAAGCTAACATGACAACTACTTTGATTTTAGTTGTTTTTATTCTTCATGTGTTGTTAGCTGTTTCAAGATTATATTTTAATGGGAAGCAGTATGTAAATATTTTAAATAAATGAATTTTAAAAATATGAATGGTATCATCTTCCTTAATTTTCTTTTTCCTCAGCAGTTCATGGCATTTAACACAAACTGAGGTGGCAAAGAAGGAAGTATGAATGACTCACGTTTGCTCTGTCACCATTTCTGAGTCTGTTCTATTTCTAAAAATAGGGTTGGATGCTGTTGATCCTTAAAATATAGACATGGAGTAAATGCTTTTAAATGAATCCTTTACTGCATTTGACTTAATCTTTTTATAGGCACAGCTACACACTCTTTCAGCTTATAATTTGCAAACAGAACTTATAAAGTCTTTACACTTTCAATTGATAAAATGCTTTTACCTAAATATCACAGAGGCCACATCCCTATTACAAGCTTAAATCGATTTCAATACAGTTTCAGTCCTCGCAGATGCCACGTCAGTTTGGCTTAACACGCTTCCCGTGTGTTAAATTGGCCCAAAGCATTGAAAATGTTAACCCTCATTTCAACAGGTCTCACTCTGGTTCGTGTGCTTGATACATGTTACATTTCTTGCTGTGGGAACGGTACAGTTTTAGTGGGATGAGAATCCATGTTTAGGGTTTCCCTCCCCCAATAGCTTGCTTCCAAAGATAGTGATTTCAGTGTAAAAATCCACCCTTTACAACAGCTGCTACACTGTAGCAATCCAACCACTTCACACCTGATAACAATGTTGCAATTTTGCCCAATTTTAGCTCTTTGGAGTTCTGACTTTTAGAAATGGAAAGGAAAGCAGCTGCAGGTTCTGGGAGATGTGTGAATGTTTAAAGCAAGGGGCCTTGAGTTGCCGCTGCTGCTGTGTGCCCTGGGCAACGGGGAGAGGAGGAGAAAGAATCGCTGGCTGCCCACTGCTGTTTTTCCTCCATCCAGGCAAGCGGCAGCCACCCAGCTAGGCTCCGTGAAGGGGTTGGTTATGGGTGGCGTGTTCATGCCAGGAGGAAGAGGGCAAGGCAGCCCCGAAAAGCAGCTTTTAGAGAGTAGCCACTTGAGTCCCCCCTTGAGTCACATACGCCACGTACGATCCTTAGAATCCGGATCCAACACGATTGAGTTGAAAGTAATGGGATCAGGCAAATTCGCGTTTGCATCCAGTTCTGTTATTTTGGTTTAGGGAAACTGGATTGAGCTTATAATGGGGATGTGGCCAGAGGCTATGTCTTCCCCCTCTCATTCTGCAGACTATATATCTCACTTGTGTTGCAGATGGTGAATGCCTTATTTGAATGCATGCATGCACACACACATGTCAGTCAGTCAGTCAGTCAGTCAGTTGACTTTGCATTATCAGTGAAGCTGTGGTCTTCATGAATTTTCCAACGGAATAAGCTCTTTTGGGTCAATTGCTGATTCAGCAAAATACAGGATTTATACACAGACAAAGGGAATTTGCCAAGATTTGATGAGACTCTGGGCACATTTGGAATTCTGAAGGTTTGCAATCTATGTTACCTTTCCCCAGACTATGAGTGAAGGCAGCTCATTGAATTCTCAGGGACACATTGGTGAATCCTATATTTCAGAGTTTGAATGTGATCATAGAGACTTCTCAATTCATCCATTTTTATACATGTAAAAGAAGCCCCAAATGGAGCATGCTCCATATCAAGGGGCCCTTCATCTGGATCACTGGTAGACTCATTTAAACAGGTCTACTTTCTGGCTATTCAGAGGCATGAAGAAAGCTCCATGTATTCAGGGGCCCATTTCAGTGGTGTACCAAAGTGTACCACTGTAATGGGTCCCCCAGTAGTTCTGAGGCTAGAAAAGAAAGTTCTAGCACTTTGAAACCCTTGGAAGCCAATGTTGAGGCTTGTGTGACCTTCAGAGCCAGCATGTGGGCTAGTCTAGACCAATGTCATCATGCAGATGGTGCTGTTTTCAGATCATGGAAAACTGAGTGCAGAAAGCAAGGACCTCAAAAAATCAGTTAGTATAAAAATTGTAGCTTACCTGGCTGCAAAGTCATGACATCTTGTCCCCACTTGAAACAGAGGTCCACAGTTTCCTCCTCAGCAGCTGCAAGACTTCCGTGGTGGGAATTTACCTGATGTTGCAGAGCGAGTGTTGATTGTTCCACAGCAGGTAAATCTGTAGTAGTAGTGTGATCCCCTCACACCAATTGCGCATCGGAATGCACAGTATCCTCCAGTCCGGACACACCCTGGCATCCAGTAGTAATTGTTGAGTGAGGAAATTTCCTAGAACTGGCATGGCATGGCAGGATATGACACTTATATTAGTAAGTATCTTAGTAAGGCTTGTCTCTTCAGTGCTTTGCATCACGGTTGCATTTTTCCAGTTCAGCACTGGTTTCTCCTTATATACAGTTTGACTGCATCTCCATTTCATACAGAATATTGCTAGTATTTCTTCCCCTTCCCCTTCCCCCTTTTATCTTCTTTCCTATCTTAACAAATAACTGTTATTAACACATACTTTTAATTAACAAGTGATTCTTTCTGGAATAATATGGCGCCAACCAAAAGGGACAATGTATTATTTTTCTCACTCCAGGATTTCTTTCTTTCTTAAAAATGGTATGGCAACAAAGACAGTGGATTTTTCTTTTTCCAGACTTCTGACTTTCCTATTTCACAGAGGCAGCTGAAATCATTTCCTCCTGTTCTAATAATCACCCTCTGCTGTACCTGTCAAATATCTCCACCATCACAGCAATAACAAACATCTAAAGTGCAGCTTTCTCAGAAATCTTATGCAGAGCGGACAGTTTCTGGTCTTTGTTGGATGCTGTTCATTATCCAAGGTGAACAATGTTTTCACTGCAGGCAGATGAACACCAAGCCACTCCTAACTCTTGTTTTCATTTTGTATCTCATTACACCCCCTTTGGTTTCTATTTTGCTTGGAATTGTTTAGGTTTCACTCCTTTCCTATTAACTTAGCTTTCTCTCTCTGTGTTCAAGGGGAGAACCAGAGTCACCTTTGCAGCTGCAGGGGAAAAAAAAATCTTCCTCAGGCCAGATTGTGAAGCATAGCATTCAAATAACAGCACTGGAGGTTAAAGAGGAAAGATGCCTTCGGGTAATAAAAAAACAAAAAAAAAACCCCATACAAAATGTGAAGGAAAGAAGATTATATGAAAGCAAAGTCTTTTTCATCTGTTCATCCTATGCTGGGTGAGGGTCAAGAATGTGGAGACACAGGAGCTCAGAAAAGCTACAAAATCATTTAGTCCTATTATTATCTTATACCCAAACCCCCTCTCCAAAGCCCATTGATATGGATAGAATAAATTAACCAGATATTGTTAATTGCATTAGTGGTTAAACACTTTATCTCCAAAATGATTTACTGATGTGATTTAAACATTTGGCTTCTGGATTTGGGCCTCATCTTGGTTGGCCTCAATTTCCTTTGTGGACAGCAATTGTCCATATTTATGTAAGCCAGTTTGGTTTTGTGTTTGGTTTAGAGTGCCAGACTGTTATCCGGTGGTTACTGGGTTTGATTCTGCACTCCTCCACAAAGCCAGCTGGGTGACCTTGGGCTAGTCACAGCTCTCTTTCTGAGTTCTCACAGGCCCACCTACCTCACAGGGTGTCTGTTGTGGGGACAAGAACAGAATGTTTGTCAGCCACTTTGAATCTCCTTATATGGGTGAGAAAAGTGGGAAATAAAAGCCAACTCTTCATTCCCCCCCCTTCTAAATATTTAAACTATTCCCTTCTCCTCACTTCCCAGTCTTCATCAGGCCATCTTTGAGACAGCAAAGAAGGCCAAATAAACATCTGTACAACAAACCATGCATTATTCTGAATGCACTTTTGTATGATTTGAAGGGCAAGTACTAGTCACAGCCCATGGCTTTCCAATCTAGCCAGGTGAGGATTGGCCACAAAAACCAGCACCACGCCTTGGCAGTCCTTGCACTGGTGTACTGAAGAACAGCATGAGCCTCCATGGCCAATGTTCACTGGCCCATGCCTAAGCCCACCCAGACCGGAAAGCCAGAGGGCACTATTGGCAAGTACTAATTCTCTGTTTCTTAAAAATGAAAGGTCTAACTACAATAAAGTGTGGAAAGAAAAGGGCTTTTCACTTTGCTGAAATGTTCTCTTTAGGGGTATATTAAAACTTAGGTGTAGGTGGGCCTGAAGAGACCAAGGAGTAGCTGCAGCCAGAAAGGCATGAGATAATGATAAGAATGAGTCAGCTTGCCTAATCTGGCCCTATTAACATTTACTGTGAGTTTTCTGTCACATTGTAGATTTCTCCCATATAGACTTGCTCGTGTCTTAAGATGACAAAGACTTCCTGGAGTTCTGCAACCTTCAGAGGTGCAAGGGGCTGTAGCACATGAATGGGGCTTTTATTGGTGCCCAGATACTGGAACAGCCTTCCCTCTGCCAGGTGCCGACACTATACAGTTTTCAGTGCCTGGTTGAAATATCTCTTCACCCAGGTTCTCTTCATTCAACCTACCCTGGGACCCTAAGGTGAAGGGCAGGATATGAATACTATAAATGCATGCATGCATGCATACCTACCTACCTACCTACACACATACATACATCATTGAATCCTCAAAGTTCACACTTCCCAGGAGATACCTAAAGCCCTTTCACATGTTTGTAAGGCACAGAAAACAGGGAAGATCAGGGAAAGAGTGGGCGTTCACATTTTGAACACTATCCACTAAATACCAGGTAAGTGGGAATGCTGCTGTACTAGCAGCATTCCATGTGTGCCAGCCATGGCCGTGGAGAGACCAGGTGATGTGGTGCATGACTGCGTTTGCCCCATTCCCTTGCCCCCTTCACCTGGAAGGGTGCATGCCAAAGTGTACTAGTCACATCCTAGACCCAGCCAGTATAGCTGTGGAGCACTTTTATCCATCTGGGGATGGTCTGGCATGCTCAGAGCTGCTTCCGGAATGGAAGTGGCACTTCATGGTGTAAATACTCCATGCTGGAGCATCCTCTGACCTCCCTTTTCATGCAAGTGCAAAAAGGCCCCAAGTTCCATTTCTCCATCAGAGCTAACAACATCACTGTTCACTCAGAAACTACTTGCTGTAAACATAGTCCAGACAGGAGAAGAAAATTCAGACAGGAAGCAATTCGTATTCACGTGTACAGGACTTCATGATGGAACAGTGTATGAAAAAGCCACATGCTAATTATTTCCATGTCAATCACACACTTTCTAATTTGTTACATACTTGCAATATATAACATATCAATGGGGGCTGTAGTTACATGGAGGCTGTGGTGGCAAGAAATCACTTCTGTTGGAATGGTGGTGGTGCAAAAATTGCACCAGCACTCCAGATTGCAAAACCACAGCTGCATTTGCTTCACAAGGATATAAGCTGATAGCAGAGTGGGAAGGATTGCTAGGAGGAAGGGATGGAATCCATGTTCATGGGGTGCCCTCTTTTGAAAGTAGCACTTTCAGAGTACTTTTAAAAAAAGTTTCAAAATAATTATTTGTTTTTTTAAAAAATCAGAAACTAATTATGTCTGCACCATTTAGATGGACACAACATGTAGCTGACTCCAAGGTACTCCGTTTAGTCCAAATTGGACTATTTTTAGTCTGGATGCAGGGTCAGATTCAAATTCTGCCCATCCCCATGCAATGTAGGTTCTATTCAAATATGGCCGTCCCCATGCAAACAGCGCTAAAACCCTGTGTGTGGAAACAGCACCTTTTCCTCTCCACCCCTTCTCTCCTGATAGGAAGCCAGGTTAATGTTACCAACCCCTGTGCTGCCTGCTGCAGTGATGACAAAGAACGCCACACACACACACCCTTTGTGGCACATAGGGCTGAAAGGCAATAATAATATACAAATAATATTAAAAAGCCAGATTGTTTTGCAAAGCCACTATGAAGTTTGGTAGCAGTTTAGCGGAGGTGTCCACCTCCACTCCACCTGATACAGCACTTTAGAGCTCGTGTGCTAAATTAAGCCATTTAAATGACCATGCGTGGCTTGGCGATCAGCAAAAGGTGGTGGTGGAATAATAGTCACGGAAAGAGACTTGTTTCTGTTCAATCACCATTTATTGTCAAAAATGACCAGGCAGTTGTGATTGCCAATGCACAGGACAGTAATGGCATGAAACCCCATCTCCTAATGACACCAGAGTCAATCTCCTCCCCATGCACAGACTTGGCTCCCAAACCATGCCGAGAACAGTTTTCTACAGGACTAAATTTAGCACAAATTTGGGTGATTTGGTGTGCATAAAATTCAGAAAGATTTGCATGGGGATGGTCCTTACTGAATTTGGATTCAATTTGGACTATATAGTGCATGTGGACACGACCAAAGTGTGACAAACTTCCTATTCTATTAGACAATAAACAGCAGTAAAGCTTAACAATTATAACTCAGATTTAATAGAAACTGAAAGAAGGAATCTTAGTTATTCTAAACTTTATTCATCAAAGGCTTCCTTCCTTCTAAAATTCTCCTTAAAGCTCTTCTTATTTTTTTTTTAGTTTTATTTTATTTTATTTATTTATTTACATTTCTATCCCGCCCCATACCTGAAGGTCTCTGGGTGGGTAACAACACATTAAAATAGAATATACATTAAAAGACATTAAAAATTCACACATGTGTAAAACAATATACAATATATTTAAAATAACAGTGTCTGTACTGGGCGGGGGGGGGGGGGGCATAAGCAGCTCAGCCAAAGGCCAGGGCAAAGAGGTGGGTCTTCACTGCCCTCCTAAATATATATAAGGAAGGGGCATGACGCACCTCAAGGGGGAGGCTATTCCATAGTCTGGGGGCCATCACAGAAAAGGCTCTCTCCCGGGTGCCCACCGACCTCACTACTGAAGGTGGTGGGACAACCAGGAGGGCCTCACCACTTGATCTTAAGGCACGGGCAGGTTGATATGGGAGAAGGCGTTCCTTTAGATATTTGGGGCCCAAGTCATTTAGGGCCTTATAAGTCAGAGTCAAAACCTTGAATTGGGCTCGGTAGCGAATTGGCAGCCAGTGCAATTCTTTTAAGACCGGCATGATGTGCATCCTGCTAGGTGTTCCGGTCAGCATTCTAGTGGCAGCATTTTGCACTAGCTGCAACTTCCGAACCGTCTTCAAGGGTAGCCCCATGTAGAGTGCATTACAGTAGTCCAATCTAGAGGTTACCAGAGCATGGATAACTGTGGCTAAGTCGTCTCTATCCAGAAGAGGCTTCAGTTGCCGGACTAGCCGTAGTTGGGAGTAGGTGCTCCTGGCCACAGCCTCCACCTGAGCTTCAAGTTTTAGCGTGGAGTCCAGGAGTACACCCAGGTTACGGACCTGTCCCTTCCAGGGCATTGCAACCCCATCAAGGACAGGGTATCTCCCAACTACCCGGACCCGAGACCCTGTAACACACAGCACCTCTGTCTTGTCTGGATTCAGTTTCAATTTATTCACCCTCATCCAGCCCATTACCGCCTCTAGACACCTGTCAAGCACTTCAACCACCTCTCCTGATTCAGATGGTCCAGAGAGATAGAGCTGGGTATCATCTGCATACTGATGACACCTTACTCCAAATCTCCTGATAACCTCTCCCAACGGCTTCATATAGATGTTAAATAGCATGGGAGATAAGATCGATCCCTGAGGAACCCCACAGGTGAGTTCCCAGGGAGTCGAAACAGTATCTCCCACAGCCACTATCTGGGATCTATACTGGAGATAGGAGTAGAAACAGTGCCATGCATTGCCTCTCACTCCTAAACTCTGTAGTCTCTCCAAAAGGATACCATGGTCAATGGTATCAAAAGCCGCTGAGAGGTCCAGGAGAACCAACAGGGTAGCGTTCCCCCTGTCTCTCTCCCGGAGAAGGTCATCAACCAGGGTGACCAAGGCAGTTTCCGTGCCATGACTGGGTCTGAAGCCAGATTGAAATGGGTCTAGATAATCAGCTTCTTCCGAGCATGCTTGCAGTTGAACAGCGACAGCCCTCTCCAGAACCTTGCCTAGAAAAGGTATGTTGGCTACCGGGCAATAGTTATTTAGGTCTTCCAGATCCAGGGAGGCCCTCTTCAGGAGGGGGCGCACCACAGCCTGTTTCAGGGCCAATGGGACCACCCCCTCTCTCAGAGATGCATTCACTACCTCCTGGATCCACCCGGTCATACCTTGTCAGCTAGTCTTTATCAGCCATGAAGGTCAGGGATCCAGAGAGCACGTCGCCGGCCGCACCCCTGCAAGCAGCTTGTCCACATCCTCAGGCTGCAATAATTGAAACTGATCCAACCAAACAGGACCAGACAGTTCTCTGGACACCTCGTCTGGACTCTGTCCAATTGTGACATCCAATCCTCTATGAATCTGGGCGACTTTGTCCTCAAAGTGCTTTGCAAAATTGTCACAGCAGATATTGCTTGGCCCTGGCTCATGCTTCTTTGAGCTTGGTTTTCTGAGGCCATTTATTATTCTGAAAAGCTCTGCTGGACGGCTACTTGAGGACGCAATGGTGGCGGAGAAAAAGTTCTTTTTTGCTGTCGTCACTGCCACATGGTAGGCACAATAGTGTGCTCTAACCCGTGTTCGGTCAGATTCACAGCCAGATTTACGCCACCTGCGCTCTAGCCGTCGACCTTCCTGTTTCATGGCCCGTAGTTCCATGGAATACCAAGGAGCTTTTCGGGCTCCACAAGCATGCCGAGGGCACTTGGGAGCGATCGTGTCAATAGCTCTGCTCATCTCTCAGTTCCAGAAAGAAACCAGGGCTTCGACAGGAGCGCCGGACATACCAACTGGAAAATCCCCCAGAGCATTCAGGAATCGCTCGGATTCCATAAGTCTCCAAGGGCGGACCATCTCAATAGGCCCTACTTCCCCACAGAGGGGAGTTGCCATAGTAAGTCCAAACCTCACCAGCGAATGATCCGTCCATGACAACGGGTTGACAGTCAGCCCTCCTATCAACGGATACTCACCAACCCGCTCTGAGGCAAAAACCAAATCAAGGGTGTGACCTGCTATATGAGTCGGGTCAGATACAAATTGAGACAGCCCCATGGTTGTCATGGCGGACATGAAGAACTGAGCTGGTCCACTGAGTGTAGCCTCGGCATGGATGTTGAAATCCCCCAACACCACCGTGGCAGAGGCTTCCAACACCACGTCCGAGACCACCTCAGCCAGCTCAGATAGGGAGGATGCTGGGCAGTGGGGTGAACGTTATACCAGCAGCATCCCTATCCTGTCTCTCTGGCCCAACAGCATAAACAGGCCCTCAACCCCCGTTACAGTGTGAATTGGTCATCTGGTGAGGGAGATGGAAGTCCGATGGACTACAGCAACACCCCCTCCCCTCCCCTCTGGTCTGGAACAGTGCTGCACTGAGTATCCTGGGGGACAAAGCTGGGCAAGACTAGGCACACCCAATTCATCCACCCAGGTCTCAGTAATGCATACCAGATCAGCCCCTTCATCTGAGATCAAGTCATGTATAATAGATGTTTTATTCTGGACTGATCTGGCATTCAGAAGCAGCACGGCCAGAGCAGTGGGCTGGTTGGTAGACCTCCCCAACCTCTGTCGGCTGGGAAACAGAACAAAGAGAAAGTTTTCTCTTTCTGACCCTGACCCTTCATTTTCACTTTCCCCAACTATATAAAGTTAGCTAGGCAGATTCTACTAGAAAGCACTAACGTTTCTTTCCTATTGTTTGTGGCTGGTTTGTTTACAATTATATACAGCACATAGAGATGGAGAATGTGCTTCCTGACATGCAATATATTCCACATCTTCTTTTTTAGCTATTCCTGGAAAAAAGGAAAAGATGAGCAAGCTCCTCAATAATTACAAAGAGGCCCTGTCCCCAAAAGACTTATTAGCCCCTCTCGGCTTCCTCTGCCGTCACTCTGTTATAGCTGACTTTAAAAGTCCTCTCCACTTCCGGAATAAGCGTCCCCATGGTAGCCGCGATCTAAATGGACTTTCCGTCCCCATGGTAGCCGTCTTCTCTTTCCGGGCATCTTTTTCCCCCCGTCCCCTCTCTTGTTAAAAGGAAAAATAGCCAGATCTCCAGCTCCCGAAACGGCTTCCCGCCCCTAGAAAAGGCAGATGATCGCTCATTCATTCACTTTCAGCACTTACTTTCACTCAGTTCTCTGTTAGAAAAGGCTTTCTGCCCCGGCAAAGTCAGCGGCTGCAGGCATCGGTAGCGCGATCCTTCGCTCATTCCCTTTTAAGGCTTTCACAGATCACTTGATAACAATGTTGCAATTCTGAGCAATTCTGGCTCTTTTTACAAAGGAAAGGAAGCGAACCTGCTGCATTTCTCAGATGTGTGAATGCTTTTTGGCTGTGTGTGCAGGCAAGCAATCCCCGCCCCTTTTGCCACGGAGCATCCTCAAGGCAGATATAGCGAGCAAAACCCGTGAATCACCGAAAGAGCCCTGGAACTCTTCTTTAAAGTGCACATATTTTATCGTGGGTGTCTCACTTTCCTAAGCTCCCTAAGCGCCTTGTAAAGCCTGGAATGGGGCCACTCAGAGGCAAAAGAAGAGTTCCAGCAGACTTTCAATTGCATGGGGACAGGGCCAGAGTTGGGCTTTCATTCAAGACATTTAGCATGCAGATTCCTAGCTGACCTCTTTCCCTGCTTGACTTTACTGCGGGAGCTGCTTGGAATTCCAATTTTCACACATTTTGTAATCACAAATTTGCATTTGGAATTATTTTCTTTCCTGACACAAAACGCTGTACAGGCAACTGGATCTCCTATTAGCCCACCCTCCCCATGTCTCTTTTGTATGCCTAGATCTCAATCACATGTAAGTGAATGCAGGGAGATAAACTTGTTCTATTCTTTTCCTTTTTAAATGGAAAAAATGTTTTGGCATTCCAGATTAAGTGTGAGAGAGCCTTTTGTCATGGTTACAGAATACAGCAGTGACTGAGACGCAGAGATTCAGGTTACAAATTACAAAATCAAGGCATAGTTCCTGATGCTGAGCTTTACTGTAGTGGTTAGAAATGTACTGAACTGGTTGGTCAGTTGGCAGTTCACAGCAAACCAAGATGTTCATATGGGCCATTTTTGCACTGGCCCTGAAGAACCCATTAGGAACTGGATTGTTACCCAATTGTTACCAATTGGGAAGGCCCTGTCCCCACTGTAGACCCCTTTGGGACCCCATGAGGGCTGGAGAAATCTGGATTTAATGGGTCCTTTGGGCCCTTAAATCTGGATTTCTCAAGGACCCCTTTAAAGGTGTCCACAAGCTGGTCTTCAGCCTCGAAGGCTGGATTAAAAGATACACATCACTACTTACCTGTGGATGGCGTCCAGGGGCAGGCCTAGCAGGAGTGAAGCTGCACTCACAGTTGGTGCCAGCTCTGCCCTGCCACTCGTAGTTACAGAGGCTTGCACAGGCTCCGTAGGTGCAAGTGGCATCCCTGCCCAGGAGGGAGTCCTGCCCTGGCCCTGCGGCTGCATCGGAGGGAGGCTGGTTGTGGCTACCAGCTTTGGCTGGTGGGCACAATTGTTGCCCCAATGTGCCTGCCACTGCCTCCTCCCACTGCTGATGTCCCAGCTCTGAAGGAGCCTCCTCATGTGTGTGTGTGTGTGGGGGGGTGACAGTGATAGCCGCATTGACAGATGAGACTGTAATCGCCACCTCCGCCATGCCCCTGAGACTGCGGCCACCCCCACCCCAATGAAGCTGCTTAGTCGGTGGGGCATCAGGGCAGGTGGCGAGCACTTTGATGGGGGGCCAGTTGTGCCTGCTAGGTGAAGTGGGTGGCCACTGGCTAGGCTGTGATCCACCAGTGCCACCCCTCATGCACAACTCAGCTTCTGCATCCACCCCTCACAGGGCCTCCATAGCTGTTTATGGAGCCAGCACAGGCTTCTTAGTTGCTGCATTAGTCCAGCCCATTTAGTCTGGCATTCTGTCTCACACCGGTTGCCTCCAGACTAAGCTGTCAAATCCATATTTAAATGAAAATTCACAGTATACTCACTGTGCAGGGAAACCCGATTGTCTCTACTAAAAGTAAGATTTGTACTTTCATCTATGGAGCTATGACAGTCTAGGCAGCATCTCATAGCTGTTTTTCATCCTGCTGCCTGCATTAGATGATACTCCAATTTAACTAGATACTGTGCTGCGAGAGTTCTTTCTCCCACACTATGGTAAGTGCACAGTAACAGTTATATACGGGGATGAGACAACAGAAGGTTCTCCTGTCTGTCAAGATGATCGGGACTCTCTGCAGTATAAAATGTGCCCAGATGCAGTCAATGTGGGCTACCAATTGCTTTTGAACATTCCCAAGCAGAAGACAAAGACAAAACCTTCACCTGCTCTTGACTCCCTGCAAATGTCATTTAGAGGCATCCTGCCTGTCTCCCTAACATGGAGATGGTACCTAGATATCCATTCTAGTAGACACAGTGTCTTATAAAGAGGCTCAAATATAAACTATATATCTGCCTCTCTCAACATAACATTCAGAATAGAATCATACCAGAAAGGTAAAACAATCAAAAGCAAACAACAACAAAATCAAATCTCTCTCTTTTCTTGTAGAAGTATTTGAAGAGTGACTCTTTATTTACTTCCACTGAAATACTGACAGAAAAAAGGACTCTGATTGATTTTGCTGAAACCACCAAGCCAGGCAGAAGAGTTTCTGTCACAATATATACTATAAACACACATTTTAAACATTTGCTTATGACATCTCTGATATCTATGGCAATTTGTCTGTCTTCTGAAACAGAAATAAACTATAAAAAGAATTACATATATGTCAGAGTTCCTGTCAAATATTTTCAAACCAAGCTGGTTTGTTACTCACTTCTCACTTCACACCCTTAACTGAATGTCATCTTTCTAATTCTGTTTATTTGTGTGTAAAACAATTCTTGGATTTTTTTGTTTGATATTTATATACCATCCTATACATGGCCTCTGGGAAGTTCACAAAAATGGTAATAAAAAGTGCTAACAGCAAATGCAAAGAAAGAAAGAAAGAAAGAAAGAAAGAAAGAAAGAAAGAAAGAAAGAAAGAAAGAAAGAAAGAAAGAGACCACAAAAACAAAATAAAATGAGCAGTCACAAATACCAGTAGCCTCATTAACCAAAATGTAATGTGGCATGAAAAAATTAAAAAGAAACTATTGCTTATCCTTTCTTTTTCATTTTTCAAAATGTTTCTTTTGAAAAATTGCATTCTATAATTAAAGCTAGACCAGCATGATGGTAGGTGAGTTGCCTCCTACATAATGGGGTTAAAGGCTACAGAGGGAGGAGTGGGCTCAAACTGGGACCTGTGTTTTGATCCACCCAAACCATCATTTCATCCATTGCTTTGGGGAGATGCAAGTGAGACCTTCAACTGGTGCCTCAATAGTCCTGACTGAAGACTTCAGTAGGAGTAAAAACATTTTAGGAATGGGCAAATAAGCAAAGGGAAAGGGAAAGTTTTGGCAAGAATGAGGAGCAAATGAAGAACTAGAATTGATGGCTTGTTTCCCTGCCAAGGGGCCCAGTAGGTCTCAGCAGTATCACTCGCACGAGGTACTTAAAAAGGATGTGGTATAAATCTGCACATCAACCTACACACTCATATGTGCATGTGCACACACACAACACACACAGATAACAGGCTTTAAAAAGCTCTCTTCATCATCCAAAAAGCCGGAAGAATAAAGAAAATCTAACTCTTCAGTTAACAGAACTGGCAGTATTTCAAATGGTTACTCACTAGATAAATGTAATGAATGGAGTATCCAAAGGCTTACTTGGAAACATGACAGCCAATTATTGATACCCCACTCATCAGAAGTAAGGGATTTTCGCTACTTATATCATCCAATAACTGTGATGCTTAGAATAAGCAATGTGAGCAATGTGAACTGACTTACGGTTGAAATATTTTGCAGATCAGTATCTGTTTCAGGTTTAATATGTTTGTACTTTATATTAGTACAGTAAGGTTAAATGATTGATAAGTGTTTTACTAATAGAAATTTACTGCTGTAGTTTTGTATATTAAATAAAGACAAGCTAAAATGTTATCATCATCTTTATGTACTGTTGTAACACGGCACCTAAAAGACCAGATAAACATATAAAAGTGTATCTAATATCTGTGGGAAATGTGGAAAACAAAGCTTTTTTATCATATATGATGCACATATGAAAAAGCAAGACGATTCTCAATCTAGGTGCATAATTTTATGCAAACAGTATTAAAGAATAATTAATTGATGGATCTACCATTGGAGAAGAGCCATGGTTATAGCTGCAAGACAAGGATGGAAGAACTCAATGCTAGCAGCTATCAAAGACTGGCTGTTGAAATTGGTAGAAATGGACAAATTAACTTGTATGACCAAAGAAAGAACATAAACATTATTTCGTAAAAACTGGGAAATTTTGGGATCTGATAAGTAGACTCAAAGAAATATAGCTGCTAAATTATTTAGAGGAGGCATAATAGTAAATGTATATATAATTGCTAGAGGTGAATTATTATTAGTTTTCATATCAATATACTTTTTCTTCTATTCTTAATGTAGTCAGGAAAGATTATTTTTAAAAGTCATCATCATTATCTTGTATGCAATATCTTTTTCTTTGCAAACTATTTCCTGCAGTAGTTTAAGGAAATTTTTGTAATGGAGATCTGAGTGCACAAAAAATTTATGTGCTTCTTGGGTATGATGTATTTATTGTAAAACTGTTTGCATAATATTTAATGTATTATTTGTCTTTATTGCATTCACAATGTAATCAATGTGGAAGCCAGTAAGCAGTGGGCAGAGCACATCTAATTAGCATAGGAGAGGAGGGAGTGATCGCCCACAGGCGAAGCCAATCAGAGGCAGCCCGCACCAAGCTGCAGGTATAAAATGCACCCTTGAGAGGGGAGAATTGTTCTATGCTTGGGTTTTTCGGGGTGGGAGGTTCATGCATTAATGTACTGCACCTAGAGGAGAGAAATTCCCGGATAGATTCAGGTTCTTAGGCCTGAGGAATGAGCCAGGGGGAATCCTTAGATTAGCTTAAGGTTATACAGGTTATTGAATTGCTGTGTGAAACTTGGGAAGCCATTGTCATAATTACTTATTTATTTAATTATTTGCTACTGATTATAAGCAATAAAGAACAAATCTTCTTATGTAACCACCTTGAGTCACGTACCCCACGTACAATCCTCAGAATCCAAATCCAACACGATTAAGTTAAAAATAATAGGAACAGGCAAATTCACGTTTGCATCCGGTTCTATTATTTCGGTTTAGGGAAAGCGAAATAAGCTTGCTGTGGGGATTCACCCTAAGAGTTTTTTCCATTTGCAAACTCTCTTGTAGATTTACAGAGGGAGTGTTCAGTAATCCTTCTTATATCTTACCAAGCTTTCTCAGGTTTTGGAATAGAGGAAGCAGGTTGAGCACTACAAACATTTGAGCTTATTTCTACAAAAGCCTTTTGGGCTTTTAAAGCTAAAAGGTAAACATAAGGCCTTTTTGCACTTACCTATAATTCAATCTACTTTTTTTCCCTTGGTATGAGAAAAATGATTATTAATTCCTTAAGCACTCTGCTAAGCCAGAACTAGGAAAATGAGTGACAAAGTCACACCGAGAAGCAAATGGTTTCATGAAATGATTTCTGAACTGAGACCAAAAAAAGCAAAGGAAACTGAGTTACAAAAGTCCCACATGTAAAAACAATGAGATGGATATGTAAACAAATTCTTGGAAAGGAAAATAACAAAAGAGAAAAGAGAAATGGATAATATAAAGCAACCTGGTTTCCTAAGTAACAGAAATGGTCTGTGAAAAAGGCTTTATTAACATGGTGCTTGACTTTATATACTATTATTCTATTTTTTTTCTTTTTTAAAAGACCAAACCCTGTTTGCTGTGCAAAAGAGCATAGTAGAGAGGAAGCTGGAACAAGGCAATGTCTCCACAGCAAAGATGGGAGGATCTAGGCCCTTCCTGCATTGTTTCTTAATCTGGATTATATTTTGAAATAGGGACCTGCTCCAGTGTGCGGTTGGCAGGCTCTTACGCTTGAATATAATTCAGAATAAGACCCAATGTGGGAAGAGCCTTAGGGTGGGCAACTTGGCAGAACTACCATGTTTAACATATCAGCATCTGCATCTCCTTTTCAGTGTATAAAGGTGATTGGGCATTTAGAGAATGTGGCACTCTTCCAAAAAGTGCAATATCATGCCCTCTATCCTGGGTATTCCATGAGATTGCCATGTTCCCTATGTGGGTATCACATGTTTTGGCAGGTGCTTTGTGCCACTGAATGTGGAGCCACAATGCCCTAGTCCCAAGGCAAGGTGTCCCGTAAGGTGAGACATGATCTAAACATGCATTCTGCCTTTCTAACAAAAGCAGAAAAATGGGGAAACTCTTATATACCTGATTCAGCTAACTCTAATTCTTCCTTATGATTAAACTTAGGGTGTTTTTCCACAGCGCTCCTTTAATCCAGAACTAAGAAGATCCGGATCTAAGGAATGGGTACATTCCTTAATCCGGATCTAGTAGATGCGGATTAAGGGAAGTACCCAACGTGTTTCCATGGGTGGTCTATCACCCAATATCAATGGGTGCTAGCCTCCCTGCCATGGAAACACCGGAGCACCCATTTGGAAATCCGGATCTACCCATGAGGGGTCTGCTTGTCACCCCAGGTGTTTGGGGGGACAGGGGGTGCAATCTCTGAAGTGGCTTTGAAGTAATTTCAAAGTCATTTCAAAGTCACTTTGAAGTCTGTGAAAAACAGCTCCATTGAAGTCTGTGCTGATCTTTGGAGTGAACTTCAAAGTGACTTCGAAGTGACTTCGGAGTCACTTCGAAGTCACTTTGAAGTTCACTCTGAAGATCGGCACAGACTTCAAAGATGCTCCGGAGCTGTTTTGCACAGATTTTGAAATGACTTCGAAGCTTAGGTTTTGGGGCTCCCCCCCCATTGGTGCCCCCTCCCTCCTTAATCGGTGCAAAAATGGGTACTTTCTGACAATGGAAAAACACCCTATGAGAACAATGTCCATGTGGCTATGAATAACTGAACCTAAGTGACTTGGGCCCCAAATATCTAAAGCAATGCCTTCTCCCATATAGACCTGTCCATGCCCTAACAGATGTGCCAATGGGGCCCTCTTGGCTCTCCCACCACTGCAGTAGTTAGGGGGGTGGGAACACATGAGAGGCCATTCCCAGTTTTGGCACCCAAGTTGTGGAATAATCTCTCCTCTGTGGCACATCAGACACCCTCATTGTATGTGGTCAGAAGACAGGTTACTTTTTTTTTTCATTTCATTTCCGTTTTATTTGTATACTGCCTAGGGGTGTGAATCAAACGTGGAAAACTTTGGCTTTGGCTGAATCCCACCCCCACAAATGTAAGGGGCTTCGAATTTGTACATGTTGGATATTTGTGCACATTCCTAATACCACCTTTCCAAAAGAAAATTTGCCCAAGGTTGTTTACAACAAACAAAATATACAATAAATATTATAATAAAATATTATAATAAAAATACATTATAAAAATCTCACATCATATAAAACACTGCACAATAAGCCAAACACACAAACAAAATGATTGAGGCAGCTGAGGCCAAGTGGAGTCTAGAGCAGCTGACAAAAAAACCTGGTCCCACAAAGAATCACCTCCAAGATGTCAATGCCCAGATAGGCCAGAGTGTCATCCAGAGGGCAGGAGGGGTGGCATAAGCAGCTGTCCTGCATGGTCTCTCGTTTACCTGAGACCAGGTAGAATCTAGAGCAGATGACAAGAAAGACCAAGTCCTGCAAGGAAGCAGCTCCAAATTATTAAATCCCATCCGTACTGAAGAGTCATCTAGAGGGCAGAGTGGTCTAAGTTGCCACCACTAGACTACCACTCCTGGAGGAATGGCAAGGTTCTCCTCCTCCTCTTCCTCCTCCTCAGGTATACCTCTACCCTGCCCTTCAACTGAGGAAATGTCCTAAGATTGATTGATTGATTGATTGATTGATTACATACATACATACATACATACATAGTTTATGAACTTGAATATTCTTAAACTGTTATATATATATATATATGTCTGACATCTAACATATTACGAAACAAAAATTACCATGAAAGTTAAGCTCATGCAACCAAACTGGAAATGTTAAAACCTAAAACTTCCAACACACTCACACAGAACCACATTCTGTTGATATAGACATCATCCCCCCCCCCCGCCACCCCAAACAAAGGTTGATATTATTCTAAAAAAGAGTTAAAAATAATTGCAGACATACTGGACTTAAGCCCATAATCTTGCTATTCCAGTTGTTACATGGTCCTTAAGGCTAACAGTACATGTATCTAGTTGTGTAAAACCTAATTTGGCACTCAGCATATTTAAGTGCTTTTTGCCAGCCCTCATTTCATAGCTGACATCCTCTCTAAGTATAACTGCAATTGTTTTAATTAACAATAGTGAAAGGTGAGACAGTGGAGTCTCTTCATTGAACTTAACTGTCACTGCCACTATGAAGTTGATTTGGCTGGGATCAGCTACAATATGTAATACCACCTTTGGCACCTTGTCTCTAGCTGAAATCCCTGAGCGAGTGTAATGTTGAAATGAGCAGTGATTAGAAATGCAGAATATGCTAACTTGCTTTAGGAGCAGCTTGCTGTATCTAATCACCTTATGTTCCAATTGCTTTTAAGCAAGACGTGACTCCCCTTTCTTTTTAGAAAGGAACTTAGGTTTTCCTCCTAGGTACAGAAGTGGCATTCATTTGTCAGGCTGGTCATGCTGAATGCTAATAAATAGGAGAGATGTAGATATGATGCAACTTTTTTAAAAAATGTGGACTTTTAGGCGGGATCCACACATGCTGTGGTATCCTGTGCTGTGCTGAGCCAGTGGCCTACACTAAGGCCATCCATATTATGGATGCTCCATCCTAGCCCAGTGTTGGAGTCTGGGAACCTGGCTGGGGCTGTTTTAGCTGGGTGTCCAGGAGCCTGGTGAAATGGCACCAGGTTCCTCATGCCTGGTATACCAAGCCAGCTGGTTGCTGCCATCCACACACGAATGTCTGGTCCAGTCCATGACCTGGTAAGGCTGTCTTTCATTGGAAGAGGCATGGGGGCAGGACACTGTGACAGTTCTGCGTGGGAGCATGGCTTTACTGTAGCAACAGCCAAACATGCAGGAACCATTTGCACTTCACCCAGACCCAGGTAGGTCTGGGTGAAGTTTGGGACAGGGCCAATGCAAACACTAGCTAACAGCCCTAATCTTAACTTAGTGTTACAAACCTATATATTCATATATGGTAAGTCAATTACATTACAAAGATGCAAAGAAGGTGTGACATCATATTTAATTGCTTTTAAATTTTAAATTCTGTGAAATACAGAGCCCCTTTGATTATTAAATCAACACTAAATTCCTAACAAAGTTCCCCATTCCTTATCTGCCTTCTTTCCGTCCATCTCTGCTTCACACTTGCACTTGGCCTAAAGAAGCATAATCCAGCTATACAGATATAATGTCATAATCCCCATAATCCTCTGTTTCACAGTTCTCCATTTTTACTTCACAAGTCTGACATATTGCAGGCATCTATGATTGCCTTTGCAGGACCTTTTAACACTACTCCAGTTATTACTATTGCTTAGCTTATTTTTCTTTGAATTATCTAATTGATTTCTTTTGCATTATTTTTCCTCTTGCTCCTACTTTAGTTGAAAAAAAATCTGATTTTATAGACTTATTTAACTTTTTGTTAAAATAACTTAAAAAGTATTAATTATTTTCATCTTTTTTTCTTAAAGGGAAACTTTCTAAATTAATATTTTATGTTACGATACAGTATACATATTTCACGTGCCATTAGGTACACATTCCCTCTCAACTGACCTTTGCTCCTCCTGCCAGATAATTTTTCTTTGTTTCTTTCTCTGAGTCACCAAGTATTCAGACCATGTGATCATATAATTACTTAGAAGTAGAATGAAAATGAATACACAGGTACTATTTTACCCTTCTTAGTGATCATGGATAGAGTAGCACAGGGTGAAGGTCCTTCCCAATGTTAATTAAAAGATTCCAGTCTATCAGAACTGGATGCTTTCTTTTATTGCTTTAATTTCAATGTAACCTTAGAGAAGAATAGGTTTTTAATTGAAGGGATGTATTTTAATTACTGATTTCTTTATTTTTTATAACAAATCAGTACCATGTTATTATTTTATTTTACTTTTAACAAGAGGGAATTGTTAATGAAAGCCATTTGTGTTTGGAATAAGAATGAGCACTGGGTTGATTAAAAGAAGCTACCCATCAGGCAGATTAATAGGTCACACATTTCAAGCAACCTCAGTGGTTGCTAAAGGTATTTCCTTTGTGCTAAGTCCTACAAACTACAAAGCTGGTCTAAATGAAGAGGCCTACTGCTTCTATTTGGCCATGCAACTACTTTGTAACCCACAACAACTTTAGGCCACCCCCCAGATGATGGTTGAATAACCCGCTAGCAAGAGATATGTGGAATATTGATTCCACACCATTATCCCTTGATAGCTAGGCGTCGAAACACCCGGTTTCAGCCTCCATGCGTGTGCACTGGACGAAACAATCATGGTGGCTCTGTCCAGAAGGTAATAGGCAGCCTAAAAAGGGGCTATTGCTGGAAAACCCATGACCAGTGTTGGGTTTCCCAGCAATCATTTCTTACAGGTTTTGGGGGGGGAAAGGGCTATGGAGGGGTTGTCTTAGATATGAGAGGGAATCTCACCATACTGGTGGTGTAATGCTGCTATATTCATTCCATCTGGAGGGGGCCTTAAAGTTCAGAGAACCACAGAAGTTGATTCTAAAGGTTTCTTCCCCACATAACATGTATCTTACAGCTTACAAAGTATCTTCAAGAAATATTTGCATAAAGCAAACCTCTACCATGTGAATCATGATATAAATAGATGTTTCAGGCACAGATGTTGTGTTCAGAAATGACCTGGGGAAAGATGTGAACTTTTCCCACACATCTGAAAGACTGGTGCCACTGATTATTCATCCGTCAATGCTAGTTTAATAGAATGAAACAAACTCTTGTCTCTCAACTGGCTCTGCAGCATTAATAAGCCAGTTGGGCAAGTTTTACCTCCTACGCCTCAATCTCAGAACTTGTCTGGAATGATCTGTCTTTTGGGAAAGCTATCTGACTTCAGTACTCCACATCTACCTATAAATGGATTTCTGGTGACAGTGGGCGGCTCCAAACGCTCTCCAGATGGAAGCAGCTCTCGTGTGATGCAATCTAAAATGGCAGATCACCACACACAAGCTGTTTACGTGCAGCTGGTCTGTCTTGTCTGTTTTCCAGTCACCTGGAAAAGATGACAGAATAACATTAGAGTGCTCATTATACGTAGGTAGGCCACTTGATCCTCGACTGGAAAGTAAAAGAGGAAAGAATCTCTAAAAGCTAAGGGGTTAGTTCAACTACTTCTCTTAAGAAAACCTGAAGCAGGACTAAGCTATCTGTCTATTTAGATGGCTGTTCTGGAATTGGGACTTGCCATCTGCATGCTGGTCCAGACTATGGCAGGCCCCACCCTTCCCTTTGTAGCTGGCTGGTGTGTTTTCTGTTTATCTCACTGTTTCACTACTGTTTTTAACGTTGAGCCTGCTTGCACCTTCACTTCCCTGGAACATTGTCCTGGGAAAGTGGAGATCTGGAACAGATTGGGTGTTCAGATTTCAAATGCCCAATCCATCCACAACTTACCCAGCACTTCATCAAGCACCAGGTAAGTGTGACTGCCACTATACTAGCAGCACTTGCTTCACTATGACAATGGCCATGGGTGCTGGCTTTTGCTGCAGTGACTAGGTGACGCAGCTCATAACTGTGGCTGTGCTGCCCCACTCCATGCACCCTTTACCAGGAAGAGGTGCAAAGGTTGTGTCCTGTGCTAGTCATGTCCTAGACTACCAGCCTGGAACACTGCATGGAATGTTTACAAGTGGTCCACGGCTAGAGCAACCTATATGGGCTATTTTCACAAGATGGCCCACTTGAGTGTACAGTGGCTCACCAAGTGCTCAGAGTGGATGAAGTCTGAAGTTCTGGAGGCTCTGCTGGTCCACATTACCATCCTAGTGTTGAAACCACAATGGAATCCCCTGCTAACAACAATGTCCCCCTGTGGAGATTGACAGATGCTTCACCCCTTTGAAAGAAATTATTCCCTGGTCAGTAGAGATGTGCACAAAATTTTTTTTTGTATTTGATTAGCATCCAATCGAAGGCAAGAAAATTTGTATTCATTCAAATAGATCCCCTTCAAATGTGGTAGGATTCATCTTCGATATGAATGTTCAATCCCATACGAATCCCATATGATTCCCATATGAATGCATATGAATAGCATACAGATCCTATATACGATTGCATACAAATAGCATATGGATCCTATACAAATACATACGAATAGCATGCAAACCCCGTATATGAACCTCATATGAGTCCCATACGAAACTTCATACAAATTCAAATGTCAATTTTCAAGTGTGCCAACATTCTATTCAAATCTGAATGTCCAAATTCGGCCAAATTCTGAATGTTATGAACATTCATGCACATCCCTACTGGTCAGTGGTCTGTGATGAAGAATTGTCCCTTTACCTCCTGCTTCTACTTCCTTTTACCACATTTGTGGGGATTGTATGCCCATCTATATTTTCTATATCATCTTGTTTAGAAGAAAACAGCTTCCCTTCAGCTTATTCTGTCTAAATTAATTACACCTGTCAAAGGTGCCCCTATTTTGCACCGAAACACCTCATTTTCTTCAAAAGCAAGCCAAACACAGGTTCCAGTTCTTCACTTTCCAAAATGTGGAATGAGGCAGAATTGGAATTTAAGGGCCTTTTTGCACATGCCGCCGAAAACGGATCTAAAAAGATCAGTTTTCGGCGGGAACGTTTTAAGAAGGGAATCCGTTTCCATCAGAAACGGATTCCCTGCGCCCCACGTGTACGCACACGCGCGGGGCTGCGGCAGCAGGGCCAAATTTAAAAACGGTTTCGGGTCGGTGCTGTGCAAATGCAGCAGCCCCCACCCGAAACCGGCCCTTAGCTGTCACAGAGGGAGAGCATCGTCGGTTGTCTGGCAGAAAGAAGCCAGGGGCCCTCGATCGCCCAGCTGTCAAAGTGGGAGAGCATGCGCTCTCCCACCCTGGCAGCTGGGCATGCGCCGCCAATCCGGCTTTTCCCCCCTCCAGTGCGGAAACGTTCGTTTCCAAACCGTTTTAACGGGGGGAAGCCAGATGCAAGACCTGATTTTTCAGGTCTTACTTCTGGGCCGGATTTCGGCGGCAGAAACGTTTTAAAGAGCCGCCCAATGCAGACGTGGCTTCCTCAAAGGGGTCCTAATTCCGACCCCTATGCGGAAGCCAGGTCTAAATCCGTTCCACATCTGGCTCTAAATCCGTTTTTAGAGCCAGTGCGGAAAGGCCCTAAGTTTTCCTTCCAACACATGTTTCTGTGGCCATTTCTGCATTGTGAGCGTTATCCTGCAGTGGTCTGGTCTAGGGGTGTGCACGAATGCAATTTTCAGGATTCGATTCAATTCAAGTTGAATATCCAAAGATTTAAATCGATTTGAATGTATTCTCATTCAAGTTGAATCAAATACATTCAAATCGATTTGTACAAATATTTTATTTGTACTTGAAGATATGAATGTTGACAACATTCGAATGTGTCAATATGCATTGGTACACATTGGTACGCATTCGTACGCATCCCGTTTTTATCCCGTACACATCCCGATTTTGTCCCATATGTATCCATACAAATGTGTATGGATACGTGTGTAATGCATAAGTATGCATATACATATGATTCAAAACATTTGAAAATTAATTTGAATGTTAAATTCATATTTAGAGACATTTGATTCGAATTCAAATGTCCAAATTTGATCGAATTTGATCAAATTTCAAATGTTTTGAATATTCGTGCACATCCCTAAACTGCTCTATCTGGACCAAAAATGGTGTCCAATGGCTTGTGCCAAGGGCCATGTGTATTCTAGGCAGCCTACCCCAGTCCAAATTTGGAGACTGGGAATGAAAGATCTGTCCAGAATGTGGATGAGACATTCCATCGGTCAATCTACCAGCCCAGGCCTGTGTATACTCCAGTTTTGTTTTCTTAACTTGTTCATTCCAAGCAAGGCAATGATGGCATCAGTGAAGAAAAGTGAGAATTTTATCCGTTTTCAGGAATGATGTCTTGGGAAACAAGCATTCAAACAAAGATGTACTTTTATAAGCAGTTCAAAAATAAGATTATGTAGTATGATTTTTCAAGGTTAGAACACATACATGCATTTGCAGAAGAAGCCATGGAGAAACCAGACCAGTACCTTTGTCTTCATGAATTAAAAACAGAGTACAGACGAACTGCACCATCCAGGTTGTTGCATTTAAGCATTCAGTATAAATATGAGAAAATTTGCTCCTATCCAGCAAGATGGAATCCATTTAGATGGGGCCCCACTCCCAATATAAGTGGTTCTGTCGCCAAGTTGCTCTTAGAAATGTATCCTAATATTCAACCAAAATCCACCTTCCTACAGCTGAAACTGATAGTCCTCCCATGTGACTGTACCACATTAATTTTCATGCGGACACCTTCAAGCCTGCAAGCAGACTTGTCTAAAAAACGAAGCCCTACCTCTAAGAGAAAAGTCCAAGCGCAGAGACAATTTTGTTCCAGCGTTATATAAACATTAAAGCCAATCACCCGAGCTTTTTAACAACCTACAATTAACCCAACATATCTCCAACCCTCAACGTTTATGGTTAGGCAAGAGTATACAATAAACATAGTCAGCTGCCCCAAATCCTGCATGCATTGGCCCGTGAGATTCAGAAAGGCAGGGATTCTCAAGGACAAAGGCATGTACTAAGTCCCAGCATCTCATTTTGTTTTCTCTAGCCATCTTTTGTCAAGTGTCATGGGAAAAATTCTAATGAGTTTCTCCACACTGCTGAAAGGAGGGGAGGGGTGAATCTGTTAAATGCAAGTCAAGATTTCTATGTATTTTTTTCTTTGCTTTCGTTAAGTAAAAGAGATTTCCTTTGTCCTATGAATTTACTGTTCTCAAAATACGAGTGGGAAGACTGAGAAATAACACTGTGGCGTGCATATGGACTCACACCCTTTAAAAGTATTCCCATTTACACACACCCTTTTAAAACAGTGCAGTGATGAGTTAAGCAGCTTAATATAGAAGACAGAAGTTATTCCAATGAAGTGTAGCTGTTCCATTACAGGAAACAACTAGAACTAAATCCTAGACCATGCCTATAAATATAACGAGAAATCAGCTGCTGAAATTAGTTGTATGTTATGATTCATGGGAGCTTTTTGGAGTTTTTATTTTTTTAAAGCAGTATCACCTTTTCTGAAGATAAACATACGACCACATCAGGAGCTAGGGATGTTCAGTTCCAGCACAGATTCAAAGGGGATTGATAGTGGACTCAAAGTGGATTCAGGGTGGATCTGATGTGTTCAGAGCAGATGTGTAGGGGATACGTAGGCCATTCGTAGCATGGTTTTGAACCAGATTTGTATCGAGCATTCGTATTGAATTTTAATCCTACCACATTCGAAGGGGATCTGTTTGAATGAATGCGAATTTTCTTGCATTTGATTTGATACTAACTGAACACAAAAAAACATTTGTGCATATCCCTATCAGGAACCAATTATCTGAGAATAATCTTAGAAACAAAAAATCAAGATCACAGAGAATGACAACATTTATGTGCCAGTTATGGAAGATGGCTCCATCTAGCCTCCACCTGAATACATACCACAATGATGGCCAAATCTTTTTTGTATGTGGGCACATCTAGAATTTTAGGACATTCAGTGGTACCACGCCCTGTGGATGCTTCTTTCTCTCAGGCCAGAGTTCCTTCTGCCAGAGAATACGAGATACAATCAAAACTAATATTTGCCTTTCCATGGTAGCTCTGTTGAATTTGGATCCAGTACAATTAAAATCGATCTGTGAGTTTCTGTTTTAGTGATTTGATGCAAGCAGGATTATGCCATATTAACAACGCTGAAAACTTTTAAAGTCTCTTTCCGCTCTGTGTGTTTTGTGACACAGAGAAGGTAACCATCTTTGACATATTATTTTGAAGGGGAAAGGTAAGACTCAGAAGCGTTTTTTGCCAATATTGTGTCTTTTGGGTTATCCTGCTGGCAACTTCTGTCACAGCATGTGGCACAAGAACTTGAAGTCATGCTGTGAAGTCATATATAAGACCACAGTCATAAACTAAGGCAGGATGCCACACCCACAAACACACTTTCCACCATATAGGATTCCTTTCTGTAGCTGCAAAAGGAAAGGTGTTTAGACAGTTCTTTTTTTAAAAAAATCTCCCTCATTTTTCCAGACTTTACTCTCTTTTTGTCTCAAAGTCTGGCAATGCCTTCCTGACAATAAGTGCTTGCCAGAAATTGACCATTCATCTGTTCTGCTTCCTGTGGCCCTAGCTGGTCATTCATTTGTAACAAGTATTTCACACACTGTGATTGGTTACATTTTCTTCTTCTGTGCTTATGAAGTTCCCCCCACCCAATGAAACAAACAAACAAACAAAACATTCTTGGTGTTCTTTAATCCTGTAGTGAGGAAAAGGTGCCCATTCTCAGGCTTCAGGACATGATAAGGTGATTCTAGGGATTTTATGTCTATTTTTACAGTCTCAAATTCACCTAGAAGAAGAAGAAGAAGAAGAAGAAGAAGAAGAAGAAGAAGAAGAAGAAGAAGAAGAAGAAGAGTTGGCTTTTCTACCCCACTTTTCTCACTCATTTAAGGGGACTAAAAGTGGCTGAAAAAGCTTTTCTATTCTTCTCCCCACAACAGAACACTCTGTGAGGTGGGTGGGGCTGTGAGAGCTCAGAAGAGAGCTGTGACTAGCCCAAGGTCACCCAGCTGGCTTCATGGGGAGGGCGGAATCAAACCCAGTATTCCCAGATAAGAATCCAGCTCCCTAACCACTAGACCAAACTGGCTCACCTAGAGTAGGAGTCCCCAACCTTTTTTGCACCAGGGACCAGCTTCCTTTTCCATGGTGTGGTGGGGGTGTGGCAGGGGGAGGGGGTGTGGCATGGGATGGGATGGCATGGAGTGGAGTGGAGTAGTGGCGCTTGGCTTGGTGTGGCGTGGAAGGGTAGCTTGTTGCGGCGGCAGCATGAACCAGCAAAACAACCCCTATGGCCCAGTCCCAGTCCGTGGACTGGTGGTTGAGGACCCCTGACCTAGAGGGCATCTCATTAAGTGTGTCTCATTGAAGCCTCTGACAGCACTTTCCCCCATTCTCCTGCTTCACCACCATCATAGTGCAAACCCTACTTGGCATGCTTTCATTGGTCTGAAAAGCACAGCCATGTTTTTGAGGGGACAAAAAACAGGCAGTTTCTGGGCCCCCTTCCTGAGTCGTGTATCATATTCCAGGCAGACATGGCAAATCCAAGGAATAAAACTTTACTGGTTTTGCTGTTATCACAGCTGGGGGAGGGCATACAACTTACAGCCTGTTCCCATTACAAACTTAAAACAGTTTGGAAATGGTTTCGATCCTCACAGTCCCCACGTCAGGTTGGCTTAACATGCTTTCCACGTGTTAAATCGCCCCAAAGCGTTGTAAATAAAACACTCATTTCAACAGGTCCCGCTCCTGTTCTTGCATTTTAAATGGTTTACATTTCTTACTGTGGGAACGGTACCATTTTAGTGGGATGAGAATGCGTGTTTAGGGTTTCCCTCCCCCAATAGCACTCTAGGAACTCCCCGCCCTTGTCACGTCAAAAATTTTGCGGCAGGAGGAACCCCAATCAGAGAGAGGGAGTGGGCACCATGACTGGCAATGGGCAGGGAGAAAAAGATACGCTTTCCCAAAGGAAGTTTTCAAGCGCTTTCAGAATCGGGATCGAATGCGATTAAAGTTGAAAGTAATGAGATCAGGCAAATTCGTGTTTGCATCCGGTTCTTTTATTTCGGTTTAGGAAAACCGTTTTAAACTTGTAATGGGAACGGGGCCTTACATGCTTCTCACCTCAGTGCCTGGAGCAAGTGCTCCATCCCTTCTGGCAGAAATATCCACAGTCATGTGGATCCTGCCTTAAACAAAGTTTTTATGGCAGTGAATACATTCTATGTTGTGCATCTATCCCAGGATGTACTCTGAACATCCTCACTGAACTTCAAAGCAACCTCAATAATTGGAAAAGCTTCTTCAGTTTGGTCTAGTGGTTAGAGTGCCAGACTTGGGCTAGTCACAGCTCTCTTTCTGACCTCTCACAGCCCCACCTACCTCACAGGGTCTCTGTTGTGGTGAAAAGAACAAAAAGCTTTGTTAGCTACTTTGAGTCCCATTAAATGGGTAAGAAAAGTGGAGTCTAAAAGCTAACTTTTCTTCGTCTGTGGTATGCCATCTGCACTTCAAGTGATGATGACTAAGCCAGGACAGGCAGGATCGCTATGGCAACATCTGCAGTACCATTTGGAGCATGCTTGAGGTTGTCATGGACATCAGGATGCTACCTGCAATAGTGCAGCCATAGTCACACTGTCACATCTACTTACCACACTGCATCTGGAAGAGGGTATAGATGCAGTGACCTTGAGTGAGATAGTTACTCCTGGTAAGCGTGTGGACTGCTGTTTAGCAGTTCACTGCTGGATGGCTTTGGTGGAAACTGGCTACTTCTAGAGAATTGCTGCAGCTCCCTGGTGCGGATAGGCCCGTCTAGTGAGTGGACCTCCACTTGCTAACAGGTAAGTTCAAACAGGCCCTGTGAATGTGAACATGCCTAGAGCTATTTTCTTGGCTCAAAGTGCTTCAGCTACATTTATTTTGTAGCTGGGCCCGTAGTAACACATGAAGAAAAAACTGTTTAAATTAGCTGGGAAGATTGGCTCTTCTGAAGCCTGTAAAAAGTAGCTTGAACCACTAGTCATTTCTAGGGATGTGCATGAATATTCATAACATTCAATATTGGTCTGAATTCATCCAAATTTGGGCATTTGTACATGAATTGAATGTTTTGGACATTCATACGAATTGTTCAGACATTTGTTAAACTGGGGAGGTGGGAAAGTGGCTGCACCAGTCACATCTGCAACGGATCTAGATTGCAATCAACATGGATTTGACTCATTCAGAGTGGATATGTTATGGGATACATATCAGATATGTATTTGTTCATATGGATACGTATTCATTCTTATTGGATACATATTGCATATTCGTACAAATTCATATGAATACATTTGTATCAAATAGAATCCTACCACTTTGAAGGGGATCCTTTTGAATGAATATGGATTTTCTAACATTCAATTCATTTTGAATTTTAAAAAACCATTCGTAGATATCCCCAGTCATTTCTTTTCACTCAGGATTTTATATTATCTGGTTCCACTTCTTTTTTTTTCTGAGGTACTACTACATGAATGCTGGAACCATAGTTGGATTTTATTAAAATCTACGTCTTTCGAATGAGGGAATGGAAACAAAACAGGTGGATTATTCATTTCAAAAATACTGAAATCAACTATAATAATTGGTTATCTAACTAATTAAATAGTTTTTCCTTTGCTCTAAAACACAGTAATCATTGCCTAGATTAAAAGATTACTCTTCATCTAAAATTTGTTTACTAACTGTACTTCTAAGTTATGCCCAGAGGGGAAATTTCTGAGCTAACACTATTTCTCAGCTGTTTTGAGGAGCTGGGGAAACCATCTGATTTTAATTTTCCTTGCTGGATTTTTATATTATAACATGTAAAATGACTCTATGAGGCAACACAATAGCAAACAGGCAAGAAATCACATGAATCAAGAGCAATTCAGGCATGTTGCAGATTAGTATAGTGTTATGGTTCCAGACAAATTAATTGCTTCCTGTATTTTATAAAGTACTGCCTCTGAACCAAATGCTGGGGTGTGTTGTGGAGAGGGTGGGGCAAGCAAGAGAATCAAAAACAGACAGAGAGTTACAGGAAAACATATTTTGCCAAAATCTGTTTGCAGAGAAATTTTGCAGATAAGCTACAAGTGATCCAACTATTGTAAAATGTGACTTCCCTTTTTTAATGCAGTCCCTGGAACCTTGTAAAGATGACTGTATCCATATGACACTTTTTTACCATCTTCTGGCAGAACAGGGTGTGAGTTGTCAAATGGCTGAGTGACAAATACAACACCCTTCTGCCTCAAAGTCTATTTGGGTAATCTAACTCTCAGTGCATATCAGGAGGTAAACTACTCCCAATACTGACCTGACAGTCTAATCAGCATTAGGAGTGACCATTTGCTAGTCAGACCAACCACATACCTTTCAAGGAGCCAGAAGATCAGGGCATGCAACCCTGTCTCCAGGTCTATTTCCAGTTCCTGGCTGGTGTATCTGGCAAGGGAATTTGGGTTCTGCCTACAAAAACATTCCAAAGTGGCTGAACCAACCCAAATAGCAACCTGGGAGACTACTGCCATTTTGCCAACCTGCAGGAATGGTCCATTATTGGGAACACTTCAAAAATATTGATTTTATTATTCTTGTTGTTGTTGGCTATACAGCATTTAATAACGTTTACATTACATTGAACCAATTTAGAAGTTCAATAAAGCTATTTTTAAAAAATTCCCAGCCAGCAGCCTTTATTCCCAACCTCCAAAGTTAGTATGGATCTGACAGCCATCTTGTGGATAGCTACCAGAATGCTCCCTGACACTGGGATCAAATCACTTAATGCAGGCCACACATTGAGCTCCATAGTCAGTGCTAATGCAAAGAACAGAACCTTTGCTGGCATAGAGTGCCAAGCAGGCACTGCGCAATCCGTATACTCTTGGTACAGCCCTAAGGGGCCTCATTGATCTTTTTTTAGGGCACATGCCCATGGGGCTGCTCCTGATGCACTGTGGCTTCGGGGCAGCCTTAATGTGAATTAAGATTCGCACTAAGGAGTCCCCATGGCAATGGAGGACAGGGCGGGTTCAAGGCGAACCCGCTCGTCCCCATGAAAACTGCAGCAAATCCCTGCATCGGGATGCCACTGTTTTCTCCACCCCACCCCTTACCTGAGCACTTAATCACCCAGGTAAGGGGTTGATTTGCCACAAATACTTGACTGACAGCTGCCCTGCAATCAGCTGAACAACTGTCAAGGGTTTATAGCAGCTTTCATGCGCACAAGCAGAACTCCGCTAATGATTAAAAGAGAGACACGAGCAAGGAGCTAATTAATATGCACCTCTTTCCAAGGCTTGGAGCTGCCTGTTACCTCCAGCCTTGGAAAGAGGTTCATGTTAATTAGCTCCTTAATCATTAGAGGAGCTATGCTTGTGCACATGAGAACTGCTATAACCCCCTGACATTGCTCAGCTGATTGCAGGGCAGCTGCCAGGCTTATCTGGGTGATTAAGCGCTCAGGTAAGGGGGAACAGTTGCAATCACAGCATTAGCGGTGGGGACAGCAAAACCTCACCTGCTAATGCTGCGATCGTAACTCGGGAGTGACCCCCAGGATAACCCGTTCTTGCCCTGTAATTCAGGGCGAGAACAGTAATCAAGTGGAGGTTTTTTTACTTCGATTTGGAGGATTTTGTCCGTCATGTAGCCCAAATTAGGGCTTTGCATGGGGACTCTAGCGAGGTGGACTCATGTTCACCTCGCAGTATCCTCACCATGGGTTCGCCCATGAAAACAATGTTCCAGATTATTTGCCACCATTATGAAACATCTTGATCCTTTCTGGTTTTCCAGGATTTTGCCATAACCTGCTGAGCATCAATAAGAAAATGATCAATTCCTTATGTAGCAGGATTTTATCTGGACCATATAAACATTTAATAATGGCAATTGATACAATAGCTTGCACTGAAATTTCTCCTATTTTATTTTAAAAAATTCTGACCAAAATATCTGAATGATTTCACACGTCTACCCATATGGTAATAAGCTCCTATTTCTCATTTCCTCCAACAGATTTGACATATTCTACAGTTTATCATCTTAAGCTTTCTTTGTGTTAAATAGCATCGTTTCCTTAAAATAGAAGTTTAATTTAATGGTTTCCTGTGCTATTCTGAAGTCTATAGAGCCAAAGACAGAAACACTTTTAAGTTCAAGTCCCAAGTGATTTTTTTTAAATCCTAGTTAGGAAATTTGGCTTATAGTACAATGTTACACATTTTTGAAATTCTTACTTTCTCCTTGATTGATGATTGACTTAACCTAATCTGGTCCAAATTTGGTCAGTTGCTAGGGGAGATTTTGCACTTTTTTTATGTGACAGCTCTGACCTTATCTTGACCAGCAATGATTTGAGCTAGCAGCTCCAGATTCTGCCTGAAGATCAGCCTAACAAATGATATTATCAAGAAAAGCCTCTGTGAAATAATAACTTGTTGACTGAACAGTGAGGAGGCTGGCACTGTCTGTGCTTGACGCAGTGGTGCACACATCCAAGTATTTCAACAATGTGAAATACCCAGAAGTGTGCAGTAAGCACTATTGGGCACACACAGTGGCCATGGTTAAGATGGCAGCTCCAGCCAGAAGGTGATGTATAGTGATAGTTTGTTGGGAAAACTGATGATCAGAGCTGGGTTTTCCCGAAGTAGGTTATAGCAGGTTTTCACAGCTGGGCTATATTGGGGTTGTCACAGTTACATGTGGCAATCCCACCATAGGCCAGCCATAATTAAAGCTATATATCCCTCATCTAGATGGGACATTAGTGACTCAGACCCTTGCAACACACACTGCTTGTATATTGTTTGTAGACAACTTGAAAGCTTCAATTGATCCAAAATGAAGAGGCCTGTGTACTAACTAATCATAGGAAATGTGACAGAGTGACTCTCCTACTTGGTCACCAAATTGTTACTGGTCTGCTTCAGAGTCCAATTTAAAAAGTTGTTGACCTACAGCCCGCGTTCCCACTGGGATTTTTTTTGCGTGTTGAAAATATTTTCAAAATTCTTTGTCCACATTGAAAAGTGGCTTCCCGCACTTTCAGAGGAGTAAATTTGAAAAAAATGCATTAAAAAACTTGTTCAAACAACTCTTGCTCCTGTTTTTGTTGGTAACATATTTTATTTTGCTTTGGGAGTGGCACAAGCACAGTATATTGTGCCCACACCTCACCAGCCCACCCACCATTTTGGTATCCACCTCTGCTTCGCCTGCCTGCCATTGCACCTGTGGCCGTGCCCACAGCCTCAGCTGCCATTGCCTCTCACTGGCCACCACTGGCATCTTGCCCTCCGCCATTGTGGTGCCCATCGGCACTTGGCGCACTTGCCTGGACTTTCGGGCTGCGCCACTGCTGCCCACCGAGCAGCAGTGACACTCCTGGGGCATGGGGAGGAGGAACGTTGGGTGATGGGCATGCAAGCAAGTGAGCCCTGCCCACCCTTCCTTCTTTCCTCCCTCTCTTTCTTTCTTTCAGCAGCCTGCTGCTGCCACTGCCCCGCTGCCACCATGCTCCACTTTTCAAAGCGGAATTAAATTAAATTTTTAATTTTTGTTAATTCCGCTTTAAATAACTCGAGTGGGATCACAGCCACGAAGTCCCACAGGGTACGGCATCTAGGTATAACCCAGTTTGTGTCTCCTACCCAGTTAGTAACTATCATTCATTAGACCTTAAATTTCTTGGCTCACGTAAGGTAATAGGAGCCAGGGGCAGGTAAAGAGTTGCTGACCCCTGACACTGGAGCTCACTTTCAAATGGGATTCCAGCAATTCTCTGGCTGTTGACATTTTTTTAAAAAAATATATTTTTAAGAGATTATCATTTCCATGTGCTTTGATAATGATTGATGGGCTGAGCATGATTAGTTATGACTGTTTTTATCTGTGTGGTTGTTCTAGATCTTTATGAAATCAGTGGTCCAATAAATAACTAAAATAAATGTGCCTGTCCTGCATTAGGTCCTATTTGGGTGCAGGCAGTTCCATAGATCCCAGTTGCTGTCTTTGTAGTAGCACCCTTTGTCTGAATCCTAAATAACTAGTGGCTATGTGAGAGTCCCTGCAAAACAGAAAGGCAATTCAGGATGCAGCTAGAAAATAAGGAATGCTCTGTCAGGCTGGAAACTCAAGTGCTCCTCTCTGGGGGCATCATAAAAGACTGGAGCAGACACATGCAGGCAGACCAAGGCCCTTTCTGCACTTGGCCTTCTTCTGGAATATATCTTGGGGTAGCCATCTGCTGGCCAAAAGCTAATGCAGACTATGGCAGGCCTCACCTGGGGCCTTCCATAGTCTGCACTTGCATGCAGATAGCAGGTTCCTATTGTGGGGTATATTCCAGAATAAGGCCGAGTACAGAAAGGCTCCACTTTGTGCTCCATGTTCTGGCTCCACTTTCAACATGTCCCAGTTTGGAATGGGTTGCTAGTTCTGGGACAGGGCATCTTGCCCTGTCCTGGATACAAAGGGTGGGGTGGAATGCAGAAAGGTCCACAGAGACCTGCTTTAGTGGGACAATAAATAAATTTATTTATTAAGGGGGGAAAAAATCACAAATCCCCTCAGTTCTGTTGGGAATCTATAAAGCTTCCTGAAATTTCATAGAATAGCCAGGTCTTCAGATTCCGAATTGCCAGTTCTTTCCTGTAGCGGTTAAGAGCTTTGCATGTATAATTTGCCCATGATTACACAACAGAAAACAAATGTATCTTAGGATTTGGATTCAGATTTTGACTTATTCATAATGATAGTACACTTAATGGAGTTGTGGTTGTCTGGCTGCCATATTTCAGGTGTATTTTAGAAAACAGTGGTGTCTGTTGGTACAAGACACACCAGAGAGACCCAGAATTGCTGTGCACAGGCTTAGCAGAGTTATTTAAAACTTGTAGCATGTGGAACAATTCAGATCAAAGAGAGTTTTGCTGTAGGCATTGGCTGTCAAACATCCTTTGACAGATTTGGGTATGACTCGTTGGGACACTTCCAGGTGTGCCTACAGATGCTGGCTACTAATGCTACAAAATACTATTGGAGCCCATCCCTGAGACACTGTTAACGAAGTGATATCCTATAGGCCAGCACTATTTGATATGTTTTGGCCCAGATGGATATCTACCCTTCCTTAGGAACTAGCAGAAAAAGAATGGGAGGCGCTTGTCCCCTGCACCCACAACTTATCAGTATTCAGTCCTAGAGTATTGGCCTTCATCCAAGTCACTGTTGCTTCCAAGTACCAAGCCCACATGTGATCTGCTCTTTCTGAAATAAAGAGGCACATCTGGTGTGCCTTGAAAGGTCTTTAGGAAAGACTGGGATGCTAGCAGAATGTGGCTTAAGCAATCTACTGTATAGCTGGAGGACTGGATATATTTTGCAGAAAAGCAGTAGGAGATATTGGACAGGAATGGGATAGCAGGCAAGCACCTGCAAAAACATAACTAATGTAGCCAAAAGCTAAACTGGGAACATTTATTTGCAATAAAACCCCACATTTCTTGTCACTCTTTTCATTTTTAATATTTGTATATTGAAATTCCTTTTTTTCTTCAATCCTTGAGCCTGTAGTGGCATTTTTATCTTCAGGAACACGATGTCTTCATATCCACTTGAATCATACTTCAGAACAAAATGCTTAGTGGTGGCTCTCCAGATGTTTCCCATCAGTCCACACAATTCCCCTAGTTTGGGGGGGCACACTAAGTGAAACATGATAAATACCAATGAAACTGTATAGTAATACACTTGGATATGAGTTGTTCAATAGCAACAGTCAACAACCCATTTGTTCAGCATATATTGGATACACCTGCTGCTTTAACCTCTAACCAAACAGATGCACAAACTCCCTGGATCTGGGATCTGGGACAGCTTTGGAGCTGCCATTTTGATAACATGGATGTACAGTCTATATTGTGTGCTGTCCCAGAACCCACAGGGATGCTGCTTGCAGCAGACAGAAAATACAGCTGGAATTGCCACTAGAGACTTTTGCTGGGGGATATTCAGTACTTAAGTATGGGGTGTTTATGCACAGGCCATTAGAACGCATTTAGAAACACATTAAAGACACATACAGAACACATTGGAACTTACCTTCCGCATTGGAGGCCAGATCCGGGACACTTCGAGGACACAGCTTCCACACAGGCTCACGCGAGATCTGTCTCTAATGTGGTCTTGGCGCAGCTAAAACTGGTTCCTGGAAAGATCTGAAAAATTAGGTTCTTAATCCGTGCATGGAAAATCCGCATCAAAGGAGGACACTTCTGCACATGGATAGGGGAGGGAATGGATGTCCCTCCAGCTGCCATGTTGGGAAGGGCAGAAGCAGGACTGCCTGCTTCCAAAGCCCCTCCCCTGTGCACAGGTTGCCACCAGAAAAACAGAGTGACTGGCAGCTCACCACTCCAATCCTGCAGCTCCTGGGGCAGCATCGGCAGTGCGCAAGCCGGAGGAGTTTTGGAATGGGTGCTGATGCGTCTGCACAGCACCCACTCCATCAGTTCTCCAGAATCCAGCCTTCCCACGTGAGTGCGGAAGCATGGGCCTTATTTAGATCCGTCCCTATTTCAGATGGTTCTTCCCAGAGACGTATTTGAGAAAAACTGTTTCACTTAATCCGGCTTTCATGAGGTACGTGTGGAAACACCCACGGACTGAGAAGGAGAAATATGGGATTAATATTTGCAGGTTAATCTTTAATTTAATGAACCTCCATTCAGTCAATCAATATACATGGAACTTAATAAACCACAGAATGGAGGTTTCAGAATGGAGGTTTGTTACCCCCACAAACGAGAGAGGAGAAGAAAACACAGTCATAAGGTTTTCAGTCTAAGGATATTGTGTTCATTTATTTAAGAATATGTAAAATCTTCCAAATATTCTAGCCCTAGAAATCTATTTTTTCATATAAGTTTCTTATTAGTTGCTGCACAGAATCTCACAATTGTGTTTTTATGTTTTTGTTTGTTTTTATGGTTTTGTTTATTTGTTTGTTTGTTTGGTTGGTTGGTTGGTTGGTTGGTTGGTTTGCCAGCTGGCTGGTGGACACTGAATTGGTCCCAGGTTGGGTTGTGAGAGACATCCAGGTCAAGGGTAACCAAAACAACTACGATAGTAATATATCATTTTATGAAAATGTGCTACAGAATGTCCCTAAAGGACTTCTGCCTGGTTTAAGTCACTCGATCCAGAATACTGATGTGCCTAGCTGGAAGGAGTTTTAAGCATCAAAGGCAGCCTAGAGACTAAAGATACATCAAAGGAGCATCACAGGAGACAACCCATGACGGATGTAAACACATCTGTAGCTCTTAGAGAAGAAAATCTTGGGCAATCAGAATTATCTTTTTGTGAACATTGTTTGGGAATTTTCTCCTTTTTTTTAGTTTGAAGCACACATGTATAGCCAAGGAACATTTATTTGCTTTGATATTTCTGCACCTACTTTTGAAACTGAATTTTCTCTGTTCACTGGTATTTTATTCCTACTCAAATTTATGAATTCATTACCTTGGAGATGATATACATCTTCCAACATGCAGGACAACTTGTAAATTATTTATAAAAGATGCCAATCTCAGTAAAAAAAATGACTGCATAAACTTTTTAATGTCATCTATCTAATTCCTCCAATGTAGGCAGGTGCAAGACAGGGAAGAAATGGCAATTGGAACAGAATGTCTTTGGCTGGAGAAAACAGATAATTGCTCTGTCGAACATCTGCTCTTAGGTTGCTGCAGGAAAACCCATTATCTTCCAGTTGTCCCTTTTCCCCTCCTTGGTTTGGAGCTCAGATATACCTGTCTATATGAGGGGAGGAAGGTTTTTTATGATTCATACTCTTAAATATTTGAATATCCTATATGCTAGCTGGTGCAAAATGCAGCTGCCAGAGTGCTGACTGGAACAGCTAGCCGGACACATATCACACCGGTTCTAAAAGAATTGTACTGGCTGCCAATTCACTACCGAGCCCAATTCAAGGTGCTAACTCTGACGTATAAGGCCCTAAATGACTTGGGCCCCAGATATCTAAAGGAGCGCCTCCTCGCATATCAACCTGCCCACATCTTAAGATCTGGAGAGGAGTCCCTCCTGATTATCCCACCACCTTCAGCAGCTAGGTGGGTGGGCCCCCTGGAGAGGGCCTTCTCAGTAGTGGCCCCCAGGCTATGGAATGGTCTCCCCTATGAGGTGTGTCAGGCCTCTTCTCTGTTTCTGTTTAGGAAGGCGGTGAAGACGTACCTCTTCACTCAGGCCTTTGGTTAAAAGTTCCCCTCGCTTCCCCCATTGCAAACACTGCTGTTTTAAAACTGTTTGGCCGCATCCCCATTATAAGCTTAATCCAATTTCCCTAAACTGAAATAACAGAACCGGATGCAAACGGGAATTTGCCTGATCCCATTACTTTCAGCCAGAATCGCGTTCAATCTGGATTCTGAGGACGTACGTGACTCAAGGGGGGACTCCAGTGGCTACTTTTTCAAAACTGCTTTTCGGGACTGCCCTGTCCTCTTCCTCCTGGCGTGAATGCATCACCCATAACGGACCCCTTTCATGGAGCCTAGCTGGGTAGCTCAGTGGCTGCCGCTTGCCTGGATGGAGGAAAAACAGAAGCGGGCAGCCAGCAATTCTTTCCCCTCCTCTCCTCATTGCTCAGGGCACACAGCAGGAGCGGCAACTCAAGTCCCTTTCTCCCATCACCGTCACAGCCTTTAAAACACACATCTCCCCAAACCTGCAGCTGCTTTTCTTTCTTTTCCCTTTTTTAAAGGTCAGAAATTTCAAAATGGCAAGATCGTTATCAGGTGTGAAGTGCTTGGATTGCTACAGTGTAGCGGCTGCTGCTTCAAGGGGTGGATTTTACAGCTTGCTTTGGAAGCAAGCTATTGGGGGAGGGAAACTCTCATCCCTTAACACAGAAGGGTTCCCACAGTAAAAAATGTAAAACGTTTCAAGCGCACGAACCAGAGTGAGACCTGTTGAAATGAGGATTAACATTTACAACGCTTTGGGGCGATTTAACACGTGGAAAGCATGTTAAGCCAAACTGACGTGGGGTCTGCCAAGAATGAAAATGGTTTGAAATTGAAATAAGGTTGTAATGGGGATGCGGCCTTTCTGTATTTTTCTTAATGCTGGATTTTTAAACTTTGTACTGGTTTTAGGACTGATATAGCTTTTGATATGTTTTTAAATGTTGTGAGATGCCCAGAAACCCTTGGGTATGGGACAGGATATAAATATAAATATAAACAAATAAATATAAACAAATATAAATATAAATAAATGAATATGAATATGAATAAATAAAAGAATAAATAAATAAGTAATGCATGTAGTTCTAAGTATTCCTATGACATTTTCACACTTCCCTGACTAGTGCGGTACAATAATTAGGTAAAGATTTAGCATGGCAGTAGACATCCACACTTCAAATGCTGGAAAAGCTCCATACTGGGCCAACAGCACTTGAAATGTGGATGGCCAGACTAGGGCAGGCAAGATCACCATAGCAACATCTGCAGCAGCATCTAGAATGCACCAGGATGTTGTCATGGCAATCTGGATGCAGTGCATGACTGTGCAGCCACAGTTAAGCAACCATGTTGACTTGCAATGCTGCACCCAGAAGAGGGTGTGGACAATGGGGTAGCAGTGAGGAATGAGCTAGTAACTCCTGGTAAGCATGTGGTCCAAAGTTGTGCTTGGGTAGAGGTATATGAATGCATAGCCTCTGTGATTTGTTTAAATTGGCTTTGAGACTTCCATCTGAAAGGAAGAGCAGGCTAGGATGTCATCTGTAGGTGGCTATAGGGGAATATATTTCAAAATCTTTTTCACTTCCAGCCTAGCTTTGAGCTGAAGATAAGTGTTCTCTGTTCTGCTGCTGCAGCCATCTGAGATGCTAGCCAACTTGTGAAAGTGGGGAAAGGGGACTTTACTATTTGTGTTACTTATAGATGCTTAATACAGTTAACAGGGCAGGTGTTTGGGTGTGCTACCACTTAAAAGGGGGGAGGTGACTTGATGAACCCTCATCAGAAGAGCCTGTGAAGGTGGATTATGGATATGTTTATATGGAATTGCTGAAAGATTGGGCTCTCCATATCCATCTTGTCCATCCCTCCCTTCATACCTTCATACCTCCATCATCTGAGTAGACTATCTTAGGGATTGGTAGGCTAAGACCTGCTCAGAATTCCTCCTCTGAAAACAGTGGTTTTGATTTACAGAAAGACCACCCCCCTTTGGTAAAATCCCACATTCAATCAGATTTCTAGCTACCTGGTATGTTTAAAAGAAAACAAAAAGCTTGGGGAAAGTGGAACAAAAACTGATTGCTTTACAGATTTTAGCTTAAACCTCAAAACCTTGCCCAGATACATAAGGAAATAGAAGTCTGCAACTTCAACCTCAGCATTTAGGGTAAAAATGAGGTTTCTGGAATGATCAGACCTAGTATAAATGCTATGATCTTGGGTGTCCGATTATGAAAGCAATACCATTGCTACATTGCCATCTGACTTTAGTTTTTATTTTTCTGCAGCAAGTTTTGATTCCAGCTTCCCTATATAATCCAGGCCTGGATTTTGACATGGCTGCCCGTAATTCAGGCTGTGCCTGGACACCAAGCATCCATGCTAATCTATACTGACTGCAGCAATGCTACCAGCTGAGTGTAAAGCTGATCAACCTTGCTTAACCTTGCTGTTCTCAGTTTACGTTCCTCTTGGGAATCCAAACTTTTCATTATCTCTTTTTCCATGGGCCTCCTTGTACAGTTTCAAGGAGGCCATGATGCGGCAATCGGAAGTCACATGAAAGATGCCACCAATTTCACTTAAATGCTTCATATTTCTGTGTCTCAGGCTCACTCTGCATGAAAGATTAAAATGCTGCAATAAGGAAGAGTCTCACTGAATTGTGAAATGTGCACATGAAATTAGTGGTTTTGTTCAAAACTGGTTGGCTAATTATAAGCGCTAAGTAGTCATTTCTGAGAAGTCTTTTCTTAATGCTTATGCCATCTTGGCTACTGCAAACACATCTTTTTATTTGCTGAAGAGATTTCTTTATCACCAAAACCACTTAAGTTAGTTAACAAAAACAAAATAAACAAAAAAAAACAATAACTAAGAGAACCTACTTGAATAACAGACAGATAGACAAGTAAGACCTTTCTGCACTCACTGGTGATCCAGATTAAGGAATCCCTTAATATAGATTGCTGGCCTCCTGCTATGAACATTAATGCGGATCAAGGAGGGGCTGCCACCTGCTCTTGGATCCAGATCCAGATTAAGGAGAACCTTGTTCCAGATCTCTTGTAGACTTAAGGCTAATTTGCACTTGGCCTTGTAGCAGACAATGGGGTAGCTTCTTGTAAGGAGCATCTACACCTGCAGGAGGCATTTCAACCCAGAAACACCTCCTGCCTTACCAGACGCTAACCCAGCATCTACTAGAAGTGGTGCATGAAATTGTGCACCACATGCGTCCTAATCCCTACCTTCTCAGCCAGAGGAGTGACCATTCACATCTCTGCTGGAATCAGGGTTGTCTGGGGTGCTGTGCAAGCATGCTGGCACCTCAGATGATCCTAAATGTGACTACGCATGTGCAGAGTTTCACTGGCACCATGGTGCTGATGCCAGTGTGTATGCAGTAATGCTGGGCTCTGTGGAGAAGATGGCAGCGCCTGGACCCAGGTAAGTCCCTGGGTGCATGGGGCTTGCTTTGGCATGCGCTAGCATTCCCAAGTGTGAACCCTCATATACACTAGTGGGAAATGCACTTTCCCGTCCCATGGAAGGGAAGCTAAGTGTAGAAATGCCCTTGTTTAATCAGGTCTAAACTGGACCAAAGGCCTTACTCCAGATCAAGGGATGTGTGCAAATGGCATGCCTCCATGATCTGAAATGACTAAGGGCGTGCTTCTGAATGGCACACCATAGCAGGCTGATGAAAATCACCCTCTGCAGTTGTGAGGTGTAAGCCAGATCACTGCTATCTGTGCAGATGGCACTGATCCGGCCCACGCCTCCAAGTAATCCAGATCAGTGTGACTCCACATACTCCAGATCAGTGAGGCCCACTGATCTGTTTTAACAGACGGAAAATGCAGAAAAGGCCACAGACAGACAGACAGACAGACAGGAAGGAAGGAAGGAAGGAAGGAAGGAAGGAAGGAAGGAAGGAAGGAAGAGCTTTTATATTTGATTTATTCTAATCTGCACTATTACCTCTGCATATGGCCTGACTTGATGGCTTGGCCACCCCTAAGCCACCTCCCCACTGCAGCTTCCTGAAGGTAAACAGAGACACAGCCTTAGTTTTTTTGTTCAGTAAAGTTATATCATTTCAAAAAAAGGTATGCTTCCTTGTTGCTCCCTATTTGATATGATGGTTTCATTTTCCTAACGGGTGTTTTATGTATTTGCTTATTGCATCATAGTACTTCCCATCTGAGGATCCCAAACTGGTTTTGAGTACCATGATCTTTGAGTACCACAGCAAAAAGAAAAAGAAAAAAAAAAGAGAGGCTAGATCACAATTTACAGTCAATATAGCCTTTCATAATATGATGCTTTCAAGATGTCCTGGACTATAGTCCCCATCAGCTGTTCTCAGAAATATTTGGAAGACACCAAGTTAATGAATGCTGGTTTAACCTGAAAGAGCATCTGCATGTGTGCTTTGGGTACCTATGTATGTGCCAAATCTCATTAAGCCACCAGGGTTGAAGAATAAGTGACCTCTGTGCTAAGACCTGAAAGAAGAAACAACTCATAAAACAAACCAAGCATTTTCAAACTGTGGTGCCATAACATTTGAAATTAAATCTTCCAAACTAACAAGGTCAGCAGCTAAATCCCAGGCCACTGTCTTGCTTGCCACAAAGCTTGATATCGTGTTGTCAGATCTTGTAAAATGTGGGCCTATTTTTATCTAACAAACGTCAGGAGGCACGGAAAACAGACTGAGAAAAGAAACAAAGCGGACAAGAATAATTCCAATCAGGGTGCTCTGACCGGGTCAGGGATGTATAATTCTTATCAGCAAAGATAGGAGTAAACCAGATTTAGTCACAAGCATTTCATATGGAGGCCTAGAAAGGAAGAATTTATTGTAGGGTTTGCCAGAAACACAGTTTATAGGCTGTAGAGGATGAAACCTAATTTTGGATGCCAGAGGTCTATAAAACTTGTTACCAATGTTGTGGAGCTGGAAGGTGTCTTTTTGCGCCCTTTCCCGCCTATGTAATTTAGAATGTAACATGCCTGAATGCTAACAGATTCTTGTCAGAAAGACCAAATGCTGATTAACAGTCTTTGGCCCCTCCAGGAAAGAATGGAATTTGGAAGAGTTTGAGTAGGGGGTGAAATGTGCTGAAAATGCAGGGCCTCTGCTAACCTAGGGGACAGTGGGGCAAAAGATTTCATGCAACCAACACTTTGTATTGCTTTTTGAAACTAGTACGTCCCATTAGTATGCTGGAATTTCCATACGAAAATTAATGACTTACAAAATGATCAGTTTTGTTCTTTTTTCAAGGTAAATCATTCACATTCTTTTGCACTCACCATTAAATAACAAACAAACAAAGGAAGGAGTGGAAGTTGGAACACATAGGGTACCTCGAGACAGCAGGAGGCAATTACAGGATCTTCTTTGGATTGTCCTACGTGCTCATAGGCACTGGGGTAGCTTCTGGGAAGCATAACCTGCACTTGCAGGAGGCATTTCCACATCAGAAATGTCTACAGCCATCCCAGAAGCTACAAAATTGTGCACCACATGCATCCAAAATCTTACCTGTTCCAGAGGAGTGACCTCTACCAGTACTGGGGGTCATTTGAGGTGCTGCACAAGTGCGTAGGCATATCATATGACCCCAAATGTGACTGCACATATGCATCGTATCTCTGTTGTGATACCAGTGCACATTCAGTAGTGCCAGGCTCCATGCAGAAGATGGTGGTGCCTGGACATGCACCTCTTTGTGAGGAATAATATACACATTCTACTGGAGTTATGCATTGGGGCAGAGAGCCCCATTCACACTGTAAGCACTGGTGTGTCCTCCAACTTTACCACCAGTGTCTGCAGTGTTGACGGTCTGTTACAACTTCTATAGATTTTAGATGAGTGTTTAACTCATCTTGCTTTCCTTCTCACTTGCTAATGGGAGGAAAAGCTATTTAACTTTGCATGTGGTTTGAAATATCTCGTAACAATTTCCCCAATACTTAAGAAGAAAGAAGAATATTCAGTGTTCATCTTTTTTTCATTTGCCTTTCCTTTTTGTAGCACCTCTTTCCTTACGAGTTGTCTTAAACTCAGAGGCCTTTTCGCACTAGGCCTTTTCGAACGCACAGAGAACACGCAGAGACACAGCATACACATTGCCGGGACGGCAGAGCCATCCCAGCCCGTCCCCGAGTGTTCTCCGCACGTTCAAGATGTAGAGCAGTTAAAATTGCTCTACATCTATCCTTGCGCATTCCAAGCATCCCGAACCATCCAGGGAGGGAAGCATTCACACACGCTTCCCTCCCTGACAGCCATAGGCACACATACCCTGCCACTATTGGCCGAAAATTGGCTAAACAGGTGGCGGGGGGCATGCTAATTACTTACCTTGCCCGGCCGGGGTTCCCATTGTGCAGGTGCACTGAGCCTAGTAGACCGGACCCACAGGGCCAGTCTACTGGGAGCGCACACACCTGCAGAATGGGAACCCCGGCTGGGCAAGGTAAATGACGGCCACGTGCGGGGGGAGGTGGCTTGCTCCTGGCTCCCACAGTCCCATCTGGACTGCAGGAGTTGGGAAGTCACCCAGATTGGCTTCCCCTCACACCTTTCTGGGGTAGAGGGAGGCCAATCTGCAGTTGCCTATGGGCCAGGGGAAGTGGGACCTCTTGGTAGACCGGATGCACGTGGGTCCAGTTTACCTGCATCCCACATCCCCCGACCCACCAATCAAGGTGGCTAAGTCCCGCAAAGGTGCCCCGATCCCCCCACCCTGGGGACATGCCTGCATGATCGCAGTACCTACCTCCTCGCTGTCCCGGGTTGGAATGACCCAGGGCAGCCAGGAGTGTGCACCATGTGCACGCTGTGCAGCTTCTGATTGGGCAGATTTCCTACGTGGGCAGTCTGCCCAATCAGAAGCTGTACCATGTGCACATGGTGCACGTTCCCAGCTGCCCCTGGTCATTCCGACCCAGGACAGTGAGGAGGTAGGTACTGCAGGCACGTGGGCGCATCCCTGGGCCCTGGGTTGGGGGTGCTGGGGCACCTCTGCCCCAGTTGAGGTGGCTAGACCCCACAGAGGCTTGCAATCTGCCACAGTGGGCCAGGGGATGTGGGACGCCAGTAAACTGAATTCACGTGTGTCCTGTCTACTAAGGGGTCCCACTTCCCCTGGTCCATAGGCAGCTGGCCCCGGGCCCTGGGCCCCAGGCCCTGGAGTGGGTGGGTGCCCAGTGGGTGCCCAATTGGGTCCTGTACAGCTGGCAGGAACCCCTGGCAGGAACCAGGGAAAGCTGCCTGACAGGGCTGCCCGCCCTGGGTGCTCCTACCCAATGGCGGGTAAGCCTGGGGGAGGCATCCCTGCCCCTGTTCAGCCTTTCCTGGTTAAGTCAGGTCAGGACAGTTTCAGCATTTGCACATAGGTAGGTAGGAACATGTGCAAATGCGTTCTTTCCTGCCTATGTGTGAATCGGGAAACCGTCCCAAATTGACTTAGCCGAAGTGCATTACGTAAAAAGGCCTCAGGGCTCAGTCACATGTGTGCATGATTGTGCTTTCATCATCTTTGGTTAGTTCATTAAAAATACACTGTTCACATAATCCAGTAATTGTAGGCCCTTTCTGCACTTACCTCATTTAATTCTGGATCAATGGATTGAGCCCGGCTCACTGATATGGATTGTAGAAAAGCACAGGCTGGATTAACACATTCTTCATTGACTTTGCTGATCCAGATTAGTTCACACCACAATGTACACATTACAGGCTGAGGAACACCCGCACAGGATAAGGGCCAAAGCGTTATTAGGATGGGGAAGACTGGGCAGGTCAGTGTGTTCAGAATTAACTCAGTGGAGTGGAACAGCCTGTGCAAGCACTGGTCATGTCAAAATGAGAACCAATGAGATCATCTTTCCTATTCAAAATATTCTGTTTACTGGAATTTCCTTTTTCTGGCACGATTCAGGGCATTTTGTGCACACAGGAGTCTTTTGTTGCTGATTTATCCCTTGAACTGTTTGTCTCTCAGTTCTGGATAAAAATATTACATAGCCATGAGAATTCGTATGCCTTTTGTTTTGTCTCTCACTGGCTAAATTTAGGGAAGCATCCAGATATGGAACAGTCTATCATCCTAACATAAGGGAAACATTGTCCATCTTTGTAACTGGACAATGTTTGTTTTTAAATAACATTACTAGGATTTCATCACAGTCCTGTTTACAAGGTTTTGTCTCAATCAGCCTCATGTTGCAGCCTAAAGTGAATCATAAAGCTCTGAATATCCTTTGTACTGGTTTTCAGGAGGCCATTAAAAGCTTGATAGTATGGTTTCACTAAATGAGCCAAAATGTTGAGGACTGTTCAACTTTCATGCAGCCTGCATGCTTTCAAGGTTGTCTTTTGACACCTTAAGTGGTAATAGCAGTAGTGTGTTTCCGCTTCTTTCTTCGTGACTTCTATCCATTAGAAATCAAAACTGGATTCAGAATGATGAAACACTACTTCCCACATGGCCCTGTCCCAAACAATCTACCAATTCATGTTCACTGACAAGTGCTATCCCTTATAGGCTGCATTGCAGAAATCTCCTCCCACAGCTGGGCTGTGTGAACACATTGATTTATTTATTGAAACATTTTGATTTTTAAAACTTAAAACATTCAAAAGTTACGGTCATAACTTGCTGAAATTTCAGATCGTGCCATTGGGTGACAGCGCTTCCAGGTAAGATTCGAATGTACAGATTCGACATTCAAATTTGTACATTTAAATCTTGTAAGATGGCCTCAAGTTGGCGTAAAGGTGTGTACAAATTTAAAAGCAAGATTAAAAAGCATACTAAAATTTAAGAAGTAAAAGACTACATACTGTAGACACTTCTGCTAGCGCTATGTCCCTATTACAAATCCCTCCCTTCCTCCCGTACATGTACACATAAACTGCTGCCACCACCATTGGGAGCAACCAGGTTCCTGGATCTATCACCTTACATCTATTCTGGCTGCAGACAGACTTACTTCATCATCATAAAATGTAGCGTTATGCTTTTTCACAAAATATGAAGTTTGTGGAAGGGCACATATACAAGCCATGCAATGGCAATGCAAATAGTTGCTGATGCCCATAGGCAGTTCTTCCTGTGTGGAAGCAACATGGGATGGTGTGTTTTCCATTAAGCTTTCCCCTCCCAACAAATAAGGATCAGGATTTATATTTCTGTACCCCTTCATTTTTTCTCTTAAATCTGATATGGTAATGTATACTATAGAACAACGGATCAGAGAAAGTTAACTAAGAAATCTGAATTCATTGGTAATCATGAGATAACTGCCTTTTTGAATTTCAAGTGTGAAATTTACACATTTAAAGCAACTTTGGAAGAAGCATTGAGTGTGTATTTCTGATGAGCTTTAATCAAGGGCATATTCAAAAACAGCAACTCTAAGCATTATCTTGTGAGCTTGATGAGAAGTTCACGTCCTTGGGGATCTGGCAGCTCAGAAAAGACGCTATAACTGCTCTTTCCCATGATAGAAGTAATATAATGCACACTATGCTTAAAAAATAAAATAATTTTTTTTACCAAGAAGAGCTTGATTCGGTAACCAGCGTAAATTGGAACATCGGCAAATCACTTGCTGCCTTCAGTTTTTTGGGGGGGGGGAATTTCCTGGTTCTGCTAATTGTAGGTATGGGAAAGAATACTCCTCAGTCTTGCCTCATTTCACTGACTGGATTCAGTTTGCTCCAGAACCAGATCAAGCTGAACTAGTTCTACATAGACCCTTCAAATGTTAGAATTGCAGAATTGTGCAAATGCACATATCTGCACAGTTCTTGCCTTTTGTTAATGAAAGGTGCAGGAAACATGAGGTTAATTTGTACAAACACCAATGGTTTAGTTTGAATCAAACCAGCCCCTTTTGATTGGGGGTGGTGGTTCAATTTGATTTGATTCAGACCTGGGGGTGTTCTGCACTTGGCTTCCTGTCCACTGGATGGGAAAAGTGCAGAACAGTGTTTGCACTTGGGAACACTAGTACATGTTACACTAAGCCCCATGTGCCCAGAGACTTATCTGTGTCTGGGCGCATGTCCGATCCCCAGCAGGGCGCTGCTATTTGATTTTGGAACCTAGCACGACTGCATGCATGCCTCAGATGACTTCTTGCACAAGAAATGATGCAAATGGTTGTGACGCTAGACATTTCAGGTAAGTTTGGAGCAAGAGTTAGGATGTTTGTGGTGCATGATTTCGTGTGCCATGGCTAGTCAACAATAGGGTTAACACCTGGTAAGTACAGGTGCACCTTACCAGATGTTACCCTATTGTATACTACGAGGCCAAGTGTGAATTGGCCTCTGGTTGATCCATTTGGTTCAGTTTGAACCAGTTGAACATGAACTAAATTAGCCACATTCAATAATACCTGCATGGAAAGGGCAGCTTATCACATTATCTGGTTTTGAAAAACGTCCTCCTCGGCTGTTTAAACTTCCATTCAATAACCTTATAGCTGAATGTACACTTGTAGCACCTAAGCCTGATTTAAACCAAACAAATAAAAATGATAGGAGCTGTTTTGGATACACAGAAAATAGGAATAAAAAAGGTATAGTAGATAGACCCCTTGCTGTCAATCATTAGGTGGAATGGAAAATGTTTTATTGTTGGAAGCGTGATGATATAACAACAGCACTACTTGCCATAATCTTGGGACTCCCAGAGCTTCCCCATTCCTTGTCAGGCCTCTAAATTATTAAAAACTATTTATCTATGGTGACATTTTGTGTGGCAGAGCAAGATGAGGTGTGTAAGGGCTCACCTTGCTCTAGAGGTGACTTTATTAGGCATTATTTCACTTCACAAATCTGGTTCCCATGTAAGATAGTCGGGGCATTTCAAATGCTTTTAGAAGCCAGCATTTCTCCATTACAACCTCTGGGGATGCTGTCAGATTGTTTTCAGAGTATTTTTTAAAAGTCAGCACTGTAGCAGAACTTCACACCATTTTTGACGCACTTCATCTTTTTTGGCTGTGGATGTGTCTGATGGAGGCAGCACTATGCTGCCAGAGACCAAACAAGCGATGGGCTGAAATAGCACATCAGAGAGCAAGGCAGTACTTTCTCTCTTAAACTGGTGCAATGGATAAATGGGCCAGCAGCAGTTCAAAAGAAGATGACTGGGCTTGTCTGTTAGGCCAGGCCTCTGTGAAACGATCTTATCAGATATTTCTTTGTGTCTGGCAGTTGCCTATGGACCTTTAGTTCACTTCTAGGCCTCACAGATCTGTACATTAACGCAGATCTGTGTGGCCATGCCCCCTAGTGATCCACTTTGTCTTCACTAGACAGAGTGCAATTCAGATTAAGGGAGACCCATTTAAACATATCTACCAGGAATCCAGTGTGGCCCTGATTGGGTCTACCAGTGGATCAGTATGGCCTTCTCTGCAGTGCACTGCAGAGAAGCACCCTTCAAGGCTAGAAACAAAAGTTCACAGTGGAACCACACCAGAGGCACTCCAGAAAGAATTCATTTGTGCTGAACAGATATGCTTTATACAGAAGGACATGGTGAAGTTAGACTTACAATTGCAGAAAGTATTTTCACCTTGTGCCAAGTACATAAACATTCAGTGTTTGCCTTCCCCTCCTTTTATATCAAAGCTGCTTGTTATCAACATAAGAATACTACAAAGCCACAGTCCCATCCATCCTGTGTCCTTGTCCACGGGTCATAAAATACAGTATAATGTAATAATCCCTCTCTTCTAAACACTCCCAATTTTCTTGTCCATGGTTCCCATGCTAGCTATAGCTACCTATTATGCCATATGGTGAAACTACAATGGCTACAGGTTAGTTACATAGCTCCAGGTTAGCTGCATCCAGCAACACTCATTGCTAATGTGACTAAGACTGGTAGCTGCTGATGGGCCCCCTGGCTGCACATCTGGGTGACTGAAAAACCCTTCTAGGCCATAGGATCCTGACAATCCTGTTCTCTGAGAGCAATTGTTGCCCCCTTCGTGCTCCATAAAGCACTGTAATTATAAATGAATGTGAAGAGCTCTGACAGTGCTCCACAACGATATGATAGACTTTGCTGTCCAGACCAACCTGATCTCTTTGTAGGAGAGCACGGGAAAATGGCTGACTTCTGTAGCCACTTCCTGAGCTCATGAAAAAAGATCCTGGTGGAAATACTGAACTGTCAGGAAGCCTTGACACGTTGCCAGGACGGGGGGAAGCAGTGCCATCTGTGCCCACCATGAGGGCTGGTCTGCCCACCTCTTGGCCTCTGCTCATGCTGCCAGATACTGTCTTGCAGCATACTAGATTCCAGCCTTCACCGTCTAGAACTTGGGTGCCAGTAGGATCACTGTCTATAGGACTGGGCCTTGAGAAGCCAACACCGAGTCTCTGTCAATTCCAGTTGGTGAGACTACATACAAGAGTTACCTGTTGCCCCTTCCTGAGAACCACTTTAGGGGAGAAGGAGGGTGAGAGCCACTGCCCTCTGGTTCAGATAATTTGAGTTTTGGAGTTGTTGTTTGTTTTGCTTTTTCTGTGGGACAGGTTTGGGTTTTTTAATGTGGTTGTTTTATCTTATCTATTGCACAGTATTCTGTTTTGTAGTAAGAGAATAATATGTAGGGTAGATTAGGTGAAGTTGTCACAAGAGATAACCATTGCTGTGGTGAAATGCAGGGGTAGACATGACATTGGCAGGCTGAAGAATCGGATGAGGAGAAGGAATGTTTGATATATTAAAGTTATTACACTTTTTGGACTGCTGCCCAACCAGAAGAGTTTGGGGATAGCTCACTGCTCTGGTAGTAGTGCTTCTCTTGAATGTCAGTTCATTCAAGAATGAAATGCCAGTTATCTAGAGCAAAGCCCCAGGCTAGGCTGGCATGCTTTGCTGAGAACAGGTTGGATGAACTGGGTGGCGCCTGGTCTTATCCAGCTACTGGACAGGATTAAGAAACTTGGGGGCAGCCATATGTATTTGCTCAGTAGGCATATAAGGTAGGTATGCAACCATTATCTAACAAGTTCTCATGAAAGAAAACAGATCTGTCAAGCCTATGTATATGGTATTGTGGATCAAGCCACAGCCCCTCTAGTCTAGCATCCTGCCTCAAGCAGTGGGCCACCAATTGCTTCTGGGCTTCTCAAGCAGAAGACAAAAGTGAAACTTCCATCTGCTCTCAACTTCCTGCAAATGGCTTTAGAGGAATTCTACTTACATATCCATTCTAGTAGCCATTGCTACACCTGTTCTTTCATGAATTTATCTAGCCCTTTCTTAAAAGCTATCCAGGCTGATTGCTGTTACCAGCTCTTCTGGTAGTAAATTCCATAGACTGATGATCCTCTGGGTGAAAAAATACTATCGCTTGTCAATCTTAACACTCTTACCATTGCTATTGAATACTATTGAGCTGTTGCTGATTTTGGACTGATCGCATCACCACCTTCATGAGGCATCTCTACGCAGTTTTCAGGGCAGAAATACAGAAGTGGTTTGCCATTGCCTACATCCAGAGAAAGTCTGGGTCCTTATATATTGCACATTAATAGAAGTGAAATAACAGGGTAGATAATGTCACTCAGTCTTAATCTTCCTCTGGATGATACAAGAAAAGGGGCTTTCTGTATAATGAAGAGCATGTGCCACTTGGCAGCTGTGGTTTCTGAAAGTGCACCATGCCTATTTAGTTCAGGCATCGCTGTTACCTTTCCCCTTTTTTAACCTTGCCTCCATTTAAAAGGTGGCTTAATCCACTCTTGAATAGCTTTCTTCAACAGCATAAGCACTTAATTTACGCCCACAAAGATTTGGCCCACAGCTCATCATTGTTAGCTACTGCTGTGGAGGACACTATTTTCATGCCAAGATGATTTTGAAAACTGATCATTTTAATTGCCTTTTACAGCTGGCCTACAGTGATGTATGTTAAGAATTGGGAACACATTCAGAGATAGTCGGAGAGGGCTGAGTCTTGTTGCTTTCCCAGTGAGAGTACAAATGCACCCACCTTTAAATAGAGAAACCAGCTGTTTCTTTGTTCAGAGCCTATTCATTCAGCTGCGCTTGGCTGCTTTTCAGCTCCTCTTCAGCCAGATGTCCACTGCAGGTATTCAATGAACACAGCAACACCACCATTATTCCTTGGCATTAAAAAAAAAAAGGTATCAGCATCACCATAATTGTAGGTTTAGAATATGCCTTTCTGCTCATATTGGAAAGCAATTGTGTTCTGTGTGGACCATTCCAGGGGGAATTTGTGCTAGGGTTACTCCTGACTGGAACTGTCTACACAGACAATCCCAAGCTGGTCAAACTGAAGGGAGATTTGGTGCTTTTGCATGTGAGTGCTGGAATATTTACGCCCCATCCAGCCACTCTAGGGCCCCGTTCCCATTCAATTAAAAAACACACATGCTATTTACAACACTAAATGAAATGGAATAAAAAAACCTGGAAAAAAATGAACATGGCTGTTCTCACTTAAGCACGGAAAATCCCAATTTCTGAGCTTCCTTCATGCAGATGGCACACCTCTATTCTAGGATATGGTCTGGAGTAAGATCCAGTGAAGAAAGGGCCTAAAAGAGAGGATTGTATATAAATTATTATGGTTCCATTTGTGATTTCAAACAACAAAGGTTTCTCACATAATCCAACCATACAGTTGTTCCTTTTTAAAAGTGTTGTCATGACGGCACCTTGGGACTCACTGTCTGACAAACAAATCCATTCTAAAGAGGAATCATTTGGAGCAACATGGAACTTAAAAGCCTATTGAAAACAAGAGCCCCCTAAAGGGAAGGGCCTTTTATCTTTTAAAGTCTTGAATCAAATACAGTATGTCCTTGAAAGATGCAGTTAGGTAACAGAAAGCACTTGGAAGCAAAAGCTAACAAAATGTCATTCACTCCACAGGGCCAAGTTAATGGTGTGAGGTCTTCCTTCATCTGTGAAACAGGGACTCCATCCATTTGGAAGCCATTACAACCATCTCTTGGAACAAATGCCTTGAGAGTCGGTGTAGAGGCAGGAGCTATGAGACGTGTAATTCATCTCACTGCAGCTCCTACGTGTGGGAGGACTGCTGTTGCAAGGGAACTTCTCTCACAGCTGTGAATTTCCTGTCTGGACTGCTTTTCACCTCACTGGAAACGGTTATTTATATATTTAAGAACTGATATCCTGCCCTTCACCAAAAGGTCCCATGATGGGTCACAATAGTAAAAATGTCCACCACAGACTTCAAAGCTAGGGAACTTTCATTCCCTGACTCTGATGTTTGCAAGGGTGGGTGGGTATGAACATCAGACCTCCTGCCTCTGGGTTATGCCCTGTGCTGTCACCCCTCAGATGCATTTTTCTCACCATAATGTGGAGGCTGCCCTACTCTACAGACACATTTTGAAGGTGGTTTACAGGAGTGCTGTTTCTCCAAAAAAGGAAGCATGGAGGATGCCATGATTATAGATGAGAAATCAGAATTTATATGACAAAGTGGAATTGGGATGGAATACATACTGACAATTTGAGGAGAAAAAAATGAAAAAAAATCTACCCCCATAGCTCTATTTTCTCTTGTTTTTATCACAGAATCCTTTTGTGAGTAAGTTTAGGACCAAGGGATGGAAAGGTCATAGAGGAGGATTTCAGTGGAACAATTTGACTGTGACACTTAAGGTTTAATACAACTTCAGTCTACCTTCAGAGCAAGAAAACACATCAGCAGAATAAGTCCAAGTGCAGAAAGGCCCCTGGTCACAGCAGCAGCAGCAGAAAGAGGAGGAGGAGGAGGAGAAGAAGAAGAAGAAGAAGAGTTGGCTTTTCTACCCCGCTTTTCTCACCCACTTAAGGGAACTCAGAGTGGCTGGCAAAGCTTTTCTATTCTTCTCCCCACAACAGAACACCCTGTGAAGTAGGCTGGGCTGTGAGAGCTCAGAAGAGAGCTGTGACTAGCCCAGGGTCACCCAGCTGGCTTCGTGAGGGAGGTTGGAATGGAACCTAGTATTCTCAGATAAGAGTCCAGCTTTTTTACCACTTGACCAAACTGGCTTTGGGTATTAGCCAGTTGTCTTTCACTATATGTGCTTAGGAAAAGACCAGATATCTATTTCTTGGATATCCTGCAAGTTTCTGTACTGAGAGAGCTCAGCTCTATAAAGCACCATCCTCTACCATCTCACCCTTAACGCCCATAAGGCCTTAGAAACTTACTATAACCTTCTTTGTTGATGATAATGTAAGAGAATCCCACAGCTACCCCTCTGGAGATTTTAGATGAAAACTAAGACAGATAAAGCTTATACATCTCCTAGACCACTGTGGTTTGGCATCCAGCCCTGTTATGCAATTTATGCCTGAATTATGATCATTAACAGTGACCCTTTTGGCTTGTGATGGTGTTCCAAGATGACTGAAGTAATTGCTCATCCCAGAACTCAGAGCTTCATTTAGCACTGTCCTTGAAGTTAAAGGGCAATGGAGAGTTATAAAAGCAAAGCTGCCAGCCACATACACCCCATTCTCCACCCCCTTTTTCTCCTACTCGCCCTCCCCTATGCTTATCAAACATCTGCATGCTTATGTTTTTGTGTTTGTTTTTAATACTGTCTTTGAAGAGAACTTAGGACTGCAATTAACTTCATTCCCCAGCTATTGAAAAAGAGGAGGAGGAGTTGGCCTTTCTACCTTTTCTCACTTATTCAAGGGGACTCAAAGCAGCTGACAAAGCTTTCTGTTCTTCTCCCCACAACAGATACGCTGTGAGGTAGGTGGGGTTGTGAGCGCTCAGAAAAAGAGCTGTGCCTAGCCCAAGGTCACCTAGTTGGCTTCGTGGAGGAGTGTGGAATCAAAGAGTTGGAGTGATGCCAAAATAGGATTGGAGCAGTAATAACATTGGACTAGTGATGGCAGGAGATAACATTAAAAGCCAAGCTGAAGACTCCACCACCACTCCTTAGGATTCTCAAACATGGTATAGACATTAGCAAGGTTCAGTAGTTACCCAAAGTTGATTAACCACCATTCTGCATGAGACTTATTCAGAAATACATCCCAGAATAGGGACCTATCTGCATGCTAGTGCAGACTATGGAAAGCCCCAAGTAAGGTAAGTCTGCATTAGCTTGTGGCCAGCAGAATGCTATCTGGAGATATATTCCAGAATAAGGCCAATGGAGAAAGGGCCCAGGTCTGTGAGCAACTATGGAACACAGACCCTTTCTGCACTGGGCCTTATTCTGGGATATGTCCAAGAGTAGGGGTATGCCACCTGCATGCTAATGCAGACTATGGTAGCTTCAGGGCAAGGCAGCTGCAATGGTTCTGCACTGCCTCCATTGGAGTTTCAAATGTCAGTGCAAAGTCCAAGAGCCCTCACAGATTATGCACCTGTCCCTCCTATGGCAAAGAAACCTGTAAAGAACAGGATGCCTTCTTTCCTCATGGACACAAGACCCTAAGACACCCAGCACCTCTGTCTTTTCTAGATTCAGTTTCAATTTATATTATTTTGTGTCAGCATATGTTATGATATATTAAGTTAAATTTGGACTGTAAGTATGAGCCATTTCTAACTTACCTTTGTAGTGCATATTGGGGATTCTCTGGCTGTTTCTTTAACAGTAATGGCTCTATGCATGCTGGAGCATTGTCCATACCATATAAGCATGATGCAGTTAAGACATGCAGGAAGGAAGAGCACATGACGGTCAGTGCAGGTGAAATTAACATGCTGTATCATCCAGTTGCCCTGGTAATGGCACTGTGCTGGCATACTGGTGCCATCACTGGAGCTCCACAGTGGCTGCTGTAACAGCTGCCATTCACACATAGCTGGCACTTAGTTAAGTGCTGGATAATTTATGTATTTATTTCCCGCCCCATACCTGACAGTCCCTGGGCAGGAAACAGCAGGATAAGTTTTGAATGCTTGGGGCATCTGCAAGTGTGGAAGCTTAAAGCATTCTAGCGCTTTTCTTCCCAGTGACAGGAGGCAAAGCATGGATTTGCCCTACTTTGTTCATTCAACACCTATTGTATGAAAGTAAATTTATGATGATGATGAAGAAGAAGAAGAAGAAGAAGAAGAAGAAGAAGAAGAAGAAGAAGAAGAAGAAGAAGAATGGGTTCATTCTGTTGAAATCATGACTTGGCTCAGTCAAAATCTGCTCCGCTGCTTATCTATATACTGTTACCTCTATAGTGTCACTGTTAATTTGTGTCCAGTCTGTTCATGATCCAGCAGCATTCCATCAAGCTCCTCACTTTTTGAGTATGCTTTCACCTCAATAGCAAAGAGTGATTTTCAACATATACTGACTCCCTACTTTTACTCCACCTGCATTATAATGCACTTTCCTCATCCTTTTTTTCCCCCTCATAAGCTGCAGAAAAAATGGAATCAGACAACATCAGTATGCAGATCACAAGTAACCTGAAAGGGGAGAAAATGGAAAACTGAAGAAAAGTGGCAGCAACAGTCACACGGAGCAGGAATTAGGACAATTTGCTATTCTCCTTGATGGTTCCTTTTATGTTCTGGACTTTTTAGCAGCCAGGACAAGTATTTCATTTGTTCATTATCAAAAGGAGAAAAATTCCTCATACTTTGCTAGAGGGAAATACTACTTGTGTCATTAAAATATAGTGTTTAAAGTCTGTGCGTGTGCGCACCTGATTTTGAAACTTTGGCATTCTCTTTAAATGTCAGTCAAAACTTAACCGGGTTCCTTTGTATTCTTTTTTTCACATAAAATTGATGCATTTTCCATCTCCACTTCATTGTTTGAGGATAAACTGTAACACAGTGCCAATTATCTTTATACTTTCTCTCTGGAAATGGTTGATTTGTGTCCCTGACGTTATCTTGAAAAATAGTCGTTGAGTATTTGATTATAGACAATTATTGGCATATTTATATTTGATCTTGCCTTCAGACACCATGGCAGACACCTCAGCATTAAAGGGAAATTTTTCTTTTAGTTTTCTTAGATGAAGAAGAAGAAGAAGAAGAAGAAGAGTTAGCTTTTCTGCCCTGCTTTTCTCACCCATTTAATGGGACTCACAGTGAAATCAGGTATAACATGAGGCCGCTCTTGTTGCTGTTCTGGGATGGTTTCCCTGTCCTGTCATCTAAAGGGTATGTGTACATATTCAAATGGTCTTGTGGATCCATCTTATAGGGGTGTGCACAAATATTCAAATATGCCTGAGAGGTGTGGAGAAGAGGCAGCAGGCTGGGCTCCGCCATCTTGCTCCCAGCAGTGCCCCTCCCTCCTCCAACTGCCATCACAAGGCTGTGAACCATCTTGCCTGAGAGGAGCAGAAGAGAAGAAGCAGGTTGAGGAGGTCTGCCACTTTGCTCACAAAAGTGCCTCATCCCTCTTCCAACTGCTCCCATCACACAATGGCAAAGAGACTATGGCAGCCAATTCACCAGTTGAGAAAACGTCCGGTCCTTAGGCTGAGTGGGGCAGGGCTGAGTAGATGCCAGCTGACCATCTCTACCATCATCCGGTTTGTCATCAATGAAGAGAAAATTCAAAGTAAAGAGAATAGGAAAATTCCAGCAGTAAGAAACAAACAGAAGAATTGGAACTGAAGACCTCACGTGCTTGCTTTTTGGTGTTCCCTGTTCCCTCCCACACCATTTTCCTTTTGTATCTTGTCTCTTTAGATTGTAAGCCTGAGGGCAGGGACCTGTCTAAGATTCATATAATATTGTAACCCGCCCTGAGACCTTTGGGTATAGGGCGGGATAGAAGTACAAATAAATAAATATTCATAACATTCAAAATTTTGTACAAATTTGTAGGAATCAAACTGAATTTCAATTGAATGTTGGCACATTCAAAGACTGACATTTGAATTCAAATTGAATGTTTCAAAATATTTGTATGAAGCTTCATATGGGATTTATATTGGATTCATATCGGATATGTATGGGATTTGTTTGCATTCTTATGAATTTGTATGGGATTCATATGGGATTGAACATTTGTATTGAATTTGAATCCTACCTCATTCAAACAGGATCTGTTTAAACAAATACTCATTTTCTTGCATTCAGTTCAATACAAAATGAATACAAAAAATAAAAATTTGTGCGCATCCCTACTTAAGAAAGAGAGAAAAGAGATATTTCAGAATTATGCATCTGAAGATGGTTAGTAAGTATATAAAGCAGGGGGAAAGCAGGCAAGATTGAAAAAAGAAGAAAAAGGGGAAGACAATGGACAAGGTCAGTTAGGGGTATTGAACACATTAGAAGAATGTCCTTGGAATCACTATGAGATCAAAATAGAGCATTTGTCCATCATGTCATCAGTAATTGAACCCAACTCCCAGGCATCTAGTAGCAGCAATTATTTGATGAATGTAAGCCTTCACAGTAGGTGCCGAATCATTGGTTGCTTTTGCTTTCCCTTTCTTCTGCAGTTTCCTTTTCTTCTTTTCTATCCTCCCAATTATCTCTACATTTCAGGAAGATAGTAAAGATGTCCACAGTGTTGAATGGTGCCAGGTACACTTTAAATCTACTAAAATTAATGCGCATGCAGAGATATATGCATTTCATCACATTTTGGACTTTGTACCATGCCCACAGAAACAAATTTTATGGCACAGGCAATGAGATTTTTACAGCATCTGGTTAGCCTTCGGCATGGTAATGTAGCTCATTCAGTGGTTGCTAACTCTGAACATACACCTATTTTTATTATTAATTTTAAATTTGCAGAGAGGTGGATTAGATATTAATAATTTGAAATAATTTTTAGTAATGGAATTCAGCCCTCAGTTTTCTATATAATCGCTTAAATGAAGGCAACCAGGAAGGATGCTTTCATTTGCTGAGCAAGAAGCCCTCAGTTATCTGCTTCAAAACCATGACAGTAGCTGTGATGTATGCACACTGCAGGGTTTTTGGTTTTTGTGAGCTTTGCACATAGCTATGCAAATTGAGGAGGCCCATTGGGCGTTGATTGTGAAAATAGGTAACATTACACTCAACATGTAGCGTGGCTCTGTCATTCACAAACCCTTAAAAGCCCATCAGAAATATCTGAGTATTATTATGAATGTATGAGCAGGTTCTGATGTAGCCTGTGTAACCCCCCCTCCCCTCTTCTCTGTCTGAGTCATGGTAAAAAACAGCAGACTTTTTTGCCTTCTAAGTCTTATGGCAAATGTGATAATTTGCATTTATTAATTGGCATAAAGCTGAATATGGGGAGTTATGTGTATGTAATGTCATAATTTCAAGCCAGGCTTATAAAAATAGAAATAATCCTTCTATAAAGTATGCTCTCAGAAGAATTTGAAACAGACTTTCGTGGACATGCTAAAACAAACAAAGGATTCCCCCTTGAGTTTTTGCATATATACAGGGCAGATCCGATCTAGCGATCTAGTACCTCAATGGGAAATCATTAGCACCCAGTCAGCTTTTTGCTTGCCAACATGCCCAGCTGGAATCAGAAACTTATCTCAAGTGTCGGAACAAATTTGACTCATCAAGTTACGTCAAAAGTTCAGCTGTTGGGACCCCTTAAAACTGGCTCTACCCATTTCCAGATTCAAATAATCCTGCTTCACTTAACATTCTGGGCTCAGGTATTTCACAGTCCTTTGTCCTGAGGTCCATCACCCCCACTCTGCAGCTCCTGGGACTACCTCATTCCTGTTGAAATCACTCTCTACACTAGCTTAAATCACTAGACAGAGTGAGTGAACATATGAGGAAAGTGACTAGTCATTTTCTTTCCACTTTATCTAATCTAAAGTTGGATTTTCTGAGTTACATAATGCTGAAAGAAAACAGTGTGACACTTTCTTGATGTGATCACTCACTTTGAAAGTGGACTGAAACTGGATTAAAATTTAGGTGTGATTACAGTCTTACTGTGCTTACTCTTGTCTTTCCAGGGCCAGCACCTCTCGTACAGTTCGAATCTCAGCTTACCTGCTAATGTTTCTTTGAACGCAGGAAATGGTCTATTTCCTCTGTTTTAAGAAAGTTTCTGTCAGAAACATTGCAGCTAGTGAACCCAATGTCCCTGCAGACAGGAAGTTTCCAGGCATGTGGACATCCTGTTGAGCTCTTCCCAGAGCAGTGCTGGCAGTGTTGTTTATAACCGCCCCTATAGGAAGAACAAATTCCTAATCACTGTTTGAGTAATTTTAATAAGCAGCTAACCTTGAACCAAGGAGGTCTTCTCAACACCCCAAATGCCTTATACACTTCAAGATGCCTTTGAGGTGCTGACTTATTATTAGGGCCGTGTTCAGATCTTCACTTTAAACCTTCTTCAGTCCATCTTCAGGTCTGACTGCTCACACTTTTTCACTTCTATCCATTTTCTATCCAAACAGAAGGTGGGAAGTCCACAAATAAAACAGATAGAAATGAAAAGGTTAGAAGGAGGAGGAGGAGAAGGAGAAGAAGGAGTTGGCATTTCTACCCTGCTCCTCTCACCCATTTACAGGGACTGACAGCGGTTGACAAAGCTTTCTATTCTTCTCCCCACAACAGAACACTCTGTGAAGTAGGTGGGGCTGTGAAAGCTCAGAAGAGAGCTGTGACTTGCCCAAGGTCAGCCAGCTGGTTTCGTAGAGCAGTCAAATCTGAAGATGTTTTAAAGAGAAGGTGTGACCATGGCCAAAGTCTGGCATGCAGGCATCTCCCTTCCTGGTCCAACTACCTCAGGAATAATGACTCTGAGGGTGGATAGGGCAGGGAAGGGTAAACCTGTTTATTTCCAGTTCATATCAGTTTCACTTATGCCAGATCATAATTACTGAATCTTATTCTGTACTATTTGTTTTTTAAACCACGTTTCTTGTCTTTTTTAAAAAAGAGAAAGAGATGGCACAAGCAACTGCTTTTATTGCCAACCTAGGCTGTCATACAAGAAGAGATTTCTGTAATTATCATATTCATGCAAATACTGTATTTTTTTTTGTAAGACCCACTTCCCCCACAAAAAACATCCCTCCAAATCACCTTAATGTTCTGTCTTTAAATTTATTTTTCTTAAATATTCATTACCAAATTACAGGTGCATTTTATATGCCAGTGCATTGTACAATGCACAAAACACAGTCCTAGGCTTTTAATTACTTTTAAAAACTACCTTCGCTGAAAATAGCTGGCAAAAACATAGATACACATTTACTCTTTTTCTGCTAGTTGGCACAACAGAGAAGTCTGTTCATTCATGGCACAGTTTGAGCTTTTGATAGATTTCAATTCTTTTCAAAGATTGATTTTTCTGCAGTGCTCATCTAATGGTTTTAAGGATGCCAAGTTTGCTTTTCTGGTAGTAACAGAAGAATATACCAGAGCTTCAAAAGCTTCCTGTTACTGAATTTTTGCACTCCCCCTTCACCACTATTAAGAAAAATCTCTTTAAAACCCTCAGATTTTAAAGATGTTTTTGAATAAGGAAATAGACCAAAATGCATCTGTGAGGTTTCAGAATTCTGTTAATATCCATGGCAGAATGCCCATGTACATATAGAAGAAATGAGCCCTATATTTGCATCTGTTTTCTTTTCTTTCTTGATGATGGCAACTTGCAGAAAACTGTTTTACAGATGAGTACGATTTATTTATGATTTCTGCCTTGCTTTCTGCCTCTGGTGGAGGTAATCAAAACAGTATCCAGCCATCTTGGACAAAGATTTTAAAATTACTCTTCTCTAAGGACCAGATTTTGGACTCTTCAGTTTCCAGACATCCTCATAAACACAGACCTCATAATGGTTCAATAGGTAAATATTTACATGTTCTAGAATAAAGTTTAATGTACATATAGAATCTACATGTTAATTAAAAACTAAAATAAACTAATCTGCCTATTTATACATATTTCAACATTTGTAAGCATATATCACGATTAAAAGACTTATAAAGGAACCTAATTAAAGCAAGTTACTCAGTTTGTTATAGCAGTTTCCTGTTCTCATTTCTGAGCTAGTTAAGGGCCATTTCTGCACAGTCTCTTAATCCAGAGTAAGGGTCCATGCAGTATACATTCTTGGCTTCCCTATCTACTCCATGCTGCTCTTGCTCAGTCTGCATTAGATGGAACCTGATCAGGATTAAGGTGGTGCTTAATCCTGGTCTCCTGTAGTACCAGAGGCCTAATCCAGAACATGGGAGGTTTGCAGAAGGGATTACTGGAGGGTGTTTTTTCAGTGACACACTATAGCATACTGCAGAAAACACACACACAGGCCCCAAAGCTAGGAGCTTTCATTCCTAGCCTTCAGAGGTGTTGGAGTGCAGCTGCAAAGCTCACTTGACCTTCACTGCCATGTCATGAGTTAATCCAGATCAACACCATCAGTGCAAATGGCACTGATTCTTCCTAGGCCTCCCCATGATCCAGAGCAGTGGGCCAGGCTATTCCAGACCCACCGATCCAAGATGAGTGACTAGTAAGTGAAGAAAGAGCCAAGATTTGTTTTAGTCCCCCATGCTTTTATAATTCTGTTTTTGTTTTAGATTTGCAATTTCAATTGTGATCTATATGTTTAATACAGATGAAGGTTCCTTTGTTTAACATTTTCTATGGCTGTTTTCCCACATCCAAAAGAAAGGACAACATGGTTGTGGGGGGCATATAGGATCCGATCCCAGAAGAGGGCACTACCCTGGTTGTACTGCTGGCACCTAAAGAACAAACATTTCCCAGCTTTTGAGATTTTCCCAAAAGCTTGAGTAAGATCTGTACTACAACTAGAATGTGGCATGAGGGTCCAGAGATGCATGCCACCATAAACAGTCATTGGAGAACTTGGATAGCAGGGCTCTGACAGCTCTCTCAGCTCTCCCTACCACTCTTTGTTCTCATAGGTGGTCCTATCACCATCACTACACCACTGCTTGAGGAAACCTACTTGTCTCTTCAGCAGCCTGTCCACAGACACTGAAAATGATACCCCCAGCCATCAGAATCACAGCTGGGGAACAATTGTGTCCTGGCTTAGATATTACTGCTAGCAGTGGGTGATCAGCACACTGCCATATTAAGAATAGCACTAGCAAATGTGAAAGAGAAAGAGCTTGGTGCTTTCCGTCCATCATCAGGATTTTGCCTTTGTTAAATCCAGATCTGCTTAAATCACACATAGAATAGTAAGACAGGGATAATCAAATCTATAGGGTAGACTGGGATGGACATCTATCATACCTGACTCAAACTCCACATCTGCCCTTATTAGGCCCTCTCATGGGGTTCATTTCTGCTATCGATATCAGAGAAAAAACAGTAGGGCTCAGGTTGGTGTTGTTGACAGGGGAATGACTTAGCAAGCACCCACACTGCTCCATTTGTTCTAAATACTGGATCTGGTCTACATGTCATCACATTATGCACAGAACTGGACTAGAAATATTTTACTCACAGATTGCTATAGAACAGAAAGCAATAAGAATAGAACCTCCCATTTGCTGTAGGAAGTGTTCCTGTGTGTATGTAGGGCCCCTCTGTTTTAGGTATGATAGGCATGAAGATTTAGTATCTTTAGTTTGCACCGGTGTAAAAAAAAAAAAATCACAGCAAGCTGATACAGGAAGTACTTGTGGCACTCCCTCTGACTTGCACACACTTCTCTCAAGGGCCCCTTTTGCGATTTGCGTGATAATTATGCAAGCTCCCAAGACTCAAAAGCGGCCTGTGAAACACCATCTTACAAAATCTGTATTAGAGGGGAGGAACTTCAGTGCAGTTATCTTCCAAAGGATATTAAATACGAATAGCCATTTAAACAAAAATGGTCTTTGGCTATTATGTGAAACATTTTCATACTGGCAGTCTCCAGGTTTCTGGCTCTCTCTTATCTTTATAAGATGAATTATGTTTGCAACAGCAATGATTTATGATGAGACAGTAAGAAAATGGTTAACTTCATGGTGAGGTCAAATATGGGGAACATGGAGCCTGGAATGTTTGCTATGTTTGCTTTGTAAGTAAAGCCAAATCCCAGAACAGGGATAAGTTTTGATTGAACTGTGCTTGGAGAGGAATTTGAACTAATCTTTTTGCTTGCTAAAAACGCAGCCTTGATCAAAAGGAATCATTGCAAAGCGTCAACATAGGCTTGAATAGTGCTGTTACATAGGGATGTGTGTGAATGTTCATCAGGTTCACAATCTGTACAAATTTGAACATTCACCTTTGAATCAAATATTGGGTACATTTGAAGACTGACATTCAAACACAAAGCAAACATTTTTGTGCACTTGTTCAAAGCTTCATTATATTCACAAATAGGGATGTGCACAAATGTTTTTTCATGTTCAATTCTTATCAAATCAAATGCAAAAAAAACCTGTATTTATTTGAACAGATCCACTTCAAATGGGTAAGATTTGAATTTGATATGAATGTATCCCCTACACATCCCCTATGTATCTGCTCTGAACATGTCAAATGCACTCTCAATCCACTTTCAACACACTCTGAATCTGCTTTGAATCCACTCTGCATCCATTGCAGATGTGACTGGGCAGCCACTTTCACACCTCCCCAGATTCATGAATGTAACAAAGCTTTGTACAAATATATTGAAACATTTGATTCAAATTTGAATGTCAATCTTCAAATGTCCCAACATTTGATTAAAATACAAATGTCAGAATTTGGATGAATTCTTATGAAATTCAAATGTGATTAATATTCATGTGCATCCCTATTCATGAAGGTGGGGAGGCAGCAAAGTGGCTGCCCAGTCACATCTGCAGCAGATTTAGATGGAGGGGATTCGGAGGCGTGGCAGGGATTCAAAGATTATTTGCAGTGGATTTGAATCCTACCGTATTCAACATGATGCTGTTTCAACAAATGTGAATTTCCTTCATATTCATATAGAAGCAAAGCTAACCCCAAAAAAGTTCTTGCATATCCCTACTCTTGCACGTTACTTCCTAGACGAGCAGAGCATCCTGGTTGTGTTTTCTGGGGGGGGGGGGAAGGCTTCTTACAAGAACAGTAAAAACTTCTCTGAAACCCTGAATAAATGTGTTGGCATGGAAGTAAAATCTAATAGTTGTGTTGCTTACCATGTGGACTGGAAAACTGGGCTTCCAAGCCTCAAACCATATAGGAATCCTGAACTTCCCATAATTTTTGAGACCTGGCTATGGAGGTTGCCAAGAGAATTTGTCCCTATGTGGTGTTTCACATGCAGAAAAACATTCTGGTCAGCATGGATGAGTAGGATGAAAGTTAGATTTTTTACTTAGGCCTTCCTGCCCATGCTCCCTGCTGCAACTGCTGGTTCCAAGTCGAAATGAATGGGTCTGGCCTGGATAAAGGTTTAACAGATTTCTAGAAAGCTCTCATTTACTTGTTGATATCTGAATATGGTGAAGAAGTGCTTTGACCTCCATTTGCATAAGCAATAAAGTCAGAGTTTTATATTGGTGGGATAGGATTTCCACCTCGGTTGCAAATGCTGCAAAATCAAAGACAAGAAAAATAGGCTTGTGGGACAGCTGTACACTTCCACCCCTCTTGGTTGTTGAAAGTTCAGTAGTTTAAGAAAATAGACCACTGAGACTGATAACATTAACCTGTGAAGCCTGCAAAGAAATTAGCACATGTCTCAAACCTGATTCGTTCAGGCTTTCAGTCAGGTTAAATGAGGTGCCTAACCTCTGTATGAACTCACATATCTGAAAAATAAAAAATAGGTATCTTGCAAAGAGGGCTTCAAATAAGCATTAAAAACAGCAAAACAAAAACTGTGTTGTCAAAGTGTTAACATCTATTTGCAGGGTAGTTTTTCAATTATCCCTTTTACTTAAGCATTTCTTCCAACAATCTTCCACCAAGAATTTGAATCCTGTTAGACCCTCCCTCCCCATGGTCATGCTTCCTTTACAGACTGAGGGCATCGTCTTAAAAGCAGTCATTTGACTGTTTAATTGTGGGTTTTAATGACATAAAACAACTGTGACTTTGTTCCTTTTTTCAGTGCAAAAAGCAGTCTAACACATCCTAGCAGTAAGTAAAAATTGTTCCTGGAGCAGCTTTTGCTCACCACATTGTCACTTGATGTCGATCTAGTGATTGGTACATTGAACTGGAGAATTTTTGTTTACCAGTTGATGTTTCTCTCCTCCTTTTCCGCTTTTTGTTTTTGGCAGAGAAAATGAAATGGGTGTGCAAGCCAGCCATTTGCCTGTGCTCTTCAAAGCAAAGGCCCTTTCTGCACAAGGCTGCTAGACCAGTCCATGGTAGGGATGTGCACGAATGAGGCTTTCTTGCATTCAGTTCATAATGAATCGCATCTGAGAAAATCCGTATTCATTCAGATAGATCCTCTTCAAATGTGGAAGGATTCTATTCGATATGAATGAATTCATACAAATTTGTACAAATATCCAATACAAATGCATACACATACGATACGTATCTATCTCGTAAGATATCAGCTTTGAAAGCGTCAAATCCACCCTGAATCCACTTTGAATCTACTCTCAAACCATGCTGAATTTACTCTGGATCTATTGCAGATGTGACTGGCGCAGCTGCTTTCCCACTTCCTTGTTTCACAAATGTTCAGAAGCTTCCTACAAATGTTCCACACCAATGTACGAGTGTGGGAACATTTGATTCATATACAAATGGTTGAATTGGGTGAATTTGTACGAATAACAAATGTTATGAATATTCATGCACATCCCTAGTCTATGAGCATGCCAGGTTGCTACATCTGCAGGGTGGAGTGGGCTAGCAGAGGCCACACATCCCACTAGTATGCATAGGAATGGAGTTATGGAGTCAGATACTCTGCCGAAATAGTGCTGTATTCTGCTAGCTTCAAAGATGGGGAGGAGGTACACTTAGAACCTGGGTCCTTTCCACCAGGAGGCTGCTTCTGGGTGCCTAACAGCTCCTGTCTCAGAAGGTGTGGTTTATGAGAGCCCCAGTTCCATTGGTGCTGATTTGGAGAAGGAAGAGGTAGAGGAATCACCATCCCAGTAAAGGAAAGATGCAGATAGCATGTGCACACACAAGGAGAGACAGATGGAATTTAAAGTTGGCTGGAAGACAGGTGTAGTGAAATACGAGTCTGGTTCCCTATGGGGTTTGGCAAAATTAATCTGGCTCTATTGGTTCTATGTAACTTTAACATTGTATCCAGCCTACAAGGGACCAGCTGGAATACATCTCCGGATGATGCTCCTTGAGCCTCTCCACCCAATTCCAGACACCTGGCGATACAAGTCCCTAATTGGTCCAATGCCGGGGTTGGGGTGTTAAAAGAATCTTTGGGGGAGAAGCAAAGTATCCTTTATCTGATTCAAGATAGAGAGATCAAAACTCTGCTGGATGAAATGCCGTAGAGTAAGGAATATAACTTTGTTTTATGTTCACTTGCTTGCTTTGTTCATGTCTTTTGTCTTGTTATATTTTGTAACTGTGTTCTAGAACTTGCTCAGTTTGTCTTCTTTTATATCTGCTGGCACATAGCCTGAAGAGCCTAATTCCTGCCTGTTGATGTCAGTTGAATGCTTGTTACTCTCTGTTTTGTCTTTTAATAAATCAGCATAAAACTTTCCAACAACTTGTGATTTTATTCCTGTGGACAGCCAGCAGGAGTTCAAAGGGATTCAGGGGCTCTTAGGAGAGTGTGGGGGGGGGGGGTCAAGGGGCCCCAAGTGTGTGTAGAGTCTCCAGAAATCCCTACAATAGGCTTTTGCTATACTGTGTTCAAGTGATTCAGCCCAAGATTGTGCCAAGGCCAGTAGCCTTGGGCACCACCTGTTAAGAGCCCAGTTGGGCATGGTGGCAATATTTTTTGACATTTGATTCATAATGAATCAAATGTTTGAAGATTTGTATTCGTACGAATAGACACTTTCAATGTGATAAAATTCTATTTGGTATGAATGTATTTGTCAGTGGAGAAACTGAACCAAAATTGCAGCAAAGCAGCAACAACCAACCCAGGTGACCCTCCGTTCCCCCATCTTCAGCTGGAACCCACACCTAGAGGCAGCTGTGGCAAAGGCTCCAGTCTCACAGGTGCAGCACAAGACTTGGTTGTTTCTCCTCTCACCCCAGCCATGTGCTATTGGTAGCCTCATCCAGCCCAGTACAGGCTAGCCTGTGCTGTGCAGAAATGGCCATAGAGTGCTGTGAACCCATTAAGTCCAGACAGCTTAGGAGAAAAGAGCAATTAATAGCCTTGCCAAAAGTTTTTCCATTGCTTTGCTGGCACGACTCTTTAATGAGCACATACAGCAGAGTGGGTGGTCCCAGGGCCCAGGACTGGATTTATCATACACCCTGGAAGCATTCATGTGCTACAAAGGGTGCACAGAAAAACCTACACCTGCACCACCAGATTATGTCACAGAGATAGTTTCAAATACTCGACTGCTTACATTGCTTTATAAGTTATCATGTTGCATGTACACTTGTGTACTCTTGACACAAAAATAACATATGGATAGATGGGCAAATTTATTTATTTGTTACATGTATGCCCAGGAACCAAAGAATCATATGAAAGCAAGATAGTTCGTATTCTTTCTGCCTTAGAAGCTACTCTGGTTGCAATGCCATTGGAGATGGATACAGTTCAAAGATGGGGCAACTGCCAGGAGTTGTTGGGATGGGAGGCATAGTGAACAAATGCTTGTCTTGTAGTAGTTCTTGGCACTGGAAACCTCATTGCTACAGAAAACCCCACTTGTGAAAGCAAGCTTTCCACCCAGGTCTGTGAAGAAGCAGAAGTGGCACCAGAAGTTGGCCATTTTTGGTCTCTAAAGCATCCCAGGCTGGGTAGTAAGCTTCTCCTTTCCTGTATATCCACTTGGTGGAGACAAGCAACCTAGTCATTCCATTCTGCCCTGAGATTAATTTAAAGTGGTTTTATGGTAAGTCCAATTGTGGGTGCAGACTTGTGATCACACTACCCCACAAAGGCCTCTAACTTCTAGAGTAGTAAAAGAAGCTGCAGTTAAAAAAGAAATAAAGAAACTGTAGAAATGTAAGCCATTCAGTCTAGGGATGTGCACAATTTTATTTTATTTTTGCATTAGATTCATATCAAATTGAATGCAAGAAAATTTGTATTCATTCAAATAGATAGATCCCCTTCAAATGTGGTAGGATTTGTATTTGATACAAATGTTCAATCCCATTTGAATCCCATACAAATAGCATACAAATCCCATATGAATCCCATACAAAGCTTCATATGAAGATTCATACAAATGTACCAAAACGTTCAATTCAAATTTGAATATCAGACTTTGACTGTGCCAACATTTGATTCAACTTCAAATGTCCAAATTTGGCTGAATTTAGCATAATTTCTAATATTAGGAATGTCTGTGCACATCCCTAATTCAGTCTCTTTATATTGCTGCTGCTAGCTCAGGGACATGAATTAATAGTACTTTAAGTGTTGTGCCTACCTTGTATTTCTCATGGGAGCTTCCCTGTGTAAATAATTAGGGCTCTTTTTGCACTTACCTTCTGATCCAGATCAAGGGGTCTATGGTCTGGATCTTGGGGTTCCTCACCTGCTTCCCATGAGTCAAGTTCCATCTGCACAAGACAGAGCCGAATACAGAGAAAGAGGCCCTTAATTTGTATCTATTGTACAGTACACCCATTTAATGAGGTCTACAATCAGATAACACACCTCCATGATCTGAACCTACTAGGGGCTGATGTTCAGCAGTGCCCCATAGTGCAGAACCAAAAAACACACCCTAAGTCACAAGGCCACAAACTTTCATTCCTACACGTCAGGGTGGCGGGTGGGTGGGGACAGGAGTAAGCAAAAACAGGATCAAAGTTGTCAGTGCAGCCAGTACTGGTCCAGCCCATCTTCAGCCATGATCCAGATAAGTAGGACAGATTATTCTGGATCTACTGATCTGGATCAAAACAAAGTAAATGCGGAAAGGGCCTAGAGTTGATGCAAAGTAAAACTAATGTAAAAAGGGTGGAAGGGGACAGCATGAAAATTTCAGAAATAAGACCAATAAGATTCTAAGTTCAGATAGTTTATTTGACACTATGTAACAATTTTGCTTGTAAAACTGGATAACCCTTAGCCACACTATATTTTTCTTAGCACATGCTTCAGTATTATCCAAAAAGGTTACTGCTATAACACAATAAAGCCAGAACACTTCAGTTTCTATGCTTAGATTCAGTGGATTCCTAGATGCTTTAAATTCTTCATGCATTATGTACGGTTCCTGCAAAAGAGACATCTCTGAAATGTTAATTTATTGCATTGCCTAAAATCCATCTGAATATAAAGTTTCAACAAGAGTACATTGGGATGACTGAATTAATTCTGCTCCTTTATTCAATGAAATATCTTTTCAGTTAGAAATAGGTAAAAGCTGTGAAAGCAAGTCAAGAAAATTGAGGATGACAGTTTGCAGGTTGACCTTCTCCAATAACTGATTTCGACATTTCAACTGCAGGGATACACAAATTATCCTGCAGTATCTTGGAAATATTTTTGGTTAGCATTTGAGTTTATTTGCACAATTCTTCTGCCTTCCCTTGTGGTTCTCTGGCTTCAGCAGCAGTTTGTCATCCTGAAGGCTTATGCAAAATATCTCATCTGCAGCATCTCCTCCCTTACTTACCCTTGGGCAAAAACTTCCCTATAAATAGGGTTAGATCTTAACCCTCAGAGTGCGTTAGGAAGGGCAAAAATCTCTTGCTGCCTGTTTACATCCAGAGCCATCTTGACAACAGTTGCAGCCCAGAAATCTTGACTCTAAAGTAAGACAAGCCCAGGAAATCAAATGAATGACAAGCCCAGAACAAAAACACCTTCAAGGTAGATTGGAAGGGGCCTTATTTTGGCGTTCAAGGACAGATGGATAGAGATGTGCATGAATATTTGTAACATTTGAAATTGGGCCAGATTTGGACATTTGAAGTCGAATTGAACATTACAATATTTTTATGCTAACATTCGAACGAATACAAATGTTTCTGGACATTCGTACAAATAGTTTGGACATTTGTTAAACTGGTGAAACTTATCAGATACATATCTGTTCATATGCAGATATATATCTATTTGTAGCAGATACGTATCTGTTCATAGCAGATACGTATTGAATCTTCATATGAATACATACAAATAGATTTTAATCTAACAGAATTTTAACACATCTGAATGCATTCCATTCATACAAATATGGATTTTTGAACATTCAATTCGTTTCAAATCAGATACCAAAAAAAAAACATTTATGGACATGCCTAGAGATGGATGCACCTTAGATATAGAGTGTGGGCACCTTAAAGATAGAGAGCCTTTCCGCATTTGCCGCTGAAAAGCGGATCTAAAAAGATCCGCTTTTCAGCAATCCATCCTCCCCCAGATCCGTCACAAATAGTGACAGATCTGAGGGACCCCCGCACATCCACGCACACGTGGTAAGGGTGGATTCTGGAGGACAGTTTGGAGTGGGTGCTTTGCGGATGCACCAGCACCCATTCCAAGCATCCTCCGGCTCATGTACCATGTCGCCGCCCCCGGAGATGTGGGACCGGAGCATGCAGCTGCCAGTTATTGTGTGTTTCCGGAAGTGCCTGGCACCCGGGGGAAGGGCTTCAGAAGCAGGCAGTCCTGCTTCCGCCCTTGCAAACATTGTGTCGGGAGGGAATTCATCCTTTCCCCTGGCTGTGTGCAGAAGCATCCCACTTCTGCACATATCCAGGGGGACGTGACGGATGTAAGACCTGATTTTTCAGGTCTCACATTTAAGACGGATTTGGGCAGCAAAACCGGTTTTAAAAACTGGTCTTGCGTGCTGAAATGTCGATGCGCCCTCCTGGAAAGGTCTCTAATCAGGTCTGCAATGCGGAAGGATCACAAGGTAAGTGTCCTTTATGTGTGTTAAGGGGACATTAAACCGGTTTCCACAGTCAATGTGGAAACACCCAGAGTGTTCCCAGGCGTTCCCTAGTCCACCTTTTCTATCACAGAATGTTCATTAGGAGGAGGAAGGGAAGAATCCCTTGTTCCCAGTCCCTACTGAAAAGAACTTGTGGTTAACATAAATCAGAACACTCAATTTATTGAGGCTCTGCTGACACATGTAAGTAATATCCCCCTTCAAAGAGCAGGGGGGCGGGGAAGAGATGCTCTTAAGATGGAAGAAAGCTGCTGCAGTGATAGCTACTGGGGCGGAGATCAAAGCTGCATCCCGACATTACTTATTCTGCTAGATTTGGATATTCTTGAATAAGGCATGGGTTTCCTGGAATATCCATGCTTTATTCCAGAACATCCAGATATAGTGAACTAAATAAGTGATGTCTGGGTGCAGCTTAACTATTGAAAAAGGATAGTTTTTCAGTCCCTGAAAAAGAGGCAAGCAGCTGTGTTGGGACCAAATGGTCAAACTGATATAGGAATCATAAGCTAAGAGGAGGATTAGGATGCTGTTCAATTAAGGGATGTGCACACATATGTTGCTGTTTTTGTATCCAATTTGTATTGAATCGAATGCCAGAAAATGTGTATTTGTTCGAATAGGTCCCCTTCAAATGTGGTAAGACTCATATTTGATGTGAAATTTCAGTCCCATATGAATCCCATACAAGTGCCTACGAATAGCATACAAATCCTATACAAAGCTTCATATGAATGTATCAAAACATTCAATTTGAATGCCTGAATTTGTCCAAATTCATAAAGATTTCGAATGTTATGAATATTCACGTGCATCCCTGGTTCAACTGAACGACAGGGAAAAGAATCAGGACAGTTCATTTTTACTCTTAGATTCAAAAGCAGGTAAAGGTTTTGCCTTTATCTTCTGCTTGAGAATGTGCAGAAGCAATTGGTGGGCCACTGCGTGAGACAGGATGCTGAACTAGACGGGCTGTGGCCCAATCCAGCAGGGCTCCTCTTATCTTATGTTACAAACCCAAGTAAATTTGGCCTGAGCAGCTAAACAGCCACCATGATTTGAATTGACAGAACAGCCCCCTTTGAAAGTGGCAAAATCCTGCTGCCACATCAGGGTGCCCTGTCACTGCGTCAAGGCAACAGTGGGGAACTCTGAGATGGTTGGAGGCAGAGCAATATATAAGTGGCTCTTGATCACCCCCAATAGTATAAATGCAGCCAAAATTCTTCCTGCTGGGGCTTAGACAAACGACTTCTGAATTTAACAGTGATTTCTTCATCAGATAGTTTTTATTACTTCTGGACCTGCCCCCTCTGATTTTGATTTGAACTCTGGAAGAGATTCAGGCCACACAAAAACTCAGACCTTCTATAAAGGGAAAAAGATATCTTCCTCCGGAAGAGAAAGTGTGTAAGTAGCTACCAAAAGATACAAATACATTTGAAATTATGATCTCTCACGCATTTTGGACTTGCTTTCCCTCTTATTTATTTTGTTCCCAATACTTTTTCAGATTGCCTTCATTGCAACATTTTTTGATATCGTGCATAAAACAACACCTCATTCATCATAAAAGAGCAATGGTAAAGGGCTAAAAACCATAATGAAATGCTTAACAATTAAATGACAGGAACACTGAGCAGTTCGAGGCCTTGGCCTATCTAAATTAAATTCCTTCAACGCTTCAGAGAACAAGATATGTTTTCCTCAAGCCATGCAGGCTCCTAGGATAAGAGAATTCCACAGTTTTTTCAGGTAATGACTGAAAAGGTCAAAGATAAGGGGGATGGGGGAAAAACTAAACAAGAAATGCCAGAGAGCAGAGACCTGGCATGGACATTTTTCTCAGAATGAAACCATTCATTTGAATACTGACTATAGGTTTGTGCATGTTGACACATCCCTAATCTTCTCTTCCAAAGGGAAATTGTATTTTAATTTCAACTATCTCTTCATTATCTTGCTGGCTTGATTTCAGAAAGCAAAGCTTTGTAGCCTTGGGGTTAGAATTAATCATGCAGTGTGGAAGGATGTGTGGACTTTACCCCCTTTTGGTTGCAGATACTGTTCAATGCACTTAAAGCATAACTGGTGCCAGCATTGCAAGGCAAGGTGAGAGCCAGAGAGTTTTCACTGTATGAGAGAGTTGCCAAATGCCATAGCTGTATCTTTCACATTCTCTGCCAGATGCAGCTATGAGAAACACAGTGGAATTTATTCCCTGAAATCCTTGGTAAAATTATGAGGCCATGCTGGCTTTCAGTTAGTAAGTGCTTTCAAAAGTAGATCTATCTTACAAAGATTTTTTTTTAACAATATACAGTTCTAGTTGCTGTTAGAAACATTGGAGCCACTTCACCTCCTGAGATTCAGTGCAATTTGGGCTGCCTCCAGACAGCACTGTTTAAATTCACAGTTTACTGTAACTCCGAAGTATCCTTACTGCAAAGTGAAATCTGATGATCCAGACTAACAAATTAACTCCAGTTTCCTCTTTTCAAACCGTTTGAAGCATTAGAGTTTAGGCGCCACATGCTCCATCCCTCCCATCATGCTGTTCAGAGATCCAATCAGTTTCCGAGCTGCATTTCCAGGATTTACCATTCTTCTCATGGTTCCAACTGCACTTACATGATACTACACTCTGATGTCATACTTCTCAGCAAGTGTCCTTACTTCCACACTAAAATGTGCTGTAACTGACTTATAGTGCAGAACAATGACAAAGATCAGTAGATCATTCTGACCAATTGATTGGGAATGCACTTTTACTTTGCAGTACAGGACCTGTCTGGATGCACCCTTGAATGCTGTGTGATAGGGAGAGATTTCACAGTTGCAGCTTTGACTGCTGTATTACATATTCCAGCAGAGGCTTCAGTTTAACCTGCCATTGAAAATGCCCTGCTGTATCAGAGCAGTGGCCAACCACTCTGCTGGCCCCCAATGTCCTCACATAATTGCTTTGTACATTATTGTCATTCAGCTGGCGATACATGGTTCTAGCATATCGTGAAGGACAAAATTTTCTCCTTAACTCACTTTATCCACATTATGCTTACTCCTGTATGTCTTTGTCATGTCCTCCTCCCAATGTTGTTTTACGTGCTAAGAAGACCTACCTTTTTAGTAGTGTTTCTAACTCCTCCGATAATCTTTTCCAGAATTGCAGCATCCTTCCTGAGCAATTAGAGCCAAAATGAAATACAGAATTTAGGTATGGTTGCACTATAGATTTACATACATACGTAAGTACATATGTAAGTATTAGGGATGTGCACGAATATTTGTAACATTTGTTATTCGTACGAATTCGTACAAATTCAAACATTGGTACATGAATCGAATGTTATGATATTCTTCCGACATTGTACAAGTACAAATGTTTCCCGACCTTGTATGAATAGTTTGTACATTTGTTAAACTGGGAACATGGGAAAGCAGCTGTGCCAGTCACATCCGTAATGGATCTAGAGTGCATTCGACATGGATCGGGAGTGTATTAAAAGCGGATTCAGGTCAGATTTGACACTTTCAGAGTGGATTTGTTACGGGATATGCATCGGATGCATATCTCAGATATGTATTGGATATGTATTTGTTTGTATTGGATACATATTCATTTGTATCCAATACTTATTCATTCGTATTGGATATTCGTACAAATACAGTCATATCAAATATAATTTTATCACATTGAAAGTGTCTATTCGTACGAATACAAATCTTCAAAAATTTGATTCATTATGAATCGAATGTCAAAAAATATTGCCACCATGCCCAACTGGGCTCTTAACAGGTGGTGCCCAAGGCTACTGGCCTTGGCACCATCTTGGGCTGAATCACTTGAACACAGTATAGCAAAAGACAATATGAACCATGAAGAAATAGCCCTATATAAATTGCTCTAAGAACAATGCGAGCGCCTACTCCCATCCATGGTTGGTATGTCAACTGAAGTCTATTCTGGATAGAGATGACCTGCCCACAGTTATCCATGCTCTGGTAACCTCTAGATTGGACTATTGCAATGTACTCTACATGGGGCTGCCCTTGAAGACAGTCCAGAAGTTGCAGCTAGTGCAAAATGCAGCTGCCAGAGTGCTGACTGGAACAGCTAGCCAGACACATATCACACCAGTTCTAAAATAATTGCATTGGCCTCCAATTCACTACTAGACCCAATTCAAGATGTTAACTCTGAACTTATAAGGCCCTGAATGACTTGGGCCCCAAATATCTAAAGGAACGCCTTTACCCATACCAACCTGCCCATGCCTTCAAATCCAAAGAAGAGGCCCTCCTGGTTGTCCCACCACCTTTGGTAGTGAGGCTGGTGGGCACCTGAGAGAGAGTCTTTTCAGTGGTGGCCCCCAGACTGTGGAATGGTCTCCCCCTCGAGGTGCACCATCCCCCTTCCTTGTTTTCATTTAGGAAGGCTGTAAAGATATACCTCTTGGCCTTGGCCTTCGGCTGGGGTGATTCATTCTCCCCTCCAGTTACAATTTATTAATGCACTGTTGAGTGCACAGCTTAAAATTGCTGAATTTTTAAGGAGTTTTTAACTGTATCTTATTTTAATTTGTATCATGTTTTTAATATGTTGTTTAATCCATTGTTATCTGCCCCGAGACCTTCGGGTATGGGGCGGGATGGAAATGAAAATAAATAAATAAATAAATAAAATAAACAGTGGAAGAAAAGTAGGAAGCGTCTGTACAAAGGTTAATCACAATAAAATGCCTTCCCTTATTTGGTACACTGGATTTTCATAATTAGAGAGGGTTTGGCTAGGTGAAATGTGCGTTTGCTGTCTGCTTCTTTCACTCTAGGTATCTGGCCTCATACGTACTGATCTTATCTTCCTTCCAAAGCTCAATAAGGTGTTAAAACATCAGATTCACCAGCAGCTGCACTCCCACATCATCGTTTTCCGTGCCATTATAGGAAATTTGCATGATGCTGAGCTAGTAATTGGTACATGAATCAGCTCTACATTAGCATTCTGCTGTTTCAAGGTTTTAAAGAAATACAGAAAGAGAAATGGGAAAGAAAGGAGCAACCCTCAGTTCATCCCTGAGGGATGGGGAAATTTTCTAATTCCCAAGACCAAAATTGGCAACACAGGAGTCTAATCAGAGCTCAGCATTAATATTTAGATGTAAAAATATTCTCTCTAGCAGCTAAAGGGGCCTTAATGGCACTGAACTAAAAGGGAATTTTGTGGGGAATACGAGGTAAGAGCAATATGCCATAAAAGAGAAATATTAATACACGTGTCCCAAACTTTCCAAAATACACTAGGCAAACATTTGCTCCGAATAAAATCAGATAGAGGAAGTCTTCTTAATGCTTCGTATTTTCCAAATATCCTGTGTATCTACAAAAGAGGAACAAACTATCTGATAGCCTATGAATGCAAATCATAGCTTTCAACAGGGTGATACATAGGAATGTAAAAGGAGTCCTGCTGGATCAGGCCACAGCCCAGCTAGTCCAGCATCCTGTCTAGACAACGGCAAAACCTTCACCTGCTCTCCATTCCCTGCAAATGGACTTTGGGAGCATTTTGCCCATCTCTCCAGCTGGGATGATCTGGTTAAGAGAGAACACAAACAAGTGACAGTAACCCGGGCTGTTTCTGCCCTTGTTTTCCCTTCCTTGGATGGGAAAGGTGTATTAGAGACTAACATGTACTAGCATTTATACTAGGGAATGCTAGTACAAGATCAGCCTAAGCCCCATGCAATCAAACACTTACCTGGGTCTGGTCCTGCATCCGATCCTCCACAAGGTGCTATCATTTTAAAGTGACACACAACCAATTGGTCTGGTCAATGCAGGGAAGAATCCATTATGATCCTGATCCCAGTTTACTGCAGGAAAAGGCAGTCTCTTTCAATTTCTAATTTTCTGTTCTCCACCCAGCTGAAACTATCATCTCCTTCTGCATACACTAAAAGTTATCTTCCTTCCACCCAGAAAACTCAAGTGGATAATTAAACATCCTTATTATAGTGCTGCCAGTAAGTGGAGGCCATGCATCACATGGCCTTAGCTCCCCCCCCCCCCGCCCAACTTCTCTGTTAGTTCTAGGGAAATAGCTCTCACCCACCACCCACCAGCTCCAGGAATGGGGAATCAACCTTGTTTGTACTTCCAAGAAAGCAGTGCTGGCACTCATCTTCTCTGGGCGAAACACTGCCAATTCCTGGTGCTTGGTACAATTCTGCAATTTTTCTCCCACCCAGAAGAACGCAGGGACCCTTAGTATGGCACATGATCCCGGGCCTGGGTTGCTGAATCTACCACAAAGTGTGTCACTACTATCAGATCACCTGCATGTTCCATCTTACCTTAATATATTTGATTTTAAATGCTGTTACCTGCCCTGAGACCTTTGGGTATAGGATGGAATAGAAATATAAACAAACAAATAAATAAATCTGCAAAGCCTGAAAACATAACTCTGCTTTGAAAAAAATGCTGAAGTAATTTAAAGCTTTTCTTGCTTAAAAAGAAAAAAAAATGAACTTTTAGCCATCCCCAGTCTGCTTAAGGTGGGAATGCAGCAGGCACTTACAAATTCAGGTTTATGAATATTTATGTTTTCTCTAGTGCAAGTGATCCCAAGATAATTATAACCAAGTAGACTGCATACTCCCATAAAAAAATTAAAAAGCCTGGTTTGTTGGCTGTAGCCGTGTCTCTGAATATGTTACCAAACCAAAGGAATAAGACTTTGGCTGCATCCAGACAGAATGAAACCTTTGAATCATAGAATGGTAGAGTTGGAGGGGACCTCCTGGGTCATCGAGTCCAACCCCCTGCTCAAGGCAGGATCTCCTAAACCATCTCAGACAGATGGCTGTCCAGTCTCTGCTTGAAGACCTCCATCGAAGGGGAACCAACCACCTCCCGTGGCAGCCTGTTCCACTGGTTGATCACTCTTACTGTTAGAAATTTTTTCCTAACATCTAAACTAAATCTTTTCCCCTGCAGTTTCACCCCATTGTTTCTAGTCCTTCCTTGAGAGAGTGAGAACAGGGCTGATCCCTCTGCCTTGTGACAACCCTTGAGGTATTTGTAGACAGCTATCATGTCTCCTCTCAGTCTTCTTTTTGGTAGACTAAACATTCCTAGTTCCTTAAGCCGTTCCTCATAGGACATGGTTTGCAGATCGTTCACCATCTTGGTAGCTCTCCTTTGAACCTGCTCCAGCTTGTCAGCGTCTTTTTTAAACTGGGGTGACCAGAACTGGACACAGTACTCCAGATGAGGTCTGACCAAGGTAGAGTAGAGGGGGATAATAACTTCACGTGATCTGGACTCTATGCTTCTCCTAATACACCCCAGGATTGCGTTTGCCTTTTTTGCAGCTGCCTCACACTGTTGACTCATGTTCAGTTGATGATCTACCAGGACACCCAAGTCTTTTTCACATGTGCTGCTGCTCAGCCGAATTCCTCCCATTGTATATGTGCTTTTTTCATTTTTCTTGCCCAGGTGCAGAACCTTGCATTTTTCTTTGTTAAATACCATTTTATTAGTTGCAGCCCATTGTTCGAGTTTCTCTAAATCTTTTTGAATCCTCTCTCTCTCTCTTCTCTGGTGTTTGCAATCCCCCCTAGCTTTGTGTCATCAGCAAATTTGATCAGTTTCCCTTCAACTCCCTCGTCCAGATCGTTTATAAAAACATTAAACATAACTGGGCCCAGGACAGAACCTTGTGGTACTCCACTTGACACTTCCTTCCATTTGGATGTGCAGCCATTTAAAGCCACTCGTTGAGTACGATTACTAAGCCAGTTTTGAACCCACCTTATAGTTGCCTTGTCAAACCCATATTTGATCAATTTTTCAATGAGGATCGCATGAGACACTTTGTCAAATGCTTTGCTGAAATCAAGAAATACTATGTCTACTGCATTTCCTTGATCAACCCATTCAGTGATTTTGTCATAAAATGAAATCAAGTTAGTCTGACACAACTTGTTTGATACAAACCCATGTTGACTACTGTTAATTATTGAATTCCTATCCAAATGCTGACATATGTGTTGTTTAATAATTTGATTGAGAATCTTTCCTGGTATTGAAGTCAGGCTAACAGTCCTTTCCTTTGCATGTATTGCGGAGCAGCTTTCAACCTACCAGACAAGTTTTATATCTACAATACCTGCAGATTAAAGCCCCATTCTCCAAAGAAAGAAAAAACTATACTTAAATCAGCATTTGCTGCAGAGTACTTCTGTCCTCTATTTTTCAACACTCTTTAGACAACATCTCATGAAATCCCGTGGGAATTTGCCCTCATGCAGAAAGGGATGGATGAGCAGATGCATGGAAGAAGCCTCCTTGCCGCTCTGAAGTGTTGGAGAACGTGAGGATGATCTCTTCTCCCTGTGGATGGTCTTTTCTGTGAATTAACGGTAAGCTCCATATTTTTAATTTGCTGTCTGGAGGCACCCTTACTCTTCACAGTACCATAAATGTCCCATGTTTCCTAGAAGTGTGTGATGTATGGTATTATACAATGTGACTGTGTCTGAGATATCTCACCTCTGAGCCATGTCTTGTTCAAAAAATAGTAAGTCTGCCTGTTTCAGAGACACAAGGGGCAGACACATGCAAGAGGGCCTTTTCTGTGGTAGCCCTCAGACACTGAAATAGCTTGCCAGGTGCCTACATTGTATGGTTCTCATCACCTGAGGCCTGTTCGCACTTAGACCTCAGGTATGCAATTAGGACAGCTCTGCTGAAGAGCATACACACTTTCACATTTCAGGCCAGTAATGGACGCTTTGAAGAAGATTTCCTCCCGGCAAATGTGAATAGGCCTCCAGTCCCTGGAGTGTACCAGCCTTAGTGTACTATTCACTACCAAGGTAAGTGCAAAAAGGCCTCTGGTTAAAGCATACCTCTTCAGTCAAGCTTTTGATGTTTAGCTTCCTCCAAGTGCTGTCCTGCTAGGGGTTGCATTTTAAATGTATTTCAGAATATTGCATATATTTTATCTCTGTATAATTATGAACTGCCCTAGGACCTTTAGATGAAGGGCGAGATATAAATTCTTAAATAAATAAATTACACAGAAGTACCATTGATTAATACTTTAACTGAGGTCTAGTAAGAGAAAAACAAGGCAGAAATGCTGTCTGATTTATTAATCTAAATAATTTTTTTCATGTCACTTCACTGAGATCTGCCTTTGGTCTAGGTGCATCCTAACACCAGTACCGGTCGGTCAGCATATCCACAGCCCTACACTGCACTGAAGCCAAGTAAAGAAATCCAGAATGTCAACCAGAATGTAGTGGCATCTAAGGCTGTTCACCAATGTGTTTTTAAATTCAAATTGAATGCAAGAAAATCCGTATTCATTCAAAGAGATCCCCTTCAAATGTGGTAGGATTTGTATTTGGTACTAATGTTCAGTCCCATATGAAACATACAAATGCATACAAATAACATACAAATCCCAAACAAAGCTTCATAAGAATGTATCAAAACATTACATTTGAATTCGAATGTCAGTCGTCAAATGTGTCAACATTTGAGTCAAATTTGAATGTTCAAATTCGGCCAAATTTTGATTGTTATGAATATTTGAACACTTCCCTAGTGGCAACATGTAAACACTTCCGCCACTGCTCCCAGCCAGCTCACCAGTGTGCCAACAAGTGGCATGCTATTGAACATGGGAGCAGTTTATTGTCAGTCTTCCACTGTTTCCATAAACTGACTATGGATGTGTACAGACATAACAAAAGGGACAACTCAGTGAGACACTGTGTGGCCCTCATGTTCCCAAGCCTCCACCTTTTCTAGCACAGAGTGTTCTGGAGAGAGGGAGGGGCAGACTGGTGTGTGAACAATCCTACCTCAAAGCCTTCTCTGAGGCACCTCAGAGGTACTTTTTTTTTTTTGCTTTTTCTGGTCATAGTCACAGGCTGTGTTCAGACATAACAAAAAAGTCACCTCAGAGACAGTAGAGTGTGGCCCTCATGTCCCCACCCCTCCTCTAATCCACCTTTTCTAGCACAGAGTGTTCTGAAGAGGGGGAGGGGCAGACTGGTGTGTGAACAATTTCACCTCAAAGCCTTCTCTAAGCTTGTCTCAAAGACATCTTGGTTTTCTTTTGCTTTTCGGTGTCTGATCACAGCCATAGACACAGCCCCAACAAGCTTCTTTGGTATTATTTTCTCTCTTTGCCCTGTGAATATGATTTGAAGGGCAGCAACACTGAATGATCATAAGAAAGATCCAGCCGTGCCATTTTCAGCCGTTCTTCTATGCTTGTTTACAAATTAGGTGACAACTTCCCTTTTGTTGGTCATCATGCTGCCTGTGTAGTTAAGACTGGAAAGCACCCAAAATCGTCAGTCCTTCTATTGTCCTACCTTCTTACATCCTGCCCTCTGTGGGGCAGCACAATGTCTTTTGTGACCGAGGAGTACAAACAGTATTGAGACTTTGTTTATTTTCTGTCTGTGTCAGTAGAAATCTCAGATTCATTTTGCCATCCACTAGTCTCCAGTGTATGTTGTGTGGGCAAAGACGGCCATGTGCTCACCAATTAACAAGAGCAAAATATGTCACTTAAGCAGAAGAAGTGCAAATGTTTATGTAGCTCTGGAAAGCCAACAATACACAGTGTGTCATCTGACCAAACGTTTGCCAGAGAAAGATGTCATGGTGAATCTTTTTGAAGGGAGATGTAAGCAATTTGATTCTAGCGCACTTGCTCAACATTTATATTGTGCCACTGCACAATAACTCCCTTGTTCCCAGTCCCTACTGAAAGGAGCTAGTGGTTAACATAAATCAGAGCACCCAATTATTGCTGCTCTTCCTACACATAGAAGCAACATCCCCGCACAAAAAAAGTGGGGGGAAGAGATGCTCTTGAGGAATATGATATGGAAGAAAGCTGCTGCAGTGATGGATAGTGGCCATTGTGACTGTTAGAGTTGAAATCAAAGCTGCATCCACACATCACTTATTTATTCCATTATATTTCAATATGCTGGAGCATCTATGCTTTATTCTGGAATATCCAAATATAGCAATATAACGTCTGGATGCAGCTAAAGACGAGGAAGTGTTACCAATGGTCAGAACAGCTAGACCTAATGGTAGGTGAAATACTAATATAATTCTAGGCAAACCCACATAAAGATTGGCCTTACTGACCATAAAGGATTTTGCACACATTAGCCAATCCTGAATTGAAATATGCATGAAGGAGAAAAGGGGTACGAACTCACATTCTGAACTATTAGGTGCAATGAGATGCTGATCCCAAGTTTTGATATCCATATTTTTTTTTTCTGCGTCTGGCCCTCATGGCATTCAAGGGCAACTCTATGCCAATTGTAGATTTCTTAACTGGCTTGTAAATAATGTGACAAGATCTGCATGAGAGTAGAGAAGAGCTCTGTAACCATAGTGTTATTTCTTTGGGATTATAAAAAGCCCTATGCTTGTAGCACTTCTCTTAAAGCTGTGGCATGCTGTCTGCGCATGTCCAGTTGTCACTACCCATCAAGCTCAAAGCCAGGAATTCTGTGATTCTGATCTTCACAGGTGAAGACAATTACCACCACCCCAGTAAGGTTGAAGTCAGAGGTTCTCCTGCTCCAGTCTTGATTGTTGGGAGGATGCCTCCACCCATCAAGATAGCCAGGAGTTTCCTGGCTTTGATCTTGACAGGCAAATGGGCTATTTCCTGTGTCCAGTGAGGGTTGTCAGGGAATCAGGTGAGTCTCCTAGGATGCTGGGGGAGTGGCAACTTCAGGGCACTAGCAAATGGAGAAAGAGAAAGCTCTTTTTTCAGTTGTACTGCCAAGTGCTGTAAAAGGCACTTATGGAGGCATGGTGGTCAGAAAAGATTGGATCCAGGCAGACAATTTGTACATCCCATGCACTGAATGCACCAAGAGAAGGCAGAATTGTGCAAACCCTGCCACCTTATTTAGCATCCACAAAGCCATAAAGGTGCTGTTAGAATCCTTCCTGTGTTTTTCAAAATACTAATAGGATGTGAGAACACCTACTTACTCAAATCCTATCATACACACTGTTGCAGAAATAACTATTATTGTAATGTGGTCCTTGGTCAACTCTACATTTTCAAGAAAAACAGTATGGCAATGAGTCAAGTTAGACAAATCAATTTTTAAAAAAGTATTTGGATGAGGATAAACAACTCCACTAATACAACACAAAGATGCTGGTTCTATTGTTTTTATTGTTGTGGTGCTTATTACCATAGCTTCTAAATTCAATATATTATACAATAGCATAAGCCCAACTAAAGCAAAGCTATAAAGATATGCAAGAATGCAGAACAAAATCTATAAGGCTGCCCTTAAGAGAACAGGAAAAATAATAGAAATAAGGACAAATTGTAAGTTTTCTAAGGCCAGTACTGGGCATTCCCTCTCACAAGATATGCAATGATGTGGCTTGAAATGACACAACACAAACTGTCCAATGAAACCACTTGGGTATAGACTGGTGGTGGCAATGGGGTGGGTAGAAGATAAGTTGCCCTAAGCTCTGGGGTACTCAACTGTGGCCTCCAGATGTTTCTCATCTAATTCAGGAGCAGCTGGAGAAGTACTGTGATGCATCCCTGCTAAACATCTATGGACTGCAACTGGACACTGTGGTCTCCACAAATGTTCTCTGGTTGTGTCACCCCAGGAATTATGCCACTAGTAGGAAGCCAGGATGAAAGGAGCTGATGCCCATTTAAGACAGCAAGAGAAGAAAAGGCTCTGATGCTGCTGGTACAGCGCCACAACTTTGAACAAGGTTTAGGGATTGCATCAAGCACAAGAGAAAACATTTTACCAACTGTGTAAAAGCAAAACCATGAAGAAGAGAAAGAAGAAGGGTTGACTTTTCTACCCCACTTTTCTCACCCATTTTAAGGGGATTCAAAGTGGCTGACAAAGCTTTCTATTCTTCTCCCCACAACAGAACACCCTGTGAGGTGGGTGGGGCTGTGAGAGCTCAGAAGAGAGCTGTGACTTGCCCAAGGTCATCCAGCTGGCTTCATGAACGAGAGCAGAATGAAACCTGGTATTCCCAGATAAAAATCCAGCTCCCTAACCACTAGATCAAACCGACTCACTACCAAACTATAGTAGTAGTAGTAGTAGTTGTTTTCAGAGTATAACGGTGTAAAAGCAAAAGCTTATTATAGAAAAATGAGTTACACAAGAGTTAACTTGACAGTAAAGAGGACTGCTTTTTTTTTTTTTGACACATGTGCTTGTATACCAAGTCTCTTCATACTTTTATTCTTTAGCATACAAGGAAACATAAAAGAAAGTCACCAGATTTATAATTTATGCTTTAAAGTATTCTGGTTTTTCATCTAATTTTCTCTTATAACCTTGGAACATTTATTTTTTTAGGAAAGTTCTTATTTTAATGCACCTCAAGTAGGAGAGATAATAGCACATGATAATAGCAATGTATCTCTCCAAAGAAAACAGTTTTGTTTAAAGCTTGCATGAGCGTACAAAAACACTACATGGTGTGTATATAGGTGTGATCAAATAGGGAGTTTTTCTAAGCACCCCTTTTGTGAAACACATCCTTTCTGAAGATAAATTAACAACAGGTATTTGAATGCCTACCCTCATTCCCTCTTTTTGAAAGCTGGTAACACCATCCTAGCAACAAAAGTTCATTACCAATTGCCTGATGCCAGTCAGATTTTCTGGGGCCGTGATTTGTCATGGGCTTGCAGCATTTGTTCCCATGCTGAAATTGACTCGATTTCTAGCCTATGTGCCCTCCTGATGCCTTTTAAGGTTTTCCATCTGGAGAAAGAACAAACCTATCAAGAATTTGAGGTGAGGTAAGGTGCATTCAGGGATTCAGCACCCACACCTCAAATTTACCCAGAAAATGTCTCTTTCCGCTTGTCTGTTTGCAATCTGGCAATGGTTAAAGCTTCTTCAGTCCATTGTCAAGTCTGACTGCGCACACTTTTTCATTTCTATTCATTTCACTTGTGGACTTTCCATTCAGGAAAGTCCAAATGGAGGGTGGAAAGGAGAGAAATAAAACTGATAGTGATGAAAAACTGTGGGCAGTAAGACCTGAAGATGGACTGGAAAAGGTGTGACCGCAGTTCTGACACAGTATATAATCATCTTAGAGAGTGCTTGAGTGCTACATGCAAGAATGTTCAAAACATTAAAAATTTGATTGAATTTGGACATTCAACAAATTTGAATGTGTTGAATCATTTGTACGAATTGTTCAGACATTCATATGTGCACAGATACATATGCATTACATACATATCTGTACGCAAGTTATTCCTATCCATACTCATTTGTATGGGACAAAAATGGGATGAATATGGGATAAAAACCGGTTGTCTACGAATGCATACATGTGTGTACAGATGCATTTGGATACATACAGATGTTGTCGATATTCATATCTTCAAATATGAATCGAATATACATATAAATAGATATGAGTATATTCAAATCAATTTGAATACGTTTGTTTTTCTCTGTTTGTTTGAATTCAAATATTTGAATATAATAGAATCTGAAAATTGCATTCCTGCACACCTCTAGTGTTTTTTCATACCCAAGGTTCTTGAGAGAGAAAAGAGAAATGCCTCAGGAAAAATATCTCTTTCTCATTGTCTTTCACGCATGGGCCATTTCTCTCTCTTCTCTCTGTCTCCTTCCCTGTAGAATTTTGCTGGGTGAGTTAAAAGTTCCCCTGTGTGTGCACATGTGTGTGATACTCAGAGGAGGTCATTTCTTTCTTTCTCTTGAGTTTCCTGCCCCAATGATGTCACAGTTTGAAGGTTGGACTTGTGTCCAACTGCTGACTGCATGCGGGGGGGGGGTTGGGAGAGGGGAGGAGAGAGGGGAGGAGAGAATCACCATGCCCAACATGGGAAGAATAAAGAGTGGAAACAAGCAAATCAGCAAATCCGTTTTGAATCTGTGTCGATTCCAAGAGATCTGGATTAAAAATGCTGTGCTGGGACATGGCCAGGGTTTCTTTTTCAGAAGATTGCAGCACCTTCCTCCCACACCCACAACAGGATTGCCTCACTGGAAACCTGGCCAGAGACAGAACTTAAGGAAGGCAGATTTGTTGGACTGGCTGCAGTAGGAACTCCTAAAAGCCCAGCAATGCCTTAGTAATTTGCATAGGGCCTTAGAAGTGAATGATTAAAGACAGTAGCAAGGCCCAGGGAAAGGAAGGAAGGGAGAACTCTTTATTTCTTCAGGGGCATTTATGTTAAAAGTGATAGACACAAAAAGACATCAAATAATAATGAATTGTACAGCTGGGAGAATTAGCATTCAAAAGTAGTTGATGAATTAGCAAAAAGGGGGAAAAAGACATTTGCTGAGAGCATCTCTCTTAACTAGAGTAAGGCATATTGGCAATATTTTAATCCTAGCCACAAAGTGAATATGAAGAGGAAAAACCTGCAAAGAAATAGTTTGTTCCAGTGAAATTGATGAAAGGATGCAGGGACAAGAAGGAACACTTGTGTAAAAAGTATCTTTTTCTTGCTACAGTATAGCAAATTTGCTTCATAGCATTGTGCTTTACAATATAGAATGAATAGCACTATATAGTAATTTTAGAATCCTGTGACATTGTTGGTTGGGAGAAATGTAATTTAAGGTCTCAGAGGCTGCAGTTACACCTTACCATTTTAATCCGGGTCATAAAGGCAGCTGAATCCAAGCCCTATACCCAAAGGTCTCAAGGGCAGGTTACAACATTTGCACCCCGAAGTGCATTCAGGAATGAGCAGCAGTGTATTACTCACATTTAAGCTGTGGTACAGTCTTTACTGCTCCACAACTTTGAAGAATCAGAATGTTCTCACGTGCTCCAGGCCTCTCTGAGATGGAGGTGGCACTGTGATGTATGGAGGAAACATCATGGGGCATGCAAGACCATCCCTGACTTGTAAGTGTGAAAAGGCCCATAGTCAAAGAGCTCCAAATATTAGTGTGGAAGGACTTTCCTGTAGGCAAACTCTGAGAAATCAATTTGAGAGTGAAACAGTTTCATACTGTGAAATAAGGCAACACAAATGTGATTGGGATTTTCCGTATTTCCAAACAATTATTCAAATCTTTCCTGGTGCCACAAAGCTGTCAAGGATGCACAGATGGCAGGCCAACATCAACAGTGATTCATTTCTTGAACGGTAAGGAAACGGGACCTGTGAAAATGCCTAGATTTGCCTGTTCATTGGCTGAGATCACTGCATCCTACAAATCTGTTTGGAAGCTGTTAGATAATAACTAATGGCTAGCTTATGCGACATTAACACTATATGGCAAATGGGCTAATGTTGTAAAATGACTAGAAGGAAGGGGAAGTCTGTTACATGAGGAAGGGGAAAGAAAGAGACCGAGAACTAGAATAAAAAGCTCTCAAACCAGTTTCATTTTCTTCCAGCTCTTGGACTTATTACCTAAGAGGGGAGGAATGAATTCTCTTTCACAGAGCTATTGTGTAAAATGAATGTGAGCGTATTCAGGCTGCATCCTGGCTAGAAATGACTCATGCAACAAATATTTACTAGTGATACACCCAAGCTAAATAATTCAAATTCAAGTTCAGGATGGGTATCCGGACGCTGTTAGAAGGCAGGAAATTGATGGACATGACTGGGGGAGAAGGTCTCTTCAGTATGTTGCAGTAAAAAGAGAACATTTTACAGACAGATTTTTCAGTATGGCAAACAGATTTTTAAACTAGCTAGCATGGCCAATACAGGCAATAAGAGTTGGAATCCACAACATTTATAGAATACATTGGCTGTTTGCTCTTCCTGTGGAGGAAAGATGAAGCACAGAGGCAGCCAAATGTCAGTGAAGTCCTGAACCAGACCATCAGCGCTTGGGCAGGCCAGATTGCTGTGGCAATAGCTGCGGCAACACCCAGCATGCACCTGAGTGTTGCCGTGGCAATCAGGATGTGGGGCAAAACTGCCATTCTAACTCGCAGCATTACACCCAGAAGGGAATGCAAAAACTGTTGGGAAGGCAGCAGTGATGGTGGCATGTGGATGGGCCTCACTAGGGATTGGACAGAACCACTCCAACTGGTAAGTGTGTACAGGGCCCATGTTTCTTGTTCCTTTCCTAGATTGTAGGATAGCTAATTATGCATAGAATAAATTGGGCCTTAATGGCAGGATCTTCACACAAACCTTGGCAGCACTAACTAGAGGATCACCAGGAATTTCAAAGCAAAATGCAGCTCTACTTATGGTTAATGTGCTGTCTGCCTGCTGTCCCCAGTAGCATGTAAATTACAAGTGCCTCTGTTTCCTACCTTTGAACAAAGGAAGGGGCCCCACTCAAGCAGTAGTGTTGTAGTGGAATTACAGGTTACCATTTATAGTGGTTTAAGGAGGACTTACAGTGGAATGGTGGCTGGCTATGTGTGGCCTTATGTCAGCTGTAGAGGTACAAGGCCCTTGTAGTTGAGGTACAGTGCTGTAAGTCACTGTGCAGATCTTGTGTCAGTGGCATTGGCTTTCTTATCTGAGTTGTGCCTTTTGGACATGTTCTGGACTGGCATTCCAACGGCCCATGTTGTTCATTGGTTTGTTGGATTCAGTGGCTGGATCCACAGAGCTCCAATTTCTGCCTCCAACATGGAAGGAGAGACCCAGAGCACATCCAGGCATTCTCTACTGGGGATGTGCACATTTTTTAAAATTCAATTCATATTGAATTGAATGCAAGAAAATTAATATTCATTTGAATAGATCCCCTTCAAATGTGGTAGGATTTGTATTTGATACAAATGTTCAATCCCAAACGAATCCCATACAAATTGCATATGAAGCTTCATACAAATGTATGAAAACGTTCAATTTGAATGTCAGTCTTCAAATGTGCCAACATTCGATTTGAATTCGAATGTCTAAATTTGGCCAAATTCGTACGAATTTTGAACGTTACAAATGTTCATGCACATCCCTACTCTATATTTTTTGGGCAGGGGATGGGGGAAGAATTTTTAGCAAAGCCAGATGGTGGAAGAACTCCTTGCCTAGGCACTGATCGCTTCCTTGTGGGACTTTTCCCCATCTCTGGGAAAAACAATGGACTGTTTTAAAAAGGAGGTCTAGTGGAGTTCACCAATGGAGTGTTGCTAGAGGGAAGAGTTAAACCACTGGCCCAGTGCCAGGATGACACAGAGCATTCACAGGGGGCTCCATTATGTCATTCAGGTACTTTAATTCAAGTTCTTTCCCTTTAAGCTGAGGACATTCTCTTCTGAATGGGTTTTTGCCCAGAGCTAAGCTGCCTTTTGTTTATCCCCCAGGACATGCTAGCCTGACCTTTATGCATTTATTTATTTACTCATATTAGAAGCATTATCAGAAGTAGTTATTTAAAATACAGCATAAGTGTAAATTTAAGAATTAGATAAAACACAGATTTTCAATTAAAACAGAGATAAGTATATATATTAAATAATATTTTAAAAAATATTTTTTCTTGCCCAGAAGCTTAATAGCATTAAGCTATGTTAGCATCCAATGCTCATAACTGTACCATGTGTGTAGTAGCAATTGGGTAGCTCCATTTATTTAAAGCTTCATAATCAATTCAGTGATTTCCAAACTTCCAAGCTGCCATTAAACCCTGTTGCTAAGCCTTCTGATGGAGCCACCAAATGGGAACCCTTCATGCTTTTCTACAACATTAATCAATAACATGTGGATATGGTACATGTGAATATGTGTAGTCTGCTTTCTGACAAACCCATTAACACAAAGATGATTTCAGATGTTACTGAATGATGATTAGCCCCATTCATTGTGGCCAATAGTAAGAAATGATGGAAGTTGCGCTTCAACAACATTTAAAGACTAAAAATTAATTTCTACTGCAGTTACTGCAGGGCTCTCTCCAGCGCATCTGTCTAGAAAACTATAATCTGCTCTGAAGTCCATCATGATCACCTTATATTGTATGGGTTTCAGTAGCAGGTTCCACATGAGGGTGGACCAATCTTCAATGTTCTTGCTTCTGTTTGCAGCAGCAGCAGCATTGTGCTGTTTGTACATGTGCTAGTGCTCTGAGCAAGATGAACACTGAACCAGGGAACTTTTGTTTCCCAGTTCAGTATTTCTGCCCAGGCTCCTTTCAGCAGGCACAGGAGGTAGCTGTGGAAGCCATCTTCTTGTACTCACTGACAGAGAGCTCACCAGAGTAGATAGGCCTGGTATAACACTGAAGAGTACACTCAGAGCTCTCCACAGCTGTACATCTTTATAGTGCTCGGTTCACAGGGTGCAGTTCCATTCAGATCCAGAACCCAAACAGGACTCTTCAGCTGCACAGATATGTGGCCACCATTCCTTGGGAGCAATCCTATGGTGATCCATGAGGATCGTTTCATAGTTATGGCTTCCCCTCCTTCATACACATGACCTGGAAACCAAGACCAAAAACAAAAGGGAGAAAAGAAATCATCTCTCATAAAACAATAAATTCTGCACTGAATCTTAAAATATCCCCCTGCACTCTGCTGTTGTTCCATGGAAAGGTTCTCGTGGGTAGAAACACCCTGGTCTGCCATAGAGGGTTTACCAATGTGACCAAGGTGGACATCTGGCACTAAGCAGGTGTTCCCTCCCTCCTTCAAATGTGGTAACTGCATCTGCCTTTAAAAAAAAAAAATCCCTCCATCCTACTGGGCGATACAGATTCACCAGACCAAGCAGGCCCTTGAAAGCCATGTTTCTCTCACCTTATTATTCTGACAGATCCAAGAGCTCTGCAGGCCAAATATGCCTAGCAAATGCAGAGGGTATTCCCATCACAATGAGTCAGGAGACAGAATTGGTAGCCCAAGGCTGCCTGCAGTTCATATCTAAAGTGAAGGCGGAAGGAAAAACGATGGCTCTATAAATATCCCCTTGACAGGATTAGTTTATTTTGAAGAGAACATCCTTTGCTTGAAATCTGAAATGTTCAGAATTTTTGAACAATGCATAATAGTGGCTTCACACCTGTCCAGCCCTATAATTTTCTATACTATAACAAAGGTGGAGAAAAGAAGCATAATATTCTGCTGCTAAATATAGGATAATCTCCCTGTCTGATCTAGTTTCTTTCTCTGTGTGTCTTATAAATGATTGCACAAGCTAAAGGGGACAATAAGCTATGACATTACAAAAGGCAATGATTCCAGTGCATTAGCTGTCCCAGAATGACCTATCAGATCTCTCCAAATGAATAAAAGCTTTGCAAATACTTTCTAGCCTTCAGAGTCACTTCATGCAAATGCAAGGAAATTTAAACTATTTTGGGGGGTGGGGAGATGTTGCACAGACCAAATTCACAGATATTAACACAGCCCTATCAATTTAAGTGTACTATCTTCAAAGATCTTCCCCAGACAGCTTGAAAGTTCTTGAAATTTCTTTCTAAAGCTTCCTGACAATACATGTATAAGAAGATGGAGGACAGGGCTAAGGCAGAGGGCTTGGAAGGCGAAAAGAAAAATAGTGTGGCCACTTGCATACTGAGGAAATTATTGCCTGAAAACTTAAACAGAAATGGTCTAAATAATGTTTTAAAACAACATCTCAAACTAATTATTGCAACTGACATATTATCAGTATGAGGTGACTTATATGTCTGCTGTCCCAGTGCTGTTGTGTTGACTTTAATCCAGCTTCATTCAACTTCCACAGTAAGATAATGAACGAGCAATGTGGCAAGTTGTTTGTTTTTGGCTTTACCTAATCGAGAAAATCCACACACACACCACAGGCATGTGCTGTGGAGGTCATTCCTGACTTGTAACAAGCATTTGGGGTAGCATGGAGAGCCATTCCTGAACTGCTGTCCGTCCAGCTTCAGTTCCCCTCCATAGTGGAAGAACACATCAGCATATGCTATTTTCCTTCCATATTATCTAACCCAAAGGTGGATTTGCTCAATTAGATAAAGCCAAAAGCAAACAACGTGTCACTTTGCCAGTGCATTAGCTTACTGTGAAAGTTGAATGAAGCTGGATTAAGTCAACACAACAGCACCGGAATGGCCCACTTCTGGGATCATTTCTGGAACTATAGAAAAATATCCTGAGCCTGAGGTAGGCCAATGCAAACCATCTAACAAATGGATGGTTTCTAGTGCTCTCCAGTGTGGATCTTGTGTTGATTATCTTAGAAAGGGAGCCATGGTCTTCTGTAGCAGCGGCTACAAAATTATTCTCTCTCTCTCCATATTCAGGCTATAATTGCAGAGACAGCCTGTCAAAAATAGACAGCTGCCTAGGGCACATAATGTTAAGTGCTAGCAAATTAGAGAAACAACAACTTTTACTCTAGATATTCTAGGCTTAAAACTAAACAAAACAGATATGGAACACTTTGTTGACCACAATGTGCATTTTTATTGTTTTCTGAAGCACACTGTCAGTTCCAGGGTGTCACTGACATGTATTAATAAGTATCATGCATGCTTTATGATATTTTATTCCTTTAGATCTTTGCCCATGTAGATAGTGTGGAGTCCAAGTAGGAGAAGGATCATCTACACAAATGCTTCTTCAGCCACTTTAACAAATACTACACAAATCACACGAGGCAAAGGGATTGTGGACAAGTGTACTGGCTCTACCTTTCTCATTATTCCATTGCTTTCCAGCTAAGATCTACACATTATTTGTGGTTTTGTAAGGATGTGAAATATGTGGAAATCTCTATGTGTATAAATCACACCGCTACAGGATTGGAAATAGTGATGGATAGGTACGCCTAGCAAGTTTACGGATGTTGCCATGGACATTGCCATGGCAACCCAGCCTCCTCTGGCCTCATCATATGCCCTTGAACATTGCTGGCCCAGTACTGGATGCCCCCCATTGCATCAGGTCTTTAATTGACTGGTATGGTTTTATTATGCCATAGTATTATTATGTGATACCAGTCAGGTAAGTGTGAAAAAGCCTCTAGTTTTTTATCACTTGACATTACCTTACAGTACCCAGAGACAAAACATGGAGAGAACTGGTGTGACTTTGAATTGCCTGCCATAAATCTAGTTTTGGGGGACATCTCTGTTTTCTCACCCATCTACCATGGTTTTCCTCATATAATAGTCAAAAGCTGTGAGTTCTCAATAAATTTATAAAGCTTCCAAAGTTCAATTTTTAATTCCAAAACAGACCACCTTGTTTTTCTACTTCAAACTTGTTTGAAATCCATTTGAGCTAAGCTATGATGGTCAAAGCGCAAGCAAAATGTATGCTAAATGTCCTAGTTCTAGTCAATTGCTTTCTTTTCCTGGATTACCAATCTGATTTTTATGATATTGTTAGACACTAGTGTTATATAAAAGTTACTGACAGCTAATCCAGGATGCCTGGTGAACATAAGAACATAAAAGGGGCCCTGCTGGATCCACAGCCCATCTAATCCAGCATCCTGACATACACAGTGGCCCACCAATCACCCATGGGCATCTCAAGCAGAGACAAGGGCAAACCTTCACCTGCTCTCAAATCCCAGCAAATGGCCTTAGAAGCATCCTGCTTGTCCCCTTAGCCTGAAAGATGGACTAAGGCATCGATTATAGTAGCCATTGATACATCTGTCATCCATAAATTTGTCTAACACTTTCTTAAAGCCATCTAGGCTGGTAGCTATTCCCACCTCTTCTGGAAGCAAATTCTATATACAAATGACCCTCTGGGTGAAGAAATACTTCCCCTTGTCTGATCTGACTCTCCTACCCATCAACTTCACAGAATGCCCCCTGGTTCTAGTGTTGTGTGATAGAGAAAATAGATTTTTTCACTTCCACAACATTCTTTTGCTGACTTGTTTTCTATTCCCTTCCTAATTATTCCCAGCATTGAATTAGCTTTTCTCACTGCTGCTGACACTGGGCTGACACCTTCATGGAACTGTCTACCAGAACCCCAAGATCCCTTTCCTGGTGTATTGCAGAAAGCTCAGCTCCATCAGTTTATAGACATAATTTGTATTTTTGGCCCTGATGTGCATTACTTTGCCCTTATTAAAATTAAAGCACATTTGCCACTTGTTTGCCCACTCATCCAATGCTAAGAGATCCCTCTGGAGCTCTTGGCAATCTCTTTCAGTTTTTACTATCCTGAATAATTTAGTAACATCAGCAAACTTTGCTTTTTTAAAGTTTTTAGATCATTGATGAATAAATTAAAAAGCATTGGTCCCAACTTCAATCATAACAACAAAGAGCAACAGCAGTCCTATCATCCCACAATCTACTTCCAGATTTCAACACCTTATTGTGAGATTAACTGCAGCAGCAAATGGCCTTTTCACACTTTAGCCAAAAGGCTGGAGTGCTTCAAGGTTGGTACACGCTGGGGACAGATTGACCATTCACATTGACCAGTGAGAGAAGTGTACTCAAAGCATCCCTTATAGGCCAAAGTGTGAATGGTCAACCCATCCCCCACGTGTACTAGCCCGGGTCATCACCGGAGCCAGATGTCCCACCCCTGGGTTGCTGCTATTGGCTGCTACTGATCACACCAGCTAGCAGTTCAATCCCAGGGGCCTCAGCCCTTCCCCCACCCTGATGAGGCCCACGCCAGCCTCCTGTAGCAGCGGCAACCAGCGGGGACTTACCCAGCAACCACCATCGCCCAGGGGGGCATGCGGTCTTCCATCCCCCATGCCACACTCAACTGTCTGGACTGCCAATCAGGTCTGGATCAGTTCCCATGCCGTCTACAGCGACCAATCCCATGCGTTCAGAATGTCAAGCTTCTTCTATGTTGCTGCCAAAACCATGCATTACTATGTCCACAAGGATGTAAAGAGCTCATTCAACTCAAGGACATCTTTAGTATATAAAGCAATTAACAAGCTTCAGGTTGATAACACATTTGCATCCGTATTCCGTTTTGTATCACAATGCGCTTATTACTACTTCTCTGTAAAAGATGCAAGACAGACTCCATTACCTAACATCTGAAGTCTTTGTTTGTCTCTGTGTGTTCATTTATGCAGTTTGAATCTATTTCTGTACTGGAATGTTTTACTGGAATACATTTCAATGGTGAGCATGTAGCTTCATTGGAGCACAAATATAATGGTTTTATAAATCTGCAATTATTGAATGAATGCATCAACTCTAATGGAGGATATCGTTCTAAGCACATAAAGAAAAACACTAGAGTATGCAGTAAATTTAAATGTGGTAAGAATTAATCTAGGCAGAGAAGAAGCACAGACAGTAAATAAATAAGTACAAATCATTTTTTCATTGGGCTCTTGGGTGCTCTTTCTATGGCCTTAAAGTGAGATTAAACAAGTCCATGAAGAATAAGCCCATTGGTGGTTGCTAATAGGGATGGCTAATAGGGACTGCTTCAAGACTTATGACCTACAACCCAATGGCAGAACACCTGATTTACATACATAAAGTCACAGGTCCAGTCCCTGGTATCTCCCCAAAGAAGACAATTTTCCTCATTATCTTAAGGGGATTCTGCACCAGCAAACATACTAGCAGCCTCCTTCCCACCTGGGGCCTCCCCTAAACTGCCAGAATGCAGAAGGGAGGCTCCTAGTATGCTTCCTGATTTGCAAAATTACCCTTTGACTGAATCCACACAACAGCTTCAACAAGCAGCAGGAACACTTGCACACCGTCTTTACCACGTTCCCTCACTCTCTTCAAAGGCAAGAAATGAAAGGTCCCCAACTTCAAAGCTGCATTGGAAATGGTCCTGGAAGTTGGCCATTTTCAGCATAACAAAACAAAAACAAAAACCTTCCTGGCCTTGGAAAGTTGTACACACAGCTGCTGTGAATCTGTACGATGGCAGTGCAGGTGTGTGAGGATAGCAGACTCTGGCCCTTTCTGCACATACATCAGTTAATCTAGATGCAGATCAACCACAGGCAGAGGCATATGTATTGAGTGGACTTTAGTATCCTGCCCTATGAGATAGGTGCTTCTGATGGTACTTGCCAGCTCTCAAGCACCCTTGGAGGGATGTCCCAAGTCTGTGGGAACTGTTAGTGTCCCTTGGGTCTCCATTGGGTACCTTCC